>JANCRC010000017.1:10469500-11888000 GCA_024362995.1 Heteromeles arbutifolia | reverse complement strand
GGCAGTGGGCTACAACAATAATAGTGAAAGTCCCACCCAAAGTAGAAGTTTGATGCTGAGAGCTTCGTCGACAACGACCACTGAGTCCCTGACTCCAGAACTTACAAGATGATGATGCATCTGCTTTCCTCATGACTGCTACAGTGCTCGTACCACTTCTACCCTCTCCCTCTCTTTTTTCTCCTTTTTTTCTTCTTATTTTTTTTCCTCTTTTTTGATAGTGTTTTTTTTTCCAACTTTACATGCAATAATCAAGATATATAAAAGAACAAACTTGCTACCTCATTACATAATTATTGGGATGAGTACTCATATGATTTTTACCACCTGTAAAAGTAGAGATAAAAATACTTAAAATACTTGTAAGAGTACAAGGTTATCGTAGTATAGCAGCTCAAGCAATATTGTTTTCCATATGGACTGAATGAATAATTTGTATTTATACTAATCATTAGCTAATTATTTAGAACAATATTCCGAAAAGGTTGATTTTGGAATTTAAAATAATAAAAACGAATTTAAATAAAAATAATTAAATGATTGACAAAGTAAAGAAAGCAAAATAAAAAGGTTTTAGAAAACAATTTAAACACTAGGGTTCCGTTGTCACCATTAACAATCCTATGCAATTTTATCAATTACTTATGAATTTCCACATACATGCTTTGAAGGTTAGGTTTTCCTAATGCATATTTTCCTCGTGATGTTCAAGCGAAAACGTATATCTAACATGGAACCCGTCTGTGATGTTCAGATCAAATATAAACATGCAAGACTCATTAAGCTTTGTGAAAACCCTTTGAAAAACCATGCAACCCTTAAGAGCGTGATATTCACCTTAAGTGAACTTACAATTACTAATCACAAGAAGCATTCCTCAATTTCAGGGTGATGTTCCAACAGAAATTGCATCAAATTAATGGTCTAAAAACTCTAATGGTCGCAAATAACTAAGACAATTAGATTGTTTAATCGCGGTAATTAATAATTCAAAGCAAGAATGCATTCATTCATAAGCTAATTAATAAAATCACATATTCATGCTAAGGCTTGTGGCTTCGCCCTAGCAAAAGAAACTAGCTACGAACAATCATAAAACAAAATATTATTGAGAATAAGGATAGAAAACACCTAGAAAATAAACTTGAAAAACTCTCTAAAGTGTGCGTGCGTTCTCCTCTCCCCCTCTTCTTCAAACCCTAATGGCTAAATATCTTTATTTATACTTCTACAAAATAAAACCCCAAAAGTTCTTAGAATAAAACTAAGAAACATAATAAAATAATAAAACAGAAAATAAAAGGTTTCCTATTTGAACTAAAATTCGGAGTTCTCGGAAAATTAGTCTTTTGACCGACCAAATCAACTCTGATTTGGTTCCAAGATGTCTCTTTTGAAAGCTAAAGACGTCCCCTACAAATCCTCAGAATGAATATTCCTCAAAATATGCCATCTTGACCTCCAAATACCTAAAACGTCCAAAAATGTCAATTTGGAAAAGCTGCTTGCTGGGCATTTGTTTCATTGACACGGTCAAACGGCTTTGTAGAAAAATCTGAAACTTTGACACAATCATCTTGAAAGACTCACGAACATCCTCCAATTGGAATTACTTCAAAATTCGTCCGTTTGATTACTTTATGCTCAAGAGGAAGTCGAATGTCCTACATTAAAAATATAATTCAAAGTATCAAAATTTCACCAAAATAATCAACAAATTACTACTAAGATTAGGGTAAAATATATAGTAAACTATTGACTCATCAAGTACATTTAGAAAAGACATCGTTCGGCTCCTTACATATACAAAGTCGTTCTTTCTAAAGGTATGGTGGAATTCGCGAAAGAGCAGCACCTTATATTCATGACCAAATGGATCTTGAGGATGAGTACATTTAGATAAGACATCATTTGGCTCATTCCATATACAGAGTCGTTCTTTCTAAGTGTATGCTGGAATTCGCAAAGCATCACCTTACGCTGTTCATGATCGATCGGATCTTGATGATGGGTACATTTAGATAAGACATTATTCAGCTCCTTACAAATACAGAGTCGTTCTTTCTAAGGATATGCTGGGACTCGCAAAGAGCAGCACCTTACAATCGATGTTCATAACCAATCGGATCTTGATGTGCTAGAGGAGATCGCTACGGTCGTTCCTGTATCCCTATTGAGGAGATGTCAATACCTTTCTTGAACAATAAAATGAAAAGTCTCTTCACACGTGTTATATATAATTTAAGGAAATGGATAATTTGGATGCGGTCCTTAATTCTTAACATTCTTTGATTAAAACCTTAATGGTATTCAAAGTTTGATCAAAGTCCATTGACTTTGTACACCTCATTATATTACTATTAATATTTTTATTTTTATAGTTTTACATTAATTGTTTGATATTTTATGAGATTTATAATCCTATAAATTTAAAATCCCTCATTATAATACTATTAGAAACGGTTACAATAAAAAAATTCAAACATTTTGATTGAATAAATGGATAAAAACTATGTAAAAATAATAAATAATAAATGGCAAAAGAATGTATCCATAGTGTTAAAAAAATTGGTACATTTTACAAAAAAATTGGTACATTTCACATATAACAAAGTGGTACATTAATAAAGTAGAATGGGTACATTATAAATAAATTCGAGTACAGATAAAAGATTAAAAAATGATGAGTACAAATGAATTTAAAAAAAATATAGGCGCTAAAAGAAATTAATACATGGGTTCAAAATAAAACTAAAAAGAAAATACTACAAATTTAAAAAAAAATGTTGCAAATTAAAAGTGGGTACAAACTAAAAATATAAATATATGATACAAAGTTTAGGCATAAAATATAAATATACCATATGTAATTTTTCTATCATTGATTAAATATACAATGTCACGTGATGGTATACACGTGGGTACAAACACAAATAAAATTTTAAAAAATATGGGCACAAAAAGAAACTAATATATGGGTACAAATTAAAAATGAAAAGAAAATTGGTACAAATTAAAAAATATTTGCAAATTAAAAATAGGTACAAACTAAAATAAAAATATATGATAAAAAATTTAGCCATAAGTATAAATATACTAATTGTAACATTTTTAACACTAAAGGAATATATTTAAAAATAAAAATATTTTATTATTCAAATAATTAATGATGTTATTAATACCCAAGGACCTTGATCAAAAATTGAAAATGAATAGGATTTTAATCAATGGAGTAGCAAAAAAAAGGATGTGAACCTAATTTCTCCTTTAAGGAAATTGACTTTTACTATTTCACACATCAAATAGAAACAACAGATACTAGTTAGATAGAAGTGTGTAGGAGGAAATAACAGACTAAATGACTTCTTACATATATAAAACTAAATACTATTCAATTTTAGATAATAGAAAACAAGATAGTGTCAAATTTATATGGACTTCTAATTATAGTAACAAGGATAGGACGGTGGGATATGATAAATAGAGTTTGAAATATGTTTTTGTTTTTTATGGCTTCTTGCATGAGAGAAACACAATGAAAGTTAAGCCATACTGCCACTTCAAAAGGAAAGGAAAGGAGTAACACATGCATAATTTCAATGGCACATTAGGTGCTCTCTCATATGAAAGTTAAGTCATACTGCCACTTCAAAAGGAAAGGAAAGGAGTAACACATGCATAATTTCAATGGCACATTAGGTGCTTTCTCATAAATATTCTAGCATATATTCCATGTAACTTCTTGTATGAAAATATGTTTTTTAGCCAAATTGGTTCCTAAAATTTATTTGAAATCGATAGGATTAGTCTCTGAGTTTGTCCACAGTCAATCATTTTAGTCATTCTGTGGAAAATCTCTGTTAAATAACGATCAAAATGATAAAAATTCCCTTCATTTTAATAGACAACGGGTCAAAATGATTTGACAAAAAATGAGAGTATTTTTGTCATTTTCTCCTCATTTAACATAAATTTTTCATGGAATTACAAAAATGATTGATGGTAAACAAACTCGGAGGCAATTTTGGCTAAAAAACCTAAGGAAATATTTGAGTTCATCTTGTAAGTGTATCTACTTTAATATTCACCCAATTGCAATTAATGTATCATATTTTGCTTTAAGAGAAATTATATTGAGATTTAAGAATCTTTCAGCATTATAACATGTATGACACGTGTGCAGCAGTTGTTCGTATCTCACACATGGCGCGACCTGAACGTATAGATATTCGTGTTCTAATGTCAAAGGTGAACGTTACCCAAACAACAACAACAACAACAAAAGTTTAGAATGAAAAGGATGCAAAGACTAATCATGATCAAAAGCATAGGTATTGTGTTCAAAAAGTTGAAAAGCATAGAAGAAGCAAAAGAGGTTGATAAATAAGTAAGCTTTAGGTTAGCTTGTTTATGGACTTAATGACAATGACTAAATGTGAAAGTGAAACATTGTCCCAATCGATTTTGGAAGGGGAAAAAACATCAAGAGCTTTTGTTTACAAATTAAGTATTGTCACAAGCATTTTTATGTGAATTGTTTTTCGACGAAATTGCTTTTTTTAAAAGTGATTGTGAAGCATCTTTTGCTTTTATTCTCCAAATAGAAGTCTACAACAAATATAATTTGCACAAAATTTATTGCCATTAAGCAAGTTTAAATCCACTAGCAACCTCCAATAATTTGTTTTTGTATAATAAATATAAAAAATTATAAACATTATTGGGAAGACGTGAGTTCAAATTTCATTAAATTACAATTGTTGATAAAATAAAGTTTTATAAATGAACGAAAATAACACTCAACTTGAGAGATGAAATCAAATTGAATATTTTCT
Source organism: Heteromeles arbutifolia (assembly GCA_024362995.1). NCBI lineage: Eukaryota > Viridiplantae > Streptophyta > Magnoliopsida > Rosales > Rosaceae > Heteromeles > Heteromeles arbutifolia. Next base: position 11,883,165 of record JANCRC010000017.1, on the reverse strand, counting down.
TTTTTGTCAACAACCAAATTCGAAGTTTATGAGGCCAATTGAAAGAAAGTATCAAAATTAAGAACATTGCTAAAATGTTGTCTAAAATTCTGAAATTCAATAAGTGGATCTTGAGAATCTTTTCTTGCATGAAATAGGTTTTATAGCATTGTGAAATTCAACTTAAGTCTCAATTAATTTTCTTAATATTCAAATTTCATCACCAAATTTTCTAAAACTCAACTTATATTTCATTGATCACCTGTCGTCAAGTCTATTAAAACAATTTACACGACACAACTATAATTCATCATTAAAGAAGCTTACACACTATGCGTCTGTAAATATAAAAAATTAAAAAATAATAGAGATGTTATGATGACGTATTGGTGAGGTTTGGAAAAAAAAGTTAAAATTTAATTTGTGTAAAATTATATTACTGCGTATAATTTGTTTTGTGAGTGAAGACTAAATTATTTTTGCATTCTAGTTATGTCATAATTTCTACAATTGAGCCACTGACACGTAGGATAAAATGTCGCAATGACATTGCCGTAAATAAAAGCTAAAAAGAAAGACAAAAGGGTCATTTCGGCACCGCCAAAAGAGTAGTACTTTAGTGTTCGGACGGACTCTGTTTGTCCTCACGTGCCCTACCTTCCAACGCACGCCCTCAAGCTTTTATTGCTCCATGATCCATCCAAAATTTTAAATTCCTTATTTCTCCTCCTTGAGTGATGATTTGTTTTTGAAAAATCGATAATCTACACTCTTTTTTCATTGAAAAACGTGGCTAAAGCAAGAGTCCAAAAAAATCTACTCAATAATAAATTTAGATCGGGACATCACAAGTTGATCTTTACCGATGAAACTAATTGAACAAGGATAAATATCAAAATAAAAATTACCTAATTCACTGGTAGTTGAGTTTAAAATCTGAGTATAAAAGCGAATACATAACTTACTTAACGAGATTCCTTTCACACAAGAACTCGAGGTTAGCATGGTATACTTTCTTCCAAATTAACTAGCAAAGCACAAAATCATGTAGTATGGATCTCTAACATAATCGACATATGTATTATCAATGAATTCTTAAATACAATAAATAACGAAATTTATTATACTCTAATTTATTGGCAGATGAATTTAAATTTGAGTGCGGAAGCAGGCTTAGTTGCTCTGACGAGTGCCAGACGACAACATCACCAGCTCTTTGGAGTCATCAACATGTTTTCTGTAGCGTACCTTTAATCCATTCAGCAATAACCCTTTCACACGGGAATCCCGGATATAGTTTGCTTTTGTCTATGTTCGACATAGTTCACAAAGTTAAGAAATTTATACAGTTATGCTCAATGACAAACCAACACTTTTTTTCTTCTTTCTTTTGTAAAGCAACGGCATACCAACTTGTCTAACTCATATTTGCATGAACAACTTGCGTAACTCACAAATGCTTAAGCAATATACTTAATTCACTTCCACATATATATAGGGTCAGGACGAAGAAACAAAGTTTTTAACAAATATTTTACACTTGTTTTAAATCATTAGGTTTCATAACATTCAATGGTTATAAATAAAGATGATGCGGAAGTTTTTTTTATCATCCAATGGTATGGTACCTATAAGGAATTGTAATCAATAAGAAATAAAATTGAAATAAAATAAAACTGAAAGAGAAATATCAGAAAGACACTGTAATCGAAAGGGAGGGGGAAACACATCTATCAATTTTATGCTTTTAACTTTTCTCAAAATATTGTTATTAGTTGAAATTTACTTTTATTTTCATGTATGGCCATATCATTTAATATTGAGTTTCGATGAGTCATCTTGATTTCTATTTATAACCGTTAGATGTGAATAGATCTAAAGGTTTAATAAAATATATGTGTTAAAAATTTATCCTTTAATCCTAATACGTACATAAATATACATCTATACTATTATTAAGAAAATAACCTTTGTCAACACCTTTTATAAAATTCCAATTATGTTCTTATTTTTCCAATTTTGGCCTTAGTATATTAAACAACAATATTAATTATCAAGGATATGTCAAACTACATAGTCAATTTAATAGAAATTTTAATTTCTCACAATCCCACATTCTCCCCACCTCTCTTTTCAAGAATAAAACTCCTCAATTGCTCAAAACATGCATAGCACGTGTGCAATTGCTAGTTGTTAATGAATTTTAAGTACAAAAAAAAAATTAATCAACAATAAAAATACTAATTTCTCTGTAATTGGACTTAAATTTGAGTGCGCAAGCGGGAATATTGCTCTGACAATTGCGTCAACTCTTGAGAGTCATCAATATGTTTTCTACGTCGCATATTTGAAAGCCCTTTTTGGCAGGAATCCCCAAAACGCTTGCCTCCTTCTTTATTCGATATTGTTCACATGTCAGACAGTTTATACAGTTACACTACAAAACTATGAATATTATTGAAAACAAATAAGTACTGCAAATTTGCCGATATGACAACTAACCCAAATAAACTACATTGTGACTGACTTGTGTCTCAAACTAAATAGCAAGCTATATTTAGAGCGACAAAAACCAACTTGCATAACTCACATTTGCAAGAATAACTTGCCTAACTCACATTTACATCTGCATTATTAATGAACTCTTAAATAAAAAAAAGAATTAATTAATGAATCTAATAACATCTAAGTTTTTTTTTCCCCCTAGTAACATCTAAGTTGTTGGTAACTAAATTTAAATTTGAGCGCATCACATTGCTTTGATGAGGTGCTAAACGATTGCGTCACCTCATAGGAGTCATCAACATGTTTTTATACAACGTACATTTGAGAAGCGGGGAATCTCGAATATAGTTCGCTTTCATCTATGTTCGACATGTCAAACGGTTAATACAGTTACACTTAATGACAAACCAACTTGCATAACCTACATTTACATGACCAACTTGCCTAACTCATATTCATATTTGCACTGTTAATGAATTGAAATACCAAAATAAAAATGAATTAATTAAAAATTTTAGCTACATTTAAATTTGACTGCGAGAGCGAGCACATTTCTATGACGATGTGCTATATTAGCTTTTGGGAGTCATCATGTTTTTCGCGACGTACATTTGAGAGCCATTCCACGAGAGAATTTCAAATGTGATTTGCTGAGTATTTCAAATGTGATTTGCTGAGTATTTCAAATATAATTAGCTTTATTCTCTTTTTAACGTTCACACAATTAAACAGTTTATACAGTTACACTTAACAATAAATCAACTTGGATAACTCATATTTACATATGCGTTATTAATGCATTCTTAAATACAAAAAATTGAATTTATCTACAAATTTAATTACACTATAATTTGTCGGTAGATGTTAAATTTGAGAGTGAGTATAAGAACATTATGCTGAATGTCGAATACGATTAACGTTCATTTATGTTCGATGTGGATCGCACAATTAAATAGTGACACTCACCAACAAACCAACTTGCTTAAACCACATTTGACTAAAAAAAACTTGCTTAACTAACATACGAGTTACTAATAAATGAAAACCCTCCCTTAAGAGGTTTATATAGTAGAAAGAGAGCAAAGGTTGGAATCCCTAACTCGAATTCAAAATCTCATATCTGTGATTTAGAGTCATTGACTATACTTGGTATGTCATTGACCCTGAAGCCTAAATTACGTTGTTACCCCTTGTGGTATTTGATTATGCACGAAGAATAAAAATTACTGCATCAATGTCCTATGAGATTTATTAGGAAAAATACTAATAAAATAATTACTTAACGAATTTAATTGCTTTTGGATAGGTGGGTTCCACTAACCGTGTTTCTTTCGGCCGCTCACTTTGTCCCCTTCCCCTCTCTCTCGCGCACACCCTATTAACTCCCATCACACGTTAGCTCTTTACCCCAACTGATCTGCTAACTTACGCCCCGGATCTTATCCTGCACCCTCTCCACACAAGCACACTCCATTGCTCTGTTTTATTGTAGTGAGATTTGTCATCGCATCACATGAATGCAGTGAGAGGTTTCCCCTAGAGATTAGGGGCTTGTTTTGTCTGGGACCAATGGGTTACGAGAGTACGATCTTATAGAGAGAGGAGAACAGGAGAGAGATTCAAAGTTAGGTGCTTTTGCTTGCTCGTTTTGGCTGCCTGGCTTTTGCTTTTTAGTTTCTGCTTCTGCGTTAATACGTGAGGTTTCGTGGGGTGGGTTCGCTCTCCTCTCGAAAGATCTGGGTTGGGTTTTCTTCAAGCTTAGATTTTGGTGCGGAAATTCTTCAGACCGGTTTCCATGTCTGGGGGCAATGAAGTCAACGTTAGTGAATCCAGGGTAACAGCTTTTCTCTGGTTTTTGCTGATTCAAAGTTTGATTTTTTCTGTGTTTTTTAATGTTGGATGGAGTTTATCTTAATGGGTTATCTGGGATACGGTTTTTGGTTTGTGATTTTGTTGTTGAAAAGCTGATTTGTTTTTGTTTTGTTTCTTTCATTGGGGATGAAGACATTGTTCTTGTTTGAGTTGAGGTTTTTAGCTGTTTTTAATGTTTGATAAGGATATGATTATTGGGTTTGTTATGCTTGTTCGAGTTCATCATGTTTTGGAGACGTTCTTGCCAAGAAGTTCTTGGTTGGAGATTTGATTGTTTGATGGATTTAATGTTGTGGTTTTGTCATGGGAAAGCTTCAGCTCTATGAAAATGTATATATGAACATGTGTTTTTCCGGTTTGTTTGCGATTCTACTCCTTTACGGGAATGTTTTTGTTGGTTTTGATGTTTCTGTTCCCTTTGAATCGTAGCAGAAACCATTTTCGTCCAGATATGATGAGGCCGGTTTTAGTTGCGGTTTTTTATTTTACTTGTGTTTGTGTTGTTGTTATGTTGGAATAAGACATCGACATATGTAAAAATTTTATGGAATCGGATGCGCTCTTTTTACAGATGGTGGTTCCATTGAATACATGGGTCCTCATCTCCAATTTTAAGCTGTCATACAATCTTCTGCGCCGCCCTGACGGGACCTTCAACCGCCACTTGGCGGAATTCCTTGACCGGAAAGTGCCAGCCAATTCTAACCCTGTTGATGGGGTTGTCTCGTTTGATGTCATCATCAATCGCGAAACTAGCCTGCTCAGTCGAATCTATCATCCAGACAATGCTAATCTATCCCCGCTGAACATTGTTGATCCTGAGAGAGCGGTGAGCCACGAGGTTCTTCCTGTCATAGTTTTCTTCCATGGTGGAAGCTTTGCACACTCCTCTTCAAACAGCGGTATATATGATATTCTGTGTCGCCGACTAGTTGGTATCTGCAAGGCTGTAGTGGTCTCGGTGAATTATCGTAGGGCTCCTGAAAATCGCTATCCATGTGCCTATGATGATGGATGGACAGCCCTAAGGTGGGTGAACTCTAGATCATGGCTTAAAAGTACAAGGGACTCAAATGTTCATATCTATCTAGCTGGCGATAGCTCTGGCGGGAACATTGTACACAATGTTGCTTTAAGAGCTGCAGAATCTGGAATCAATGTACTGGGAAATATACTGCTTAACCCTATGTTTGGTGGGCAGGAGCGGACTGAATCCGAGTTGCGATTGGATGGGAAATACTTTGTAACCATCCAAGACCGGGACTGGTATTGGAGAGCTTTTCTTCCTGATGGTGAAGATAGGGACCATCCAGCATGTAATCCATTTGGTCCCCGGGGTCAAAGCCTCGAAGCTGTCAAGTTCCCAAAGAGCCTTGTTGTGGTGGCTGGTTTGGATCTTGTTCAGGACTGGCAATTGGCTTACGCTAGAGGGCTCGAGAGTGCTGGCAAAAACGTCAAACTTTTGTATCTTGAGCAGGCCACAATTGGTTTCTACCTGTTGCCGAATAATGAGCATTTCTACACCGTGATGGATGAGATAAGTAAATTCGTGCTCTCCAATAATTGATAAAATTGACTTATACCACGCAATGATATATAACCTAAGCTTGACATTCCCAGAATAATGAAGGGGTTGTTTGCAGTTTGTAAGATTGTGTAGCTATAGTAATTTACTGTTGTATTGATAATTGTGGCACTAAGATCCTGCTTTGGCCTGGTTCTTGTCCGACGAGGGCTAGGCTTTGGTTGTTTGGATGCAAAGGAGTGTGTGATTCTGCATCTAGTTGGATCATCGTATTTTGTTAGTTGGTTCGATAAAGCTTTTGCAGACAGCAAAATCTATTAACTAAAGTTTAGCAGTCCTATGAATGTTAAGATCCAAGGATTCCGGCTTCTGGCCACAACGAAGAGGAGGACCGGGGGTTGTTGGTGTAACATCTCTAGTGGCTGATCGACGATTCAGTGACTTGCTAATGTAATATATAGCTAATTATCGGAACATGGATGGAAAAAATTATCCATGGAATCGTTGTTCTTGTAATGTTTATATATATATATGTTCTAAGATTATATAAGATTTTTGTGTATTGGCAGTTGCCAATTGTTTGTTCTGCTCTTAAGCATGTTAAGAAATGTTTAAGACCAGTGGATATTTATGTTGAAGTCTCTGCTCAAATTTTCAGTGGATTTGAAACTCCTCAGCCTCTAATCTGCTACATTCTGTTGGTAATTATTCTGTGACGTAGTACTTCTTTTTTGACAGAGATTCGCTCTGAATCTCATTGTCCAAAGATAAAGGATCATTCAATCTGACTCGTTCGAATAGATGGTCTCGATTAACTCATTTTGCTGGTTCACCTCACACAAACTAAGGGCTCTAATTTTTCTTACACGCAAACCAATGACTCGAATTTTTTTATTCTTAGGTTCTGGACGCTAAGGTTCGGAGAGGATCCAAACCCCTTCTTTTCCTCTTAACTTTTGGAAAAAGAAGAACTACCTTGTTTTTTTGAAGAATTTGAGTGTAACATCATCCACACAAGCTGCTAAGCATGGGAAGAAGGGTGTGTATGGGTAGGAGTGATTCAGCCTTATCACTGGATTATATCTCCGTTTGAGTTTGACTCGAGAAATTCTCTTTTGTCATCAATCACCACATGTCAAGCCTTGATTGAATGTTAGTTCACTTTTTGAACACGTGACAAATGTTTATTGGATAAATGATTCACTTTTTGGATACGTGACAAGCGTTTATTGAATGGTGATGACATTGGGAGGATGCATTAGTTGCAAAAGAGTTTTTCCTGTCTCACTCACCCCGTATATCTATGGCTATAGCCAAGATATTTCCATACGAGTATGAGTGATTTTGCTTTTTCACCTGCTATATATCCTCATCTTTTATGTCTCAATCATCACGTGTATCTCTCACTCTATCTGATAACTTCTTGTATGAAAAAAGAATAATTCTGCTTTATCACCAGACGATACATTCCATCAAAGCATCTCACCGATCACATATATCTCACTCTTAGACAAGATTTTTTCTATTGAGAAGAGTGAATAATTGTATTTACATTTTCGAACAAGTGACCAAAGGCCTTCACAAAAGGCAGAAAGGAAAAAAGAGAGCAATGGGCTAAAGGACAAAGTTTACAAGCACCGAAGTACAATCTAATAGTCACATCCAAGCATCTTTCTATGCATATCGTTTGAAATAAAAACTTTTTAATGCGTCCGAAATACTATTTAGTACAATAAGTATAATAATATTAATGTTCATAAATTTAATAAATTGTATTATGATACTTAATATACTGGATCGTGTCAAAAATAAATCAATAGAGTAGGATTATCTCCTCTCTTTTTATCTCTCCTCTCCTATTTGAACGGTTACGGTTAAGCCACGTCAACATCTTATATTAATTTTTTATAGCAACAAAATAAGAGAATGTGAGAGGAGAAGATAGAAGAGGATGGAAAGAGCAGGGGAAAGAATCCTACTCTGACGAAAAAACAGATTAAACAACCCTAGCTGTGCAAAAAGTTTGAGGCTTTGAGCCAGTGTTTTCGTAATCCCTACAATTAACTACTTTAAGAGGTGACCCTAATGATAATATTTAAAGGATTTGACCCAAGATTTTCCAAGGAAAACTTAAAATCTTTGTCCCTAATTCTCAATAGGCTGCTAAATGATTGAAAAATAGTTCATATTCGGGACTGATGGAGACTGATATATTCGGTCATGCTTGTCAATTCATGAATTGAAGACTCTTGTTTATACATGGAAAGAAATATTGTTAGGGGAACTTCGTTAAGGCTGCTTACGAGAAAAAACTTGAGCATGACAAATCAAATAATTATCACGAAGGGTGAGAAACTAAGATTGTCTATAACGAAAATTGTACTTACGTGAAGTCGAAAAAGTAGCGAAATATAGTAAGACATGTTTTTTGGAAGAATATCTCATTGTTCAGCTAGTCAGATAACTATCGTATCGTGTGAGATAACGTGAAATTAAGAATTTTAAACTTTTATAAAAAATGTCCTACATATAACATGACTGGGCGTCGTTAACCAACTAGTTAGCTCAGAAGTTCAGGGAGGAGAAGCAAAAGATAGACTTGTTTCTAAAGGAAAACAAAAGTCCCAAATTAGTGGTGGTTGGCTTTTGGGTTGCTTTTTCTAAAGGGACCACGTTTGGAATCAAACAATGAATCTCATCATCTGTGGGAGTTGCTTTCTCCACAATGATTTAAAAAACCCAGCACAGTAAGACACAGCTAAGCTTCTGAAAAAGACATGATGAACCCTAGTTTTAACTTTAATTAATTAACTATTAATTATGTTTTAGATCAAGTTGATCAAAACGCATGCTATTAGTTAACTGACAAGAGAGAAAGACAAGTGGTTTATTTATAGATAAGTTGAGGGTTGCCTAACACACAGTGCAGTCGTCAGCCACTATGCAGGTTTCATATCAACCAACAATGTTATCGGATCAAGTGACGTTTGCAAAATCTTAATCTTGGTAATAATTCGAAGAATTCATGGGATTTGAAGACGTCTGATTCATTGGTTGAATCACTCGATGCGATCCGTGGCCACTTTATCGTCATCACATGTTTATCTATTGAGTCGTCGAATGATAAAAGTTGATAGATGAAGGTGAAAGTGTTTTTAATAAATACAGATATTATATTGCGACTAATACACACTGATTTTGTATTGTTGTCAACATACTTATTTGAACAATAACAATTGATAAATGAAGATGACAGTGTTTTCAAAACATATTTTGGTGTGACCGTTTCGCACATTGTGACCGCTTTTTCATTAGCGTATGCTTATCTATTGAGTTGTTGAATGATAGAGGTTGATAGATGAAGATGAAAGTGTTTAAACGCACATATATTTCAGTGTGATTGTCACACACTAATTATGCTCTGTTAACATACTTATCTATTGAGTTGTTGAATGATAAAGTTGATAGATGAAGATGAAAGTGTTTTTAAAATACAGATTCTTCATTGTGACTGCCACACACTGATTATACACTCTCGTCAGCATACTTATCTATTAAGTTGTTGAATGATAGAAGTTGATAGATAAAGAAACTGTTTTTATACAGATATTTCGGTGTGACTGACACACACATGGTTATACACTCTCGTCGGCATATTTATTTATCAAGTTGTTGAATGATAGAAATTGAAAGATGAAGATGAAAGTGTTTATAGAACACATAAATTTCAGTGTGACGGCCACGCACTTATTATTTTAGAACACACAAAGTTCTGAATTGCAACACTTGATTGGGTTACTAGACAAAAAGTCCAACAGAGCTTGTTATGGGCAAAGGCATAGGAACCCAAAGCCCACATAAGGAAAAGGCTTAGGAACCAATGTATACTTCTCCAATATAGCAGACTTCTCATATACATTCATCGAGCAATGGACGAGTATAATCTGAAAAAAAAAACATAGTAAATTAACCATTCATTGGAAATAGTCTACTAGCGGGCGGATATCGCCCTCTCTACCTCTCCCGTCACGTGAAATTCTGGGAAACGCTTGATCTTTCAAAAGTTCCATTTGCGATCAACTAAAACGCAAAACAGTTGACCACTGAACAGTTAGCTTGAGCCTTCGTGCTATGTTGACGCAATTATCTTATTGCACAACAAACACTAACATGTAACCAGTTATATCTCTGAATTAGTATATCTTTCATCATGTAACGTGTGTCACACCATGATATATACAAGAGATAACGTGGATATATATATCGGTGATACCACAGTTGTACCAAGCCAAAAGGACAGAGAACCCTTTTGATTGCAGGTTAAGAAAGATAGTTTCCTTTCATACAACATCGATTTCGTAGTGCAAGAAAAACTTGCGTAGGAGCATCCGAATGGAAGCGACTGATCTAACAAGCATATGTTTCCCAGTTCCAAGTGGAATGACACAGATCATATGAACAGCAATAGGAAGGAAGCTAACGTTGTAACGAAATTGCACAAACGGATATGGAGAACAAGATTTGGTATTCATATTCCTTCTTACAGAAAAAAGACAGCATATCAAAGTATCCCACGAGACCGCTTTCTGCAACAAAAACATTATTATCTAGATTAGAAGTTGTTAAGGGACAAACAAGACATGACATCGCCGTGCTGGTTGATCCAAGAACAAAATTGACTACCAAACCGAACCACTCAGCGTGATTTGGAAACATATGCAATTGAAACTGCAGCAATAAGGGTTGTCGCCGATGAGATCAAAGTCCAGAAACTCTTCTTCTTCTGCGCCTCTGACGACTTCTGCAGAGACTCGAGTTGTTTCTGCAAGTCTCCAACCATCTTCTCCTTGTTTCTGAAAGCATTCTGTATGGCATCCAACTCCGCCACATATGGCTGAATTTCTTCCCCAACATTGTGATCACTGGTAGCCACTTCTCCCTTGCCTTCAGATGTCGAAGATATGCGTGCTGCGGTGTTCTTCAGCATAGTCAAAGCTCGCGTCAACTTGGTTCCTTCTGATTCAAATTTAGCCTCCCAATCACGATGTTTCCTCTGAGCCTCGACAAGGTTCTTCTGCATCAAATCTTTTTCCTTAACCAATGATTCCAACCGGCTCTCCATGGCCTTGTTTTCCTCGGCAATGTTCTCACTAACACTCCTCAGTTTCTCCAACTCTTTCTCGATTTCTTTAATTGTCTTCTCCCTCCCCGAAATAGTCAGCATTAAGTCTTCCACTTTCTTCTTCTCCCCATCCAAATTCTTCAGAGCCTCTGCCTTCTCCTGCGTAACACGATCAAGGGCATCTTTATATTGACTAACTTCAGAAACCAACCGCGCATTCTTGTCCTTCTGCTCGTCGGATGAATTTTGCAACGTACACACAAAATCCCTTTCTTTTACCACTTGACTTATCAATTCAGCAATTTCCTTCTCTTGCTTCACTTTTGCCTCCTCAATCTCACTCTTCTTTAGCTCGATTTCCTTGATTCTTTCCTCCTTTTTCTTCAATTCCTCAGTAACCATATCCAAAAGTTCCTTCTGTGATTTTACTTCTTCATTTAACTTCTCGAAACTCTGCTCCTTCTCCCTCTTCTCTTCCCCCAAAACCTTAATCTCCCTCTCCAACACCTCTCCCGTCCCCATAGCCTGCTCAACACTCTTCTCCAACTCCAAAACCTTCATCTGCAACGCTTCATTCTCCTTCCTCAAACCCAATTCTATCTTACTCAACTGCCCCGCTTCATTCTCCAATCGAAAAATCCTCGCTTCCTGCCCGCTCTTTTCCTTCTCAATCTCATTCTTTTCTCTCAAAACCCTCTCAATCTCCCTCTTCAAATCCTCGATCGCTCTCTCCGACTCAACATGCTTCATCTCGGCCAACTCCTTCTCTCTCATTGCAATTTCAACCTCCCTTTCCTTCCCAAACTTCTCCTGCACCAACCCATTACATTGCACTTTCAACTTCTCAAATTCCTCGCGGAAAACCCTCTCTTTCTTCTCCATTTCCACCATTTTCAACTTCAACTCATTCGCCTCCTGGGCCACCCCACCAAAATCTCTCTTCACACAATCCCTCTCCCGGCACACTCTGCTCAGCTTCCCCATCTCGATTTCGAGCCCACCCGCAAGCTCCTCCACATCCCTCTTCAGCCCCACAATCTCACCCTCTCTCTCACTCATCGCCTTCTCAACCTCAGCTTTCTCTCTCATCATTTGCCCCAACTGGGCCAGAACAAAAACACCATAAACACTCATTTCCAACTCCAACCCAACATTTTCCTCGCTCTTCCCACTCAACTCGCTCACAAGCGACTCACTTTCCACCCGGAACCGACTCAGCTGGGACTCCAAACCCGCCTTGGCCTGCACCAGCGCCTCCACCTGCTGCCGGCGGTCCTTGGTCTCCTTGAGCAGCAGAGAGTTGAGGGACTTGAGGTTCTCGAGCTTCTCGGAGGGCTCGTCCATTGTGGCGGCTTTGTGGGCAGCGTGGTGGGTTTCTTCTTTGGTGTCAATGGGTTGATGGGTCACTTTCTTTTTTGCCATTTTTTTGTGGTTGATGTTGGTGGTGGGAAATGTGAGATTGGGGTTTTGAGAGGATTAGGGTTTTTTCTAGGGTTCCAATGGCTGAGATGTGGCCTGTGGGGTGGGGGAACATTTATAAGGGATAGGGATTTGTGAGAGGAGAGAGAGAGACAGAGAGAGATGTTTAAATGTTTTGAATTTGGTGGGATAAAAACTTAACGGCGTTTGTATTCCAAATCCCCAAGACGCCGCCGGCACCGTCGTTCTGCGACTGCCAAGGCTGCCCCTGCTTCGTCTACGACCATTTTCCCGCCACTTGCTATGCTCTGGTTCTTGGACTAAACCAGAGAAGAGCAATTTGCTTTCGAACTCCATCTTCTTTCCTCTTCACCTTCGAATTCCATCACTTTTCCCAGCACTCTCTCTCTCTCTCTCTCTCTCCACCGGAAGCACTGTGATTCCGGCGAAAGCTCGTCGCAGTTCTGGATGTAAGAGACGACATCGAGACGGCGTTTCGGCTGACTTTTCGGTTTTCAATACTTTGTTTAAACGTGAAAATCTTCAAAACCCACTAACGTCGTTGGTCAAAAAGTAAAAGGTAAGATCCAGCTGTCAACTTTTTATTGGTCGGTACTCCACCTGTCAGTGCTTGAGTTCTCTTTCCCCTGAAAAATTCTTCAAATTTTGGGCCCATTGGGCCCTCTCAGGCCCAGGGATTGAGGACTTTGGTAGCTAACTGTTGGGTGGGGTGTATTTTATATTTTATATTTTATTCTCGAATTTACTTTTGTTGTTTGGAACTGCGTCGTGCGGCCACGTGTCTCAGTTCCGCATGTGGCATTGTGGAAATGGATCCCCTTCTGAGCATTAGGTGAGGATTCTTATGAGTAAGGGCTGTGGACCGTTGGATGAAAATCCAACGGTTATAATTATTATAATTTTAAAAGAGCATTCTGTTTGTAACTGTTGAATTTTCATCTAACGGTCCACCAGTCCTTGCTCATGAGGATCCCCACCTAATGCTCAGGAGGGGATCCATTTCCTGGCATTGTGGATCCTCTGGCGGTGCTTTCTTGCGGACCATCAATAATTAAATTGTCATTATTTTCCATAGAGAGTAGAATGAGCACAAAATATTTATTTTGTTGTGTCGATTGAAATATGTTTGGTGATTACTGATGGCTGGTGAGTGCTGCTCACCTGTGGAGAAATAGTGGTGATGAGTGGTGACACTGACCGATGAGTAGTGAGTGTTGCTCACCTATAGAGAATTTATTGCTCTAAATGACTGGATTGTTCGGATTGAAAAAATTTGTATAAATTGAGGAGCCGTATGATAATTATTATTTTTTAATTAAATTGAAATTTTGTTTGATAACTTCTCCAGTTTCGGGATGAGGTTTCAAAAAATGAAAAGTGAAAAATAATTTCTTTGAGTTTTTAAAATTTGGCCTTAAATTTTTTATTTTTGGTTTTTAGTTTTTAATTTTATTTTATTTTAGTACATCGATATTTTTACACTAAGGGGATGAGGTGAAAAATAATTTCTTTGAGTTTTTAAAATTTGGCCTTAAATTTTTAGTTTTTAGTTTTCAATTTTATTTTATTTTAGTACATTAATATTTTTATACTAAGGGGAGTGTTCGACTAAGCCACACATGGGAAGTCCAATTTGGTATCGAATTCGTCATTCACAAAATTCGAACCTAAGACCTCACACTTTCAAGTAAAGAGAAATACCATCAGACCATAATATTGAGTGGCTCAATTTAATTAAAAGTAGTTGCCAAGTAAGATTTTAATTAAAAAAAAAAAAAGAAAACTAAAAACCAATACCTCAAAACTCAAAACTTAAATCGACAAGACCGTTTTATCACCGTAACATTATTCTTTTTAAGGCAAAAATACTATAGATGCAAGATATAGAAGGGAAATTAATACTTTCTCTTTTGCCATTTTTTCGTCTATGAATTTTAAATTTTTTAATGAACACACCTTGTTCGTCGACTTTATATTATCACATCTCGGCCCGGACTCCCACCACAACCCGGGCATGCCTCCACCGTAGCACAATATTGTCTGCTTTGGGCCCCTACCACACCCTCACGGTTTTGTTTCTGGGAACTCACATAAGAACTTCCCAGTGGGTCATCCATTATGGGAGTGCTCTCGCGCGTTACTCGCTTAACTTCGGAGTTCCGATAGAACCCGAAGCCAGTGAGCTCCCAAAAGGCCTCGCGCTAGGTAGAGATGAGAATATACATATAAGGCTCACAGGATCCACTCCCCTGGGCGATGTGGGATCTCACAATCCACCACCCTTAGGGGCCCGACGTCCTCGTCGGCACACACGCGGCCAGGGTTAGGCTCTGATACCAAATTGTCACATCCCCGCCCGGGCCCCCACCACATCCCTGACACGACTCCACTGTAGCACGATATTGTCCGATTTAGGCCCCGATCACGCTCTCATCGGGATGTGGGCGTGTCAATATGATACTAATATTTCTATCTAGCATAAGTTAATTATTTATTCAAAAAAATATAACATTAATACATGCTTATTGTAGTTGCACTTGGCTAATTTATGGCAGGACTAGAAGAAACTGTGTAGAGCTCATGAGATGATATTGGTTGGCTGGATCAAGAGCATTTGCATGTTCCAGAAACACAATGGATATTTTTCGATTTACATAAATGTTTATCCTTCTCGCAATCAGCCTTAGTAGAACAAGCATGATTTGACCCTGGCAGCAGGTTGTAGTCTTGAATAAATACTGGGTTGTTGTTGCAGTCTGCTCGATCGGAACATTTGTTAATTGACTGCTGGAATTCCCTGGCTTCTGAGAATAACTCACTTATCTCTGTTGTCTAGTGGTTCGTCTTCGCTTGTAAGTGAGAGATTTTAGTTTTGATTTTCGTTTATGACGAGTCCGAACCAAATTATTATGAATGACTCATTATGCGGCTTAGTACAAATCCTCCATCTCTTAGTGTAAATATATATATATATATATATATATATTTTTTTTTTTATGCCCTTGGACGTTAATTAAGGTATGTGTGTGTTTAAGTTTGGGGGTGTTTGGTTGGTTGTATTTGGACCACACACACACACATTCACACACACTCTTTCTCTCTCTGACTCCCGTACTCTCTCTCTCTTCCATTTTCATACGGACACACCCAGGAACCCTTGTAAACCTTACAGATCGAAGGTGTGAAGCACCCCATCATGATCGTGCGGTCCATACGAGTCGATTGATACGAGTTTCAGGTGAGAAAACTCTCGAAAACCTGTAGAACCTTAAGCTCCGATTTGGATACTATTCATGCTCACGTAAAATGTTCTGTTTTTGGAAATTCTAAGTTCATAGGGAGCTTAATGAGGTCCTTACGAAGCTCGGAGTGATTCGTTGGAAGAATTTGGATGTTGGAATCACGAGATCAGAGAGTTTCATTTTGACCGGAATTATCGAGGCTTTTTCCGGCAAATCCCCAGCGAGTTGGGGGTCGAGTCAGGTATGGTTGTGTTCATCTTTGTGAGAGCTTCATTTTGGTTCAAGTTTCATAAGATTTGGTTAAGAAATGAAGAAGTTATGAAGATTTGAAAATTTTCCAGAAACTTGTGAGAATTTGAGTTTCAGACGGCAGTGGACGGCGGCAACCGGCGAGGTTCGCCGGAGAAGAAAAGCGAATATTTCGTCAAGTCTGACGGAATATTCTGACGCCGTAAGGTATCTTTAACGGTTTCTGTTCCATTTTAACAGAATATTCCTAACGGTGTCACTGTTCCGTTACACGTGCCAGGCACATGGCTAACGCGTGGAGGCCGAAAAAATTATTTTAAAAATATGGGGATGTTCGTGAGGTTGCGTAGATCACGGTGGTATATTCATATACCCAATTTGAACAATGTATGAGAAGTTATTTCTAAGGTTCGATTATGTGCGTTAATTAACGTTATTTCAGTTACTTCTCATATAGGCGAGACCTATCCGGAGGACGAGCGTAGCCAGGCTAGGCACGGGGGTTACGACCCGGCTACTTATCAGTGAGTGGGCTTTTGTTTTCCGTATATATATATATATATATATATATATATATATATATATATATATATATATATATATATATATATATACTTGTTTTTCCCAGAAAGTGAATTTAAAGAATAGTATGATTTGAAATGCCATGCAAAGTATCTATTTATTTTATTTATGCAATAGTAATTGCATATAATAATGTTGGTGCTGCGGACGCACAGGAAAGTGGCAGGTAAGTTTATATACTAGTTATGATGAGAATGAATGATGTGATGTGATTAGAGCTCATAAACCTGCACATTGATATTAGTGCTCCCGCCCAGAGTTAGGGGCATAGTCTTTCACGTGATGTTCACCTCCCGCACCGCATGCTCGCCTTGGATCCAAGTTAGGTGCACAGTCCTGTCGAATAGACCACTATAAGTGGGTTCGACTCATAGGTGACCCGCGAATCATTCGCACAGTTTTCACGTGATTGTAGCACTAGAGCATATTATTCTATATACAGTGATGTTGTGCAGACCAGTAGATGTGGTATTGATGTGTGTGCAGGATATATACAATATGATTGAGTTGATTATGAGCTATATGATATGATGAGATTGTTATGAGCTATATACAGCCGAGGGCTGAGTTGATTATCCAGTATTCCATCACATTCACAGAGTTATGATTTGGCATTCAGTTATGATACTTTGGCATGGCATACATACATTCATACATATATGTTTTCCACTAGGATTTATATAGATGAGTATATACTTTATTTATGGGAAATTATACAGGTTTTACAGAGAGGGGTTATAACTTTTGAGAAAAGAAAAGGTTTTGAAAAGATTTGTTTTTGCCCACTCACGCTTTCTGTTTTTCGCCCCTCCAGGTATTAGGTAGTGTTTGCTGTTGGCATATGATGAGCTCATCGGACGTTCTGACAGAATTCACTTATGTAGGACCACCTTCGGGTGTTATTTCCATTTAGTACTTTCTGCTTGACTGCACGTAGACCATTTATGCTCTGGTTGTGTAAACCTTCTTAATTCTCGCACTAACACACTATCTTGTTTTGGGTTGCTGGTTGCATGATTTTAATTTGTTCGTATCTTTCTGATTAATCTTGCTTCCGTACTGTGCACATGGTTACGTCACTCTCACGTGACGGCCAGCACGCCCCACTTTTGAGTCGGGGTGTGTCACCCCACACGTCCCTCATCCACCGAATTTACAAATGCATTACTTACTACTACAACTTTCATATATAAGTAGGAAGTGAAATTAAGTAATAGGAAGAAAAACTCACAAAATGCAATGATAAAAAAGAAGAAGACAATAGTTGCCTTAGTCTTCAGGTTTTCTGGACTGTGTCACATTTTGAATTGATAAGATGACCAATCAGTGATTGTTTTGCACTTTAGCAAGTGAGCCCTTTGCACTATATTTATATTATGGAGGTTTCATGTTCATGGTAGAAAAATACAAAAACTAAATTAGATTTATAAAAGAACGAAATTCTGAATTTTTGGAGTTATTTCTAAATTTTCTTGTATGGTATCACCCGTATCACCCAAAAAAAAAAAAAATTTCATACCAAAATGCAAAAGAATATGAACTTTCTATAATTTAAAAACAAATGGAGAAAAAAAAAGAATAAAAAAAAGAAGAAGAAGGGTACACCATATTAGTAAAAAATGTGGTTTCTTGACATTTTCCTGCATGAATATGATATTTGTTGACATCACTAAAACAAAAATAGAGGCATTTTGATATAGTTGCCTTAATTTTGAATTTTTAAATCAAACTAAAGTTCAAAGCCAAATTTTTTTGTAGTCTCTGACACACTAATTTGAAATTGATTCTTATGGTGAAAAAGTTGGACAAGGATTGTCTGCCCTCTTTGTTCCCATCCCCTTCTGTGCCCTCCTATTTGTGTGGTCACGGTTAAGCCACGTCAACATTTTATATTACTATTTATTTTTGTCTGATTATCTCTATAAAAAAATAATATAAAATGTTGACGTGGCTTAACCGTGACAACACAAAACAGGAGGGCACGGGAGGGGATGGAAACAAGGAGGGCAGACAATCCTTGTTCGAAAAAGTTGATGTGTGGATGATAATTATAGGTGGCAAATTCATATCAACTTTTGATCTAAATCATTTTGAACTCATAATTTAAGGGTATATATATTCATATTTTCATATCAACTTTTGGTTATTTTTCCAAATTTCTCAAAAGCCCCACCCTTCACTTACCACTCTCGCCAGCCACAACCACCCTTCATAATTTAAGGGTATATTCATATTTTCATAACAACCTGCTCAGATAAGGGCACTTCAGTGCTGTGTGGTGACATTAGTAATCAGTTTCAACAAGACAGCAATCCGTATGGAGAGTACAATATCTTTGCAGATCCTTTTGCTGCAAACATGGTATATAGTTGTTTGATGGTCATTCTGTGCTTAATTAACGTACAATATTGGTAATGATCATGAACAAATCAGGTATTACATTGTGGTGTTCCAGTCACGCTCATTCCTCTGGATGCAACAAGAACGATTCCTCAATATGAGACTTCTTTCAAAGCATTTGAACATAAACAGGAGAAATATGAAGCACAATATAGCTTCCAGTCCTCGAAAATGGATCGTGATACATGGTGGAATGATGAATGTTATAAGGCTTTTCTTCTATGTATGAGCTAAAATTCTGAAACATTAAGATGATTGTCTGCCTCTGATATATATATTCATGAGATATTGACTATTTCGCAGGAATTTTCCATGTGGGATCCTTTTATGGTTGGTGTAGGGCTATCTCAAATGCGTAGTTTAGAGAAAGATCACAGAGAAAATGAATTTGCCAAATCGGAATACATGAACCTCGCAGTGATAACTTCAAACAGACCTTATGGAATATCAGACGGCTCAAACCCTCTGATCATTGGCGGGCGTTTGATCCCAAAGTTCGGTGTACAGAAGAATGGGGTAATGGGAATGGAATACCCCGTTTTGCCTCATCATAGAGAAGAAAGGAAAATTTCACGTATGCTTTCTAGTTACTACACCAGTTTCTTTGTTATACATTTACTGATTTCTTGATAACTCTACGCCTTTTAAGATGTAACAACTAACTGAAGTTTGGACAATGCTACACGAAGGAGACAACTGGTGCGGAAGCAGTTAGCGTATTTATTGCAACAGAAGCTAAGCGTGATCATGACAGTAATAGTACTCGTGCCAAAGATTTTACGACAGTTTCTTTGATGTAAGCTAGTTCTGGACTACAATGTACCAATTTTTAGGTCAATAAGTGTTCTCCATTCAATTAAGACATACACAAATTTCTTGGATAACTTATTTCCTTTTGTACTTGATAGATAGTGGTAACTTCAATAATTGAGTCAAATGCAGGTTATAAATCGACCTAAGAAACTGGATGGCCGAATATTATAACACAGCTTCCACTCCACGAGAGTGTACGTACTTTGAAAACAAGATTTGGAAAGAAATTATTAGGTAAATACCTAGTATTTGATATAATATGAGTGCTGGAGACTTTCTAGCTCTTCTAAAATTACCTGTGGAACGGATCAACCTAAAGGTATGATACTGCCTTCATGAGCTTTCTGAGGTTTGGTGCTAGTGCTACACATGCACTAATACAAATGATTGGTTTAACTGAGTAGTTTTGTAGGACGGCATGCTCTAAATTAAACATTTTGTAGGGCAACATACATGCCTTTGAAGATGTAGCTCTTACTATACAAAATGATGTCTCCACAGAATACAAGTTAGTGCTAATGACTGGGCAACCGCTGCAACCATAGATGTTATTGATGACATACTACATATATATGATGGGCCGTGATGATATACTGGTTGGTCTTGGAAATGTGTTTGCAGTTGGTCAATATTATTCATCTTTCGCTCCCCTCGGACAGCCAATTGCAATAGAGGTGTGGAAGACCATTGTAAAATCACTCGATCCAGGATCCAAGATTACCTTGTTGACCAATGGACCTTTGACAAATTTAGCCGAAATCATTCTTTCTGAGAACGTAGACTCAGTGGTCCAAGTAAATGTTGTCGCTATGGAAGATTAAGCCCCAATTTTTATGTCATCTTTGATACTGGATTGACATTTTCATTGTTATGATTTCCTTGCAGGATGTATATATTGTCCGGGACACATACGCCATGGTAACGAACAAGGAAATCTGTTCACTATTCCTTCAAACAACAGATGGTATACGAAAGTTGTTCCACGAATCATTAACTGTTTATCACCGTAAAATCAATTTGTCAATATGAAGAATAGCCTAACCTTTTGTAAGCCCTTGCACGATTTGATCCCTCACTGATGTGGGACTTTGTTCCTCACATTCTCACACAATGGACATTTGACAAATTTAGCCGAAATCATTCTTTCTGAGAAGACAGATTCAGATCCAGGTAATTATTGTCACTATGATCATGCAACTGGATACACTTATTTCGTCAAAAGGAACTTTGGTTTTTGTTGATTGAGAAATTTAAGTCTCAATTTTTTATTTGACATTTTAAATTGGATGCCATTTTCACTGTTCTCCTTGTAGGATGTATATATCGTTGAGGGACACATTCGCCATGATAACGAAAAGGGAAATCTGTTCACTGTTCCTTCAAATGAATACGAAGAATTTAACATGTTTCTTAACCCTTTGGCTGCAAAGGCAGTTTTCGATTCGAAACTGAACGTAACACTGATTCCTTGAGAACCCAGAAGCAAGTCAGTTCCTTCCAGGATATGCTTGATAAACTGCACACAACAGGTAGGACTCCTGAAGCTGTATTCGCCCAGCGTCTACTTTCGAGGCTATGAAAACTGAAACTGAATCATCATAGATACCCTCACATGGTAAAGTTCCATAAAGTCAGTTTTTTCTTATTCTGTTGATCTTTCCATCTGATTAAATTCAAGTTTCTGTCGTTCCGCACTGAGTAGATACGTATTAATTCTATATCGAATGATGGATGTTCACATCGTAATGTACCATAGAGCAGATTATCCATGTATCAAATTAACGGTCATATATGCTCCCACATCACCAAATAAGAAGTTTCATTACATTTGTCAACTACACTACATGACTTCGAAGAACTCACTTTCTTTCCATTCTGTCATTTCACAGGACACATTTCTGGGGGAAATCCTTGGTGCTGTAATCTTGGGCAGCAAACAATCTCAGTTAAACCAAATCTATGAGTTTAAACCCCTCAAGATGGTCGTGAAGGGGAAATTTTTCAATGGGCCGGGAACATGGTGCAGTATACCGAATGTCATAATACAATTGGTTGAAATTTATTTTTCAAGTTTTCAATCAATTGTATGTTACACTTAAGTGTATAGAATCATGTTTTCGACATACTAAAAAATGTCTCGTCGGTCGCAGAGGGAGATGTGTCAGAAATCCGGCAGCTGCTTATCGATGAAAATAATCAAACAAATATGGTTAAGATATTGAGCAGTGGAAATCCAGATGCATATTATGAACAATTTGCTAAAATATTTAGTGAGCAACAGCAGACTTTTATGTGGGAAAAAGGAATATGGGTTTTTTCCTTGATAATTCCTACTTTTTTGTTACATTCTTAATCTTTCTAAGCCATTTTTGTTTGACAGTAAAGAAAATCTACAAGGAAAGTTAGAAATCTGAGAATACTCTTTCTCAATTTTTTCAACCCTGATTTTACTATTTCATGTAAGTAATTCTCGACAGGGGTCCATCCTCTAAGCCAACTTACAATAATTTACCCTTCTTTGTAACTCTCATTTTCATTCCCGCCCTTTGTTTTCCCTTATTTGATTACGACGAAATTTAAATTAATCTAATTTAAACTACAAAAAAAGGAATCGAACTCTAGTGTAGAGAATAAAGCAAGTCGTTTTAATCAACTTGGTTAAACCCAATTTCACTGGTTGGAAGATATCTCCATCATCCTACTCAACCAAATCATGAATAAGGATTGGAAGTGAATCATGGAATTATGTGGAATATTAGGTTGAGTTCATAATACATTCCTACTATTTTCCATTCAAATGTAGGTGCATATTTGTCAACGTATAGGGTGGCTATCCCTACTTCAGAAGCATGGTTTGTTTTGATCATTCTCTTTCCAATAATCCTGCTCTTTCCACAATAATTTGGTTATCACAATTATTAATTGGAAGAGCCATACCAACACCTCACTTCATCCAAAAATATTTAGAACAGAACTCTGTTTTTCAACGTTTAAATTTAAAAAAAAAAAAGTGAGTTCATCTTTGAGCGATCCTTGGCCAATAAGGCTCTTCACTATGCAAGGGTCGGAAGGAGAGGGGGGGGGAACGTATATTGTACGCAGTCTTACCCTTTGCTTTGCAAATAGGCTGTTTCCACGACTCGAACCCGTGATTTATATCATGGATGTAACAAATGTTGTTTGTACCATACTTGACATATCTCGAAACTACTGAGAACCAGTCAACATTATACCGTCAAGGACCCACAAGGTAAGAGGCCAATCACAAGGTGACATGTGTCGACATCAGAGGCCAATCACAGCATGACACGTGTCAATGTCAGAACAAAGCTAGAAACTCTCTTCTATAAATAGGGATCATTCTCCCACAATAATCTCTAATGTCATTTGTACTAAATCATTCACTAGAATTCACTAAAGGAGAGCTTGAACCTTTGTATTTGTGTGAACCCTTCACAATTAATGAGAACTTCTCTACTCCGTGGACGTAGCCAATCTGGGTGAACCACGTACATCTTGTGTTTGCTTCCTTGTCTCTGTCCATTTACATACTTGTCCACACTAGTGACCGGAGCGACCAAGCGAAGGTCACGAACTTGAAACTTTCTGTTGTACCAAAGTCCTCACTGATTTTGTGCATCAACATTTGGCGCCGTCTGTGGGAATTGACACTTATTCCCACTCTCTTCAGCTTTGTCAAGCTGGTTTCCACCATTCGTATACTCTCTTTTGATCAAGCATCCCTCTCCAACATGGGGAGCGAAGGAAGCCACAGCTCACAGAATGACACCCCTCTCGCACCTAGTGCGAAGCAACGAAAGAAGGAAGGAAAACGAATTTCTCTTCAAGCTAAAGTCGATGAGCTAGAAGCTCAGAACAACAAGATAGCAATGAAAAACGAGGTCATTCAAGAGCAATACGAGAAGCTCTTCGAGACGCTCCACGAAGCTAGGCATGCTCAAACACACAAGCTCGTTGCCCCTGTGAACGTCAACCATCAATCGGATGCCTTCCAACATGGAGGGTCACCTGCCTTCAACATGGGTATTCTTGATAAGGAGCAAGCTACTCCTCAAAATGTCGATCAACATGAAACTTCTCTCAACCTAGCTGCTTCAACCCGAAGCAGGAGAAGTGGAGGAAGACACCTCCTAGCAGAGGGAGCAGAAGGATCGAAAGCTGTGTATCGCGTTTGTCGAGATTTCCTGAAGCAACGTCGAGAGAACCTCATCCACATAAGCTCAAAGATCAATGACCCAAGGGTTTCTGAAAGACTCGGTCCCCTACCACGGCCTAGGCCGGCTACCAATTTGGGGAAGGGGCAACAAGTCCTAGAGAAACATGAGGGTATAGGGGACTCAGAGGTGTTCCGACAGACATACCCTAGAAGTCAGTATGGTGAGTCCAGGGAAAAATCACATGCTCTTGATCAGACATTCCTACTTTCAAGAGGGGATGGAAATTTCCGAAAGAAAGCTCCAGTGATACAAAACTCCACCCAGGACCCCCTTGTCCTACAACTCCTTGAAGAAGTAAACAAGTTGAAGGCCGAACGACAGGCTGAGATACCTGACTGGAATCAACCCAGGCCTGGCTCTCTTACAAGGAGAATCCTCGACACCCCCTTCCAGGCGAAGACAAAACAGAAGCTTGGCTTGCAACTCTATACTGGAAAGGAGGATCCAATTGAACACCTTAACCTCTTTGAATCTACCATGGCATACCGAATGCACACCGACGAAGAGCGATGTCTTCTCTTCCCCTCCACCCTCTCTGGTGGAGCTTTAAACTGGTATTGTCGTCTTCCACCTGAGATGGTTGACTCATTTGAGGAATTGAGGAAACTATTTGTTTCTTAACACATCTTCCAGACCGATCGCTTGCATTCTGCAGATGATTTGTACACTATCCGTCAAAAGCCGGACGAGTCACTACGAGAGTATGCCGGCCGCTTCAGCCATGAATATTCTCGCTGCGCTGAGGCAGATGACAAAACCGCCCTCAAGGCCTTCACAATAGGCTTACGTGACTGTTTCTTTAAGTACATGATCAATTCCAACACTTGGAAAACTTACTCCGAGGTGATGGCACAGGCCTATAACCACGCCTTCGCCGAGGCAAGAACATATCAAAGGAAACCCCCTACAGCCACCCCTTATCAACAAGTAGGGAGTGGAAGCCAGATCCAACCAAATGAGAAGACATCGGCCCTCCAAACAGCAACAGCGTATCCCCCTTCCTCACTTAATGCTTCGCCAAGTCAACAGACATACCAATCTCAGGGCAAGAGGAAAGATTTCCATCCCCACCACTCTCATTTCAGTAAAAAGAGTAAAGGGCACTATCGCGATAACCAAGGGTATCGCCACGATAATGCTCGCCCCCAGGCAGTCAATGAAGTGGGCCAAACACGTGTAAAGACACGCCCTACCTCATGGTATGAGACATACACGCCCTTGAACACCACATGCGTGGCCATTTACCCCAGTATAGCCCACCTGATACCAAAGCCAAAGCTGAGAGAGCCAGTTTACAAGTCCATGAAGAACACAGGCATGTTCTGCTGCTACCATGAGCATAACAGTCATGACAGCGAGAAGTGTATCATCCTCCGTGATCATATTGAAGCTTTGGCACGTGAAGGAAAAATTGATCAATTCCTCATTCACTCTCCAAGGGATAACTGTAACCAACGCCAAGTGAATGTGATATATTCCATAAGCGGCGGCATACCTATATCTGAATCTTCCAACAGGGCCATGAAAAACAGTGAACGAACTTTGAGGCCTGGTCACCAAGTGTTTCACGTGGAAGACATCAGAGGAGACAAGTATCAAAAGCCTAACTGGGATCCAATATGTTTCTACCCTGAGGAAGAAAGAGGTATCATCTACCCTCACAGTGACCCACTGATCGTGGAAGCTCACATAGCCAACTTTGACGTAAAACGAATCCTGGTAGACACGGGGGCTTCGGTCAATATCATGTTTGCTGAAGCTTTCAGGGCACTTAATGTAGCTGAACACTTGCTCAATCACTCAGTTTCTCCTTTGATAAGCTTCTCCGGTGACGTTGTACAACCTCTAGGGAGCATACACTTACCCTTCACCATTGGTACATGCCCTTACACAGCTACCATTACCACTAACTTCCTAGTGGTTGACTGCCCAACGACATACAATGTCATCTTTGGGCGCACAGGCATCAATGATCTCAAGGCCATGGTATCTACACATATGTTGTTGATGAAATTTCCTACCCCTTATGGCAACGGTTATATCAGAGGAGATCAACTTAGTGCACGATCATGTTACAACACTTCAGTCAAGCAACAACATCTGCCTGTGCCTAAGGAAACCTTTTCTATACATGACCAAGTCATAAAAACAAGCCCGGACGAAGCCAACTTGGATCTTCATGATGGCAACAGTCAACCCGACGATCCTCGAGATGACTCTTTCACCCAGCAAGCCCAACCTGCTGAAGAGTTGGAGAAGGTCTCTATCTCAAAAGATTATCCGGATCGTATGGTGAAGATTGGCACCACCTTGTCCCCACCCCTTTGGTTGGCATTGATCTTTTTTTTGCAAGAGAACACTGAGGTCTTCACCTGGTCATATGAGGACATGCCAGGCATCTCTCCTGATATCATATGTCATCACCTGAGTATTGGCCCCAAGACCAAGCCGGTAAGACAGAAGCGAAGATCTTATGACGCTGAATGATACGAGGCAATGAAGGCGGAAGTTGAAAAACTCAAAGGCATAGGCTTCGTCCGTGAAGTCAATTATCCAACATGGGTGGCAAATGTGGTTATTGTTAAGAAAATTCCGACCAAGGAAAGTCTCTTGCTTCAAAAGATCTTATGGAGAATGTGTGTAGACTACACCGACCTAAACAAAGGATGCCCAAAGGATAGCTTTCCTCTTCCTCTCATTGATAGACTTATAGACTCTACAGTAGGGTGTGAACTCTTGAGCTTCATGGATGCTTACTCAGGGTATAACCAAATCCTCATGAACCCTTCGGACCAAGAACACACAGCCTTCACTACTGATAGGGGACTATACTGCTATAAAGTCATGCCATTCGGCCTAAAGAATGCAGAGGTAACTTATCAAAGACTTGTAAATTCAATGTTCGCCGAACAGATTGGGAAGAGCATGGAAGTGTACGTTGATGATATGCTAGTCAAGAGCAAACATGCTGACCAACACATCACCAACCTATTTGAAACTTTCACAATTCTGAAAAGGTATCAAATGAGGTTGAACCCCAACACATGTGCATTCGGAGTGGGCTCTGGCAAATTCTTGGGTTTTATGATTAGCCAACGAGGCATTGAAGCTAATCCCGAGAAGATCAAAGCAATCCTCGACATGAAGGAACCAGAAACTTCAAAAGACATCCAGAGCCTCACTGGTAAGGTGGCAGCATTAACCAGGTTCATCTCTGAGGCCACAGACAGATGTGCTCCTTTCTTCAAAGCACTTAAGGGAAGTAAGAAGTACATTACATGGACTATTGAATGTGCCGAGGCATTTAAGAACCTCAAGGAGTACATGAGTAAAGCCCCTCTGCTCTCCAAACCTGAAGTTGGTGACACTCTCATTATCTACCTATCGGTATCAGCTTCAGCAGTAAGTTCCGTTCTCATTCGAAAGGATGGTAATGTCAAACGGCCCGTCTACTACACTAGTAAAGCCTTACAAGATGCGGAGACACGATATTCCAACATTGAGAAATTGGCTTTGGCATTGGTCATGTCTGCTTGAAAACTTCGCCCTTACTTCCAAGCACACTCCATCATCGTACTTACAAATAATCCTCTTCGACAGATACTACAAAGCCCTGACACTTCAGGGCGAATGATCAAATGGGCGATAGCATTGGGTGAGTTTGACATCTCCTACCAACCAAAGCCAGCTGGGAAAGGCCAAGCAGTGGCAGACTTCGTCGCCGACTTCACATATCCTGTTGACATTGCTTCTACACCTAAAGCAGTGGCTTCGTTACCCTTGGAAGCCCAGAAAATAGAACCAATAGCCCCAGTATAGAGTCTGTATGTTGATGGCTCATCCAACCAACAGGGCTGTGGAGCAGGACTAGTCTTGACTACCCCCGACAAAGTGGTAATGGAGTATGCTCTTCGTTTCAAATTCAAGGCATCAAATAATGAGGCCGAGTATGAAGCCTTTTTAGCAGGTTTACGTTTGGCCAAACATCTTGGGGTTAAACAAATTGATATCTTCAGTGACTCCCAATTAGTGGTTAACCAAGTTACGAACAACTTTGATGCTAAGGATAGCTCAATGGCAGTATATCTTGCGCAAACACAACTTTTGCTCAAGCATTTCCGCTACCAGATCACCCAAGTTCCTCGAGCGGCAAACAGTCATGCAGATGCCTTGGCTCGCCTCGCCTCAGCAGTGGAAGACAAAGTTGGGAGAAAAATTCATGTCGAACTATTGGTTTCTCCTAGCACCACGGCCGCGGAAGTGTGCAACTTACAACAGGGGGATAGTTGGATCACCCCAATTTATAAATTCCTTGCTCATGGCTCCCTCCCAAATGATAAAGTCCAGGCTAAACAAATTCGATACAAGTCTACCCGCTACCTGATCATCAACGATCAACTCTATAAGCGAGGTTTTAACTTGCCGTACTTAAGGTGCCTTACGCCTGCCGAGGCAGAAATTGTCCTTCGGGAAATACATGAGGGAGTCTGTGGAGATCATGCTGGATCTCGGTCCCTAGCATACAAGACTTTTCGCCAGGGATAGTACGGGCCAACACTCCACCAGGATGCCATCAAAGTATCCCGCGCATGTGACAAATGTCAACGTTATGCGACTATTCCTCACTCCCCTCCAGAACCTATCACTCCCATAATCAGCCCTTGGCCCTTCGCCCAATGGGGGCTTGATTTGATCAGCCCAATGCCTGTAGGGAAGGGCAATGTTTGTTATGCAATCGTTGCGGTTGACTACTTCACAAAGTGGACTGAAGTAGAACCCTTGGCAACCATTACTAAGGCAAAGATAGAAGACTTCGTGTGGAAGAACATCCTTTGCAGATTTGGCATTCCCAATGCGATAGTCACTGACAATGGGCGACAGTTCGACAACAAAAAGTTCAAGATGTTCTGCTCTAAGTTCAACATCAACTTATGCTTCGCCTCCCCAGCTCATCCCCAGTCTAATGGACAAGTTGAGGCCATCAACAAAATAATCAAGCGCACTTTGAAAATCAGCTTGGACAAGGCTAAAGGTTGTTGGCCTGAATTTGTACCCCAAATTCTTTGGTCATACCGCACTTCATATCGGACTTCAACAGGAGAAACTCCATTCTCACTTGCCTTTGGTACAGAGGCGGTTGTCCCAGTCTAGCTTGAGCAAGCAACATTTCGAGTCCAGAACTACTTGCAAAGTGAAAATGACAAACAACTCACCCTCAACTTGGATCTAGTCGAGGAACACAGAAACCAGGCTCACTTGAGGAATGTCGCCTACAAGTAACGTATCTCCAACTACTACGACTTAAGGGTCAAACCTCACTTTTTCAAAGTGGGGGATTGGGTATTAAAAAAAAGATTACTCTGCGATAGAGTCCCAAGTGAAGGCACATTGAGTCCAAACTGGGATGGACCGTTTGAAGTTATTGGCATCAGTCGCCCTGGCTCCTACAAGCTCAGAAGTTCCGATGGCAAGATCATTGGCCATCCATGGAATGCTGATCACTTGAAGTACTACTACAAGTAGACTCACAGTGTACAAGTGTTGAGCTATAGCCGTTCGGCATCCTATGTAATGAAGACCATTTGGCAATGAATTCAATAAAGAGATGATTTAGCCAACTCGGCCCTAACTCTTTTACATTCCTAGCAATGAAACACTCAAGTGTTGAAACTTCAACGGGAATGCTTCCGACATGAAATAAAATCTAAGTATGTGTCAACGAGACTATACAAAGAAACGAACAACCAAGTCATGACTTATATCCAAACAAGGGATCTATTCAAACATAGCCAAACAGTCATCAATGATAGTGCAAACACTCTTAAACATCCAAAACAAAAAGCCTCTTAAACATCCAAAACAAAAAGCTCTCAGGCTTATAATATGGCAGACGCCATACAAACAACAAGCTAGTACATCCAGAGTACATGTAGAAAGTGAAGACACTTCTAGTCATCCTCATCTGAAGTCGAACCCCTGACAATATCACTCTGCATCCCACCACCATCCTCTGCATCTCCAAGATCATCTCCACCTTGGTGAACCTGCTCATCAGCACTAGCCTCATCGTCAAACTCTTCTTCACTACTAGGATTGACTGCGAGGACCAAGGTTTCACCCTTTTCTCGATACTCATCATTCTCCTCACAGTACTTGCGAATAATGCTTCCATCGTCGTAACGATCAAGGACGGCCATCCATTTCCTTTTCTCAAAATTAGCAGCCCGGATGCAGTGAGGTCTAAAGGCATCATGAAAAGCTTGAGAACTTAAGAAATCGTGCACGGCAGCTTTCCTCTCAGTTGGGATACTCCTCTTCAGCTCAGAAACCTCAACCAAGGCACTATCTAACTCCGCTTTAACCTTGGAAACCTCGAAGATAGTTGTCTCCAACTGTTCCTTAGCCGCCTCTAACTGTGTTTTGAGCCTCAAGTTCTCACCATTCTGCCTCTTCAAACTCTTAAAGTTTTGATCTTTGAGCCGGACGGCCTCAACCAAAGCTTTACTCGTCTTCTTGGCATCTTTCACAAGCCGCCTATTCTCTTTAAACTTTGCCTTGTATTTCTCAAGCTCTTGTAGCCTGTCGTCGTACTCAGTCATGACCTACATGACAAGATGATCGTCACTACTAGAAAAAAGATGGGAGAAAGTAAAGAAATAACAGAGTAACACTCACATAGGAAGATAGCCTCATCATTCGGTCACGATCAGATTCGTGCCTAGCTAGCGGCTCGCCAAGCTCTTCAATAGTAGATCGACGTCCTGCCAAGCAATTATTGACATACTAAAACTACTTGGTTGCATGGCAACCTTCAAATCCTTCCAATGGACGCTGCCAACCTCTTCCTTGTACTTCCTCTTGCGGCTACAGCTAGGACCACCTTCTTGGTCAATGGACTCCATGGTTGGAGGAAAGATGTGATCGATGGTAGGAAGAAGAGGCAACAGCCGCTTCTCCTCTCCTGCAACTATGGCAGCAGCACACCCGATAGCCTCAGCTTCAGCCTTCTTTGAGGCAGCAATCTTGAGGACCTCCTCCTGCGACTTAGGTCTAGGGGCTGGCCTTACCCGATGCTTACGAGCTCCCTTGTGAAACAAAATGACGTCTACAGGAACCAACATGGGAGCTTTCCCTTTCTTGGTGCTCGTCTCCCCTTTTTTGCTCACTTTCTCCACTGAACAAAAAAAAATAAAAAATCAAAGTAAGGAATGCAATTTTGTAAGAGCAAGAGAAGGCGAAATAAAAGATACAACTTACTTGTTCGTCTCTGGCACTCGAAAACTTGGGGCTGGAAACCGTACTTTTGAAATAAAGGTCGTAGCTTGCCCAAATGCGTATACTCTTCGGGCACCCTCAAAACCTTCTCTACGTCAGCTAGCTCCCGTCCGGACAGTTTGATGGTTCCTCGTGTCACTGCAAAAAAAAAAAAAAAATGTTAGAAGCAAGAAGAAATCACAACAAATAGCAAACAATGCAAACAATGGATACATTACAACCTACAGTCTGGAAGTGAGTAGGAACACGTCGCTCAGGTGTGACACCCTTAGCATGCTCCCAATCGTTATAAAGAAAGCACCAACGGTTTTTCCAAGTGCAGTACGCCTTTTTCTTACCAAAGACAACACGCTCTCTCTCACTCCGACATGCACACTCGGCATACCCAGTGCATGCTTTCATCGGACGCATCTTATAGCAGTAGCGCCACTGATGGAAGGAAGGCTCACCTAACCCACATTCCATCCAAATAATATAAAACCCGATCAAGGTATCCCAAAAACCAGGGTTGAGTTGCCCAGGCGCATATCCAATAAAAGATAGCATCCGTTGCAACCACGGGTGTAAAGGTAGCTTCACCCTTAAGGTCAATAATACCTGGGTATAGAACATAACATGACCCTTGGGCGGCTCAGAGGGCAATTCTTCACAATGCACCAAACCCATTCCTACACTACAGGGGACACTACATGACTGCCTTAGGGCCTCCAGCTGCTTTTCGCTATCTAACAAATTTTTCTCTAAATGGTCCGCTGTGAACTCAGAGCGAAATATGGGTATGGCGTCACAAACAACCCCCTCACCCACTGGCATGGAGGAAGAACCAATATTGGCTAAAGATTGACAAGTGTGAAGATCATCCAACGTTTCTTTTGTACAAAACTCTGACAAAGACCATGAAGACTCCGACAGTTCAGGCTCCAACCTAGAGCTAGAGCCAGGGGAACCCTCATCACTAGAACTTCTAGGCTCTGACATCTACAACAAACAAAAACAAACTCTATCACTACATGGAGGATCGAAACATAAGGAAGTTCCTAGGGCATAAAAAAAAAAAAAGCTCAACCAGTTCATTATGTTCTTAACCAAGTACATGACCACTCAAACAATTTAACAAGAACGAAAGCATTCGATCTAGTGGAGAAGACTACCAACCTGAAGATGGTGCAAAGCAATGCCGGAATCTCTCTCAACTAGAGAGCACTTTGTCTTCAAAATCACTACAAAATTAGCAAATGAAGGCAAGGTAAAGAGTGGAAACTTATCATTCTTATATAGATAGTTCAACATAGCCAAAGAACTTTGAAATTCAAATTCAAACCATGAGAAAGCCACACATGGAAATTCTTCAAACTTCCACACAAGCTAGAGAGTTTCAAATTTCAAATGTTCAGTTCCCCCACTTCCAAAAAAAAAAAAAAAAAAAAAAAAAAAGAAAAAAAAATATCCGAAAAAATAAAATAAAATATATCAATCAAAAAAAAAAAAAAAAAAATGAAAGGGGGAACACAACAAAGCTTCATCAATGGAGGACAACTACAATTCTCAAAAGCTTCACACACTCTTGATCAAGATAGTGTGAAGCAAAATCAAAATATGGTGCAAACAAAGCTTCACCCTAAAAGCTTGACCATACAAAGCTTCACCCTACAAAGCTTCACCCTAAAAGCTTGACCATACAAAGCTTCACCCTACAAAGCTTGACCATACAAAGCTTGACCCACAAAGCTTGACCCTACAAAGCTTCACCCTACAAAGCTTGACCATACAAAGCTTCACCCACAAAGCTTCACCCTACAAAGCTTCACCCTACAAAGCTTCACCCTACAAAGCTTCACCTACAAAGCTTCACCCCACAAAGCTTCACCTACAAAGCTTCACTACAAAATTTCAACACTAAAACATGCAAGAGCTTCACACACTCTTGATCAAGATAGTGTGAAGCTAAATCAAATTTTGTGTCCTAAAAAATAGCTTCAACTAGTCAAGCCTTTTTCTCTTTCTCCCTCTTCCGTCACCTGTCATCTATCAAATTTCCGCAACTTCTACTCTTCTTCAATGGAGCCGAATTTTTGACATCTTATAGTTCTTGAACAGATAAACAACTTTGAAGAAGGAAATATTTCTGTTTGAGCGAAGGAAATTAGAGTTTTGAAGCTCCAAACATGACGGTCAGATTTCTGCCGATTTCAAAGCTATTGTGATGTTTCAAAGATCTGGAAGTATTTAACAGCTAATTCATTCTGAATTTTTGATATGTTATGGAAGAGATGATAAGGAACAACTTTGATGAAGAAAGTATGTTGATTTGAGCAAGATAAAAGGCAGTTTCGAAGCTAACAACAGGCCAGATGGGTTGACAGACAAATCATGAACAGTTACTCATCATACCTGAATATATGGAGTTGTACTGCTCCGATGGATCTCAAATTTGGATATGTTGTAGATCACAAGTTAAGAAACAACTTTCATGAAGACAACTTTGCGATTTGAGCTACAGAGAAAGGTGTTATAATTGCAGCAACTCAAGCTGATTAGTGGAAACGAAAAGCAATTCCACCACAAAAAGTGAACAGCAGCAAAAAGAATAAAATAAAATAAAATAAAAAAAAGGGGGAAGCAGAAATGGGCAAAGGGATGAGACCTTGGGTTTCATTTTTATTTCCCTACCTCTCAAACATGAAGCAAGAAAGAATTGTACTTCACTAAGAAAGAATTGTGCTTCACCAAATGAAGCAAGGCAAGGCATCGATATTCTGACAACTTGGTAACAAGCAAGACACCTCCTTCGGCAACTCTCCTCGACCGACGACTTGGGGGACTCCTATCATATACTACTACACCTCGGTACTCGGAAGTTCCGCTACTACTTAGTGACTTGGATCTTTCAAGTCCCCAATCGAGAAGTTTTCCTCACTCGGGAAATTAGGGGAGCACTATTTCAACCTACAGGATCTACCCACGAAGTTTCAACATGCAAATTTCAACAAAAGAAATAATTCAAAGAACTTAGTGGAGGATGCCTTAGTGTATTTAACACAATATGCCGAATGAAGTAAAGCTTGTTTATTGATATCGATAAATTACATGTATGTACATACACAAGAATCAAAACAAACAAACAGGAGGGAACCTTCACAAAGGTTACCCAGGAGAAGCCTCAGTACTCAACAAAGCACCAGAAAGAGGAGGCACCGGAGGGTGGTCATTTGGAACCTCTGTACTGGGCAGAACCCCAGAAGGAGGAGGCACCGGAGGTCGATCATTTGGAGCTTCAGTACGCGGTAAAGCTCCAGAAGACGAAGGCAATAGATGCCCTTACAACAAACCCACAAACCTCTGATGATCACTTAGAATCTGACTCTCGGATTTCTCCAGCCGGTCAAGCTTTCTCTTCATGCCCGCGGAGTAGCTATGTGCAAGCAGGTGCAACTGTCTATTCTCATGCTTAAGCCCTCTGATCTCCTATTTGAGGCTTATCACCTCAGCCGCCAAGGACTCAGCCTGGCGGGTTCGAGCAAATAAGCGCTGGGCCATATTAGACACAGAAGCCGCACACTGAACACTGAAAGCCAGAGAATCCTTAACAGCCAACTCATCAGACCGTTTGGAAAGTAGTCTGTTATCTTTGGGAGTGAAAAGATTCCTGGCCACCACTGCAGCGGTCATGTCATTCTTCATCACAGAATCCCCAACGGTAAGATGACCAGTAGGGGATAAGAAAGACGGACGCCATATGTTGTCTTGAGGAGACCTGGCTGCCTCTTCCTCAACATTCAAGTCAAAACGATGGTCGGATGGGCCAGACATTTTCAGAAATGACGAAGGAAAAATGAGGTCCAATAAATCTCAGAAGCACAAAAATAAAGGGAAGATTTCTACAAGCAGTAGCTTTCTGAACGTACTTCTTGAACACAATTGGTGCCCCTATAAAAGAAAAGGCAACATAGCCGTTTGTTCAAAAAATCGAAGAGACATCACTTTCCGAATTTCGAGAAGTAGATTTTCGTGGGTAAAATTTATCGACAATCTTCACACGCAACACCAGCTCCTCGGATACCAAAGGTGACTCTGCCAAAGAACTCTGACAAAGTTAAGGCACGAGAATTTCGAAGTTCCAGCTACCCTACTATTACCCACAAGGGTAAAGGAACAGCACCCACTACTTGCTAATTGATGAATCCCTAGATGTGTCGACCTTTGTCTTTCATGGCAAAGCATACTCACAAGAATGCCTAATTTTTCCTCATCTTCAAAGATACACCTTCAATAGATCTACTTGTTCGAAAATCAAAGTCCTCGAATTTCGAGAGCCAAATCTCCTTGGATAAACTGTGTCTGCAACCTTCACACGCAACATCAGCTTTCCGGATGTCACGGACCACTTTTTCAAAGTGCTCTGACAAAGTTAAAACACGTGAACCTCACAGCTCCCACTACATCGATATAACCGATAAGGGTAAAGGAACAACTTACCTAGAAGGGTAAAGGAATAGCACCACTACTTGCTAATTGGGAAATCACTATACGAGTCAAATCTGTCCTCTATGGCAAAGCATACCCACAAGAATGCCTAATTTTTCGGCACTTTTCACAAGCAACATCAGCTTTCCGGATATCACGGAACACTTTATCAAAAGATCTCTGACAAAGGTAAAACATGTGAATCTCGCAGCTCCCACTGCATTACTGTAATCGAGAAGGGTAAAGGAACAACATTACTACTTGCCAATTGGAGAATTCCTATATATGCCAACCTTCATCCTCCACAACCAAGTAGACCTCCAAAAATGCTCAACCTTTCCTCACATCCGAGAGGGCACTCCCAGCAAAACCTCTCGAAATACTCGGCTTTCTTTCATCTCGATAATACCTTTGCAAACAAGCCACACCAGAGCAAAAATATCTCATATCATCAGGGACAAAAGCAAGAGTATCCCATATCATGCTTTTTCCCTGTCTTTTGCCTTGCCCTTGCTCTTACCTGCAAGACAAGGAGAAAGAGAGCAATCAGCCAGCACTTGGCATCAATCTTCCGATCTGGAACCGATTGCCTGGAACCCCTTCCTGATTGCTTACCTAGCATTGCTCTCGAGTACTCATCTTCAACATCTTGTGCTTCCAGAGAAGATGCCACATCTGCATGGAGAATAGATAAGGCAAATGAAACTGATACCTTGAAGCATGTGGAGACAACGTGCTAATTCATCCTCAACTAAACTGAGGATCATTTGCCATGTGAGATTACTCATGGTCCGATTTCCTTCAAAAATCAAGCCACCAACGGCCCTTGAATAAATTACAAGTTAAATTCACGATCAAGTCTCATATTCCTTGCTAAGAAGCCCTCCAGCTCAGTTCAAGAATAAGCCTGTGGAAAGTTACTTCTTCAAAAGCAAAAGTATCTCATATCATCTCTTCTCCCCTTTCTTCTCTTTATCCTTGTAGCTGAATGAGAGACAAGTAGAAGGAGAACAATCAGCCAGAACCCGAAGTCAAGCTTCCGATCTAGACCTGATTACTTGGGCCTCCTTTCCCTGATTGCTTACCTTGTTTGTTACCTCTTTCGGCAGATCTCCTCACTCAGAGACTTGGGGGCTCCTACTATAGTGTTTGTATCACACTTGACCAAACCCGAAACTACAAGTAAGCTTCAAGTGAAAATGATACATTACCTTGTGCGTCAACATCAGCTAGAGATACCACTCATGAATGGAGGAGAAATGTTTCCAGAGAAGATGCCACTTCCACCCATGGAACAGAAAAGGCAAGTGAAAACGACACCACGCTTCAGTACTTGGAAGTTTCGGGATTACTCAGTGGCTTGGAACTTGCAAGTCCCCAACCGAGGAGCTTCCCTCACTCGGGAACTTAGGGGAGCACTGTTTGTACCATACTTGACATATCCCGAAACTACTGAGAACCGGTCAACATTATACCGTCAAGGACCCACAAGGTCAGAGGCCAATCACAAGGTGACATGTGTCGACATCAGAGGCCAATCACAGCGCGACACGTGTCAACATCAGAAGCCAGTCACAGCTCGACACGTGTCAACATCAGAGGCCAATCACAGCATGACACGTGTCAATGTCAAAACAAAGCTAGAAACTCTCTTCTATAAATAGGGATCATTCTCCCACAATAATCTCTAATGTCATTTGTACTAAATCATTCACTAGAATTCACTAAAGGAGAGCTTGAACCTTTGTATTTGTGTGAACCCTTCACAATTAATGAGAACTTCTCTACTCCGTGGACGTAGCCAATCTGGGTGAACCGCGTACATCTTGTGTTTGCTTCCCTGTCTCTGTCCATTTACATACTCGTCCACACTAGTGACCGGAGCGACCAAGCGAAGGTCACGAACTTGAAACTTTCTGTTGTACCAAAGTCCTCACTGATTTTGTGCATCAACAAATGTGATAATCAAAACTACTTTTAAAAGTATGACGTGTCATGTATATATTGTGTCGGTCATACCTAACTATACTTTGATCCATTCTGATTTGAAAACTTCCCTAATCAATCAGCGCTACCGAAATTTCTCTAGTTCAATAAGCAGTGTGGTCTAGTGAATCGTGAGGCAAGAAAAAGGAATACAAAAATATAAGATACGGTTGGACGAAGAAGAATAAAATCATACACAGAAGATACTTTGGAATTTCAGCATGCATGTATATATTATTAATGGCCGTTGTTTCCACACTACCCTCCTCCTCCAGAGTGTCCTGTCGATTATCCCACAAGTTAATTAAAAATTAATTAGTACTTGTCATTCAACTTAATCATCCTAACACACTGGATTTGCCCTCCTTATTTGATACCAAAATATAATGTCCTTACCACTAGGTATATATTCCCTCATAATTTTCTAATTAAATGTAAGCAAAATTATAAAAAAAAAAACATGCTAATTAGTAATTAACCAACAACCCAATAAAATGGTCGGTGGATTTTAATTTAGAGTAAATTTAGAATCGGTTCTTGATCTTTTTTTTTTTTTTTTTGGAAAACATCGGTTCTTGATCTTTTTCACACTAGTTTAGATTTGATTTTTGAACTAAAAATTAGTTTGAGGTCCATGAGTTTAACAAAACGTGCACAATTTCTCCATCTGTTAGACATTTTTGTCAATTTGATTACATGTCATGAGCAAGGAACCGCAATTGGTCCCTAAATTTGTACCTTAGTTTAGATTTCGTTCCTAAATTTTCACCTTAGTTTAAATTTAATCCTTGAACACATATTAATTAGTGGGACCCGTATGTGTGTCATATCAACATATTATCATTAGTTTTTATAAAAGTTAACAGCAAGTGACTAATGATGCATGTTTTACTAAATTCGTAGACCTCAATTTACGAATTTTTAGTTTAGGAATCAGTTGTAAACTAGAGTGAAAATTTAGAGAATAATAAGTGATGCAATATTTGTTGGCAGAGAAGCTACCAATTTCCTCTTTTAATTTGATGAACATTGAGGTAGAAAGGATTTATTAATTCACATTCTTTGCCATATAAATCAGTTCAGCTCAACTTCTTTTGAGCCCTAAGCAATTTGGAGGCTCAACCAAATAGGAGATGAACAAAAAGATAGCAAAGCTTCTCTGCATATCCAGCAACAACCCCACAATGTGCTTCCCTCAGTTATTTAATCTGCTGATATCATAAACTTCCCTTCACTGGATCGATCTCTCACCACTTTGCATTACCTTGGAAGCGAACCGCCGGCCGCCACAACCTGTCTCTGCAGCTACAGGTGAACGAAGTAGAACATGATCAAGGCTTTGATACTAAGACCTAGCAAAAAGGCTTGTTTTAATATAAAACAAATATTTCAACTACTTACCTCGAAAAGATTTTCCAGTTTATTTTTCACAAGTAAATACTCATGCTTCACCTGCTGCAGACATTTTATGCACCTACACCAATATTATATTTCATTCAAAATTTCAGATATACATGCAAATTTTCCCAATGTTACTCAAGCAGGGTTCAGAATCTGAATATTTTCACAATCATGAAAGATTACCATTCGACGTTCTGCTCATCGCAGAAGTTCCGGAATGAAATGCAGGCCCTCTGAACTCTCTGAGCACCAATGCTGTTAATTCAAGAGAAACAGTTTTCTTCATCAAACACCAACAGAGGAAACATATATACAGCATACACAAAACTACTAAAAAATAAAATAAAATAAAATAAAATTTCTTCTTCGAAAAATTTATACTTTCAGCTCAGAAATACTTTGGGAATGTTATGTTTAACAATGTACATTCCTTCATGTGGAACAAAGTTGGGATGACTAAAGAGCAACCCGGAGCCAACAAGGCTTCTCACTTTTGCGAGGATCGAGGGGGCAGAGGGGGGTGATCTAACATATCTTGCAAAGATATTATTTCCACGACTCAAGAAGTATTATTTTTTGATATAACATATCTGCTCTATGATAATTGACAAACCCTCCAAATTAAAAAGATATTTCACCCAAATTATTGGAACTTTTGAGTCTTACTTTAATCTTCATTTCATAAAAACTAAAACTGTTGGGAAATTTACTGGCTATTCCATATATATTTCAAATATATTTTCAATTGAAATAGCATATATAAATGTATATATAGACCTGGAGCTGCTACCCTTCAATTGGTGAACACTTTTATCCACAAACTTATAGTCAACACGCTGCTGATCTCTGCACCCAAAAATTTAAAAAATAAAATAAAACAGAATGAAGAGATCCTTACTGTAGAAACCCTACCAATGAAAGAAAGCTACTTTAAAAAAGATTAAAAACTTAGAATATCAATGATGGGAAAGTTTTATGAATTCTTACAGAGCTTTTGCGAGTTCATTAACAAGCCTCTCAGTATCTTGAAAGAAAAGAGACACCACTTCAACTACAAAATCTGGGTTGTTCTCATCTTGCAGTTGCTGAAGTTGGTTGAACTGTTCATCCAGAAATGCCTTCACACAAAAGAAGAAACATACTTATCACCAAAAAAGAAAAAGAAAATCCAACCCAATAATCTGCAAATACAAACACACAAAATCCACCTATATATTTCACCCTATATACCTATATACCATATGTATATATGTATGTGTGTATACTGACCTCATCAAAGAGTGAAGCTGTGTAGTCAACCAACTGCTTCTGCAACTGAGAAACGCCATCCATGGCATCACTCCCAAGCTTTTCAACATTCATTTTTTTTTCTTTCTTTTATTTGAATTTTCAGAGGATTTATGAATTCATTGCACCCTTTCCTCCCCTTTAAATAGAGGAAAACTCAATGCTGGGGTTGCTCTAATTTTTATTTTGGAGTGCGAGGAGGGAAGCTCTAAATTAAGATTCCTACCTTTGTGGGCTCTAAATTATATAAATGCGTAGTACATGAACTCACCTTTTCTAGTATTCCTTGATTACTTGCTAGCCTATTTTCATTTTCTCTTTCCTTTTTCTCCCTTTTTAAAAGCACCACAAGATCCAAAACCTCCTGCCATGTACCGTTCACCTTCTCCTTCCTTTTCTTTTAAGTAATTATTTCTCTCTCTCCCCCTCTGTGAAAAATTTCAGTAGGACTGTCTGATTATGTCGTTTTTAACATTGGATAAACCGATGTGAGTGTTGAGTAAAACCAAAATACAGGAAGTCATATTATTTAGAAAGTAAATCTACAAGAAGTCATATTATTTAGTGTAATACACAATTTTTTCTGAGGTGTGCTATCTACACACTTCTTTTTACTTCTCACACACCCTCTTATGTGTGGGGGCATGATTATTTCTACATTGATTATTACCTTATTAGTGCAATGATGCAAACATTTGAGATTAACTGAAGAGAGCTTTACCCACATTTGAGCCAACTTCAAGTGGTATGATGAGAAAGTGACCTCAGACAATGTTGCATCCATATCTTCTGGATTTTTATTATTTTTGATCGATTTTGTCTTCTTCCTAAATTAAAAATAATAATAAAATTTGTCAAATAAAAAGGATTGCTCATCACATTAACAATAAAAGCGAAATTTTAACATTTCTAAGCACCAAGATTATAATTTATAGAAGTTGGTATAATAAAGTATTAAACTTTTCTTCTTTGAATTTTACAAAAAATGCTTTATTGGTCATCCGGTGATTAAAAAAATGTATGATCCCTAACTATATATTGAATTTGATATGAAAAATGAACAACAAATAAACGTATTTTTAGTGTTTACATATGTATCGTTAGTCGCCAAATGATCAGGAGACGGGACCCTGGATTCCGATAAAGTATTGAACTTTTGTTGTCTGGATTCTCAAAGAAAATGCGTACTTCAAGTTAACCTCTCCACCTTTCTTTTTCACTTGCCTCCTTTCACAATATTAAACGTTGATCCCTCAATCTTTTGAAGATTCTTTATAATTAATTGGATGCTGGTCTTGTCTTTGTTGGTTGTTTGAGTTGTTGCATTTTGATTGGCTGCTGCCGCTGGTGTGGATAATTGGTTAACACCAGGTAACTGGAAACAAACAGGGACAATGCATTCAGCACAAAGGCCTCCCTCTCTGGTTTTAGTCCTAAACTGGCCCTACTCCTTCAACAAACCATGTGGTTTCAGTCGTTGATCTTTCAATTTTTTCTGGCATAGGACACGTGTGAGTAGTTCAAAGCATTGTGTAAGGGTGGACACTGGACAGTGCATATATGTATGGGATTTTGGTGCATGTGGTTGCAGGTGTCACAAATTTTGAGGCATCGTTCTTGGGTTGAGGATGATTTTGTCATCTACACGGAACATGTTAGAAGTGAGAACTTCATAAACCAGGACGCTAATATGACCGTGTCTCGAGCCAATTAACCACGCTATATATGTGAGAGTATGTGGTTATGAGTGGTACGTAACTCTATCCCGTTGAGTCCTTTTTTATCCCTCTCTTGCAAGGGGTGCATTGGCATGATTTCATTCAAATGAGAAATGATTTTTTGTTAGGGTTTTGTGAGAAATGAGAATGGTTTCATGACAATAATGTTTGCTACTTACGGAATCGGGATGTCGAGATTGAAAAATTTTTAGTTGTGACGGGAACACAAGTGGTATACTACGTGTTTTAATAGGAGTGGTGGGAAATTTTATTTTTTTAAGTTATTAACATTTTAGCACACATATCCCACCATTTGTATAGTGACACGTGGTGTAGCAGCCCGTGTACCGGTCACACTGAAAAATCTCTTGTCGAGATGATTGTGTTGTAAACTATTATACGTGGGGACAATTAACGGTTAGAACACAAGGTGATGCATGATAGGTTTAGAACATGACCCTCTTGACGTTTGTGTTCGCGTAAAACACTCTCATTGCAATGGGTGCATTGGCACGATTTCATTCAAATTGGAAATGACCTTTTGTTAAGCTCGCTCCGATTGCTGACCCACCACGCTCATCCTGTCGTCTTCCGGCCTCCAGTCATAAAAAACTGACTAAGTCCTCCCAGATAGGGAGAGAAGTGAGTTGGAGAGAGAATGAGAACAGGGAAGAAGATAAACATGAAAAAGCAAAAAAGAAAGTTAATTAATGATGACCATTCAATTTTCGGTTGAACATACATGATTGAAGGATCCGGATGAAAGGGATACGAAGATGATCATATTCCATTTTTGTGGCTCAATTTGGATTAACCTCAATGTGAGTTGTCATTCAGTCCCATTGGTGATGATCAACTTGGTTGGAAACCTATGACTTTCGAATTTGGATAAGCTTCGATCTCCTTTGTGAATTTTTAATTCAATCTTTAATATCTTATACCCATCAATCAAAGATCAAACCCAAATGGATTGGTGGAAGAATTACCGTGCGGCCTCGCGTGATTTACAAGTCTCTTGCCTTGACCCAAATTTCGTTTAGCTTTTGCTTTACCAACAAGCACTTTCTACAACCTTATTTCAACAAAAAAAGCATTCTGTAGAACCATTGTTATTCATAGAAGTGCTTTAGTGAGTTGTCCAATGGACATGGCATTGGTAAGTTTTCCGATTCCCATACCTAAAGACTTCAAGGAATTGGTGATCCAAAGGCACCTTGACCCCCTCATATAACATTATTAGGATTAGGTTTGCTTTAAATAGTAAGTAGTGAACTCAAAACCAGCCACATGCTTAGAATATTGGGACTTGGCCGACAATTACAAATTCCTCTTGATGAGATAGGAAAACCAACACGACTCATATGACAAAAACGGAAAACACGTGAAATATTTAAAATGCTCATGTATATGTACCACGTAAAGCAATACAATTGACAATACTAAAGTTGTACACGAATGATTAAATTGAACTGAAAGTTGTCGATCAGACACTTCACGTGTTACGTTCCATTTTAGTCATATTAGTCGTGTTGATTTTTCTTTTTCAACTGAAAAGATTTGTGATTGTCATATAACGGTCAATTCCCTCTTTATTACCCTCGACGCCCAACTGAGAGAAATTTCAATGCCGCATTTAGATACCCTTCTATCT
Source organism: Heteromeles arbutifolia (assembly GCA_024362995.1). NCBI lineage: Eukaryota > Viridiplantae > Streptophyta > Magnoliopsida > Rosales > Rosaceae > Heteromeles > Heteromeles arbutifolia. Next base: position 11,839,416 of record JANCRC010000017.1, on the reverse strand, counting down.
ACCCCTGGCCCCTCCACCACTGAGAATATTGCCTTCTTCACCCCATTAATAAAACACTTACAAAACACGGGTTCATACTCCCCCCACCACTGAGAATATTGCCTTCTTTACCCCGTTAATAAACACTTACTCCCCCCACCACTGAGAATATTGTCTTCTTCACCCCGTTAATAAACACTTACATAACACGGGTTCATACTCCCCCCCCCCCCCCCCCCCCCCCCCACCAAACAAACAACAGATAGCTAGGGCTTGGCTTGGAATTTTATCGCATCACTAAACACAAGGACAATAGAGAGACCACATGAAGGAAGTGACTCATTCCCAACCTTATTGATGTGGACAAATCCAATTCCACAAAGGACAAAACTGTATACCGTTTTCAACCCGACCGAGCATGCCATGGGGTTCCAATGCCATAGGGCCCAAACCCCTAACTCCCTTGTGGCTTCTGTACACAATCACGCTCTTCAAATCTATCAAATGAGAGTATCTTGCTTCGGACAGATTTATTGTCACATAGCATCTCGCTTCAACAATGTAATGTTATAGGAAGAATTTTTTTTTCTTTTTCCAAATAGAAAAATATTAGACGAGATTAGCTGTTCAGCAATGGTTGTATGCGAGGAACTTACCCTCACCCTAAGAGCAAGTCCACCCCTAAAAAAAGGAGCTAGCACTCACCCCATTTAATCCACTTAGTGAACAGTAATAGACCCCAATAAACAGTAATAGGCAAAATGCATCTCCACCCCTTAAAAAAAATAGCCTAGTCAATTTTATTAAAATATTTATAAAATTTCTTTTGGCTGAAAAATCTGGATCATTGATCTAAAAATTGAATGGTCCTCATTGTGCCATGTCAATAGCCATTAATTTTAAATTTCAAAATATTTTTACCTTTGGAAATCCAACGGACAGAGAGGAGCCATGTGTCTCCACGCTGGAACCCCATAGTGCGCCTGCACAGTAGGCCCTGTCTCTGCGACGTTGTCGGCCACTCATGACCACGCGCACGTGTTTTCCATATGCCTGGCGCAAATAAAAGTTTAAAACGGCCTGTGACGTCACGCTGACGTTAGCATAATGTCACATAGGTCGGGCCTTGACTTAGCACATTTTGGGCCAGCCTATGGAACGGCTTGGGCTATTAGTTAGCCGATTGAACTGGGCTGGATGCCGTGCCATTTTGGCTGCTGGGTGCCGGGCTATCCACTCCCGGTGGACTTGCTCTAAAGGAAGAAGACCATTACACCCATAAACTCTCGCCCATACCTCCTCCAAAAACTCTTGAGACATTGTATTACTAACCCAAAATGCTACAATTACGGTAAATTCTGCAATCAAATTTGGATCACCATTTTTGGTAGGAGATTTGAAATTACAAAAGGGAGGGACCACTCCATTCTCCATTTCCTTCCCCAAATCTCCATCTTGATATGAAGGGCATCAAAGGGGGACCCACAAATTTTAATAGGATCTAGGTTCCTACTGCCCCCATTATTTAAAATTTAATTGAATGGTAGGCCACAAAAGTACAAAAATGTAGCATGTTTTTGGGGTATCCAAAGCCATGAATCTATCAAAGCTTTGCCTCAATGTTTTCTCGTTAAGTAATAAGTAGTACTAGTACCAAACAATTGTACATCCGCAAAAGTTTGAGAAATGCTGCATGAAGTCTTACAAAAGTGGAATTCTCTATAGATTGTGTGTCACTTCATAGTTTAACGTCAATTTTCGTATTAACTTCATAAGATATTAGGCAAAAAACATAATATGATAGAAAGTCTCGCTTCAATGTGACAAAGAGTTCTGTTTTTAAAATAATCCCGTCAGCGTTTCTCAATTATGGTGGTGCATTATTATGTAAGGGAAAGATTGAAAAATAGCCACAGGTTTTTCAACAATCTTTTTCCTTTTGTTTGTCTGCCTTGAAAACAAAAGAATATGCACGCCATATACACACACAAATCCATACACTAGTATATAGCTATTGTGCATGTGAGTACATCCTTATCTATTTCGAGTTCGAACTTTTTCTGTGTTTTTTAAATTTTAGTTCATGAGAAGAAGCTACTCGATCAATTATTTCTTTACTTTTCAGCTTCGTTTGGTGTGGAAGACTGGATCTGATTAGTTAACTCATTGTTTGAAAGAAGAAATGACAAGGATTAAAAGAAATAAGTTTCCATTCGTGTCTTATTCCCTTCTAATCCTCTCAAAATGAAAATATGTCGCCTTGACCTTCTTCTATATACCTTAAAGTTTATGAACCACTTCATCCAATACAATCCTAGGCACCGAACGAGCTCTAAACCTATGAATTCAGATAACTTCTTTGCAACGGAATGTCAATGTGATGGTAAATTATGCAAAGTCATTGTTGAGAGTCAAAATACATCACAATGCATAATTGACTTGAAAAACCATCGCAATGGCCTTGTTCCCAATGTGGATAAGTTTTATCTCCTGATAAATTATAAGCACTAAAGAATGCAACCTAGGAGGCCATTGCCAATTAGGTACTTTCATTTAGTCCAATGGATTTTTAAGATTACCAAATCCTAATAACAAAAGCATTTTTGGTGAAAATAATCATGAAACCAATCCTTAATAAAAATTTCATTGGATCCTGAAAAGCAGTGTTTTCTGCCAAAAACATACCTGGTGCTTCCAAAAAGCATTGCTTCTGGAACGCAAAATTAATTTCACCAAAAGCACTTTTAGTGACTTTAAAAGCACTTCCAAACGAGCCTTATGAACTCTTTGACCAAATAAAATGCAATTTGTATAGAAACTAATCATATAACTAATGCAATTTGTAAAAATATATGTTCTCTTTAAATTCTCTTTATTCTTTTATCTTTCTTTTCCTTGAAGAATGAACAATGTTATACAACACATAAAAGAACTTGTCCACACATCATTTCTATTCATGAATCTCAATTTACAACATATACAATGAGAATTAGAAGGGAAGTACCAGGCATTTGCCCCAGCGGCACTACGATGGCGACGATCCAAAGATTATATCGCGTGCATCAATTAGTCAGTAGCGTGTTTCCAACGTCGAAAATAAACAACCTGAAACTTCATCAATTAAATTTCAATACTGGCATTTGGCCGAGCTTTGACCAATCGTTTTTAGAATACTCGTGGAAAATAAGGAAAGTTCGGATTCCTTCAGTGCAATTCGGGCACCGGGAGGTACATCATCCTGCAACAGAAAGTGTGGAAACGTCAGTGGCTTACAGATCCAATTTTCCAACAGGTTCCATTACCTTCCGTTGATTGTAAAGCTACTCACAATAAAATAACGTGTACAAATATAAAACACGAACCTGAAATGCGATAAATTGTCATGCTAATGTTAATATGCAGAATCATCATCACATCCTAATGTGAATGGATATAGAACTGTCATTAGAAAAGCATCCGAAAATCTTCTTGCATGCAAAATACCCAAACCTTACAACACAAATCTGCGACAACTCCCAAAAAAGCCCTTAAAATGCACTTCTAACAAAACAAAGAGGAGAAAAAAGTTTGTGTACCTCAAGGCAACATGTTCGGCAAACTTTACTCGACTGATATGTGGACCCATTAGAATAGTCATGTAATATTACATGATTGCTCAACGTCTTTACAACATTCCCGTACAATCTGACAAGGATAGCTTATATAGTCTAAGAAACCGTACCGTCTAAAATTTACTATGCCCAACTTAGTGTACCTAACATCCCACAACAGGGGAATCTAGATGAGTGCAAAAGGTGTTAGAACATGAATGAGAAGTCAACAAAGTATTAGTGAAATCCAGTAGAATACTACGTGATTGCTCCACATATGAAAATGCTAGAAAACACAATATAACAATTAACAAGTTCAAATCATCGGCCAGCACTCAGAAGCATCCATCTTCAGTTCTAAACATTCCATAAATGAGACAATTTCTATTTAAAGGTGATAAATGTGTCACAATCTCACCTTCCTCAGAGAAGGCAAATACACCACCAAGCATGTCATCACTATCACCATCTTCCTCGCATTTCTCCCTATCACAGGGGCTGTCAACATCAGTTACAACTTCAGTCGACCCACGAAAGTTGCTCAGAGGTGATGCTTTACAATACCCTTCTTGGAAAAAAGGCTCAAAATCCGGTGATTCATGTACTGGTCCCTCATCGAGCATGTTCATACTAAGATCAGAACGGTTAGAACTTACATTGGAACCTTCACTGGCCCCACCACTATTCACCGACTGAACCCTTGTTGCAATTGTTCTATCAGCTGAAGAGGAGCCGCTTGTTAAAGTGGATAGACACTTTGAAAGATTACTATCCTCACCAACAGAAACACCTGAGGTAGGTTGTTTCAGGGATACCGAAGTAATATTTTTCTTTGTGGAGATATAGTTCAAGTGAGGTGATACCGAAAATGATCTCCCTCTTTTTTCGCCATTCTGTCCATTTCCAGGTTGGAGAATATACGGATAGGAATTACCTAACCATTCGTTAAAGAAAAAAGGTTGCATTAGAAAATCCTCTTCTACCCATAAAACAATAACAATATTACATCAGAACTACCAGGATTCTTACCAGCATCTGGGTTACCATTTTCAGCTGACCCAATATGTGTCAAATTCTCACCAGAAATACCAGAATTTTCCTGAAACTTTTGTTTATCTTCATGAGAATCAGAAGATGAACTCGAGGATCCTCCTCCAATTAGATGCCTGCACAAGGCGCCCAACAAATTCAATTAATGGTGAAAACATTCAAAAGTGATTTTTGTGATAAATTTTAGTTATTATTTTAAAAAAGCATGCTCAAGAAACCTCTAGCCTCTCAGAAAAGGTCATCAAACCATATAGAACCATAAACACAAAGCACATAAGAAATGCAAAGATGCAGATTTTCAAGGAATCTTACCAACCTCCAGGAGCAAGAAAAAAGATACAATATGGATTCCTACAAAATGCTACAAAACAATAAAGGCGCGAATTCATTTTCATTTTAACATGAATACAGCAGCAACATTACCTGCCATTCCAGTCAGACTGAAACCTATGAAAAGGATGAACAACAGGTAGCAAATCCTTCCGCCTCATTTCAACCTCTTGACCAGGAACCTTCTCTATTTCCATCTCTCCGCGGGTAAGATCTTTACCAAAATTTAGCTCACCAGCAGCACATGGACTCATTGTATAGAAATATATCTAAGACATAAGTAAAAGGATCACAAACATGTTTGACAATGGTGATAAGCAAAAGAGATCTCACTGCCAAAATATAAAAGGTACCTTAGACTTTTGCCAGATTGGAATCCTTCCGGAATTGATCTGAACCTCAGCATTGGAGATATACACATGAGATCGTGCAAGGGGTTTTGCCAACTCCTTATCCCCAACATCATTGTCATCACAGTCAGAACTATCAATTGTGTCAATATCTTCTTGTTTCCCAAGTATAACCCCAGAAATGCATTCCTCTCTTTCAGGCCAATCATTTCTTCGGCAAACATCCAAGAAATGAAGAGATTCAACTTTCACTCGCAAATCTTCATCCTGTATCTGTACTGAAGAACCTGGCCCTGCTCTTGAAGCAGCGTCGCCTGGCTCTCCTCCCAACGAAGGCAGTAGTTTATACTGAATTACATGACCAGAAGCAGTATAAGCCAATAGGTGCTCCAATGCAGTGACCTTTGCATGGGAAGGTTGCACATCATGAGGTACAGAACTATGGAATACAGCGGCAACAGCCCCAGACCGAAAGGAAGCCTTTCCTGCTGCAGAAGATGCAGCATTACTAACAGCGTTGAGCCACCCGGAGTTATTTTTTATTCTGCTAACTACAGAAAGGGTAGCTGCTGGAGGTGGAGAAAAGGGTTGCTGACTTCTTGTGAAATATGGAGTAAACCACCATGGTGCAGATGGAACTGGTGAAAGAGAAGGTCCGTCAACATGAGAATTCTGTATTTGAAGAACAGTTTCACCACCGAATGGAGACAAAGCAAAAATATGGCTAGTCCCCTTGGATGAAACAATTGTGATCCATTGACTGTATTGACTAAAACAAATGTCTTGGATCACCTATATAATAAGCACAAGCAAAAAGAAGACACATTAACATAAGGAACATAATAGTAATAGCCTAAGATGAAACAACAAAAGACCAAAACTTACAGCAGATGTTATGCCACGATGTAGTTTGTAAAGGTGCACATGAGAAGAAGTCCAGTCATAGCTTTGAATGCCTGATCCATTACGTGAGCAGGATGGCATTATTCGAAAAATGTTTATATTGTTTCCATGTATTGAGGCAGTAACTAGAAGAGTCCCACTTGGGTCAAAACACAGGGCAGAAATGGGACTAGTATGTGCCCTGAACTGTGATACAATGGCTCTGGAAACAAAGTCTTTTATAACAACCTGCAATGGCCATTTCACTTAGTAAATGCAGTTCAATCAAAACTGCTCAAGGTAATAAAAAACAACCACATCCTCTCTGCTATTTAGAATCAGGTTTTCTAAACTATTGACAATATTGAGCGTGACAGAAGATCCTTATCCTCATACGATCGCTCAAACAGACTGTCTCAAAATGAAACATTACCAAATCTTTTCTCTTCTTGTAAGTATAATGAAACAATAATGATTCCAGAGTGAAATTAAAATATAACTTTCGCTAAAAAGAATACTTACCATTCCAGCAATATCTGTTTCGGTTGAATGTGATGCAACCCTCCCAACTTTCCAGCTAGAATTTGATGACACAGGAGAGCTAGAACCATCTGGTACAAGATCTTGATAGTACTTGGACAAAGTTTTGTAACCCATGTCTCCAAGATTAAGTAACCCAGAAGCTAACTGTTTACTAGATTCCATTGCATATCGAGCCATCAGATTCCCACTACTTGGCGAAGTTGATGGACTTACACCAGGAGGAGTAAGACTTTGAGGACTGAGGCGGCCTGTGTTTGACATCAGAGGGTTGTTGGAAGCATAAGCCAACCACCTGGGACCAACAGCCATTGGACCATACCCGATATTGACCCCAACCAGTCCTTGAACTCCCAATTGGGGGACAGGATAAGTGAGGACACTGAATTTGTTCTCAAGAGTGACAGCGTCAAAGCAGTATATCTGCCAGCAAAATTAGAAAACAAAAGGGACTCAAAGACAGGTTTAAATACTTCATTACCTATTTAGTGATACGCATTGTATAACATTCATATTTAAATGATGTAGCTTCCCCAGTGAACGTTTGAAACCCGTAGCCTACAACCATCCAGCCTAACTCTTCTGATTTGTTACAGGAACATGGTGACTTCCACAAACAAGCACACACCCAGAAAACATCTATAGGATGATAAAGTAATTCAGCCTCTACAGTTTGGCTGGAAAAGCAATTCATTCCTAAATGCATATAATAACATTAAATACATGGGATAAGTTAATGCTTACTTGTGATGCAAGACCCACAGCTACTACTTGAGGACTGCATCTAACCATATACACAGTTGAACGGAATCTTAGAACATGAACATAACTGCAAGACCTTAGCGAATAAAACCGAACAGCGGTCGGAGACAAAGCAGAGTTTCCTGTTTGAGGCTCAGAATGACCATTGACCAACCCATCTCTCCCTGTTTGCATCATACCTGAGCTCTTTTCATCACATGCAACAACCATGAGAATAGGATGTGAGGATCTGAATCCTTCTTGACCCTCACACTTTGCAGGCAGGGGCTGCATCTGTAAAAATGTAACTGGATCATCGCGCCTTGATACAAGTTCACTGAAATTAGAGGCATCTTCAATATCAAGGACTTGAAAGCCATTGGAATAACCGAGTAGTAAAACATGTTTGAAGGAAGATGGACCAAGCTCTAGTTTGTCAAAGCAAGCCCACAACACCTGTTTGCCACAATAAGTTAAATCACAGTGATACATGTAATAATATACTGAGACACTAATGATTCTTCTAAGGAGGGTGTATTCAATTGGGAATTTGAGAGATTTTAATAGATTTATAAATCCATGGATTTTTATGCAGTTTAATTGATTTGTAGAGATTCCATGTAAAATTTGGATTCAATTCTCTCAAAATCTCTTGGGGAGAGGTGAGATTTGTGGATGCTCAAAATACACTACGAAATCTCTCCAATTCCCTCTAATTCCTCAACTTTTTCAAATTCTTTCGAATCAAATTCTAATTGAATACACCTGGAATGTTATGAACTTCTTTAAAATCCTAATTGAATACATCCGGATTTCTAAGGATTTTCCTAAACTATCTTAAAATCCTGATTGAATACACATTGAATTTTAGAGAATCACTTAAATTCCTGAATGAATACCCCTAGATTCATTAAAAGAATTAAAATCACTCAAAATCCTAATTGAATACACTCCCCTAATTCCGTGTCTCACAAATTTTTAACCACTCAGAGCTCACATTTATTCAAACATCTCAGAGCATGAAACACATACCATCAATATACAGAAATTTCCAGGTTTCGAAAACCCTTTTTTTTTTTTTTTTTGTTAAACTAGAATTAAATTCTCAGTTGATTGCGGAATTTGGACATGAAAAAACCCCACAAATTTCTTACATGCATATGCTACTTCTGCAATGGTAATAGTCCACTGGACATTAATTGGATTCTTCTTTGAAGTACATCAAAACCTCATGGACAGGGCACTTGATAATGTTACACCGTATCCCATATCCTTCACACTAAGTATACAATTATCAATCCTATAACCTCATTAAATTTCGATGATTGCAATCATCCAAAGTTGACAGTATCAGTCCACATTCTTAAATTTCATATTTATACGCATCGTAAAATTGGTTATATTTCCACTTCTACATTAATTAATTAACCAGGACTTCATTTATTTTACTCCGCCTCAAACTACTAAACTAGTCGAAAGCATTACTTCTTACAAACACAAACCTACTCAACAAAACATACATAAACTGAAGAAAGCTCAATTTTTTAAGCCAAACATCCACACTAGCCGAAAAATTCAAACTTCTCCTCACGTTTCTCTTCTTTGTCCTGAAATTTTCTCATCAGCCAAACACAAAGCTCGAACTTTACATTTCACTCTCTGTCACTCATTTTCCTCGCAACGGACTAAAAATCTAATCACATTAACTCACAACCACAACAATACAAAAATTCAAAACTCCAACTTTCTAATTCCTCTCTTTTTTTCCCCCAAATTTAGTAAAATTTCACTTTCGATCCCTCTCTTCTCCAATTTTCCGTGCATCCAAACACAATTATTCAAAAATCAATCGCTAATCCGATAATCCAATTCCAAAAGCTTCATAATCAAACATACGAAAATAAATAAATTTTCAAGTAAAAAAAAATTAAATTAAACCTGGTCTCGGCAATCGTGAGGGTCGACGGTGATGGAGGCGGCGACGGAGGCGGCGCCCGACCTTACGCCGGAAGATGCAGTTTTAATGCAAGAAGAAATGAATTTGAGAGAATTCGGAAGGAAGCCATTGTTATTGGCGTGATGGTGATGATTACTCTGAACGACCTTGGTGCCGCCGTTTTGGTTCTTCTTCATAGTCAGGCAAAAAGTCCCCGGGGAATGCAACCGGCCACCGGAGAGTCACCGGAAGGAGTGGTCCCCACCGCCGACGGAAGTCGCCGCCTTTAGTCGATCAGCAATAGCAAAAAAAAAAAAAAAAAGAAGACCGGTGATGAAGGAAGGGTGGTGAACGGCGTCGTTTTCGGTGGTGCCGGTGCCGGTGGGTGCGGTGGTTTGGATTTTGACCTAGAAACGGAGACGATTTTCGTTTTCTTTTCTGCTTTGATTTTCTGTCTCTCTCTGGCTTTATATTTTTTTTATTTTTTATTTATTTGCTTTCGGAGTCAATTGCAGTGGAGGCTAATTTGGGAAATGTCAAATGTATTGCGATGGGATTTGGATAATCTCGTCGGCACCCCCTGCAAAGTATATTCGAAAAATGATTTACCCGACTTTACGATTTTGCCCTCACGCGCTTTCCCATTCAAAACGCAAAAGGACTATGATAAGGTATAAATGGGAGATTCGAGTATCGAACTATTACTGTTATATCATCATGTGTTGTTACAATTATGTACTGCTTGTTTATGTGATAGCACGTGGAGCAGTAATATTATGTATTGGTGTCATAGTCAAATTAAAGAGCTTTGACATGGTATTCAGCTTTTCTCTGATCATAATTGTGTGATCCATCAGCATTAGGAATTGAATTCAGAACGTGTCGGAGATGATATGGGTCTGAAATTCGTCCCAACTACTAGGCCAGTACTCCATAAATGTTGAATAAATATGAATTATTAGCATCTCTTATCTTTTACTTTGGTACAATATCTACTTATGTAAAATACTTTTGTGACTTGAACAAGTTGCTTTTGTATATTAGTTAGAATATACTTTTGCAATTGAGAGAAACTTTGCCTAAACGAAGCAATGTTTTAAGGAAGATGAGGGTATCTTTTTTTGCTCATTATAAACCAAAAAAATTGAAACATTACTTTGATTGGTGAATTAGATATAGTATGATTTTTGTCATCTATCGTAAAGTAACCAATGTCCCTCTAACCTGTACATTTTTATGCTTTAACATAAAATTTCAGTAAATCTATAAATTCACCTATCAAACTAATTTACAAAGTTTTAAAAGAAGTTAGGCGCTTATCGCACGGCGGACAGATGACTATAAATATATAATGAGTGTTCATGTATTTAACAAGTCTCTTACAATTTATTAAAATAATAAATGCAAAGTGGAAGCAATCTATTTTTTGTCAAAGTGATAGTCACGACTTAGGTGGTTGTCTAGACCAATTTAGGCGGGCGACTAGAAAGATCTAGACCCCTTTTTTATTTTTAAAAGGCTAGAGAATAATATTGGAGGCAGCTGCCTAGGCGTCATTTTCTTATTTTTTTAAACACTTAGAAAATAATCGTGGTGATGACCACCATTCTAGCGCCTAGATGTTTTAGAACAGAACTACTTCATATGGTTGGATAGCTTGCATATTATGAGGTCAAAATAGTCTTTTTGTATCCTATTTGAAAGGCCCACTGGGGGTCCAAACAGTATTTGATGGAAGTTGAGGGCGCCAAGTGAGAATTGCGGGAAATATGGGGGAGACGTATGAATTGTAGGCTTAGCGTACGGCATTAAATGGTTTGAAAAATAGGAGGACAGTGGTTACTTTACGACAACAAGGGACGAGAATATCTTAAGCAAGGAGGTGGATTGTCCGCCCTCCATTTCCATACGTTCATCATGTATTCCTGTAATGTGTGGTCATGATTAAGTGATGTCAACATTTTATATTAATTTTTTATAGAAATAATAAAACAAAAAGTAATAGGAATATAAAATATTGACGTGGCTTAACCGTGATTACACAAACATGAAGGCATGGGGAGAGTATGAAAATAAGAGGGCAAACAACCCACCTCCCTTAAGCAAAGATGCCGAACAAACACGTTTGTTTTTTTCTCTTTCTTCTTTCTTTATTTTTGAACAAGGCGGGTCCAAGATGAGCACATCTTGTTTAAACAAGATGAGTCTCAAATGATGACATCTATAAGCACCGAGATATCGTTACAGTGACATAATTTTTTACAGCATTTTATAATATAAATATTTTGTATGTTTTAACTGTTAAATTTTTATTTAGAAATACAAAAAGTAAGATCAAACGATTTAAAACTTTTAAAGTATAAGTATGGGATATTCCAGAGCATCCTAGAACTCTCGACGAGAAAATCTAACATTTGATTGACTTTTTATACTTGATCTACCTAAATTTGAAAATAAAAATGCTATAATAAATAAGAAATTGCTTCTAGATTATATTGGGTCAGGCCCACTTATGGTAAGCCCATTTAGGTTTTGGATATGGACTATGTTTGATGACCCACAAACAAAAGTGAAACTTTTTAAACCTAAAGCCTGTTCCAATTTTACGGGTTTGGCCAATTAGTTAGAACAGTGTGGTTTCCCGTTACATTCCCCTTCATTCACGCAAATCAGAGTAGTGCAAAGCAAAATATTAAGTAGAGTTGAACTCATGAAGTTGAAAATTTTCTTCTATACAAGTTTGAGCCATATACAAGGTAAAAACTGAAGAATAAAAGGTGTCGTTTTGGTGTCCAAAAGGAAAGGAAATTCTTTTTACACGTAGTTCTGTTTGGACCCGATTTTACACTATCGGCCCGAGTAATCGAATGCCGTTGAATGACAAAGTGATTGAAATGATTTTCAATTATTATTGAGAAATAATGTTGTGATTTTAATCATGATATTATCTCTTAGTAATATATTAAATTATTTATACCTAATATTTGTCTAAATCCCCATTGATTTGACCATATGGAATATTGGGATATGCACGGCAATGAAGTATGCAAGGATGGATGAATGCATGCGTGAGGGTGATAGGCCTGGCTTTTGGTGATGTGATAAGCCTAGGTTTTATTTTTGTTTTATTTGAAAAGTCATGGATAATCATAAAGGATAATGATTACACTTTGCAGTTGGTTGTCAGAGATGGTAATTCAATTGATTTGCCATCTGCAATTAGGTCACTGAGTGCATTTAGACGAATTACGCGGAGAATGAGTCTTCTGGTTGGAATGGGATTAGCGTTTAGAGTCCTCATTTGTCGACCAGATATGCATGTGGTCATGACTGTTCTCATAATATTCCATTACAGAGTCTTCAGGTGCAATCAAAATTGCTCTGCTTATTATCCAGGCTGTGCTAAACACAAAATATGTCCTTATAAATACAAGGCAGTGGCAACGAGAAGACCCCTCCAACTCAACACACAAATCTGCCTTGCGCAAACCCTCGCTCTACGCGAAACTTCTTAACAACCTTGAGATTTTTATTTTCTTTTTCCGCCAACACATCTTCAGTTTGGATAAACAACACTGTGAAGGCAACCGGCGAACATCTTCAGTTTGGATAAACAGCACTGCGTCGAGGCCGACTGGTTATCTATCCAAGTCTCGGTCGAGAAGGATTTTTGAATCTTTATTGGCAGAGGTCATCTCATTAGCTTTCTCGACGAAGTGAGGTGTTACAGGTTACTACATTCGGCACATTGAAAGCCGAATTTGATATTGAACTTCGCAAGACTAGCAGCCTTGTCTTTAGGCTCTAGAACCCAAAGGCCGAGACGTGTTCCTTCCTCGGCCGTAATCGCAAGACGCAGAAGTCGTCAGCGCGCCTAATGCGACAATCAACATATTTTACTCCCCGGCCGAGCTCGGCCGCCGAGTTGGCATGCCCCGCACATAACCGAATGACGTAGTTAGCTTATTAATTACTCGGCCTGCACGCCACGTAGGCTTGGTAGTTTTTAGGGTCAACTACATTTTGGCATGCCCAGTGGGACCCAGTGCTAAAACTACAAAGTTCACATGATATATCAAGATCTCAATCAGGCTCCAGTGGGTGAGATTTGGTGCTTATTAAAAGAAAATGTCGAGAAGCACGAAAAAATCCTTGAGGAGTACTATCGAGTTCTTGAAAAAAGGGTAGAGGCCGGGGGGCAATTTTCTGCTTCGGCCACAATCAAAATTCGGCCTAATAAAATTGTAAAGACGGCTGTAGAAATACCCAGGCCACCCGTTGTTTCGGTCGAGACTGAAAGTGTGGTAGGCCTAGAAGAAAAAGGTCAAGTTAAGTCAGAAATCGACTCAGAAGATGATTCGTCAGAGGAGTGTTCCGATGACGAACAAGACCGATACACGGCTTCAGACGAAAAAACCACATCAATTGATATGGTAATTGGAGACGTGATCTTAGACGTCGAAACCAGACCAATCAATATGATTATTGGCGATAAAGCCGATATGGAGAAATCTCATTCGGCTTGGTAGTTTTTAGGGTCAACAAGTTCATACAAGTAGATCCTGGTTTTCATATTTTTGCGCCATCTGACATGAATTTGCATGGTAGTTATGCAGATTTGATCATTTCGGGGATACGAGAAAACACACTGATGATGCTGTTTTCGACATAAATGGTTTGCAGCATAGACAGTCCCACTATATATTCTTTGCCATCAACTTGTTCGCATTGGAGCAGCAAACAGCTGACAAAAAGGCCGATTCCAATCACCAAAACTTCCTTCGTTTCAACTGCCATCTAATACAAATCAATTTATATATACAACATTGAGCCTTACGCATTCATTTCGTAAATATATAACATAGGTGTAGTATTTTTTTTGAATTTTTTTTAATAATTGGAACAAAATAATTTACGTACGAGTTAGAGAAATGTTATTTGATTTAAAATATATAATATAGGTGTAATATAGGTGTTGTATTTTGTTTTAAATTTTTTTTAATAATTGGAACAAACTAATTTACCTACCAATTAATATGGATACAATTACTACACAATATATCACAAAAAAAAAAAAAAAAAACGTAAGTTTCTGGTATGACATGGATACAATTACTGCAAACAGTTTATATATTTTATTTCACTTTTTCTACTACTTTTAATTTGGCATAAATTTAAGAATTTGAAAAACGGACCACGAGTGGCATGGATGTAAATAAATTGTATTAATAGGTCAATAGTGTTTCGATACGGTTGCAGATTTTAAATTTGGGCTTATAGTGGATCTTTAAAGGTAGATGGGTTTTATATAGAAATATTGAGATGTAAGTACCAAAATCTAAAGCAAGAACATGTATATGTTCCTGGGAAAGGCATCAATCAACCATGAAGAAAGAAAAGTACAAATGAATTAAATGGGCAATTAAGAAAGTTCTTAACCAGTTCATGTTTTATTTCCAGAAACATTTAAAAAGCTAAAACCAAAAGGTATCTTATTTAGTTTAAAAGCATACACATAAACTGAATTAGCTAGTAAATAACTTAATTAACGCTGCGACAATTCTTCCGGACTTGTCCCTTTAATCCAGTGAGAGGATTAATGTTCCCCATCTTAACCATGGACTTGGCAAACTGCTGAAAGAATAAGCTCTCATTAGCTGCATAGGCTTTCACCAGCTCAGCTGCCTGCCTTCCATTCCCAGTCAGAAGCACTTGATCTGAAGGGAGAAGTCCATGTCCCCCAAGTATAAGCTTGAAATAGCTGTTGTCGAACCTTGTAGGGGAAACAAAGTCCAAGGGAGCAGGTGTGTTGTCGCCATCTCTTCTAGGGCAAACTGATTTCCGAGTCTGCCTGAAGAACAACACTTTGCGAACCCAATTGTATGCCCTCCTGCATTGATATTGTTTATATAAAAATACCATAAATGTTCAACTTGAATTTTGGTTGTGTTTAGATGGTCATGATTCGTGAAACAGGTTAGTTTTACTCTACAAATAATAGTGTCACATCCTAACTAAAAGCCAGAGTGTTTCACTTTCTCATAACCATCTTTCAATTTGCCCCTAAACTTTCAGTTCGTTTCGAGTCTCTTTAGTCTTGATTTTGTGCCTAGTCATCAAATTCATAAAATTTTCTATTCTTTTTGCCCATTTGAATGGACAAAAATAACCATCAATTTGTCTGAAAATTTTATCACTTTTGACAACATAGGACAAATATTAGAAAGCTCAAAACTAACTTGAAAGTCGAAAGGAAAATCAGAAGAGCGTATGAAGTTGAGGGATCGCTTATAAATAATGACTACAAAAGAGAAAATTGAGTAATTATTGGGTACCTGAGAGAGCAACTAGGTCAGTATCTTCGAGACCTTGTCGCTCGAAGGCGGCTGTTAGGGCTGAGAGATCGGGTTTTGGTGCTGGAATGTTTCTCTCACAGATTTCCACGCTTGCCGTTTTGGAGTCCTTTCTTCCTAGTGGCAACACCCAATCAGGTCCACCGCTCTGTTCCATTGCACCACATACACCAAATAAGTTGATCACTTATTAGTAAATTAAATAAGTCATAATTAAGTAATAGTTAGGGCTAATTAGTTTGCTTACTAGTACAGTGGATCCCCTAGCAGCAAGAGCGACAATGTCAGCGCATGACACAGTCAGGGGACATGCTTCTTCTAGCTTGGCCTTGATCTCATCGATCACTTCAGACCCTCTCAGAGAATTCACGTTTGTTTTTGCCCCTTTTTCGCTCCGTATTGTCGTACTGTTGTCTAGTAGCACCGAGGCGTCACAACCCTGTCGTCCAATCATATCATAAAAGCCTTAGGCATGCATATTTTATTTACATTTCAAAGTAAGTTTTGATCAAAACGAACCTGAGCAAAGCAATCATGGAAGTGAAGCCTTATCAAAGAGGCTGCCACCCGGGGATCCTTCTCGATGGCCTGCTGTAACACGGAGATGACAATGTCGTTAACCGGAGGGCACGACGATTGATAGAATCGTGGGAAAAGATCGTGAGATTCATTCGACCCAAAGTTGGAACCCTCCAGGTGAGCAGCGGAGAGCGTGGCTGAGACCACCAATGTCAGAACTACAAGACCTAAGAAAGTTCCTCTGAAGACTGCCATTGATAATTCAATTCCAAGGCTTTGAGTGTATGTTTTACTCTCACTGCATGGTGTCTAGTTAATTTATAGAGGTGAACTAATGGAAGAAATGGAACCACTCCCACCTACTACTGTGGATAAAGACCTTTTCACATTGTCAAACTTGTTCTCCGGTGTCACCTAGTCTAGTTAATTTATAGAGGTGAACTAATGGAAGAAATGGAACCACTCCCACCTACTACTGTGGATAAAGACCTTTTCACATTGTCAAACTTGTTCTCTGGTGTCACCTTCTCCAAAAAGGATTGTCTGCCCTCCTAGTTGTGGTGCCCTTCCATGCCCTCCTATTTATGCGGTTACGGTTAAGCCACGTCAATATTTTATATTTTTATTATTTTTTATCTTATTATCTTTATTAAAAAATTAATATAAAATGTTGACGTAGCTTAACCGTGACCGCACAAAATAGGAGGGCATGGAAGGGCACCACAACTAGGAGGGCAGACAATTTGCCTCCCCCCAAAAAAGAATATTTCTCTGACATTTTGTTTTTCTCCCCTTTTGGCTAATAGAGTTTGCATCACTTTAATCAATCAATATGCAATGCTCTTAAAAGAGGGTAAAAAAGGGTAGGGGTTGTAGGCATATCTTACAAAAGCATGCGATAGTTGAGTTTTGGTTCCACCCAACCTCACGTTTTTTTCCTGCGGTATGAGAGCTACTCAAGTTAGACGCTATTACTGAAAACCTTTTCTATACTCTGTTCCTGAGGATAACCTTCCTGCACTACAGCGACGGTCATGAGGGTGTGGAAAAGGTGCCACTGCATAGGGTCCCCAAATTTTCTTTACATGTGTACATATATTAAAATTGGCAAGATAATATCAAAGTTCTCTTCCAGTGCTAGTGGTTTAGGCTTTCTACCAATATGATACCTATTTCGGCGTCACATTTTAGGCGTACGAAGTTTCTTCACTACTTCTCCCGCGTGGGCAGAAATCCCAACGCGATTTGAATATTGGGTTAAGGGTATAGATAGGGTGACCTATTAATTTATTTGTGAAAATGCCATTAGCGGGTAAACATGCTAAAGTTGGAATAGTTTCAATTTTGAACCAAATACCACCGGAGCTTCAGTTTTGCAGGAGATGAACAACATGACTAGATGACACCTCAACTCCTCGAAATGGATTTAAGATCGATACGACTAATGTTTTCGTATTTTTGATTTCAGGTAAGTGTGATTGATTCAATCACCATGATTAGGGTTCGACTGCTATATACAGAAAACCTACGTTTGGACAGTGTCTTCTGCCTGCTGCGATTTGCATGTACATCGAACAAACCACACAGTAACTCGTGTGAACTCAAGAACTTAAGACAATAATTAAGATGCTAGGAAGAAAACTAATGATGTGGAACAAATGGCCGAATGGATTAAAGAGGAAATGGACCATCGCAAGGCTTAAAATACCCATCCCATTTTAGGCATACGTACGAAGTGTCCTCACTGTTTCTTACGCTGGGCAAAATCCCAAACGCGGTTTGAATATTGGGTATAGGGTATAGATGAGGGTGACCTATGAAAATGCCATTAGCAGTATGAAAATGCCATTAGCAGCTAAACAAACTAAAACTGGAAATAGTATGAACTTTGAACCGTATACCACTGCAGCTTCAGTTTTGCAGAAGATGAACAACATGACTAGATGACAGCACAACTCCTCGAAATGGTTTCATATTTGTGATTTCAGGCAAGTTTGATTGATTCAAGCACGATGATTAGGGTTCGACTGCTATATACAGAAAACCTGCGCTTGGACAGTGTCTTCTGCCTGCTGCGATTTGCATGTACATCGAACAACCACACGGTAACTCGTGTGAACTCGATAAATTAAAATAATATGATGCAGAAAGTGAAACGCTGCACATTTTGAGATGCTAGTAAGAAAAATAATGACGCACAACAAATGGCCAAATGAATTGAAGAGGAAATGGACCGAAGGCAAAGTGACGCAATGGAAATTTGCAGATTTGGGCTCATGATATTTTTTGGAAAGGGAACGATGACACAATTCAAATTTATCACTTCGCTGTGACATACAATGAATTTTGTCTGTCCAAAGTTGTTTCAACCTCCAAATGTAGTTTTAATTTTCGTAATAAAAATCGGACCTTTGAGTTACCGTTGGATTAATGTCTAATTAATACCATTTTATTTACTTGAGTCCTTTGAGTTGTTTTAGGAGTTGTAGTCGGTTTATTTAAAGCCTTTGGATGTTACAGTGTAATCATTCAATCATCGATTAATCAAAGTAACCTTTGGGTTTTGTTTCAAACTTTCGTGGATTTCAGAAAAAATGTTCTACGAGGGTTTACGTTCGATTCCCGCTTGCTTCGTGCTGCATCAACTAATCGGACAAGATACAAAGTTAATTACATCTGTGGTCTGTCTAGTTTCAAAGTATTTTACACCGGACAGAAAGATGGTATGCTACATATGTACAGATAGACCTGGCATTTTGGACCCGACCCAACCCCTTAATATTAGTATTTGGATGGATGCTTAATGGGTCGGATCGTTAACGGGTGAACCCATTAACAACTCGTTAAATAACGGGTCACTTTGGGTCAATCCGTTAGCACCAGTTAGTTGAGGATGTTTTAGTAATTTCAGTAAAGTCTTATAAGAATAATAGTAATAATTGTTAACGGGTGAAACAGGTAACCCGTTAGCTTAACAGGTCGGGTTCGGATGACCCGTTAACTTAACAGGTCGGATTGAACCCGACCCAAAGCCAATATACCCGACCCGTTTACAGGTCTATGTACAGAAGAATTACAATGGACTGTCGATGAAGAAAATTGCGATCATGATATGCACAGTTGCCTCATTGGTGTTAGTAGCCTTGCATACCACAGTGGTACGAGTGCCTTTATCAGCGTTCCTTTGTCCGTATATTCCTATAAATACAAAATGTTTAGAACGATAATGAAACTGAGACGCACATAACCAAGCCAACAAAGGCTGCCTGCTTTGCGAGGGTCGGAGAACGTCTATCGTACTCACATACCAAAAAGTTTACATACAAATCAACATCCACTGCATACTTACCGTCTCTCCACCATTCCAACCTTACGTATGGTACTAAGAAGCTCCCCTTTCTCGAACGGGATCAAGGCTTCCAGCCATACCATAGAGTCCTGTTAAGCATCATATTGCCGTCACTTTATATAAGTACAGACTCCACTCTCGAGTATCAAAAGTGGACAGTAAAACAAGCCCTCGTACCTTCAATTTTTTCTGCAGCTGCACTGCAGAATTTATTTATGCCCTCACCACTCAGGGGCCAGAGCAGATATGCAAATTACATAATTTACCATTTCTGCTTTCAACTTTATGCTTTCAGGATCACTTAACTTATCAGCCTGCAAAATATTAGCCGTGTATCATCAATCTTGTGTATACGCTTCACGAATGAAACCCAGTACATGATCATCGGTATTTATAAAAGAAGACCCATGCGAACTCCACGCAAATAAACGAACAACCAACACCACAGAATTCACAGAATATGATGATAAAAATAGAGTTCCTGATGGATTAATAACTGAGCCATCAAGGAAATTCACTGTACATTCACTGTACCTTGTTCCACACCATCAACTTTGGAATTGCAGACACGTCTAGTTCTGACAAAACTTTGTCTACAGCTTCTACCTGTTGCTCAGCCAGTGGATGACTGAAGTTGATATCAACATCTAATAAGGTAACAATGTCCTCCATCACGAATGCATCATTTCAAAGGTTTCCAAATATATTGTACCTGATATCCACCACATACACCAACGATGATGACTCTGATATCTCCTCCAGTGTTGCTCTGAAGGCAGCAACCTGTAAGATCAGTTAGTGGAAAGAAGTGCAAGACATGATCCGCTTGACCAACATTCGTCAAAACATTTTTCTTGCAATACAGTTGAAAATGAACAATAGGAGACAGAGAAATTAAACTCCACGGTAGCAGATTCATGAATAAATTGTGCAAGCATCTTACCACTGTAGTTGGTAACTTCTGAATGAAACCAACAGTATTTGTGACAAGAAACTCCTAACTGATTGCATGGAGTCCCAAATTCTGGGGTATAGGACCTAAAGTAGTTCATTGTCAGTGGAGAATCAAAGGTTGTATAGCATGTTAACCAAAATTTCATGCAACCCCTGAAGCCTGTTCGGTACTACATCAAAATCAAAATTTTGCTTCTCTGACTTTTCACTTGTTTATATGGTAGATAACTCATGATCATGTAATAAGAAATCTGCCAGAGTATGATCAAGCTACCTGAACTCTTCTTGTGGTTGGATCTAGGGTTGCAAATAATCGATCCTCAGCAAGCACATTGGCTCCAGTCAGCTGATTTAAAAGAGAACTATTGCCAGAATTGGTGTACCCAACCTAGTTTCTCAGAGCATAACATGCAAAACCGGGCAGAAACTAAAATCACCACCAAATAAATGTGGATTCCACAATGTCAAAGTATGTACTGACCAAAGATACTACAGGGACAGGTACCGAAAGGCGCTGATTACTATACTGCTTTCTATGCTTTCGGACAGATTCTAACTCCTTGAGGACACCAATCTAGCATTAGAGACATATTTACAGGCGAATCAGTTTCCAGACAAAAATCTTAGTTTTAGTTTGTAATCAACAATTGCTATAGAACGGCTCCACATTACGATAAACATCCATCTCTATCATGCAATGAATTACTGGAATATTGTCGATTCAATTGAAGGGCTTACTTGAGTGCGTCAGATATGCTTATCCAGTTCAATTTGCTTCTCACCCATCCCCTTAACCTGTCCTCCAGCTTGACGCTCAAGATAGGTCCACATTTTTGTTAGCCAAGGTAACTGGTATTCCATTTGTGCCGATGCAACTAGAAGATCACAATTGAAATACTGTCAGCATGATAATTCTGGAAAATTTGTATTTTGTTATTACATTACTAGTTACTACAACTGTACCAAGTAAGCTGTTGCCGTATATTCAAATATAACGAAACAAATTATTACCTAGAATTAAAAGCACAATGATAAATTGCCTGTAAAGCTGCTTCATGTGTTGCAGCCCGCTGGTTAAAATATCCAGAACGAGGGCAGTGCAATCACAAACTCTAACCTCCCCACCAAAAACCTTTTCCAAATTGCGCAAACGCCTAGTAACATTTGAATACAAAGACAAAAACTTTAAACATAGTAGTGCTTGAAAGGTTCTTGGAGAAAATAAAATTTAAACAGCAAAATCTCCATAGGTCTCAGATCAAAGATAAACAGAAGAGAGTTCAATTCTAATCCAAATCATCCAACAGGCGCAACAAATTGATAGATGCGGGGGAAAGGGAGTCAGTATCGGCAAACTGCGCAACTCATGCAAATCAGTCTACGGTGACCATAAGCATGTACGTAATAACTATTGTTAGAATTCCTTTCTCACCAAAAGAGCTCAGGGGTTTTTCTTTTCTCTCTGCTTGAGAGACCTTTCTCACCACCGTTTGTGTGAGGGTTGCACTTGTTTTTCCCCTGCTCTCCTTCGCGATCTGCCCATTTCTTCATACCCCATCGGCGTCGCTCCTTGCTCATCTCTGCTCCGATCTGCAGCAACCGCGATTTGTTGCGATACTTCGAGATGGTGTGTAGAGTTTCGGTGTTCCCACCGGCTCGGGTGTTCAACACCACCACCTTCTCACTGTCTGCCTTTTGTTGGCAGTGTTGCTAGTGGAATCCCACGGGCTTCCTTTACTTGGTTCTTGGTTCTCGTCTGCGTGCCTGTGTTCGGACGGCTCGTGGCTGGATGTTGCAATCGGCGAGGCGTCGGCTGGTTGGTGGCGAGGGTTTGTGCTGGGAAGGATGCTCGGCGCCGGGTGCTGCAGTGGGAGGCTACAAAATATTTTATGGCTTGGCCTTTACTGTTTGTGGGGTCTTTTGCGAGGGATTTTTTGAGTGTGACCGTCACACGAGGTGTTACTATATTGTTATATAAATGGTGAGTTATGTATGTTAAAAGGTTAATAACTTAAAAATTAAAATTCTTCACCACTTGCATAAAAACATTTGATGTACCATCCGTATTTCTGTCACAACTAAAAATTTCTCATCTTTTACGCTAGTTGGGTAGGTCCTCTTTTGTTTGTTCATGCTTCTGTATTTTTGGACCTTGTACTGTTCATTTGTGTATCTTGTATTATCATGACACCTCCCTCCCTCCCGTTCCTATGCTTGAATTGAATATCTTGTATTATCATTTGGAGTACACTGTTACGTTTAAAACTGTTAAGAGAAACGAAATCAAAGAGAGTGATTATAGCTTCTGAAATTGTCAACTCTTGAGATAAAATGATCGTAGGATGTAAATATAATTAGCTTTATTACATGTTCTGTTTACTTAGAATAGCACATAAGTTTTGTATAAGATCTTACTTAGAATAGCACAATATTCATATCAAAGCAATATACAAACTCACAAATCAATAAAAACATCACCGTTTGATTTTTTTTTTTTTTTTTTTAACAAAATCTTTTGCAAGATTTTAGGAGTTTAATATATTTTGGATAACAAAAATTTATGTAATTTGAATTAATTAGTAAATTAATTAAAATTGTAAAAAGTAGTTTGATCAAATCTCTCAAAACCTTAGATGTATGGTCTAAAAAAATCCAAAAACTAAACATTCAAATCAAAATGCCCCAAATTATTAGTGCGTTGTACGGTCAAACTGAGGTTTATTTTTTCCTGGGAAATGGCCGGAATGTGGAATTAACAAATTCTAATTGTTGAAATAATTAAAACGATTGACATATTTATTAAATATTAGCGACGCTAGCGATCAATCATTGGTTTTTGGGAATGAACAAGGACAAAAAACAATACAACTAGCTCCCATTATTTCTCCATTAGAGTAAATTGTACGAATGGTCCCTCAACTTTAATCAAATTGGAGCAATGGTCCCTCAACTAAAAATCCATTACCATTGGTCCCTCAACTTATCAAAATGTGTAACTATAGTCCTTTTCAAAAATTTTGTCAAAATTTTGTCAAAATAAATTATATTGAAATGACCATTTATACAATTAGGGTCCCTTAACTCATCAAAGTGTATAATTATGATTCTTTTTGTCAACTATATCAAAAATTTTGTCAAAACGAGTTACGTTGGAAGGACCATTGCTACAATTGGGTTAAAGTTAAGGGACCATTTCTCCAGTAGAATTAAAGTTGAGGGACCAATTGTAATGAATTTTTAGTTGAGGGACCATTGCTCCAATTGAGTTAAAGTTAAGGGACCATAGCTACAATTTACTCTTTTTCATTATATATGGCATCTCTCTTGTATGACATAATTAACAATGGAGCCTGCCTGATAAACAGACTGCATCATACATGTTTATAACTACAATATATATATATATATATATATTTATTACTCCACATGAACGGTAAGTTTCATTCCATTTTCACAATAGGGAGGCGTATAAGGTGCGAAGTGGATTGTGCCCTTCTCCAAAACCACATGATCATTTCCTGAAGTGTATAATTCTATGAGGCCCGGTGAATTTAACGCACACTTCTCGAACAAATAGGTGTCCCGTAGTTCAGCAACCATGAGAACGGGATCTTTATATTTGAAAACTGTTTTCAAAATACGATGGAAATTGTTATTAGTATTTCAAAAATCTCATTTGGCACTCCAAACTTTCTATAATTAGAAAGAAAAATACATTTGTGAGGAGTGTAGAATGAGATTTTGAAGTACTAATAATAGTTCACAATACGATATTGAATTAGTAAACAAACCAGCTGCTAATCAAATGTAGTAATATTTGAGGAATCGGATGCATGAACACAAATTGAAAAGAAAACCAGAGTTTCAGTAATTTTACCCAAAACATCTCCAGCCTTGAACTTCTTGCCCTCAGTCCACTGGGTTAAGTTGGCATCAGGGCTCCATCTTTTCTCATCCCCCACTATATATTCTTTTCCATCAACTTGTTCGCATTGGAGCAGCAAACAGCTGACAAAAAGGCCGATTCCAATCACCAAAACTTTGTTCATTCCAACTGCCATCTTTGATCGATCCACAAACAAACTAAATATATATGTAACCTTAACCCTTCTCTATCAACTCCAAATACAAAACAGTTTATATATACAACATTGAGCCTATTACGCATTCAATTAGTACGTTTTGATTTGCTTTTCCATATGCCATATGATATTTCCATAACTAATAATCACATATATTGAACAATTATTATTGAAAATATTCCGTATTCTTCTATGCTTGTGTATCTCAACTCATATTCGAGGACAATTTCTGAAATCACATTAATTTCTAATGATTTTGTACCATTTTAGAGATATCATTGAATGGGTGGGATGATTCATTGAAATTTTGTAATGATTTTAAGGTCAAATACTTGACCTTGCCAATGCGGGAATTAGTTTCCTATGAGTCACTGTTTGGTGCCACTCGTGAGTGGGTGTTTTGGAGAATATAGTCTCACACATCAGCAATTGTGTTGCCTTGTAGTTTGTTTAGTTTTTATTTTCTAGTCTAAATTCTTTAGTTTTAAGACATGAATGTCAGTTTGGATGGCTTGGATGATACTGGTTTATATGAAGCATGTTACATGATACATGTTGTGTGTATTTTGTGCTATAGCGATTAGTGAGTAAGCGTGTTGATTATTGAAACGACCTTGTGATGCTAAAATTTAAGAAAATTTTGTTTTGGCTTCGTTTCGAGATTTGCTCATAGTAGTGTATTATTATTAATTAGCTGTTTTTGCAGCAAAAGCTAAGCTTCATGTGAAGCACAAAGCAGTGTTAACTCGTGTCATGATGGTGTCTCGTGTGATTGTGGAGGTTGACATTTGTGGTTATGGAGTTTGCAGGCATTGGATTGGTTTGTAAGCCTTGTTAGCTCGATGTAAACAGTTATATCTATAACTCTGCATTTTTCAAAACGGTTATTCATAGCAGTAACTATCAATTTTAAATAGACAGGTAACTGCGGTTATCCATCCCCACGGATATTTTGCACATCTCTACTTGCGGCAGAAAACATAAAGAGCGGGCCTCATTGTAAATTTCATACCTAGTAGTTTGGTTGAGGCAAAGAAACTTATTTGCACCTGGGTGCAACTAGGGTCGGGGCAACCTGAATCCCTCCTACCCAATAGAAAAACCAATATCGTGTAGAGTATAAAACCATTAATATATGTGAGATGTAAGATGATGTTTGTAGAAAAGAAAACACTACATATTAATAGTCTTTCCCCTCACTCTCTCAGAACCACAATTTCAGCTGGTTGTGCTTTCAAATACCATGGAAATCCATCTACAACGACTCGATTCCCATGGGAATTGCAAGCACCCCGGAAACTGATAAGTCTACAAGAACTACTCGATTTAACATTGTTTAAATGTTCTATCTATCCACCTATTTCAAGAACTGAAAGCGACCTGCTTGTGTCGGTTCAGATCGCCCAGATACTTTGTTGAATTATATTCTTGTGCATCTGATAGTTCTTCTGAGTATGTTCTTTGCAGGAACCTCCTTTTCGATTCTTTTGCACATTTGGATACATAATCATCGCCTCTTAGCAGCACCACAACCTGCGCCAAACCAAAATGTGTCATCATCCCGCTATCCAACACCTCAAACATTTAAGTGAAACCAGGAGGCTGAAACTTCATGAAACAAGGTATGATGACCTCGCTCGATCAAGTCATCATGAATAGTTAACTCAGAAAAATAATGGGATATCTGTCTGGAATTTGTACTTGCCTGACTCATGCGAGGACGTAGAATAGAAGACTGCTCGATGCATAAACCTGCTGTCAAAACCATGTGATCCATCTCTTTCCGGTCATAGTTGTCACCAATATTAGGATCGACAAGCTCCTTGATCTCATTGTTATCAAGCAAAGGCTTTGCCTACAAAGAGTAAAAAAATTACATCCGCAGCTAAGGACTTGCATACATCGACAACAATAGATGGTAATGTTCTAATTATGCAGAAGCAAACCTACCCAAAGCACAAGGCTTTTCTGAAGATCATCCAAAGCTGGACGCCCGGTTATAAGCTCCAATAGTAAGACTCCGAAAGAATAGACATCAGTTTTTTCATCTACTATTCCATGCATGAAATACTCGGGAGCAAAATACCTGACATTCAAGGGTAAGAAATGAAGACATCGAAATATAAAGAATCTTATTTAATTGTAACAAAACAGTTTACCGTACATACCCAAAGGTACCCTCAGATTTAGGGACATTGTGATGCGTCCATTGTTTGGGTAGCCACTTTGCAAGCCCGAAATCACATATCTAGCATAAATTGGCTATACCGATCAGTAAGTTGATTATAAAGAGATATACAAAAAGGGCACATAGTTTAGGTCCAGTGAGGTAAGCAGTTAGCACATGAGAAGGCCAATACAATTTGTATACAACGTTGTCAATTTCTCTTTGTCAATATGAAGGAGGCAAGAGGAAAAGATGTAAAACACAGTCCGTTTCAGCACAATAAGAAACACCGGATTGAGCCCGAGTAAGTATGCTAAAATGGCAAACAGAGCAAATAAGTATCGAGATTCATTAAAATTCTTTATGATTAAACATTTGAAAGCATATCCTTAAGCTTATGCGCTTATTTATCTCATGACCGTAAAGTTCACCCCTGGCCAGGCTTATCAAATATGCATTTAAACAATGCGTACTTGATTCTTAAATGCAGCGGCTAAAATGCATAGTTTTCTATATTCGGGGAGATCTTATGTACTAAGAATTGTAGCTGTCGGCACATGCCTGTCATTTATGTTGAACGGGTATTGAACACAACATGATAAAATTGTTCCAGGACGCTATCCCCCCAGGATAAAAACCGACTGCAAATAGATAATTGTAACGTTTATGTGCATAAAAAGGTTGCATACAATCGACAAAGCTAGACAATGAAGTCAGTAACCAAAGACTGTTGGTGGCTTTATGTTTCAAGATACTGCAAAGACTATCTAATTGTAACGTGTAGCCAAACTTGTTAGCATATTGTAAATTAACTCTACAAAATAAACCAGGAAATACGGAAGTCTTTCCAGTTTCAATGTTCGAGCAATTTTTGGTGTGAAACTTGGAAAATACCTGCGGCACAAAATCCTCTGTGAGCAGAATATTATCGGCTTTGATGTCTCTATGAATGATTCGCCTCTGGCAACTCTCATGAAGATACAGCAGACCATCTGCTGTCCCCAAAGCAATTTTGTATCTTTTACTCCAATCAAGTTCATTAGCCTTCGGACCTGGAATATGCAGATGACTTAAAAAGAAAGCGCATAAACGAATAAGCAGTTTGAAACTAAGAACAGGAATCCACAAATCATGAACATACCGTGCAGGAGCGATCCTAAACTTCCAAGTGAAAATAATTCAAAAACGAGGTGCATTCCTCCTTCAACGCAACATCCAATCAACTTAGCAGTATTAGGATGATCAACATGAGCTATAGTGCCAAGTTCAGATAGAAAGCCTGCTGTTTTCTCATCTGCTGTTCCTTTCGTCAGCCGCTTGACTGCTACTAGCTGCCCACTTTTCAAGCGACCCTTGTAAACTTCTGAATAACCACCCTTTCCAATTGTGTTTTCTGCAAGAAACATCCCCACAGAGAAAATATCATAATCAAAATGAAATTAAAAAGGTTTGTGAATTCTGCGATTAACGGTAAACATATGAATCCACATATCGGAATTGGATAGTAGGTCTTAATATCTGGCGGAAGTTACCGACCACTGTTAAAATTATCGGTCGCCTTTTGGAGCTCGGCAATGGTAAAGTTCACCAACGAAGACTTGAAGTTGGATATATTAGTCAATGCTGGATCGATCCTTCTTCGTGATGATATCTTTGGCACACCAAGCGGAGGGAAGGAGACTAAGCGCTTAAGCGATCTCTTACCCCATTGTTTAAAGAATTTACGCCAGTGAGAAAGTGAACTTGAACTTGAACAATGCACTGATGACTCAGTCGTGCTATTTTCAGTTGTGCTGTTTTCAGAAGAACTAGTCTCGGGTTCAAAGCCTCTCATGCAAGCTTCTAAAACTCCTCTAGGAGTTTGGACATCGTCCTTCTCTTTTTCCATGTCGATATACCTCAAATCTACAAAGAAGAAACCTGAGCATTACGACATAGGAATCAGGACACGAAAACAGATAAGCAAACCAAAAAGGAAGTTACCTTGGGCAGAAGCAGAAGTAAGTAGTGCTTTCTGTTTTCTCTGTTTCACCTTAGAAATCTCATCTGGGACCTTCAGTGATAATTTTTTGGGTTCATTTCCAGCTCCCCTGGATAGAAATCAATAAAAATGTTGGCACAAAATATAAAAATCACAACAAATGAAGGACTAAAAAGGCGAAGAAATCCCCTTACGGATTATATTTCACAATTTTAGAAACAAGTTGCAAAATCCATATATATCTTTTGACTTTTCTGTTAAGGTAATAAAAATTTACCAACTTCCTCAAATGCCAAAAAGGTAAAAACTTTAGACCATTTACTGCCATTGCTTGCACAGACATTAAAAACCCACACCCAATTTCCTCAAACTCAAACAAACACAGACAACAACAACCAGGCCTTAAGTGGGTCGGCTGGATGAATCCTACAACGTCACTGCACTCAGTTTTGCGGCAAGTCTTGTAGAAAATTTCCAGATGTATACACACACATATACATACATATATGCAAATATAGCATTGAAAACCCGAAAAATCCCACCACAAGAATCAACAGAAAAGCTCAGAAAAAAGTTCTAAAAAAAACTCAGATGCTGAAAAGACCAAACGTTTTCAGATTGGCATACGAAATCCACAAAACCCAGAAGTTCACCTCAATATAAAACATTAAAAAACGTATACTTTAAATACATAAAAATAAAAAAAAATAAAAAAAACCGAAATGAGAGAACAGGAAGGAGAAAGGAGGCATACCATGAAGAATAAGGTCCTTTCACTTCACCATTCGCCATCAACACTCTCCCACCAGATGCACAGAGAGTGCTGTGCTGCTTTCTTCAACAGAGGAGGCCCTGCAAATTTATAAACCAAAATTTCTGATATTTTAAGCTACAAGGATCTGATTGTTATTATCTATATTGATAGAGAAAGGAATCTAGAAGCTAAACATTTGAACAGGGTCTCGTCTCCTTCTCTCCCTCTCCCCTTCTCTCTCTCTCTCTCTCTTGTTCGACACACTGTATGGTTTTCGGTTTCAATGTGTTTTTTTCATCGGTCCCTCTCTCTCTCTCTCTCTCTCTCTCTCTCTCTCTCTCGCTCCTGTTTGACACACTGTATGGTTTTCGGTTTCAATGTGTTTTTTGCATCCGTCCGAAAGAGTCGCTGCTGGGTCGAACTGGGTTACTGACAAGTGTTCAGATTTGGACAGCGACTTCTGCTCACAACCTTAAATGAAAGTGAGAGAGAGAGAGGGTGGACGTTGGTTGTTAATAAAACATTTTTGGGATTTTTGCGCAAAGTTTTTTAGTATGTAGGCCATGGTTTCTGAGATATCTCCACTATTGCACAATTAAGATGCCAAAGCTAGTTTCCCAAAAAAAAAAAAAGATGCCAAAGTTTTCAACTTTGGGGGCTTTTCGATTTATTTTTCTTTATTTTTTATTTTTTATCAATCGATATTATCTAGAGAGAGGATGAGTTTAGCTTTATAATTGACTAATAATAATGTGATTCAAATTCGCTTTTGGCGAGAATCGAACCTAAGATCTCTCACTTACAAATGAAAATAAATATCACTATACCGTCGTACTAAGTGGTTTATAAAAAAAATGGTTGTTCAACCGGTATCAACCAATGAGACAATCTAGACCAACTGTGCACCAACCTGTAATCCTTCCATTGTCGAGAGCCTGAGGCTTTCGCTACTATGTGAACCCAGCCTGACGCATTACCCTCCATCTAGGAGTCACGTGGCCCAAGCCACATGACCCAACTCACAACTTGGAGCGGGCAAGCCAATCAGTTGCAAAAACAGACCCTGCCCGATGAGTCGAACCATTGTCCTACCACCTTGGTGCCCTCACTTGAGTTACAAGCTAGCGTGACTTAGCTCAACTTTTGAGTAATTATATTTGCTCAAAATTCAATTAAATCGACCGAAAAGGAAGGAAACCATTGTTTTTTGGATCTTCCCTTGAACATTTGGGAGTTGTTAAATATGTGAGATCATGTCTATAGTTTTGGCAATGATTCATTTACATTGTTGATTCTGAGGGTTCATATTTATGGAAGAATCTACAAACAAATGCTAAACCTATTAGAAATGGTTAAGTGCATACTTGAATTCTATACATTTTTTGGTATTCCATCCATACAAATACAAAGTTATAAACTTTTATGCATTGATAACATTGCTCCAAATGCAAAAGTTACACCAACTAAATTGAACTTGTGTGAATATTTTCGAGAAACCTAATCGCATACTGTTGAATACGCTGCATTTATATTAGAAAGTGCAAGCAATATCTCTAATGGTATTCACTTCTTTTTACAAAAAAGCGATATTTTGTCAACGATTAACAAACAATACAATATGAAATAAAGACATCATGAATAAAATCAGAATGATCTGTAGTAGTTATGAGTTCAACAGAAATTACTTCCATGTTTGAAATAAAAACAAGAAGTGGTTATGAGTTTAATGGAAATTTCTTTTTTTTTAATCACCTAGAAACTAGATTTTTTAGAGAAATTAATATAAATAAATTGTGTCATTAAAAGTACACCAAAAAAAGTATTCAAAATTTTTTTTTGGAACAAAAACTATTGTAAATTATGTAAGTTTTGATTACACAAGAGGGATGGGAGTAAATAGAGAACAACACAAGGGCTTTTGAGAAACAAAAAAAAGATGAATCCCCAATGTAAGGGAGGGAGAGGCACAAAAACGACATAATATAAGATTTGTGCACGAATGTTGTGTTGTCCCATCGAAGACAACCCCAATAGGGTCAATAATATTGGCCAAATAATAAAGTGCTTTAAAAAAATGCTATATATAATATAGTATAAAATAAAATAATACTTCGCGACCTACACGAAATATATAATATGATGTTGTTCCTTCTCTTGCAATGTGCAGCTTATAATATTTTCTTTACCGCTGAGGTTAAGTCTGGCAAATTGTGTTTGTCGTGTTTATTTTGTCTTTGTATCATATTCGTTATCTCAACAGATCGTATCATGTAAAACTCGTTATCTTCATGGGTTTTTAACAAGTAATCCGATAACGATTCGATTCGTTAAAGAGTCATGTCGGGTTAATGAACATGCAAGAAATTGTGATATCTCATGTCCATATTCGGAAAACGATATCTTATCGGGTTTTTAAAAAGTAATTTGATAACAACTCGACTCGTTAACAAATTCTTAATTAACTATTGACCCGATAATGAACTGAATTGTTAACGAGTTGACCAAAAATTTGTGTTCGAAACACTAGAGTAATGTGATCAATTTTATGAACGTAATGTAAGTTGCTCTCATTGTTGACCTAAAGTGTATACTCTTATTACCAATGCATAATTGCATATTAATTATTTATTAGTGACAATGAAATGAAGCTAAAATTGCATGGCCTTAATGCATAATTGCATATTAATTATTTATTAGTGACAATGAAATGAAGCTAAAATTGCATGGCCTTGAAGTGTCGGTGTATATCTGTTAGGTATGGTGTTTGAGTAGTGAAATCAGATTAAGAAATGGACCCCGATACTGCCGGTTGGCTGGTGTGCGTTGTCTTGAGTCGTGGTTCTTTATGAATGATGGATTTATGCTTTTGGCCATGGAGATGTAGACTTTCAAACTATACACATTAATTTTTTTTTTGGAAAACACTATACACATTAAATTTGCTCACTGCTAAAAAA
Source organism: Heteromeles arbutifolia (assembly GCA_024362995.1). Lineage (NCBI taxonomy): Eukaryota > Viridiplantae > Streptophyta > Magnoliopsida > Rosales > Rosaceae > Heteromeles > Heteromeles arbutifolia. Next base: position 11,806,902 of record JANCRC010000017.1, on the reverse strand, counting down.
TGTTATTTTGCCAACTAATTCTAAGCCAACAAAACAAATTTTTTGTCGGAAGGTGAGTCCTTTCCCGACGAAAATTTTGATTTGTTAGCTGAATGTTTAATTAGTGAAGTATAGCTTAATCTGTAAGCAGCTCACAAACTATAAATAATGTATTTCTCGATTAATGAAATAACATAGTATATTCTTTCTTTGTTTCTCTCCCTAAAACACTTTCCTTCATTCTCGATATCTCTCTAGTTTTTCTGTAAAGATGGTATCGTGAGCCTCTCTTACTTGCGCATCCATATGGAGGATTCTAGCATCAGTGGCAAGTGCAAGCACATTCTGTTGTACTATAGAGTAAAGTTGAAAAGTTGAAGTGAAGAAAACCTCATTGACAAAATGGAAAAGAAAAGGGTAAATTTGAAAACATGACAAATGAATTTTAGAGAGGACACTACTTAATTTCTTAGATGTTATGAGCTTTTCATTTTTAACGCATATATATACAAAAGTAAATCACTAAAACTCCAAAAGTAAAAGTTTATGCACATATGTCAATTTATGATTTGTTCATAAAAAGAAATCACTCTTTACATAAGAAGCCAAGTATTTTCTTCTTAGGGATAGGCTTTGAGGCTAGCCAAGATAATAAATACAATGTGTCACATGTCCTTCAAGTGTGAATCACAAATTTGAAATGTAGAGACAATATAAAGAAGGTGGCCTTATATATAAAAGAGGTGGGCTTTTTACGTTTTAATAGATTGGCTTAGTACTTCCCTAAGATATTGGCATCCTAACAATGGACTCCAATCTTGGAAGTGGTGTGTTTGGGTTGGGGGATTGCTGATGAGCCCACACCGTCCTTTGGTACATAAGCTTTTTTTTTTTTTTTGGTAAAATAAGGGGTTAGTACATAAGCTTTTTAATACCAATATTAAGTGACTTTTTTTTCCAAAGTTTAGAAAGAGCCATCACGCAACAATACTCTTCAACTTTTACGTAACGATCTAATGCATTTTGATTTAATGTGGTGAAGAATTGAAGCCTATGTACTTCAGGTCTTAAAAACATGATTACCAACTTCTTTTCAAGTAACAAGCTAATATGTTTTGAAGAGATTAATCATGTTTTTGACACCTAATTTTGACCTGAGGTCTATAGCTTCAAATTCTTCACCACAGTATATCAAAAAGCGAATAATGTGTACTACACCAACCATAACGAAATCCAAATCTTTAAGACTACTTTGTAATTGTATGTATCTTTAGATGATTCGAAAATGTCGCCATTAGGGATGACTAAGAGCACCTCATTGAGGTTGGTACGTGAATACGAGGATGAGTACAGCGACATCGATAAGAACCACATGCGCCACCTTTCCGGCTTTGCTTCTTCGTCCGGTACTGCTTCTTTTTTTGTCAAGCTTCTTTTTCTTCTTTACCCTTCTTCGATTTGGATTTGGTGATTCACCAGCAGAAGAAGCGGTACCAGTGCATGATGCCTCATATACTTGATCTCCATCGTCTCGGCTGATCTTCATTGCCTTTTCTTTGTCTCTCCTTGTGAACCTTGCTTCTGTTGAAATATTCAACAGTCTAGCTATTAGGGTTTCCTTTATTCTAGGGTTTATCCCTTTGTTCTAGGGTTGATCCTGGACATGCAAATAACCCTCCTTGATTTGAGGGACAAGTTGTTTTTCCTGTTTTCAATCTAGTCACTCACCACAATTTTAGGTTCTGAATAGTTGTGGGTTGTTATTTGTTTTCCCGTTCGATGTAAGGCTATTTAAATAGCCGAAGATGTTTGCTTCAGTTGAATAAGATCTTCTCCCAAGCATATCTGCATTTTTCCATACTGTGCATTCTCAAAACTCTAGTAACCTAGTTCAGTTTCAACATCTGGTATCAGAGCCCCATCACGGGGCCTGACCAAACCGGTTGTTAGCGTGAGAAAACACAACTATGACGTCTGAGAACAGCTTTGTACAACCGGTTATCCCAAGGTTTGATGGGCACTATGATCATTGGAGTATGCTTATGGAGAACTTTATGCGTTCCAAAGAATATTGGAACCTGGTGGAGACAGGAATCACTGCAGCAGCAGGAGCAGCTGAATCTAGTGACTTGCAGAAGAAGGCGCTGGAGGATCAGAAACTGAAAGACTTGAAGGCCAAGAACTACCTGTTCCAGGCCATTGATCGTTCAATCTTAGAGACGATCTTGAAAAAGGAAACAGCTAAGGATATATGGGACTCCTTGAAGCAGAAGTATCAGGGAACAGCACGTGTGAAACGTGCTCAACTGCAGGCCCTTCGAAAGGATTTTGAACTACTACATATGAAGGCTGGGGAAACTGTCAATGACTATTTTGGAAGGACGCTCGCTATAGCTAACAAGATGAGACTTCACGGAGAATGAATGGAGGATGTGGTGATTATTGAAAAAATCTTGAGGTCCATGACTTCAAAATATGACTATGTTGTTTGCTCGATTGAAGAGTCGAATGACTTGGATGCATTATCCATTGATGAACTCCAGAGTAGCCTTCTTGTGCATGAACAAAGAGTCAGTCGACAAGTTGTGGATGAACAAGCCCTCCAAGTCACCTCAGGAGGTTAGCAAGGAAGAAGAAGTGGCGGTCTTGGCTCCTATTGAAGAAGAGGGAGAGGAAGAGGAGATCTGGGTTCGACAAATCTGTCATCGAATGCTACAATTGTCATGGGCTAGGGCACTTCCAGTGGGAATGTCCAAAGAAAGCTGGGGATTCACAGGCGAATTTTGCAGAAACCAAGGAAGAAATGTTGCTAATGGCGCACGTGGAGGTTAAGGAAGCTGAGAAGGAGTACATTTGGTTTCTTGACTCGGGATGCAGTAACCATATGTGTGGTAGAAGGGAAGTTTTTATTGAGATGGATGACAACTTTCAAGAGTCAGTGAAGCTTGGGAATGACTCCAGTCTCAGTGTGAAGGGCAAAGGCAAGGTACGACTAGAAGTGCATGGGATCATGCATGTCATCACAGGAGTTTTCTTTGTACCTGAGTTGAAGAACAATCTGCTGAGTATTGGTCAACTACAAGAGAGAAGACTCGCAGTGCTCATGCAACACGAAAAGTGTAAGATCTTTCATCTCGAGAAGGGTCTAATTCTTGAGACTAAGATGACGTGCAATAGGATGTTCGCCTTGATTGCTCACTGTCCACTGAAGGAACAAAAATGTCTCACCATGACAACCACAGATCAAGCAACTCTCTGGCACTGTAGGTACGGTCACCTGAGCTGGAATGGATTGAAGGTGCTGCAACAAAAGAATATGGTTGAAGGGTTGCCAAAGCTCAAAGCTTCTCAGAAAGTGTGTGAAGACTGTCTTGTGGGAAAGCAGCATCGTGACTCCTTTCCACGTGAAAGTATGTGGAGAGCCTCCAAGATACTACAGTTAATACATACTGACATATGTGGCCCGATAAGTCCCATTTCAAATAGTAAGAAAAGGTATCTCATCACCTTTATCGATGATTTCAGTAGAAGAACGTGGGTTTATTTTCTGGTTGAAAAATCAGAGGCCTTTGCCATGTTCAAAATTTATAAAGCTAGAGTGGAGAAAGAGACAGGAGCATTCATAAGAGGCTTAAGGACAGATCGAGGAGGAGAATTCACGTCACATGAACTCACGAATTTCTGCAATGAGAATGGCATTCATAGACAGTTGACGGCTGCCTACACACCTCAACAGAACGGTGTAGTAGAAAGGAAGAATAGAACTATCATGAATATGGTACGTTGCATGCTGTCAGAGAAGCAAATTCCAAAAACATTCTGGCCTGAAGCTGTGAACTGGGCAGTGCATGTATTAAATAGAAGTCCAACTCTTGCCGTAAAAGGCAAGACACCTGAAGAAGCTTGGAGTGGGCGCAAACCATCAGTGGATCACTTTAGAGCCTTTGGATGCATTTCTCACGTGCACATTCCTAACAGCAAGAGGGTGAAACTGGATGATAAAAGCCTCAAATGCATACTGATGGGGGTAAGTGACGAATCCAAAGCTCATAGACTGTTTGATCCTATTTCACAGAAAATTATTATTAGTCGAGATGTGGTCTTTGAGGAAGATGAACAGTGGAATTGGGATGAGGTTTATGAGCAGGCTGTCTTAACCGACCTTGAGTGGGAAACTGATGAAGAAACAACCACAGAAAATGAAGAGGGATCTGGAGATATTGAAGACACTGAAGATGATGAGTCTCATGAAGTAAGAGGAATCATGACTGAAGGCAGTGCATCTCAAGAGAGACGAACTCGAAGACCACCAATATGGATGAGAGATTATGAAACTAGTGAGGGTCTCTCTGATGAAGAAAATGTAAACTTGGCTCACCTAGCCTTGTTTACCAATGGTGATCCTACTACTTATTATGATGCCGTAAAGAGTGAGAAGTTGAGACAAGCAATGCAACAAGAAATAGAAGCTATAGAGAAGAATGATACGTGGGAGTTGATTGATCTACCACCAGGAGGAAAAACCATTGGAGTAAAGTGGGTGTTCAAGACGAAATTGAATGAAGATGGGGAAGTGGACAAGTACAAGGCTCGGCTCGTTGCAAAGGGATATAGCCAGCAATATGGAGTTGATTTCTCTGAGGTGTTTGCACCAGTGGCTCGGATGGATACCATTTGAGTGGTCATCTCTCTTGCTGCACAGAAGAGTTGGGAGATTTACCAACTCGATGTCAAATCAGCCTTCCTGCATGGTACAATTGATGAAGAAGTTTTTGTTGAACAGCCACCGGGTTATGAACAGAAAGGAAGTGAATCCAAGGTATATCGTCTTAAAAGGGCACTATATGGACTCAAGCAGGCTCCATGAGCATAGTACAGTCGGATTGAGGCATACTTCATCAAGGAGGGCTTCAACAAATGTCCCTACGAGCATACATTGTTCATTAAGGCAGCCAATGAAGGTAAAATTCTAATTGTATGCCTCTATGTTGATGATCTCATATTCACTGGGAATGATGAATCAATGTTTGAGCAATTTAAAAAATCCATGATGAATGAGTTTGACATGACTGATCTCGGAAGAATGAGGTACTTTCTTGGCATAGAAGTAGTACAGAAAGCAGATGGAATATTCATTAGTCAACGAAAGTACGCACATGAGGTGTTGGAAAGATTTAATATGGATCAGTGCAACTCAGTGCACAACCCTATTGTTCCTGGTTTCAGACTGACTCGTGATGAAGAGGGAGTAAAGGTTGATAGCACGCTCTATAAGCAAATGGTTGGAAGTCTCATGTATCTAACAGCTACACGTCCAGATATCATGTTCACTGTAAGTTTGATCAGTAGGTATATGGAGCATCCTACTGAATCTCATCTGATGGCAGCAAAAAGGATTTTAAGGTACATAAAAGGCACTGCTGGGTTTGGGATGTTCTACAAGAAGGGAGGAGATGAATAGCTCATTGGGTACACGGACAGTGACTATGCCGGTGATCAAGATGATAGAAAGAGTACTTCGGGTTATGTCTTTATGATGAATTCAGGTGCAGTATCATGGTCTTCGAAGAAACAACCAGTGGTCACTCTTTCCACTACTGAGGCGGAGTTTATAGCTGCAGCTTCTAGTGCATGTCAGGTGGTGTGGATGAGAAGAATTTTGGGAAGTTTAAGTGTAAAGCAAGATGGTCCAACAACAGTTTATTGTGATAATGTGTCAACCATTAAACTTTCAAAGAATCCGGTGCTTCACGGTCTCAGTAAGCACATAGATGTTCGGTTTCATTTTCTTCGAGACCTTTTCAAAGATGGAGTTGTGGAACTGCACCAGTGTTCTACACAAGAACAGATTGCAGACATTATGACAAAGCCGATGAAGCTCGAAGCATTTCTGAAGCTACGTGGATTAATGGGTGTTCATGAATATCCTGGTATAAACTGAATATCAATGGTATTTAGTTTAAGGGAGGATGTTGAAATATTCAACAGTCTAGCTATTAGGGTTTCCTTTATTCTAGGGTTTATCCCTTTGTACTAGGGTTGATCCTGGACGTGCAAATAACCCTCCTTGATTTGAGGGACAAGTTGTTTTTCCTGTTTTCAATCTAGTCACTCACCACAATTTTAGGTCCTGAATAGTTGTGGGTTGTTATTTGTTTTCCCGTTCGATGTAAGGCTATTTAAATAGCCGAAGATGTTTGCTTCAGTTGAATAAGATCTTCTCCCAAGCATATCTGCATTTTTCCATACTGTGCATTCTCAAAACTCCAGTAACCTAGTTCAGTTTCAACAGCTTCACCTTTTATTTCTGTTGTCTTAGATAGAAAAGAAAATGAGATGCGAAGGAGTTTGCAGAAAATATAAGAACTGAAGTTTTAGAGAAAAATGAAACTCGTATAATCTTCTGAGAAAGTGACCAAAGTTACAAGAAAATGAGAGAGAGAGAGAGAGAGATTTATACAAAATACAGAGCTTGCTTAGCTCTAAAGCTACAGCTCTATAACCATATGCAGTTATAAGCCATTAGAATGCAGACATCTGTCATCTGTTTTGAATGGTTGTTTTCTACATGTCGTAAGTGGTAGTCAAGCTATTTTCAGGACTGCAAGTCTCGTCCGTGAGCTTGCTGTGTATCGTAGCATCACTTTCTATATGTTTCTGTTGTCTGCTTGGCTGTTTGGCTTTTTATGAATTTAATTTCATTGCTTAAAAAAAAGAAAGAGATGGAAGCCGAGTGCAGGAAGGTGATAGTGAAAACATTAGTGCGGATTCTCACACTGAAAGAGTAAACTTTGTAGTTTTCTTGATTCGTTTTGGCATCTGAATGAGCAAAATGAATGAGTAGGTCAAATAATGGCGTTTGTAACTTTGTACGATCAAATAATGTCACAATATTATGTAAATGAAGTAATTAAACGCGTTGATAGAGTCCTTTCTAGTTGGAGTTTAGGAACTCCCTTCTCTGAGATTAGTTCTACAAATCAAAGTTTGGTAGATGTAAGAAGTGATTTATATTGGATTTGGTGACAGAATTTTATATTGATTTAGGGTTTATCCAAGAATTTCATAATAATGTGTATTATTTGCACATGATACTATCATAATATCATTTGTATGCGTATACATATATTTTTTTTACAATACTTACATTCATTCCATAACCAGTTTGTCCATAAATTTACGATTAATGTATTTTCACTATATAAATTAATAATTTGAATTGTTTGTACGGTAAAATACAGTAATCACAAGAGGTGGAGTGGATAAGGTGGTGCACTCCAAGAGGTGGGTGCAATGCCACCGGTTGTCTCCTTTTATGTGGAAAAAAAGAGGTGAGTGCAAATTTTCCTATTTTTCCACTACTATTTTAGACCACAAATTAAAACGAATATGATTGATAAAAGTTGGGCCAATATATGAGGAAAACTGTGGAGTATATGGGGTGAGATCTTTAGGGTTTAGGATTTAAAACAAGATTTTGGACAAGACCAAAGTAATTAAGAGACTTGACGCATTCTCAAAGGGAAGTTCCATTATCCATGGCTCCAAATGGGGATCAAATCAAACATTTGTTTTTTTAAAAAAAAATGGACATGTACATTTTGAGTTCTTCACCACTTTAGAGAAAAATTGAGTATTGATTGATTTTTTAACTAAACATTCGTAAATATCAGTTCTTGAACTTGTTACAATGTAGAACAATGATTTTTTGAGTATTCCATTAGAACTCCCATTTCTTATTTGTTTCTTAAAATTCTATCTTTGATCGCTATGTCCCTAACCTTATTGTCAATACTTAGTAACAAAAGTATAAATTAAATCATGCATTTTGGGTCACAATATGGAGCAATGGTGGCCAATTTTTATACCTCACATTTTGGTGGTGTAATACATGTGTATTGACTTGGTCATGTCAACTGAAAATTTTGTTTTGGAAAAAAATTTCATTAAAATAGTAGAAAATATACACATGACAGGCATGCCTCTTTGAACAACTCAAAAGTTTGAACAAATAAAAAAAAAATATCACAACCCTACAATTACAAACACTCAACATACAAAATGATTCTTCCATCATGGAGGACCTTAGTCCTAAACCCCAGTAGTCACGAGGACCAAAACATTGCAAGCCTGAGAACTAATGTAGAGGCTCCGCGAGAAAAAGACCACACCAATCAATGATTTTGCAATCGTTAACAGAGAAGACCTGTTATGAGTTCCTTCTGAAAAACGTCGAGTTTCCTTCTCATAGTCATTTGTTGAGTGCACAAGCCACAAACACCACCACCGCATATTTGAACGAGATTGAACAAGCCATGATCATGGCTACAACCACAAAATCTTTCATCGACAAAGTGAGAGAGCAACCACAACCATGAACTGAAGGCTCTCTTCGGCAGAACGAGAGAGTGACTACAACTATAAACAAAGAGGATAAAAAAAAGAGATAAAGAATGATTGTCGCTGACTCGAATGCAAAAAGCAAAGGTCGGCAGCTAGTTTTTTTTCTTTTTCCTCTTACCTTACTCTAGCCGCGGGGAAAGATGTCGGAAACTTAACTGAACAAAGAATGTAATTATGCTAAAATAATACTTTAAAACGCTGACATAGTCTTTCATAATTTCTTATTTCTTCCGGATTAATATATGTGTGTCGTTAGCTTTGGATTTAAGCTCTTTAATTATATCCATAATCATATTTTTCAACAGATGGAAGAGATTTGAAAAATACACAGCATATTTTGTTAGCTTTGATAGCAAAAGTATTGACTCCTTAGTATTAGGACAACTGAATACGCTAATTAGATCCAACCAAGAAACATTAGGATAAACCTAAGGCCTATCAGTACCATGTCTCTTCTGCCAACTATTCATTTATCTGTTTGTTTTGCCTGTTAGACTAAGTCTTACATTCTAGAACAATGAAGTTCTAAATATTCCCAGTTAGCTCTTAAATGAGTGGTTCTTCAATTCATCCGATCTGATAGTAAAAAATTAGAAGCGTTTTGGATATAGCCAGCAAGATGAAGTTGATTTCTCTGAGGTGTTTGCACCAGTGGCTCGGATGGATACCATTCGAGTGGTCATCTCTCTTGCTGCACAGAAGAGTTGGGAGATTTACCAACTCGATGTCAAATCAGCCTTCCTGCATGGTACAATTGATGAAGAAGTTTTTGTTGAACAGCCACCGGGTTATGAACAGAAAGGAAGTGAATCCAAGGTATATCGTCTTAAAAAGGGCACTATATGGACTCAAGCAGGCTCCATGAGCATAGTACAGTCGGATTGAGGCATACTTCATCAAGGAGGGCTTCAACAAATGTCCTTACGAGCATACATTGTTCATTAAGGCAGCCAATGAAGGTAAAATTCTAATTGTATGCCTCTATGTTGATGATCTCATATTCACTGGGAATGATGAATCAATGTTTGAGCAATTTAAAAAATCCATGATGAATGAGTTTGACATGACTGATCTCGGAAGAATGAGGTACTTTCTTGGCATAGAAGTAGTACAGAAAGCAGATGGAATATTCATTAGTCAACGAAAGTACGCACATGAGGTGTTGGAAAGATTTAATATGGATCAGTGCAACTCAGTGCACAACCCTATTGTTCCTGGTTTCAGACTGACTCGTGATGAAGAGGGAGTAAAGGTTGATAGCACGCTCTATAAGCAAATGGTTGGAAGTCTCATGTATCTAACAGCTACACGTCCAGATATCATGTTCACTGTAAGTTTGATCAGTAGGTATATGGAGCATCCTACTGAATCTCATCTGATGGCAGCAAAAAGGATTTTAAGGTACATAAAAGGCACTGCTGGGTTTGGGATGTTCTACAAGAAGGGAGGAGATGAAGAGCTCATTGGGTACACGGACAGTGACTATGCCAGTGATCAAGATGATAGAAAGAGTACTTCGGGATATGTCTTTATGATGAATTCAGGTGCAGTATCATGGTCTTCGAAGAAACAACCAGTGGTCACTCTTTCCACTACTGAGGCGGAGTTTATAGCTGCAGCTTCTAGTGCATGTCAGGTGGTGTGGATGAGAAGAATTCTGGGAAGTTTAAGTGTAAAGCAAGATGGTCCAACAACAGTTTATTGTGATAATGTGTCAACCATTAAACTTTCAAAGAATCCGGTGCTTCACGGTCGCAGTAAGCACATAGATGTTCGGTTTCATTTTCTTCGAGACCTTGTCAAAGATGGAGTTGTGGAACTGCACCAGTGTTCTACACAAGAACAGATTGCAGACATTATGACAAAGCCGATGAAGCTCGAAGCATTTCTGAAGCTACGTGGATTAATGGGTGTTCGTGAATATCCTGGTATAAACTGAATATCAATGGTATTCAGTTTAAAGGAGGATGTTGAAATATTCAACAGTCTAGCTATTAGGGTTTCCTTTATTCTAGGGTTTATCCCTTTGTACTAGGGTTGATCCTGGACGTGCAAATAACCCTCCTTGATTTGAGGGACAAGTTGTTTTTCCTGTTTTCAATCTAGTCACTCACCACAATTTTAGGTCCTGAATAGTTGTGGGTTGTTATTTGTTTTCCCGTTCGATGTAAGGCTATTTAAATAGCCGAAGATGTTTGCTTCAGTTGAATAAGATCTTCTCCTAAGCATATCTGCATTTTTCCATACTGTGCATTCTCAAAACTCCAGTAACCTAGTTCAGTTTCAACAGCTTCACCTTTTATTTCTGTTGTCTTAGATAGAAAAGAAAATGAGATGCGAAGGAGTTTGCAGAAAATATAAGAACTGAAGTTTTAGAGAAAAATGAAACTCGTATAATCTTCTGAGAAAGTGACCAAAGTTACAAGAAAATGTGAGAGAGAGAGAGAGAGATTTATACAAAATACAGAGCTTGCTTAGCTCTAAAGCTACAGCTCTATAACCATATGCAGTTATAAGCCATTAGAATGCAGACATCTGTCATCTGTTTTGAATGGTTGTTTTCTACATGTCGTAAGTGGTAGTCAAGCTATTTTCAGGACTGCAAGTCTCGTCCGTGAGCTTGCTGTGTATCGTAGCATCACTTTCTATATGTTTCTGTTGTCTGCTTGGCTGTTTGGCTTTTTATGAATTTAATTTCATTGCTTAAAAAAAAGAAAGAGATGGAAGCCGAGTGCAGGAAGTTGATAGTGAAAACATTAGTGCGGATTCTCACACTGAAAGAGTAAACTTTGTAGTTTTCTTGATTCGTTTTGGCATCTGAATGAGCAAAATGAATGAGTAGGTCAAATAATGGCGTTTGTAACTTTGTACGATCAAATAATGTCACAATATTATGTAAATGAAGTAATTAAACGCGTTGATAGAGTCCTTTCTAGTTGGAGTTTAGGAACTCCCTTCTCTGAGATTAGTTCTACAAATCAAAGTTTGGTAGATGTAAGAAGTGATTTATATTGGCTTTGGTGACAGAATTTTATATTGACTTAGGGTTTATCCAAGAATTTCATAATAATGTGATTTATTTACACATGATAATATCATAATATCATTTGTATGCGTATACATATATATTTTTTTACAATACTTACATTCATTCCATAACCAGTTTGTCCATAAATTTACGATTAATGTATTTTCACTATATAAATTAATAATTTGAATTGTTTGTACGGTAAAATACAGTAATCACAAGAGGTGGAGTGGATAAGGTGGTGCACTCCAAGAGGTGGGTGCAAATGCCACCAGTTGTCTCCTTTTATGTGGAAAAAAAGAGGTGAGTGCAAATTTTCCTATTTTCCACTACTATTTTAGACCACAAATTAAAACGAATATGATTGATAAAAGTTGGGCCAAGATATGAGGAAAACTGTGGAGTATATGGGGTGAGATCTTTAGGGTTTAGGATTTAAAACAAGATTTTGGACAAGACCAAAGTAATTAAGAGACTTGACGCATTCTCAAAGGGAAGTTCCATTATCCATGGCTCCAAATGGGGATCAGATCAAACCTTTGTTTTTTTTTAAAAAAATGGACATGTACATTTTGAGTTCTTCACCACTTTAGAGAAAAATTGAGTATTGCTTTATTTTTTAACTACAAATTCGTAAATATCAGTTCTTGAACTTGTTACAATCTAGAACAATGATTTTTTGAGTATTCCATTAGAACTCCCATTTCTTATTTGTTCCTTAAAATTCTATCTTTGATCGCTATGTCCCTAACCTTATTGTCAATACTTGGTAACAAAAGTATAAATTAAATCATGCATTTTGGGTCACAATATGGAGCAATGGTGGCCAATTTTTATACCTCACATATTGGTGGTGTAATACATGTGTATTGACTTGGTCATGTCAACTGAAAATTTTGTTTTGGAAAAAAATTTCATTAAAATAGTAGAAAATATACACATGACAGGCATGCCTCTTTGAACAACTCAAAAGTTTGAACAAATAAAAAAAAAAATCACAACCCTACAATTACAAACACTCAACATACAAAATGATTCTTCCATCATGGAGGACCTTAGTCCTAAACCCCAGTAGTCACGAGGACCAAAACATTGCAAGCCTGAGAACTAATGTAGAGGCTCCATGAGAAAAAGACCACACCAATCAATGATTTTGCAATCGTTAACAGAGAAGACCTGTTATGAGTTCCTTCTGAAAAACGTCGAGTTTCCTTCTCATAGTCATTTGTTGAGTGCACAAGCCACAAACACCACCACCGCATATTTGAACGAGATTGAACAAGCCATGATCATGGCTACAACCACAAAATCTTTCATTGACAAAGTGAGAGAGCAACCACAACCACGAACTGAAGGCTCTCTTCGGCAGAACGAGAGAGTGACTACAACTATAAACAAAGAGGATAAAAAAGAGAGATAAAGAATGATTGTCGCTGACTCGAATGCAAAAAGCAGAGGTCGGCAGCTAGTTTTTTTTCTTTTTCCTCTTACCTTACTCTAGCCGCGGGGAAAGATGTCGGAAACTTAACTGAACAAAGAATGTAATTATGCTAAAATAATACTTTAAAACGCTGACATAGTCTTTCATAATTTCTTATTTCTTCCGGATTAATATATGTGTGTCGTTAGCTTTGGATTTAAGCTCCTTAATTATATCCATAATCATATTTTTCAACAGATGAAAGAGATTTCAAAAATACACAGCATATTTTGTTAGGTTTGATAGCAAAAGTATTGACTCCTTAGTATTAGGACAACTGAATACGCTAATTAGATCCAACCAAGAAACATTAGGATAAACCTAAGGCCTATCAGTACCATGTCTCTTCTGCCAACTATTCATTTATCTGTTTGTTTTGCCTGTTAGACTAAGTCTTACATTCTAGAACAATGAAGTTCTAAATATTCCCAGTTAGCTCTTAAATGAGTGGTTCTTCAATTCATCCGATCTGATAGTAAAAAATTAGAAGCGTGTGTGAAAAGTAAAATGAGGTGTGTGAATATCACACCCCTTGTTAAAATATTCCACATCGGCTAAGACAGAGAAAAAGAAAAGTTTCAACTCCACTCTTACTAATATCGAGATCTTTTATGATAAAACCTCATACATGTCGGACTGAACAAATGTACTCAGTCAATTATCTAAATGTACTCTTTTTCCCGTTAATTATAGAAAAAGGGTAAAAATATTATTTCGATCAACTCTATATATAGTATATAGGAGAGAAGCTATAGGTGTGAGTGTACACGCCCAAGACCCGCGAATTTAAAATTCAGTTAGAAGTTAGGAACACATCCCCAAATCAATTTCAATTGCTTCCCTCCAACACTAACTGCCAAACTTCCATTCCACCTTCAAGGCTTCAAGGCATTTGTGAGCTCCCAAAGAGTGAAGTCAAACTTCCCATTCCATTCCATAAAAAACAAAATTTATGCTGCAGTCTGCAAATCTCAATGAAAACCCTATTGATCGCTCAATTTCTTCTCCTCCTTCTTGGATTGGCCTTACCCCTCACCAATTCTAAAGCAATTTCCCATGAAAATTTCCATAGAAAATTGGGTAGTGCAGCTAATGCTCCATGCCCATTGAACATCGACCTTATGCAAAAACTCATCACCCAAAACGATCTTCGATTGCCCTTGCTAGATATTGCGACCAAGTGCCAGTACGTGCTACAAGGAATCCGTCTCCTTCGATCAGACTATCTTCGAACCACAGGATCGTTTTCATTGTCTCCAGATGTCCTGGAGGCCTGCTGGGTTTCGTATGTGAATCTAGTTGATCAATTCATTCCCAGGTTTGATATTAAGTCCAAATGTGACTTGAAGACCAATTTCATGTCACAAACTTGTAAGAACATCGCAACAAAGTCTGATTTCGAAACCTTGGTTTCAGGAGAGGAGTTGCAACAAATGAAGGGCTCTTGTGATCAATCTTTGAAGAAGAATTCTGGTTGTAATTCCTGCGTGGATCGCTTGTCAAGAGTTCGCACATCTTATTTCAAAGTCTCAAATGATGGCTATGTTTCTGATTGCAATGGCTACCCGTTTATATATGCTGCGGCATTTTCCAACAGGTTTGGACCAACAGATATGGGGACTGCCAAGTGTTTGTTTCTGCTTGATTTCTCAACGTCTAATAAAAAGTCCAGAGATCCCAAGCCGGTGATGTGGGGGATCGTGACGGGTTCTTTTTATGGATTTATCGGGGCATTGGTTGTGGTTTGGTTTCTTTGGATATGGAACAAGAAATGGAAGAGGAAGAAGAAGGAAAATTTGGCTCAAATTGAAGAAGTTTCGACTGGGGAGATGGAAATTAGTGGTCGAATTAGTAATTCTTCAATAAAGTTCAGCTTTGATGAAATACAAAAGGCTACGAGGAATTTCGCAAGGGAGAACATAATTGGTATGGGAGGATATGGGAATGTTTACAGGGGGATGTTGCAAGATGGCTCTGAAGTTGCATTGAAAAGGTTCAAGAACTGCTCTGCTGCCGGAGACCAAGTTTTCGCACACGAAGTGGAGGTGATCGCAAGCGTAAGGCATGTGAATCTTGTGTCCTTAAGAGGCTATTGTATTGCGACCGTGTATAAAGGAGGCCACCAGAGAATTCTAGCTTGTGAATTGGTGCGAAATGGAAGCCTCTATGACCATCTGTCCCAACCGAAATTCAAGAAGCTTAGCTGGTCAATTCGCCAAAAGATTGCGCTTGGAGTGGCTCGTGGGTTGGCTTATTTACACCACGGCGTACAGCCTGCTATCATTCATCGTGACATAAAAGCGAGCAACGTGCTTTTAGATGAAGCATTTGAAGCGAAACTGGCAGATTTTGGCCTTGCAAAGTTCACACCAGAGGGGCAGACACATGTGAGCACTAGGGTCGCCGGCACGCTAGGTTATGTTGCTCCTGAGTATGCTTTGTATGGCCAAATATCTCAAAAGATCGATGTGTACAGTTTCGGGGTTGTACTGCTTGAGCTTTTGAGTGGGAAGAAAGCAGTTATAGAATTCAACGACGAGAATAGGCCTTTGTTGTTGTCAGATTGGGCGTGGTCACAAGTCAGGGAAGGCGGAGTTTTGGATGTCATTGATGAATGCATGCCCGAATTAGGCCCGCCGGAAGTAATGGAGAAGTATGCTTTGGTTGCTGTGCTTGCTTCTCATCCAGTTGCATATGCTAGGCCATCAATGGACCAGATTGTAAAAATTCTGGAAAATGATATCCCAATTCCAACCATCTCTGATCGTCCATTGCTCTTGTAGCATAATCTGATGATGCAGAGAGATGAATGAGCTTCAATAGTGTGTGTTTACAAATCAAACCCGGCTGACCAAGAATGTACATTTTATTTTATACATCCATTTATAATAGAACTTCCTCAACCAGAATGGTATTGTAGTAGTACGTGATTGGCTTGAGATACTGTCATACCATTGTGACGTCGAGTAAGAAATTGTTTAATTCATTCATGAATCAGATGCTTTTTACTTAGAGAAATGTTTCGCTACTTAGTACAACAGTCTAATGACTTCTTTCTTGTAAGTGACATGTCTTAGATCCGATTCTCGCCAAGACAAGTTCAAATCAAATTATTATGGATATCCCATTGTATAATTTAGCCCAAACCTCCATCCTCTCTTAGTGTCAATATATTTATAAACAAAACAACTTAGAGAAATGTTTCCAAAAGCCTTCAGTTTTAATTTTTGTTTTAGAAGAATAGATTCTAAACAAATTAGTAAGAGAAAGGGTCAAATCTTGACCATGGTTAGGGCAACAAACAACAACAGTTTTATTGATAAGGGTTACAATTTTAATTTTATTTTTAATTTTTAATTTTTTTGGAAAAGGGTTACAATTTTATTGAACAAGAGCAACAACATGTGTCTGAAATTTCAGTTCTAGCCTAAACCCCAAAAAGAATTGGCTTATTAGAGCTGGGGTGGACGCAGCTGTTAGACTAAGAAGGAATTGTACTCTATGTGAGTTGTGACTCACAAAGTCTTATTGAGAATAGAACGAAAATGAAGGAGATGATGCGATAGAGAGAGTGAGAGCAGAGACTATAACTCTGCAAATTCTTCACTGTTTCATTCATCTGAGAGTGAGAGAGGGAATGTCTCTCTCCTCTTAACCGTTTTACATTTTTGGCAGTATTCAAAAATTACATCCAATCAATCCTAGCCATCCATCTTACACCCTATGAGATGAAGACACATGTATACTCACTTACTTAAGACCTATGAGGCTTAGATAAGAAAGCATACACACAATTTAGCTAATCATCCTAGCAATATGAGCTAGAAATACAACTGCAACATCAGATCACAATTTACACACTAATAGCAGCGACACTGCTGCTCCGGTGTGCACTGACATGATTTGCATTTAGGGCACATAAGCATGCAGTCATGATCATTATCGCAATAGGGTAAGAACTTCTTTGCTTCAGCATATTGCTGCAGACCTGCCAACAATTTATTTACTGTTAACAAATAGAATATTTACAGTGCTGTTCCAAATTAAATACTAGGGATTACCTAGTAGGCTTTGTCATATGTGCATGGTATCTTATACATGCTATAGGGTTTTTGACTGATATGCTTAGTCAAAGATGCAATGATCAAGATCTATCGACTAATAATTTCATAGCATAAAAGATATACTTTGGAGCATAATAAAATTTTTGAGAAAAATAATAATTTACCAGATTCCATAACCATGAGCACAATCACCAAAAAAGCCATTTTGGGTGAAGACTTGTCCGTATCTTTTTTACTTTGCAATTCGGTAGCAGGAATGTCTAAAGATAGCTTTGGTGTTTGCTGCTGCACTGAAGCACTTGGAACCCTAAACCCTGTAGCGTATATTTATACGGTGAAGCATGCATCAATACAGATAAAGGTGCATGAACAATGTCTTGTCCGTCTCAGCTTTTATAGTAAACACTTGTCATTCTCTTTAATTACGTTTTTTTTTGGGGGAAATGCTAATTAGGATGCAACGTAGGGGGACAAATCGACTTATATAGTAAACACTTGTCATGCTCATTACTCACAATATCCCTCATTTGATTTATGCATTAATTCAATTGATTTCCATAAATATTTTTCACGTAATTTTTTTTTTTTTGTAATAAAAAGATGCTTATAATTTCTCATTTTGGTCCCTGAGATTTGAAATTGATAAAAGTGGTATTTGAGTTTGTTAACTATCAATCATTTTAGTTCATCCGTGAAAATTAAATACGGACAAAATAGTCTCCATTTTTATCGAATCATTTTGGCTTATTGTTTGTTAAATTGAGGGTATTTTTTTCCTTTTTGGTCCTTATTTCACATAATTTTTCACGAATGACCAAAGTGATAATTTATGCTAATCTAGAAACCATTTTGACTAAAAAATGTATTTTTTTATAATAAAAGATGCTTATAATTTAAGGAAAACTAATGAAAATGGCTTAAAAACTTTGAGTTTTAACGATAATGACAAAATAAAGGGTAAAAAGAATAATATCAGAATTTATTTTTTAGTGTACAAATGTGATTTTTCGTTAAAGTGAACAGTACCGAGAGCTTTTCGTTAAAGTTCCCTATAATTTATCACTCCTATCATGTTATATATTGTTTACTGATAGGATTTTCACCATCTATGTAAATAGGGTCAAAATCACATAAAATACTTGCAAGAATATAAGGTTATTGTAATATAGATGCTCATGCAAGGTAGTTCTCCTCAATGACTATTTTAATAATTTATGTAAAAACAATTCCTAATTAACTATTTAAAACTAAAAAATTGAGAAAGGTGATTTTGAAGTTGGGTAATATTAAAAACGAATTTAAATTTAAAACCAATAATAAAATTTTCCAAAATTAATACGATAAAAGAAAAGTGTGACAGCCTGTCCCGGAAAATATTTATTTTATAATTTATTAAGTGATTTTACGAAAATGCCCTTGAGGCACGCGCATTGTTCGAGGTTAATCGTTGTGTCGTGCCATCTAAGATTTATTTTCTTGACATATCCTCGTAGTATTCGTCGCTACGGACGCGTGGGCGCAAGCGGTTCGTGATTTGGAGTTATAACGAAAAAGATATTAAAGTTTGAAGTTTGGGCATTTTGGGAATTATAAGAATAAAATATGGAATTCTTTTATGGAAATGGACGGCCCAGATTTAATGAGGAATTAATGGATGGCTAGGATTGGAAGAAATGAGTTTATGTGTGTGTGTGTTTGTGGCTGGCGGAAGAAGAAGGAAGAAGAAGAGATTGGGCAATCTGCCCAACCAGAGGAGAGCAGAAGCTTCAGGAGAGAAGGGAGAGAGACTGACCAATGGAGAGAGGAGAGAGGAAAGGCCCAACCAATCGGAACAGGGAAAGGAGGAAAGGAGGGAGAAGGTGGCGCGGGGGATCGACCGGATCCCCTTGACCCGTTTTCGGACCCGGTCGGCACCCGTGTCCATGTTCGATGATTTTCATCCGTTTTTCCGGCGAATTGATCCAACAAACCTCATGGGAAACACTCTAGGACCCTTCCTCTACCCATTCCACCTCAAATTTGGAGAGATTTGGTTGTAAAAATGGAAGAAACCGTGCAAAAGGGGGCGCACGGGTTGGGTTCATTTCCGCCACGATGTGAAGCAATTTCTTCCAATCACCACCACCCATGGCATCCTCTTGAGGCCTAGAACAAAGCCCAAGCAGTGGTTGAGGCGTTGGAACAAGTTTGGAGGTCGAATTGGAGCACACCAAACCTAGGGTTCCGACGGGTTTTGTTGGAATTGGAGGCTTTGCCGACCGAATTGGCCTTGGCCACAGGTATGAAAGTTGTTCTACTCATTGAGATCTTCATTTCTGTAAATTTTGGTAATTTTTGGAGATAGTTGGATTTTCCGGCGAGCCGGGGCGGCCGACCGCCACCCACGGCGGCGCGTGCGGCGGCGGGGGGTCAGTGGGCGCCAATGTCATTTTTAAACTATATTGGATGTCCTGAGTTCAGTTTTGATAGTGGCTTAACGTTGGTTGATCATTTGGACTTAAATTCGTTAAGATGCATGGTTAGGCCAAAATATGAATTGACGATCCGACCGTCGGATCGTCACCAAACTTTGGTACGTAGTAGTACGTAATATTTAAAGAATGTAGGAACTTACGGATCGGGAATTCGATGGACGGATCTCCCGGAATTGGAGTTGTAAGTTCATAAAATATAATGTTAACCGTCACTTAGTTCGACAATTGACGGAGATCCGACCGTTGGATGGTCATGAAATTTTAGGATGTTGTTCTAGAGATTTATTGTGGACCTCTGGAAGTTACGGATTGGAAATATGAGTTGCAGATCTTCCGGATCGAACTACTTAGTGACATGTTTTATATAAGTGATATATTCTATCGATATGATTCTGAGGCATGATTTGATGGTTGTTCTAGGCGCCGATCGTCATGACGCCTTGATGTGTTGTGCTAGGGAGTTGCAGGGCAAACTCCAGGTGAGTGGGCAGTTTATTTCAGTATATATATATATATATATATATATATATATATATATATACACACACTTAACGTTTTCCCAGAAATCAATTTTTGAATGAAAGTATATTTTGAAATGCCATGCATAGATTTATATGAATATGTGATTTGAAATGCCATGCATAGAAATTACATGAATTATGTGAATTGATATATGATGCATATATGTGAATTGGTGCTGCGGACGCGCAGGTGAGTATCAGGTGAGTTATATTTGGTTCATTGAATTGTTTGATGAGATTTATGTTGATAGCTCATAACCTGCACCCCTGGTGTTAGTGCTTATGTTATTCACCCGCATCACACGCTCACCTTGGATCCAAGTAGATGCTAGTCGTACAGACCACTAGAGGTGGTTCCGACATGCTAGTCGTACAGACCACTAGAGGTGGTTCCGACTAGTAGGTGACCCTAGATTATGTGCACATATGATTGATGAGAGAAGCACTAGAGCGTATTATTACACCATCCGAGTCGTACAGACTACTACAGGTAGTTCCGACTCATGTGCAGCGTAGTGCCGTACAGGTCGTAGTTGGCGACTCCGGCAGTGCCATACAGGTCACAGTTGGTGACTCCGGCAGGATTGGATATTGAGCTCTAGAATCAGCCGTACAGGACCACTGCAGGGTCTCCGGTTGATTTATTATTTTACCTGATTTATGTTGATGCATCCATATTATGTTTTTGGCGCATGACATGACATATTTTCTGAAAAGTGATAAAGAATGGTGTTTTGAGAATTTTGAAGCTATATATATTTATATATGCTATTTTCTGGGAAAGTATACAGGTTTTACAGCGAGGGGTTAGAACTTTGATAAAGGAAAGTTTTGAAAAGACTTGTTTTACTGACCCACTCAACTTTGTTTTTGCGCCCCTCCAGGTTCGAGTTAGAGCAGAGCTTAGGTGGCCACGAGGAATCCAACGGTATTCTGACAGAATTCACAATGGTATTTTTAAGCTTCCGAACTGTGTAAATGGTTACGTCACTCTCACGTGACGGCCAGCACGCCCTCCTTCGGGACGGGGTGTGTCAAAAAGAGTTTTAAATACCAATTTATAAAAGCACTAAGGTTCCACCATCACCTAGCAATCCTAATATCCTATGTATTTCTACCAATTACTTATGATCTATACATACCACTTTGAATGTTAGGTTGTCCTAATTTATATTCTACTTGGAACCTCCTACATAGAATGTATATCTAACATGCAATTCGTCCAGACGTTCGGATCAAATATATATGAACATGAGAGACTCATTATGTTTTATGAAAACCCTTTGAAAAACCATGCAACCCTTAAGACGTGGTGTTCATCTTAAGTGAAATTATAATTATTAACCACAAGAAGCCAACATCAATTTCTGAGAACCTTCCAACCAAAATTGCATCAAATTATTTTTCTAAATATCCTAATGGTGATCAAGCATTAAGACAATTAGACAGTTTAAAACGGTGATTAATAATTCAAAGCATGTATGCAATCAATCATAAGCAATTAAATAAAAATTACATATTCATGCTAAGGCTCAAGGCTTCGCCCTAGCAAAACGGATTAGTTACGTATATTCATAATTAAAATCATAGAGAATATTATTATAAAGAAAAGGATTGCAAGCACCTTAAAGTAGAAAATCTTCAAGAACCCTAGCAATTCTCTCCAAAATTGCATAAAAGAAAGGGAACTTTAACGAAAAACTTTCGATACTGTTCACTTTAACGAAAAACCACATTTTTACACTAAAAAGTCAATCCTGGTACTATTCACTTTACCCTTTATTTTGTCCTTATTGTTAAAATTCAAAGTTTCAAAGTTTTTAAGCTTTTTTCATTAA
This sequence comes from Heteromeles arbutifolia, assembly GCA_024362995.1. NCBI lineage: Eukaryota > Viridiplantae > Streptophyta > Magnoliopsida > Rosales > Rosaceae > Heteromeles > Heteromeles arbutifolia. Next base: position 11,785,115 of record JANCRC010000017.1, on the reverse strand, counting down.
TTTTCCTTAAAAGGAAAACGTGCGTGACCTAGTGATTACCATTCTGCAAATATGCAGAAAGCACAAGACTTCGAAGAACACTCAATGAACAAAATGAAAGAATTTCTAGAGAGAGAACAGATGAGAGAAATGTAATATCTTGTGTATTGATGAAATGCTCAGTCAGTTACATTTGCATAGCTTGAATGGTTATAGAGAATTCTCGAGACTTAGCACTTAAGCTACAGGACTAACTACCACAACCGACTTCTAACAGATTATCTTAACAGAATGTGCTGACATGGCACTCCAAATACTAACAGCCTAACACCATTGCTGACATGGCAAACCTACTAACAGATTATATTCAACACCAAGGACCAGCCTAACCTTTTTAAAACCCATCTAAAAGGCAGCACACAATCCCTAAAAACCAGGTCCTTTATTCCAACCAGGAAACTAAGAATAATAATAAAATATCTTAGGAAATAAAGTCCTAATTAAGCTAGGAGAATCAGCCAAATACTTGTCTAGCCACGTTTTAGCCTCAAATATCATCCAAATCTGGCCCATGATAGTTTTTTTTGAAGATCGTAACGTTCTGAACACATCTCCAGACGGCCATGAACCCATCCGAGGTCATCTTGGACTCCAAAAACATAATTCAAACCCAAAATGTCACTATTCAAGCACCGCGCACTGGTCCTTTATTCTATTGCCAGAAAATCACCGATTGGTGGAAAAATCTGATATTTTGATACAATCAAGCTAATTGACTCACGGACGTCCTCCAACTAGAATTACTCCAAAATTCATCCATTTGGTCATGTTTTGCTCCAGAGGAAGTCAAAAGTCCTATATTAAAAATACAATTCAAAGTATCAAAATTCTTCCAAAATATTAACCAAAATATACTAAGAATAGGGCTAAATAAATAATATAAAATCTACTCATCATGTGTATAGTTATTTTTCTTCATACCTACAACAAGTAAGAGCATCTCCAATGGGCATATTTCTAAAAAAAAAAAACAACTCCAGTCATGCTCTGTATTTATCTCATATATATGATAGGAATTTATCTAGAAGTTCCTCAATATATGGATGGAGGGAGAAGGGAGATTCTATAGTGACTATCTATAATTAATGCTAACATTTTAATTTAATTTTAAATAAGTAATTATTTAACACATTGACTAATTATTGACTCGTAGTCATTATAACTCTCTAAAGTCGAGAGTAGGGTTGGAGTAAAAGCTTTTTAAAGAGCTCACTTTTTGATAGTTTTAGCTTACACTTTGTTATAAAATAAAGAGCGTGATTGAAGATGGTCTAACTAGGTATTCTAAGCAAAAATCGATATTCTATTATTGGAAAGGAGAAAGTCATCTAGTATAGAGTAAAAACTAAAAGCAAACGTGAGGGAACATGTGAGAATGTGAAGACAAAAGTCTCACATCGATGAGAGAACAAACAATGCAAAGCTTATAAGAGGTTGAGCTACTCTTCACATTGTCAATTGGTTTTATAGTGTAACCTCAACTTTCTTCAAGACATAAGACTAGGTGTCTCTTACTATCTATGAAATCCTCGAAGACAAACACTGCCTATTCAAGCACACCGGCAAGTTCTGCACATTTGTCACCAATTTAAGCAGACTTGATTTGATTTGCAGTAAGGATCCTGTACGTTCCTTGCTTCAGCACATAGCTCCAGACCTGCATGCCAAACAGTTTATTTATTTGTAATTTATTTTTTAACAAATGTATGCATTCCCAAATAAATAATCAGAGGATCATGATATAATATTTTACCGGATGCAATAACCATGAGTACAACCAAAGAAGCCAGTTTTGACGAGAACTTGTCCACGTCTTTTGAGTTAGAAATTTAGCAGACTAAAGTATAAGATGGTTATGTTTTACTGCTGCACTCAACTACTCAAGTACTTAGAAGAATCCTTGTAATAGTACATTATATAGGTGAAGCAAATAGCCAAACAAGTTAAGAAATTCGTTTTCAAAAAAAAAAAAAAAAAAAAAACAAGTTAAGAAATTTAAATCTGAGGATTCTATTCCTTCTCAAATTAAAAGAAAAATGAGATAATAATTAAGAAATTTAATACGTACATAGAAACATGGATCTTTTCTCTTTTGGAAGTAACAAAAAAAATGCTGAAAAAGCATCTTGTTGGATTATTGTGTTGGATAAGATAATAAACATAAATATAAACATAATAAACATAATAAATCCGGACGTGATAAACATAATAAACATAATAAACGTGATAAACATAATAAACATAATACTGTTGCATTGTGTGTTTTCTTGACAGACAAATCTGGACGACGACCACTTGGAATGGTGAGAACGGCAAACAATCTAACTTTTCGATGTTGAATATCAACAAGTCCGCAACAAAGTTGTGAAATGTTTGCAGGTTTCTGCTGCCGGAATGTGCTTGAGTTTGTTTCTTGTGGGCTTGGCATTTTTGTTTTCGGGTTTCTCCCCAGCAAAACATTGCTCTTGTTTGATTTGCTGCTTGCTGTGAAAATAGACGGTCGTGCTTTGAAGTACATTTTTTCGTTATGGCAGGACCTTGACCTGTGGAAGAAACTCACTCCAGTTGCTCATCGTCATGCTGGTACAATATAGCGGATCACATCTTCCGTCCCCTTTCGTTATGCTTGTAAGAAGTTATTTGAGTAGTATTTGAACTGATTGGTGTTGCATTCAGGGTTATGGTTCAACATACTTGATCGCAATGTCAGGACTATCATGGGTTATTATGTCAGAGGTATATCTCTACCGATTTATTATCCGAAACTTGACAGAAAATCGATTTTTATAACGAAGATTCGATGAGTTTCTTTTCAGATATTCCCAGTAAACACTAAAGGTTCGGCCAGAAGCCTGTTAAGTTTGGTGTACCGGTCGTCCTTGGGTAACAACATACACCTCCAATTTTATGATGGATTGGATCTCGGCATCCTCCCTCTCTTCCCTTCCCTTTTGGTATTCTTATAATTGTTCAAACGATTTCAGGAACGTTTTTCTTCTACTCAAAGCTGGTGCCGGAGACCAAGGAGAGAACCCTAGAAGCAATACAAGCATCAATTGCCCATTTCATTTAAATATCTGTAGAATTTCTAGTAATTTGAATGTGCCATTTTGTCGATAATGTTGATTATGTATTGATAACAGATACTCGAAAAAAAATACGGGAACTTTAACGAAAATGTCATGGTACTGTTCACTTTAACGAAAAACCACATTTTTACACTAAAAAGTCAATCCTAGTACTATTCACTTTACCTTTTATTTTGTCCTTATCGTTAAAACTCAAAGTTTTCAAGCCATTTTCATTAGTTTTCCTAAAAGATATGACTCGTTATCAAAAGTACGCCTTTTTCTCTTCAAAACTATACACAAAACTTCCTTTTGTATGACGACAGAAAATCGAAAATCTATATACAGTGCCCCACTTCATCAGCCTTGTACTGCAAGGACCTGCAAGTGATCTAAAAATACTTGCAAGCTCAGATCATCAGTGAAAATAATATCCGAGCCGTCAGTGTACGTTGAATTCTGAGTAACAGATGGATTCAACTTTGCAAGAAGAAACCTTGCCTGGCTACCATGCTGGTCACATTTAATAAACTTTGGTGCAGGAACTCGGTCAGCCATCAACTGCTCTGCATCAATTTCCGGGGCTTCCAACAGCTTCCTCAAATTTTCATGGTTTTGGTCCTTGTCATACCCAAGCTTCCTCCACTGAGAAACTTTGGATCCGTAATGAATAACCACGTGAAAATATGAGTCAAAGAGCAAGATAACATCTGGAGAGATGGAGCGGACATCTAGGAGGACCGGAACGGGTGGACCATCAAAGGAGTATTGGAAAAGCGTGGGTTGGATCATGATAAGAGAATCCACCACCCCCTCGCGATTCAGCATCAGCCGGAAGAAAGCAGTCTCATCAGGACTACTGTTGAAGACATCAATAAACTGCGACCTCCTCAAGTAATACATGAACTGAGGAAAGAGGGAGAAGTTGGATGACAAGCGGAAGGAAGTTGGATCTTCCTCTGCATAGTCTCCAAACTTGGAAGCAAAGCGGATCAATGTGTCATCCAGCCATCTGATAACATCTCGAGCGAAACAATTCTCAGCTCGGTGAATAGCAAGCCTGGCTATCGCTGAAGCTGCTGCCTCTTGATCAAACCCAGCAGCAATTTCTGGTGAACGGCCTCCAACCCATCTTCTTGCTGCAGTTGTTACCCTTTTCCGGATTCTCATGTTCCCATGACGGTATCGTGTTATGAACTGTATCAAAAATGCCGACCCAGGTTGAACTTTCTGCTCATCATTCACTTGGAATAAAAAAGCAATGCATGTTTTATTGGTGATTGTACCCAACTTCCACATATAGGTACCACCCTCCCCAATCTCACTGCTACTCACTAAATCGTTGACTTCACGAAGAGATACACAAGGACCTAGGGCTCCACAGATTTTAATATCTTTAGTGGTCACTATCTCAATAGTTGCATCAAAATACATCTTCAAATATCCCCCTTCATCACGAGTAAAAATGTGGCTCAGACATTTTCTGAATTGATTTGAAGCAAACGACTCACCTAGCAACATGAAACCACCTGACTTCTCAACAGGGACCTTCAGCTCTGCAATTCCAGTTTGATCAAGAGAACAAGCAAACATATCGAGAACAATAGATACATCAGTTAACCTCTGCGACACTTGCCTATAAAAGCTGGAAGATTTACTATAGTAAGGGGCATGACCATTGATGAGGTCTCGGTGAGTTCTGATGGACTTGCTAAGATCTGAATCGACGATTATTCCTGGGCCTAAAGTTGCAGGTCCAGATGTGAAGACCATGATCCTGGAACCCGTGCTCCCTGAACATCCTTCCAGAAGTCCAAGTGCAGCTAATATTGCTGCTCCTGTACACCTTCGCGGGCGATGACCGGACTTGACTTGAAGTGAACAATGGATCTCTTCAATTGCGGTTGTGATGTTGAACTCACATTCAGAAACAGGTAGCAAAAAGCCCTGCTTTTGATTAACTGACATCTTTTCGAGTTGCTGATGCTTTGTTCGCTTAATGCCTAGAAATCGTTGGGTCTATAAGTTAAAAAAAAAAAATGTAAAGCATTAAATTCCAGTACAGGATGAGTTAAAATTTAAATGCATTCAATGAGAAAACTCAGAAATTCAAATCAAGGCACGGAACATTCTCTAAAGAATGAGAAGCGCAGAAGTTAAACAGATCAATTGGCAACGAAAAATCTGGACCTGAGTTAGTATACTTGCTTGCTTTCAACCTCTGAGCAAACTAAGAGACTAATACTTAAGGGGGGAGAGCATTTCTAGTGTCTAGAAGACCCGAAAAGCACTGAGATTTCTACAGATATCAAAATGGATGAAGTCATAAAACTACTACTTCAGAGTTCAGACTATCAAATTCAAATGGACTGCTTCAAAATATAAACTCCAAATTGATTGTCTTCTAAACTTCCTAAAGCAACTCGTTCGTAACCAAGAATTTGCTAATAAGTAAAAACACGAAAAATGTTACACATTCCTACTTCAACACACCAAAATACGGCAAATTTAAGCTCAAAGATTGTAAATTTACAAAAAATGTAACACAATTCTACTTCATAACCAAGAAAGCCAATTTATAAACGACGAAAAATGTAACACATACTTCGACATGCAAAAATTTAAACTTCAAATGGTTAAACTTCTCCTAAACTACCTAAAGAAACTCATTGATATCCAAAATAGCTGCTAATAAGTAAAAAAACACGAAAAAGGCAACATCTTTCACTTCAACACACCAAAAATTATGGCAAGCAAAGAAGAAAACCAGCTACCTGAAGCGATGACAGCTCCCTTTCACCGTGAAACACCACGGCCCTCGAGCACTCCGAAAACCCGAGATCATGAACCCGAACCATCGAATCAAACGTGACCAGACCCACCAAAGCAGTCTCCGGAAGCTTCTCCACAACAAGCAAGAGCTCATTTTTCAGAACTCCAAGCTCGTCCCCAGGCGTGCAAGCGTCTACAACGAACACGAACGCCGGCCTCACCACTCTCGACTCCCCATCCGACACCGAGGCCGCCGACGATGAAACCATAGACGACAAGGACGACGATGACGACAACCCATTTGCCCAATTCAGGGAATTCGAGCCGGAATTGGGAATTCCGTGGGCGGTTTTGGCGTACTCGACGGCGCTGTAAGTCGGAAAAAGCTCGGCCGGGAGGTTGGTGTCGCCGATGTTGGAGTAAGAGTGAGGGAAGGAGTTCTTGTGGTGGCAGAAGGAGCAGAACCAGATGCGAGAAGGGTATTCGACGCGGGCGTAGGGGTTCAAAACGGCGCCACATCGGAGGCATGTGACGGGGTCGTAGGGGAGTATCGGGAGCTCGGCCTGCTGCATCAGCGGCGTGCACATGATGCTGAGAGGGATGACGAGGGCGGTGCTCTCGGATTTTGACGGCGGCCATGAATTCCAGGACCATCGGAGGCCCTCGATCGCCTCCAGTTCCACGAAATCCATGGTGGAGATTCGATCAGTGTTCGGTAAAGTTTGAGTCTTTCTGTTTCATCAGCTTGGATTAGCCGTGGGTGTGAAGAGACGAGGCGCAGAGATAATAGAGTGTTTCGTTCAAAGTATCACGTGCTTGTCACGTGACGATAAAAGGACTACATACAGACGGATTACATGGAGTGCAGAGTGGGGAGTGGAATAAAAGGACAACTGCATTTTGAGGGTTTATAAACTTTATAGTGATTTTGAAAATAACAGCATATAACTTGGGAAGTGATTTCCACGCACCGTTTTTAACTTCTAAAGACTTATTTGGAAGTGCTTTTAAAATGACTGAAAACGCATTTGATTAAAATATTTTTAAAACCAATCATTTATAAAAACGCAAGTGAATCCTGAAAAAGCACTTAAAAGTGCTTCCTTCTTCCTGGAAGGATGAAAATCCAATGCTGATGTCTTGTGCTTCTTATCTCTTACAGGTACCTTCAGCAGGAACATGCTTAGGTTGCCTCCTCGTCGGGTTGTCATTCTCGTTGCAGGTTTCCTCTTGAACAAAATCTAATCCACTTTCAGTTTCTTATTGTCTTTTGTAAATTGTCTTGAAAGAATGAAGTCTACCATGTGTAGAACCTTCAACAGTGGAAGCAGATTACTCCCATTGTGGCACTTGTCGGCGTTTTGGTAATTCGACATAACTTGAATCTCAAAACTTGTTTTTCTTTCTGATATATGCCAATGGGCAATAGCGACTCACAGTATCTCTCAACCTATGTGAAACCTACGATCAGGTATTTACTGGATCGTTCTCGTTGAGCATGGGAGGCATTGCTTGGGTTATAATGTCAGAGGTAGGTTACTTAACAAGCATGACCTCAACAATTGATAGAAATGTTCGAAATTCAGTTCACATACATTTTGATATACGGCATTTCTGACTAATTTAGCCTAATTTTTTCAGATATTCTCATAAAATGAAGGGGTCAGCCGGTAGCCTAATAACATTGGTTAGCTGGTTAGGTTCTTGGATCGTCTTATACGCTTTTAGTTTCCTAATGGATTGTAACCATTCTGTTTGTTGCAAAGTTGGTACCATTGACGGGGGCAAACACTAGAAAAAATACAAACATCAATGAATCGGTTTTTAGAAAAAAGATGAACGGTGCGCCTGCACTGCGACATTGTTAATCCATTTTCATATGTGGTTTTATCGATGATTGATTGCACATTGCAGCATTGCAGACTGAAGCATGTTCTGAATGTCAGCAAACTTTGCAATTCAAGGATCTACTATAGCTCCTCCTATCCATGAGACTACTTATCACAATTTTCTTTGTATTAAACCCTGTTGGTGATTAGCAAACGAGGGAGAGAAGCATCTCCCAAATGTTCAAAGTGATAGTTCTAATTCCTAAAGATCAGCAATATATAATACGTTAATGGCATGTTTACTAATCTGTAAGCGAGATTGGAGTAATTGACTTGAGGAAGAGTTGGGTTGAGGAGGAGGCCAAATTTAATTTCTCTTTAAAGTTGTTTTATTAAACTGTATAGAACCAGAACGGAAATCGCTTTTGTTACCTCAAGCTAGAGATAAATGACCTATAAAATCATCAATGATGAATGTTGATGGTGCGAAACTCTTGGAAGATAAGTAAGTTCTAGCTAGTGTTAAGATTTCAGAGTCGAGCCAGCAACCACTACTAATCACACTGATATTATTTTAACTTAACTACATGCACAACCCAGTAGTTGTTGACTTTTTAAAAATGAAACAGTTCAATATAAGTTGTAATTCTACGAAGCTTTTGATGTAGAATTGCATTCTTTCAAACAGCTAGCTAGTGAGTTAATTTTATGGTCATATTAGGTAACAAGCTAGCAAATGGTTGCATAAATCATAAGTCATTATGTTTCTTATGGCCTAGAAATTAGTCCATTGTTGGTGTCCCTTACGCTATCCCTCTCTCAAAACACAATCCACATGATTTACATACATCACCATTCTGAGGTAAACAACCTAAACTCCAATGTCCAATGTCCTCATTTTCTATAAAGCATTGCCTTTTATCACCTCCAACAGAAAGCGAATTAATATAACCGAACTCCCTTCTTCTTTCTCTACATGGCTGAGGTACTATCTTCCGAGCAACCACGCCCACCGCCTTCCCCTCCCACCATATTCAAGCACAGCTTGATCCAGTACTCCGTCCATCAAACCCTAGCCAGCGCGGCCAACCTCGCTAACCTTCTACCTACCAGCACAGTCCTAGTATTTCACACCCTCGTCCCTACTCTCTCCAACAATGGTTCTTGCCAACTTTTCAATAAGTACCTCACAACATGTGTCATTACATTTTGTGCTCTCCTTTGTTTCTTATCTTCGTTTTCTGATAGCTTCATGGACAATGACCGAAAACTCTACTATGGAATCGCCACGTTCAAAGGCATGTACATTTTCAACTGCAGTAACGCCGAGGACATGGATAGGGACTTGAAGAAGTATAAAATAAAGTTCATAGATTTTGTTCACGCCTTTATGTCACTATTTGTGTTCTTGGTCTTTGCTCTTAGCAACTCCAACGTGCAAAGCTGCTTCTTTTCTGAAGCGGGAATAAGTGAACTAACAATGAATTTGCCTCTCGGAGCTGGGATTTTGTCGAGCTTCTTGTTCACAATCTTTCCGACTACTCGTAGAGGGATCGGATACGCAGACATGGTGCCTCGGGAATTATAATGTTAGTGTAACAGTCATTTGTAAAACTTACATACATGTACATGTGAAATACAAAATAAATTAAGATTGACTGATGCAGATTAGTTATTGATTTGTTGTCTTTAATATCTCAAAATATGTCAGATTAATGTCACGTGAACATAAAATGAAAGGGTACCGAGACAATTGCTCAAATCGAGTCGTCAAACCGTGCAAGGTCTTAAATAATATTTGCATAAAAAAGCAAGAGGTTTAGGCGAAACTACACAATGAAAAATTTGTATAAACCGATGTTTAAATTTAATTATAATAAATTAGCAACAAACTTATAAAGTCCAATGGCAAGCTAAGTCCCACACAAATTTTTCTCCAAAAATACAAGCTATCATCTCATAAAGCTTTACACAATCTTCTTTATAAGTTAAACATTTTAGGAATGAAAATAGCCTTCAGAAAATGGAAAAGCAAAATTAAAAGAACACAGCTCTCATTCCTTTCAAAATAAATCCATAAAAACATAAATTTATTACTCTCTACTGCCAACATCAACTCTAGTAAAAACCAGAAACATCATCTTTCAAGTTTCAACCAGTGAAACCAGCAACTGTGGCATGCGGCTCACAAGCCCTAGCAGCAGGAGTAGGCTTCACATGCTTTCCAAGAAGCTCTTCAGGCAAGTTCTTAATACCCTTCACATAAAATGTGTGAAAAAATCTTAAAAGGGTACACAAGCTGCTGCAACTTCACTTGTCATTTTCTAAGAAATCATATATCAAATTGCATTTGGAAAGCCCAGAATTATGGCTGGTCGTTGGGCATGTCTCATGTCTAGGTTGCAACTCCGGCGGGTTAGGTGGGTTGGATGGTCAATCTAACCTTAACTTAATTTTTAAAATTTGGGTTTTATTGGGTTCGGGTTTATGTGGGTTTAGTCGGGTTTGAGTTTTAATTAGGTTGGGATTATTCGAGTTGGATTCGAGGTTATTCGAGTTCGCCCGATATTATCGAGTTCAATCTTATAACATTTTATTTTGCATGATTTTTCAAATTTTGAATCAAACATTAATATTAATTAAAATTCCATTTGCACATCTTCATCCACACAAAAGTTAAAGCAAACAACTTTGCATATACCAAAGATTCAACTAAAAGAAATGTAAAAGTAACTATATCATTCATTATTTCTATGAAAATCGACAATAAACTTCAAGTGTAATCATTCAAAAGATATATAATTTAATTAATATAAAGTGAGATGGGTATGAGCATAAGCGAATTCGGGCTCAAAATCATATGGAGTTTGGGTTGACATGGGCAGCAAGGCAACCTAACTCAACGCAATAAATGATTGGGTTAAATAGGGACCGTGTTTAAAATTGAATTGGGTATGGGTGGATTCGGATTGAGACAACAAACTTGCACCAATGCTCACGCGTAAAAAGAAAAACCAGAGTATTGGCCCTATTGGGGGACTATCACACGTGGTTTTCTCTAAGTGATCCACGTAAGTCGGTTAGAATCCTCTTCCAAACAATTAATCAGTTTTTTTTTCTTAAGAAAAGCAGGGGCAAGAGCCCATATAAAAGTAGGCTAAATAGCCTGGACGTAGGGCAAGATTAGGTCAAACTATCGGCTGCGAAAGAAATTTTGTATAGGTCCCAGACGTGGTAGCTAAAAGTTCAAATCAACGGCGTTTGGTATTGCTGTGCTTTAAAAAAAAATTGTTTCTGCTGTGTTGTAAGAATAAACAGCTGTGAAATAAAGCAGCAAAACTCTTCCAATTTTTTTTCATAGCAGCTTTTTTTTTAAATCACCTCAACCCCAAACTGGGGCTTAATTACTCACAGGAACCTTCCTGCATAATTGAAAATTTGCATTTGGTCTGTAAGCAGAAAAAAAGAAATTGCAAATTGGCATTGTTAAACGCAAATGGGAGTTTAGTAATAGGGGTTCATCAAAATATACACGTTTTTGACGTATTGTTAAATCTGTTTAATAAATATTATTAAGTTGATCGAAATGTCAATGGGAGTTGTAAGTTTTGAAAGCTTAGTGGTACTTTCTTAAACCTACTACGCGCTCAGTACAAATTCCTTCAATTATTAAAAACTTAAGTTTCCAACTTATGTGAATAGAGAATACATATTTCGCCAGCACTGATGGAAGAAGCTACCAATAATTATAGTCCACTGCTAATTTAAAATTTGCATTGAGCTTGAAATAATTTGATAGGCAGGTGGACTAATTATAATTAATTACCAAATTGCCAATTGGTTATGAAACCATATTTTTGATTTACAAATCTGCAGTAGGACTAATTCTTCAATCCTATTTCTTCTTGTTTCCTTAGCTATCTCTGCATTCATACCTTTTCGCGCTACGTATGGAGGCTGTTAAGGCGTTCGAAGTTCATACTTTTCCTGTGGAGGGAATACTGAACAAGTTGGCTTTACTTGCTGCTCAAGAATTCAGTCTTTTCCGGGGATTCAGAAAAGAACTAGGAAAGTTTCGTCAATCAATACGTGCGATTCAAGAGTTCTTAGGCGATATCACAAACCAACCACAGCAGGATCGGGGCATGGCAGTCAGAGACTGGTTGAAGAAACTTGAAGAGGTGGCTTGTGACGCTGACAATGTCTTCGACGAAATCAATTACGAAGATGTCCGGAGCAAAGTAGAACTGCAAAACCAAGCCAAGAAAAAGGTACTCAACTTCCTTTCACGCTCAAATCCTATCTTATTTCGTCAACAAATGGCACACAAAATAAAGAACATCAATGCAACTCTAGCGGATCTCAAGAGCGAGGCATCTTTCATTGGCTTAGTTGCAAGAAGAATAGATGTTACATTATCCCCACAAGGTATGGGGAACAGAGAAACGATCTCAAGCTTTGATCATGATGAAAAGATCTTTGGAAGGGAGGAGATTGTGTCCGGTATAATCGCAACCTTGATTGACTCCAACAATCAGGAAAAATACCTTTCGGTTATGGCGATTGTGGGAATGGCAGGGCTCGGAAAGACAACTTTGGCTAAATCAATATACAATGACAACCGTTACATTGACAAACATTTTGAAACCAAAATTTGGGTGTGTGTATCTTCCACTTTCGAAGTTAAATCAATTTTGACACGGATATTGGAGTTACTTAACTCAACAAAAACTGGACTAATAAGTCAGGAGGCATTGCTTCAAAACCTCCAAAAAGAGTTGATGGGGAAGAGATACATTCTCGTACTAGATGATGTGTGGAATGAAGATGATATGTTATGGCGCAGCTTGATGAGTTGTTTGTCAAGACTCAATTCTGCTCATGGAAGTGTTGTCATTGTTACTACCCGCAGTGCCAGAGTTGCATCAATCACAGAAATACTTCCGAGGTGCGACTTGGTGCATTTATCAGTAGAGGATTGTTGGTCCATATTGAAGAGTGAAGCTTTTCCATACAGTGGTGCTCCTTTAGCTTCAGATCATGAGAGAATTGGAAGGGTGATTGCTGAAAAGTGTGCTGGTGTACCATTGGTGGCAAAGGTGTGCACTAATATATTATATATCTGTTAGTTTTTATTTGCTATCAGTTAAGCTCTAGCTCTAGGCTGCAATTTACTGAAACTTCTTTTTCTTAAAGAAAAATGGATCAAAACGCTCCCTTAAATATACTACTTTTGTACAGCATTGTTAATTTGTTACTAGCTATTAGGTATGTAAGAGAAAATTTCTAACTACACAAATGGAGTGGTATTTTGCACTTTTCATCGGTAGAAAATAAGGGTCAAGATTGAAAATGGTCAAACTTCGATTAAAATATTGATTTCTTTAGTGTTATATATGTTAACAATTCAACCTGTTATACATAGGTGGTATATATATTTCTAAAAATATATATAGAAATTCTAACTTATGCACCAACAGGTTTTGGGAAGCATGATGCGATCTAAAAATATTACAGATGAATGGTTAATAATTCAAGAAAGTAAAATATGGGAATTACAAGAAGGAGATGATAGAATCATGTCGGTTTTGAAGTTGAGTTTTGATGGTTTGAAATCACCATATTTGAAACAATGTTTTGCGTGTTGCTCAATGTTGAAAAAAGATTTTGAAATTGAAAGAGATGACTTGATTCAACTGTGGATGGCTCAAGGATTGCTCCACTCTCATGGTAATCTAGACATGGAGGATATAGGAAATGAATATTTTAATTGTCTGTTGGAAAACTCATTTTTCCAACATGTTGTAGAGGACGACTATGGCTTTGTTATTAGATTCCAGATGCATGATCTTGTACATGGTCTCGCAGAACTAGTGTCAAAATCTGATGGGGAAGATAAACTTCAAATTAGAAGCGAGACAGAGATATCGTCTCTAATACCAAAAAATTTAGAAAAAAATGCTGAGAAAGTGTGCTCTCTATTTTCAGATATTGAAGTCCCCAGTAACATCTTGTCAAGATTTAAGGGTTTACGTGTGTTAAAACTGTGCGATACTTATATTTCGGAGTTGCCCAGTTCAATTGGTGAGCTAAGACACTTGAGGTATCTAGACATTTCCAATACAGAAATCCGAGCACTCCCTAGGTCTGCTGGGAAGCTGTATAACCTACAGACGTTGAGAATGTGTGATACAAAAGATCTTCGAATATTTCCAACGGAGCTGGAAAATTTGATAAACTTGAGACATGTTTATTTCGATAAAACTATTGAAGTTATTCCATTTGGGATTAGAAGCTTGACTCAATTGCAGGCATTACCTTCCTTTACTCTGGATTGGGCTAGGAGTCGTGGAATTGATGAGCTAGGTGGCTTAAACCAATTGAAAGGAAATCTAGTACTCAGATGTTTGGAATATGTGAGAGACAAAGAGGAAGCGAGGGAATCAAATTTAGTGGGGAAAGCAAAGATACGAAGGTTGACATTTGAATGGCGTAATTGTGTCAGGGAAAGAAACGAACACGACAATGATGTACTAGAAGGTCTCCAACCGCACCCCAAGTTAGAAATCTTAAGGATTGAGAACTTCGTGTGTGCAAAATTTGCATCATGGATGATAAGTGGTTTGTTGCCCCACAATTTGCAAGAGATTTTGTTATATGATTGCAGAGAATGTGAACAAGTCCCAACACTCGGTCATTTGCCACATCTTAGACATGTTGTGTTTCACAGTATGCATAAGCTTAAATGTGTGGGAGCTGAGTTTTATGGTTATAACTATGCTAGTAGTGGAGGTACAACGACGACAAGGAATGAGACAGTGAGGAGGGTGACTCTGTTTCCAGCATTGAAAACCTTGCAAATGATTGATTGTCCGGTTCTAGTTGAATGGAATGAAGCAGTTCTTCCGATGCCAACAAATGAGAAATTAGGGCTAGTAGTGTTTCCCTGCCTTGAGGAGTTGACTCTCGTGTCTTGCATGGAACTGCAAACTGCTCCAGGACACTTTCCATCTCTCCAAAAGTTGGATGTGTATAACGTTGACAACTTCATGGCAATAGAAAATATAAGCAGTCAACTAACCGCTCTCACATCCCTTAGATTAGAATATCTCCAGGAGGTTACTTCTCTGCCAGTAGGGATATTGGAAAAGAACCAGAAGTTGCTAATAAGGGGTTGCCCTAATCTAACATCCATTCCAATTTCACGGTCACCGTCCCTGGTTGAATACCATTCAACTCTGCAGGAGTTGAGCATAGTTGATTGTCCAAAGCTAAGATGCACTTCAATATAGAGTCTGACCTCCCTCCGCAAATTGGCTATTGAAAGATGTTCTCTTGAGTCAACGAATCTTCAGAGTGGACTGGAGGAGTTGTCCTTATACGGCTGCACATCCCTCCGTGAACTGAGAATTGAAGAATGCAATGGATTCACAAGTATACTGAGTGGGCTACAATCTTGTACTTCTCTTCGCTCATTCTTTATCTCCAAATGTCAAAGTTTGAAGCGTTTAGGGCGACAATACCCCGTCTCTCTTGAGCACCTGGTTATATCTGGTTGCCCTAATCTACGAGCTATTCCCAGTTTAGACAATCTCACATCCCTGCGTTATTTGGAGATTGAAAAATGTGATGCATTAACAAGTCTGCCTAGTGGACTATCATCATGCACATCTCTTAGCCATTTTTCGGTCAAGTTTTGCGACAAATTAAAATCTATGGCAGATCAAGATGTATCTAGCTTACAGTTTGAAAGAGATGACAATCGGTAAGTTCTGGAAGCTGGACTCTTTTCCTGATTTTGAGGCTCCATGGTCACAAATCCAAAGCTTAACGATCTCAGGGTGGCCTAAGCTCAAGTCTCTACCTGATCAAATTCAACACTTCACTACTTTAATGTCTTTGGAGATAAGATCATTTGGCGGAGTGGTTTCCTTGCCGGAGTGGTTGGGTGACCTTACATCTCTTACCCAACTGCGTATTAAGAGGTGCAAGAATCTCATGTATTTTCCTACAATGGAAGCTATGCAACGGATCACCAAGCTACATGTGCTAGAGATTGATGCATGTCCCCATCTAAAGGAATCATGCGCTGAGGAAAGCGGCCGTGAATCGCCTAAGATTTCCCGCATCCCGCATAAACGATGTAAGTCAAAATATTCATTGTTTGTTCATCTCCCTTCTCTCGCTTTTCTGTTCTTCTATACTCACCACACATATTCTTTTGATTAGTTCACTGACGTGAAGAATCTCCGGCATTGTTAAATGATGTTTCGACCGAGTCAGAATCTTAAAGTGATGATTTGATTCATACGGAGAGGCCAGAAGTTCAAAATTGAAACACAAGGTAAGCGTTTCAAATCACCACTCCCCTCTCTCTGGTCGGATTAAACTAGGTTTTCAAAGCCTCTGCCTACTGATTTCCGTATATGTACGTAGTAGTTCAAATGTTATTCTGGGTTTTCTCATTTCAAGAGATATAACATGTCACTCCAAATCAAGTTCTAATCACTTCAATTTTTGCTCAATTCGGTTTTCTCTTGGTGAAACAGGCAATGGCGTTATCCAAGATATTCTGCATTTTGGGATGTCTTGCCATAGCTTTTGCTAAGGTTTTGCATCATTTTTCTCTTTAATTACTTGTTCTTTATATTCGAAAGAGTCAAATTATTGGTTTCGGCTCATGTTTTGAACTTTCGTTCTAGAAAGGTTGCTTGGTGGGCAGAACTCGGAAGAATGTTGGTCGGATGTGGAATGGGGATTCTTTCTTGTGTGGTAATTTTTGTGAGGATTTCAATTGCATGCAATTCGCATAAGATATCCATTAAAAGTTTCACGTAAAAGTGTTTATGTTTTGATAACAAACAGGTGCTTTTTTGTGTGGAAATTAAACAAGTTTATGAGGAGGTACAAGCAAAAGGGTAGAAAAATGTACAAGTACGAAGATTCAAAGAATGATGAATGAAACGAGAAAACAATTTGATCGAGAAACAAATTAAAGAGGAAACATCATGTTTGAGTTGTGTATCATTTTTGCGGAAATTGAACAAGTTTATGAGGAAAATACATTCTGTTTGACTTATGTATCGTGTTCTTGATCCTTTGCTGCATAAAATTATTTATAATCGTTAATCATGAATAATCCTTAAACTCCTAAAAGAAAATTAGGAAATAAAATAGTATCACAGACTTTTTGTTGAAGCATTAGACTTGAAAGTTGAACCAGCTGCGGTATCTGAACATGTATACTTTATAAATGCCTTGCAGACGCAGCTGCTGAATCTGGAATTATGGAAGAGCTTGACCATACTCTTGCAGCAGTAAGTACCATAATACTTCTCGAAAGGCTATCGTCTAATGTTAACTCTTTATTTCTGCTCATGTGCGTGTGCACATGAGCAGTCATGTTTTTTTCTTAAAAGAAGAGTTCTGTTATGGGATCTACAAACATCGATACCAATTTGCTTGCTTAAGAAACATTTTGGTTCTGTGGAATGCATGAATTTATTAGTTATACATAAATTTCCTTCTTGATCAATTCACTTTTTCTATGTACTCCTTTTGTATATATCAAGTAGGCTATGTTCTCTTCGGTTTTTCAGTTCTCTGCATGACTGCATCCGGTAAACTTTCTTCTCGTTCTGCAGTACACAGTTGTTGGTTCAATAATGACAATCAAAGGAGTCGTTAAACGTGTAAGTTTTCGCATTACCCATTACCTGTCGACCTAGTGCAGATGCTTGACTTATATTATCTTAAACTTTTTTCGTTCTTTTCATGTTGATATCTTGAAACAGAGAATATGGCTATCTGAAATATTTTGTTTTGTGTGTTTTGTTTTTCTAAATATTTTGGTCAATCAATTGTTGTGTTTCAAGATAAGTAAGTTGGTGTCTCTATGAATAGTACTAGCGGTTTGATTGGTTTCCTAATCGTTTGGTCCAATGGCGTATGATTGATTTGCAGGTGGGATATTCCTCACCATCTCGGTCTGGGGTCATGAATGATTTGGGCCTCACTGTAGCTCAGGTTTGCATAGTTTCTCTTTCACAAATATGTATCGAGCATGTATGTGTGGATGTGTGTGGATGTGTGTGGATGTACGCATCTTATGGTCGCTGTCCATTTCGCAGTACTTGGTTTTTGGTTCAATATTGACAACCGGAGCAATGATAGGAGCAATAGTGAGTGGGAGAATAGCAGATTACTTTGGTAGAAGAGGAGTAAGTTTCTTCCTTCCTTTACACTTTTAAAAATTTCAAGAAATGTTCTAATATTTGGTGAAGCAGGCAATGGCGTCTTCTGAGATATTCTGCATTTTGGGATGGCTTGCCATAGCTTTTTCTAAGGTTTTGCATCCCTTCTCTCTTTACTTGTTCTTTATATTTGAAAGAGTCAAATTATTGGTTTTGGCTCATGTTTTGAACTTTCGTTCTCCTTGAAAGGTTGCATGGTGGGCAGAACTTGGAAGACGGTTGGTCGGATGTGGAATGGGGATTCTTTCTTATGTGGTAACTTTTTTGAGAATTTCAATTGCATGCAGTTCGTATAAGATTTTTATTAAAGTTTCGCCTAAAAGTGTATATTTCGATAACAAACAGTTGCCTATATACATAGCAGAATAACACTGAAAATCTGCGGGGGGGATTTACAACAGTCCATCAGGTAAAGCTCAAAAGTTTGGAAACTATTAGACGCCCATTGCTTATTCTCCTGCTCACAATTTACCACTGATTTGACAGTTGATGATATGTTGTGGTGTGTCGCTAACATATGGTATCGGGGCTTTTCTGAACTGGCGAGCTTTGGCTCCTCTTGGTAGCTTTCAGTTCCTCTATGTTGTGATGTATAATTACTACAAAAAGGTACATTGCAGTGAAACCGAAAAAAAAATCTGGGACAAACATAATATGGAGTATTTGACAGCGGTTTCTTTCGTCCAAAATTTCAGGAACTGTTCCTTGTGTTATACAGATTTTAGGTCTTCAAAGTCCCAGAGTCTCCTAGATTGTTGTGAGTCATGATTTCAATTGTATCTTACGGTTTTCACAATAATGTTTATATATTTGTCCTTTGGTGAACACATGTATCATTTTATTTTGATACGATATGAAAAAATTAATGAGCCTTTGGCGTGCTCCGCTTGCGAGAACATTTTTAGGCAAAAATGGGTGAAGGGAAAGAGTGTGAAGCTGCTCTTTCAGCACCTAAGGGGTCAGAGTGTCGCTGCTTCTCAAGAATCGCTGAGTAACTTTTGAGTTAAAATTCTCTTTTGTTTCTTATTTAACAAAAACAACATATATTTCGTGGAGTCCTATCTATATTGTCAAGACAAAAAAGGACCGATACATGTTTGCTTTCTCTTTTAGGGTTATACAGAAACTCTGCAGCAGCTTTCTGAAGAGATTTTTTACTTATTTCAAAGGAGATACGTTCCCTCGTTGTGAGTTCTTAAGTCAACCCCCTTTGTGACAGCCTTTATGTTTTTATCGATCTTTCACAATTCTTAATTGCATTAGGTAGGAGTAGGGCTTATGGCGCTGCAACAATTCGGAGGGGTCAAGGGCATTGTCTTCTATGCAAGTACTATATTCATTTCAGCTGGTATGTGAATAGGCTTTCTTTTTTAACTTCTTTCGTGTATCTAATAATTTCCAAAGGAAAGCAAATGATAATATAAATAAATCTGTTGGAACTATATCTATGGTTGTAGTTCAGGTGCTTCATTATCTTAGCGCAGTTCCAATTTTGGTTTCTGATTGTTCATTGTAATTCTAATTTGCCTTCTGCAGGTTCCAATGACGGCATTGGATGTAATTTTGATGGAAAAATCTGGACCGCGTCCTCTTCTTCTGGTAAGAACTAAAAAGATTGAGAATTCTGGTCTAAGAAGTGATGGGATTAAATGTGAATTGAGTGATGAAGTCTGAGAAATGGAATTTTTACAGGTTCCTTCAGCAGGGACATGCTTATGTTGCCTCCTCGTGGGGTTGTCATTTGTGTTGCAGGTTCCCTCTTGAGCCCAAATCTACACCTCTTTTCAATTTCTTATTGTGATTTTTAATTGTTTCTTGAGAGAATGAAGTCTATCATGTGTAGAACCTTCAACAATGGAAGCAAATTACTCCCATTTTGGCACTTGTAGGCGTTTTGGTAAGTCCGACTTAACTTGAATCTCAAAACTTGGTTTTCTTTCTGATATATGCCAATAGACTCGAAGTATACATTGCTCAACCTATTTGAAACCTACAATCAGGTATTTACCGGATCGTTCTCATTGGGAAGGGGAGGGCTTCCTTGGGTTATAATGTCAGAGGTAGGTTACACTTAACAAGCATGACGTCCACAATATCGACAGAAATGTTCGAAATTCAAGTTCAGTCACTGCAGATATTTGTTATACTCTGCATTTCTACTAATTTAGCCTAATTTTGATTTCAGATATTTCCCATAAACATGAAGGGATCAGCCGGAAGCCTAGTAACATTGGTTTTCTGGTTAGGTTCTTGGATCATCTCATACGCTTTTAATTTCCTAATGGATTGGAACTCCGCAGGTAATGCCACAAAATTTTCGCTTCCTATTTCTGTTTGGATTTGAGTAAGACTCACTCTTACACATTTGATCTTATTTTACTCTTTCAGGAACTTTCTTCTTGTTTTCAAGCATATCTGCTGCAGCCATTTGGTCAAAGCTGGTACCAGAGACAAAGCGACGAACGCTGGAAGAAATGCAAACATCAATGAATCGGTTTTCGGCAAATAGATAAAAGGTGCGCCTGCACTGCGACATTGTCATCCATTTTCGGATGGCGTCTTATCGATGATTGATTGCACATTGCAGCATTGCAGAATGAAGCGTGTTCTGAATGTCAGCAAAACTTTGCTATTCAAGGTTTTATTGTAGCTCTGATCCCTGAGAAAAATACTAATTATCACACAACTTCATTTTCTTTGTCGTAAACCTGTTGGTGATCAGCACCTTAAAAGAATAGTCCATTGTTATAGACCAAACGTTGCCTGTATCACACGGTGGTGAAGCATCTCCTAAATGTTTGATGTTTGATTTCTATCTCCTAATGATTAGCAATAATATGTATTAATCCATAATCAAGATTGGAGCAAGTGACTTGAGGAAGAGTTGGATTGAGGAGGCCTACTTGGATTTATGTTGTAGTTGTTTATTAAACTAAATGGAACCGGAAGGTATATGTTTTTCGTTACTTCAAGTTAGAGAGAAATGACCTATAAAATCATCACCAATGAAGGTTGATGCACAGTGCACAACTCTTGAAAGATATTCACCAGGAAGTCATTTTTCCTTTTCCAATCGCAGAATATTATTGAACAAGTTGCTTCTTATATGAGAGATCCAATCAGAATGATTAGGTAGATGCAAATGAGGAAATCAGCAGTTGCTGTATTTGGCACTGTAGGATATTAACTCTTACATCTAAATTGAAAAAAAAAAATGAAAATTTCACAGTTCCCAAGGTCTTACGTGCATGCTTAAATACATTTGTGCTTCATATTTTTTTAACATCATAACCAAACGGGGTTTTCTTAAGTTTTGTACATTTAGTAATTTAAACACGAGTTGTGGATGTGCAGGTTGCATATAATTGTGGTTAACTATAATCCTATCCTAATCTGTAAATTCATTGGAATTTACAACTTTCTCATCAACTATAGTATGTTTCTTCTTCTTCGCCATCTCTCTCCCTTCCTTCGGCTCGAGCCCTCTTCTTTTTTGCTTATCTGTCTCATGAAATTATAACTGCACATTATCTCATTCCATTTAATTGTTGGCCTTTTCCCTTTCATGGTTAAGCCTTTAATGTCACTTGTTGCCTGTCCAACTGTTTCCCTAATTTAAGTTCATAAAGCTTGATTTCCTTTTTCTTATATGTAGTTTTGATTTCTTTAGGAGTTGGTAGTTTTGGTTTCCAGGTAGTTTGAATTGCAAATTATACAATATTTTTTATATTTTTACATATCCATGTCTAATAAACAATAGAAGAAACCCAATTGAGATTGAAGTGTTCAGAGTCCAAATTTCAAAGAAAAAAATGCTAATAAACATTAGTATCATCTTAAACGGTTTCAAAATCCATAGCAGAGCCCGGGCCTTTTTGGCTAGCGAGGTACAAATTCATTGTTTGGGATGGATGCAGTTTATTATTAATTTGATACTACATGTGAACAAATTTTGGGTTGTTTGTGGTGTTTGCTTCGTTTTTCTTTTTGCTATAAGAATAAATTTTGGATGGCCCCAATGTGATATGATGAATTTGTTCCTTTTATTGCTATTAGAATAAATCATGGAACCTGTGTGCGAAGGCTGTCGGTGTTTCAATGCTCTTCATGCTTCATTGACCTTAGTTCTATCATTTTACTTAAAACTTTGATTTTTTTTGCCACTTCGATGTGCAGCCTGTGAGGTCTGCTTTAATTATCTTTTTGATGTGTTATAAAAGCATTATTTCTATTTGCACATATTGAGTAATTTTATTCCTCCACTCTGATAGGAGACACAATCTGATGTTGGTGCACAAGCTGATGGTGACCCCGAACTTTTGGATGACTCCGAGTTTTACCAGCAGTTACTGAAAGAATTTTTTGAGACAATTGAACCAGCATCTCCTGGGTAAAACTATTAGAGCATCTCATACTTCATACATGCGTGTTTGCATTTGAATGTGATACACGATATGGTTTATCCAATCAATAAGATTTCTGTAGTTCAAAGGAATCAAACATATGCAGACTGATTGCATTGAAAATTTGTGGCTTTTGAAATTGTTTATGATTGTATCCTCCCAAGTGATCCCGGGTATCCTCGTTAGTTTACAGCTTTGGATATGTAGAGTGGATGAACACGATTTCAAGTAATTTGGACTCGTCTAACCAACTTTAAATAACTAAGGCTGAGCCATGAGGGAAGTTTCATTCAAACAATCAGTATCTGCTGCTATTGAAGTCAATGACACTATTGTCTCAGCTTATAGTGAGCTTGGAACCTAATCGATCCTGAACTATTGTTCAAGTTTGTGGAACTTTAAAAATGGAACACGCAAGCAGTTATTCGGTAGAGACAGCCATTTATTGTTTATTGATTCTGAACTTAATCGATCCTAAACTTTTATTGTTTATTGATTTTGATTTTGCACTATTTGCTTATCCGTAGAGACAGCCATTTATTCTTTGAAAAAGTTGCATGCTAAGAACAGGAAGATTGTTGACAGAAGAGCCTCTAAGAGTCGCAAGATAAGGTATCAATAGATTCTTCGATTTCCTATTTGAAACTGCGGTGGTTTTTTTTTTTTTTTTTTTTGGAATATCTTGAAGCATCTGTTGAGCAAACTAGGCTAGATTGTTGAAGGCTTAATGCAGGTACAATGTTCATGAGAAGATAGTTAATTTCATGGCTCCAAAAACTATGGCCGTTCCTCTTATGCTTCCTGACCTCAATAATATCTGTTGTACCTATAATTATGAAATTTACACAATTTTTCAATGGGAGTCAAGTCTTTAAAAAACATGATTTTGTTGTAAATGACAATTAAGATTAGTAACTTTGACATTTATAAGCAAATAGCATGTTTTTCCTTTCCACAGTGCTGAAATATTATCACTAATGTTGGATGTATTTTGTGCTATATTTATGCAATATTTGATGATGTTGAACACATTTGAGCTTCGATATCTAATTGCTAGGGGCTTTTATATCTCAAGCGGTTAAGAGCGCTTAGCTGTGAACCCGAAGTTTTGAAGGCAGAAAATATCTGGAAAACAAGGAAGGAATGCAAAATATGTCTGTACCAAGTAAAATTGCAAACTCATGGAGGGCTTGTGGACTACTGTCGCTTCTTTTTCTGGGAGATGGAGGACCAAAGTACTAGAGCAAGCGTGAAAAAGAAGCCAGCAGCTGTGAGGAGCACCTTCCAGTGTCCAAGGTTGCAGTTATTGCTGGTAGGCCTCGTCTTTGCAATTGTGTAATCAGGTTCATCCTCTTGGCCTTCTTCTTTCTCTGAAAAACATACAAATAACATAAAATTTTTGTTTTTGAAATGAATACAGACGGACATGTAAGTGTTTGGATGGAGTATAATTCATTGCAGTACAACAATACGACATACTTGTGTCTTCTTGATCAAAGTCCATGATGAGGCGATTCAACCATCTCAGCCTATGGAAATCAGTGTTGTCATAAACTTGTTTAGGGACTCTGCAAAGAAAGTATATTCCTGGTATATGCTCCTTCATGGACAAATCTCCCCCAATCACAAATGGATAATGAGGATCTGATTTGGTGTTGTGTTGGGTACTTGTCATCATATTATTCTGGTGCTCTTGCACAAGCTCGACACCAAACTCCTTGAGCTGAAACTTACCAGGGCTCATGAGTACTGAAACAAGCACTTCATCTCCACATTGTAATATTGTTTCAGTCTCCATCCTCCAATGGCTCAACCATATCATATCTTCTCCGTCACATGGAATTCCATAGAACCTTGGGCCATAGATCCACTTCAGACCCTTACTCTTGTTACTCACTTTAGTCACTATTGGATCAAGAGGACTCCATTTATCATTATTAGAATTCTCATCCTTTGCATAGGTAGCAAAGATGTTCAAGCCTCGAATTCTGTGATTAGCAAGTAGTAAAGGGACGATAAAAGATATCGAGGACTTGGTACTTTTATAGCTAAACCGGCCTGGAACCTCATTCCTAACAAAAAATGTGCTGAATATACCATATTGATACAGTCCCTATGTATTTGCCACAGTCATCACAAAATTACTCAGTCATTTCTTTCCCATTATATATTTAAGACTTATGAGAGAGAGAAAGAAAGGCGCACCTGGACGGGGACCTCTTTTGGATCCCTGTATGTGAATAGATAATGCATTCGAACAGCTGGCATGGATTCCAAGTTGCACAAGCCCAAAAGTTTGATCATTTCCACATCAACTCTATCAATAGGCTCTAACTTGTAATAGTACTTCCACTCAACTAGATTCCAGTTGTCATGCCCGACGATCCATTGCTTAGGGGAATGATGTGTTATTTTTCTTAATGATATGCATCCTGCTATATCTATCGGATCGTGTACATTCGGCAACCCCACAAGCGATTCGATCCTATCACAACCAAAGAAAGAGAGATAATCGAGCCTCCTCAAGCCTTTGATGAAACCTGGCAGACTGCAAATTGGATTCTTATCTAACATTAGTCTTCGCAACGATGATAGATTACTTAAATCCCTACAAAAGGCATCATCAGAAAGATTGCACCCACAGAGATTCAACATAACTAAAGAGCGTGGAAAAGAACTCAAGATAGTTGAACTTCCTTCAGGCCGTAATTCCCTTAATGGAATTCCATCTGTTTTCAGAACTTTCAGAGACTCCATCTTCTTCATCATCTCCACTGGAAACTCTTCAAGATTTGAGCAACCAAATAAAATGAGTGTTTCAAGTGATTTAAGCAAACACATGTTCTTCGGAAGCATCCTAAGATTCTTGCAATCTTTCACGTTTAAGTACACAAGTCTTTCCAGGTTTCCAATGGATTCATGAACATCAATCAAGCTTGTGCAATCTACAAGAATCAGTACTTCTAGACTGGGGCAAAGTGAGAAGTCCATGATTTCAGTGAGGGCATGGGAATGGCTGACGTCAAGGATCTTCAATGACGGAAGAAACTGTGGAAACAAATAAAAACAAGCAAAGAAAAAAATAACTAGGAGTTTATTCCAACATATAAATTAATTGAAGAATTAAAACCTAGGAAAAAAGGAAAGGAAATTGAAAAGCGTACGTTTGCTCTTTTGCAGAGTTGTTTCAAGTTGCTATATTGCATTTCAAGAACTACCAATTTCTCCAAAGAAAAATCAACAGGAATTGAATCCAAAGGAAATTCGAGCCAGCACAACCATCTTAACCTTGTTGGAAGTTCTGCATAACATCCGTCCAGTCGTACATGTCTAAGACAGAGCAGTTTCAGTTTGTGCATCCTTGCAAATGAATTGGTTTCCAAGACATTGTCATTTGAGTTTATGGGACTGTTTGTAAGCAGTTCATGCATGTCAAGCTTGAGACCTTCAATTGCTTGCGTACCCTACAAAAGAAATGGGAAAAACAATTGGTTAATTAGCACAAGAGAAAAAGAAACACACACACACACACAATGAACATTTCTTACATTCTTTTCTCTCAATACTTCGAAAGAATCCTTAAAGCGCCATAATCTGCTACGATTCTCGACGAACAATTTCTCGTCCCATGTCACGAATCACATCATGCATAGACAACTTGTTGTCCCCATCAATTGTCACAAAACACATATCTTTGAGATTTTGAATGCCACAGATTGTCTTGAAATCACATTCATCAAGTATTCTGACAATGTAATCTTCATCCATTCCAATAAAGAAACAAGCAATATGGAGGAATAATTTCTGGTCATGGTCATCTTGTAAAGAGTCGTAGCTTATTCTCAATTTATTCATGATTTCACCATTTGGAATAACTTCTAACTTCTCCAATGTACTTTTCCATACACGCTTAGGTTCCCCGAAAAGAGAAGAACCCAAAACTTTGAGAGCTAGTGGAAGTCTTCCGCTGTGTTGTGCGACTTCTTCAGAATATTTCTCATAACCTTCAAGGGGATGATCCTGGCCAAAAGCATGCCAGCTTAAGAGCTCCAATGATTCATCGAAACCCAAAGGTCCAACTTCATGCACCGTAATACCTTCACGTGCCTTTAGCAACCTTGTACGCCTAGTTGTTATGATTATTTTACTTCCACGATAAAACTGATCTTTCATCCTCAGTACTGCATCTAATTGGTCCATATGGTCCACATCATCAAGAACAAGAAGAACTCTTCTAGAGCTTATGGCTATTTCAATCTTAATTATTCCCTCACTAACATTGTGTATTTTCTCTTCTTTCCCATTTAAAATATCATAAAGAATTTGCTTTTGTATTTGAACTAAGCCGTCTGGATGACTTGCAGTTTCTCTGATACTTTCAACATAGCTGCTTCCTTCAAAACTTTTAAAGTTTGAATTGTAAACACATTTTGCAATGGTTGTCTTCCCTATTCCAGGCAGCCCATAAACAACAAATATACCAACATCATGTGATGGATCTTGTAACCATAAATTGATGTGTTCGACTTGAGAATGGATTCCAACCAGTTTTGATTCAACGCTCAAGTGTGTGCAACTTAGCTTATCACGAATCACTTTAACAATATCTTTGATAAACATTGACTCGTACCTGAGAATTTGCAAATAAAATGAAATATGAATCAAACATGTCGTGCACTCAATATCAATCAATTATACGAAGTCTGATCATCATGGAATTCACAGGAGAAAATTATACTAAGGTTCGATCAATAATTCTTAACAGCTATTCCATGCAGCTACATGGTACAGATCATGACAACTTAATTGACCTTAAATGGGATTATTACTGGAGCAATTTGCCTGAAGTCATATGAACATTTGTGTTGAGTAAATCAATATTTTGTGATTTTATTGGAGAGGTCAACAACAACAACAAGGAGAAGACAAAAGAAGAAAATGAAAGTTACCCATAAGTTTGATTTTGTAAAACCTTCCCAGCTAGATCTGCAACCTCCGCAAGTGCCTCCCTCCATCTCTTCATCTTGTCGGACGGTTCAGTTTTCCGGTGTCTAGCAAATGCCTCGGCAAAGCTTCCCGTCTGCTTCCTCACATGGGACGGATCAACATCGTAGAAGACAGGTATAACCACATGGTCCGAGCTAGTCCTCTTGTGGTCAACGATCTCGACAAGCTCGTTAAGGCACCATCTGGATGAAGCGTAATCTTTCGAAAACACAATGACAGAAGTTCGGGACATTTGGATTGCTTGCTTCAGTCCTGACTTGATATCTTCTCCCGTCTGGAGTTCATCGTCGTCTCGAAATGTGCGATATCCTGCGTTTATCAAACCTGTGTAGAGGTGGTCAGTAAACTTCTTGCGAGTGTCTTCACCTCTAAAGCTCAAGAACACGTCGTAATGATAACCCCGTCGAGTGTTGGAATCAGAAGAAATTCCTTGAGTTGTTCTCACAAGAGCCATTGATGTGGATCGGTGGACAAACAGAAAAACTGGTCTTTGTTAGGTGCAATGCAAATGTCCGTGTGCAGGGGAGATATTTAATAGGTCATTCCTATCTACTTCCAGGAAAATTAACAAACAATTATAAAATGGGTGGTTCATGCATTGACCCAAAAAGTGTTTCTTTAAGTCATGGTCGGCCATAGTGGCAGAGATAAAAAGAAAGAGAAAAAGAAAAGAGTACTTGTTTTATATGTGACTTTATAGATCTATCTATCTATATATAAAGCGAGCATGCTGAATGAACAGTGAATCTCAGATTTTTGTTGGCCATATTACCAATTTACCATTGTATAATTTGAAATATGATTTTGGGCAGGTTTTGAATTTTTTTGGCTGAGGGGCAGTTTGGTCCAATTCTTTTGTCAAATTGGGTGACACCAAAACTTTTGTCTCATTTGTAAAGAATAAAAAAATGAAAGAGAAAATAAAACAAATTTTAGTCTATTTTTAAACACGTTCAAATCATCTTAAGAGGCGTGTAATGCCGGTTATAAAAAATGTTTTTCATACGCGGATAATAATGTGATTAAATAAGTTATCAAATGATTAATTTTTTTTTGTAACAAATGATAT
Organism: Heteromeles arbutifolia; assembly: GCA_024362995.1. Taxonomy (NCBI): domain Eukaryota; kingdom Viridiplantae; phylum Streptophyta; class Magnoliopsida; order Rosales; family Rosaceae; genus Heteromeles; species Heteromeles arbutifolia. The sequence goes on along the minus strand of JANCRC010000017.1, from coordinate 11,756,675 downwards.
TATCTACACTAAGGGGAGGGGGTGGGCTAGCAATAATGTGATCCGATCAGTTGTTTATTAAATATTATTTTCTCTATTTTTAAACACATTCAAAACATCCTAAGAAGCGTGTAATGCCGGTTATAAAAAAGGTCTTCCGCACGCGAATAATAATGTGATTAAATTAATTGTCAAATGATTGTTTTTTTTTTTTTTTAACAAACGATATTATCTACACTAAAGGGGATGAGGTGACCTTGGCCTCACAATGACTAGCAATAATGTGATTCAATCAATTGTTTATTAAATATTATTTTCTCTATTCTTAATGTAAATTCTATAGAGACCGATTTTATTTTGTGAATTCAGCTGCTTTAATTGGTTTATGAGAGGTTACTTCTAGCATGATCTAAAATTATTCATTTACTTCAAATATTTGACTTTCCTTTTGTCAATTTACGCATATAAATACATTTAAAACATGTAAGTCGCGCATAGCACGCCGTGATTCAAAAAATGTCACGCGCGTGCATGAAGGCTAGTTATATATAAAGAGAATTGAAAAGATGAATAGTGATTTGGTGTCATCATGCTTCAACAAAATGATTTGAACAAAAATGCTCTCAAAACAAAAAACTTCAGGCATTCTAAAATAATACAACGAATAAGGTAGGGTCATTTTCATCATTTTAACAGTATTTCTTTAATAATTTACTTTTTGGTGCTTTTTTTTTTTAATTAGTACCTCACAATAAGCTAGCAATAATGTGATTCAATTTCTTTATTTTTAAACACGTTCAAAACATCTTAAGAGGCGTGTAATGCCGGTTATAAAAATAAATAAAAAATCGCACGCGGATAACAATGTGATTAAATAAGTTATCAACGGTCTAGATCAAACTCCCTTTTTTGGGCAATCCATTGAAATTGATCGAACGATCCGTATTTGTTTATGTCAAATAGAAAAGTAAAAAGAAAAAAACATTCAACGATTGGAATTTAAATCCAACGGTCAAAATAATAATATACATACTTGATTTGTCTATTGAAATTTGGTTGGTTAATGTGTATATTGAAGGTTGGTTGGTTGAGTGGTTGGTAAGTGTGATTTGTTATGTTTTGGAAATTTCGTCAGAATTTATATTTTTTAGGTTAAAACATTCATAAATTTAAATTACGATAACATAACTCAAAGCTAAAATAAAAAAATAAAAAATCCTTACTGGAAAATACATTTAGGGTTAAAACCATTCCAGAACAATTAATACATTTTAGGTCCTGAAACTTAGGCCTGGAGGGTTGGGTGACGTTCACTGTTCCGAGAGCTAAAATTTGTCTTTTACTGGACCTAAATATTTGAGTTTGGGTTTAAGGGTTGGAGTTGGTCTTAACACTTATCTTTTAAATTTTGGTAGAGATCTTCAATTTTAAGTTCACATTTTGTTACTATTAAAAGAATAAAATACTATTTCAAACTGGGGCAAATATTAGGAGACGACATGTAAAAATGTATGGGGGTTGATACTAGGAGACAACATAATGTAAAGATAGATGCGGTTAAATATATCAGTAAAAAAAGAACCTCTACTCAAATTCTGGTGATGATCGCTAAATTGGGACGAAAAGTTTTCTAATTTTACTTGTTTGCTAAAAAGAATTATATTAAAGTATTACGTTAAGAAGTCTCATTCATTCTCGTCCTAAGCATCAATTTGCAGAATGACGACTTTGGTCATATTTATAATGTAAGGAGTTATAAACAAAGTTGTACAATGTTGGAACAACTCTTTTCCTTTTCTATTTTCTCTTTTCTTTTAGCATCATTTACATGAACTCCGTCATCTCACAATTTAACGTTAATTATCATGCCAACATTATAAAACATTGTACAAAAAACCTGAGGTGACCAAGAGTCTATGAAGAGTCTCACTAGCATTTCTCATATAAAAATATTAGAGGAAATTTGACAGCGCCTTACAAGTTCGAGGGGAAAAATTGAAAAATAAGCCTAAAATCAAAGAGAAGTTATTATTATTTGTTTTTTTGGTAAAATCAAAGAGTAGTTATTTGATCTAAAAGAATTGAGTCGAACCTGGAAAATGTAAGGTTCAAGCTCCAGCAGGACACACGTGTGCAAATGCGCTTGCATGTGCTCAAATCAAAATCAAATTGCTGCTTAAACTCAAGCTTTATTTCTCTTGTATAAAAATAGTTCAATGAAAAGTTGGGTGGTCATGCACGTGCAAGGTTCTAAAAGACGTCAGGCGCTAGTCGGGCGGTGGGCTAAGAACCTAGCGCCTAGGCGGCTAGGCAGGGCTTAGGCGGGCGCCTAGGCGGATTTAAGAAATCTATTATGTTTCATGTAAATAAGAGTTTGTTTATACTTAAAATATATATAATTTTATCATAAGCTACAAAATAGAATGATAGGCGGACTTAAGAAATCTATTATATTTCATATAAATAAGAGTTTGTTTATACTTAAAATATATATAATTTTATTATAAACTACAAAAAAGAATGATATATATATATATATATATATATATATATATTATGAAGTATTAGAACATACTGAAAACTTAAGGAATAAGAATATAATGTGTTAATTTAAGTATGCAACAGGTCTCTTACAATTTATTAAAGAAAAGAAAATGGAAAATGAAAGTTATATATATTTTCTGTCTAAGTGAGTCGCAACCTAGGCGGGTATGAGACTACATCAGCACTTAACAGAATTTTTAACAGATTGTGACAGAAGGACCAAATTGATTTGCGACACCTATTTTCAGAGACTACATTGATTGATTTTCAATTTCAAGGACCATATTGATAGTGAGGATCAATTTCCGGGACCATTTATGATAAAAACTCAAAAATTAAATTTTCCACCACTTATATAATAACATGTGATGCACCATTCGTGTTCCGCTCTTAATAAACAATTTCTCCATACATTAACCCAAAAAGCTAAGTCATGGTCGGCCATTAGGGGAGAGATGAAAAGAAAAAGAAGAGAGTACTTCTAGTTTTATGTGATTTTATAAAATTACAATTTATATTGATGGTTGCTCACAATTTTTTTGTGATAAAATGCACTTCTAATTGCACTTCTAATTGCACCATGATTAATTACAATTTATATTGATCGTTGCTCACAACTTTTTTGTCATAAAATGCACTTCTAATTGCACCATGATTCTGTTTTAATAAAATACAGAACGTTTGATCGTTGCTCCATACTCATTTCTTGTCCTTGAACTGTTGGATCCATTTATACCAATCAACCCACGAACTAGTGTTTCCAGTATCACCATCTCGAAGGTTTATACATGCAACTGCAAGATTGGTTGTCCTAAAGATGATGTGGTTATAAGACAAAAATTAAAACTTGATAGAACTGCGTAATAATGACACACCCCGTCCCTAAGGAGGGCATGTTGGCCGTCACGTGAGAGTGACGTAACCATTTACACAGTTCGGAAGCTTTAAAGATACAATTACTAAGATATAACACCCGAAGGTGAATCCTACATTTGTGAATTCTGTCAGAACACCGTTGGATTCCTCGTGGCCACCAAAGCTCTGCTCTATCTCGAACCTGGAGGGACGAAAAACATAAAACTGAGTGGGTCAGCAACAATTCTTTTGAAAACCTTTCCTTTCAAAAGTTATAACCCCTCGCCGTAAAACCTGTATAATTTCCCAGAAATAAAGTATATTCTCATATATATTTCTCAAAAATCCGCTGAAAACACGTATGTATGAAAGTATGTATATGCCATGCCAAAGTATCAACTGAATGCCAAAGCATCCCTGTGAATGTGATTGAATATTCAAATATCATCTCAGCCCTCGGCTGTATATAGCTCATATCATACTCAACAACTCATATATCTCATAAACATCATAATCAAATCATATATATATCCTGCACACACATCAATACCACCTCTAGTGGTCTGCACAACATCACCGATAATAAACTAATATGCTCTAGTGCTACAATCACGTGAAGACTGAGCGATAAATCGCGGGTCACCTACGAGTCGAACCCACCTATAGTGGCCTATTCGACAGGACTGAGCACCTAACTTGGATCCAAGGCGAGCATGCGGTGCGGGAGGTGAACAACACTTGAAAGACTGAGCCCCTCTCTGGGCGTGAGCACTAATATCAGTGTGCAAGTCTATGAGCTCTAATCATATCACATCACATCACATTTCATCATTCGTTCTCAATAACTAGCATATAAACTTACCTGCCACTTACCTGGGCGTCCTCAGCTACGACATTAATATAAACAATCAATAATGCATAATTAAACAAATAGATACTTTGCATGGCATTTCATATCGCATTTCATAACACGTTTCATTTAAATTGATTTTCTGGGCAAAATTCATTTATATAGGTATATACGGAAAATAACTGCCCACTCACCTGGAGTTCGCTCTACAACTCCCTAGCACAACACATCAAGGCGTCATGACGATCGGCACCTAGAACAATCATCAAATCATGCCTCAGAAATCATACGATAGAATATAAACTTATATAAAACACGTCACTATGTAGTTCGATCCGGAAGATCTGCAACTCAGATTTCCAATCCGTAACTTCCAGAGGTCCACAAAAATCTCTAGAACAACATCCTAAAATTTCATTACCATCCAACGGTCGGATCTCCGTCAATTGCCAAAATTAAGTGACGGTTAACATTGTATTTTATGAACTTACAACTCCAATTCCGGGAGATCCGTAAATTGGATTCTTGATCTGTAAGTTTCTATAATCCTCAAATATTACGTATTACAACGTATCAAAGTTTGGTGACGATCCAACGGTCGGATCGTCAATTCATATTTTGGCCTAACCCCGCATCGTAACGAATTTAGGTTCGAATGATCATCAAACGTCATTCATTCACCAAAACTGAATTCAGAATATGAATTATGGCCTAAAAATAGCATTGGCGGCTCACTGGCCACGCGCCGCCGTGGGTGGCGGTCGGCCGCCCAGGCTCGCCGGAAAATTCAACTTTATCCAAAAATTACCAAAATTTGCATAATTGAAGATCTCAAAGAGTAGAACAACTTTCATACCTGTGACCAAGGCCAATTCGGTCAATAAGAGCTCCAATTTTGCCAAAACCGTACGAAACCCTTGAATTTGGTGTGCTCCAATTCGACCTCCAAAACAACTCCGACACCTCAACCATTGCTTGGGCTTTGTTCTAGGCCTCAAGAGGATGCCATGGATGGTGGTAATTGGAAGAAATTGCTTCACATCGTGACAGAAAGGAGCCCAACCCGTGCGCCCCCTTTTGCACGGTTTCTTCCATTTTCAACACCAATTCTCTCCAAATTTTTGATGGAATGGGTAGAGGAAGGGTCCTAGAGTGTTTCCCATGAGGTTTCTTGAAGCAATTCGCCGGAAAAACGGGTGAATTTCGCCGGAGAAGCTCACGGGTCGTGACCAGGTCAAAAACGGGCCAAGGGGATCCGGCCGATCCCCCGCGCCACTTTCTCCCTCCTTTCCTCCTTTCCCTGTTCCGATTGGCCGGCCCTTTTCTCTCTCTTCTCCCCATTCGTCAGCTCTCTCTCCTTTCTCTCCCGGAGCTGTCTTCTTCTTCCTCTGGTTGGGCAGATTTGCCCAATCCTCTTCTTCTTCCTTTCCTCTTCCACCAGCCACACACACACACATATAATCTTATTCCTTTTAATCCCAGCCATCCATTTCAGATTTCCTTTAATCTAGGCCATCCAAATAGCACACCAAACTTTTATAATAAAATTCATAAAATGCCCAAACTTCAAACTTTAAAATCTTTTTCGTTATAACTCCAAATCACGAACCGCTTGCACCCATGCATCCGTAGTGGCGAGTACTACGAGGATATGTCAAGAAAACAAATCTTAGATGGCACGACACAACGATTAGCCTCGAACAATGAACGTGCCTCAAAGGGCATTTTTGTAAAATCCTTTATTAAAACTTTAAAAACTCTTAAAATCAGGGACGGGCTGTCACAAATAATGTGGCACTTGTACTATTTAGTTACTTTCATAAGGAAAGTTTGGAATAACCTGAATCTGGCAAGTACACGTATGGTTGAACTTAAGGTGGTTGATCGAATTGTTGTGCTGTTATAGGCTTGTTGTATAGTTATAGGTTGGACCAAAAGACATCACGTGCCACCGGCAGTGGCGGATTCAGGATTCGAATCTTGAGGGTCTCAGTGTTAAGGGTTCAAGTTTTTAGATAGAAACAGAGAGCGAAGCACGCAAAAAAAAAAGAAAAAAAAAGTTTGTTCACTAAGGTATTTTGTCAACCAAATCATGTTGCGCACAAGTAGATTTTGTAAACATTTTGAGCTACACGTTAAGGATCTTGTTGGAACATATGCTGCACATAAATACGAAATATATAAAGTGATGAGAAATGTATGTGAGATACAATATTTACGAAGTTCGGTAAGTTATGCTAATGTCCTCGGAGTAGCAATACCGGTTTCTCATTATACGAAATGTAATTTACAATGTAAGAGACGAGAAATTGGGAGCAATTTGCTCTTTGGCGTATTTGTATATTTTCTGGATGTTTTGCCCTGTGTTTTTTTTTCTTCTTCTTTTCCGGTCTCACACTCCCATTTGTAAGAAAATGGGTAACCAGTTAGTGGACATAATGATGGAGGTGACTTTCGTTTTCTTTGCTTTTTTCCTCTTTTCCTCTACTCTGCGAAGCTTCCCTCTCCTTTTCCCTTCTTTCTTTTCTTCTTTTCCCTACTCCTTTTCTTTTCTTCTTCTTTTCCCTTCTCCGTTCCTTTTCTTCTTTTCCCTTCTTTTTCTCTATTATTCGAAATTTCCTCTCTTATTTTCCCTTCTTTTCTGTTCTCCAAAATTTCCTCTCATTCCCACCCCCTTCCTTTTCTACAGTTCCATTCTCCTTTTCCTTCTCTCCACTCTCCGAAGTTCCCTTCTCATTTTCCCCTCTCCTTTGACGTCATTGTATTAGGGCTAAGATGTGGACATGCTATGACATTGTTCTGGAGAGGTGAAAATTATGGTCCCACATATCTCTCTTTCAAAGAATTAGCTTTTGATCTATTACACTAACTCCAACCCTTAGAACCAAAACCAAATATTTTGGTTTAAACGAAAAAATTTGCCACCCAAAGCTAAGACTCATACCTAAGAATTTGGGTTTGGATCCAAATCAAAATCTAAATTTGGGTTCAAATTTGGCTAATCTAAGAGTTAGTGGCCGACAATTGGCCCCCGCGTGGCAAGGAACTCAGCTGTCCAACGGTAAATGTGGCCTTTCGATTTCTAGACCGTTGGTTATCAACGATCCAAATCAAACTCCCTTTTTGGGACAATCCTTTGAAATTGATTGAACGTCAATATTTGTTTTTGTCAAATCCAATGGTAAAAATGATCTAACGCTGAAATTCAAACTCAATAGTCAAAATAATACACATATTTGGTATTGTGTACTGAAGTTTGGTTGGTTGATGTGTATATTGTATATTGAAGTTTGGTCGGTTAGTGGTTGGTTGGTGTAGCTTGTTCCGTTTTGGAAATTTTGTCAGAATTTAATGTTTTTTAGGTTAAACCATTCGTAAAACTAAATTAAGATAACATAACTCAAAGTTAAAAAAGCAACCTTACCGAAAAAAATTGCGGTTAAACCATTCCACAATAATTAATACATTTTAAGTTCTGAAACTTAGGTCTGGAGGGTTGGTTGACGTTTACTGTTCACATAGCAAAATTATGTCTTCTAGTGGACCTAAATATTTGAATTTGGGTCCAAGGGTTGGAGTTGGTCCTAACACTTATCTTTCCAATTTTGGGAGAGATCTTCAATTTTAATTTCACATTTTTGTTAATATTAAAAGAATAAAATACTATTTCAAACCGGGTCAAATACTAAGAGATGACATGCAAAAATCTACGGGGGTTGATACTAGGGGACTACATAATGTGAAGATATATGGGGTTGAATATATTAGTAAAAAAGATATGTGGGGTTGAAAAGGATCTCAATTTTTTTTATTTACCCAAAAACACTTAATGAATTTTGTTTAATTACAAGGACAAAAGGCAGCGACAATATTGTAAATAAGTTAAAATTTAGGCGCAATGACAATATTACAATTGGGAATTGTTATTAGTACTCCAAAAATCTCATTTGGCACTCCAAACTTTCTATAATTCAATGTTCTAAAAAACGCCCTAGGCGGCGCCTAGCAACCGAGGCGTTTTTAGGCAAATCGGGTTGGGGCTAGGCGGCCGCCTAGGCAGGCTAGGCGGGCTAGGCAGGCTAGGCGGGCTAGGCGGGATAGGCGGGCTAGGCGGCCCTAGGCGGTCCTAGGAGGTTTTTTTTTATATTTTTTTTATTAATTGTGTGTTTTTTTCTTTTTTGGTTTCATGGTGGTATACTTATGAAAATGGTGTATCTAATTTGCATATGATGGATTAACTACAAGTTCATCCAATACTTATGGAAATAGTGTACCTAATTTGCATTTTATCATTATTTTATTATCCATACAAGTATAGTTTTTTTTTTTAGGTGTCAATATGCACTTATTTACAAGATATACAAGAAATTTACCTAAATCCGCATAGGCCGCCTAGGCGCTAGGCGCTAGCCCGCCGCCCGACTAGCGTCTAGCGTTTTTTAGAACCTTGCTATAATTAGAAAGAAAAATACACTTGTGAGGTGTAACAGCCCGTCCCGAAAATTAAGTCACTAGGGACGTGAAAGGACAAAAATACCCTTGCGGGGATTATTGACATGTGTGTATGTATGTATGTGTGTGAAATTGTCCAATGGTGCACTACCCTAAATAATTGGAACCAATCAAATTATTGGTCCTTGAAATTTGATTGGTGACTAAGAGAACACACACACACCTCACGTTCATTTTCTCTCTTCCCGTCACTCTCTCTCTTTCTCGAACTCGTCTCTCTCTCTCTTCCCTCACGTACGAACCACACCCAAAGGACATAAAAACTTCACGGATCGACGCAGAAAAAGGCTCCATTGTATTCCTGAGGTCCATACGAACACGTCGACACCAGTTTCAGGTAAAAACTCGTACGTTTTCACGTTGAAAACCTGAGGTACGATTTGGGTACTATTCATCAACTTTTTATTGGCTTTGTTTTAGGACAATCCAAGCTCACAGAGAGCTTTGTGAGACCCTCATGAACCTCAGAGTGTATCGTTGGCTCGAGTTGGACATCGAAAACCCCAGTTCGAAAGTGGCCGGTTTTTGAGATTTTTCTCCGTCGTGATTCGAAGGTTTTTCAAGGTTTTTGAAGGTATAGCCCTCTTCCTCTCTTAATTTAGAGCACAAAGGAAGAAAAATGAGTTGAAATGGTGAAGAAATGGCTCGATATATGACAAGTTGCAGGTTTCCAGCGACCGGTGGCCGGTGCCGGCGACCTAAGGTTGAAGACGACACGCACCAGGCGCGTGCCATGCACGTGGGGGCACGTTTCACAGTTCCCTGTCAGGCGCGTGGGGGTGCGTGAGCTACAGTAAAATTATTTTAAAAATATCACGACGTTCGTGACGTCGTGTAGGTCTCGTTGGTATATTCATATGCCAAAATTGAGCTACATACGAGAAGTTATTTGTAATTGTCGTTTATGTGCGTTAATTAACGTTATTTCAGTTACTTCTCATATAGGCGAGACCTATCCAGAGGACGAGCGTAGCCAGGCTAGGCACGGAGGTTACGACCCGTCTACATACCAGTAAGTGGGCAGTTATTTTTCCGTATATACCTTTATAAATGAATTTTGCCCAGAAAATTAGTTTAAATGAAATGTGATATGAAATGCCATGCAAAGTATCTATTTGTTTAATTATGCATTATTGATTGTTTATATTAATGTCGGTGCTGAAGACGCACAGGTAAGTGGCAGGTAAGCTTATATGCTAGTTATTGTGAACGAATGATGAAATGTGATGTGATGTGATATGATTAGAGCTCATAAACCTACACACTGATATTAGTGCTCACGCTTAGAGAGAGGCTCAGTCTTTCACGTGTTGTTCACTTCCCGCACCACATGCTCACCTTGGATCTAAGTTAGGTGCTCAGTCCTGTCGAATAGGCCACTATAGGTGGGTTCGACTCGTAGATGACCCGCGATTTATCGCTGAGTCTTCACGTGATTGTAGCACTAGAGCATATTAGTTTATTATCAGTGATGTTGTGCAGACCACTAGAGGTGGTATTGATGTGTGTGCAGGGTATATATATATGATCTGATTATGATGATTATGACTTATATGATTTGTTGAGTTTGATATGAGCTATATACAGCCGAGGGCTGAGATGATATTTGAGTATTCAATCACATTCACAGAGATGCTTTGGCATTCAGTTGATACTTTGGCATAACATATGCATACTTTCATACATACGTATTTTCCAGCGGGTTTTGAGAAATATATATATATGAGTATATACTTTATTTTTGGGAAATTATACAGGTTTTACTGGGGTTATAACTTGTGAAAGGAAAGGTTTTGAAAAGAATTGTTGCTAACCCACTTAGTTTTATGTTTTTCGCCACTCCAGGTATTAGGTAGCGTTCGTTGGTGGCATACGAGGAGCTCATCGGACGTTCTGACAGGATTCCATTTATGTAGAACCACCTTCGGGTGTTATTTCTATTCAGTACTTCTGCTTGACTGCACGTAGACTATTATGCTCTATATTATTGAAATTCACACTTCTTGTACACTAGTATTGCTAGTGTTTCAGTTTTAATTGGTTCGTATCCTTGAATTGATCCTGCTTCCGCACAGTGCACATGGCTTACGTCACGTTCATGTGACGGCTAGCACGCCCTACCTTCGGGAAGGGGTGTGTCCGTTTGGTATCAGAGCCAGGTTTTGGCAGTCTTCCATATCTTGTGAGTATTCTAATTATCTTGGTGTTTCTGTCAGAACTATGCCACCTCGTAGGGAGCCACGTCGTTCAGCCGAACCTAGTTTCCCTGACATAGCTCAGTTAGGGGAAGCTATAGCGAGTGCTATTCAGTCAGTTATTCGCCCACCTCAGCGGACCCCTCTGGAGTTGGTTCATAATTTGAAGATAACCACTTTTGTGGGGAATGAAGGCCCCGAGGGTTCAAAGAAGTGGTTGATGCATATTGAGAAGACTTTCAGGCTGATGCAGAGTCAGGGGAGTCTATTTCCAGACAGATGGGTGGAGACGACTTCATGGTTTTTGGGAAAGGAACCAGCTTCATGGTGGGGACAGTTAGCTGATGAGTTACCCCAGGAAGAATCTCGAGATTGGGAGGTGTTTAAGCAGTTGTTCTATAAGAGATTCATTCCTTCTGCTTACCTTGATCATAAGAAACAAGAATTCACTGGTTTGAGGCAGAAGAAGCTGTCAGCTAACGAGTACTACAAGAAGTTTACTGATTTATCTCGTTATCATCCCGAAGTTGCTGCTGATCCGGTTGAGATGCTACGTCGTTTTAAGTTGGGCACTAAGAAGAAATGGCGTACCATTGCGACTGCGATTCCCTGTGCCACTTATCATGAGTTTTATGAAGCTTTACTTTAGATTGAGGATTCTGATAATTTGCCCAGTGATAGTGAAGAGGAATAGAAGAATGGGAATCAGAATAAAGATAAGGGCAAAGGTCATTTCTCACAGGGACCTCGCCAGACTCAGAGCTTTAAGCGTAGTGGGACTAGTTCTAGTTCTTCCAGTGGAGGTTTCAGTTCCACAAGTCAGAGAGGAGGTGGTAGGTTCTTCAGGGATTCCAGAGCCCAGAGACAGGGGAATTTTGGCAGAGGAAACGCACCTTGGTGTCGTAGGTGCAGTAGTCGACATTTGGGAGAATGTCGAAGATGTAGCACTGGTTGTTATACTTGTGGTCAGGAGGGACATCTGGCTAAGTTTTGTCCTCAAGGTCAGCAGACACCTCAGCAGCCTTCTTTACCATCGCCAGCTCCAGCTCAGCAGTTCTCAGGACATGGTGGTTATACTCAGATAGGCCGTGGTGGTGCATACCACTATCAGGGAGAATCTGTTCCTTATTCTTCGGGACAGTACCAGTACCCCCAGGATCCCTATCAGCAGGGCAGTTATGGTCAGCATTCAGGAGGATATATGCCTCCACAGTAGTACTTTGAAGGATATATGTCTCAGCAGCAGTTTTCAGCAGGTGGATCCCAGTGGCATTCTGGAGGACAGTCTCAGCAGGTTGATGCTACTTCCAGTGAAGTTGGGTATTCGAGACAGCATAGTCAGTCAGGACATGGGTGCAATCCTCAGGGGCGAGGAGTTCATGCTAGCAGAGGCAGAGGAAAGCAGCAGAACCAGGGACGTATCAATAACCTCTCACTGCAGGATGCTCAGAATAATCCGGATTTGATCATAGGTACGTTAAATATTCTTGGTCATTATGCTAAAGTGTTGATTGACTGTGGTGCTACTCATTCAGTGATTTCTCATACGTTTGCTCAATTGACACAACCTCAATCTTCACCTCTTGGGTATGAGTTGGAGTTTGCTATGCCCAGAGGAGAGAAGTGTTATGTAGACTATATGTATCCAGGTTGTCCCGTAGTAGTGGAGAATGTGGTTATGCCTGCTAACCTCACTCCACTAGACATTGTGGATTTTGACGTCATCTTAGGCACAGATTGGTTGCATTGCAATCATGCTAAGATTGACTGTTATGGGAAATCAGTGACTTTTCATCGTCTTGGATTACCTGAAGTTACATTCGTGGGTGAGCCTAGTGGTTTGAGGCATGGTATCATTTCGGCCGTGAGAGCCAAAAAGTTACTAAAGAAAGGTTGTCAAGGGTACTTGGCTCATGTGGTACTTAATGATGATGCTCCGGTTAGCATGGAGAATGTCAAGGTGGTTAGACATTTTTCTGACGTTTTCCCTGATGATTTACCTGGATTGCCGCCTGATCGTGATGTGGAGTTCGCTATTGATTTACTTCCAGGTACTAATCCTATTTCTTTAACTCTTTATCGTATGGCTCATGCCGAGCTAAGAGAGTTGAAGATTCATTTACAAGAGTTGGTTGATAAAGGTTTCATCCAGCCTAGTACTTCACCTTGGGGAGCTCTAGTTTTGTTCGTAAGGAATAAAGATGGTACTTTGAGGCTTTGTATCGATTACAGGCAATTGAATCGGATAACGATTAAAAACCGTTATCCTTTGCCTCGTATTGACGATCTTTTTTATCAACTCAGAGGTGCCTGCATATTTTCTAAGATTGATCTAAGGTTTGGTTATTATCAGTTGAAGATCAAGAGCGATGATGTTCCTAAAACTGCTTTCAGGACTCGTTATGGTCATTATGAGTTTCTTGTGATGCCATTTGGATTGACGAATGCACCCGTAGATTTCATGGGGTTGATGAATAAGGTGTTTCAGTAGTACTTGGATAGATTTGTCATTGTCTTCATTGATGACATTTTGATGTATTCTAAGTCGAAGGCAGACCATGTCTGACATCTTACTTTGGTGTTGAAGAAGCTGAGGGAACATAAGTTGTATGCTAAGTTCAGTAAGTGCCAATTCTGGTTAGATCAAGTTGCTTTCTTGGGGCATGTTGTTTCGGCTCAGGGTATTCGGGTAGACCCTTAGAAGATAGCAGCTATGGAGAATTGGGAACAGCCGCGAATCGTCACCGAGGTACGGATTTTCCTTGGTTTAGCGGGTTATTATCGGCAATTTGTTAAGGATTTCTCAGTTATAGCTTTACCACTGACGAGGTTGACCAGGAAGGAAGTTAAATTCGAGTGGGATGATAAGTGTGAGCATAATTTCCAGCAGTTGAAGTATTATCTCACTCATGCGCCTGTTTTGACTCTTCCTGATGATAATGGTAATTTTGAGTTTTATAGCGATGCTTCTTTGAATGGCTTGGGTTGCGTGTTGATGCAGCATGGTAGGGTAATTGTCAGTTAAAGCCTCACGAGATGAATTACCCTACACATGATTTGGAATTGGCAGCCATTGTTTTCGCTTTGAAGACACTATCTCTATGGTGATAAGTGTAAGATTTTCTCAGATCACAAGAGTCTTCAGTACCTGTTCACACAGAAGGATTTGAATCTTCGTCAGCGGAGATGGATTGAGTTATTAAGTAACTACGATTGCACGATTGAGTATCATCCTGGACGTGCTAATGTAGTGGCTGATGCTTTGAGTAGGAAATCTCAAGGTCGGGTTAATGCTTTGTATGCTTCTCGTGTTCCTCTTCTGGTAGATTTGAGATCTACTGGAGTGAGATTGGAATTAGAAGATCAAGAAAGAGCTGTGGCAGAGCAAGATAGAGCCTTACTTGCTAGTTTCCAAGTCAAGCCTATTCTGATTGATCGTATACTCGAGACTCAGATGGTTGATGAAGAGATTCAGGAATTAATTCATTTGAGGAATCAAGGGAAGAAGAAAGATCTCAGAGTTAGAGAGACGAATGGCATGCTTATGCAAGGGAATAGGATGTACGTGCCAAATAATGAGGAATTAAAGAAGGCGATTCTTGATGAGCCACATATTTCAGCTTATGCGATGCATCTAGGAGGAACTAAGATGTATCATACCATTAGGCCATTTTATTATTGGCCAGGTATGAAAAGGGAAATTGCAGAGTATGTAAGTAGGTGTATCGTGTGCCAGTAGGTTAAAGCTGAAAGGAAGAAGCCATTTGGGTTGTCACAGCCACTTCCCGTTCCGTAGTGGAAATGGGAAAATATTACTATGGATTTTGTGTACAAGCTTCCTCGTACGCAAAATGGTTATGATGGAATTTGGGTGGTTGTTGATCGGCTTACTAAGTCAGCGCATTTCATTCCTGTGAGGGAAAAGTATTCTTTGAACAAGTTAGCAGAATTGTTCATCACGAAGGTTGTGAAGTATCATGGAGTTCCTATGAGTATTATTTCAGATCGAGATCCGAGATTTACTTCTAAGTTTTGGATAGCATTCCAGGAAGCTTTAGGTTCGAGATTACTGTACAGTACGGCATATTATCCTCAGACAGATAGACAATCTGAGAGGACGATTTAGACTTTGGAGGATATGCTAAGATCTTTGGTGTTGCAATTTGGTGACACTTGGCATAAGCGGTTGGATTTGATGGAATTTGCCTATAACAACAGCTTTCACTCGAGTATTGGTATGTCGCCATTCAAGGCATTGTATGGCAAGCTTTGTCGTACACCTTTATGTTGGTCAGATATTGGTGAACGAGTTTTGGTGGGCCCTGAGTTAGTAGAGGAGACTACTCAGAATGTCTAGGTTATTAAGTCTAATATGAAAGCGGCCCAAGATCACCAAAAGAGTTTGGCAGATAGACATGCCACTGATAGAGTGTACAAGGTCGGTGATTGGGTATTAGGTGTTGTTCGATTTGGAAAGAAAGGAAAGTTGAGTCCTAGGTACATCGGGCCGTACCAGATCACCGAGATAGTCAGTGAAGTTGCCTACAGGCTTGAGTTGCCGTCAGAGCTATCTAAGGTACATAATGTGTTTCATGTGTCAATGCTTCGACATTATGTCTCAGATCCTTCACATGTGATACCTCATCAACCCTTGGAGATTAGTTCGGATTTGACTTATGATGAGGAGCCAGTGACTATATTGGATTGGAAAGAAAAGGTTTTGAGGAATAAGACGGTTCAGTTGGTTAAAGTTTTGTGGATGAACCATTCAGTGGAAGAAGCTACTTGGGAGACGGAGGATCGGATGAGAGAGATGTACCCGAGGTTGTTTTATGAGTACTACTGGATGGTTTTGGTTATGTAAATTTCGGGGACGAAATTTTAATAAGGTGGGTAGATTGTAACAGCCCGTCCCGAAAATTACATCACTAGGGATGTGAAAGGACGAAAATACCCTGGCAGGGATTATTGACATGTGTCTATGTATATGTGTGAAATTGTCCAATGGTGCACTACCCTAAATAATTGGAACCAATCAAATTATTGGTCCTTGAAATTTGATTGGTGACTAAGAGAACACACACACACCTCACGTTCATTCTCTCTCTTCCCGTCTCTATCTCTCTCTTTCGAACTCGTCTCTCTCTCTTCCCTCACGTACGGACCACACCCAAAGGACATAAAAACTTCACGGATCGACGCAGAAAATGGCTCCATTGTATTCCTGAGGTCCATACGAACACGTCGACACCAGTTTTAGGTAAAAACTTGTACGTTTTCACGTCGAAAACCCGAGGTCCGATTTGAGTACTATTCATCAACTTTTTATTGGCTTTGTTTTAGGACAATCCAAGCTCACAGGGAGCTTTGTGAGACCCTCACGAACCTCGGAGTGTATCGTTGGCTTGAGTTGGACGTCGGGAAACCCTAGTTCGAAAGTGGCCGGTTTTTGAGATTTTGCTCCGTCGTGATTCGAAGGTTTTTCAAGGTTTTTGAAGGTATAGCCCTCTTCCTCTCTTAATTTAGAGCACGTAGGAAGAAAAATGAGTTGAAATGGTGAAGAAATGGCCGAGATATGACAAGTTGCAGGTTTCCGGCAACCGGTGGCCGGCGCCGGCGACCCAAGGTTGAAGACGACACGCGCCAGGCGCGTGTCATGCACGTGGGGGCGCGTTTCACAGTTCCCTGTTAGGCGCGTGGGGGCGCGTGAGCTACAGTAAAATTATTTTAAAAATATCACGACATTCGTGATGTCGTGTAGGTCTCGTTGGTATATTCATATGCCAAAATTGAGCTACGTATGAGAAGTTATTTGTAATTGTCGTTTATGTGCGTTAATTAACGTTATTTCAGTTACTTCTCATATAGGTGAGACCTATCCAGAGGACGAGCATAGCCAGGCTAGGCACGGAGGTTACGACCCGTCTACATACCAGTGAGTGAGCAGTTATTTTTCCGTATATACCTTTATAAATGAATTTTGCCCAGATAATTAGTTTAAATGAAATGTGATATGAAATGCCATGCAAAGTATCTATTTGTTTAATTATGCATTATTGATTGTTTATATTAATGTCGGTCCTGAGGACGCACAGGTAAGTGGCAGGTAAGCTTATATGCTAGTTATTGTGAACGAATGATGAAATGTGATGTGATATGATTAGAGCTCATAAACCTGCACACTGATATTAGTGCTCACGCCCAGAGAGGGGCTCAGTCTTTCACGTGTTGTTCACCTCCCGCACCGCATGCTCGCCTTGGATCCAAGTTAGGTGCTCAGTTCTGTCGAATAGGCCACTATAGGTGGGTTCGACTCGTAGGTGACCCGCGATTTATCGCTCAGTCTTCACGTGATTATAGCACTAGAGCATATTAGTTTATTATCAGTGATGTTGTGCAGACCACTAGAGGTGGTATTGATGTGTGTGCAGGGTATATATATGATCTGATTATGATGATTATGAGTGATATGATTTGTTGAGTTTGATATGAGCTACATACAGCTGAGGGCTGAGATGATATTTGAGTATTCAGTCACATTCACAGAGATGCTTTGGCATTCAGTTGATACTTTGGCATGGCATATGCATACTTTCATATATACGTATTTTCCAGCGGGTTTTGAGAAATATATATATATATATGAGTATATACTTTATTTCTGGGAAATTATACAGGTTTTACGGCAAGGGGTTATAACTTTTGAAAGGAAAGGTTTTGAAAAGAATTGTTGCTGACTCACTCAGTTTTATGTTTTTCACCCCTCCAGGGGTATTAGGTAGCGTTCGTTGGTGGCATACGAGGAGCTCATCGAACGTTCTGACAGGATTCCATTTATGTAGGACCACCTTTGGGTGTTATTTCTATTCAGTACTTCTGCTTGACTGCACGTAGACTATTATGCTCTGTATTATTGAAATTCACACTTCTTGTACACTAGTATTGCTAGTGTTTCGGTTTTAATTGGTTCGTATCCTTGAATTGATCCTGCTTCCGCACAGTGCACATGGCTTACGTCACGTTCACGTGACGGCCAGCACGCCCTACCTTCGGGACGGGGTGTGTCATGAGGAGTGTAGAATGAAATTTTAGAAATGCTAATAACAATTCCCTTACAATTAAGTTATTGAAACGAATAATTGTTTCTTCATAAAACCAACAACTATTTCTTCAAAAAATTTATTAAAAATTCATTAATGTGTTTTTCATTGAAAATTTTGTTGTGTGAGACGTTTTCCATTAAAACTCCCTTACATAAAATCAAAGAGTACTTGATCAAAAGAAAAAAAAATCAAAGAGTATGCAAGGAAAAAACTCCAGCAAGACACACGTGTGCATATGTGGTTGCATGTGCTCAAACCAAAATCAAATTGCTGCTTAAATTCCAGCTCTGTTCATCCTGTATATAGAATACAATGATAGGTTGGGTGGTCATGCACGTGTTGTAGTGTTGCATTTCAAGAATTTGCATGTTGGAAACAAGCTTGAACTTATGTTTGACTTGGGCACTTTGGTTACAAGAAAACCCCATTTGCTTCTGCAAACCCTATTTTTCAGTATCTCACACCCCGCAATGTCTGAAAGTGTTTCCCTTGTGATTCTTATGTCTCTCGTACAAAGAATAAAACCCTAAAGTTCTATTTATATGTATAGGCTTTAGTTACAAGAAGGGAATTCCAAAAAACCCCAAAACCTACTCTAAACAGACTTCTAAAACGCTGAACAACAAACAAGAAACATGCCAAACCGATCGATCAGTTGGCCAAACAGATCGATCGCCCAAAATTAACAATTCCTCTCGTTGAGCTGTTGCTACGAGTTGCTTGTTTCTGCTCCTACTAATTGCTTGCTTGATTGATCACCCGTTATAAAAACTTCTTCACACTTTAGATAGTGAGACAACTCACAACATTAGCATTAGCTTATCTAATTATTTGAATCTTTTCCAAAGATGAGTATTTCTAGATTGGTAATAGAGATAAAGTATACTTATGAGCCAGGCTTTATCGAACAAGTCAAACTATCTCATTAAGATATGAGTTGTTCATTAGCTTTATGAGCTCAACATACAAAGCACCATAGGGACTCATTTTTTTGACTAGTCAAGTATTTCTTTTGAGCTCAACTCATTTCACTTGAAAACTGAGCTTAAACCAAATTACTTCGAGCATATTTACAATTCCTTCGTATGGTGCTCACCTTATGAATGTGCAACAAATTGTTAATCAAATAAGACGGGTCTGACTCAATCAAATATTGTGCATTAAGCCCATTTAAGGCCCAAATATTTTTTTGGCCTTGGAAGGGGAAAATAATCGATATATTTTGGAACATGTTTTAGCAGACGGGTTTGGGTTTAAGAAACAGGTAATTCGAGCTTGATAAATTGCATATCAATGCTTAGGCCATCTCCAACCGATCCGGCCAGAGGATTAGAGGGCCGAAAATAACCTGAAATGATACAAAAACCGTCTCCAACCGAGGGCTAGGCCAAAAGGCTCGTGGGCCCCACCGTGCCAAAAAAAGGAGAAAATGGCTAATCGGCTGGCCCAACCCAGCCAGCTAGCCACGGGCCGGGCCAAAATTCAAATGTAACGATTAGGTGCTAACGTCAACTAGCCGTTATATTTGAATTTTTGTATTATTATTATTTTTACAGCTTTTTTTTTTTTTTTTTTTTTACAACTTTTTTTTAAAAAAATTTAAAAATTCTGTTTTTTTTTCCCTATTACTTTCTAAACCAATCAACAACATTAAATAACATTAAACAATATTAAATAACATTAAATTTTTTAAATTTTTTTAAAAAATTATCATTTTTTCTATAAATTGAAGCTGTAGTTTTTAAATTTAAATAATAAATTACAGCTAACGTCAATTAGCCGTTATATTTGAATTTTTGTATTATTATTATTTTTACAGCTTTTTTTTTTTACAAATTTTTTTAAAAAAAATTTAAAAATTCTTTTTTTTTTCCTATTACTTTCTAAACCAATTAACAACATTAAATAACATTAAACAATATTAAATAACATTAAATTTTTTAAATTTTTTCTATAAATTTAAGTTGTAGTTTTTAAATTTCAATAATAAATTATGTTTGATCATATGGCTCTTTAACCCCCTCGGTTGAAGATCATTTTTTGTCACAATGCTATATTTGGCCTTTAACACTTTGGCCCCTCAGTTGGAGATAATAAAAAATATGACCTACATTTTTCATTAAAATACTAATTACTTGGAGAGCTATAGGCTAAAACAAACCTTCTAGCCCTCCTTCTTCAGTTGGACAGTTGGAGATGACTTAAACTCTCAAAAGCCCAAGCCCTCCAGCTTCTTCTCAGACCCGCCTGTGCCTCTCTCAACTCTCGCTGTCTTTAAACTCTCAAAAGCCCAAACCCTCCAGCTTCTTCTAAGACCCGCCTGTGCCTCTCTCAACTCTCGCTGTCTTTCTTCTCCCTTTAGCTTCAAAATGTTAGGGTCTCTCTCTATGTACATTTTTTTGTTTCGCTTGAAAGAAAACAAGGAAAAATCATCAATTTTAGTCTCTGGGATTCATAAACTGGTTTGGATATTTGAAACGAAGTTGTATGTAATCCTTGTGGAATTAAATTCTATAAATATGTGGGTGTTTGAATTTGTAGGGGCTCAGACGTCACAATGGAGAGGAAGGCTCGTGAAGGTAACAGTGAGTTCGAGGACGATGGTGATTCGACAGCGATGAGCTGAATGTTAGTTTGGTTTGTAAATTCTGTTATTGGGTTTTGGTAATCATTCGGTTTTGTTTTGGTTATTTTATTGTTAATTGATGATTTGTGATGTAGATGAAGCAGGAAGAGGATGAATTTGATGATGAGCACGATGGCGAGGAGGAGGAAGAAGAATCAGAAAATGAGGAAAAAGATGGAGGAGAAGTTGGAGAAGAGGAAAATGGTGATGGGCAAAACGATAATAAAGATGCCGAGATGGAAGAACTCGAGAAAGAATACATCAATCTTCGTCATCAGGAGCAGTAAGAGACTTCCGTTCACTATCCTTTTATTTTTAATTATAAACTTGTGATGCTTAATTAGAATGAAAACATAGAGCTGAATAATGTGAATAGAAGAGATAATATGCATAGCAGTTGGAGGTTGGTGGCGAAATTTGATATTAGATTACAGAACTCATTGAATAATTTAAATAGTTCGCGAGTCTAGCTATGGGAATTGAATACTAGTGCCATTTTAAATAATGTTGGATGTATTTTATGCTATATTTATGCAGTATTTGATGATGTTGAACACATCTGAACTTCGATATTTTGATGGCAGAAAACATCTTGAAAACAAGGAGGGAATCCAAAGATGTCTGTATCAAGTAAAATTATAAACTCATGGATGGCTTGTAGACTACTGTTGCTTCTTTTTCTGGGAGATGGAGGACCGAACTGCTAGAGCATGCATGAAAAATAAGCCGGCAGCTGTGAGGAGCACCTTCTAGCCTCTGAGGCCGCAATTGTTACCAGCATCCCTCGTCCTTTCAATTGTGTAATCAGGTTCATCCTCTTGCCCTTCTTCTTTGTCTGAAGAACATACAAATAACATTAAATTTATGTTTTTGAATTGAACACAACGGACTTGGAAGTGTTTAGATGGAGTATAATTCATTGCAATACAACATCACAGCATACCTGTGTCTTCTTCATCATTGTCCATGATGAGGCGATTAAACCATCTCTGCTCATAGTCAACAGATCCTTTATCTAAACCAAGGAAGTATATTCCTGGTTTATGCTCGTACATGGACAAATCTCCACCGATGACACATGGATAATTAGGATCTGATTTGGTGTTGTGTTGGGTACTTATAATCATATTATTCTGGTGCTCTTGCATAAGCTCGACACCAAACTCCTTTTATCCGAAACAACTTAGCTAGTCCGGCCCTTACTGAAACCACCACTTGATCTCCACATTGTAATATTGTTTCGTTCTCCATCTTCCAATGACTCAACCATATCATATCTTCTCCGTCACCTGGGATATCATCATCATCATCATCATTAGAATTCTCCTCGTTTGCATAGGTAGCAAAGATGTTCAAGCCTCGGATGTTGTGACTAGAAGGGAGTCATCATCATCATTATCATCATCATCATCATCATCATCATTAGAATTCTCCTCGTTTGCATAGGTAGCAAAGATGTTCAAGCCTCGGATTTTGTGACTAGAAGGGAGTAAAGGGACAATAAAAGATATGGAGGACTTGGTACTTTTATAGCTGAACTGGCTTGGAACCTCATTCCCAACAAAAAATGTGCTGAATATACCATATTGATACAGTCCCTATGCATTTTCCATGATCATCACAACATTACTAAGTCATTTATTTCCCATTATATATATAAGAGAGGCGCACCTGGACAGGGCTCCATCTACGCTCTTCTAAACCGCTAATTTTATATGGATTGTTCATTCGAATGGCTGGCATAGATTCCAAGTTGCACAAGCCCAAAAGTTTGATCATTTCCACATCAACTCTATCAATAGGCTCTAACTTGTACCAGTACTCCCACTCAACTATGTTGTCGACTTCTTGCACAAAAGTCTCTAGTTGGAGCCCCACAAACGATTGATATGTTATTTTTTTCAATGATTTGCAAAAATCCACATCCATGTATTTGTGTACTCTCAGCAACCCCACAAGCGATTCGAGCTTCTTACAATTACAAAAAGAGAATTCATCGAGCCTCCTCAAACCTTTGATGAAAACTGGTAGGCTACAAATTGGATTCTCATCTAGATATAGTCCTTGTATTGAGGATAGATTACTTAAATCTGTGGGAAAGGCATCTTCAGAAAGATTGCACCTACTGAGATTCAACTCTACTAAAGAGCATGGAAAAGAACTCAAGATACTTGAACTTTTTCTGCCATAATTCACTTAATGGAATTCCATCTGTTTCAAGAACTTTCAGACTCCATCTTCTTCATCATCTCCGTTGGAAACTCATCAAGATTTGAGCAACCAGATAAAATGAGTGTTTCAAGTGATTTAAGCAATCACATGATCTTCAGAAGCATCCTAAGATTCTTGCAATCCTTCACGTTTAAGTACACAAGTCTCTCCATGTTTCTAATGGATTCATGAACATCAATCAGGCTTGTGCAATCTACAAGAACCAGTTCTTCTCGACTGGGGCAAAGTGAGAAGTCCATGATTTCAGTGAGGGCATGGGAATGGCTGAAGTCAAGGATCTTCAACAATGGAAGAAACTGTGTAAAATAAAAACAGAAAGAAAAAAATGTGTAGGAGTTAGTTTTAACATATGCAATGGGTCAAAAAATAAAAAACTGAATTGAAATGCGTAGAGTAACATACTTTTGTTCCTTTCCAGACTTGTCTCAAACTACTGTATTGCATTTCAAGAACAATTAGACACCCCAAAGGAAAATCAATAGGTATAGAATCCAAAGGAAATTGAAGCCAACACAACCATCTTAATCCTGTAGGGAAATCTGCACAACATCCATCCAGTCGTACATTAGGAAGATGGAGTAGCTGTAATTTGCGCATGCTTTCAAATGCATTGGTTTCCAAGACTGTCTAATTTGTGTTTATTGGATTGTTTGAAGGATGCATACGCATATCCAAGACAAGACCTTGGATTTTTTTGTACCCTAAAGGATAAAAAGGAAACATTAACATGGATAATTTTCACAAGAAGAAATACATATTAGACATAAAAGGCATGTTTCTTACATTCTTTTCCTTCAATACTTCGAAAGAATCCTTATGGCACCATAATCTACTGCGTTTTTCAGGCTCTTTTGATTCGTGGCAAACAATTTATCTTCCCATGTCATGCATTTGCACGTTGTTGCATCCATCAATTGTCACCAAGCATCTATCAATGAGATTTTGATGCCAACAATTGTATGGAAATCACATCCATCGAGTATTCTAACAATGTAGCTTTTGTTCCTTCTTATCAGAAAACAAGCAATGTGGAGGAATAATTTCCGGTCATGGTCATCTTGTAAACTGTCATAGCTTATTCTTAGTTTATTCATGATTTCACCATTGGGGATAACTTTTAGCTTCTCCAATGCACTTTCCCATACATCTATACTTTCTCCTGATAAAGAAGAGCCCAAAACTTTTAGAGTTAATGGAAGTCCGTCGCAGTAGTGTACTACCTTTTCTGAATATTCCATGTAACCTCTAAGGGGATGGTCCAGGTGAAAACCATGCCAACTGAAAAGCTCTAATGACTCATCGAATACAGAGTTCCAACTTTGTGCACCTTTGTAACTTGATGTGCCTTTAGCAACCTTTCATGCCTAGTTGTTATAAGTATCTTACTTCCCGGATAAAAAACTGATCTTTCATCTTTAGTATTGCATCTAATTGGTCCATATGGTCCACATCATCAAGAACAAGAAGCACTCTTCTAGAGCTTATGGCTCTTTCAATCTTTCTTAGTCCCTTACTAACACCATGTATTTTCACTTCTCTGCCGTTCAAAATATCAGAAAGAAGTTGCTTTTGTATTTGAACTAAGCCATTTGGTCGATATGCTGTTTCTCTGATATTTTCAATGAAACTACTTCCTTAAAAGCTTCTAAAGTTTGAATTGTAAACATGTTTTGCAATGGTTGTCTTCCCTATTCCAGACATGCCATACACAACCAGTATACCGACATCGGTTGATCCATCTTGTAACCACAAATTGATGTCTTCGACTTGAGATTCGATTCCAATCAATTTTGGTTCAACACTCAATGGTGTGCGACTTAACTTGTCTCCAACCACTTTAACAATTTTTTTGATAAACTTTGACTCATGCCTAAAAATTTACATATAAAATGAAAAATAAATCAAACATGTTATGTCTCACAGAAGTATTGGATGAATGAATAATGAATTGGGGAATTTAGATAATTAATAAATCAAACAAATGTAGACTAACATGGAAAATGACTAATCCTTAAGTTGAGTCTAAGTGTGATTTCTTTAAGTTGACCTAAATTGGGATTATTATTCACTACTGAGATTGAATTAATAAATATATAAAAATCTAGGACACTACAGATCATACATCAAATTGACCAAGAAAGAGCAGAGAAATGGAGATAATGAAAGTTACCCATCAGCTTGATTTTGTAAGACCATGCCTGCTAGGTCTGCAATCTCTGCAAGTGCCTTCCTCCATCCCTCCACTTTTTCCGGCGACTGATTTTTCTGGCTTGTAGCAAATGCTTTTCCAACACTTCCTGTCTGCTTCCTCACGTGGGATGGATCGACATCGTAGAAGACTGGTAAAACTACATGGTCTGAGGTGGTCCTCTTGCGTTCAAGGATCAGCACAAGCTCATCAAGACACCACCTGGATGACGCGTAATCTTTCGAAAACACGACAACAGAAGTTCATGACAGCTGGATCGCTTTCTGCAGTCCTGGCTTTATATCTTCTCCTCTCTCAAGTTCATCGTCGTCTCGGAACGTGAGAAATCCTGCGTTGTTCAAGGCTGTGTAGATGTGGTCGGTAAAAGTCTTGCGAGTGTCTTCGCCTCTGAAGCTTAAGAACACGTCGTAACGATAACCCCCACAAGTGTTGGAATCAGCGGAAGTTCCTTGAGCTGCTCTCACAAGAGCCATGGATGGAGGAACAAGCAAGCTGTGAATGTTTGTTTTGGTAAAAGCAAATGCCAAATGTAAAAGATGTCTTCTGCTTTGGAAAATAATGGCCACAAGTGGTAACTGGCAAGTGATGAGAGGGGAACTTCTTACGCTATTATACTATACAGAAATTATAACGCGTGCACTGTGTATCTGATTCTGTATGTGTGTGTATATACTGTGCACTTGTTACTCGAAAAATAGGCCAAATTTTGTGTTGGTGTTATAATAAAGAGAATTTTAACGAAAAGTTCTCGGTACTGTTCATTTTAACGAAAAATCACATTTTTACACTAAAAAGTCAATCCTGGTACTATTCACTTTACCCTTTATTTTGTCCTTATCGTTCAAACTCAAAGTTTTCAAGTCTTTTTCATTAGTTTTCCTTATAATAAAATAAAAGGTGTTTTTTTTTTGGGTCAAGATAATAATCAAATGTGTTTGAGTTGAGAGCTAAAACGTTACAATGTCATATTTTTTAGTTTTTATGCCACATTTGTATCAATTTTTTAATATGAGTAGGACTCACCAATACACGTAGGTCACGCTTTTATTAAAGACATTGTAGAGAAATTTGCAAGCTAGCCTCTCATATTTGATCAATTCAGTATTCGTTTTATTTTCCTAAATATTAGTAATTTTTGTTTGATTATATCTCTGCTAATTAATAAAATACTCATTGTCAACCAAAACCTTATGAAATTACCAGTTTAAACTTCTTATTAAAACATAACATGAATAAGAAATATGAGGCAGAAATGGAATTTCACATAACCAAATTTTGCTGTTTTTTTTTTCAAAACCTCACTTACATGTTATCCTAACATATCTCTAATTAAAAAATAAATAAAAAACTTCCCACCCCACATTCTCTGTCACTCTTTTCCTCTCTCCTTTTATTTCAAAAACAAAAATAAAAAATTTTCTCACACACTTTGTGTGTACCCATATGCTAGTATAGTTATATAATTAGTGTTTTTCCAACATTCTGTTTATTTTTTCAATACTATTTTTATCACACTATCATACCACATTGGTACAAATGGGCTAAGACCCGGTCTCTTGTCCCCAATTGCGTGTTCCCTTTGTGTCTGTTTACTAGGCTTTCTACGTGTGTCCCTCCACTTGGCTCTAAAGTTTTTACTGTTAACCAATTAAAAAGCCTAAAGAACTGAGGACCATCCATGCAAAACATTTTCCGTGTCTTCAACAATTGCCCTCTTCACCTCTAAATTTTGGTCGGTTCTGTGGCTTTCAGGAGTTCAGGGCGTCATGTTTATTTTAGGAGTGGAAAAAAAAAAACCGAAAATTCCAAACAAAACCGAAAAAATCTCGAAATTGAACTGAAAAGATTTCAAACCAAAAATCCTGAAAATTTCGGTACCTAATGCTGAACCGATCCTGAAAATGTTGCATTGTCTTCTATGCAAGTACTATATTCATTTCAGCTGGTATGTGAATTGGCCTTCTTTTTGAACTTCTTTCGTGTATCTAATTTCCAAGGGAAAGCAAATGATAATATAAATAAATCTGTTCTTCTGATACTGTTGGAACTATATCTATGGTTGCAGTTCAGGTGCTTCATTATCTTACCGCAGTTCCAATTTTGGTTTCCGATTGTTCATTGTAATTCTAATTTGCCTTCTGCAGGTTCCAATGACGGCATTGGATGTAATTTTGATGGACAAATCTGGACCGCATCCTCTTCTTCTGGTAAGAACTAAAAAGATTGAGAATTCTGGTCTAAGAAGTGATGGGATTAAATGCGAATTGAGTGATGAAGTCTGAGAAATGGAATTTTTACAGGTTCCTTCAGCAGGAACATGCTTACGTTGCCTCCTCGTGGGGTTGTCATTTGTGTTGCAGGTTCCCTCTGGAGCCCAAATCTACCTCTCTTTCAATTTCTTATTGTGATTTTTAATTGTTTCTTTAGAGAATGAAGTCCATCACGTGTAGAACCTTCAACAATGGAAGCAGATTACTCCCATTTTGGCACTTGTAGGCGTTTTGGTAAGTCCGACTTAACTTGAATCTCAAAACTTGGTTTTCTTTCTGATATATGCCAATACAATCAAAGTATAAATTGATCAACCTATTTCAAACCTACAATCAGGTATTTACCGGATCGTTCTCATGGGGAAGGGGAGGACTTCCTTGGGTTATAATGTCAGAGGTAGGTTACACTTAACAAGCATGACGTCCACAATATCGACAGAAATGTTCGAAATTCAAGTTCAGTCACTGCAGATATTTGTTATACTATGAGTTTCTACTAATTTAGCCTAATTTTGATTTCAGATATTTCCCATAAACATGAAGGGATCAGCCGGAAGCCTAGTAACATTGGTTTTCTGGTTAGGTTCTTGGATCATCTCATACGCTTTTAATTTCCTAATGGATTGGAACTCCGCAGGTAATGCCACAAAATTTTCGCTTCCTATTTCTGTTTGGATTTGAGTAAGACTCACTCTTACACATTTGATCTTATTTTACTCTTTCAGGAACTTTCTTCTTGTTTTCAAGCATATCTGCTGTAGCCATTTGGTCAAAAACTGGTACCAGAGACAAAGGGACGAACGCTGGAAGAAATTCAAACATCAATGAATCGGTTTTCAGCAAATAGATAAAAGGTGCGCCTGCATTGTGACATTGTCATCCATTTTCAGATGGCGTCTTATCGACGAATGATTGCACATTGCAGCATTGCAGAATCAAGCGTGTTCTGAATGTCAGCAAAACTTTGCAATTCAAGGTTTCATTGTAGCTCTGGTCCTGAGAAAAATACTAATTATCACACAACATTTTCTTTGTCGTAAACATGTTGGTGATCAGCACCTTAAAAGAATAGTCCATTGTTATAGACCAAACGTTGCCTGTATCACACGATGGTGAAGCATCTCCTAAATGTTTGATGTTGGATTTCTATCTCCTAATGATTAGCAATAATATGTATTAATCCATAATCGAGATTGGAGCAAGTGACTTGAGGAAGAGTTGGATTGAGGAGGCCTACTCGGATTTATGTTGAAGTTGTTTATTAAATTAAATGGAACCGGAACAGAAATGTTTTTCGTTACTTCAAGTTAGAGAGAAATGACCTATAAAATCATCACCAATAAAGGTTGATGCATAGTGCACAACACTTGAAAGATACGTAACTAACAAGTGTCAAGATTTCAGAGTCGGGTCAACGATCACTACTAATCACACTGATATTATCTCAAATTAACCACTTGCGCAAACATGCGTTTGTTGAGTTGTTAGAAGTAAAACCATTCAATATAAGTTGTAATTTATTCTATAAAACTTCCAATGTGGAATTGCACTCTTCAACAGCTAGCAAATGAGTTAAATCTTTTGTCATATTAGGTAACTAGCTAACAAATGGTTGCATAAATCAGGTCATTGTGTTTCTTATGGCCTTGAAATTAAGCCACTGTTGGTGTCCCTGACGCTATCCCTTTCTCAAAACACAATCCACATGATTTACGTACATCACTATTCTGAGGTAAGCAACCTTTCCAATGTCCCAATTTCCTACTAAGCCCCAGTTTGGGGTTGAGGTGATTTTAAAAAAAACTGCTATGAAAAAAAGCTGTGACAGTTTTTCGTGTTTGGTAAACATTCAGCTTCAGTTTTTTTTCACAGTTTTGGGTGAAAAAAAGCCAAAAACAAGAAGCTGCAAAACCCAGCTTTGAAAAACCGGCTTTTTTTTACATCTGTTTTACATAAAAGTTCACCAAACACTATAATACTACTTTTTTTTTTCAAAAGCACTTTTACAAAAAAGTTTACCAAACACTCTGCTGCTTTATTTCACAGCTGCTTATTCTCACAGCACAGCAGAAGCAGCTTTTTTTCAAAGCACAGCAATACCAAACCAGCCCTAAGCATTGCCTTTTTATCAGCTCCAACAGAAAGCGAATTAATATAACCGAACTCCCATTCTTCTTTCTCTCCATGGCTGAGGTACTATCTTCCGAGCAACCACGCACACCGCCTTCCCCTTTTTCTTTCTCTCCATGATTGTCAAGCACAGCTCGAACCACCCTGTCCACCAAACCCTAGCGAGTGCGGCCAATCTCGCTAACCTTTTACCAACTGGCACAGTGCTAGCAGTTCACACCCTCATCCCTACTTTCTCCAACAATGGTTCTTGCCAACTTTTCAATAAGTACCTCACAACATGTGTCATTACATTTTGTGCTCTCCCATGTTTCTTATCTTCGTTTACTGATAGCTTCATGGACGACGAGCAAAGACTCTACCATGGAATCTCTACGTTCAAAGGCATGTACATTTTCAACTGCAGTAACGCCGAGGACATGGATAGGGACTTGAAGAAGTAAAAAATAAAGTTCATGGATTTTGTTCACGCCTTTTTGTCACTATTTGTGTTCTTGGTCTTTGCTCTTAGCAACTCCGATGTCCAAAGCTGCTTCTTTCCTGAAGTGGGAATAAGTGAACGAATGAATTTGCCGCTCGGAGCTGGGATTTTGTCGAGCTCCACGTTAATGAAAGGAGGGACGTTGCATGGGTTTTATGGTGGAACCTCAACTTTCTTCATGGTATTAGAGCAGGTTGTCTCACGTGTGAAGCTAAAAGGCCACACGTGTTCCACGTCACCTGTTGTGTTGTCCACGTGTTAGGCTTGAAAATTCGTCACACGTGAGAGGGCGTATTGATAATGAATTTCACATTAAAGGAAGGAGGAACCTCACATGAGTTTATAAGTAAGTTGGCTATTTCCTATATTATCAATTAGTTTTATGGTGAATCCTCAACTTTCTTTAATGTTTACTCATTAATAGCATCTCAAACCGACTTGTCAAAGTGAACATAAAACGACGATGTGGAGCGAGACAATTGCTCAAACCGAGTAGTCCTACAAGCTCATAAACTATTTTTTGCTATTAAAATGATATATTTAGTTTAAGGAGTGAGAGGTTTAGCGAAGCTACACAGTGGACACTTTATATGGAAAGGGATCCTCTCCAAATCCTTTTTCACATAATCCACCAAGTTCGTGATCCAGACCGTTGAAATTTGATCTAACGGCTGCCAGGTGGTCCCTTATTATAACTGTAGCAGTGAAATCAAATTTCAACGGTCCGGATCATGAACTTGGTGGATTAGGTGAAAAGGGATCCGGGATCCCTTTCCATTTTATATAACTCGACGTTTAAGTTTAATTATAATAAATTAGAAACAAACTGATCATTAGTCAAACATAAAAAGCCAAAGCAGTCATCCGATCCAAAACCCACTGATGGTCTAAATAACTACAAATTAAGTACAAATTCTTTCACCTCGGATTTTCTAAGGATTCATTAAAATTAATTTCACAATGACTTGCATATAATATTTTACAAGTTTCTCTTTCTTATCTTGTGATTTGTATAGTTAAATTCAATGAAATTCGTCCAAACATAAGGAAACAACAGTGATTATGTTAATTGTTACATGAACAATATAGATTCAAGCGGTTAGTAGTCGAGACAAAAATCAAAAGTACAAGAAATCTTCAAGAAAAAGTAACATTCCATTTCAGCATATAGCTAGTAACAACAACCTAGCCAAAACATCATCTCCAAAACAAAACAAAACAAAAATAAAATAGTAAACATAATCATTCAATTAGTAAAACCAGCAATGGTGGCATGAGGCTCAAGAGCCTTAGCAGCTGGACTGCCCTCCACATCAGGGTTAGGCTCCACATGCTTCCCGAGAAGCTCTTCAGGTAAATTCTGTATACCCTTGAGATAGAATGTGTAGAAAATTTTAAAAGGGTACACAAGCTGCTGCAACTTCACTTGACCATACACACCTTCGAAAATTCCAGACCCTCCTGTCACCGCCAAATACGAATCCTCATAAGTTAAATAAGCTCCCTGCACAGAAATGTGACCATAGTCTCCAAAGTTGAAGCTGTAGATACCCTCGTATCGATCTCCACTATTGATCTTCTCCGGATAGTGTTGGATCAATAGGGTTATCCCCGTTGTGATTCCAATGCGTTTTTGCAAGTCCCCGGTGTACAATTTGTTCGTGAAAGGGACAACATCGCCAAGGCTGTGGACTTCTTTCCCGCTCAATCTTAGGTAGGCCGGGCTGCCACGGTCTAGCTCATTGAGCTCGTACACATGAAGCACTTGTGGAACTTCAGAGGCGGGTCTTTGATCAGTGTCGGCTGATGGGCTCGCTTGGCTTTTGCAAGTGAACGAGAATGTTTTTGGCACAGAGAAGTTGTTTAAATGTGAGTAGGAAGTGTGGAGTTTTATATCAAGTGGGTTTTGAAGCTTCAATGACTTAGAATAATTGGTAGGAAAATGATGAGCACAGGAGCCCAGCTTAGGGTTTGCAAGTTTCACAGAGGGAACGAAAGTGAGGGAAGAGGTTAAAGAAGCCATTGATTCTAGCTAAGTTATTTTCCTCTTCTTTTCTTAGCAACTGAAAATTTCGTGGAAAATGCATAGAAGACATTGTGCTTATATAGGATTTGACAGATAGGTTTATTTTCATGTGAATTCAATTAGATGAAGGTGGAAGGGTAGGAGAGTGTGAATGACTAACTCATTGGATTTCCAAGATAAATGAATGAATTGCTTTCAGTGCGTTATTGATTTCAATGCAAGAAATGAATCGAGTTCATTGTTTTTCAACTACTAAAATAAATGGATTAATAAGTATACTAATTATCTGATGAAAATTATTGACTAATGGTCTACTAACTAATGGTCTCTATACTGGATGTATACAAATTTAAAAATTTAAACTTATTCAACGTGATAAATAAGGTGTTGAGTATTACCATCATTTGAGGATGGTGAACAAAATGCAATTGAGCATCTCCAATGGAAGTCTCTATTTAGGGACTTTCACCACCACTTTTGAGTACTCATTACTGACCAAATTAGGCCATCTTGGTTATTGAAGCCCTACCATTACGTTATTTTATAATTCTAGCATGTGCTTGCTTATATTATCTCACGCAGGTTTAAGTTGTAGAGCCATATGAGAACGGGTAATGTTAGGGAGATTAAATTGCAAATAAAATTTTGTAAACTAAATAACATGAAAATTGATGATTGAATTTTTATAATCGTTGATAAACGTGCTCATTCCTATTAGTGACAAATCATTTAGCTTACAAATGTAATCTACAAAATTAATCTCCCTAGCATTACCATATGAGAATATGTGAGAATGGTATATAAGATCAACGGTGATCAGGTCGGCTGGACCTTCTTGCTAATTGATCGGGCTACAACGAGCATGGACGATCTTAAATGGGCTGACCCATTGCACACTTTGGCAATATATGTGTATTGTTCCACTCCTAATAAAATCGAGGCATTTTGTGATAAAACCCAACATTTAGCAATATTGGTTAAATTATGACAATATCAGTATTTTTAGGAGTGTACCAATGACCCGTATCTTTGAATATCTGACATATTTGTTATAAACTGTTTCTTATTAGACTGAACCAGTATATATACTAGGGTTGGGCATTTAAAAAATTAAAAACGGAGTGAACCGCCCGAACCACACCTGCGGCTTGGTTTGGTTTTTTGTTTCTTCTAATTTTCAGTGGGAAAACCAAATCGCACTGACCTTAATCAGTTTGGCAATCAGTTTCCAAAATTCTTAGGGTATAGTTAACCGAACCAACCCGCATACATTTAATTTTAGTTTTAGTTTTTAATCATAATTAATACATGTAGTAACATAAATGGTTACTTATTTACAATTTACAGTGTTTCCACCACATGAAAACAAAACCTGATTAGTTTAAGAGTCCATTTGGAGAATAACAGGGGGGACCATTTGGAGAAGGCACTGCTTTGGTCTCTCCTTGGGCTGCTTCATTTGTGCTTTCCTTTGAGCAATCACTAATATTGGTGATATGTTTTGTAGCTTTTGGGAGAGAAATTTGTTATATATTTTCGTCTTTACACAAACCGAAAACCGATTCAAACCAACCTACGACTATTAGTTAACCGACTTGAACTGTTTTAGAATCAGTTTGGTTGGTTTCGGTTTACAATTTTAGCTCAACCGACTAAGTTGGTTTGGTTTCGATTTTGACTCAAAACCAACCTAACCAACCCACACCCACCCTTGATGTATACTAAATAGCTCAAAAATAGCTTGAGCTTGATTTTGTACTTTAGCTTTTTGCGCGAGCTCGTATAAAAAGCATGCCAAACCTAGCTTGAACTCCAAAAAAATTAACAAATGAGCTAGAGCAGAGGGTAATTTGACTGATCTACTCCTTTACAACCCTACGAACTCGAATAGTTATATATTCACTGCAACCAACAATAAAGGATTTTTGTCTGGATGGTCGACGTTGAAGCGCCAGATATGTTATTACCTTAGCATCTAAGGAGGAAAAGTCGTGTATGGCTTTGCTTCCTGATGTGGTGGTAGTACAATAATATCTTAAGTACTACTGTACGTGGATCCTCTTTGAAGTTCCTAATCGACCAATCATTACTTTACTTTAGTCTAAAGATAGATAAATTTTTAGTTATGACGGGAATACGGATAGTACACCACGTGTTTTATGTAAGCGGTGAGAAATTTTATTTTTTAAGTTATTAACTTTTTAACACACATATTCCACTATGTATATAGCGACACATGGTGTACCACCCCATGTGACGGTCACATTAAATAATCTCTCATAAAGAAGGGTTTTCAAGATCAAATGAACAGTGTTTGGGAGTGAATTTCATTTTATTTACGGCCATGCCATTGAGTCTCTCTGCCACTGTTTTTGCTGCTAGGTTAGTTCGTTTTGGGCTGTGTTTGCTGGGCTTACCTCAATGGTTAATGAGGCCGGCCCTTTGGGTGTTCAAATGACAGAAATATTCATCTAGGGTTAGGATCACACGGCTAGAATTAAAGGGTTGCAGGGCACTTTTGTCATCTTAATTTTGGGATTGGGATTGATGGTGAGGGCAGACAGAGAGGGACAGTTGCCATGCTGCTTATGAGAGATTTTTCAGTGTGATTGGCATATGATGTGGTACACCATATGTCATTTTACAAATGATGAGACATGTGTGTTAAAAAATTAATAACTTAACAAATAAAAATTTTCATCATTTACATTACCACCTAATTTCTCGTCGCTTACAAAGGGAGAGAGCGATAGAGAGAGATTTCGTGCGGATTTTCGATTTGGGAGAGAGAGAGAGGGGGAGAGAGAGAGAGAGAGAGAGAGAGATTTCGTGCGGATATTCGGTTCGGGAGTGGGAGGGTGACAGTGAGAGAAATCGTCGGGATTGCAGGGACAGCAAATTTGCTGTCCTTCGTCCATCCTGCGTCTGCATGTACTCATTCACAAG
Source organism: Heteromeles arbutifolia (assembly GCA_024362995.1). Taxonomy (NCBI): domain Eukaryota; kingdom Viridiplantae; phylum Streptophyta; class Magnoliopsida; order Rosales; family Rosaceae; genus Heteromeles; species Heteromeles arbutifolia. The sequence continues at coordinate 11,721,717 of JANCRC010000017.1, read as the reverse complement.
GTAAGTACCATTTTTATACTTGATTCTCTACTGTTTGGTATGGTTTTAATTCTCTCTGCCATTTTTATATTCGTGCATGCCCTGATTGAAAAGCCAAGAAATCATTTTGAAATCTTTTGTCTACTGCTCCTAGCCGCGTGTATGTTCTTCTCCAACCCCACCTCTCTTTCATCAACAAAGCTTGATAATTTGTTTTATTTTCTTCTGGAAAAATTTCCGATTTTGATTTTATTCAATTTTGTTGTTTTGTTTTTGTTAATTGCAGCTGCCAGTAGCAATTTTCCCAGTACACATGCCCTCGATGCAACTCACGCTACTGTTCCCTGCACCGCTACAAGGTATGCATGCTGATTTGTATGTATTTTTATTTATTTTATTTTGTAATATTTAGCAAAATCAAACATTTGATCACCTTCTTTTTGTGAGATCCCACATCGTCCGGAGAAGAGGAGATGATGTGTCTTATATGTACATGTCTACCTCCCTATAGTAAGACGCGTTTTGGGTGGAAATCCAAGAACAAATCCGTGAGGGCGTGACCTAAAGAGAACAATATCTTACTATGCGGATTGGGATGTGACACTTTTGATTTTGGGTTTGGTGGGTTTGGTGCGTACTGATATAAATTTATTTGGTTTTGGTTGATTTGAAATTGGTGATTGGATAACACGTTGGAATGTTAATTTTCATTCTTATATTCGTTATCTGTGAGAATAAATACAGATGCATAACAATATTGTTGCACTTCTACTTTTCTTGGGTTTTAATACATTTTGTGTGTTTGCTTAGTCTTGCCTTGGAGTTGGAAGCACTTTGTGTGATGGATTGTGATTTGTTTGAAAATATATTTAGTGTGATGATTTTGAGTATAATGTGTTTTCCTGATACTGTTTTTTCTCCCTCTGTGTAGTCCAGTCGTGCAGAAGACATCTCCATTAACCGGTAACAGATGAAATCGTTTGAAGTCGAGGTTTATGTGCAGATGAGGGAAAATGATGCAAGTGGAGGATAGATAACAGCTCAAGACACATGGTATGAGGGTGCAGGTAAATTGTACATATGCATCTGAAAAAAGTAAAAAGTAAAGGCAGATTGGATGTAGCTTCTCCTTCTCGCCACAACAGAAAATACTTTTGAACTGCATTAAGTTGTTAATAAATTAAGCTTAAGCTATATTTTACTTATCAAGAATGGGTAAACTGTTTTAAATAAGAAAATTAAGTGCTTATATCAGGTAAACTGTTAATTTTCCAAAGTTTTCAAGTAAATTAGATATATAGTTTAATTTAAAAAGTTGAGGTGACCTATACTTTTGTTAAATTATACAGTTTAATTGCTTCCCCTTTTTCCAATCTCTATATATCTGCTCAACTCTTGAGTCAATTATTTGTCAGTATGAATGTTTAATTGCTTGATAAATGATGTCGATTCAATTTGAAGAAATATGACTTTTGTTCAATAGGGATTTGAAATAGAGATTGAGGCTCACATATGAGTAAGATATCTCAATTGTTCATTGATTCTTAGGTGCTACAACGTCTTTTTAGTTGTTTTGTCTGAAAACTATTCATGCATGCTGCGGCTAATACATTCAACGTCAGCAACAAAACACAGGCACATTTTCTAGTGGTCTATAAGATATCTATATCTCAGATAATTAACCAATTCTTTTTTGCTTCCTAATTAAAACGTGAGTCACGATCTCTATGTGGTCGCTTATAGCTCATAGAAAAAGCAACTTATAACCTAGACTCACAGAAAAAGTACAATTTTATCTCGTTGCTCTTTCTTTGAAACTTCTTTTTTAAAGGAAAGTCCCTGTCAAAATACTAGGATATTTTTTTCGATTTAGGACCTTTTTGGATATCTAGATATTTGGGATATTTGCAAACCTTTTAAGATTTTCATGTCGCACCAATGTCCCCTTCGGTGGAAATTGTCCTTGCCAAATGCCAATATCAATAGCTTACCTTTTACAAATACATAAGTTAGTGCTTCTGCTTAAGTTGGATGGGTGACCCTTATTTTTACTTATTACATATTTATCTCAATTTTTGACTGTCGAATCGAATAAATTGAAGAAGATTAATAACATAAAATAGCAAGAGTGCAAGAATAGTAAAAACAGATGTGGAAATAGCACTGCGCAAGTCAGAATGCATATGGATGTGTTTCTAGGTGGTATCGATCTAATTATCTATAAACGCTTTTAGTTTAAGCAGTTAAAAAACATTTAACTATACATCAAAAGATCTTAAGTTTAATTTGATTAATCTCATAAAGCTAACCCTGCGATGTAAACTAAACTGCATGCTTATATTGCTTTATTGGATTTTCATCAAAACCATATTTTCTTCGTCGAAGATCAAAACCAATTTGATGAATTTGATAGAGATCTATTGCCATCGATAATTAACGGAACATATAAAGCAGTGTGAAGGTCAGACAGTGCACCAGATGCAAGTGCTAGTGGCAGTGCCAGGTAGCACAATTATAGACATGGCACCAAAATTCAGTAATCTGATATATACACATCTATCCGGAAAAGGGATCAGGAGAGGATCCCTTTCTCCTAATACATCAAGTTTGGGGATCCGAGTTATTAAAATTTGATCTAACAGCTAAAGTTATTATAACTTTTAAAATGGGCTCCTATTTGTAGCTGTTGGATCAAATTTCAATGATCTGGATTCTCGAACTTAATAGATTAGGAGGAAGGGATTCGGAGATAATCCATTTCCCATTTATCCCTCACTTCAAAGTTGAAACTTGACATGAGGTCAAAATGCAAAAGGAAATTTTTACAGGCTGCATAAATTGAGAAATGAAATCTCATATATTTATATGAACATTCATTCTCTTTATGTAATTTCGAATCACCCCCTCGTACTTTAGATGACTACACATACAAGAATAATAGTTTTCTCAATTTTTTTTTACTAGCATAACATCATTTTATCGTAAAATAATGATACATGTATGATTCATTCTCTTTATTAAAAATGACTTAAAAAAAAATTAATTTGATCTAAAAGTTAGTTAGCTAATCATAAATAAAAGAAATTGATGGTTTATCACTTGTTATCATAACTATTTTAAGAATGACCATATAGTCTATAAATTAGATAAATGTTTTAAAATAAAATATTCCCGGTGCTGATGAATCAAACGATGATGGTCAAGGAGGCTGAAAAACCTCTGTAAGTTTTCTTAACCCTTAGAATGATGGACTGTCGTGACAAAATCACTCATTTTTTACAAACAAAATTTACAGTGGAATATTGATACCAATGACAATGCAGAATATCACTGGTATAAAACGAAATAAACCATTACAAAAAACGAAGGAAAAAGGGAGACAAAAACAAGTAATTGTGAAGATAAGATAGTGATGAGGATTGCGATATGAAGACGGGTGGAATATAATGGCAGATGTGAGCGAAGTCTGAGGCCATCTTACGTGGGACCCGGCATACTTTGCTCTCCTCTCTTTCACTACAGCTCGTATAATTTTTCTTTCTTTTCGAACACCGCCTTTTCATTTCTTTCTTTTTTTTTCTTTTTCTTTTGTCACGCTGGCACTCTCTTCACCATTCTTCCCACTAGTACCACCCACTACTCTCTCTCTCCTCTCTCTCTCTCTCTCTCTCTCATCATGCATTTTGGTTGCCCTATCTTTGGCGAGAGGTCTATATTACTAGTACCATTCGCACTCCTCTCTTTCCTCCCCATTTTTCCTTTACAAATTACAAAACCAAACCCTATTTCTTGCATTCTTCTTTCTCTTCTATGTACTACTACTCTCCTCTCCTCCTCCTCCTCCTCCTCACCCTTCTATTCATTTCTCTACTGAATCAATATAAACATAATAAGTTTAGTAATTTTGTAATTGTATTAAATCCAATTATGATGATTAGCTTTTGTAGAAAGATCACCCCTCACTCTATCCTTGGCCTCACCACAGATACTACCCCCACAACAGCAACAACAAAAACCACCTCCATTGATGCTCATGAAAAGCTCCCATTAAAATGCCACCATTACATTTCGCCTTCAAGTTCTACAAGATCAGGAGGAGGAGGGTTACTAGGATTGGTCGCCGCAACCGATAACGATCGCATGAAAAGCCAACCCCTTGTTTTGGAATCTTCATCCATCAAATCATCATCCTCCTCCTCCTCCGCTGCCGCCTCCTCATCCTCGTCGTCGTCATCAGATTCGTCACCGCCAGCTTTGTCGCCGGTGGTGTTTGAATTTGGAACAATGAGAGATCCAGGTGGGTTTGGGTTCATAGACGACATAGGAGGTGGTGTGGACGGCTTGATGTCTTGCACGGAGAGTCTAGGGTTTGAAAGCTCGGACGAGAGGCTGGTGGACGATCATCAGATCATTGAAAGAATTAGCCATGTTCCTGAGAAAGTTGATGAGAATGATCAAGATGGTATCGAGGAGGATGCATGTTTGAGGATGATGAGGCACTCGATTAAGAGAGCACCGAAATGGACGAAGATGGGGGAGAGGAGAGTGGAGCCCAAGAAGTTTCCTCCCCCGCTTTCATCATTGAATCAAAATGGACATCCAAGGTATTATCTGAGGCCTGAGAGGAAAGATGGGAGGTTGGAGCTTACGGAGGTAAGGATTTATAGGCCTGAGATTTTGAGAGCTTATCGTGAAGGTGGACGGTTGAGATTGCATCTTATTAGCCACGAACCTCACATCCAAGAAGAGGAAGAACCAATATTAGAAGGCATAGAAGAAGTACAAGAAGAAGAAGAAGAAGAATTTATTGATGAGGAGGAGGAAATAATTGATGAGGAGAAAGAGGAGGAGAGTGTTGGTGAATGGAAGCTGAAGGTAGGAGGAGAAGGGTTTCGCCGGTGTCAAATTCTGGTGAACCGCCACCATGTCCATCACCACCACCACAACCACCACGGCAACTTGCCTGTGTGGAGCCAGCAGCAGCATTGCGTGACAACCAGGTGATGATAGCATGAGCTCATCACTTGGCTAAAAAATCAGGAAAACATGGCATGATGTTCAAGTGTCAGCGTTGAGGAGGCAAGTGTGTACGTGTAGTTAATTAGGGCACCGTTTCCTAGCAATTAGGGTTTAAGGGTCCAACTTAATCATTTAATGGTAGAGTGGGAAAATGGCTTAGCCAACCTGGTTAAAGCAGTTTACTTTTCCCTCTGCACCAAGATTGAATCAGTTCATTCCGAAGTTTAGATGAAATTTTTTTGTAGATTTCCTATTGTTTATCAAAGTTAATGGTAGAGAGGGAATTTAGTAATTAGGAAGCTAGGTCATGTATGCTTCACGGTCGGTGTATTTTATCTTATGTACGTGCTAATTAAGTTGATTAATTAGCATTAGTACTATTGTGAGTGTAAATGTAAAATAAATTGCATGGTTGACGTGTCTCAGAAGTTTTCTGCCAATTTAATGTGAAGACGGTGAGGCATCTCTGCTGTTGACAGCAGGCAGGCTCTGCAGATGAAGGGCTCTGAAAACGCAGACCCGGAAGGCAGGAAATAACAAACACAAAAGAATCAACTAGGCTACAATATTATGCATGTTATTATGCAGCATGCACTCTAATACAAGTCGATCGTGTAAACTTTGGTAACATGTTGCATACGTGTTAATTTTGATTGTCTAGCTAGTTAAACTAAACAAGGGCAATTCTCATTTTAAACTCAATTTTTTTATTGTTTTAATTTTTTAATATCCATGTGGGGTCAGATTGACACTTGGCATTCAGTCATTATCCACGTGGACGTCACGTCATGTGTTAATAGAGGTTCTGACGGAAAGCCTAACAGATCAAGAAAAAAACTTATTTATGAAAGTTTAAAAACCACGATACTTCAGAGTAGTAAAGTAAGAATTAACCACTAAACAATGCTTCGTACACTGCAAAAAAGAGTTTTTTTCGTGACAAAGCTTCTCCAGGGTGAACTCAATATTTGACAGAAAAGGTTATTTCTCCCAACAAAATTCAATATTATCAGACGAAAACTATACCGATGAAAGTTTAACATTATCCGGCGAATGATTTGTCTTTGTTATATTTTTTTTAATTAATATTCTCGACCATTGCAAAATAGAGAGATTTGTTGGCTTGAAATCGCTCCTTCAATATCAATCCCAACAAACTATTATTCCGTCATCAGTCATTATAAGATGCAAAATATTATATGTCTTGGAGAATTTTCGTCGCCATAGTTACTTTTATAGTCTCATGAGCTTCATGGGATTATTGTTGCAGTTACGATATGCATAAGTCATTTATATAGGTTAGAATGTTGGCCATATAAGTGGGGTGACAAGTAGTTTGAGTTCATATTACTATATAAGATGAGCTTGAGATAATATTGTAATCACCACCAGTCAACTAGAAAAATGGATTGAGAGGGACTTGTTGTGAGGTGACGTACAGATTAAAGACAAAAAAAATAAAATAAAGGGACGAAATTAAAAGGGTTAGGGTTTTCTGGGGTGTATGTTGTTGAGTGCTACCTTTAGGGAAGATTTCGACCAACAAAAAAAGTCATTGCCAGCTACAATATGATCACAGCACCCTAAGACACGTATATATATTATATATCGAATTGTTGAAATATGTATGTTTGTTAGATGATCATTTTATTTGCGGATTTTTTTTTTTATTTTTTGTTTTTAAAATATTAAGAAATTATATTGGAGAAAGAGGTGAGACGAAGAGAGAGAAACAAAGATGAAAGAGTAAAAGTAAAATTTCGAAAGTAAAAACAACTTACAGTGACTTTTGATTTTTACTTTTCATGATTTATTTGTGTATTTCTTTTGCATCTCTTGAACTATATTTTCATCACTATTTTATATCTCTTATTTCTCCAACGTATCTCTCTATCCCTAACGCAAAGATTAAATCAAAATCAAAATGATTATCAAACGACCAATACATTTACAATTTAAGTTATTAGTTATCTAATTTACTACCGTTCTTAATTTGGTACAGCATATTTAACTGGTTATGGAATAGATTTCATTTATGTTGTAGCATGCTTTAAACAAGCTTTAAGCTTTCGTTGGTCATGTGTTCAATGCTTCAAACATAAGATGTAGTATGAAAAGCAAATTAGCTTACTCATGTATACGTACTAACCGCACATTTTACACATGCTTATTAATGATTCCTAACAATAATAACTCACAAAGTAAGTTGTAATACTATAATAATTATCGATCTTTAATACTTTTGCATGGTTTAACTCATATTCATTAATGCATAAATACAAAAACAAATATCTTATTAGAGTTTGACGCATATATCTTTCTTATTTGACAATGCGTGTATTGTTGAAAGCTACATTTTCATATGTGTAGTTCCACTCACAAACCACAATTATTGGGCTGCTCTGTACACATATAACTTATATATTAGCCAACAAGGACTAGGATATACATGAGAGTTGATTTTCACACATTTTTTTAGTTGTTCGCACACACTTTTTTATTTTGATCATCAAATTGAATAAATAAAATGAAACAAGTATCATACAAGGATACGCATGTGGGAGGAGAATAATAGTGTATGCTTATCCTTTCCATATATGATGATATAAAGAGAGTTTAGGATTCGGGAACATACACGTTTTTTAACACACATTTTGGTATCCATTTTGCTGGGTCTACTTCGCAATGTATTTCCACAATCCGAACCATCTATATTTAGTACATCATTCATAGATCATCTACTAAGGTGAAGAAACAATTTTCATCTCTAGTGTTGATACTCCTTAAAACACAAAATGGTTAAACTATTGGTTGTTAAGGGAAAAAAAAAATTGGTAGGGATCAAATTCGCACCAAAGTGCACATACATAATTGATTTTCGTCACTACGATAGAGCGCCACATGTGAAAATATTTTGTGACCTTATACAAATTAATTCTCACTTGATCACCAAGTTTTCTTATTCAGATGTTACAACTGGCGAGATAAACCTTTTTTCTACTGTAGTTTACATGTCATTTCCCCAGCGGAATTGATGTATTATTCATAAAAACAAAACAAGATAAAAAGTTCAAGGTGCCGAAAGTGGAAAAATATAATTTCGTCGACAGCAGGGTTCGAACCTGCGCGGGCGAAGCCCAACAGATTTCAAGTCTGTCTCCTTAACCACTCGGACATATCGACGTTTGTGCAACTCTATAATAAATTAAACAAAAAAGCAATAACTCCTAACCATCTCAATATGATGATTAAGCATATACCATTTATCAATTTTGTCATTTTAATAGTTTCCCTATTTCGTGTCTTGCTCTTTCTCTTCTTTTCTCTTTTGGGTCAATTGCTCCATTTTTATTCTGATAAAGAATTTAGTAATTTTATGGATGAACAAATCATGAATCTACTAAAAAGAAAGTTAATATCGAAAGTAAAAACGTAACTCATGACTCAACTCCATTGGAGTTATCTAGAGCCAAGCCAGTTAGAGCTTAGCTATATTAGAGATGTATAAAGTCAATATTTTTTTTTGGTCAAAGCTGTTGTAATTAGTTTGCTTAATTATTTGATTATTTACAGCTTAATTATGTTTTAGCTTTGTGTATAAATCAGTTTCTTTAGTTAATGAAAATCAAAATATCATTTCCTTTTAAATAATGCTCACAACTCACCCAATGGATAACTTTTAAGCGACAACGAGATCAATGATTAAGATTAAATTTATTGAATTTGTGGATGAAAAATACAGGAGTATTGACCGTTAGCTCAAATATATATTTATTGTATACATTGAATCAGATCAATTCAAGTAGTCATAGTTTTACAGTATCAGAGCAGGTTAATTATCTCACTTGTGAAACCCAACAATCACGCGTGTTCCATGTCACTCCTATTTGTTGACCTATAGACTATAGTGCATGTCCTTATAAGTAGTTGATCTATTTCTCATATTGCAAATTAGTTTTGTGATGTAACCTCATCGTCTTTTTACCATATAATCATAACACCACCATAAAGAATGTCAACTCAGTAATGTTGTGTGGAAGTGGTTGGGTAAACTGACACACCCCGACCTGGAATGTCCACTAGGACTCCAAATCGAGCTGTGCTGGCCGACACCTAGAAGGTGACGAAGCCATAAAGTGTAGTGATGTCAACGCATTATGGCAAGTACTGCAAGATATGCCCAACAGTCATTTTATCGAAAACTTGGTGGGGACAAAAATGTTTCATACCATATATTCGAAGGATCCATGGAGGATCTTCATCGACATTTTTTCTGGCTTCTGATGGGTCTCGACCACCTTGGTCCCTTTATGGATTTTCCCTTGACCATTGGCACCAAACTATGTGATTAGTAATCCATGATGACAAGTTTTGGTTTATGTGGTGCAAGTGCGGCTTTCATACCAACTCATGAATAGATTCTACGTATGTCATTAACTTGGGAATTACACTTGTGAAACCAACTACCTGAGTGAACTCCAACTTATAATCAGTCTATGGTTATCGACGACATTGTTCGATATCCAGAAGTTGCTAATTGATATTTCGGCGGTGTGACTTTTGATATCGGACTCATGCTAGTATCTAGAAGTGATCATTCCGGATCTTCAGGCAAAAGATCGACTTCTGTTTAAGTTCGTCCTAAAGTAAATTGTTAGAAAATTCTTTCTCTGACATTAGGTCCGTTTACGAGAGCTTAAGTTGGGCAGTATTGCATCCATCACACGCATGATGAAAGCATTTTAGGTTCTTGAACCTAAATATCGAATCTTGCCACCTCGTCGAATACGAAAAATGTGTTAGTTTTTCCTAAGTTTTGGGCTGTTTTGTCGACTTGTTGACATTTTGGAAAATTACTTTGGCGAATGCTTTTAGACTTAAAGTGAGGCCTTTTGGGAGCTCACTGGCTTCGGGTTCCATCGGAACTCCGAAGTTAAGCGAGTAGCGCGCAAGAGCACTCCCATGATGGGTGACCCACTGGGAAGTTCTCGTGTAAGTTCCCAGAAACAAAACCGTGAAGACGTGGTAGGGGCTCAAAGAGGACAATATCGTGCTACGGTGGAGTCGTGCCCGGGATGTGGTGGGGGCCCGGGCCGAGATGTGACATAAACAATAATTAACAACAAATTAATATCTAGGTTCTAAAAGACGCTAAGCGCTAGTTAGGCTGCAGGCTAGGGCCTAGCACCTAGGTGACTAGGCATGGTCTAAGGGGGCCTAGGCGAATTTAAGTAAATTTATTATATATTGTATAAATAATTTTCTGCTTATACTTAAAAAATATATAATTCATCATAAACTGCAAAATAAAATGACATATACATTATAAAGTATTGAAACACAATGAAAACATGGGGAACAAGCATATAATGTGTGTTTCATCTAAGTATTGAACAAGTCTCTTACAATTTATTGGAAAAAAAAAACATGCAAAATGAAAGTTATCTATTTTCTGTCTAAGCGAGTTGCGATCTAGGCAAGTGATTAGGCGGGTCTGGGTGGGCTAGGCGGTCTAAGCGGGTGCCTAAGCAGGTCTATGAGTCATTTCTTAATTTTCAAATGTCTTGGGATAAATCAGGACGGGGGACAGCCGCCTAGCCCCTAGGCAGGGATTTTTTTTTTTTTTTTTTTTTAATACAATGGATTTTTAGAACATGATTATTAAGGAAAACTAACGAAATGTCCAAAAAAAAACTTATCTTTTAATGAAAAGCCATTTTTAAAGGTATAGTAAATAGTACCAGTTAAAGGTAAAAATGTGGTTTTTCGTTAAAAGTAAATAGTACCGGAAATGTATTGTTAAAACTCCTTTATTATTAATCACATTTCTTCATTGGAGCTGGAGCAAACCAAATTCAGTTTGTTTGGAAGCGCTTATATATAACAGAATAAATACAAGAGTTTTAATTAGTCCAACGCACAACAACGGGGACGTAGCTCATATGGTAGAGCGCTCGCTTCGCATGCGAGAGGCACGGGGTTCGATTCCCCGCGTCTCCATCATTTTTTTCCATTTCCTTCTTTTATTCGTCGCCGTCGGATCTGGGCTGGGTATTGTGTTGGATCTGGACCCGAGCTTCATTCCGAACGTAAGTCGCGACCCGAAGAAGTGGGTCACCATAATTCACAAATAATTTTGTGATCCCTAAGTGTGTTTTTAATTTTTTTAATTTTATTTTTTATTAGGTCAATTGTAATCCTCAAGTTATGCCCTCCTACGTGCCAAATAAAAAAATTTGAGGTGTTAATAGTGGATCGCCTCACATCTTAAAATTTACCTGGATTGTTTTAAGATTTTCGAGATGTTAGTTTGTTATCTTAATGTTTGAATATATATATATGTGTGTGTGTGTAAGTCATGCTCCTTCTAATACATTTTGGTTAGTTAATACAAACATTAGAGAATCATACGTCTATTGATAAAGTAAACATTTACAAGAAAAATTTAGACGTGTGGAAGGGTATATATACAACCTACAATGTTTCTGGTCATATCTCAAAATTTCAAAGAGTGGAAGAATTCTTGCTTCAAACTTCTTTAGATTTGAAGTCGTATGCCTCATTATTATTATTATTATTATTCCTTTTCCACTAGGGCTGGTCATGCACTATCAACTTGCTTAGATAAATAAGCGGAGAATAGAAACTAAAGTATCAATGAGAGGAACAAAGGATTTTAGGAGAGATTGTTCGTCTTCTTCACAAACTACAAATCTCAAAAAAAAAAAAAAAAAACAAAAAAGGATAGACATCCATTTGATCACGTCGTTACTAGGCGGATACAAGATTTGAACCTTCGGGGTCACTGTGTTAAATACAATTTTTTAAATAGGAACAGAGCGCGAAGCGCGCAAAAAAAAAAAATTCAATTTGTTCACTTGGCGAGCTTGTTGTGCACATGTCAATCGATATCGACATATGCTGAAGCAATCTGATGAGTGAGATAGAAATGACGTGCTGTTGATGCAACATATCGAGTGTTGTTGACGCAATATGTCAAGATATGCCTAGCATGCATTACATCAAACATTTAGTAGGTAAAAAAGGACATGTACCAAACATTTGGAGAGCCAAGAACTTCACATATTTATTTTCTAGACTCCATTGGTCCTAGAACCGTCCCTATTTCCATCTGCCTCTAGTTGTTACGATTTAAGGTGTAGGCTTGCTTTGCGGATTTGGTGGTTTCCAATTATCTGTCTAGATCATTTCCAGATCCTCTTTGTAAGAATCCCGAGAATCCGTAAACCGTGTTCGTTCATTGCACATCAATTTAGGTCAGCCGCGGTAAGCATTATAGCATCGGTTTAGGTAGGTAGGAACACAATGGATGAGGGTTAGTGATTAAGCGTAATATACGTGCATCACTTTGTGTAGAGCAGAATGAATGAAGACAAATTCTATTCAAGGACAATACTAGTGATGTGAGTTGTATAGTTGTTTGTGTGACTTTGTTCGTTATGAGTTTTCCATTTTTGAGTTAGTTTTTTTTCTATTAGATTATTGTTTTCATCTTACAAACAACTTTGAACCATCAGGAGATGGATCAAAGATTACAGATAATTCAGGCTCGTATTTCACACAACACGTTCTAACATATTATTTTATTTTATTTTTGTATAATTTTTTTTACAAACAGATTAATTTTTAGGAAAACTAACGAAAAAGTAAAAAAAAAAAAAAACTTTAGTTTTAATGAAAATGGACAAATGAATGTGTAGTGAATAGTATCAAAGAAAAGTAAGAATACGATTTTTCGTTAAAAATTAACAGTACTAAGAATGTTTCGTTTAAACCTTATTAATTTTTCTATTGTAAACAAGTAAAGAACGTGTACTGACAAAAGAGAGAAGAAAAAAACGTGTAGTGAAAAAAGAATATCAGAAAAAAGTCAGATGCCAGTAATGTAAAAAGAACTAGAAAGAGTATAAATTATGGAAGTGAAAAACCAGATGCCAACGTTGTCACACTCCATCGTTTGAATTTCTGATTTTTCAATTCCATTTTCTACACTCAAAATCTTAGAGAGAGATTAAGATTGAGATAGTTAGAGAGAGAGAGAGATCTTAAAATGCAGCAACAAAATTGCAAGAGCAGATTACAGCCGGTTCTACCGAAGCGGATAATCCTAATGCGGCACGGCGAGTCCCAAGGCAATCTCGACACCGCCGCCTACACCATCACCCCCGACAACAAAATCCCACTCACCCAAGAAGGCCTGGCCCAGGCCCAGCTCGCCGGCGCCGAGATCCACCGCGTCGTCTCCTACGCCACCGGCGCTGACAGCCCCAACTGGCGCGTCTGCTTCTACGTCTCCCCTTACGAGCGGACGCGCTCCACGCTCAGCCAGATCGGACGGTCCTTCTCCAGGACACGTGTGATCGGGGTCCGCGAGGAGTGCCGGATACGGGAGCAGGATTTCGGGAACTTCCAAGTGCAGGAGCGGATGAAGGCCATTAAGGAGACCAGGGAGCGGTTCGGCCGGTTCTTCTACCGGTTTCCGGAGGGGGAGTCCGCCGCCGACGTCTACGACCGCGTTTCGAGTACGTTTCTCTCTTTTTTTGGTTCTTTTCTTACGTTTTGGTTTTGGGTTTTTTTTATTGAGCATTTTGGAAGTAACCCAAGATGACACAGAACTGCGCGCAATGACGTTCTAAAATTCATTTAGCCGATCTCAATTGGTGGGAAAAGGCTTTGTTGTTGTTGTAGTAAAGTTCAAAACTTTAAGTTTGCTTTTGTTGTTTGGTGGTTTGGAATTTGTTAAAACACTTAGCTAAAATTGAATTTTAGTTCTACTCTAGAAGTAAGAGTAAGGTTTGTGATGGAATCTAAAATAAATGCTTGAACTTTGACAAGGCGATATTCTAAACTGCGGGTTTGGGGGATTCGAACTTAGGTGCTAAGAGGCGGGCACATTACCGCGGCCAACTTTGCCTAACCTATGTTTGCATTTAGAAAGAGAGTTAGGTGCTATCTGAATTTTGGGTTTCCGTTTGGAGGTGTATATTATGATTGAATGCTTTTGTCTAGAGAATGGTATTGGGCAAATGCCAAATGATGGTTGAAGTATGCATGTGTGGTTGGGCAAATTGGCTAGCGGTGTGCCGGCCCCCTTGCACCTTAGTTCGAAAACCCCTCCTTGTAGTTTGAGTAGTTTAGAATATCGTTTTTGTTAAAAATGATGATGATTAAGGTATTGTTTTGCAAATGAGAGGTTTTTGAAGAGAAAATTATTCATGGTTTAAAAATGGAGGATGACAAGAGCTGTAAATTGAAGTCCAATTTAATTGAACCGCAACACAAACAATGTTTACACTGTGCAACTATATGAACCAGACACGAATCCTTAAGAATTTTGTACATGTTAAATTTATGGAACTGGGTTCCACTCATATGCATCTTTTGAATTGTACTGTCAGTTTGACGTCTCTCTTCGTGATGAGATGAATATATGGAGGTTTCGAAATTCCTGTACGCGGAAAATGTGTGTATCTGTGCATTTGATTGCTGCATAAAGGATTTGGTTTTACATATTTCATGTTGTCTAATGAGACAGATGATTGCAGGTTTTCTTGAATCCTTATGGAGGGACATAGACATGAACAGGCTTCGCCATGACCCTTGCCACGACCTCAATCTCATAATCATATCACATGGGCTAACGTCACGCGTCTTCCTCATGAAGTGGTTCAAGTGGACGGTCGAGCAATTCGAGCACCTAAACAACCTTGGGAACTGTGAATTTCGAGTGATGCAATTAGGAAAGGGTGGAGAGTACAGCTTAGCAATTCATCACACTGAGGAAGAACTGCAAGAATGGGGTCTATCACCCGAAATGATAGCTGACCAAAAGTGGCGAGCCCATGCCAACAGGGGTGATTGGAACGAACGTTGCCCCTGGTACCTCGATGCTTTTTTCGACAAACTAGCTGAGCCGGAAGAAGACAGCGGAGACAGTGACGAGATCTGGCATGAAACTGATGAAAAAATTCCGCAAACGAATTGCAGTTCTTGAACCAAACTGATGATTTTAGCATATGGGTTGGGAATTCTTTTGATTTGACCTTGTACTTAATTGTTGTATGTTCATAGTACCTCTTGAATGTTGGAAGTAGAAATTAGCAACATCAGTTTATGCATAGGAAATTACTCTGATTTCTGTGTAAAACAGATATTTTATTTGGTGTATCTTTTAATTGCATTGAACTGCCAAATTACAATTTACAATACAGAAAATTCAGGTACAAAACTAGCACAAGCAATGGCATGCTCAAAGTGTATGGAAAGTGAAGTACATGTTTGTTCGCGGTGTCCTCGTCTTGATGCACAAGTAATTTAGAATATCGTCTATTTAAACAAAACAAGTGAAATGAAGCACATGTTTGTACCTGGTGTGCTCGTCTCTATATTAGTATTTCTCTCTTTTTATGTGACACAAAAGTGATAAGTACATATTTGTTCCCAGTTTGGCGTGCTCGCCCCCATTGCAGCTTGGCGTGCTCCCTTAGTGTTTTTCTGTTCATGCAACACGTGCCACGTAATGAGGAAGATACTAATGTGTTACGTGATGGGATAGATACTAATATATGATGTCATGTAATGAGAGAGATAATAATAAGCGAAATACAACCGGTTAAATACAAAAATATCGGTGGGTGAGAGTCACACGTGATTTATCAACATGGGCCAAACCGCATTCAATATTTCACAAAACAGAGGTATCCTTTTTTCGGACGTGGATTGTCTGCCCTCCCTTATCCCATCTCCTTTTATTTCTGTGGTCACGGTTAAGCTACGTTAACATTTTATATTAATTTTTTTTAATAGAAATAATAAGACAAAAAATAATGTAAATATAAAATGTTGACGTGATTTAACCGTGACCACAGAAATATGAGAAGATGGGAATGACAGACAATCCAGCTCCCCTTTTTTCAACCCTTTTTCCAACCAAACACCATCATTAAAGGGTCAAGCAGCATTCTTATTTAACCCAAACTCGTAAACAGTATCTTCCCTCCCTCTCTCTCTCTCTCTAAATCCAACAGATCACAGTACTCCCTTACACTTTACCCGGATCTGGGTCTCATTGATTTCGGCAAAAAAGCAGAGGTTGGCTTTCACACACCCACAGAGATCGAAATTCCACCTGAAACGAAAGTGGGCATCTTTGATTGGATATTGTCCAATTTTTGCACACATTCCCAGACGCCAGCAATCAAAGGTCGATGCTTTATTGAAATCCTCAAATGGGTTTTTGACATCCCATCTTGGGCAACCTGCATTTTCGGAAGCAAACAAAATTTGGGTTTTGTTTTTGGAAACTGATGGCTCATCCGACGGAACATGGGATTTGCAGTAATGGTGTTCTGAGGCTGGTTTTTGTGTTAGTAGGTTTGTGCCTGGTCGGGTACGCTGTCGTACGTCCAACGTTGTACTGGAGCTTGAAGGAGAACAGTTCGTGTCCGCAATGTCCTTGTGATTGTTCAACGGATTTCGATTCCGCACCTGTAGGTGAGATTCACTTCCCAGATGTAGAAATGTTGCTAGTTTTAGCAGAACACATGATGTCATGTCACTCGATTTGGTTTTGCAGAGCAAATTGTAAAGTAGTATTGAAATCGAGTCGTTCTACAGTACACTGGTGTATGTGATAAATTGTTTCATGAACGGTTAGATTGAAATGTTTAAATTAAATTTACGCTGATTTTCTTGATTATATTGGAATTTATTTTGGAAATATTTCATATATTAACCTTTGTTTTCATTTCTTACTTAACCAGATATTATCAATAGCTCAATTTCAGGTCAGTTTAACCACCTGTCATGCATCCATTTGTGTGAAAATATAGTTAACTGTGATGCCACTGTGATTGTATCTCAAATCAATCACCGTTGTCACTTGTAAAGTGAAAACTCATCGAAGTGCATGATTGGCTTGTAAAGTCGTCACAGTGGCATCCCCGTTGTAGGTAACTTTCTCTCATGTTTCAGACGAAGAGCATTGTCGATGTCATATCTTTTACTGTTTTGCAGACTGCGGAAAACATGAACCAGAAATGAAAGAGGAGATGGAGAAGGACATCATCGCCTTGATGTCGGAAGAGCTAAGTTTGCAGCAAACCGTAGCCAACGAAACCCTGCAACGGGCCGATGCAGCGTTAATGGGAGCTAGGAAAGTCTCTTCACTCTTCCAAAAGGAGGCAGAAAAATGTAATGTAGGGGTGGAAACTTGTGAAGAAGCAAGGGAGAGGGCAGAAGCAGAACTTGCAGAAGAGCTTAGGCTTTCGGAAGTATGGGAGAAACGAGCTCGGGAGCTCGGGTGGAACGATAAAAGAGCATACTCTTGAATGAAGTTATCATGAAATTTTCGTATAATCTTTTTCGTAAGTTGTGGATATGAATTTTCTACTAATGTTTCATCGTTTTGAGAATGAATTCACATTATCCATCATATCCAAAATTTTGAATGCCATTAAGAAAGTAGTGGCAGGAAGAAATTGTACACAAAAGTGCAAAAATAAATGCGAAAAAACGCGCTTTGTATACAATTGAAGAGAAATGCGAAAAAATACACAAAAGCGTTATTTGGTTTGTTAGATCTCAGTAATATCTTGAATATTGTGGCGAATATGTTTTGTATGAGTAAATAAATCGATCACGAACTGTTTGGCTCTAAAAATTAACCCATTTACGTATACTTAGGAACCTGGCTTCTTCAGGTTAGATATAAACTGTCTAAGACTGCAAATCCAGCTGCAACTCCACCTTCATCTGATGAGGAAACCTTTGTCCGCATCAGGTAGCCGCATTGGTCGTTCAAGATCACCTTATCTTTGTTCCTGCATCAATGAAAAATGTGGCACTATGATTCCATACCTTTGGTACAGCTTTTATTCGCACAGTATAAACAATGCCGACAGAAGTGGATTGTACCTGTGCAAATAAAGAGAAGGAAAAAAGGAAACAACAGAAACACAAAGATTTAGTCATAAAAGTAGTATACCTTAAGTAAGCACCGTATACCCCCAGCTCAGATATGGTATCATCTTTATAACATACGCCCTCGCGCATCAAGAATGTGTGAGAAGCAGTAGGGAATATCCTCTGCATTAGGATATAAGCAGCATCGGCTTCTGATCCTTCCTTCTGCAATCTTGTGAGGGCTTCCCTTACATCATTGCCGTAGATGTTGTTCCCTGAAGTGTAACAATGACTCGTTAATAACACTTGTAATTGCAAGAACAGCAGAGCAAAGTTTAAACCATTTACCTCCGCCTTCTCTTTGGGGCTTCATAACAAATAACCCGGGGCTCTCTATTGCCTTTTTGACAATATCCGAGTCATCCAAACTCCATAATCCTGCAAAGCATTTCCGCAGTTTTGCAATGTCTTCTTTATCATCAAGGAACCTGCTCACATGAAGATGATAGAAAGATATGACGTTACTGGTTGTAACAATGGTAACCATTCTTCCCTAAAATTATGATTCATACAATGCCGAGGAAAAAAATGGACGGAGTTTTGATCCAGCAATACCTCTCAAGAACATTAGGCTTTGCAAGTTCTTGTTGAATCTTTTTGGTCCCGACTAAGTGATAAGAAATTGAGGGGCACTTGATGGCAGATGACTGCTCCATAAGGAGCCTTGCTCTCCACTCCTATAAATTGAGGAACATCGTATTAAAAGCCATATCATCATATTCTGAGGTTATATTAGGCAATTGAAGTATCATTTTCCTTTTATGAGTAACGCATTAAGTACCATCTTAAGCATATTTTCAAAGCAACAAAGAACCGTAATGGGCAATTACAAGTTTTACACGGCCAAGATAGATGCATAGAAATTATTCAATTCAGGTTTAGATAAAATAAAGACACATGCAAGCAGACGTGGTCGCTGTGTGGACATACCAAAAAAAAAATGCAGGATTAGCCAACCAAATTCGCCCCCGAACAGACATAGGATAAATACATATGACTACGGATTAGAAATTTGGTCATCTACTTTTTACGGATTAGAAATTTGGTCATCTACTTTGTACCCTTATTGCGGATAAGTAACTACATTTTCTGCTAATGAACAGCAGATGTTCACCACTAAAAGGAAGAATGTTCCATTATTCTTGAAACAGAATTAGTATTTGAGTAGCAGGAAAGTGTAAGACTTGCTTACCGATTCAGAAGGATAATTGATTGGTGTATACCCAACTCTGAAATAAACAATTGCAACTTCTTGGCCACCCCTGCAAGTTCGAAGCTTTTTTGGATATCAAAGTCACAGATATAACATGCTAGATCCACAAATCTGGAAGGGTACATACACAATGAGTGTTCCATCTGGTTGAAGCTTCCCCTCTGCATCAATTTCGGCCAACGTTCTCCGAAGAGTTGATACATTATGTGTGTTATACAGTTAAGGAACATTATTCATGAGTTCTGTTAACTAGTTTATTACCAAAGATATAAGCATATAGTTGATAATTATATATTTTCCAAGAAATACCATTTTCTCCAACATGAAAGCTTATTTAAAGCTAAAGAGGATATCTTTCTTTCAACAGAGCAGAAAGCCAGTGTTGGTCATACATGTTCCGCTCTTCAGGCTGAACCACGAACAGGATTACGGCCCTGTATGTATATGTTAAGTTAAATGCACCCTTAATCGCTTCACTGAATATAGCAGCAGCAGAAGGAAACAAATGAAATATTGTTTCAGTTCTAACCTGGGGTTATTGTATTCAATCCAAGCTTTAGCCAAAGCCTCTACAAACTGAGTGGCTGCAGGATTATTAGGAACTCTTTTGAAATCTAATCCAAGAGATTCTCCATAGTGATTAAGTAAGCTCCTGGGAAATGAGAGGCTAATTGTAAATAATTGGTACTCCTGGGCTTAATCTTTTGGCATTGGAAATATGAGAATATTAACAGTTATACACACAATCACATATACAGGAAAAATTTCATTAGTTGAACCTAGCATTACATTGACTAGTCAGAAATTCGTAAACAAACCACTGAATACATGTTATTTGCAAAATATCCAATAAGTTTTACGTTAACCTGTGAAGGTCGCTGACAAGACAACCGAGTCCCGGAAATGAAGCTGAAATTGTGTTCATCTCTATTTGAAGGAGTTGTTTAGTTTCTTCATCAAGCATATAATCTGAGCGATGTAAACCCAAGCGTATGTCCTGTTTCAGTGATTAAAAAAAGTTTAGACACATTCAACTCATTCTACGAAAATAAAGTTCTCCTCTCACAATAATTGATGTTCAAATGCTATATTGATATATAGTTTTACCTCTTTCTTGTTAATCTCTAGCATCTTGGAATGAATATCTAGAAGTCTAGATGTAAAAGCATCCACTTTCTTCGTTCTGCGATGTGAAGATTATGATTATATTAGATCAGGAATAAGCTCTAATCTCTAGAGCCAATAGATAAACACTACAACCGTCATGTAAGTTGATTTTCTCTCTTATCCCCATACACATTTGTTAAAGTTCAAACTAAGGTTGTTAGGGCCAAGTTTCTCCCGAGCTGGGGAGACACACAAAAGGGTTTGGCTGCGCTAACCCGCATTCTTATGTGATACACCAAAGTCAATCAAACAGGCCTTCCGACTATTCCTAGGTTCATTTAAGCTAAACTGTCAGCTTACTCATTTTCCAAATCACAAGCTTAATAAAAAAGATATGAGCAAAAAGTACCTGGACAGTGAATCCTGCAGAAACTTTGCATCCAAACTCACTCGATCGACAAGTTCATTAAATATGGGGGCTAGCTCATATGCTTGCTTCCAATGGCGTTCTGGAAACGGCATCGGCAATAAAGCAAACGGTGCATGTACCATGCCTACACCAGGTAATTTTCCTGATCTCTGTAATTTACAGCATTCAATATCAACATCAAATATAAGGCTTTAAGTTATACCCTCACATAATTAATGCAGATTAAAAGTTTCCCATAGCTTGTGGCAACTAAAAGCTTTCAAATTTGATAAAAAACTAGAGTTCTTTTGCACACACAACTACAAAAAACAAATATAAATTCCAGGAAAAAAAATTAAAACTAAATTGAATTCTCAGATATCTGAATCCAATTTTCTCCAATACATGCTGATCAAATTTTCCATTTTTCAACAAGCTAAACACTTCTTAGACAATTAAAAACTAAAACTAAGACAGAAAACCTTCAAATTTTCGTAGTTTTTTTGTTCCAATCCGTTCAAGACCAGACAAAGATTCAGCAGAGCAAGAACACCCACAAACCTGAACAGACTTGTCACCAACAACAAGCCCATGAAGAGAGCTCCAAACAAGAGCATCATACACCATCTTCTCCACCAGCCCCTCATCAATCCCATGAAAATCAATCATGGGTCTTTTGGAAACTCCCTCCTGGGTCTCCCCAACTTCAACTTTCCCACCCAAAACCTGAGAGGGTTTCTGGGACATGATCCTCAGATGGGTCTGGGGGATTTGGTTTGTGGAATGGAATTTGAAATTAGGATTTGGGAATCTGGATGGATGAAAGGCAGAGGCTTTGGGGTGTGAGAGGAGGAGGGAGTGAGTGGAGAGTGTGGTGGAATGAAAGCACGAAGAACATGAAGTGCCCATGTTTGACCCCTTTGTATGGTGGCCTTAAAGGTGGCTTTAAAATCATAGAACCTCGGCTGCATCGCATGCCCGCCATGCCTTTTTCCCACGAATGTATCCAAATTCAATGTTACACTTTTCTTATTTTTTAATGTTTATTGTTTAATTTAAGGTTTTATACTTATGGGCAGCGGGTAGTTGTATTCTCGTGACCACCAATCTTGTTCGTCATCACGATAAGAATTTTTTTTTTTTATGTTTTCTCAAACACATTTAATATTCCAAATTTTTTAATAAGATGTGTTTTTTTAAAGCACCACAATCTCAAATCAACCCTAAGGTGAATTTGTCGTGGAATTCTTTTCAAGTAGAAAAAGATGTAGCAAGCTATTAAATAAAGGGGTTTTCGAACTTTAATCCTTCAAGGAAATTAAAATTTAATAAAAATCTGGTGTAAGATTGGATATTAATTTTAGTCATTTATTGTGTACTTAATTCAAATTCATATTATATTTTTGTTTTTATATTTAATAGATAACTTATTTAATGTTATTACATTAAATTTTAAATTTATTATACACATTTTAATTCATTAATTTTATTTAACTTTCTCTAATTTGTGTACCTAAACGTCTGTATCATAATATATTTTACTAAATTAGTGTACCGAAATGTCCGTACCTAAATGTATTGTAGTGAATTAGTGACACATAAGAAAATATGTAAAAACATAAGTGTATCGAAAATTCCGTACCTAACTATATGATACTAAACTAGTGTACCGAAATGTCGGTACCTAAATATATTATATTAAACTAGTGTACCGAAATGTTTGTACCTAAACATATTATACTAACAAAGTGTACCGAATGTTCGTACCTAAATATATTGTAATGAATTAGTGGCAGATAAGAAAATATGCAAAAACATAAGTATAACGAAAAATCTCTACAAAAATATTTTCTTATATAAGATGCTTACCATAATGAGAATTAAAATTTATAATATTTTCATAAAATTTAAATTCATAAAATTATAAATAAAAAAGAGACATTGAATACATATGCTGACATTGAATAGAGTCTATGAACTAAAATCAATTTTTAATTTTGTATAGGGGCTCACAATGCTAGCTATTAGACTGATTTTTTATTTTATATTTTATACAAACTTGATATTCTAAATCATTTTAATCCCTGAAAATGAGATATCAGATATGATGAAAAGAAAGAAACACATCCTAATCAATAATTATCATTTTTTTTTGCGCAAGTGATCATTTATTACAGTGGTGGAAAGGTGTAGAGCCTTTACATGACGGTATGGGTTTAAAAGTCGTCGCCACCCCGTCGGTGGCTAATCTAACAAATCTATCGTTTGACAAAATAAAAAAAAGTAATTATCATTTTTTTTAGAGCTACTAGACCCACCTCATTGTCTTATTTTCCCACCCACGTTATAATCCCACCCACCTTAAAAAGTTAAAAAATTAAAATGCTATTTCCCCACCCACTATTATTCCCAAAATAACCTTTAATATATAAATACATATGAAATTATAAAATTGTCTCTTCAAAAATGTAGCAAATAATATGTAAATGAAAATCACTAAAGTCTGCAAATTCAAATGAAAACGACAAAGGTATCCAAATTCAAAAGAGTTCGACAACGACAAATTTAAAAATACGATGGACAAATTCAAATGACATACACACAAATTATTCTTCTACATTTTCAATGGAAACATAATCTTCTACCTCTTCCGTAGAAGCATCATCTTGCACATGTTCAATGAAAAAGTCATCTTCTAAGTCCATTGATATTTTTGTACTTTCTCTAAATGAAAGGAGATGAAAATATGAGTTAGGGTTTAAGGTAGACAAATTGTCTTCCAAACCCAATCTTTTTCTTTTTAAAAAAAAAAATTAAACAAAACAAAATAATTAATGTCCTTATCAGTCTTTTTGCAAATGGACAAATTTGTAATTAAAAAATTCATTAAAAATGGGTGGGAAGATAAGACATTGAGGTGAGAATAACATCATTTTAAAAAAAAAATTTAACTAACTAGATGGCACCAAATTTTCAATTTCTTTTAGGTGATACCAAATTTTCAATTAGAAATATGGGTGGATGTACTCAAACTAGATGGATAATAGTAATGTTCCTACATGACTCAAATTTCCACACCATCGTAGGTCTCGCATGAGTGGGAAATGGGTTCCGCATGAGCGTAGATGGAGTTCCGATTCAACCTAAGAAAACAGTCAGGAGTAGTTATTAGCGAGATTGTCTCGCTCTCCAAATTTTTTTTGTAATCTTCTAGATTAGGTCCATTGAATTTTTTTACATTAGGTTTATTGTCTGAAAAATTACGATTACGATAACGAAGATTCAATGAACCTAATGTAGAAGATTCAATGAATTAGTAAGAAATTTTAGGGAGCGAGACATCACTCTAATAGTAGTACTAGTTCCTGTTGCAGTGATCGCTGCAGGCTTAAAATAATCGATTGATAAAACAAAATTCCGGGTCCAACTTGGGGGCAAGACATGGAAATATATTCCCGAGTCAAACTAATCAACCCAGTTGGACACACAGAAAAATAATTAAGGACACTTTAATTCAATCAGTTGTATAAAATGTTTGACAATAAACATGCATATCACATGCATAGTATACTTAGCTATACTAATCATGAATAATCTATCTATGAAATCTTTTGGCTTGTCGACATGAATCCTTAAACTGCTTTGGCTTGAGCACAGACTCATTGAATGAGGAGATTCTTGCATGTCGCCGGAAATATTTCCACGTGAGTTATCACATATTCATGTGACTAGTGTTATACTCAAGAGGAGAATACCTCGGTGTTAACTAAGTCGTTGCAAATCGGATGGTGCTTGCCTAGAGTCACCGTCTTGAGGGACTGAGCTTCGATGATTTTCATAAGGAAGTTGAAGAGCCTCTGGAGAATTCCCAGTGGAAAGGCCTGGTCTCTTGCATCCATTCTTCAAAACCTTCTGTAGGGTTGCTTATTATTTGAGTATTGCAAACCTAATATTTATAGACGCGACTGAAACTTGAAGTAGCTTGGAGTCAAAGGAAGGTATTTATTACTTTGAATATTGCTTTGCAGAAAATCATATTATATCTGCTCGTGTTAGAGATGGGCTGCCCAAGATACCTTTATTCACACGCTGCATTGACGACACGGTTCAAATCTATAAGAAACTTCTTATATGTGCCGGAACACGATTCAGTACACTAAGTGTCATAATACAAACAGTTAAAAATATTTTTTAAATATTCACACATTTGTATTATGACATCTAATATACGGACCATGTTACCAACACACAAAAAAATCTCTCCCAATCTTAGAAGGAACCGATTAAATTCACCAAATGCAAAGTAATATACTAATTGAAAGCTACTCTAACTTTGATCTAGAGGAAAGGGATTCTACTTGGATCCCTTACATCTAATCTTTCTCATCAAACAATCCAGACCATTGAAATTTGATCAAACGGCTAAAGTTATTATAACTTTTAAAATGCGCCCGTGTTTTTAGCCGTTGTATCAAATTTTAAGAGACTGGATTGTTTGATGAGGATGATTAGGTGAAAGGGATTTAGAGAGGGTCCCTTTCTTAGATGCTACTCTCAAACACTTGTATTATAAAACTATTAAAAAAATTCTAAAAAGTAATATACTAATTGAAAGCTACTCTAACTTTGATCTAGATGCTAATCTCAAACACAAGCAACTTTAGGATCCCTAATTGGAATAGTACCAAGAAGATTACAAATTCTTAAAATACTTGTAACGATGGTTTGACCTAATAAACGATATAAAAGTCGCCAAGCTACTGGTATGTTTCGTAAATCAAAGGTATAGATCTAACTTCACTCATCGCACACTATCGTAAAAAAATGTCATGTGTCACGAGTCATAAATATGTCATTCGTTATCAAGCTAATAATATTTTTCATCATTTGACCCGTGTTTCATTACTCCTTGGTTTGGAGTTTTTCCCACTAAATATAACTATGAGTTGAGCCTTTTCAATTTAATACGTACACTCCACCGCTTGGGAAGCAACACCACCACATCCACTTATTCCTACCCAAACACCCCAAATTTCCACATATCATGTCTGTACCTTCAGGGGTTTGTTTTCCGTGACTCACAATCCGACTTTTTAAGTCAATCGTTTAATTTCTTAGAGTCAACTGTTATTGTTTTTTTCCAAACTACTTTCCGGACCACTAAAGAAAATAGCTACTTCAGTCACAAGGTTTTGTTTCATAGATATTTTCCGAAGTGGCTTTAGCATTGGGCAGCATCAGATTCAGAGGAGTGGCACACATTCAATATCTACCCAATTATTACGGTCCTTGCACCAATTGCAGACCAAGTTGTAAATGTTTTGGTGGGACATATTCTTTTCTTTACTTCAAAGATTGAAATCTTAAACCTAAAGTTTCTCGACCCCATAGGTATCCGAAAAGGAACTCATAAAAATATTAGAAATATGCGTAAATGGAATCGTTTATAACTTTAATAGAAAATAAAATTTATAGACATTAAACAAATAATAAGCCGTATATAAACCACAACTTCAGTATTAACTTGCTGTCTATTTAACATCCATCCAGTTCTCCGTACGTTTGTTTAAGTTTTGTAACCAGTTCCTGTTATAAATAGGCAAAAGTTAGAGAGATAACCTATACTAGTAACATGAGCAAAATAGGTGTAAAATATCACACTGTAACTATAACACAAGGGGATGACAAATAAAAGAGGGAGGGATAGATAATGATGTTATTAATCTTTCCTTGTTCTCTGTGTATTTTGATAGCATACGGAACGGTCTATTTATAGAGCAACTTCAAACAAACGTATTAATTACACCTTGAAATTTACAGCACACACCTTTTGAAAATACAATCCTCCTTCATTTCCCAAGTCAATATTACTGTGTGGGCAATAAAAAATCTACCAACATTTGTGAACATTCATTAACCCACCAATATTTTCAACAGTTCCATATATTTGTGCATATTTTTTGAGAATATTAGAACACGAGATGGTAATTACCAAACTTTAAGGGAAACAAAAGGCTATAACACATCATAACTATCTTAATAATATATTTGATTAACTGGTCATCCCAAATTAGTCAGATTCTGTGATCTAGTACACACAACAGATGATAATCTGATATAATTTCAGCTGAAAACCATGGTAAAGTTATGAACATCTGGTAGTGGTTGAATTCACAAATGTGCCCACCTTCCTGCTCAGATCAGAATCTACCTTTAGAATTGATCTTAAAGCTCTTGGCTCATCTCTTCCCAGCTCTAACCAGTTCAACTTCTCGAACGATTTACTCTTTCGTCGTAACTTCATTGCTTCCTCTATGTCCTCCACCCTGTCATTTATGCTGACCATTTTCTTTGGAGCTTCTGCTAGATGCGCAACTGTTGATACTTCTCGTGTTTCATCTTCTCGAGCCATTGGGTGAACCTTTCGGTCTCCTTTGGTTCCGGCTTCATTAGGGTTAGCATCCGAAATGGCCGAAGGGCCTAGTTTCACGGTCTTGAAGGCTTGGTTCATCGTGATGAAGTTGTAGAGCCTTTGGCAAATGCCTAGAAACTGGAAATGCTCCTCTCTTCTTTTCATCTGTTGACTTTGTTTCCCATAAAAATAACTGTGAAGCGTCAAATACGAATGCAACGTTCCAAACAAAGGAGTAGATAACCTGGAAATTTGGATGAATGGTTGCTTGTGTGGATACAATTCTTAGGAGGTGTAATTTGGAACCGTGAAGCAAGGTATTCTCACTAAAACAAAACAAAGTTTCTTGTGAAACTTAATGAAAGAATACCAAAAATGGCATTGCCCCTTCCAATGAAGCAAGACAGAATATCCAGGAAGGCATCGTTTGGAAGAATGGCATGCCTGAGACGTACTGGACTACATTTCCGGTACATTGCCGGTGAAGATACAAATAGCGAAAGGAGAGTTCCTTTAGAATTGCAAAAGAATGAGGTAGAAATAAAAATAATGTTAGAATGCTGTAAGGATCAATCCCGAAGTATTATATCCCTGCGTAATCGGGTTAAAAGTTGAATTCAACAACAAAAAACGTAGCTACATCATACAGCTAGTTTGGTAAATTGAGATATGCTCGGTTTACCAAATTGGGTAACAGCTTTTATTTCGTCATCAACACGGTAGATCTTATGAAGGATGGCTTGCTTAGATAGAAATCCTCCCACAAAGACGCCAGAAAGCTTTAGGCTGGAAGAGAGATTTTTCAAATACCCAGATATCTCGAACAAGGACCTACAGAGCACGGAAAGCATGTCAACATCACTTGGAAGAGCATAAATGGGAAAGAAACCGAAAGTGAAAAGGAGAGCAAAGGTGTTATGCATATTGAAGAAAAAAGAAACTTGAATAACAGAACCCTTAATATTTTGTGTTACTGGTAAATATTCTTGTGCACCGGTTTTTTAACTTTTTACCCGGACATGCACTGGTGTTTTCTTTTCAATCAGACTTTACCTCCTTCGATTTATCTCCAGCAACAACAGCACCCTTCGAGTCATATGCTTCGAATTTCTGCCAGAAAAAGTATAAGGAAAAAAGAAGCAGCACCATCAGAAGGTAAAGTTTTGAATTAACAGCATTAAGTTATAAGACAATGAAAGAAAGCAACATGAAAATTATAAACGAGTCGTGAATCCAGCTGTCCATGCACCTGCTTTGTCAGAAACTCGAGCGTAAGCTGTCTGAACACCTTCTTGAGGTCATTTTGATCGACACCAATCTGTGATTACTGATTAGAGAGAGGAAAAGGTACAGATGAAGTAATTGTAAAGAAAAATATGACACCAGTGTACTAGAATGTAAGGAAACATAGCTAAGCTTTTGATTTCAAAGCAATTTATGTGACAGATTCTTATGAATTTCGGTGCTCATGGCAACTGAGGGATGTTAAGTTGTAAACACATATTGAAGAGATTTCTACAGATTCTTTTATACATAAAAGCATAAAAATGAAAAAGTTTCTTCAACCTAAGCAGTTAAAAGTTAAAACGAAACGGTCAGCATCAAGAATTCAGCCAAATAATCTCAACATGAGTAAATCCCATTTTCCGTTATGGTGAAGTGTTTGCATAGCATAAATCACAATTTATATTAATCAGACAGACACTACCAGTCGTGCTCGCAAAGTTCGTATTTTTACAACTGGTACCACCATTTCCCAGAAAACCTTACTCCATATTGAGTCTCTTTGTTTTATTTCATTCTTGAGTTCCTGAAAACGAGAAGATCATACATAATGACTCAACTTCAATAGCAATTCCCTTACATAAAAAAAGCAGCATAAATAAAGCTTAAGAGAAACTAAAAAGTATAGAAGCATACCGAAAACATTTTCTCCGTAACTGCTTTCCTTAAAGAATTTTTGTCCCCATTTGCCATTAGAGTATTTATCTGGAGAAGAAGGTGAATAGATTAGCCACAGGAAGAAACTCAAAGAATGCAACTGAAAGAAGCAATACAAACTTGAAAGGACGAAAAGACGCTAGAACATAAGAAATATTCATTTCAATTAGAAGTAATTATACCTCCGTGTATTTATGAAAAATCATAAATACACTACTATTACGACTATTTATAAAAATAAAGAACGCATAAAACCTAGAGAGATGACACTCAAAGAAAAATAGAAAATACCTCCTTATATAAGTTTATTGCTTCTTTGTAGAATAGATTCTTTGAATACCCCTTTTTTTCTTAATTTAGAAATGGAATATGCACTTTTGAGCTGAAAAATGGAAAACCAGAAACATCAAACGGAGATGTCAAATATTAGGCCTCAACTGACTGAAATATAAATAATCAAATTTGATCTGCAATCTGTACTTATTATGAGTTGCATTCCAAAACCAAAACATAAAAAAAGGAGTGGGTCAGAATTTAGAATGAAATTCGGGGGAATGAAGGACAGTAGTGAAAGAATAGAATAAAGAAGCTTCAACGGAATTACCTAAAAGCTTGAATCGCTAAAACAAGAGATCCTTAGTACTTCACCTCTATTATTGTGTCTTCTTTTGTTCTTTTCCACCCGCTTCTTGTGAACCATCTGATACATAAAACATTAGAATGTTCATATGTAAGAACAGGAGATTAAGAACAAAAATATACGTAACCAAGTCCAACATTTACTAGTGAAACTAAAGCTATGAGAGTTTAATGAGAGACATAATCATAGCATAACGAATTCTCAATCATAGTATGTGAATGTCTCTCATAGCTAATTTCTGTAATTGCTAAACAAAACAAAGATTATACTATTGACCCAGTGAAAAGTGATAACTGCCTAAAATTTGTAGTGATCCTCTGTAGAGTTCCACCAGTATGCAGTTCTACTCTAATTACTAACAATCTACGAGAACAATAAAATTCACTTTTGGAATAACTAACCTCTTGAAAAATGAGATTTTTTCACGAGGTGTATAAGGCTCATAGATAAACCCTGGACTCAAGATGGCTACTCTAAGAGCACCCTGCAAGTATCATAAGGTAAACACACACGGTATTATTATCTGTGATGTAAACAAGCAGACTAAGAAAATTAGAAGTTCATTGGTTCTCTTTATCAAGAGCCCAAGATTACACATACAACTCTAACCTTAAAAAATGGATACTTGTTTCAGTAAAGAACTAAGGTAATATATTAAGAAGAAGTGAACCGCCTGAGCACCATCCACATAAACTGAGTCGGAAGAGTTACAAAACAAACAGTTGAGCAAAAAGATAACATACCATTTGTCTTGCTCGTGCAGGCGCTTTTACTTGTGTTGATAGTGATCTTGTGTCACTCAAGAAGAGCGGCAACTCAACGGCCTGAATGAAAGACAACGAAACGATAAAAAAGGGATGGTCATAATCAAGATTAGCATTGGCATCCAACCGATTCGCGTTATAATGAAGAAACAATCGAAAGGGATGCTCATAATCCAAATTTAGCATTGGTATCAAACCGATTCAATTTATGAAGAAACAATTGAGAGGGATGTTCTTTATCCAAAATTAGCATTGGCATCCAACCGATTCGAGTTACAAGTTTTAGCAACTCAACAGCCGAAATGAAAAGTAAAGAAACAATCAAGGGGGATGCTCATAATCCAAATTTAGTATTGGCATCAAACCGATCAAGTTACAATTGTTCGAAACTTACCATTGCAGAACGCAATGTCATGGAACTTCCGTGACTCCAAGGAAGGCTCCCATGGCTGCCCTCGTAAAAGCAAGACGATACAGTCCGGCTATAAGCATCCGGGACTGATAAAAAATAAGTAAAATTTATAAAATTTCCAAAAAAAAAATTGTGTGCCAACCCAATAAGTCAGTTACAAATTACTCCATCACTTGCAGAAAATTCAAAATTACCATTTGAAATACCAGTTGCATAGTTTCTTGAGCTTCCAAGCCTGAAAATTCAAAGAAGATGCAATCTTTGAAATACCCATTTCAATTAATCATCAGAAGCATTCTCCTTTCCAGTCCAAAGCTTTGGAAAAAATTCAAAATTCAAAATCTCAGCAACCAATCAGGGCATTAACCAGTCATTTCTACTCACAGATGGGAGGATTCTGCAATCTGGGCCGTACGATAGAGAGCTCGAATCTGGTGTAAGCTTCTGAAAGCCATCGTTAATCACAAATCTTCGAGAACCCCAATTTGATCTTCTGTCAGCAACATGGAAGATCGATACACGAGAGAGAGGGGTTTAGTTTGTTGGCAGACTTCCAGACTAATAGGGTTTAAGGAGGATTTATACGGTGCTTGGCAGTTGTAACACTTGCACCTCCATACATCCAATACATTGGGTTTGTAAGTTTTTATCTCAAATGGTCTTTGAAATTGACCATACTAATTATTTAGTCTCTCGATTTAAAAATTGATCAATTTCGACTCTTAAACTTACTACATTGCATCAATGTAGTCCCTGTTATCCAAATCCCTTAAATTATCTATTAATTTGCTGACGTGGCACACATGGAGCCCACATAAAAAAAACCAACAGGATCCTCTCCGAATCCTTTTGGTGAGGATCCTGAGAATTCTTGACTCATGTCCATTCATCGTACATCGTGGAGTCAGTTTTTGTCAAGTACTGTTTGTGTTTAATTTTAAATAAAAATATTTAAAATAATTTTTGACGGCACGATATACGATAAACGGATACGATTCACAAATTCCTAGGATCCTCACAAAAAGGATCCAGCGAGGATTCGGATTCCTTAAAAAAATCACTTTCTAAAAAGTACAGAGTCTCACGAAATCTTCCCTATTTTCCTTCAATTACATTTGAAAACGACTTTTAAGGACTAGGATTCTCTCCCTTTCTCTTTCCATCCCCTTCCATCCCCTCCTCTCATATTCTCTATTTTGTTTTTCTCTTTCTATAAAAAATTAATATAAGATGTTGACGTAGCTTAACTGTGACCGTTCAAATAAGAGGAGAGAGAAGGGGAGGAAAAAAAAGAGGGGAGAGAATCCTACTCCAACTTGTAAACCTTATTATGATCATCCTTCATTGGTTGTCTGCGGATTCCATTATCAAGAAATGTATCCACAGCCTCTTGTACCAATTTCTCCTGACACATTACTAATTCCCCTGGCGTAGATCTTGTCACATCCCGGCCCGGGGCGGACGACTTCCCGGGCCCGCTCCACCACCGTAGCACGATATTGTCCGCTTCAGGCTTACCATTCCCTCACGGTTTTGTTTCTGGGAACTCACAAGCAACTTCCCAGTAGGTCACCCATCATGGGAGTGCTCTAGCCCCCTTCTCGCTTAACTTCGGAGTTTCTACGGAACTCGAAGCCAGTGAGCTCCCAAAAGGCCTCGTGCTAGGTAGGGATGAGAATATACATTTAAGGATCACTCCCCTAGGCGATGTGGGATGTTACAATCCACCCCCTTAGGGGCCCGACGTCCTCGTCGGCACACACGCGACCAGGGTTAGGCTCTGATACCAATTGTCACATCGCGGCCCGTGGCGGACCACTTCCCGGGCCCGCTCCACCACCGTAGCACGATATTGTCCGCTTCGGGCTTACCATTCCCTCACGGTTTTGTTTCTGGGAACTCACGAGCAACTTCCCAGTGGGTCACCCATCATGGGAATGCTCTAGCCCCCTTCTCGCTTAACTTCGGAGTTTCTACGGAACCCGAAGCCAGTGAGCTCCCAAAAGGCCTCGTGCTAGGTAGGGATGAGAATATACATTTAAGGATCACTCCCCTGGGCGATGTGGGATGTTACAGATCTACTTGTTGTTAAGAGATCAAATCCCTCCATCCTTCTGAGTCGACCCAGCTCCTCCATGCTGGTAGCCGAATCTGCCCATTCTTCTGCTCCAAGCCCTCAAAGTTTTAGCAAAATTGGAGTTTTCTCATGAGGTTTCACTGGTGGTGTGGACTTTATGTGTGTCACATTAGCAAATTAACATACAATTTGACAGATTTGACGGTAGGGACTAAATTGGTATGAGATAGTGAACTTCAGAGGCGAAATTGATCAATTTTCAAATTGAGAAACCAAAATAAAGAGTTTAGCAAATTTCAAAGATCGTTTGTGAAAAAAAAAAATCCCCTTTTCGTATAGAATTAAAATTCTAATTTATTTAATCTAGTATGCCTAAATTTGAATTATTGGCAGTAAATTGGAATTAGGGATTTCCAGTTTCAATTACAAAAAGTGTCAAAATTTCAACATTCATTCCGATTTGGAATGTAAAATACATGTATTTACTTTTTCTCGTACCAAATTTAAGAAACTAAAGCAAACTATCTTTCTAATCAAATTGCATCTTCCCATAACCTACTACTAGCAGCATAATAATAAAAACAGCAAGAAAATAGTATGCTACTTTTATGTGTTCTGATCTTTTGCTCGCGAAGTTGATCGGATAAACGGAACTCTTGTTCGGATAAAACAGATCCCAATGTTGCTCCACTGTGTCGCCGGGCTTCATGTTCTCATTGAACATGGAAAAAACGTAAGTCTCAATGGAGCTTCTCGGCCGCCTTGGAGTTCCACTGGACGATAACACGTGCTTGATTAAGTTCGAGTTGTATGTTTGCGCGTTGCTGGGTGTTGTCACGTTTCCATTCCCGTCAGAGGGAGAGGCGCCTCGGCTTTCTCCAGTGATGCGTGTAGTCCATCCACCATGGCATCAAACAAGTTGTAGTAACTTAGACCACCATCGGTGACAACAATACTCTTAGAAGTGAACAGTGCATAAGGTAGGGGAATGTCTTTTGAGTTTCCGGTGTAGGGAAAATAAGGGTACAAGGGTACACATTGGCTAGTAATGGTGCATGGACGTTGTTTAGGTATCGCGTAATAGGCGCCATGTAAGACATAGCGGCTTCAGCAAAGTTTACAGCCGATGGAGGGTAAGATTCACCCAAAATTGATGTTGCAATTGAAGTTGAGACCTTGATGTGATCCAGACCCCCAGACCTCAATGCCTTTTGCAAGTTTTGCATTGCTGGGAGGACATATTGGGCAAGCTCTCCTGGGATGACCTTATGGCCAACGGCAATGTATCGAAATTGAACTTGGCGCGAATAAGGCTTGATGTTTGTTGTTACCCAGTTCTCAGCGGCGGAGTTGGAGCTTGCAAGTTGTTGAAGATCCTCATTCTTAACACCGATTAGGAGATCAATGCTAGAATCGCGAAGGGCCTCGAGTGCTTCTTGGTTTGGATTGTAGAGTCTCATTTGTCCGATTTTATTCGACTTGTACATGTCGATTACTTCTCTTGGTGGTGGCAAGTCCCTGGCCACCATTCCATAGCATACTCCGATTGGAGAACCACCTGCAGAGCTCTGTCCAAGTGCTAGAGAAAGTGCGATGGAGAAGGCGAGAGAAAGCAATTGAATGTTACTGGCCATTGCAAAGATTTGATACTTGAAACACAACACTAAACAATGTTTTATATATAGCCTTACAAACCACGATTCAATAGGGAAAGAAAACATGAGTCCTCCTAATTGACAAAGGAAACCAAACTCAATCTGTTTTAGTTGTTGCAAAAGAAAAGTTAACTAACAAAAACAGGAAAAGTCCTACAAGTACAAGCATTAGGGCAAAACCTTTGCCATGTCGGTCGTATACGTACTTATGAATGACTCTTTGCTTCTGGATTTAATTGTGAAAACCATGAACATAGTTCATCATCTCAGCATTTACACAAAAACATTAACGTTGATAATTGGCAGCACCATGAGATTCATTGCATAGGAAAAACCGAAAACAAGATGACTATCTCACCAGTTTAACAGAAAAACAAACAACAATTTCATTGATGGGAGCAATGTACAATACTAGTTAAATGTATTCAACAATTACACCCATAATATTGAGTACTATGCTATTAAGGAACCGAGAAAGAAAACTGCTCCACGGCATGTTTACAAGCAAAGAACCAAGTACGCTCCAAAACCCGAAAAAGAAACCTAAGCTCAGGTAGAACCACTTGCCTTTAAGTAGATGGTATTCTCCTCCATCTTGCTCGACTGTTGGTGGTACCATCTGACTTTCACTACAATTCTTGTTGAGTGGAGCTCCGAAAAGTTCATTGCCTATAAAGTTAGATTCATCAAGGCTCAGAAGCTGAGTGCCTTTCGGAATTTCTCCCGTCAAATTGTTGTAGGACAAGTTGAAGATACTCAGAAATGTCAAACTCCTTGCGCTCTCAGGAATTTCACCATGAAGTTCATTCCTTGATAAATCCACAGCCTCTAACCATTTCATGTTACCAATCTTTGAAGGGATTCTTCCGGTCAAAAGATTTTTTGATAAGTTCAATGATTGCAAGCTGATGAGATCGATATTATCGGCGATATTTCGCCGATAATATCGTTTTTTTGACAGACCGATATTTTTACACATATACACTTAAATTTCGTCAATATATCGCGATATTATCGATAATATCGCCAAGGCTCCGTCGTCGGCCTCTCTCTGCAATCCACGCTCAGACCCATCAAAATGAGCAATCCTTTTCTCCGGATCCCAAAACCCGCTCGGGTTTGATGGATCCTCCGCCTCGAACGGCCTAAACAAGGCCTCCCCTTGCCTGATGGTGCTCGTCGGGAGGTGAGAAAGGGAGGAGGAACGGTCCATAGGTGGTGATGGTGCTCGCCGAAGTGTGCGCCACTGTGGTGGAGGTCATGGTGGGGTGTGGCCCGTGGGTGTGGTGTGTCTGTGCTCCGGGAAGGAGAGTTGCAGAGATGGGGGAAGAAGAAACAAGGAGGAAACACGGGGGCGTGGGGTGCGTGTGTGTCTGTCTGCTCTGGGAAGGAGAGTTGCAAAGAAGAGATGGGGGGGAGAACCGAAGAAGAAAGAAGGAGAGGAATGAGGGAGAAGGATCAAGAGATTGAGGGTGTGTGTCTGTGTGTGTGTGTGGTTATCCGAGACCGAGAGAAAAAAAAAACATATATATATATATATATAATATATTATATTATAATAGATTGAGGGTGTGTGTCTGTGTGTGTGTGGTTATCCGAGACCGAGAGAAAAAAAAAACATATATATATAATATATTATATATATATATATATATTATAATATATATAATAGAAGCATTGGAGTTGACAGCAAACCCTAGGCCATATTAAATATATGACCCCACTACTGAGTGAGATTAGTAGTTGGCTCTCGGCAAAAGAAAAAAAAGGAGCCGTTTGGCTCTTGGCTCAAGGAGATGTGCAGACAAGGAACAAGGGAATCCAATGCTTTTCCACAGTCGATGCTAGGGTTTGCTGTCTGTCTGGGTTGCAACTTTTGTGCTCTTCTTGGACTGTTTTTTTTGGCGGACTGGGCTCCATTCCAATTGCTCTATACTCGGGCCTGTGTGCGTTCTCACCAAGGCCCAAAATTTTGTCTTGCCCAATTGATATAGTGAAAATTTTGAACCTCATAGGAACTCTATGTGTTACTAAGTCACTCATGTATCTTACCATGCAATGTATAAAGTATAAAATATTGTACTAATTCATTATATATAAATGATTATGGTGTGTTTAAACTTCTTTCATTAATTACTACATATTTTCTACACTCATAATGTTTGCCAGCTCGCTATATAATCAACTTAAATCAGTTAAATCCATCATGCAATGCATTTCCTTCCAATTTTTTGTGATAAACTAATAGATAATTGACTAAGTAAACATCCTGCAAAGTTTCAATAAAAATTTCCAAGTTTTTCTTACAATTTCCGTGGTTTTTATTCAATTTTTATCGATATCGACAATATCCCGATATTTCCATCGAAATTTCCGTGTTTTTGGACTACCGATATTTCCGATATCAACGATATTTTAGACCTTGCTCCAGATATCATGTTGTTTGAAAAGTCCATGAGTACTACCAAACTGAGAATTGTCCAACGATATTCTGTCCGTGTCCCTTTAGTTACCAACATCGCAGATTCCAAATAAGAGTTGAAGAATGTGCCCAAAATGTAAGCGAGGTCATGGAACTGACATCATAGAAGCATCTTGGTATTGTTCCAGAGAGGTTGTTATGCGCAAGGTTCAATACTTGGAGACTCTTCAGGAAACAGAGTTGATAAGGAATGTCTCCCTGAAGCTTATTTGAACCAATGCTAAGAACCCTTTACTCTGGAAGGTTGCCAATCCATGTTGGAAAGTATCCGGAAAACTTATTTTGGCTAAGGTCAACAAGACGCAACAATGTACAATTTTGCATAGACAAAGGTAACTCTCCAGATATGCGATTATCGCTCAACTGCATTGTCATCAGACTTTCAAAATATCCTATGGAACTTGGCACAGTACCAATCAACTTGTTGCTTTTTAAGTATAAAATTTCTAACCGTTTCCAGTTGATGAAACAATTAGGAATCTCTGGTGAGAAGATTGTCCCCAAGGAGAATGAACAAAGTGTTTTTTGGTTCGTCCATCCTATCGCAGAAGAAGTGGAAGAGAGATCTAGAAAATGATGAGTTTGCAGGATTTAGTGAATTTACTGACGAGGAAACAAAGAGTAACGAACTGTTTAACTGGTTAGAACTTAGGTCAACATTTAAGTGATACCCACTAGATATATTTTGAATTTCCCCATGCAATTGGTTGTAAGAAAGATTTACAGACGTCATCTGCGAAGATATGTTTCAAAACCATGTCGGAATGGTATCTGCAATTCCTGTATTGGGTAGGCTTAGACCCTCCATTTGTGCCCGTGTCTGAAGCCACACAGGAAACTCAGGCTTTAGATGCCAATCATCCAACCATAAACTTTGGAGCTGAAAGGGAGGAAGCCAGTCTCGACTAGTTTTCAGAATCAATGAGTTTCTACTTGCATCGAAATGCTTCAGTCCCGTAAGTTTAGTAAAATGAACTTCAGACACTACCCATTTCAATGAATTATAAGATATATCTAACTCCGCAAGCATTTTGAGTTGGCCAATATTTTCTAGAAGAGTTCCATTAAACTGGTTCCAAGAAATGCTTAATCGGGTTAAGCATGACCGATTACCTAATGACACTGGGATGAGACCTAATATTGAATTACTAGAAAGATCAAGGTGGCCTAATTTCGTAAACTTTCCAACACGGTCTGTTAAATGGCCTGAAAGATCATTATTCGCCAACAACAATGACTCTATTCGAAATGAACTACACACGGACAGACTCTCAAAGATTTCAGATGCATTTCCATGGAGAATGTTGGATGACAGGTCTAGATCTATCAACGTACAAAGGTTGTCCAGTGAAAGATGAGACGGACGGGTAGAAACCCTGCCTTGCAAACCAGAACCTCGGAGATAAAGAGAAACTAGATTTGTAAGATTGAATGCCCACCTAGGCATCAAATTTCTGGTTAAAGAAAGATCGAGGATGGAAAGTGAAGTAAAATTGATGAGGGGTGGAGGGGGAACGGGAGCAAGTATACAAGCCTCCATACGTAACTCTAACAAAGATGGGAGCATGTTTATCTTGTTCAACCAATTAGCTGGTTTGCTAAGATTAGTAAAACTCATGTCTTGGTTTTGCAAGTGGGAAATACCGGAAACCCTTTCGAGATTCTCAGCCTTTAGCATGTAATCGCTGAGACCAAGAACACGTAGGTTTGAGAGATTTCCCAGTTGAGGAGGAATCATTCCTTGGAACCTTGCCTATGAGAGGTTAAGATATCTTAAAGATTTAAGAGTACCAAAGAAGCTAGGTATCTGATTTCCTTGAAAGTTGTTGTAACTTAAGTCCAAGTAGTTGAGATGCTTCAAATAGAGCAAAGAAGGATTTATCTTACCTTCCAACCGAGTCATTTGTAGTTAAGAATAAAAAGGAAAGGCACGGAAACGTAGGGATTGGGATTATTGAGGTGGAGCTCATGAACGTGACCGGTGAAGCTGTCACAGACAACTTGTAATAACCCATCCCGGGATTTACGGAACAAAAAGAATATTTTTGTATTTTCACTAAGTTTGGGGATATTTTCCTTTAAAAAATGGTTTTTGGGTCTTAATTGGTGAGCCCAAGGGGCCCACCCTTGACTTATTTGTCCCCGGTCCCCTCTTCTTGGCTGCCACGTGGCCCTCTTCTTCTCTCTTACCTTCGGATCCTTCTCTCTCATGGCTCACTTTCTCTCTTCTTCTCAAACTCTCCCGTCTCTCTCTCTCGAAACCCTTGCTCACCCTCCTTGATCTCTCACCCACGCACACCCTTCGTGGTACCCCGGTGATGGCGCACCTTCACTATCAACACCCCGTCGCCTCTCTATCTATCATCACTACAAGGCGTGGTGAAGCTAAGAAAACACTCCGGCGAGATTCCGTCTTTCCGACTAGGTAAGCCTCGGGTTTTCCCTCTCTCCGTTTTAGATTGTTGCTTGGATGTGTTTATTGAGCGTTATATTCGTTGTTGGCAAGGTTTAACACGAGATCGGCTCGGGGAAGCAAAACCCAACTTCGGCGAGCCCAGTGGGTGTCGAAAGGAATCACGGGCATTCTCGGTCGTTTCACGGCAAAACTCAGGTAACCCTTCATTCCCCTCGAACTTACCAATGTTTCAATACCTAGATCGGAGTCTAGGGATACGTGTAACAGTCGGCAGGAGCTGGGGAAGCTCCGGCGTTGCTCCTCCGTTGAACTCAAGGCCTTTGGGCATTCACCTAAGCCCAAATCCTTTCGCTAGACCTTTCAGGCCGTTTTAAGACCCTCGGGCCTTAGGCCCGTTGTGAACTTAACCCAAAACCCTTTTCCTTTTATTTTTATTTCCTAAACCAAAAAAGCCCTTTGGGCCATTCCTTTTAAAAACCCAGGCCCGTGTGCCCTAAAGACCCAAGCCTTTAAAAGGCTTAAGGCTTTCGAGCCGTCACTCTCTCCTTAGGCCCTTGGCCCTTGGGGGCAAGGCCCTAAGCCCACTTCCCTAAACCCATTTCCTAACCCCACTAACCCAGCCCACCTAATTACCTAAGCCCATTTTCCTAACCCAAAACCCAAGGCCCAAACCCTAGGGCCCAAACCAGACCCAAACCCTAACCCTAAACCAGCCTGACCTGGTTTGACTAAACCGGTTGACCCGTTGACTTAGACCCGGACCCGTTG
Organism: Heteromeles arbutifolia; assembly: GCA_024362995.1. Classification (NCBI taxonomy): domain Eukaryota; kingdom Viridiplantae; phylum Streptophyta; class Magnoliopsida; order Rosales; family Rosaceae; genus Heteromeles; species Heteromeles arbutifolia. Next base: position 11,681,439 of record JANCRC010000017.1, on the reverse strand, counting down.
ACTTTGATAGTTGACCGGTCAACGTTGACTTTGACTGTTGACTTTTTGGGTTTTGGTCCGGGACCCCTCCTAGGCTAATTTCGACGTCCCGAACCCATTTCTGACATCCGTTTTTCCAAATTCAATTGTTATATTAGAGTTTTATTAATTGGACCATTTATGTGCGTAGGGGCAATTATTGTGGCATTTCTATCTTCGCTAGTCTGCACAGCTTTCAATGGCAAAGTACTGTGGGTGGACCCCTTCTAAAAATGTATGTTTTAATAGTAGAAATGCATACATGAAAAACATGATTTAATGATTAAGTTTTGCGAAACGCTTTGAGATAACATGCTTACTAAGGCTAGTTTGAATTATTACTATTTTTCCTATAACCCGTGTTCTGTATAGAATATTTGATGGATGACGATATAATATTTTGAACACGTTTAGAACACCTCTTTATAGTATAGATGGTGGATGACTTTATGCTATGAAGTTGCCTTTCAAATAAATGTATGTTCAATGGTTTAATACTTACCTAGTGGTCCCTATTCCGCTACGAGGCGAGGGATGGATTCCGTCCCGGCCGACGGTTACAGTGTTGGCATAGGGCCTGAAGATGGTTTTCCTCTGGCTATTAGCACAGGGACGAGGAGCTGGCACGGGGCTTGGGGGTGATTTTCCTCTAGCAATTGGCACAGAGACGGGGAGCTAGCTTGGGGCCTAGAGGGATATTGGACATTCACTAGTGATTACGATATAAACGAGATATGTTTTGAGACATTGCACGGCATGCTAGGTTTCGGAAAACCTATTTTTATCATGATTTATGTGTTTTCATAAAACCTAGGGGTTAGTATGTTGATAACTGTTTTATTATATATATCAACTTGGTTCATTCATGTTTGTTTTGCACCCCCTTCAGGACTTAGAATCGAGGCATACAATCCCAACGTCAAGGCACTCCCACATCGGCATCTTCGAGTTCTCTCGGTGTAGGATCCATCCTTTGTTTCATTCAATTTTATATTATTTCTTTTAGTGTTCTACTTAGTTGTATGCTCTGAACACGTTCCTTAATTGCATTTTCATTATTCTTTCATATTTATAAGTCTTATCTATTCCTTGTTTTCAGCATTTGCACTCAATAAATGACTTTCGTCACCCTTGGGTGTCGACTAGCACATGCCTATCCTGATATTCGAGGAATATCGGGATCGAGGCGTGTCACAACTCCAGACCACTTGCAACAGTCTCCTTCACTAGTCCATGATGACAGCCGATTTGAAGGATCCATAAGGTCTTGCTTGAACATCAGAAGCACTCGTTTCTGACCTTCTCTGCAAGGCACATCCCAAGTTCCATTGCGTAAACCAAAACTGAAAGATGGAGTAGACGTTGTTGCAATGGTTCGAACTGAAAACAAGTAAAACAACTCTCATGGGGATCTCCATAAAGTTGACTTTATATTAGTGAATTCTGAGTAATTCTTCGGATGAGAGCAAGAATCGAATATGGGATCTTTATTTTTGTTATATATTGAACTCGCCATACCTATAGGTTGTCGAACTTTAAACCTCTTACTTACAAATGGAGGTACTACCATACTGTACTACTAGCTGCAATGCATTCGCATGTATAATTCTCAGCTTGTAAAATTCTTTTCCTAGTGCAGTAATCTTACTTCCTTATGCGTTTCTTATACATATGTTTACGTTATTGCACAAGTAAGAAATTCATATTTATTAGAGGGCCCTCTTAGATCATGGAAGAAAGGATGTTCTAACTACAGCATAGCTTCACACTCTCACTATACAAAACAAGAACAACCCGCTTCCTAATGCATTTAATTGTCCATAAAAAAACAATGAAATAAAATTTTAATTTTACATTTATCTTTAACTGTTGATCTCAAGAAGTATGTTCAGTATGTTCAGTATGTTCGGTATGTTCTGCAGCTTGATCTTCTGCTGCACCACTTGGTGAACCAGGAACAAATGGAACGAAACCCCGTCCCCCAAAAACCGGTCTCATGAACTTGTCATCAAACTTTCTCCACAAGTAGTGAGCAGTTTTAGAAGCTGGATGTGTCATTAACAACCTTAAGCTGCTTGGTCTTCGGATTGGCTCACCGTTGCCTCCCTCGCTTGGCTCGCCGGCTTCCAGGAAAAGTAGCCTCAAGTCTTCTAGACTTGGCGTATCAGTCGCATCTGAAATGTTTGCTTTTGCATGTGGCTGTATCAGAGCTGAGATTAATGGCTTTGTGATGGAGCCAAATACCTGTTTGGATAGAAGGAAAAGGATTCAAATGACCGATTTCAGTAATGTGACAAGTTCGTTAACCAAGTACAAAATGGCCATGTTTCTTTTGTGCTTCAGAGCTCTAAGTGCAAACAGTGGTAATCTACTAGTCCGGGAACCCAAGCTACCACCCCGAGATAATAATGTACTAGTCGGATGATGTGAAAAGTCTGTTCGCACTTAGTGCTCTGAAGCCCTCAAGAAAAATCGAGAAAATGGACCTTACTGCATTGAGCCCTTCTACCATACATCAATGTATAGCATACAGTGCCTTTTCCAATGGCCCAGATTCACTCGTTAAATTTCATGGATATATTCTAGAGTTTCGGTACTGCAACATATGTAAGTTATAGAGACAAAGCAGGCATACCACTGTGCTGAAGAGAACAACAATGATGGTACTGGTAATCATCAAAGAACTATCTTGCGTTGATGTTGATTCGGTGGTGTCTGCAAACTGCGTTATCAAATTGTGCTAGTTAGTACTTCTGCAGAACCGAAAATCTTGATCTCTTAGGTTTCGAAACAGCATCAACTTACTTGGTTGTATGACAAAGCAATGGTGACTGCACCCCTCATTAGGCCTGCCCACCACATTATAAACTGGTTTTTGAACTCGATTTTCGTACCCTCTCTTTTCTGAAAACAGTTTTTGATGTTTGCAATCGGGAAGACAAATGCTGCCCTTCCGACTAATACGAGTCCAAACAGCATTGAACTAACACCAACTGAAGTCCCTGGACTGAACGAAAGAGTATGTTACAAGTCAGGCATAACATGTTTCAACATTATAACAACAGAGTCGGGGGATAAAATACAATTTCTTCGAACTTGTTTTTCGTGTTACTATGAAGTATTAACGAAGATAATATTAAGATTACTTAGATTAGTGAGATAATTACCTTGCATTGCTGGCTTTCCATTTGTCAATGTCCAAGGCATCCATGCCAACATAAAGGAATATAAAGGTTTCTGCAATGAATGACAATGTTGCAAATGCATGCCTGAAACAAACCATCAAACAGTACGGATTGAAGATTCATATTTCGCATTTCCTTTCATTCTCGTTTGACTAGTAACTCAACGGGCAGATCATCTACGAAAAGGATTACAATAGTGTCAAAAATTAGAAAAGAAGAGAGAAATCTGTTCTTACTTGGTTGTTACCCTTGAGCTTTCTGTAACGTTGTGCCAGGTATAATGTGACATAACTATGCCGCAGAAAAACACCGTCAAAATTCCACTGAGACTCATAAGCTGCAAAAGAAAGGCGATTTTAGATATCTTTTGCTCTTATCTCGTTAAATTCCATTCTGAAATCAGTTCATCTGATCCGTTGCGATAATATTATTTTGTGGTAGATACTATGCAAAGTTCATAAAATTAGTCAAAACCGGATTTCTGATTTGCTCGGTCTGCATTTGCTAGATATTTTTGGAGGGATCGCCGCTAAATACATAGATGATCGATTACCATAAATGAAATAACAAGATAAACTGATTACAAGATACCGAAAAGAACTAAAGAAATACTCAGAGACTAAAAATCCAAATCAATTCCTAGTCCTCTGAGGTTGACATCTAGGTAATGTAAAAACCAGTACTAATTAATATGAGATATTTTGTTTAAGGTACCTCGGCCAACATGTATGACAAATAAGCCATAAGAATCATCAGCGCAACTTCACGATCTGTAGAATGCCTGTTCGAAAGAGAATCATAACGTCAGGGAAAGTAACTCATAAGTGTGGACAGATGAGGAAATTCAGCACCAGAGGCTAATATTTGAAGTGTCTGCTCATACCTTCCAAAGTAAAGCGTTTTTATGATAAAAGCGCTCATCAGACCGGCCTGAAACATTTTAATAAATCAATGTTAGAACATAGAACAAGCTCTCTGATATAGTCCAAACAAAGTGATTCCTAACCATTTGAGCAATAATCTACAACTTACTGCTATACCAAGAATAGTACTGGTGAAGAAGAGGTAAAGAAAATTCCCCAACAAGGTCAACGCTGAAAGCGCGTCAATGTTGCTGACATCTAGCGATTGTACTGCGTTGAAAAGCACAATGGAGGTAGCATCATTCACTACTCCCTCCCCAAACACTACACTGTAAAGAAACGGTGTCTCATCTTGATTTAGAACCTTTGCACATGAGAAGAAGATTACAAGATTAGACATGAGTTGAAGAAAATGTTGTATTCGGATTGGGATTATAGATACCTGCAATGTACAAACTGAATCAGTTGCTGAGAATATGGCACCGATCGCTGCACAGAGGAACCGGTAAGCACAAATGATCACTATATAATATAACCATGAAAACATATCATTCGCATCGAAACAATGATTGTAGATGAATTCGTAGTCACCTAGGAAGTCTTTAGTGGTCAGAGTTGTGAAACCGAATCTATTGAAAAGTAAATAGGCACCTGCAAAATGTTTCCAAAAAGAGCAACAGTTCGAAGATAAATTAGTCATAATTCCATTAGGGAAGCAACTTCCGCACACTCCTGTTTATGGGTGGCCTCTGCAGAAGGAGAAAAGTTGTGTGCAGAAATCATTTTCCTTCGATTAAATTTCAAAAGATTGCAGGTCTTACCTAGTGATATGAGGCAGAAAGAAATTACTGTACCGACGATTCCAAACAACAAAATTGTGGTGAAGTTCTTGAAAAACTGCTTTTTCTTGACCTGGAAACTGAACAAGATCAAAACTTCAGAGATCAGAACCAGTTCTTTATCATAACTTGAAGATCCCATGTGACAACATTTAAGATTTGTATCCTAAATGTAAGCACAAAGGCCATATTCGAGATCCAAATTCGAACATCATGAAAGAAACTTCAAACCAAGCATTGAAATTGAAACTGAAATTTCATAAATTTGAGAGTTGATTCATACCCGGCATTGAAAATGATTGGAGGAAGTAGATACAGAAAGAACAAGTCCTCACTAAAGATCAAAATCTTCGAGCTTTCGAACCCTGTCACCAGCAACACCACCACTCCAGCAACCAAACCCTGAAACCCAACAACACAAAAACAAAGTTAAACAACAAAAAGAACCAAAACTTCGCATAATTTTCGTGTTCTTGGCCTGAAAATTTCAGTACAAAAACAATGTGACAGAAATAAAAGTGAATAACTTTTTACATACCAAGAGAAGGGCAGTGATCGATTCATTCGCCCAGCGGTTCTCTTCGAGCAAATGACCGATAATGATGCAAACACAGAGGAGTGTAAAGAACACAGTGAGTGCAATGACAGTGCTCGTGCTGAGAAATGAGGAATCTTGAAGTGGCAACTGAGACTGTGTGGTTTCTAGAGCTGCCATTTTCTTTGGGTTTTTGTGTATCTGACTTTGGCATTCACCTGGTCGGATTTGAAGTCGATCCGAATCGGAGCCAAGAGGACAGTGCTGAGATGGTTTGGAGTTTTTGGACCATGAAAAATAAATGAAGTTTCTTGGAGTGATGAGGCTTCTTGTTGGTTTTGTGTACGGTTTGTCTTTGAATAGGAGGTCGGTATGGACTTAAAAAATTGGAGGGAAGAATGGTAGTTGATGAGCATGGATCCCCTGCAGAGGGATCTAACTCAACTGTTGTAGTCCTGCCAAGTGATATTATTAGTAGAAATTCAGAAGTGATTTTCGTACACTTTTAATTTCATTTTAACAGTTTTGTTTCAAGTTTAAAAACTTTTTTTTTTTTCTTCCGAACGTTTAGATTGATTAGGAAAAAAGAAACTCAAATAATAGAAATAAGAACGTGTGCTAAATAAAAAAAAGAAACGTGCAGAAAAAGCTATTGATTGCACATGCACGTAATACTAACACAAGATGATTTTGAACCTTATAATATGGCTTCAAACATATCAATAATTTTGATAGCGTTGCTCGGCCACGTACGTGACTTTAACCGATCTAATTTGTCAAATATTAAAGAATTTTGATAATTCTGCCAACCACATTGGAAAAACCAACTGATTTTGAGAGAAGATTCGAACACAACAAAGGAAGCTGAACGCAAACAAACCTTAAAACTCAATCATTGTAAGACAAATTTACAGACCTTAAAAGGGTTAAAGGAAAAGAGCCAAAAAGGGTGATGGACACTACATATGACATTGGACTTGTCAACTTGTCATATGTCATGTCACCCTCAAACTTTGAAAGCATACGAGGACGACGTGCCGTATGATATGTCCGATGATCCAGTGTCCTCCAGCTCCCACAGGCGAACGTGGCTCCACAAGTCTCGGCAGTCTGCACGTTCCAAATTTCCAATCAGACCACGTGGTCGATTTGCAGGTGAGGTGAGGACCTGAGGGGCCCCACTTTGATCAGATCTTGATCTTACTATGGATCTCAAACTCCAACTCCAAGTAATTAATCATAAAATAAACGAAAAACTAATGAAAATGGTTTGAAAATTTTGAGGTTTCACAAAATAAAGGGTAAAGTGAATAATACCAAGATTGACTTTTTAGGGTAAAAATATGATTTTTCGTTAAAGTAAACAGTATTTGGAGCTTTTCGTTAAAGTTCCTTAAAATAAATACCTTTAAAAGTTTAAGTTATCATCCAAGATAGTGGCCAAAAGTAGGAATTCGATCTTTCTTTGGCTCCATTTGGGAAGGATATCGTCTACATTTTTTAGCTTCGGTAAAAGGTAGTGTCATCTACACACGTTTTTTTTACTTCTCATACATTTTTATTAATGTTTGTTTGTTGGTTTTCTTTAATTTATCTGATCCGATGATCGAAAGTTGAGAAAGGTGTGTGAGAGATAAAAATAGGTGTGTGGATCACTATTGTAACATTATGGTTGTGCTCGTAACATTTTGTTTTGTCTTTCCTATCGTTTTTGTTAATCGTTCTCTCCTTTTGGATTTTGGTTACGTCCTTTCGTTTGTATTTTTTTCTTTATTATTAATAGAATAAGATGAAAGATGGCGGACAAGGAGTTTCTTAAGTATAGTTGTTCTCACTTGTGTGAAGGAGGCTAACTTGGTTGAATCAACTAATTCATAGATCAGTAGGACAAAAAATCTATTTACAATATAACTAATATACATATAAAATTTGCAAGATTTCTCACACGCTATCATTCTTGAATAGCAAATCGTCTCATCTTTTCTTACTTCACTTACAAGAAAATATAGAATATAAAAAGGGATCAAGATCTTATTATATTAAATATTTTGTAGGCCAATTGTTATTTGTTGCAAGCATTTTCGGTCGGATCATATTCTGAAAGATTATTTTAGTTGCTATCATCGATCGAGCTAGACGACTACAATTAGAAAATGTATAGTTAAATCACCAAAATCTCACATCAGTTGTCATCAGATCAGTTGATTGTACGTAGCCCAAAAATATTGAAGCTTCTTCACCTAATTAATCGATTTTGGTAGGTATACATCCTGTCTTGTGATCACTTGATATACACTGACGGCCAACACAAGTATCTAATTAGAGGACAATAATATCGAAAATTAACTTACATGCACGGATGTATACAGTATCGCCGTGAAAATATTTTATTGTATAATATTGGTTACATGCATGAATCTTCTTATTATAGACATTAAAACCAACCAAACCAAAGCGATTAACAAATTTTCAGTTTGATTCGGTTTTAATAATAGTACCTGTCAAAAGTTATCAAACCGAAAATTGTTAAATGCTAGTTAATTTTGGTTACGTGTCATGTCAAATTAGTTAAATTAAATCTGGTCGAATTAAAAAGTATCACAAATGCTACGTCAATAAAGAAATAGACGACAATAAATATAAGGGACCTATGTGGCTCCACCATTATGTCTCTTCTTCTGAAGAAATTTTTCATTATGACCGAAACACGAGTAGTATATCACGTGTTTTTATATAGGTGGTGTAAATTTTATTTTTTAAGTTATTAACTTTTTAACATACATATCCGACTCGGTGTGTTTCCAACTCATTTTCTATTATGCGTTCTACTCATTTTCCAGTTGAAACTTGCTTTATATGTTTTGCTTTCCAAAGCATCCAACAAAACTGCCGAATCTGATACGTTTTTAGTCATTTCATTGGGAAATCCTCGTAAAACTGAGGATACTGATATTTTAAGGTTTTTAGCTAAAATGGTCTCTGAAATTGACATAATTCTTTATTTTGATTTTTAAGATTTGAAATCGATAGAACTGGTCATTGAGTTTGTCTACCGTCAATCATTTTAGTCATTCTCTGAAAAATCTCTATTAAATAATGACCAATTACAAAAATATTCTCAATTTAATAAACAATTGATAAAAATGATTTGACAAAAATTGAAGATATCTTTATCAATTTTGGCCGGGTCATAATCTCAAAGATTATTTTAGTTGCTAACATCGATCGAGCTAGACGACTACAGTTAGATAATGTATAGTACAATCACCAAATTCTCATATCAGTTGCCATCACATCAGTTGATTGTACGTAGCCCAAAAATATTGAGCATCTTCTCCTAATTTATCGATTTTGGTAGGTATATTTTGTTTCGTGATTACTTGATATACATTGACGGCCAATGCAGGTATCTAATTAGAGGGCAATAATATCGATAGGTAACTTACATGTATCGATATGTAACTTACATGCACCTAGACAGAAGGACCCTATGAAAAGCGAAGAAAACCCCCTAATGTTCTCTCGGATTGGCTTGTGCCTTTTCTGCCCATAGCTTAGGTGGAAGGCAAAGAAGGCCCTCTTCCCAGCGTGAGCACGTGGAGAGGGGTTGTGGCAAGGGATAGTCCCAGTAGACAGCTTCTATGGGGCATAGGCCTCCCAAAAGGTAACGGAGGCGTGCAAAGGTTTCCTCGGCCCAAACGGAGATCAGCCTTCGAGTGCAAAGGAGAAAAGAGCTTGACTGCAAGACCCACCCGTTGAGCAGGGACAACAGTCAGCTTTAGTGATCCGACGGTGCCAAATGGAAGGGTCTTCGCTCAACGGATAAAAGGTACTCTAAGAATAACAAGTTGATCTTTCTCAAGAGCTTGCATCGACGGGAAGGTGCAGTTACATGCATGAATGAATCTCCTTCATATACACATTAAAATAAGATTTTTCGCAAATGAAGACTAAAATCTAAAAATAAAATAGTTATCAAACATATTTAAGTTTAACTTTGGCATAAGTATAACGTTTACTAGTCATCACAACGTGACAAGTTAATGATAGTTGATTAAGACTTAATTGACCATCATGAGAGACTAGTGACTATCTAATTGAACTCTGCCTTTAAGGGTAATCTAGTCATACGACTGTCTATAATTTTCTTTTCCTTTTGAACTCCCACCACATGCACACATGTGTCATTTCCTTAGTATTAATTAAGTCAAAATCCAATTAAATATTTTTTAAATTTTCTTAGATCAATAATTTGTTGATTTGAGAAAAGATGTTGCTTTACAAATTAAGTATAATTAATAAACATTTCTTGATGACCTTCTCGATCGAACGTGGCCACCATATTGGCTCAGGCAATATTTACTTAATGAATTATAGAATCTAAATTAAGGATTTTAATTTGGATTTTTTTTAATACATCGATATTTTTACATTAAGGAGAGGGAGAGTTCGGTAAAATCATACAATGAGCAGCTTAATTTGGTATCGAATTCGCAATCTTAAATTTGGATTTGGACGGCTTATTTCATAACTAAATACAGAGCCATATATTTTTTAAGGATATATCATCCTTGTTAAGGTATATGATATGGCCTACGTAGGGTGGGCGTCAAACCGAGCGATCTGAACCGCTTGTTCGGTTTGGTTTGATTTTGACTAAGAAAAAAGTCAAACAATTTGAGAATCGAATCGAATCGATTTGTTTTGGTTTGGTTGAGTTTTGAAATCGACCAAAGCCAAACCGAACCAACCACAAATATTTTAATACTTAAATTTATTTATTTATTTTACACATGTCAAGTTGTCAACATGTTATACGTTATGTGAATATCTTTATTGTACATGTATTATAACTTATAAGTTGTAATGACTATTGACAATTAGGAGATTTGTTTGTACATTATGTTTACGTGAGATTTTGACTAATAAATCGGTTGTTAAAACGAGATATTATTTCAAAAATTTAAATTCTTGAAATGTTTGACCTTTTTTTTAGGGAGTTTTAATGAAAATGGCTTAGATCAAGATTATTTTAATAAAAAACCACCTTATAGTTTTCTTTAACCAAAAGCACCTCAAAATTAACCATAAAGACAGAGACCTCCAATTCTACATGGGCTAAATTACAGAGCCCAACAGAAACAAAAATAAGTTTCCAAAATTACCCCAACAAGGAGGCGCAGGTCTGAAACTTGTTTGTTCTCATGAAGGAGAAAACTCACGTCAGCTCCAAGCATAGCATCGATCAGTATTTTCGTTTTCTGGGCTTTTCTTCCTTCATTCTTGGTGCATATATCAGTTTTTGAATTTCCTTGTCCAAATTAGATTCAGATTGGGAGAATAACCAGACTTTGAGAAGAAAAAAATCTCAAATTATTGAATCCAATCTCCAAAAGTACAATTAAAAAGAAACAAACAGGAAAATAGATGTGCAATTGAATCAAGGAGGAGGACACTCAAACTGAATTCATTTTCCATGGAACTGGAAAAAACCAAAAATTCCAATTCCTTGCACCCATTTCTCCATAAAACTAAAAGAAAAATATATCTCTACCTGTGATAAAACCACCTTCCCCAATTACAAAATCTGGAAAAGAAAAAGAAAATAGAAAAAGCAGACGAGAAAGAGAGAGAAAAGTAACTTCAACCATGACGTTCAACTTTCATAACATTGTTAATGTTAAACATTTCTAGGAAATAGTATGATTTTTTTTGCCACTTTTTTAGAAAACAATGCGACCCGTTATGTTTTGAATCCGTAAGTGTTTCTGGAAAAACTAATATTGTCTCTAGAAAAACTAACACTGTCTCTGGAAAAACTCTGAAAAATTAGCACTGTCTCTGGAAAAACTAACACTGTCTCTGGAAACAATGACTTAGATTCCAGAAACAATGTTACTTAAAATCCAGAAACAATTTATTTTTACAATCCAGAAATATTGACCCGTCGTTATTATTGAATAGCATCCAGATCTCAAATTTATTTTCTGGAGAAACAAACGATGAACTCCACTGACGAAGAAAAATTGAAAAACATTACATCAAATCCATTATGAATAATAACGACGATCACATTTCAACGAACTAATACAAAATATAAATTAAATAGCATGAGGATCTATATTTTTGTTTCAAAGAAAAAGAAGAAGGTTTGCAAAACAACGATGAACTTCATTAACGATGAAAATCTGGAACTTAACCTAAAAAAGTTAGGGGTAAAATCGACAAAGCATAATTTATTATAGTTAGGTTATTTTTAGTTGGACTGCTTTAATATGGGCCTTGTATTAATCATTAAACAAAACTTATAACATGGTTTTTTTATTAAAACTAAAACTTTTCAAGCCATTCTCATTAGTTTTTTTTTTTTTTTTTATACATTAGAATACGTTTAAACCAACCAAATGCAGAGCGATTAACAATTTTTTGGTTTGGTTTGGTTTGGTTTTAATAGTAGTACTCGTCAAAAGTTATCAAACCAAAAATTGTTAAAATGCTAGTTAATTTGGAGGTAGATTCTCTGCCCTCCTTATTCCGGTGCCTTTTCGTGCCCTCCTGTTTGTGTGGTCACGGTTAAGCCACGTCAACATTTTATATTACTATTCAATTTTGTTTTATTATCTTTATAAAAAAAACAATATAAAATGTTAACGTGGCTTAACCGTGACTACACAAAATAAGAGGGCACAGAAATAAGGAGGGCAGAGAATCTGCCATCAGTTAATTTTGGGTACGTCGTGTCATGACAGTCAAACTGAACCGCTAAATTGGAAAGTATCATGAGGACCATGTGAATAAAGAAATAGACAACCATAAATATAAGGACCCTATGTGGCTCCCCCATTGTGTCTCTTCTTCTGTTCTTTTAGTACTATTGCCAATAACCAGAGGCAACTCGTTTTCTGCATTCTACTCGTTTTCCATTTGAAACTTACTCTCGATGTCTTGCCTTCCGAAGCATCCAATAAAACTGCCAAATCCGATACGTTTTTAGTCATTTCTTTGGAAATCTTCACAAAAACTTAGGATACTGACATTTTAAAGATTTTTTAATTAAAATCGTTCTGAGATTTGAATTTGATAGAACTCTTTTCTGAGTTTGTCTACCGTCAATATTTTCGGTCATGCCGTTAAAAATCGATGTTAAATAAGGATTAAAATGATTATAAAAAAAAACCCAATTTAATAAAGAATTGGCCAAAATGGTTTAACAAAAATTGAAGGTGTTTTTGTCATTTTCTTCCTTATTTAATAGAGATTTTTCACGAAATGACCAAAATGATTGATGATGGACAAACTTAGGATCAGTTCTATTGACTTTAAATCTCATGAACCAATTCTATCGATTTTAAATCTAATGGACCAAAGTGAGGAGTTTTGCCAATTTCAAAAACCATTTTGGTTAAAATGCCTACTTTTAATTACGTTAGTTTGACAAAGCTCGAATTAAAACGGAGCTAATCACCGGTAATGATCAGAGTGACAAGCTAATGAGTTGAACAAGAACTCGAAAGAACTGCACACAGCTCAAACTGTCAACATAGTTGCGACAAGGAATGCCCGTGTAAAATCTCAACAATGATGCGAGCACCCTCGACTGTAAGTTTTTGATACAAGCTATTCTGCTTCCACACCGTCTCCAGGTGACTCTGAATCGTATACGTTTCAAAAAATTTAAGCTGAAAACCGCCTTTCAAACTCGACATTCATAAACGACTATAGAACAGTCATGGATATAGCAGCTGAGCGAAGCTTCACGCCATCATCGTTCCACTTGGACTGCGGGGCAGTTGCTCCAGCGATGTATGTCTATAACAGAAAATAGGGAGAACTGTTAACTTGACGAAGATATAGAAACCTTTGAGGGAACGATTCTATGAGAATGTAGTATTCAAGTTCAAGGGTAGGGGTTTGAATGTTTCGAAACTACGTGTTGACAAACCTTTCCACCGTTAACAGCAGCTACAAGCGCTGCATGCTGTTCTTGCACACCAAACTCGTAGAAATAATAAGTCCTGAAACGTGTTGAACAACATATATCAAGACACATACTGCAAATACCATTTGCAAAAACATCCGAAAAGAAGCTATGGTTCCACACGTTGTTCCAATGGCTATATCTTACAAATGGAGCGGAGCTTAGAAGCTTTCCATGTAGTGTACTCACACACAAGAATTCATTATATTCAGTTAAGCGTAGGGAATGAAGAATACGTGATAGCATGACAGGCATGACTTCTTTCTTGAGAGAGAAAAGAAAGCAAAATCGAGCTTACCTAAAACCTTCTTCTTCCTTTATCCTTATAGCTCGGGCAGAGTATACAGTTGATCCAACTGCAATTGCAGAATGATTAGGAATAAGAATCAATACAAGACATAGCTGAAGGAGGATAAGGAGAGAAGCAAACTATAAGTTTATACACATTCCCGTATGCTAGAATTTAGAACAAGCAGAATGTAAATCTCAATCAACGCTTATGTATAACTAAAGTTTTAAACCGAATTTTTTGGTTTACCAAATCAGAGGCTGAAAAGACAGAAACCATGCTACAATGTACCTGGAATGAAGATTTTTGCTGCCTCCTTCAAGGAACCTAAATCTGTTATGTCTTTGGCCTGTCCAAGTTAGCATGTATCAGATAAATTTGTCTTACATTAGCATTTATCAAGCAATTTAGAAAGAGAACATAACGGAATCACCTAATGTGGATTCATGACGATATAGGAAGGTGTTATGCTTCTAAAACTTGATCAGCCATGAATAAGATGGCGACTTTCCTCTAAGATATCTATACATATTGCAAGGTTTATAACTTAAAAAGCCAAAATATCTGAAGGCTAGACAAGTAATGAAAGGTGAGGTTTTCGAAAGAACATTCCTGATCAGTAGGCATAGTTTGTAAAATGCTGAAGTCAGACCACCCATGATACATGAGCTGCAGAGGAGTTCAGAGAGAGAGATCCAATTCTAATACTAAAACCATACATGCAATGAGAAGATTTGGATGACAAACTCCAGTCGAAAACCAATCTAAGAGGAGATAAACAGCTAAAGTATGTCTACATAACTGCAAAAGTTCCACACCACCAGCCATCTCCTCACACAAATAACACCAGAAAAATATATCCAGTATGCCTATGCAAAAATAACACTACCCTTATGTCCCTAAAACATTCCGTTTGGCTAGATACCACCTCAATAAACAATTAAACATAGTGGCTACAAACCAAAACAATTAACGAGAGAGAGAGCGAGGGAGAGAATAAGAAAAAGGCACAACATTCATCAAATTAACACAGTACTATTGTTATGTCATGCGTGTGCACAGACATGCTCTAGTAATATAGCCACAGAGTAAATCAGTGTTCTAAAAGGCCCCGCCTAGGTGCTAGGTGTATGGCTGCCACCACAATAAATCCCTAGGCGTATAAAAAATAAGAAAATGGTGCCTACACTTACCTAGGCGTCCGCCTATCCCGCCTAGATGCCTAGGCACTAGGCCCCTGCCCGTCCCCCAACTAGCGCCTATTAGAACCTTGGAGTAAATCGGTACAGGACAAGTTCTATAAAGAAAAATCAGTGACCATCACTACCAACCTCTAAAAAGGTGATCTTGAGTGAATTGGATGGGCGAATAACAACACTCACAACCTCATATCTGCATCAACCAATAACAAGAAGAAAAACATAATAAATACTGAAACTGATACAAATTCCTGGAAAGCATGGCCCAAAAACAAAAACTATTTGACAAAGAACTGTTCTACATTGTTGGTTTTGCTTTGTGCAAAGAAAAAAGCTTTAAATGTGTAAATTTACACGAAACTGAGACAAACAAGTTAACAAAATCTTTGAAGAGAAGGGAACTTGTACAAATGGCATACCCATCAGCAGATGCAAAACGCGCCGCAAAGGCCTTGGGCTTTACCTTATCTCCATAAAGGGATAATCCCGAGTTGTAATCCTAGAGTTTAAACACAATGCCGCATCCAGTTAGGAAATTGTGAACATTTCGAGATTACATTTACCAAATCCTAATTTACTGGTACAGCAATCAACTTGAAGAAACAAAAAAAAAAAAAGAAAATGAACTCTGAAGTATCTATATCTGAAATTTCTGATGTCAGGATAAAAAAATCAAGTAACTTCACGAAAAAACGCAATCCGAGAACTGCCCAGAAGAGGCAGTAACTTTACTAATCATAACACCCTTTGATATAATCCAGAGAATGAAGCTTCCCCTTAATCCTAACATTATCTCTCTAATCCAAAAAGCAAGCCTAACAAGTGGATGCCAAAACATATGCAAGTTCGAACCTTTCACAGAGTACCGAAAACATATTGAATGTAACTATAATTTTTGAGAAACTTAGGAATTTAGAAAATACAAAATCTTCAAAGTTGTTGAATGTAATGTTACCTCGGGCTCCTGAACGTCCTGAAACTGGGGAGGGACCCTAATGGCGAACCCATCGCCGAAGAACTGGAACCAGTTTTTCGTGTTGGAGATGCCGGAAAGGGCGGGTCTTGGAGGCGGCGGTGCAGCTTGTGGTGAAGAATGGGCAACTGGGTATTGCTGAGGGGTCAGAGAAATGAGGAAGAGGGAGGTTGTCTTGAGGATCAAGTTTCTTTTGGAGGAGGTGGGAGTGGTGGTGGGGAGAGAGATTGTGGGTTTTGGGGTGGTGGGATTAGGGTTTTGGGGAGGATTTGGTGGGTGGGGAGAGAGGGAGAGAAGAAGAATGGCCATGAGAGAATGAGGATGGCATTCATGGCTGTTGAAAATTTGGAGGGAGATAATGTGGGGACAGGATTTGGGGGTTTTTGTATTTCAGGATTGGGAAAGTTGGTTTTAAGGATGTGGATAATGCAAAGGGTAGTTTGGTCATTTAAACTATAGTGTACTAAGAAATTGACACTTACGCAACTAAATTGATCACTTGAACTAAAGTTGATCCGGATCTCCAATTGGATGCATATAGTGGTATTGCAGGTTTGTAAATTACGCGTTTAATACCGCAAATTACATTGTCTTGATATATCATCTTATATGATAATACTAAACTACTGATTTACTCAATAATTTGACTCTTGAAATTCATCGTTTAATGTTAATTTTAAGTCAATTATATTTTAACAGAAATTTCAAATTGAGGACTTGAATCCCATAAAGTTACAATTTGGGCTCGTTTGATGTGTAAATTCCATTTTTACCCTTGCTATCAAGGTATCAACCAAACAAGTGATGTGTTCACCACAAGAAGCCACTTCTGAAACCAACAGAGAGCTTCCATGTTATCCACATTCAAGTTCAGCCAACCAATCCCAAAACAAAAACAAAAACAAATCCAAACCACCCAAAAATAACACAAACATGTAGAAAATCAAACCCTCCTCTCTCTCCTCTCATGGTTCACCATTCCTAAATTCCTTCCCCTCTCTCTCTCTCTCTCCCCCCTCTCTCTCCAATGGAAACCATTCTTTCTTCTCCCTCACTCTCTCCTTTCTTCAACCCAAAACCTTCTTCTTTCAAGACCCTTTTGCCCCCCTCCCTCCAACCCAATCCCAAGCCTCTCCTCATGACTTCAAGCCTCAAAAATCACTCAGTTCAATCACCAAAAACATCTCTCCCAACACCCACAAATTGGGTTTCTTATGCTCAGCAAGGACTAGCTGCTCTTGCACTTTCATTGGCACTAAACTTCTGCCCAGTTTTGCCTGATGGCAATGCACTAGCATCTGAGTTTGATGTGCTAAATGAAGGACCCCCCAAAGAGTCCTATGTTTTTGATGATGCCGGCGTGCTTAGCCGCGTGACCAAAGCGGATATAAAGAATTTGATGCAGGAATTGGAGTACAAGAAGAACTTCCGGATCAATTTCATCACTGTTAGAAAGCTCACTGTAAGTTTGTTTCTGTTTTCTAAGTTTTGTTAATATGTTTGTTTCGAGTTCTGTGAATTTTGACCTTTTTGGGATACACTCTTGAGTTTTTAACTTCATATACATTGTATTTTAAGTGACTCACATTCACCTGTTAAATTCCTTAGAGTATTTCACCGCACATCCAACCGTTAAATTCAAAAGTATGTCATACATCAACGGACACTATAATTTTTTTTACGATTTGGTTGCAGAGCAAAGCTGATGCATTTGAGTATGCTGACCAAGTTTTGGAAAAATGGTACCCTTCTGTCGAAGAAGGCAACAATAAGGGCATTGTTGTGCTCGTCACCAGCCAAAAAGAAGGTGCGGTCACAGGTGGTCCTGCGTTTGTTCAAGCTGTTGGAGAAAGTATCCTTGATGCAACTGTGTCCGAAAACCTTCCTGGTAAGTATATGTCTTTACTTTTCTTACTTCAAGCAACGGTTCTTTTACGATACTAATATTTCGTGTCAAGTCGTAGTTTCTGAGCGTTGAACTAGTTTTCTTCGATTGAAATGTCGGGTGGTGGAAAGCAGAGAAATGTAGTATGAGTACCGAGTAGAGAATGGTAATGCATTAAACCAAAACTCAAAGCACACAAGTATTACAACAATTTGAATTCATCTGGCATAAATTTTTAGCTCAGAGGATGGGGATACTCGGGTAGCTTAGTATACATGATCCAACGAAACAGAAGTTTTAACTCGGAGCTCCTCTTTAAATTAAAAATGTTAGATGTGATCTGTTACAACACGGGAAGTAGGATCTAGTTAGAATTCTCGTTTGTAGTTTGGAACTCGTGTAATCATAGAAGACTGTTGAAGTGAATAATTCCTGCAAATTAAAGGGTACCAAGTGCACGGTGAGCCCTTGCAAAATGTTTGGTGAAGGACTACATGTCCGATAGTTCCATACATGATACGCCATAGTTTTAGTTTGTAAGAATTTTGCAGCTAAGTTGATGAGATTATTGGATGTGTTGATTGCAGTCTTGGCAACAGAAGAAAAGTACAATGAGGCCATTTTCAGCAGTGCCAAACGGCTAGTTGCTGCGATTAATGGACTTCCAGATCCTGGCGGACCCAAAGTTAACGAAAACAAACGGGAATCCAACTTCAGAACCAAGGAGGAGACAGAAGAGAAACGTGGGCAGTTCACTCTTGTAGTTGGAGGATTGCTGGTGATTGCCTTTGTTGTTCCTATGGCACAGTACTATGCTTATGTCTCAAGGAAATAAGAGTGGAACTTGTTTCGTCTTCCATTATTTCCCATAAATTTCGAAAACATGTATAACATGCAGTTGTACAAATCGATCCTATCAAAATGGTTGATGAGAGACTTGAAATCAGAGAGGAACATGGTTCTTGTTGATACTTGTAAAAATATAACACGCGAATGCTTTCATTTTCGGCCACAACCTGTCTGCTTGCGTATGATGCAACGGTATATACCCGCTTATGCAGATGAATTTTTATATGAGAAATATGCATCCAGAGCCGGACTTTGAAATGGAATTTCTGTATAAATTTGTGAGAACTTAAGGTTTACTGCTACATTAAAGACTTAGCCTTACAAATACCAGACAAATGTTAAAATATGTAAATAAAACATGTTGGGGCTTCAGAACTTGAGCTTCAAAAGGAAAGGCATTTTGTCCGAGAAGGGCGGATCAGAATACTTTCCGGTGAGTATCTTTGACGAAACAAACTGGTTCGCAGCTTCGGTGTAATGAATTCCATCCCAACTAATGTAATCAGAACTATCGGTGCATCCTTCGGCTGTGACAGTTATTCCGTTCAAGGTCTTCGTTTGTCCACAGGTAATCTGACTGTCATAGTTCAACGGTGCACCTCCATACCCGCAGCAAGCCATAATAGGTTGTTCAAATCCTGCAGATACAATTCATAAAAATCAGATATGAGATGATTAAAACAGAAAGTAACTACGCATATACGGTATAATTCACAATGAAGAATTTCAAGGTCCTCAGATGTACTAACCATATTTTGAATAATTTGATATGAGCTCAGATTTGATCGAAAAGATATCAACATAGATGACACTTGCATCCGAGTACTGGCCTTGCAACTTTTTGGTGAGGGCATGAAGCTGCAGGTTAAAGAGTTTAGCAGCTTGGTTGTGGTCGCTGACGCATCCTTGTTCGTCAAGCTTCGAAGGATCAGTCCCAAACTTGGCAACATTCTGCGTCAAGCACCCGAGAGGACCCATGTTGTGTATCCAAAAGTTCCTACCTCCTTGGTCATATAATCTCTGAAAAGAAAAAAAACAAAGAATGTTAGGTGGATGTCATCCTTCAATTCAAATTATTGATCATCCTGGTTGTGATAATGTACTGACCTTTATTCCTGTTTCGAATTCTGTCAAAATCATTGGAATGGAAGCGAGAATCTGATCCAATGATTTCGAATAAAATGCACCAGCGAGATCATTCTGGCCTATATCGAACATGTAGAGCCCCTTCGCGAAAAAAACTTCCGCGGGCAGATACTTGGGAAAGCTCCTACCTCTAGCTAGCAATTCAAGAACCTTAGCTTTGAATCTAAAAAACTGGGAGACCTGGACCCCGAAAGAAAACGGGCTGATGGATGTTGCAGTTGCTGGAAGTATAGTTGACCCTGCCGCGGCAAAGTTGCAACCTTTTTTGAATATTGGCAGGCCAACGGAATCCAGATAGGCATTGAGAAATGGAAGGTGCATTGCATTCACTGCAAAACGTTATACACAAAACATAAGGACACGTTCATCACAAAAATGTACAAGTGCTAAAACCATAGACTTAGAAATATATGTATGAATTAAATGCGGTAGAACAAAGATAGGAGGGAACAAAATTGAAAAATTACAAAGAAAATCAACGATGAGGCGGCCATCGGAGTATCTCCCAGATGGGGTTTTGAAATAAGATTGTCCATAAGGAGGAAGAATGCTCTCAATGCCGGCGGAAACAAGATTTCCAGTGTCGGAATTCGAATCGCCAAAGTTGAAAACGGCAGGGTGGTTGAAGTGGATGGATTTGGAAAGAGGTAAGGAGATGGAAATCAATGTGAGAATTTGGATCACGCAGGTTTTGGCAGCCATGGAAAATGCAACAGGAAATTCTCTTACTTCTTAGGCTGTTGCTTTCACTCAAATGCCAACAAACCAACAGAAAAATATATGTACTTTATGAAGCCTTTGACGAAACGTTTTTGTTTGGTGGGCAGTAGTGGGGCTCAAGTGTAAGTTGGTGGTCTGCTTTCACATGTGGAAAGCCAAAGGGCCAAGACAAAAGTGATATTAAATTTATGAGAATGAAGATTCGAACTGACATGTAAGGGGTGGGTGTACTGCCTTAACAAACTAGCGTAACTCATGTCTGGAACAATATTCATAAACGTTTACATGTGTAATATATAAAAATGTGAAGGTGGGATAAACCGTAAAATTTGTGGGGAAAAGTAAAAACATTACAAAAGTGAGTTGTGAGAAATTTACTGAGAAAATCTATGAGGCGACGGCCATCACAAAACCTCCCAGATGGAGTTTTGAAGAAAGACTGTCCATAAGGTGGTGGGAGCTGGAAATCAGCCGGCAGCAAGCACGCCTGTGTCGGAGTTTGAATCGCCGAAGTTGAAAGCGGTGGGGTAGTGGAACTTGGTTGAGTTTGAAGAAGGTAGAAAAATGGAAAATAAGGTGAAAATTTGGAGGGTCGAAGTTTTGGTAGCCATGGATGAAGAGACTTGATGTTCACGGATGTGTTAATTAAGTACCAACCACCAAAACACAGTGATGCATAATGTGTCGTATGGAGCCAATTTTATGAGCATAGTGAAAGCTTAAAAAGTTTGCTTTGACTTTTGCCATTCCTCGTTTAATTATCTGAATTTTAAATTGAATATTTTATTGGAGAAAGTTAATTAACACATTAAACGAAACGTTATACGAAAATGATTTCTAATTTACACACTTTTTTACTTTCCTTACGCATCTATAATTATTCATAGTCGTTGAATTGAATAAATTTAAGAGAATAAAAATAGAAATAAACATGAGTGTGCAAGCGAAGAAAAAATGTGTACAAATTATGTTTCCATGTAATATATGTGCATATATAATTTAGACAAATACACCTATGTTCATAATCTATACTAACGAGTCCCCTTGGGGAGATCTGATACAATTGGAACTTGCATGTGGTTCACTATCCTTGTGGATAGGACGTTGGGCTTTTACCTAGGCGTATTGGGTTCGAAACTCTTTTTTCTTAATTATTGTAATAATTTCGACCCCTTCCTTTAATAATAATAAATTTTAAAAAATAATCTACACTGACTGAAATTTTTTTAAACTTAAAGCTAAAAATAATTTAAAGCTTATTTAGTAATTTAATTCCACTTTCCCAAACATATTTTTTTCTCTCCCAGACAAATAAGCTTAGTTCTAACAATACTTACAAATAAGATGACAATGTAATATCATCACTATAGATATGTGTATGTTCATAATTTGGAAATAATTCTCCTACAAATATAAAATTCGAGTAGAAAATTTGTGTCGAGTTTTATGCGGAGAAAATTGAATTTAAAGGGTTAAAGTCATATTTTCAGTATATATTATAATGCATGCACGAGATACATAGAAGTTTGTCAACACCCGCAAGTAGTGCATGTGAGTAATAAGCCCAGAAACTTACTCAGAAAATCTACGACAAGACGGCCATCGGAAGCCCTCCCCGATGATGACGGAGGTTTGAAGTAGGTCTGTCCATAAGGCTGCGGAAGGTTGAAACCAAGCCCAGCACCAAGCTCCCCGGTGTCGGAGTTTGAATCCCCGAAGTTGAAAACCGCCGGATAGCTGAACTTTATCGAGTTCGTAGCCGGTAAAACAGTTGCCAGCAAGGCAAACATTCTGAGAATAATGTAGTTCTTGGCAGCCATGGATGTTGAAATGTGAAAGCTTAGGACCGAGAAGCTGCGTTGTGATTGAAATATTGTACATGCGAGCGTGTATTTATAGGGTTGTTTTGGGTAATGTACCCAAAGTTTTCTTTCCTATTTTTTGGTGGAAAGCCAAGTTTTCCTTTTTCTTGCCCAAAAAAGGTGTTTCCTTTGAGTTTCGGAAAGGCAAATATTGCCAAAAAAGCAAAGTTTAATTGTTCAATTACGATTCTGCCCTTCATGCACTCCAATTATCTACATTAAATGTACCAAAACACCCAACTAACACAGCCATATTTGGCTAATTAGTCCCCGTAATAAGACAGCTTCTAAGGGGTGTATTTGGAATTTTGGAGAACCAGATGGGATTCGTTACTACTTCAAGCAAGAACTACATGAAGGACCTTAGAGCAAGCAAGGGCACAAAACTTGTATTTTAAAAACGTCTAACAAACTTGACCAAAAAAAAAAAAACCGTCTAACAAAACTTTTCTTTTAGTTTTTTCCTTCTTTTTTTTATATAAAAATTTAGTATTATTAGGGGAGGCGGAAGGGTTTGAAACTATTACAATAATTTAAGAGAGAGGAGTTTCGAACCCATGAGACATGAATAGAAACCCAACACCCTATCCACTAGAACATTAGACCTCATGCTTGTTTTTTCCATTGTGATCATCTAAGATTTTTTTTTCCAGGTCCCATTAGACCAAACATCTAAAGATGTGCTTTTCCTAAAGCTCAATACAATATGCCCGCTCTCTTGAATAAAAATTGGGTAATACTGTTCACATACCTTTTTTTATCTCCCACCCAACCTTGTTACTTTTTGTCCACTAATCATTTTTTAATTCATTCTGACTTTGAAAATTAAAAAAAGTATGTAAATAGGTAAAAATAAGCGTGTGGATGACACCATTCTAAAAATTAATGCCCATCTTTGTAAAGTAGAGTGATGATGTTGCCCATCTTGACCTCACTCTTTTTTCACAAATGTTCATGCATTCGGCTTAAGGTGTGTCGACATGGCAATTTTTAATGATTAATCTTACATGTCTAATTACGTGACGTTTTTATCAAAATTTTAATTCAATTATATTTTGAATATAATATGAAAATGCTAGTCTCCTTATAGTTTTCTTTCTATAACTATCTTCTTGTTGCTTTTTTTGAGTTCGTCAATGAACTCGTGTTCGTGTTAAGTATAGATTTGTGTCCGGTGACGATAGGACCGAGTCGAATTGATCAGACCGAACCGAGTCGAATTGATCAGACCGAACCGAATACAGGTTTATGTTTTCTTCTTTTCAGTTTTAAGAATTGAGTAAATTGTACGAATGGTTCCTCAACTTTAATCAAATTGGAGTAATGGTCCCTCAACTAAAAATCCATTACCATTGGTCCCTCAACTTATCAAAATGTGTAGCTATAGTCCTTTTCATAAATTTTGTCAAAATTTTGTCAAAATAAGTTATATTGGAATGACCATTTATACAATTAGGGTCTCTCAACTCATCAAAGTGTATAATTATGGTTCTTTTTGTCAACTATGTCAAAAATTTTGTCAAAACGAGTTACATTGGAAGGACCATTGCTACAATTGGGTTAAAATTAAGGGACCATTTCTCCAGTTAAATTAAAGTTGAGGGACCAATGGTAATGGATTTTTAGTTGAGGGACCATAGCTGCACGTTTTGATAAGTTGAGGGACCAATGGTAATGAATTTTTAGTTGAGAGACCATTGCTCCAATTGAGTTAAAGTTAAGGGACCATAGCTACAATTTACTCTTAAGAATTTGAGTAGAAGTGAACCGGACCAATCCACCTTTAGTGGGCTGGGATAAACGATGTCGTTTTACTCTGTTTTGCTTGTAAATAAAACCTCTGCTTCCATGGCGGGTAGTTGTTTCCGCAGCCCAACAGACAGTCCTAAAACCCTACAAATCTCCAGCGGTAAAATGACGGCCATGGCGGACTTCGACCTCCTCCATCCTTCAGCCCCTCCGTGTCTCCACTTGCTCTCAGCTTTCCTCGCCATGGAGCCCACCGACTCCCTCATCGCCTTGGCCCGGTAACTCCCCCGGCGCACGTTAGCATAACGCCTTACTATCCAGACGATAAGAGCACCGATTGCACCAATTTTTGAGCTTTCCACGCTATTCGGTGCACTTTAGCGTATGGTGGCGCAAGTCAGTACCTTCATCTTCTTGTTTCTGAATATTTTGCATTTGTGAATTTTGCAGGGAGTGCGGCGGAGGGCGGGTTACTGAAAGAGTGCAGAGGTTCATTTGGGATCATTGCATGGGTAAAAATGTAATTTTCTATGCCCTCTACTTATTGCATAGTTTGTAATTACATATTTGAATTGTTATATTTTGATTGCTGAGAAATTTGGGGGAAAAGAATCGATTTTTGTTGTTTTAATTGATTGTTTTAGTACTAGTGAAGCAATTCAGTGTGGAAGTTTTATCATTTGTGGCGTGCCCGATTGGGTGTGGCGTGTTTGTTTTGGGTGGAATCGAATTCCTATGTTGGAAATCTTACTTTTCGAATTTCTCAAGTGTAAATTTTGGCTCAGTTGAATGCTCAACGCAGGCTGGGAAATTACACGCACCGTACCTGAAGAAATTTCTGAAGAAGCTTATTGCTGAAGTTGAGTTGAACCGCGGAGATGTGTTGGATGAGCTATACGAGCATTACGCCCATTTGATGACTTCTTTGAAGGTATAGCTGATGTGCAATGTTTGATGAAGCCGTGCATTTACGTTATTTACTTGTTTTCAAGTGGAATTAACAAGCTGTTTTGTTCATTAGGACAGTGATCTTGAAAGAGACAATGCAAGGGTCTTCAAATCCATTTCGTTTCTGTTTCCCGATGGTATAATTCATGTGATGTTGGTTTATGGAGTTTGTCATTCTTGATTAGCATGTTGGTTCAATGACTTTGTACCTCTAGGTTGTTTGGAACTTGCAAGTTGTCCTGAGTCGCGGAAGCTGATGGTTCCCTTGCAATGTTCACTCAACATGCTTGAAGGAGATACCGGGTATGCTTAATCGTTGATATCTTTTAGACTTTTATCTTCTAGTTGATGTGCAATACCTTATTTTCTGTGTTACGTTTTCTACGTGCACAGTATACAAGAATTTGACAAGTTTTAGCGTTTTACATGTTTTAATTGGTTTGTACTAGTTCATAATAATCACTTCATTTTGTTATTACAAAGGGTTAATTATTATTGGCTTGTTTTAATGCAGGTGTTCAGTTTGGCCGTCAAGTCTTTATTTATCAGAGTGTATACTTTCATTTCCCGACTTATTTACTAATAAGTCATGCTTTGAGGTAAGTTCAATTTTCTAGCATTCATCTCATTGAGTTGCACAAACAGATTATTCATTACATGAAGGGAGCCATGATAATCCAAGAGCTGGCTGGCTGTGCTGTTGCCTGTTCAACTGATGTCTGAAATAATCAGCTAAATTATGTTTTGTGGGAAAAGTATTCTTCCTAAGCTAGTTATTACCTTTTGTTTCTTTTTTAAAGCACATTTCTTGTTCTTTCTGTGCACTTTTATTCATGGATTTTGTTGTAGTATATTTGCTATGATGGCCTACGTGCATATTACATGATTATATTGTTTACCGTGAATAGGTTGGCTCGGGTGTTGGTTTGGTTGGTATCTGTCTTGCCCATGTCAAGGCATCGAAGGTATGTTATCCAAATTTGAAAGAAGAGGAAAACATTCTCCTTTTATAGTACCATTAGATTTTTCATGAATAATCAGCAAAAGGTCTAGGAGAATTTCTGTTCTTTCACCGCACACGTGAATTATTGTAAAGTGAAACATGATTGTTGGTGACATTGTGGATTCAATTAGGACCGAGGGTTATTTAACATGATTTTTTCAGTCTTTTAATGTTCAATATTAAACACATACCCACCAACAGACACATGTATATATCACTAATTATAGTAAGGCAAATGGCGTCGGTATTCAGCTGAGGAAAGTTTGTGTTGGATATAGGTGATCCTAAGTGATGGTGACCTGTCAACTTTAGCAAACATGATGGTCAATCTGGAATTGAACCACATTAGCGTTGAAACTAATATGTCAGAAACTACCGAAGATCCGTATATGGTGAGTCACTTACCATGATTTCACTCTAGTTGGTAAATTAATGGAATTGACGGTGTTTGAAAATTGCTCGACTTGTAATACCATTAAATTATAATAATCTTAACAAACTCAGGTAAAAACCGTAAAATGCCTTCATCTACCTTGGGAGTCTGTCTCGGAGAGTGAGCTTCAGAACCTCAAGCCAGACATAATGTGAGTATCTCTTTCATGAGACTGAGACTTCAACTACCAACGTTTACCCCTATCAAAATTCAGACTGCTTTAAGTCGTCGTTACGTTAATCAAAGTTTTTAGATAGTGATATATGATAAAGTTAGTTTATTCCGGGATGCTGCAGTTTTGTTTAGTTATTTTGCTAGAAAGCTATGCTAATTTGAGTAATTTCCTTATTTCTCATTCAACAGTTTGGGTGCAGACGTAATTTATGATCCCATATGCCTCCCTCATCTTGTTCGAATACTTGCTTTACTTCTAAACCAGACGAAGTTGGAAAGTAAAGGTGCTGATGGTAGGGTCAATGGATATCATCAAGGGAATGGCAATGGCGATAAATTTGATGCTTTCCTAGCCAAAAGAACAGATAACAGTGCCACAAATGCTGGATCAAAGAAAGGTTCGATGGCTTTTATCGCTACTGTCATCCGTACTATTGACACATTCGATAAATTTTGTGCTTTGTTGGACTCGGCTAACCTTATCATCAAAGACGTAACTGAAACACTTCGGCCTTCGAATTTGCTTCCATACATGCAGTCATATGATCGAACCGCTGTACGACTATTTGCCATCTCATGTAAATAGGCTATTTGAACTTCTAGTTGGGCACATTGTTGCTCAACGGCTACAAATGTATGGCATGTTCCCGCTATTTGAAGAGTTTTGTTGTAAAAGTTGTAAGATTTGTTAAACTTGTAAGGTGCTTTTAAAGGTTGTAGGGTTTTTTTCTTGTTCAAGTGGCACACAAATTTGGGAGAAATTCTTGGGTGCGTGTGACGTTATCGTCTCGTCTATACGCCCAAGACACGACAAATCTCACCTAGTAGCAATTCCTCTATGCGGCCATCCGTATGTGGCAAGTGGGGTGGGACCACGAGGTGGGCCAAGTGCTGACAAAATACAATCAGCTCTTGTTTTGCTACGAAAGAGATTATCTTCGGATCTCTCTTTTCAAAACTTAGGGATCAAGTAATATGGGTCTTTAAAATTTGATCAAACAGCTAAAAACAAATAAGCTAGTAAAAAATTTTAAAAGTTATAATAATTTTTAATCCTTGGATCAAACTTTAAAGGTTCGGATCATTTGATCTTCGAGTTTTGGAGGAAGAGATCCGGAGAGGATCTCTCTGTTTTGCTAATGTGGCCCCATGAACACGTAGTTTGGTAGTCGCACATTCTGACCCCACGCGATAAGTGTTTTGGCCCAACAGTCACGGTATGGGTGTTTAGACCTAAGAACTCCTTTTAAATACAAGAGAATAACTTATATAGTACAGATATACTGTTGCAATGATACCTCGGTCAATGGTACAAAGACAAGTGGAGAGAAACTAACAAGTCCTTATACTCTTGGCATGAAACGCCACCTCGACTATGTATTTGTGTCACAAAACCTTCTCCAAGCATTCAATGTGGATTATAGTCTTGGCATGAAACGTCACCATAACAATTTATCTATGACATATTAATCCTTTTCCAAGCATCCTCATAGTAGATTTTAGTTTTGGCATGAAACGTCACCATGACAATATATATGTATCATACAAAACTTTCTCTAAGAATTATAACTATGGATGATCCGATAGCCAAACTCAAGAATTTCTCCATCAAACTTATCCATCCACCAAGTTAGGTTATCATTCTCACTTTATTAACTTTCTTATCTTTATTTGACCATTTGGTTTAGCAGTCTTCGTGTTCATCTAAAATTACTTATGTGAAAATTATTATTTTTCATTGTAAGTAGGGTATTATTTCGATGATTAGTCTTCCTCTTATCTCGCTAATTCACAGTGCTCGAATTTAGACACTCTCATCTTCTCATTAGGTAAATTAAATCCATATTATCGCTTGTATTAAAAAAAAAATTATTTCTATAAAATAAACACAAGTGTTTCCATTAGAAACATGTTGAATTCTTTGAATTCTTTCAATAAAAGTTTAACTGCTTCTTCAAAGAGCAATTTGAAGGACTTTTCAAAAAGTACTTCCAAGACCCAAAAACATTTTTGTCATTTACAATCAAACAAAATCAAAAGTGTTTTTAATTATTTAAAAGGGTAACCCAAAAGCAATTCCAAAGTAAGTTCAAATCTCATGTATAGGTAAATAGTAAATAGTAAAAAGAGATGAACTTTTAAGTATGGGTAAACTACATTTTACCCCTTCAGATTTGTGGTTCATTTCAATTTCTTACAACATCTTTAAAACATTTCACTTTCATACCACACGTATTATTTTATTTCAATTTCATACAATTGTTAAAAAATCTGTTAAGTTAACCGTTAAGTGACGACGTGTCAAATATGAGATCTTCATTTGCCATTTGTGCGACGTGGCTGTCACATTTATACTATGTGGCTAAACACTTAATCAAAAATTTAAAATATTAAAATAACTAATTAAAGAAAAGTAAAAAAAAAAAAAAAAAAACCAGAACCCCCTTCGTCTTCCCCACGGACACCCCTCCATCCCCTCCACGGTTCCACCCCTCCACCCCTCCACAAACCAATTCGACCCGAAACGCAAAAAATCTCTCTATTTTCGCTCTCAATCCGAAGAAAAAAACCCCAAAAATTTCATGGATTTCAAAATTCAAAATTTTATTTCCCAAGTCGCCGAAAGACGCGATATTTGAAAGGCCGCCGCCGTGGAGGGAGTCGAGCTTGGGGCTGGTGTGGATTAGGAGCATCATACAGTGGTAGGTTAGGAAGGCGACGAAGAAGAGCATGCCGTTGAAGAGTGATGGAGGAGAGGTGAAGAGAGGGAGGGTGAATCCAAAACCCACGCACTCATTTCTGCCAGCTACTCCACCTCTGCGACCTCGTCGCACCACCGCCTGCCCCAAATCAAGGTTACCCATTACCAGAACCAGCCATTTCTTATTCTTGAAGACCTGACCAGAAGCCCCATCGCAAGCACCCAAAACCCAGCCCCAATTTCTCGATCGATTGGATCTAAATCATGTTTTCCAAAAAGTTCCTAGAGATTGAAGGAATATAGAAGAAAGAAGGTCCAAAGCCACCCATAAGTGCCTTTTCCTTTTCTTTTTTTTTCAATCTTCCGATGGTGGGCTTAGGTTGATTGAAAAATTGGATACGGTGATTAGGGGTTGCAGGAGAGAGAGCATGAGAGAGAGGAGAAAGAAAGCGCATGAGAGAGAGAGGAGAGAGAGAGCGCATGGGAGCTGCGAGGTAGATGCGGAGAGGGTGGAGTGGGAGATGGGTTTCTGGGTTTGTTCAAACTTTTTTTTTTTCAATAGGGTTAATATTATAATCTTTTTTAATGTATAAAAAATTATTATTTTTACATGGGGCACAAATTTGGTAGTCACGTAACACAAATGTGACATCCACGTTAGCTTTTAACGGACTAATGGATGAAAAATGTAACAGATGTATTATATCGAAATAAAATAGTACGTGAAGCATGAAAGTGAAATGTTTTGAAGATGTTGTATGAGGTTGCAATATACCTTAAACTTGAGGAGGTAAAGTAATTTACCCTTTAAGTATTTAGGGCGCGTTTATTAATCTGTAATCAAATTGAGAGGAATTGAATTAAGGAGGAATTGAAATGAGGTGGAATCAGAATCAGATTCCTGTTGAAGTAGTTTATTAAAACTGTCTAGAATCGGAGTAGAAATGATGTTGAGTCCATATAAGTTTACTAATTCACTTCAATCGGAATGAAAATTAGATTGATTACTATATTGCCCTTACATGAATAAATTATTTTCATACTAATTAATTTAATTAAATTCTTAATTAAATTTATATAATTAAATTCATTTAAATAAAAATATATAAATAGGTTTTATTTATTTATTAAAAGATGACAGTAATGATATCGAGTCCATATAAGTTGTTTACTAATTCACTTCAATCGGAATGAAAACTAGGTTGATTATTAAATTGCCCTTACTTACATAAATAAATTATTTTCATACTAATTAATTAAATTAAATTCTTAATTAAATTTATATAATAAAATTCATCTATATAAAATATATAAATAGGTTTTATTTATTTATTAAAAGATGACATAATGAATGTCAAATGAATGGTAATATTGGGATAATAAGAAACAAGTGAGGGCATAATTGGTAGAAAAAATCCATTCCGGATTCCTAAGTCTCAAGGAATTGAAATACCTCCCTCATGTACGAAGTCCAATTCCTCCAAAATTAGGAGTTGAATTTCTTAATACGTGTGGATTCCACATGTATTTTGATTCCCTAATATTACGTAAACAACATTGTAACCCGTAAACGGAATCCAATTCTGTAAATTGATTCCAATTATGGGTACGTAAACGTGCCATTATTGCATAATCCTCAGTTTACTAACAGTAACTCCAGCAGAGAACATCGAGATAAGGTGCAAGAGCTGACTTTCCAGCGCAGTCCGTTTTCCTTTGACAAAATCTAGGTAAATCCCGAACATCCAGTTCCAATCAATCAATTTTCAAGTTGCAGAGCTGTCAGCTCTACATGCAGTAATTTGCTCAGATTCTCAAAGCTATCCCAATTAATCCCTCATAAAGTTTGTGAATTTTGATTTTAGTCCAAACCAGTCCACCATGGAAGAGCTCAAGAACCAAGCAGAAGCTGAAGTGGAAGTGATTCACATGTGGGCAGCTCCAAGATCACTGTCGACCACCCTCATGTATTCTTTTGCTCAGGTGCCCTCCAATTTCTTCAGTATTCTCTTCTGGGTTCTGTAAGGCCTTGATTGGGACTGCTTCATTAGAAAGCAGTTCTGCTCATAAGTGATTTTTTCCAGAAGTATTTTTTCTATAAGCGCTTGTGCTACAAGTGCTTTTTGGAGAAGCCCCGAGCGGTGTCAGGTTGTAAGTGCATTTATGACCCAAAAGCACTTTTAACGTTTTCTTCCAAACGCAAAACATTTTTGGTTGTCAGGCAACGCTTTTAGCTCTTGAAGAATCAATCCAAATAGGCCTAAGAAACTGCAATGTTAAAGATTGTGCCTTTTTTTTTTTGCAGAAGAAAACATAAATTTTGGGCTTTTAGTAATCGAGACTTGTTTTTTTTGTATTGTTTTGTTTTGTGTTTAGAGGGATGACATGGAAGTGCTTGATGAACCACTGTATGCAACTTTCCTCCAAGTGACGGGTTTTGACAGGCCCTACAGGGAGGAAGTTCTATCCAAGATGGTAAGTCAGTAAAAAATTTCATCCCTAATTACAAGTTTATTTGCTGTTGTAAGACTAAATTTACTTAAGTTATTTACTTTTTACTCTTTATTTGGTAATATCTCAATTGGTTTTTACGCTTTGGTTGATTGTAAAAGTTTGTGAATTTGTCGAATTTTGCTGTCTTGCGTTGGTTATATAATTTGTCGAAGTTTGGAGTATTTGGACCTAACGGAAGACATGGTGCAAAACCGACCACAGTGGCGTCTTAGGATTCATACAGCCGACCTCACTTAGTGGGATGAGGCTTGGTTGTTGTTGTTGTTGCATTGGTTATATAATTAATCTTGCTACTGTAGTTATTGTTAGCATTAGTGGCAGTGGCTGGTGTAGGAAAAGTAGGATCTATATGAGCAGGATTGCCATTCGCCAATGTTATATTAAAAGCGTTGTTTCTCGTTTTTAGATTCCTTAGTTTGAGTTGAAATTGGAGGTTGAAGGACCTGGATAGAGGTTACTCTTTTGCTTATTGGCAAAACATAAGATTAATCTGATTTTCTGTTATTCGCCAGAGATAGTGTGATCTCTGATGTCTTTTCGTGTTTATTTTGCAGTTTGCCGTTTACATCCTAATGTTTTCCGTTTACATCCTAATGTTTTGTTTCCCTTGAAAAACTGGCATGATGCATCGTAAAATTTAAATTTATGTTTTGGCTCCAATTTGTTCTCTTTTTTCTGATTCTCTTAACATTGAATTTTTATGTCATTTCTATAGGAATCTGATGGAAATAAAGTCGTAAAAGATATCATCTACGGCCCTGGAAGAAAGCAGTATCGCCTCTGTAAGGTGATAAATGATATTTTCCCTGATTGAGCAAGCTAATGGCTGTGTTTTTGTTATCTTATCTGGACCACCCCAGAAAATGCTTTTGTTTCGGTGTTTTTGCTAGTTGATTTAATACTGATGTCAGTATTTTCGTGATCTACAGCATATCGCAAAGCAACGTGTGCCTGGATTACCTAATGATTTAATGAAGAAAGGAAAGCACTTCATTCTGATCCGGAATCCACTTGATATTTTGGTAAGAGTCTATGTGCGTAAACAGAGTGAAATCTATTTGGTGGTCTTGGTAATTTTAAATTTAGCCATGCTTCACATCTTAGGCTGCTGACTTTACTGTTCGATGTTTGTCAGCCATCCTTTGACAAGGTTGTTCCTCCATCCCTTGTTGAATTAAGTTTGGCAGAAATGGTCGCCATATATAGCGAGCTCTCGCAACTGGGGCGACCCCCTCCCGTTGTTGATGCAGCAGAACTTCAACGAGATCCTGAGGTATTAGAGAGTTTTTTGATACATATTCATGACTTATCGCAAGTGATTTCTCTGCATTGACCAAGCATTGCATAGTGTTTATGTATTGATTAAGTAAAACTTTCTCAATCTTCTGTTTTCTTTTCCCCTTTATCTCGTTGATGATGCAGGCTACATTAAGCGGTCTTTGTGAGGACTTGGAAATTCCTTTTCAGCCCACAATGCTCAAGTATGCAAAAGCTATTCCATTTAAGTTGATAGTGTTCTTGTCTAGTTTTAGTTCTTTTAACATAAATGTCGCTTTTGTAGTTTAGTTTATTTATTTTTTGTGCATGACAAGTTCCCAATGAATTTTTTTTTATCTTTTTTAGATGGGAGGCCGGTCCAAAAGCAATAGATGGTCTTTGGGCTCCATGGTGGTACGAAGCTGTGCATAAATCGACAGGCTTTCAACCACCAAAAAAATATCCTGCGGTATGATATTTGTGCATTGCATTACATTAAATTTGTGATCTGTTGAAACCATAAGTGTTGTATTTTTAGTCAAGGAACTAGTCATTTTTGTCGCATGGAAAAACTGGACGCAAAGATCATCCAAAAATAAAAGATATTGGCCACTCAAGTTATGACATGACTGAATGTTTCGTTTGAGCTTATGCTCTTTTTGTGTTTTTCAGCCATTCCCTATGTCTCTGTATGACGTTCTTGAGCAAAGCCTACCATTCTACAACCTTCTTAGGCGCCATATGAGGCAGACATCGAGCCTTCTGATGTCTCCTTTGCCTGATCCCGATCTTCCAGTTCCAGAAAATAAGAAGCTACTTGCATGGGTTGGTGATGAGATTGTACCGCGTGATAGTGCAAAGGTAATTGTATGCAAGATACTTGATGATCTCCAGCCAACAGAATCACTCCAGTGTTTTGTTTTAATGCTAAGGTTGGATATTTATTTTTATCCTGTATCCTGTCTAAGGTTTCTGTGTTCGACTCGGTTGTCCAAGGCGGTGATTCAGTTTGGGAGGGTCTTCGAGTTTATGATGGGAAGATATTCAAGCTTGAAGAGCATTTAGATAGGTAAGAGGAGAGAAAATCTGATTTTCGACAAGATTGATTCCTGGTGACTTGATAAGTTGGAAAAACTTATAATTTAGAATGTTCTATTATGATATGTTGGCGATGCTTAATATCCCTCGAAAGAGTTAATCTTTAATGTTGAATCTTATCCTTTCATTAGCCTAGTGTAAACATTATTTTGATACCAATAGGTTATTTGACTCCGCAAAGGCTTTGGCATTCAACAATGTTCCTACTCACGAAAAGGTGAGAGTTCAATTCATCGTGTTGGGTCTTATGTGAAGAGATTTTTTCTTCAGTAGATTTGGCCCATAGCTTGGAAATGAGTTGTCAGCTCATCCTAGTACTGCATCACATTATTTCAGGTTAAGGAAGCCATCTTTAGAACTCTTATTCGAAATGGAATGTTCGACAATTCACACATCCGACTAAGTCTGACACGTGGCAAAAAGGTGATGCATTTTTTGTGGCATCCATATCATTTTTTGCTAGAGATTTGTTATCTGCTGTTTTTGTAGTTGCATTATTTATTGTGGTTCGCAAAATGGTTTGGACTAGAATGCGACATAGTAAATGGAATCAATAACATAGACCTTAAGTCTCCGTGTTTAATAATCTTTACATCAATGGTACCTGGTAAGGCTCCATCAAAAGTATTACGAGGTATTTTTTCATCAGGTATCATAAGCTTGATAGTGATAAAAGTGGTGAGTAGCGGACTGTTGCGAGTGTGTCCACTTTAATTTCATGTTAAAAGTTGGGCCAAGTTTTGGATTGAATATTATTGGTGTAGTTGTTTGGTGCACTCTTTATTTCTTGAGTGATTTTATCGTTTCTTGTCATCTTCAGGTTACTTCTGGCATGAGCCCAGCATTCAATCTCTATGGATGCACCTTGATTGGTACAATAAAAATCTCAATCCTCTGCCCTCCCATGCAAAATTTTATTTTGTTTGACATGCATGTTCTATTCTTTGCTACGAGAAAAAAGAAACCTAACCTGATCGCGTGATACGCTAATAAAACTTTTGGTCTTTCTACTTTCTGTTTCTCCAAACGTGCAGTGCTTGCTGAATGGAAACCCCCCGTCTATGACAATACAAAGGGGATAACTCTTGTTACAGCTACCACCCGTCGCAATTCACCAAATGTAATCTTCTCATTTTTCTCTTTCTTTTCTCGTGCTTCATTTATATGATTGATGTTTTCTCCTATTTCAGTCCATTGACTTCAATTTTTTTGTCCTTTTTCTTTTACCAGAATTTGGATTCAAAGATTCACCACAATAACCTACTCAATAATATACTTGCAAAGGTTTGTTCTGTTATTATCATCCGCTAGTAACATGCTGCACGCTGTGTATTGATCTTGCAGAACTTTGACCTACGTTTGTTTAAGTCATCTTGAATATATTGCAGATAGAAGGAAACAATGCAAATGCTGATGATGCAATCATGCTTGACAAGGATGGTTATGTGTCTGAAACAAATGCTACGAACATTGTAAGCCTGTGCTCTTTCTATTCAGGTTTTGGTGCTGTACGAAAAATTGGTAGCTAGGTTCCATTTTCCCGATGTAGTTTTTCATTGTTATTTATGAATTTCATTTGTGAAAGGATCGGAAACGTGTCCATGTAAACCAGTCTCAAGTGAATGTTAGGGGGCTGGATCAACTTACTTTCTAGTTCGTACATTTTTAATGAGCACAGAATTTAGACCCGTCCTTAAGTAATGCAATGTTGTAGGGACTTCTGCTATTGTATTGTCACGTCCTATCAGTTCCTTTCACTCCATGTAAATTACATGACATCCACACTGTAAACAAACTCCCGTGTTTGATTATGCAGTTTTTGGTGAAGAAAGGCCGTGTTTTGACTCCTCATGCTGATTACTGCCTTCCTGGCATTACTCGAGCAACTGTAAGTTCTGTAGATTTCCCTCTTATTATTGGAATTGCCATCATTCTCCATGAATTTTAAATATTTTTATCCTTCACTTTGGTGATAATGAGATATTAACCTGAGTACATCGACCCTTTGACAAAGTAACGATTTGTCTGGTAAATAATATTTTACACTTGATTTTCCTGTGACTCAGTGATCTTTTCGAATTTGCAGGTGATGGATCTTGTAGTGAAGGAGATGTTGGTCTTAGAGGAGAGAAGGATCAGCCTATCAGAGTTCCATACTGCTGATGAGGTTTTCTTACCTAAATACGCATAGTTGGTTACATAATATATACTTATTAACGGAAGTGTTATTCCCACATGTTTGTATTGAACATATTCTTCATCTGTTCTGCATTACGTAATTATCATTTACAGCTATCATGGATGCCCTGCAGGTGTGGACTACAGGAACAATGGGAGAACTCAGTCCGGTGAGTGCCTTGCATACTACATATTCAACTGTTCGTGCTTCCGTTCATTGATGCTGAAATGGTCCTCTTCACAAGAAGTAATACCTAGTTGATGGGATTTTGTTTACCAGGTCGTAAAGATTGATGGTCGCGAAGTTGGTGAAGGAAAAGTGGGACCTGTGACTCGAAGATTGCAGAATGCTTACAAGGAGCTGACAGAAGCATCGGGAGTGCCCATACCAAATTATCGTAAAACTTGAAGATAATTTCTTCAAAAGGTGAGAGTGCCTCACTTTCTTCATTCAGCTATCGACATTTTTCCTTCATTCTTGGTACATGCTGCTAACCAAACCTTACATGTAGCTTAACCAAATTCTTGTATGCTTAATAGTGTTCATCTTCTGTTCAGGAAACCTTTAGCGGATATCTGATCTAAAACTAATGCTTACTACTTCCGTTTCTTTGTATATTCGTAACTTTCGTGAATCGCAGGTTGTATTAACGGACTAGTGAATTTCATGGATCCATGGTGTGCAGTTGGAATTGATGAGAGCTTCTCTCACAGATATGAATAAAAGTACCAATTCTTTGAACGACACAAATGTTGCTGGTACAGATGTGCGAATCGCCATTGCTTTTTTATTTGTCCTTTGTTTCACTTTTAACAGATCACTGGGAACATGTCTAAATTTAGTTATTATAACTCAGAAGTTGTACCATCATGTTCAGCAATGCCCTTTATTTCACTTTTAACAATCTCTCCTTTTGCACCTCTCTTTTTTTGGCCGTTCGAATGAATAAATCAAAGAAAATTAAGGAACATTAAACAAAGGGATAAGTGCAGAACGAGAAAACAATAAGGCGGAAATCATTTCTCTTGACGATATGGCTTGTTGCATGTTCAGAGTATCAATCCCTCGTTGGAAAAAGAATGGATCTTGTACGTGCTTATAAGTAATTGTGTTACTTTTCATATTTCCAATCGGTTTTTCGATGGAGCCTCAACTTTCTTCATGGTATATATCATAGTAGGTTGTTTCATGTGTGAAGCTTAACAGTCACACGTCTTCTACGTCACCCCATTTGTATTGTTTATGTGCTAGGTTTGAAAAATTCGCCACACGTGAGGGGACATGTTAGAGTGTATCAATCTCACATTAGAAAATAAGGGACCTTGCATATGCTTATAAGTAATTGGACTACTTTCTATACAAAAATGTTACACTTAACATGTTTTTCATATCATATTCGTACATAGAATCTCAACTTTCTTCATTGCATTCATATGATCTTATGAGTATAGCATATGAAGATGATCATTGCTTATGCAGCAGCAGCCAAGTCATATCGTTAACTAGTGGGTTAATTAAAAACTAAACAGCATTATAAGTACATTACTAATTGCCTTTTAGTGGAAAGTTTTAAAGGATTAAACCTAGTTGTCCACAATAATGCACCCTTCTTGTTTGCACTATAAAAACCAACATCCACAAGCTTTCGTGTGGAATGCACACTCCACTCACTTGATTAATGATATTTTCTACCAAAATCTACAAAAGATAGATTTTTCTTTCGGTCAATATGTATTCTTTAATTGGTAATTTGATGGTGGCATTTGTGTGGAAGGCGCACTTCAAATAATTTACACTTTCAGGTATTTGAACAAATTATAGCACTTCCTCACTACATACACAATTTGTGGATTTGAATAAGTTGCACACACAGAGCCCACCAAAGTGAACGAGGTCTCAAATTTCCAAAATAGTATATGCATGCATGCACTCAAGATAGAAGAAATGAGCCCAAACCCGATAAAAATGACATATTTTAAGCAGAAAAATATTTAGCTCGTTACTTGTAAGAGAGTATTCATCATTTCAGACAAATCAGAACTTGATATATGTGTTGAAGCATGTTTCACATCGAAAATCACATGAGGTTAAATTGCAGTGAGGTCTTTGATGATAAAACTTTTACATTTATTAAATTGCAAAACAATAATTAAGTTGAAGACATTATCAATATTGATTAGTAGTGGACCACTAGACTGTTTCTGAAAATTTACATAAACTTTTCATTTTATTGTCTCCAAGACTCTAGTTTGAGTGAGAAATGACTCCTTAAATGTACAAAACATATTTTGATCAACCATTAATCTTGATTAAGTAAAGTAACCCTTATGGGTAATGCCTTCCACATAGTGTTTCCCTCCTT
This sequence comes from Heteromeles arbutifolia, assembly GCA_024362995.1. Classification (NCBI taxonomy): domain Eukaryota; kingdom Viridiplantae; phylum Streptophyta; class Magnoliopsida; order Rosales; family Rosaceae; genus Heteromeles; species Heteromeles arbutifolia. The sequence goes on along the minus strand of JANCRC010000017.1, from coordinate 11,642,680 downwards.
ATCACCACTAAGCTCCAAAAATGGTCCATCAACATGTGCACTAACCACAGCAGAAAAATCATAAAACCGTACGTACCTCCCTATAAATACCTTAATACGGGCGTGTGTCCTCCACAAGCAATCAATATCCTAGTCTCTCTTCTTTTCTTTCCATACCAAATCCTACACAAAACTTCATATATGGCTTCCCAACGTGACCAAACTTCAACTAACCACATAGAAATTCCAGTTTATGGAAATGTTACTGATCAACCAAGACAATCTCCAATCCCCGAAGACGAAGAAGGTGACACCTTCGACTACTCCCAGAGGACACAGTGGCTTCGTGCCGCCGTGTTGGGAGCCAATGACGGGCTGGTTTCCGTTGCATCGCTCATGATGGGTGTGGGAGCTGTGAAACAAGATGTGAAGGCCATGCTTCTTGCCGGGTTTGCGGGGCTTGTGGCCGGGGCATGTAGCATGGCAATAGGAGAGTTTGTGTCTGTGTACACTCAATACGACATAGAGATATCTCAAATGAAGAGAGAGATGAAAGCAATTGGTAGGACAGAGCACGGAGAGGAGGCAAAGAAGTCGCTGCCGAATCCAGCCCAAGCAGCCTTGGCGTCGGCCATTGCTTTTTCGATAGGCGCGGTGGTGCCTTTGTTGGGAGCAGCATTTATAACTGAGCACAAGGTGAGGCTGGCCGTGGTGGCGGTTCTGGTGAGCATCGCGCTGGTTGTGTTTGGAGGGGTAGGGGCGAGGCTGGGGGGGTCACCAGTGGGGAAGTCTTGTGCAAGAGTACTTGTTGGAGGATGGATGGCTATGGCTATAACTTTTGGACTCACAAAGTTAATTGGGTCTAGTGGTTTGGGAACCTGATTAAAATGCGTACTATTGTTGTCATTGTGTTTAATTTCTTCTGTTCTTGTTTTGTTGTTGCTAGTGGTGGTTTTGCAGCTGTTGCCAACAACATTTGCATAGAGGCAGACGTGTAAAATCCTCGTGTAATTAAGTTGTGTTCCATCAAATAACGTTGGAAGCCTTATCATGCTATGCAACCATTTATTGGTTGTGATTAATTAAAGATTATTGTGATTGTTTTGGAATGGTAAGCAGTTTCTGGCAACTAAAAGTGTTTCTGATTACTTTCGAAATGAAATGTTAAAAGTACTTCGAGCTAATAGAACTTTTTTTTTTTTGTGGAAAACCACATACCAAATGCTTCTTCAAAAAACACTTCAAGGTGATCTTTCAGAAAAGGCTTCAAGTGTGTTAATAAAACTTTCAACATGCTTTTAACAAAAAAAATTCTAGAAAAAACAATTATGAGCGGAGAAACTTGCACTCACCCTCCAATTATAGTAACCATCAAGCCCTAGATGAGGTACCTAGCTTGCTAGAAAACAGTTGTCGACTCATGAATGTTCAGTTGCAGAAAGAGCTAACCATCTCAGGTATTGACGTACAGAATTAACACAAGAGTGTTCAACACCCTAATGCACATGCGCTTTCAAAAGTAATAAAACCTAACACTTCTCATACAACTTTGACAAAATATTGAATAATTAGAGGTAGATGATTATCCTATATACGCAACACAACTTCTTAATTTAGTTTTTTTGTTAATTTCTATATCCTGCGCAGGTGACAAATTGTCTACTAGGGCGGGGTTTTTACCGAACGATAGATAGGTTTAAGTTTCGTTGCTTCGATAGATGAGTGTGACGGAGGGCTCGTGGTCGATCGGGGCATAGTAGGAGAGTTTGTCCCTTCTCACCCAATCATGACGTGTCCATAATTAGCTTTCGCTTCACGAAATAATATCATACGGAAGATGCTCGGGATAGTAGTGGAACCGGCTTGTTTGGTGAGCCATATCTCTAATAGAGAGATGGTTTAAATATAATTTGTAAAATATTATCTTTCTAGCATCAATCTTATCATAATACCAGTCATCTTCTGAAGGAGCTCGATCTAGTGACTAAAGTTTAAAAGATTAACAATAAGTAGAAACGAGAAGAAAGTTATATTTGTTAGATGCATACAATTAAACTCGAAATGGCGGCCTCAAGCTAAATATTGTTTTTGTTATATTCATACACGTACGTCACACCTGGAAGAAGGAAGTACACTACAGGTATACTACACAAATTCCATTCCATTAACCTTTTGGTGCTAAACATATCGATTTCCTTTTAAAAGAAAGGCACTCATCAGTTTCCTTCTTACATTTATGCAAAATTATTGCCATTCTCTTTTATCTCCTCTAACAAAAAAATAATATGAAGGATATGATTCATTTATTAATATAAAAGAGTAATTTATGTACGCTTTTTTAATTCCAACCTTTAATATTTTTTGTTCAATCCGATAGATAAATGAGAGAGGGTTGTGCATAAATTAAAAAATGGATTTCCCTTAACATAAGATGATATAAAATTCGAGTCCCACACTCAATCGTAAACATGCCATTCATCTAGGAACAAAGAAAATAAAAATACAATTGCCACCTTGGTTGCAAATGTGTAGGCTTTTTGTTGTTTTGGTTACATGGTCTAGAACCTCGAAGAACACATATAGAAGGCCTAACATGGTAACATGCACATGCAGTTGCTTAGAAGGCCTAACGTACTATGTATATACAGTTTCTTCAAGTTAGTTAGGCAGATTGTATGTGCTCGATCATTGCGTTATCAGTTCTAACTACTCTTGGTATTTCCATAGCTTACCTTATCTAATGTTGTTTATTGGGGTGGAGTTTTGCTGGAATGTCTTTCCGACAAGCATGTACTCGTCGGCAATGTTTCTTTTTGTTCAACCAGTAGTACTGGTCGGTCTATGGACAACCCCATCTGAATATCCTTATGTGGACAACAAAACATCGACTGAAAGCAAAGATAAATGATGCTGCATTTACTAGTTCTTCATAAACAATGCTTATGCAGACGATACTGAATCTGCTAATGTAGAAAAAGGCATTAGGGTTTCGTTTATTCTCTTGAAATTGTTGTTCCAGTGTGTCTCAGTTATCATTTGTACAATTGGAATAGTGGTCTTCTTGCTTTAAGAAAACAATCCGGTGTCGGAATCGTTTTGAGTTGATGGATAATATTAGAAGACAGCCAAAAGAACACAATCCCTTCGCACCCAATCATGATGTCCTTAAGTAGCTTTTTCTTCACGAAAATATTATAATACAGAAAATACTAGAGAGACCATATATATTTTGTAAACCACATGTGAACCATCTCTCTAATATTAGTAGAACCGACTTGTTTGGTGAGCCATGTCTCTATTAGATAGATGGTTCAAATGTTATTTACAAAATATGGTCTCTATAGCATCACCCTTATCATATTACTGGTCATTTTCTGAAAGAGTTTGATCTAAACTCCAGTGACCAAAGTTCAAAAGACCAACAATAAGTAGAAATGAAAACAAAGATATCTCTGTTAGATGTGTGCAATTAAACTCGAAACGACAGCTTCAAGCTAAACATTGTTTTTGTTATACTCATACACGTACGTCACACGTGGAAGAAGGAAACACAGTAAATTATTTTCTTAATTTTGAAAAAATTTCACAGGGACAAGGTTGGGAGGAGTTCTCTTAGAAACGGTGAGGGAAAGGGAGCCGCTTGTTTCTTCCATGTCAATAATTACGTATGCTGCCAGGCGCAAATAGCTTTTTATTTGTGTCTTCAGTTCATTGGATCCTGTTTTGACAAACTCATGATAGTAGTCATATATATTGATCGGTTGACGGATAAGCATGCTAAGCACAAACAACATTTTATTTATATCTCCAGTCCACTAAATCCTATTTTAACAACCTCATGACGGTACTCATAGACCGCGTTTGTTTGGCGGTAATCTATGGAGGCAGATTGTGTGCCCTCTTATTTGTACGGTCACGGTTAAGCCACGTTAATATTTTATATTTTTCTTACTTTTTGTCTTATTATCTCTATTAAAAAATTAATATAATAAAATGTTAACGTGACTTAACCGTGACCGTACAAAATAAGAAGGTATGGAAGGGCACCACAACTAGGAGTCTGCCTCCATAATCTATAACCCTAATGGGAATTCATTTCTCATTCCATTAGTTGTAACGTTTGGGTAGGCTAGGAAAGGAAACAAGAGATGAGTTTCAATGGAAACAATTCCCATTTAATCTACACCAACTGCCCCTCTGTTGTTGCAAGACTGAAACACACACGAACAGCATCTGTGGCTAACCTGCCAATACGATGGTCATCAAAATTTTTTAAAAAAAAAAAATTGAAAAAATTTGGATCATGATGGAGCAGATTGTCTTCTTCAGAACTCTGTTGGCTGACAGTTTCGTGTGGTTTGGTAGTGAGAGACTATGGCCCTAGGTGTGGGTGAGGTCAGCGGAGGAGGAGGGGGAAGGGGTGGAAGCGATAATGAAGGTGATGGAGTGGGTGACAGAGCACACAGCAGATCTGCCATGGCCTGAAAAATATTTATGTCTCCGGCCCACTAAATCTTGTTTTGACAAATTCATGATATGATGATAATACTCCTATTGCTCGGTCGACGGGTAAGTATTATGCATGATGCTGGGTGCAAACAACCTTTCTATTTATATCTCCAGTCTACTAAATCCTGCTTTGACAATCTCGTAGTAGCACTCCTATCGATCAGTCGGTGGATATGCATTATGCATGTGCAGCCAACAGCTGATCGGCAAGATTCCGCAAATGTGTACCGGCCAACTTATCAGGTAGCTAATAGAACTCCTCATGCTTTCATGCCCTTATAGGGTTGCGTGGCTAAAGGCTCTCCTTACTTTCCGACTTGTGATATATTTCTTTGAAATTTCAAGCTAGCAAGCAAAGAGGAAACCGATAGCTAACGAAACATTCGTTCCAAGAACCTGATCAATGATCATGACGTCCTTCCTTATCTTTTTATTTACTTCTCTGCATCTCCTCCCAACCTTGTTTATTGGTCACCATTTCTTGTTTAGAGGTGGTGCAACATCACCAAATGGTCCAAATTATGATCAACTGTATTCGGATCAAGTGAACGAGAGATGGGCAGTGGAAATGGAATCAAGGGAAATTAAGGAGAAGAACCTTCATGCATCGTTTATGTTACTGTGACGGTCTACTCAAGTGCACTTCCACAATGGAAAGTTAACTTTGACATTGCACGATTGGTCTGGGAGCTAGAGGCAAAATCTAGCCCCTCAAAACGATGATATAGTCTGCCAATATTTTTTTAATTTTAGTGGTGAAAAACTAGAAGTTAGAATTCTAAATGTTAAGTGAGTTCACGCTGCCCAAGTCTTGGGCCATGGCTAATTTGGCCTCGTAAAATGCCTATGCTTCAATTTAACTAGGCAAATTTTATTGGAATATAAGTTTTTTCAATTTTAAGGCAAGATTATAAATTTGCCTGGGCCATAAGGCTTCCATTACATTTGCTTTTATCATTCACCTACATGACCGTCTATGGGTTATGATTAGGGCCATTCTACTAAAGGAGAGAAACTTGCAGACACCGGATCGTGATATACACGTTCTTATAGCGCACACCAGCAACATGGTGCGTGCTAAAAGAACAATGGGGCATACGACTCGCCTAGGAGACCTCGAAACACGCAAGTCTTTCTCCGGCTAGAGAACCAGTGGTTGAAATAATGTAGATGTTCAGTTTCATAATGCATATGCCACTATTTCCACAGGACTACAAAATCCTAAAGCACCATCTCAATCAATAATGGACTGCATATCTACAAGATTCAAACAAGAAACTCAAGAAAATAGTTATGGAGTACGTTGAAGAAGCGGCGTGCTACCTGTACTTCGAAGACGTATAAAAGCCATAAACCACATGATATCTTCATTAAAAGTAGTAATCGTAACTATGCAGCAGCATTCCATAGCAGAAATGGAACAATAACGGGTTCAAAATTAACCAGAAAAAAAACATAGCAGCTTTGAACAGGAAATCATATAACCCAAAAACTAGATTCTACAAAAATAATGCCTACTTCATCACAACTGAACCAAAGAAAGAAGCAGAGCAACCTCGCCTCAGCAGACAAAACACGGGCAGGAACAGAAAAACAAGGCAATTCCCCAGGTGCAATGTCATACGGGGACCCGAAGAACAAAACAATCGAGCAGTTATTCAACTCAGCAAGAATGGAACTTCCCAATCATGTAACGAAAAAGAGCAGATCCTGCCAAAGGGAACTCTCCCACCGGTGTGCTCTGTATAACGTGAGGGACTTTATGTTGAGTTAAATTGCAGATGGCTTTGCTCAGGCCGAAAAGACTTTCAAAAAAGTTAGGTTTAAAACTATCACGTCCAATTAGTAACACAGAAACCCATATCATGGATCAAAAAAGACCAGATCCTGCCAAAAGGTTAAAAACATTATTATAGCAGGAATGGCAAACGAGAATATATCATGCGTCAAAGTAACTTATAAGAGAAAATATTACCCGGTTCACTCCCATTTACTAGCAAAGATACCGAAAACAGGGCAGCCAAAAGGACATTCTACTTATAGGACCACTTCTACTTCCAAGTAACAAGAAGCAAACTCCCAATAGCGGACCCCTCACAATCTATCCTCCGACATACCCAACATCAAATGACCTTCCCAGATCGCAATTGCCAATGCAAAACAGTCAAGAGGAACCAAATGACCTTCCAATATTTCAAGTGCCCAAGCAAAACAGTCAACAGGGACAGACAGCAATCATAGCATTTGCAGTCACCGATGAATGAAAGTCACAGACAACCACCAGTCGCAATGGATTCATAGAGTATAAGGCCAAATTGAAATATCATTTGCAAGCAAGCATAAAATTCCATCGGATCAAACATTCGGTCGAGCATTTAGCAACAAAAAACAGGTGAATATCTATGCAAGATTCGCACTTCAAAATACTTGTCCAACTAAATTAATCCACCCAGAAAATCATCAGAGGACACATCCAGTGAGGGGAAACTTCAAAGCAGTGCAGAGGGAGAGTCACCTGAGCAGCTCCTCAGGTTCCCAAGCTGCAAATAGCACATCAACAAAATTACCTTCATTACAATACTAACTGTGAAAAGCATAAAAATCATTGAACAAGTGTGTTTTACATACCACTATAGGAAGCAATTGTTCTATCCAGAACGGAAGCCACCTGTACTCCGACGTTCATATGGGCCAGAGCGGTCACGACTGTACCGATCACTTCCAGAACCTCCACGACTACCAGAATCCCTGCTGCGCCCACTAGATGAACGGTCTCCATTTCGATCAGGTCCATAACGACCGCTACCACCGCCACCCCCACCACCATACTTATCATCCCTATCACCATACCTGCCACCCCCTCCTCTTGAACCTTCACTTGGACACTCCCTGGCAAAATGCCCTGGCTTGCCACACTTGAAGCAGTCTCCTCCACCTCCACGTCCACGTCCACCTCCAAAGTCACGACCACGGTCACGGTCACGATCACGACCACGGTCACCATCAAAATCTCTACCTCCACCACCTTGGTGAGGCTGAGCTTTATCAACAGTGATTGTTCGTCCATCTAAATCCAATCCATTCATTTCCTCAATGGCCTCTTCCATTGCTTTTTTATCATCAAAAGTGACAAACCCAAATCCACGAGAACGTCCAGAAAACTTATCAACAACTACCTATATGAGGAAATAATTGTCACCACAGAAGTTCCATTGAAGAGTATAATGAATGTCAAACAATATGATAATGGATAAAGCATGAACAATTACCATCTAACTTTTCAATCAAACCAAATCGAAATCATATTTTCCATATTTATAGGATATCAAAACCAGATGCAATAATCAACGGAAAGAAGATAGTTACAAACAAATGCTTGATTGAAATAAAATATATCCTATCTAAACTGTATCCAAAGCTCCACACATTAAAGGAAAAATATAATAAAAAATTACCTTAGCTTCAACGAGCTTTCCAAACTTTTCAAATGCTTCTCTTAGACTTCTATCAGATGTTGACCATGCAAGGCCACCGATGAAGCATCGATACTCCAGCTCTTCTGACATCTTCTAAACTGAAATTCGCACAAAAGGGCATCAATCATGGAAGCAAAGCAAATGGAATCAATATAAACCATTCAACAATTTATCAACAAACTAACATGAATTTCCCCCAATATTGCATAATCCAAAGAATATTAATAAAATCCCTGACCCCCAACACACAATACAACAAAGTACGAGCTTTCGAGCCTGAATTCGCCACACACCATACTTAATCTGCTAACTGAGAGAAGCCCTTTCATATCCCATAAACTAATCAGATTCAAGATGTAACTCATACAGATAGACACATACTGAAATAAATCAAAAACCCAATTAAGATATTGGGACATGTATCCTAGAACTCCATGCCAGCACACAAACGCAAGTATATAACTTGAAATACCCAATACTTCTTGGCCTTTCTTTTGAAAATTACAGGCTTTATACAGTAAACCCTAATCAATTATCCAAATAACATATTTAATCAAATAATTGAGATCTAAAATTAAACAAATTAACCACACAAAACAGCACAAAAATTGGCAAAATTAAACTCAGAGAAATTAAATCAAACGAATCTGCCCCCAAATTTGTAACTGAAAGCAAGAATAACAAAATTGGAACTAACAATAAGTATGGAAAGCGGTGGAATTTACATACCAGGAAGAGAGAGGCTAGGGTTTTAGATCTCAAAAGCAGAGAGAGAGGTAGAGGAAGAGGGAGGCTGAGGGTTTCGGCTCTCGGCTTTGAACACAAAAGAGGGAGAGAGCGCTTGCGTGGGTGTAGGGATGGGAACTGGGTCAAGTCAACGGGTTGTAGGAATTTCTTTTGGTTCCCGGACTCTGTGTCTGATTGGGCCACGTGTCCACCGGTATGAGATATTTATCCCTTTATAAATCAGCTTATTATAAACTTTTTTTTTTTTGGGTCAAATAATAGATTTTATTAGATTAGATGTTATATTAGTTACCGACGGAGTTCTAAGGATGATAAAACTGTTGTGGCCAATTTATCTGACAAAGAGAGAGAGAGGGGTGCGGAAAGAGAGAGTGGAGAAATATGTAATATTTTGTGGTGTGTTATTCTGTTTACTTAGGATGAATATCACGTCTTAAGGGTTGCATGGCTTTTCACAAAACTTAATGAGTCATGCATGTATAGATTTAATCTGAATACCACAGACGGATTGCATGTTTGATATACGCTCTATTTTGGGGGTCCAAGTAGGCATATATTAGGAAAACCTAACATTCGAAATATGCATTTATAAGTCATAAATAATTGGAAGAACTATATAGGATTGTTAAGGTGACGGCGGATCCTTAGTGCTTTCTTAATTTGGTTTCTACAAAACTATTTCCTTTTCCGCATTTTCAATATTGTAGATTTGTCTACTCTCTTTAATTAAATTCTTTTTTTATTAAATTAGGTCATAAAATCAATCATCCAAAATCTTTGCTTTACAATAATTAATTGGAATTTGGTTTGTAATGAATTGTTTAATAATCCTTGCAGAGAAACGTCCTTACTAGAATCATTATACTACAATAATATTGTCATTCTTGCAAGTATTATAGGTGTTTTTAACCCTTTTATGCGTGTGGTAAAATCTCTATCATTACATATGCAGTGGGTTGTGTTTTTGCTTTTGCTCGTTTGCTTGAGGCTGGGTTTTAGGGTTAAGATTTGTGTTAATGGTGTCCTGTTTTGCTCGAGTTTAATTGTTCAGGTTGAGTTCTGTTTGTTTTAGGTTCCGTTTGAGTTTTGATGTTTGCTTGTTGCTCCTCTTTGTGTCTTTTGGATTAAGTTGAGGCCTCGCTCTTTGGTGGCCAAGCCTACTACTATAGGTGATTTTTAGGGTGTTTTGTTTATGCCTTCTCTTATTTTTTAGCGTGTTTTGTTTATGCCTTCTTCCCCTATTTTTTTTTCTTATATACTTTGTTTATTCAGCCCAAAAAATGTCCACACCAACTCTAAACAATGTTTACCAAATGAGCTTATGGGCCATGCACGCGGTTTGCCAGTTGACTATTTTGAGTACTTCACTACTACAAAATGGCCTTATAGTGTCAGTAGATGGTGTCGATTTAATATAATATAGTGGTGGACTAGACAGTTGCGACACTTATTGAATATGATGTCGGATTTATTGTCGCTTATAAGCGTCATAAACATTTAATGTCACTTTTAAACCGACATAAACATTTAGCGTCGCTTTAAAACCGACATACATTTTAATAATTTTTAAATACTAGTGTCGCTTTAAGTAAAACAGTGTCGCTTTAAATATAACAGTGTCGCTTTTAAGCGACATAAAATATGAGTGTCACTTATAACCAACACTAAATTATTTTTTTAAATATTTTGAAACCCAATGTTGCTTTAAATTAGTTTTTTTAAATATTTTGAAACCCAGTGTCGGTTTTAAGCGACAGATTGATTACTCTCCCCCCGTGTTTTCTTCTTCCTTTCTTGCGTTTTTCTTATTCGTTCTTCCAATTGACAAACCCCTCCCCGTGTGTTCTCTCTTGCATCTTTCTTATTTGTTCTTCCAACTTCATTTATTCATTCTTCAGAGTAGTAAGTTTTTCTTGCTCGTAATATTTTTATTTTCTCCTCTTATGTTTAATTTTTATTTACAATTTATTTTTTGTAGAGAATTTATTTGAGCTAGTTGAGTACATAAAGAATTGATCGACGACGGAATTCTTCCATAATTCAGGTTTTTATCACTAAATTCTTTAATTTTTAAATTGTATGATACACAAATTTATTTATTTAAAAATTCTAATTTAAGTACTTAGATAAATTTCTACTATTTTTGTTAAATTAACAAATATTTAGTCAAATTAATTAATTTTGTCACTTGAATTGTTATGAGAAAATGGAAATGAATAATATTTATAAGCATTTATGTTAAATTAAGAATATTAAATATACCATGAACTTGTAATATTTAGTAATATAAGAATATATTATGTTAAATTAATTTGTTTTGCACTCTAATTGTTATTTTAATTTGTTTTTGTTGTTATTTTGATAAGTTTTGGTTGTCATTTACTAGAATAGATTAGATGAGCATAATTTTGATAACTTTTTGTTGTTATTTTAATTTGTTTTTACTATAATAGGTGTTGAAAATTAAAAAATTGCAATCGTGGTAGAGTTCGAGGGTTGAAAGATAGAAATTGAAAATTCTAATAGTTATGCCTACATGATAGGGATTGAAAGATTGTAGGCATCTTAATGTCAACGTAATATTTTGCCCTCGTAAAGTGGTAAAACATGGACAAGAGTTGGTTAATGATACCCCTAAATGGAGACTTTTTTTAGGTTGCTTGAAGAGGCGGATCAAGATTTGTGGCCAGGTTGTAAGGAGTTTAAGAAATTGGAAGCAGTTGTAAGACTGTATTAGATCAAGCGTTTAGCAGGAATGTCAGACGAGATCTTCAACACTTTACTGGAGTTAATTAAAAGAATGTTGCCTGAAGGGGATTGTTTGCCTGAATCATGTTGTGAAGCCTTTCTCAAAAGTTTAAACCTTGCCAATGGAACTCAAAGCTTGCATGTTATTCCTTTTACAAAATCCTCAATTTTCATTGATCTTCATGACATAAGATTTTGTGGTATCCACTTCTGTAAATATTTTAAATTGACGATCAAATTAGTTCATTGTATTCCTATAGGATCAAGGAGTGTAGCTGTAAAAAATCATCAAAATTGGAGTTAAAATAACCATTAAATCGTGATTTTTCGTTTATAACCGTAAAAAAGTTTTGTCTCCTTAATTGATCTTTGGATGTTTGTTTTTTTGCAATTTTTGGCGTATGCAATCTCGAAGCATATATAAACAAGTTTGACGGTTGGATCGTTAAAATTAGTTTCGTAGAATGCGTATCCCATTAAAATGATAGATTCACTAACACTTAGAGTTTATTTATATTTTCATTAAGTATAACATAAGAATTTGTGGTATCCACTAGTGTAAATATTTTAAATTTAAGATCGAGCTCATTTATTGTATTCATATAGGGTCAATGAGTGCAGCTATAAAAAATCATCAAAATCAGAGTTAAAATCACCGTTAAATCATGATTTTTCATTTATAACCGTTGAAAAGTTTTGTCCCGTTACTTGATCTCTGAATGTTTTTTTTTTGCGATTTTTGGCGTATGCAATCTCGAAGCATATATAAATAATTTTGATGGTTGAATCGTTGAGATTAGTTTCGTAGAATCCGTATCCCATCAAAACGATAGATTCATTAACACTTAAGAGTTTATTTATACTTTCATTAAGAATAACATAAGATTTGTGTGGTATCCACTAATGTAAATATTTTAAATTGAAGATCAAATTCATTCATTGTATTCATATAGGGTCAAGGAGTGTAGCTGTAAAAAATCATCAAAATCGGAGTTAAAATAACCGTTAAATCGTGATTTTTTGTTTGTAACTGTCAAAAAGTTTTGTCCCGTTACTTGATCTCTGAATGTTTGTTTTTTGTGATTTTTGGCGTATGCGATCTCAAAGCATATATAAACAAGTTTAATGGTTGGATCAATGAAATTAGTTTTGTAGAATGCGTATCGCATCAAAATGATAGATTCACTAACTCTTAGAGTTTATTTATACTTTCATTAAGTATAACATAAGAATTTGTGGTATCCACTAGTGTAAATATTTTAAATTGAAGATCGAGCTCATTCATTGTATTCATATAGGGTCAAAGAGTGTAGCTGTCAAAAATCATCAAAATCAGAGTTAAAATCACCGTTAAATCATGATTTTTCGTTTATAACCGTTGAAAAGTTTTGTCCCGTTACTTGATCTCTGAATGTTTGTTTTTTGCAATTTTTGGTGTATGTAATCTCGAAGCATATATAAACAATTTTGATGGTTGGATCGTTGAAATTAGTTTCGTAGAATGCGTATCCCATTAAAACGATAGATTCATTAACACTTAAGAGTTTATTTATACTTTCATTAAGAATAACATAAGATTATCCACTAATGTAAATATTTTAAATTGAAGATCGAATTCATTCATTGTATTCATATAGGATCAAGGAGTGTAGCTATAAAAAATAATCAAAATCGAAGTTAAAATAACCGTTAAATCGTGATTTTTCGTTTTATAACCGTTGAAAAGTTTTGTCTAGTAAATTGATCTCTGAATGTTTGTTTTTTGCGATTTTTTGCTGATGTGATCTCGAAGCATATACAAACAAGTTTGACGGTTGGATCGTTGAAATTAGTTTCGTATAATTCGTATCCCATCAAGTTCAATGGTGTGTGTATATATATATTTATTAAGTAGATTTAAATTTATTTATTTTGTATGTATAACACTTAATTTAAGCTGATCCAATGGTCACCAATTTTTAAAATTTAATTTAATTTAATATATATATATATAATTGTTATAGTTTTTAGGGGTATAAAATTGTTACATTAATATATATAAAATTATAGTATTTGAAATATTAGGCGGGAAATTTCGCGCTTGTTTGCATGAGGAAATGGAAGGAGAGACTTAGTGTCGGTTTTAACCGACGCTAGTGTCATTAAAGCGACGCTATGTGAATTTCAAAAAGTGTGTCAGAAGTTGGAGTCGGTTAAAAGCGACGCAAGTTTCATTAAAGCGACACTATGTGAATTTCAAAAAGTGTGTCAGAAGTTGGTGTCGTTTTAAACCGACGCTAGTTTCATTAAAGCGATGCGAGTTTCATTAAAACGACGCTATATGAATTTCAAAAAGTGTGTCAGAAGTTTGCGTCGGTTTTAACCGACGCAAACTAAGTACCCATATTTAAACCCCTCTCTTTCCCATTTTAACCGTGCTTTCATTTCTCCCCCAATTTCAGACTTTCTTCTTCTCCTTCCCCATTTCATTTGTGCGTTCCCTTCTTCCTCCTTTTTAGTTTTTCCTCAACTCCTTCCTCATTTGCTTTGGCTCACCAGTTTGAAGATCAACAATCTGAGGAACTCCAATTTGAGGAGGAAGAGCTTGAAGGTGGTTCATTTTTAAATTATTATGATTATTAATTTTAGTTTCTATTTTGTATTCTAACTAGTTTTATGCTTAAATTGAAAATTTATTTTTGTTTCTTGGTTTTTAATTGTTTTTTTTATGTATTTATGCATGTTGGATCTGAAGAGCAAGGACACTGGAAATCGCAGATCCATAATTTTTGAAAGGTATAAAACCTGAGTTTAATCTATAGAGATTAGAGCCCTAATGTTGAAGTAGTAAAGTACTGGAGCACTGATCTGATGGCAAGCATGGCAGCATGGAGTTGCTAGTATTATATATGGCAGTATGGAGCTACAAAATTTGTGGTCTTCAACAAAGGCAAGCACAGGAAAGCATCATGGCAGCTGCTAGTATTATATGCAAGCATGGAGCTCTCATTAGTATTATATGTAATTGTTAGTTTTTTTATCTTCATCTTGTAACCGGTTCTCTAATGGCTCCTATATATGTGTTATTTGTACTTCCTTATTTATATGAAATAGAATACATTTAACAAGAAATTCTACACCCAAAAGACCCCAGTTGAATTCTTGAATAAATTGAATCTGTGAAGTTTGCATCTCATTTACCATCTGTGTAGGAATGCATGATAATTATTTTATTTATCGAGATGTTGGGTAATGTCGGTTAGGACCGACAATAGATTGAGTATTTTATTTGTTAGCTGCTAGTTGACGTGGGTTATGACCGCCATCATGTCAAAACATCACGTCGCTTTAAACCGACGTAAGACTGGATATTTTATAATTTAATTGCTAATTTGCGTCGCTTTAAACCGATGTTAGTGTCAGTGTCAGTGTCGCTTTAAATCGACGTTAGTATCAGTGTCGCTTTAAATCGACGTTAGTATCAGTGTCGCTTTAAACCGACACTGCGTAGTGGCGGATTAAGTGTACAAACCAACATTGAAGCCCTTTCGCGACGCTAGCATTAGTGTCGCTATTCCAATCCGACATTGCATTGTTTTATGTCGGATTTTTGCTAAATTTCCGACAGAAATTGGGTTTCTTGTCGGTTTTTGCTTTGCCAATGATAGGGTATATTGTAGTAGTGCTTTTTATTTTCTGGCACTACTAGAATCAGAGTATATAACGTTCATAATCATAACTTGTTACCTCATCCATTCTCGTCACATAAGCTAACCCAAGACTTAAATATGAACAAATAGCTCGATTGGAGTCATCTTTTGAATACGACTCTTTTCTTCATTTTTGATTAACAAAATAATTCTTTGAAAGAGGGATTATCTCTTGTAATTAAGACATAATTTTAGTGGTGTCACTAGCTAGTTTAATAGATACTTGTCTGTGTTCAAAAAGAGAGCATGTATCCTTTTTTCTGAAATGAAAATGTATTGCAGAAAACTTTATATTCATTGCATTACTTAAACTTTGACATGCTATAGAGAAAATATACTGCGCTCTTCTAAAGTTGCTCATGCATGGCACTGATGGCAGCGCTTCCGGCAAAATTTGAGCTTTATCGACAAACAATTTTGTCGAGAAAGCCATCCTTTTCTCTTTTTGTAGTGAGGGTGCGCCTTCTCTTGATGCTTGCACTACTTATTCAATAGGTGGTACAAACTTATAGGTACTCCCTATGAAATATAAAAGAATGAGCTGCATGTTCTTTCAAATACTTTTAAAAGAACTCTTTTCGTATTCTTCTAAAATCTATCACAAGTTCGATACTCGATGATACAATATATGAGAAGCTAATTAATAGAAATACCAGAGTATACAATCATTCTTAACCATCCGATCAACCGAAAGCGTCTCTCAATGGCTGTAAGTAATGAGGTTGCCAATTAAATTACTAGTTAGAATATTTTAACCAGAGAAGAAACACCCAGATATGAGTCTATGACATCATATACAGGGTATAATTAAATCTAGGAAAAAAGGCAATTGATTATTTAAAAGCGAGGTTTTGATGATCAGTCCAAAACCGCATTGCTTCTTCTTGAATCCTGGCTAGCATCTATGGACAGCAGGTACAATTTCATCACTGAAGCCAGCGTACAATCATCTTCAACCTTAATTTTAAAAAATTCATAATATATATAGACACACACACACAAATTCCTTAATTTTAATCTTCTAATTTTCTGCACAAAATTAATTTTCGAATTGATTTTCCAATTACCTTGAGACTGAGAGAATAGAGGACAATATCATCAGCAGTGACAACATTGAGATGGAGAACGGTGAGGTGCATATCATGCAACCCTAAAGCAATTTCAAGAGTTGCTTTGGGATCCTTTTGGATCTTACTTTGAGGCTTGCATGGCTCTCCACCATTGCACTTGTTGCTCTAGCTCCTTCAGAAAGTTAATCGCACCCCCAATGATTGATGCTTGGTCACCTTAATAATAGAACCTTCAGATGTTGATCCAACGGCAAGAAAACCCGGACCATTAAATGGTCCGGTTCATGGAAGACAGACCTTTTTTTGTAAAATCATATATAGAAGAAACACAGTTATTAGAGCAGCTCTAGCTTATGCTAGAGCCTGATGGACATGCGACTTTGAAGACCCACAAGCCCCAGCAACAACCTCCAGAGCCCATGCAGGTGATTGGGGAGGGAGGGGCCCGAGTGAGAGGTTTGGCACAAATTGGTGGCCCGAGAACCTGAGGGCTGTCTGATGCATGGCTGACGTCAAGATGATATCAACCACGTTTAAAATTAATAAAAAATGTCAAAAATTAATAAAAAATGTAAAAAAGCAATAAAAATTTAATAAAAAATGTACAAAATTAATAAAAAATTAAAAAAATGTAAACAATTAATAAAAAAATCCAAAAAAATTTTAAAAATTAAAAAAAAAAGATTTAATTTTTCTATAAATATCTTATTATTATCTTCCATCTTATACCACAATTTTATATTTTCTCAAATACTTTGGGTTGTAATTTCTTATTTAATGAAACCTGATACAATGAGAACGATTAAAAATCATATCCGAAATTTAAAATAAAATTATTTTTTATTATTTTATAAAATGAAAAATACTAATATTTTATTGCATATTGCCATGGCTATTCAGTTTAAGAGTGGAGATGCAAAAGACAGTTACTGTTCATTAAAGGCAGTTATTGTTCATTGGAGACTAGTCAATAGTAACTTACCTTGGGAGACCTTTGCAACGTTGGAGTTGCTCTTAGGTTCGAGAAATACCAAGCCCCTATCTTTATACTGCCCACAACCACCAAACCACCTGAAAAATGTACAGTCACATCTCCAAATGCTTTGAGGGGTTTTTAACTGCAGCGCGCTTTAGCACTGCAGCGTCCTTAGTCTTTTTGCCTTTCTGGGTTGTCATCAGGCTCTCAGGCGTACCGGACTCTGATTCCATCAAACACCATAACTATGATTCGAGGAAACACCATAAAGAAATAATGTATGAACTCACTCAGATTCGAAGATTATTGATACGTTAGTTTATTCTTTTATTTATTTTTGAGTAATTTGTAGTTGTTAATTTGAAAAGCACGGCAGATTCTAACAATTATCATTCAAATTTTATATGTAACTAGGAAGCTGGAGAAAAAAGCTACGGTTCAGAGGGGAATCGTGAAGGATGAAAAAGAAAGGAACAAGTGTGAGCTAAAACTTTAATGAGGATGTTTCCACTCATGATAATTTGAAATTTAATGTGGATGTTATTTGATGTCTGCACTAGCATGTTTTGGTTATTTGTCATGTGTACGACTGGAAAAAGGATCAACATCCTTCTCTGCTAGTGTTTTGATTATCTCTTGAAATATTTGAACTTGTCATTAATTATGTTAGAAATCCGCTGAGGCTGGTTATTAATCATTCTAGAGTTCAGGATTTGGTTATTAATCATGTTATGCCGTGGATTGTGTTTTTGCTTTTGCTCGTTTGCTTGAGGCTGGGGTTTTCGGTCTCTATGGTTATGATTTGTGTTAGTGGTGCCCTAGTTTGCTCGAGTTTGTTTAGGCTGGGCTCTGTTTGAGTAATCTTTTGGGAACTTTAACGAAAAACTCCGGGTACTGTTCACTTTAACGAAAAATCACATTTTTACACTAAAAAGTCAATTCTGGTACTATTCACTTTATCCTTTATTTTGTCATTATCGTTAAAACTCAAAGTTTTCAAGCATTTTTCATTAGTTTTTTTTTTTTTTTTTTTTTTTGATGTTTGCTTTTTGCTCCTCTTTGTGTTGTCCTCTTTTGGATTAAGTTGAGGCCTTGCTCTTTGGTGGCCAAGTCTACCACTAGGTGATTGTTATATGGTTTTTCTTGCACTTAGGGTGTTTTGTTTATGCCTTCTTAGCTTATTTTTGTTTCTTATAGACTTGTTTATTTATCCCAAAAAAATGTCCACACCAACTCTAAACAATGCTTTCCAAGTGAGCTTATGTATGAGCCATGGACGCAGTTTAACAATCGAATATTTCGTATAGTTTTCTTTTTTGGCACTACTAGAATTGGACTATGTAACTTTCCTAGCTAATCTTAATTCCTTACCTCAACCGGCAAACATCAAACTCTTACTTTTTCTTTCTCTCTAGCTCTCTTTTTGTTTCACATGAAAACTACTAACACAAAACAACGCTAAACTTCCACCTCATGCTTAATTGTAAACATGTCCACACCAACACTAAACAACGCTCTCCAAGTGAACCTATGAACCACTCGATTTGCAAATTGACTATACTTTTTTTTTTCGATCACACTAGAAGTAAACCACATGTACCTTTCCAAATCCTAACTCATAAATTCCTTCTTCCTCATTACTTGATCTAACCGAAAGCTTAAATGTCTTGTGTACTTCTTTGGCACTCACATAGTTCTATTGCAGTGATCAACATATATGCAAGAGTAACAGTTTGCTTGAACTCCATAAATGGTTTTATTTGTAAAAGTATGAACAAATGGCTCTATTGGAGTCATCATTCGAGTATGGCTCCTTTTGTTTTGCTTCCTGGGCTTGGTTGACAAAACCTTTTGTATCCTTTTCTCTCTCTAAAATTCTCTATGTGAAAGACATTTCCAGCAATTTTTGCCGTCGGCTCTAGTCTTTGGCTTGGGTGGCGGAGGCATCTACCCTTCCTCCCTTTCTTCCTTCCTTTCTTCTTTTCATCTATCTTCTCTGTTTCCTCCTGAATTTTCTCAATTTCTCTCTCCTTTGCCATCTCCTTCTTTTCCTCCCCTCTCATCTCCTCTGCTCCTTCCCCCTCCCTACTTCCCTCCTTATCTTCCTTCGCCTTTTCTAGTTTTCTCTATTCCTTTTTAATTTTTGGTTTTCCCCTGAGTTTAATCTTAGTTTTCCTTGAGCCGAGTCTCAACTATCCTGGGCTTCATGCCCCTTGTTCGGGTTTTTTGCCTGTTTTTATTGCTTTATGTCTTTTAATTTCCCTTCCTCCCTCCTTCCTAGCTGTGATACTTCATCCCCATCCCACCATGTGATCGGATCGGCAGGCTCATATCAAAAATTGGATATTAGATCCACTTTTCTTCGTCACTTGCCCTCCCCTAACCAACATGCCGGATCCTCATCGAGACCAAGTGTTGGGTATTTTATATACCCCTTAACCTCACTCTAGATATTTGCAGGGGTTTGTGAAGAGGATTTGGATCTGGTGTCTACTTTCTCGGTTCGGAGTTTAACTTTCTCCTAGGATGTGATAGCAGCTGCGGTGTGGTCTTTATTGCTAGAGATTATGGTTTTTTATTGTTTGTTTTCTGCAGCCTTCGAGCATAAGCTTGTGTGGACCTCTCGTTGTATCTTGGGTTGCTGCTCTTATTGTGCTTGGGGCATTTACTTTCTCTGTAGTTGTTTACCCGATTCTTTTTGGGCCTTGTACTAGTTTTTGTTGTAATGAAAGTTGTCTTCATGATCAAAAAAACAAAAAAAAAACAAAGCATTTTGTAGGATTATTCTAAGATGGGCATCAACTTTTGGAAGGAGAGATTCTTTCTTGCAATTAAGACATAATTTTAGTGGTGTCATCAGTTCAATAGATACTTGTTCAATGTAGGGCTGGGCACGGGCTTGGCCGGGCCCATTTTTGAAGGGACCGGACCGGACCCGGAATTAAAGGAGACGGGGCGGGCCGGGCCGGGCATTATTACAATTCTGAAAATAGGAACCAGACCTTACCAGGCCCGGTTGAAATGGGCCAGTTCGGTCTGGGTACATGGGTCCCTTTTTTTTTTTTTTGCTGTTTAAAAATGTTTGCTGCACAGATTGCAGTTTGAAAAAATTGCACAGATTCCAGTTTACAGTTTACACATATTCCAGTTTGGAAAAAATCACAGATTGTAGTTTGAAAAAAATTGCATAGATTGCACAAATTGTAGTTTGAAAAAACTGCACAGATTCCAGTTTGGAAAAAATCACAGATTGCAGTTTGAAAAAAATTGCACAGATTGCAGTTTGCACATAACAGATTTCACAGATTGCAGAAGAAAAAAAAAGATATTTCGAAATATTCATCATTGCCTTGATACAACAGCAACTTTCTAACAACAAAAAACCCAAATCCAGAAGAAAAAAAAAACATAATTTAAACCCAAGCAGGCAGCACAATAAAACACAAGCAGGCAGCACAAACACAATAAAACAGAAGCAGGCAGCAGCACAATAAAACAGTAGAGCAGCCTTATGTTATTCGAACTATGGAGGGAATACTCTGAAACTGACAGAATAAGTAAATGGCGAAGGAGATGGAGTAACCATCAGTGGCCTCACGTGCAATGAGATAAATTGTCAGATTCAAAGAATATCAGAAATCAAGGAAAATATTTCCATCAGGTTTTTTTTATTAATATACCTTTTCTAATGCAAGAGAAAGCTTTGAGAGATTTGGATAGATTCTTTTTCCATCCAAAAGGAATTGTTTGATGAAAAAAAAAGATCTGGTAAAGAGATGTATATTGTAAGTTTGTAACATAGCAAAGGAATAGTAGATTGTTAAATGTATCAGACAAAAAATGTGCAAGCACTCGCTAAAGGTAGGCAAACAGCGCAGTAGGGGGAGAGAGTAGTAGCAGTTTTAGAAAAGGTAAGACAAATTCAACCCAACTAATTCAATAATCCCGAAGCTCGAAAAGTGTCAAACAAAGAGATGGAAGACATAATCATGAAGAATAATACAAATATGTAAGATAGAATACACACCTCGCAAAGCCTCTGAAGGGTAAACGGAGGACCTTCAGCAAAACTATGAAGAGCTGCAATGAAGAAGTAAACTATAAGCAATTATCATTGAAAAAAGGAACTGAAAATTCTATAAAATTATAGACTGTAACACCATAGACTAGTCCAAGTACATCATCCCCACCCAATTTTCATCAAAACCCAGAATGCCCTAACCCAATTTTCATCATCTCCTAACCCAACTATGCCTACCGCTAGTTGATTCCAGAAGGCCTGGGGATGGTTTTTAGTATCTAGTTACGGAATTTGGATTTCTCTTATAGGCAAAAGGATTTGGCAACTATCCATCTAATTCCACGAGGTATCATTTCTTAAATTTTTATAATTTTTTGAAGAAATGCTTAGTGTTCCAAAGAAAAGATAATCAGATCACAAAATCGAACTTGTTACTCTATGGAGTGAAGAACAAACCCAATTGAACCGGTTCTCGAGAATTCAACAAACCCAATTCTGGAACCAAGAAAAATAGCAGATCTGGAACAATTTCGCATTATACAAATTGTAAACCGATCCAAATCCCGGTTCAATTCTGGAACCAAGAAATGCATAGTGTCCTTATTTTTACAACTCAATCAGCTTAAAACCCCTAAAAATCCCTACACCAGAAATTCACATTAATAATAAAACCTAATTCAAAATTACCTAAATTTTAGAGGGATGATGGTTGGTATTGGTAGTAACAGTGTCCTCGACGGTGGTGATGGGGTGATGATGGTGGTCGCGACAGCGCTGTGAGAGTCTGAGAGTTGGAGCTCGACGGTGGTGATGGGGTGAGTGATGCTGGTCGTAACAGCGGAGTTGGTGGTGCTGTTGTGTTGGTCCCGACGGCAGTGAGCACTGTGAGTGAGAGTATGAGAGTTGGCGTCGAGGGAAGGGATAGGGAGAGGGAGTCGAGGGAGAGTCTGAGAATCTGAGAGATTGAGGGTGCTTCTGGAACTCGGGAGGTGGAATTGGCTAGGGTTGAAACCGACGGTTGAGATTGGATGGAGAGATGATATTTTAAATCTCGTCCGTCCATTGTAACACAAACGGGCCGGTCTGGGTACCCGCGGTTCCTATACTTTTGGAACCGGCCCGAATTGAAAACTTAAATTACTTGGCCCGACCTGCCCCGATCTGTTTTTACAAAATTAAGAACCGGCTCGTACCCGCCCTGTACCTGCATTACCCACCTCGACCCGCGAGTCCAGGACCCGTTTGCCCAGCCCTAGTTCAATGTTCAAAAATAGAACCATTTGTTTAATAGATGTCATGTGATGAATTAACAATATGTAAGAAAATTGACCAAAAAAAAAAAGACAATGGGACACACAAATGTGTAGGAAAAACTACGAAATGTTATTAAAATACAAAGGGATTTATAGTACATGCAAATACAACAATAACACACTAATAGGAGGTGTGGATGCAAATTTCATCTAAGGTTGAATTGTCGAGATTCCACCTACAAACAAAAAAAACACCATGAGTCTAATTAACAAACACCAGAAAAAGGGCAGGTTATCTAACAAAGAGTCGTTAATGCTTAAGTTAGAGAGATAGTTTGAGAGAAATTATAACAAAGATATTTTTGAGCAGTGAGAGCTAGATCTATTTAGTGGTTCCCCAACCATCATTTAAAGACTAAAAAAGAATATACTTATCTCTAAAAGAATATTAATTCAATGGGGGTGTCCTTATAATAGTCCTTAAATTTAAGGACTAAAAGACTTAAAAATCATTGTTACTTCCACAGACGGTTAAAAAAAAAAAAAAAAACCAAAAAGACCATTGATTTTTCTTGATTTTCTTCAATAAACAAAAGAAAATTCAATGGGACCATGCATGCAGCTGCACAACAGTATAACAATAAGGAATCTGGACGTGGGTGGGCCAAGTTTTCCATTCAAAATGCCCCATTGGCACCACCACTTTGGTCTCTATATTGTCCTTATATGTGGGGACTTGTCTCATGTATCCAGTGTGTCCTTATACTTTAGGGACTCAATTTCAAGTGCATTATTTTTCATTTGTAGGGTCTATACGGTGGTAAGGACAAATTTGAGGACTAGCATTGGAGATGCTTTAAGTGGCGATTACCTATTTTTCTGTTGGACTTGGTTATTTACATACTTGAACACTCGTAGGCATCTCGGAAGAGAGGTCACAAACATACTATATTTTGCTAGTGTGACGCACACCAGTCTCTACAGGTAGCTCATAAGTAGTCTCAAAAGTCCTTGGTTGCCGGACACCCAAAAAGAAACTCCAAGAGTCGGTTTCCTACCGTTTTCGTGTTAGTTTTCTATTAGATGTGATTAATTCATTTCTCCGCTAGATCAAACAATTTTACTGATTTGCAGAACAACGGGTTAAGTACGCAAGTTCGACACGAATCACCATTTTTCCAAGTTCTGTACACACTATTTTTAATTGTTAACATTCTTTAACAACTTATGACCTAAAAATTTGCGAGGATTGTTCCAAAAATTTAAAAAAGAAAAACAGACAAAAGAGAAAAGATGAAATGAGAGAAAAGACTCACTCTCAGTCTATTATATCCGAAGAAAAGAGTTTCTTAAACTGAAATTAAGGAAAACATTAACCGAATGACTTGGTAGCAGTCTACAACCAGAGAAGAAACACCCAAGTATGAGTCTATCACATCATAGGGTATAATTAAATTTAGAAAGAAAAAAAGGCAATTGATAATTAAAAGCGAGGTTTTGATGATCAGTTCAAATCCAGCATTGCTTCGTCTTGAATCCTAGCTAGCATCTCATGGACAGCTGTTGCAATTTCATCCACTGAAGTCAGCATGCACTCATCTTCAACCTGCTTAATTTTTAAAGATTCATCACAAAAACATATACAAATTCCTTCATCTTAATCTTCTAATTTTTTTTCGCTAAATTAAATTTTGAATTGATTTTCCAATTACCTTGAGGCTGAGAGAATAGAGCACAATATCATCAGCGGTGACAACACTGAGATGGAGAACGGTGAGGTGCATATCATGCAACCCAGAAACAATTTTCAAGAGCTGCTTTGGGAGCCTTTTGGATCTTACTTTGAGGCTTGCATGGCTCTCCACCATTGTCACTTCTATGTCAGCTGCGATATTGCTCGACCTGCAATCGAGCAGCGGTAGCTCCGCCATGGCGGCCACCGTAGACTCATGATCACTAGTAGACCTCGGTGATAGTACTGTGGGAAGGTAAAGAATTCGGAAAAAGGCGGACGATCATTTGGCTTTTGAACGCCAAGGAATTGCACTTCTTGCTCTATCTCCTCCACAATGTTAATGGCACCCCCAATGATTGATGCTTGATCACCCTAATATAACACAACCAAAATGTCACATATTTTGGTCGGTCCAGTATATTTTTAGCTGGTAAGTGGCCCTTTCTCACAGTGGTGGAAAAGTGTTGAGCCCTTGCATGATGGCGTGGGTTCAAACCTTGCACGAGTACTGCTAGACATGTTGATTGTGTCCTCCAATGGTAGTTGAAATTAGGGTTGTTCACCAGTAGGGTTCATAGTGCTGGCATCTGGGTTTGGATTGGAGAGGTGCAATTCGTTGAAGTGCGATACCATTGAAGGCGGTGAGGAATAAATAGAAACATAGGTAGGGTAATTCTGGTCTGTTTGGTAGCCGAGAAAATCAAGAGAGGCTTGCTGCTGATCATCATCGACATAGCTCAAATTTCCTCCTAACAAGCTGTACAGGTCTTTGTTAGTAGTGCAACTAAATGGATCTTGAGGAAAAAAGATGGAAAATTCTATGAAAATGTATGTCAAGCATCATTCCTTTTAATCATTGGATGTAACGTGTTGATTAATGTATACAATGAATTAAATCTATTGCAGAAAACTTTATATCCATCGCATTACTTATACTTAGATATGCAGATCTGTATAGGAGAAAATATGCTGAGCTCTTCTAAACTTGTTCATGCATGCACTGATGTCAGCGCTTCCAGCGAAGTTTGGGCTTTATACAAACAATTTTGTCGAGAAAGCCATCCTCCTTTTCTTTTGTAATGAGGCTGCGCCTTCTTTCGATGCTTACACTACTTATCCAATAGGTGGTACTAACTTATAGGTACTCTCTATGAAATATAAAAAAAGGAGCTGCATGTTCTTTTAATACTTTTAAAAGAAGTGTTTTTGTATTCTTCTAAAATCGATCACATGTTCGATACTTGACGGACAATATATGGGAAGCTAATTAACAGAAATACCAGAATATACAATCATTCTTAACCATCTGATCAATTGAAAGCATTTCTCAATGTCTGTGAGTAATGAGATTGCCAATTAAGTTACCTGAAGGTGTGTGCAAATATTACCCAAACTCATGATGTGGTGTGTGTACCATCTTCATTACTTTCCGATAAAATTTAAGCAAAAATATATACAGATATGAGCCATTTTTAAATTAAGGTTTGTTTTTACTTCTTAAAGTCTCTTATATGACGTAGGGTAGAAAATAGTTGACTAGAACTCGTGGACAATTATATATACTCAACGAAAACTTTACCCAACACCTAGAATTATTCAAGTAGGTGCGCAAATAGGTACACAAATGGATATGTATAGACAAAGCTATATATAGGTACACAAATAGATATGTAGAGACAAAAGCTATAACTACACAAATATATACAAATATGTATATGTATAGAAGTGTACAAGTACATAAATCCAGCTCTCTAGACATATCAACATGCAGAGAAGTTGTTATCTATACATGACAAAATTAGGCTTGAAATTAGCTGATTTCCGTAATAGATGGAAAATTGCTAAGTCACATATAAAGTCAAAGGAAATTTCTTTTTTTTTTCTTTCAAAAGGATGAAATTCAGTGTTTAATCTAACACTAGGTTTTAAAGAAAAATGGACCTTATCTAAGGATTAAGCTCTAGTTACCTGTTTGTTTTTCAATTAGTAAAAAAAAAAATTTAAAAAAAAAAACAACTCTAGTTATCTGTTTATTTATTTATTTAATTTTTATCATATATTTAGAAGAACGTAGTCACTAGGGTTCGAGAATACCAAACCCCTACCTTTATACTGCCGACAACCACCAAACCGCCGGAAAAAAAATGTCCAGGATCATCTTCAAATTCGTTGACGGGTTTTTAGGTACCGGAACAATGCACTTATGCGTAACAGTGTCCTTTCTCTTTTTCATCCGTCTGGGTTTTAGCCAGCCAAGTCCGATTCAAACCAGACTATGCTTCCATCAAACACTATCACCATGCGAAGAAAGTTGAGGTTGTACCATAAAATTAAGTGCCAATATGGAGAGTAGTTCAACCTCTTATAAGTCATGCATCGTCCTTCCTCCCATCAATGTAGGACTCATTCTCAACACGCCCCTCATGTGTTACGAATTTTCAAACCTAACACGTGGACAACACAACCGGGTAACTTGGAGCGCGTGTGGCTGTTTGGCTTCGTATGTGGAACAACATGCTCTAATACCATGAAGAAAGTTGAGGTTCCATCATAAAACCAATTGGCAATATGAAGAGTAGCTCAATCTCTTATAAGCTTGTTGGAATCCCAATTGTCCCACATTGGCCAGATGGCTTGAGAACAAGCCATTTATATAGAATTACCCCACTCTAACTATTACCGAGGCCTTTTGTATTAAAACCCCACACCTGAAGGATTGAGCAGGTGGCCAAGTGGGGACAGTATCGGTGTTGTTGGAGTGGGCATATGGCCCGTTTACCTGAAATTTAAGATGGTATCAGAGCCAGGGGACGGGCCCATACATCCACGTGAATGGGTGGGTCCCCTTTGACCCCGCACGAACGGGTGAGCCCCGACTTGGCTCCACGTAGGCCAAGAGATGCCATGTGAACGGATGGGTCCCCATTTGGCCCCGCGCAAACGGGTGAGCCTCGACTTGGCTCCACGTGGTTGCCGATGTGTGGAACTTCACGTGTGACCCATAAAAATGGGATCTCACGTGCGGGGGAGTGTTGGAATCCCAATTGTCCCACATTGGCCAGATGGCTTGAGAACAAGCCATTTATATAGAATTACCCCACTCTAACTATTACCGAGACCTTTTGTATTAAAACCCCACACCTGACGGATTGAGCAGGTGGTCAAGTGGGGACAATATCGGTGTTGTTGGAGTGGGCCCATGGCCCGTCTACCTGAAATTTAATATCGGTGTTGTTGGAGTGGGCCCATGGCCCGTCTACTTGAAATTTAAGATGGTATCAGAGCCAGGGGACGGGCCCGTACATCCACGTGAACGGGTGGGTCCCCTTTGACCCTGCACGAACGGGTGAGCCCCGACTTGGCTCCACATAGGCCAAGAGATGCCATGTGAACGGGTGGGTTCCCATTTGGTCCCGCGCGAACGGGTGAGCCCCGACTTGGCTCCACGTGGTTGCCGATGTGTGGAACTTCACGTGTGACCCATAAAAATGGGATCTCACGTGCGGGGGAGTGTTGGAATCCCAATTGTCCCACATTGGCCAGATGGCTTGAGAACAAGCCATTTATATAGAATTACTCCACTCTAACTATTACCAATGCCTTTTGTATCAAAACTCCACACCTGACGGATTGAGCAGGTGGCCAAGTGGGGACAGTATCGATGTTGTTGGAGTGGACCCATGACCCGTCTACCTGAAATTTAAGAAAGCTCATGCAAGATCCCTCCTCACATCAATGTGAGACTCATTCTCAACACCATAATTCCATCAAACACCACGAAGAAATAAAGCACCAGAGTTTGATGGCGGCCGCTTTTGGATTCACCCGGATTCGAAAGATCATGGAGAAGTAAGTTGATTTTTTATTTATTTATTTTTGAGTAATTTGTGGTAGTCAATTTTAAATGAAGGAAGCTGGAGAAAGAAGCTCATGGTTCAGAGGGGAATCATGAAGAATGAAAAAGAAGTGGCTCTTCAGAACAACTAAAACTTTAATGTCGATCTTTCCATCTCAATGTGATATTTTGAATTTTAATGTGGATGTTTCTTAATTATGTCAGTATTAGATCTTTTATTTACAGATCTCTTAGTTTAATTCAAAAATAAATATTTATTTGCGAACACTGTATCATATTTATATTAGTAAATACGGCATTAAATATGACACACGTTTAGTAGCAACCCTGATACGTGTTTGGCCCAAATTAAGAATTTAACACGGTACGTTTAATTAGTTTATTTAGATTTTTTGTTTTGAACAAATGATATTATCTACTAAAACGGAATACAACGTTTAATAGCAACCCTGGTACGTATTTGGCCCAAATTTAGAATTTAACAAGGTATGTTCAATTAGTTTATTTAGAATATTTTTTGAACAAACGATATTATCTACGCTAAAGGAAAAGGGGTAGGCTTAGCCTCATAATAGGTTATCAATAATGTGGTTCAAACTCATCTTTGGCGAGAACCGAACCTAAGACTTGTCACTTACAAATGAAAAGGAATATTACTAGACCGTAGTATAAAATGGCAGTTTATTTAAACTTAGTATTACTATTATTTCGTTGAGGGATCTCTCCAATAGGTTTATTTGAAGGACACCTTTTGTACTCATTTCGTAACTATTTTAACCATCTTAATTGTCTATTATTTAGTTATATTATTCATTTTTATAATGCTATATTGTTTACTCCTTCATAATTATTATTATTATTTTTAGTAATTAATGGTTAGCAATGGTTGTGTTCATGAGATGGGTAATGCTAAGAAGATTAAATGTGAAGATAAAATTTTGTAAACTAAATAAAATGAACGTTGATGATTGGATTGTAACAGCCCGTCCCAGAGATTTGGTACGACGAATGTAAAATGACAAAAATGTCCCTCTGCATTAATTAAGGTGTGTGTGTGTGTATCTATCTACATTGGGAATTTGATTGGTGGTGTTTGGACCCCACACACACACACACATTCACACTCTTTCTCTCTCTCTCTCACTCCCGCACTCTCTCTCTATCTCTCAGACTTTCTCTCTCTCTCTCTCTCCCTCTCGATGTTGTACGGATAGCATCCATAACCCTTGAAACTTTGCAGATCGAGGCTAAGGTAAGCATTTTCATGTTCCTTGTGATCTTAGGAAGCCATTAGTACAATTTTTAGAACCTGGAACCTTCGATTCGTCACGAAACCATAACCTCCGAATTGTGCACTGTTCATGCACACGTGAAATGTTGTTTTTCAGCGAATTCTAAGTTCATAGGAAGCTTTATGAGGTCCTAAGGAAGCTCACAGTAGTTCGTTTGAAGATTTTGGGCGTCGGAATAACGAGATCGGGGAGTTTTCGTTTTGGCCGGAATTATCGAGGCTTTTTCTGGCGAATCCCCGGCGAGTTGGGGATCGAGTCAGGTATGGATGTGTTCATCTTTGTGAGATCTTCATTTTGGTATAAAGTACGTAGAAAATGGTGCAAAAATGAAGG
Organism: Heteromeles arbutifolia; assembly: GCA_024362995.1. Taxonomy (NCBI): domain Eukaryota; kingdom Viridiplantae; phylum Streptophyta; class Magnoliopsida; order Rosales; family Rosaceae; genus Heteromeles; species Heteromeles arbutifolia. Next base: position 11,612,996 of record JANCRC010000017.1, on the reverse strand, counting down.
AGAAACCATAGTTGGAAGTTTTTCCAGAAACCGGCGAACAGTCGCCGGAGAAGACGAGGAATATTTCGTCAGTCTTGACGGAATATGCTGACGCCGTCAGTCATCTTTAACTGTTACCGTTGGGTTTTAACGGAATATTCCGATGAATATTCTTGACGGCGTTAACTGACGCCGTCAGTGTGCATATAACGTGGAAGCGCGTGGTCGGCGCGTGGCGGCGCAAGTGGGTGGTCGGAAAATTTTTCTAAAAATATAGGGATGATCCTGAGATTGTGTAGATCACAGTGGTATATTCATATACCCAATTTGAGCAATGTATGATAAGTTATTTCTAAGGTTTCGTTTATGTGCGTTAATTAACGTTATTTCAGTTACTTCTCATATAGGCGAGACCTATCCGGAGGACGAGCGTAGCCAGGCTAGGCACGGGGGTTACAACCCGTCTACTTATCAGTGAGCGGGCTTTTGTTTTCTATATATATATATATATATATATATATATATATATATATATATATATATATATATATATATATATATATATATATATATATATACTTGACATTTTTCCCAGAAAAATGTACTTTAAAGGAAAGGTGATTTAAATGCCATGTCATACATGCATCATATTTTAGTATATGCATTATCATGATTATGTATATTGTTGCATGGTGCTACGGAGGCCCAGGTAAGCTCCAGGTAAGTATATTATGCTGTAAATGGTTGTGATATGAAATGATGTTTATGTTGAGATGTATTGAAAGCTCATAAACCTGCACCCCGGTGTTAGTGCTCCCGCCCAGGGCCAGGGCATAGTCCTTCACGTGATGTTCTCCTCCCGCACCACACGCTCACCTTGGATCCAAGTTAGGTGCATAGTCATGTCGTACAGACCATTATAGGTGGTTCCGACTCGTAGGTGACCCGCGATTTATCGCACAGTCTTCACGTGATCGTAACACTAGAGCGTATTTATTTACACCCAGTTTTGTCGTACAGACCATTACAGGTGGTTCCGACTCGTGTGCAGATATATTGCCGTACAGGTCACTTTAGGTGACTCCGGCTAGATGAAGCGATGAGCTATATAAATTAACCATACAAACCACTACAGGGGCTCCGGTTAATATGTTATTTCATTGAAATTACTTTACTTGGCTTACATATGTTATATTGTGACATTGAGCATGGTATATGCATGGCATACACATGTGGTTTCAGATATATTGAGCATGATTTTGAGATATATACGTATGTATACTATTTTCTGGGAAATTATACAGGTTTTCCAGCGAGGGGATAGAGCTTTTGAGATATGAATTGATTTTAGAGAACCTTGGTTTTGCCCACTCACACGTTTTTGTTTTACGCCCCTCCAGGTATTAGGTGAAAGTTTGGTTGGTGGCTTACGAGGATACAGCGGATGTTCTGACAGACCATCATTCATGTAGGACCACCTTTGGGTGTTGTTTAATCAGTACTTTTGCTTGACTGCTCTTAGGCTAGTTAAGCTCTGGTTGTGTATTTCACACTTATTCTCGCACTAGCACGCTATCTTAGTTAGGATTGCTAGTTGCTTGGTTTTAATTTGTTCGTATTTCCCTTATTAATTTTGCTTCCGCACTGTGCATATGGTTACGTCACGTTCACGTGATGGCCAGCATGCCTTGATTTTAGATCGGGGTGTGTCAGTTTGGTATCAGAGCCAATCCCTGGCCGGAAGTGTGCCGACGAAGACGTCGGGCCACTAAGGGGGGTGGATTGTAACATCCCACATCGCCTAGGGGAGTGATCCTTAAATGTATATTCTCATCCCTACCTAGCACGAGGTCTTTTGGGAGCTCACTGGCTTCGGGTTCCGTAGGAACTCCGAAGTTAAGCGAGAAGGGGGTTAGAGCACTCCCAGGATGGGTGACCCATTGGGAAGTTGCTCGTGAGTTCCCAGAAACAAAACCGTGAGGGTGTAGTCGGGGCCCAAAGCGGACAATATCGTGCTACGGTGGTGGAGCGGGCTCAGGAAGTGATCCACCCCGGGCCGGGATGTGACAGGATTATTACTTAAGTGTTGATTACTGTGATTATTTCTTATTGGCGACACATAATTTAATTTACAAATTTAGTCTACGTGGCAATATGAAACGTTTGTGCCACCCCTATTGTTAAAATGATGAGGAAGGAGTGGGCTTAGCCTTATAATGGGCTAACAATAATGTGGTTTAAACTCGCATTTGGCGATAATCGAACCTAAGATCTCTCACTTACAAGTAAAAAGGAATACCACTAAACCATAGTATAAAGTGACAGTTTATTTAGAATTAGTATTACTATAATTTCGTTGAGGGATCTCTCCAGTAAGTTTATTTGAAGGACTCATTTCGTAACTATTTTATTCATCCTAATTGTTTATTATTTAATTTTATTATTCATTTTTATAATGCTATATTGTTTACTCCTTCATAGTTATTATTATTATTTTTTAGTAATTAATGGTTAATAATGGTTATGTGCATGAGATGAGATTATTACTTAAGTGTTGATTACTGTACTTACTTTTTATTGACGATACATAATTTAATTTATAAGTTTAGTCGCAATATGAAACGTTTGTGCCACCCCTATTGTTAAAGTGATGAGAGAAATTGGCCTTGCACATTTGTGAGTCCCAAGGTCCGGTCCATCTCGTTTGTGGTTGTTTTATGTAGACAAGGTGAGCTAGCCTCTTATTCTTTTTTAAAACCTTAAAGTCCTTCTCTTCATACAAAAAGAAGAATAATATTTGGCTACTCAAAGGATGAGTAGTAATTCGTACTAAAAAACGTTTGTTGTTGATTCATAAAACTTTGTGTTTATGATCAAAACGTTCATATTATAACTCACTATACAAAGAGTGCGTTTGCAAAAAATCAATTAAAACGAATGTCGTTTAGTCATTCTAATTGTATAAAAATAGATAAACGGAATTTGTAAAAGCATTACGAACCTTCTATGTACTTGCTATAATAAACAACCTTAGTTTTAATTCATTTTTTTAGAGAGATGATCTTTACAAGGTGGATTATAATATGAATTGTTTTGATTATAAACACAAAACTCTGTGATTCGAATGCAAAGAGTTTTGAGTAGGAGTTTCGTGCTTATCGTTGAATAGCCAAATATTGTTCTGAAAAGCATGTCTCTTCCTAGACCCAACAAGGAATAGGTTTGTTTCTTAATTATATCTATCGATTTTTGTTCAGTTTGGGTTCTCCTTGTTTTAGGTTACATTTGAGTTTTGATGTTTGCTTGTTGCTCCTCTTTGTGTTGTCCACTTTTGGATCAAGTCGTGATTGTGTTGGTTTTTCTTGCAGTTAGGGCGTTTTGCTTATGCCTTATTCAATCTACTTAATCCTACAAACAATATTAATTCAAACATTTGAAGCGGGAGCTTCCCTTTTGCATACCGACTCTTGTACGTACTCTTGTTCTCGATACGTTGGATACATGGAACTCTTCAGAGTTTGCATCTCTCTAATATGTTTCACATGTTAGGTTGCGACTAACGCAGAATCTAGGTATATATTAATTAAACTTAATTTAGACAGCTAACAAAACTACATTAACTAAAGCTCTCTTCTCCCTTTTGGTTAGAAAACAAGTTTGCACTAACAAATTGATGTATCCGAATATGGCTACTTTCGTTCATTTTGTGTAAGAGATGCTAAGTTGTTCGAAGCTTTCTTTTCGCTTATTTCTTTATAAATTGGATGGTGAATTTTATTAATCTATATGACTTACTGACATATGTTTTTTGTTTTTGATTTCCAATCGTAGTCGTGACAAGGGACAGTAGCTGATGACAGAATAATCATCGTTTTTGTTTTCGCGTCTATTTTTCTTTTAGCTGGACAACTCTTTTGTATCTTTTTACATGGGGAACATGTCTTTCTCTTTGACTGGTGTTTTCATTGTCTATTTTACTTTCTTCCTTGGTGGAATATTTTGTTTGGTGAAATTTCAATGAATTATTATGTCGACCCGAAAAAGTATATGCTTAGGATGTATTGTTTATGCATTCTTCCCTTATCTTTATAGCACACAAGTAGAATGTTCATTAGGAAAACCACCAAACCGCTGGAAAAAATGTCCAGGAACAGCTTCAAATTCGTTCAGGGGTTTTTAGGTACTGGAACAACGCACTTATGCGTGACAGTGTTCTTTGTCTCTTTCTCGTCCGTTTGGATTGTAGCCAGCCAAGTCCGATTCAAACCGGACTATGATTCCATCAAACACATCACAATGCGAAGAAAGTTGAGGTTGTACCATAAAATCAATTGACAATATGGAGAGTAGCTCAACCTCTTATAAGGTCATGCAACGTCTCTCCTCCTATCAATGTGGGACTCATTCTCAACACCATGTTTCCATCAAACACCATGAAGAAATAAAGCACCAGAGTTTGATGGCGGCCGCTTTTGTATTCACCCGGATTCGAAAGATTATGGAGAAGTAAGCTGATTTTATTTATTTATTTTTGAGTAATTTGTGGTTGTCAATTTTAAATGAAGGAAGCTGGAGAAAGAAGCTCATGGTTCAGAAGGGAATCGTGAAGAATGAAAAAGAAGTGGCTCTTCCCAACAACTAAAACTTTAATGTCGATCAATGTGGGACTCATTCTCAACACCATGTTTCCATCAAACACCATGAAGAAATAAAGCACCAGAGTTTGATGGCGGCCGCTTTTGTATTCACCCGGATTCGAAAGATTATGGAGAAGTAAGCTGATTTTATTTATTTATTTTTGAGTAATTTGTGGTTGTCAATTTTAAATGAAGGAAGCTGGAGAAAGAAGCTCATGGTTCAGAAGGGAATCGTGAAGAATGAAAAAGAAGTGGCTCTTCCCAACAACTAAAACTTTAATGTCGATCTTTCCATCTCAATATGATATTTTGAATTTTAATGTGGATGTTTCTTAATTATGTCAGTATTTGATATCTGCAATGGCATGAATGATTTACTTCCTGCTAGACTTGAGGATTTGGTTATTTGTCAAGTGTTCAATGACAGAAAAAAGGATCAACATCCTTCTCTGAAATTTATGAACATGTTATTAATTATGTAAGAAATCCGCTGAGGAATTATTGTAAATTAATTGGACTGTGTAACTTTCTTAATCATAACTCTTTACCTCATCCTTCCTCGTCACCTAAGCTAACCCAAGGCTTAACTATCTTGTGTACCTGTTTGGGACTCACTTACTTTATTCGAGTGACATATATGCTAGAGTCATAGTTAGCTCATATTACCACAAGATAATAACTTTTAAAAGACATTACATAAACCGCTCGCCTTAGTAACAGAAACCTAGCAATATTGCAAGACAAGTCATTTACCAAGCTTAACCAGCAAACATCAATCTCTCTCTCTCTCTCTCCCTCTCTCTCTCGCATGAAAACCACTAATACTAAACAATGCTAAAGCTTCCACCTCATGCTTGATTGTAAAAATGTCCATACCAACTCTAAACAACGCTCTCCAAGTGAGCCTATGAACCACACGGTCTGCAATTGCCTATACTTTTGTTTTTCGATCACATTAAATTAAACCATGCACCTTTTCTAATCCTAACTCATAATTTCATTCTTCCTGATCACTTGAGCTAACCCAAGCCTTAACTATTTTGTGTACTCTTTGGGACTCGTCATAATTCAATATATGCAAGATTAATAGTTTTGAAACTGCATAAATGGTTTTATTTGTAAAGTACGAAAATATGGTTCTATCGGAGTCATCATTCGAATATGGCTTCTTTTCTTCATTTTTGCTTCCTGGGCTTGGTTAACAAAACCTTTTGTACGATTATTTTTCGAGGGACATCAATTTTTGGAAGGAGGGATTCTCTTGCAATTAAGACATAGATTAAGTGGTGTTATCAGTCCAATAAATACTTATAACGTACTCAAAAATGAATCATTCATGTAATAGATATTTGTCATGTCGTGAATTAGCAACAAGAAAGCATGTATCTTTTTTAAGGTTTACTTCACTTTTCCCTCTACCCAAACAATATGAAGCAAATTGACCAAAAAAAGAAAGGTATTGCTACACATTTTTACTTCTCATATACCCTTCTCAATTTTCGGCCATTTAATCGGATGAATTGAAGAACATCAATGGCCAAAAATTAACAAGGTTGTGTGAGAGATAAAAATAAGTGTGTGAATAGCACCATCCAAAAAGAAAACAATGGGTACACAAATTTTTTATACGAAAAACTATGAAATCTTATTGAAATACAAAGAGACATATAGTACAATAACCCCACTAATAGGAGGTGTGGATGCAAATTTCATCCAAGGTTGAGTGGACGAAACTCCACCTACAAAATAATAAATATAAGTAGCCTAATTGACGAACTAGAGAAAAAGAAGAGGATATCTGACAAAGGGCTTCTGATGCCTAAGACAAAGAGATAGTTTGAGAGAAACTAATACATAGAGAACTCTGAGTCAGTAAGAGCATCTCCAATGGGAATCCCTATTTAGAGACTCCCCCACCACCATTTAGGGACTCAAAAGGAATACACTTATCCCTAAAAGATTATTAATTCCAATATGAGTGTCCTTATAGTATAGTCCTTAAATTTAGGTTATAAAAGATTAAAAACTCATTGTTACTTTCGCAGCCGTCGATCTAAACAGTATAAAAAAAAAACTAAAAAGCTATCGAGATCGTTGATTTTTCTTGATTTTCTTCATAAACAAAAGAAAAATCAGTGGGACCATGCATGCAGCTGCACAGCAGCACAACAGTGAGGAATTTGCATGTCAGTGGGCCAAGTTTTCCACTCAAAGTGCCCCACTGGCACCGGCACTTTGGTCTCAATATTGTCCTTATATGTAGTGATTTGAATCATGTATGGTCTGTCTCTATACTTAAGGGACTCAACTTCTTTATTTCTCATTTATAGGGTTAATAAGGTGGTGAGCACAACTTTGAGGACTAGCATTGGAGGTGCTTTAAGTGACGATTACCTATTTTCCTGTTGAACTTGGCTATTTATATACCTGAACACTCGCAGGCAGCTAGGAATGGAGGCCACAAACATGCTATATTTTGCTAGTGTGCTGAAGACCAGTCTCCACAAATAGCTCGTGTAGTCTAAAACCTCTCTGGTTGATAACTGTACAATAGGGCCGATGACCCAATAGGAGACTCCAAAGAATCAGCTTCCTACCATCTACGTGTCATTTTTCTATTTCTCTATTAAATGTGATTAATTCATCCATCCACATAAGTTCCACAAATAAAATAGCTAGATCAAACAATCTCACTGATTTGGAAAACAATGGGTTAAGTACGCAAGTCTGACACGAATCACCATTTTTCCAAGTTCTGTACACGCTATTTTTAATTGTCAACATTCTTTAACAATTTATGACTTAAAAAGTTGCGTTATTAATGTTCTAAAAATTTAAAAAGAAAAACAGACGAGAGAAAAGATTATCTGAGAGAGAAAACGGCCGTAGGTTTGGTGTCCCGAATCATGTGTCTCGTTTGTGTCTCATTTTTAGTTTCGTGACATGTGCCCTCCACTTAGCTTTAAAACTTAACACCGTTACTTTGCATAAAATTTAATTAAAAATTAAAAACTCAAAAAAAAAAAAAATTGTTGAAACTCATCATCCCCATTCTCCCTGCAATCCTTCCCCCAATCTCCTGCAATCCTTCAAAAGAATGAAATTTCACCACGGCCGCCGTCGCCACCACTCGCCATGGCTTCTTCCATTCTGCCCATTTCTCTTCTCCTTCTACTCCTAGCCCTTCTTCTAAAACCCACAAACGCCAACCCCATTGACGAATTGTCACCCCGAATGGAATCCCAGTTCTACACTAGAGCCAAAGTCCCCGACTTTCCTGACTCCCCCACGCGCAGCACAAACGGGTCTCCCGTACTCGTGACGGCGACGGCGAAGCTCCCGAATTTACAGTACCCAATGGCGAGGAAAAGCGAAGTCGTAATCTTTGGGAACGCGACGTCTTCTCCACCAATAACGAAAGTCCCAACTGGTACTTGGGCATTTGGTATGCTCTGATTCCGGTCCCGATCTACGTCTGGGTTGCGAACCGGGACCGACCCGTCAAGAATCTCATCTCCTCGAGCTTGGAAATCATTGGGTCGGCGACGGCCATGGTGAAATTTCATTCATTTTGTTTCAGTATGGGAAGTGTTTGGCTTCCGAGGTTGATTAGGACGATAAGGATGATGAGTTTCCATGGGGTTTAAGGGTTTCTTTTGAAGGATTGCAGGAGATTGGGGGAAGGATTGCAGGGAGATTGGGGATGATGAGTTTCAACAGTGGGTTTTTTTTTTGGTTGAGTTTTTTAATTTTTAATTAAATTTTATGCAAAGTAACGGTGTTAAGTTTTAAAGTTAAGTGGAGGACACTTGTCACGAAACTAAAATGGAGACACAGAGGAGACACATAATTCGGGACACCAAACCTGCGGCCAGAGAAGACTCACTCTCGGTCTATTATATCTAAAGAAAAGAGTTTCTTAAACTGAAATTAAGGGAAACATTAACCGAATGACTTGGTAGCAGTCTACAACCAGAGAAGAAACACCCAAGTATGAGTCTATCACATCATAGGGTATAATTAAATTTACAAAGAAAAAAAGGCAATTGATAATTAAAAGCGAGGTTTTGATGATCAGTTCAAATCCAGCATTGCTTCTTCTTGAATCCTAGCTAGCATCTCACGGACAGCTGTTGCAATTGCATCCACTGAAGTCAGCATGCACTCATCTTCAACCTGCTTAATTTTTAAAGATTCATCACAAAAACATATACAAATTCCTTCATCTTAATCTTCTAAATTTTTTTCGCTAAATTAAATTTTGAATTGATTTTCCAATTACCTTGAGGCTGAGAGAATAGAGCACAATATCATCAGCGGTGACAACATTGAGATGGAGAACGGTGAGGTGCATATCATGCAACCCAGAAACAATTTTCAAGAGCTGCTTTGGGAGCCTTTTGGATCTTACCTTGAGGCTTGCATCGCTCTCAACCATTGTCACTTCTATGTCAGCTGCGATATTGCTCGACCTGCACTCGAGCAGCGGTAGCTCCGCCATGGCGGCCACCGTAGACTCATGATCAGTAGTGGACAAGGTGAAGAATTCTGAAAAAGGCGGACGATCATTTGGCTTTTGGACGCTAAGGAATTGCACTTCTTGCTCTATCTCCTTCACAAAGTAAATGGCACCCCCAATGATTGATGCTTGATCACCCTAATATAATACAACCAAAATGTCACATATTTTGGTCGGTAAAATATATTTTTAGCTGAAAAAAATTATTTTTCAGAATATAAAAAAAAACTGAAAAATAAAAATGAAATTGTTACCAAACGACTTCTAACTTTACCAAAAAAGTAACAATGAAATTAACAAAGTAGTAGTAGGAAGGTATAAGATCTCAATCAACCCCTTGTTGCCTATCCTAGATCCAACACAACTTCAGGTATTACTTCCTATCTCTGTGAATGATTGGAATCAATCTTCTAATTCTACAACTAATGATGCTTCAAGATCTCACTCTATGAAAACAAGACTTCAAATTGAAGCCATTGAGAGAAGAGATTACCCTGCTTTTCATGCAAATTTACCTGAGTTACAGTCTTTAAAAATTGATGATGGTTCTATGTGCTATGGTGGTTTTTCATTTCTGGCTGAAATTGTTGATCATAAAGAACCAAAGAGCTTTAAAATTGCAACAACCAATCCAAATTGGCAACAGGCTATGCAGGATGAGTTTGATGCTCTTAAAGGGCAATGGACATGGGTTATAGTACCTCAACCTCATGATAGAACCATTATTGGGAGTAAATGGGTTTACAAATTGAAGAAAATCCTGATGGCAGTATATCTAGATATAAGGCAAGGTTGGTGGCTCAAGGATATACATAAGAGCATGGTCTAGATTATTTTGAGACATTTAGTTATGTAGTAAGGCATACTACAGTGAGATTAATTCTTGCTCTTGCTACAAGTCACAAGTGGGAACTTAGACAACTAGATATAAAGAATGCATTCTTACATGGTGAGTCGCAGGAAGAGATATATATGAAACAACCACAAGGCTTTGTGGATCCAAATCCTTGTATGGACTCAAACAGGCTCCAAGAGCTTGGAATTCGAAATTCACAGGTGTGCTACCATCTATGGGATTCATAGTGTCTTAATCTAATACTAGCATATTTGTTAAAACAAATGGCAAGGATATTATCATTCTACTTTTGTGTGTAGATGATATTATTCTTACAGGTTCAAATACTTCCAAAGTACAAGCTGTTATTACTACATTGAATGAAATATTTGATTTGAAAGACATGGGGAAGTTGACCTACTTCTTGGGATTGCAAATTTAGTACAAAAGCAATGGTGATGTGTTTATCAATCAAGCTAAATATGCAAAATAGCTCATTAAAAAGGTAGAAATGGAGAGTTGTAGGCATGCACCTAACACCTTCAAAGCCTCATACACCGTTGTTAATGTTTGAGGGTCAACCTTTAACCGATCCAAGCTTTTACAGGAGTATTGTTGGAGCACTCCAATATTTGACCTTCACTAGGCCTGATATTGCTCACTATGTGAATGTTGTATATCAATGCCTGATATTGCTCACTATGTGAATGTTGTATATCAATAGATGACAAATCTAACTGATGCACACATGTTCTTAGTGAAAAGGATAATTAGATATCTTCAAGGGACACTGCAATGTGGTATTACATATTATTCAGCTTCTGATACTCACATTTCGGCATATTCAGATGTTGATTGGGTTGCTTATATCAATACAAGAAGGTCAATAACAGGATATGTGGTATTTTTTGGTCCTAATCTTATCTCTTGGCAATCGAAGAAACAGTCCTTAACTTTTAGAAGTTTCATAGAAGCTGAATACAAGGCTTTGGCAAATTGTGCTACGGCTGTGTGTTGGATAAGGTCAATTATGAAAGATTTACATCAGTTCTTACCTGCTCCTCCAGATTTGTACTGTGATAACCTCTCAACATTGGCACTCAGCACCAATCCAGTGTTTCATTCAAGAATTAAACATCTTGACACTAACTATCATTTCATTCGAGAAGGAGTGCAAAAGAAAGATATCATTGTTCACTATGTTTCCACATACAATCAAGTTGTTGTTGTTCTACTAAAGGACTACACAGTCCTATCTTTGTAAAGTACTGCATCAATCTCAGTCTTGGACATCCCATATGAGATTGAGGGGAGGGGGGTGGTAATAACTGAAATGTAATAAAATTACAGGTGGCAATTATTGATTGGTTAGTGTAATAAGGAGAAATGTAGAGGATTGCCACATATACAAGTTAGTTAGAATTGTTGTGATATAAACCAATGTAATCTGTTGTAATGATTCATTCAATACAGTTAGTCTTGTCTTCTTCAGCTGCTAAGATCAATTCTCTCTCAGTTTTCTTGCTTTCTTCGATCTCCATTTCTGAGAGTTCTTGCAATCATTTAGTTTAGTTACACTTTTAATACTTTTAAAAGAAGTCTTTTTGTATTCTTCTCAAATCGATCACATGTTCAATACTTGATGGACAATATATGAGAAGCTAATTAATAGAATACCAGAATATAGAATCATTCTTAACCATCCGATCAATTGAAAGCATTTCTCAATGTCTGTAAGTAATGAGTTTGCCAATTAAGTTACCTGAAGGTGTGTGCAAATATTACCCAAACTCATGATGTGGTGTGTATGTACCATCTTCATTACTTTCCGATAAAATTTAAGCAAAAATATATACAGATGTGAGCCATTTTTAAATTAAGGTTTGTTTTTACTTCTTAAAGTCTCTTATATGACTTAGGGTAGAAAATAGTTGACTAGAACTCGTGAATATGTCCTCCGCTTCCTCGAATACGAATTATATATACTCAACGAAAACTTTACCCAACACCTAGAGTTATTCAAGTAGGTGCGCAAATAGGTACACAAATAGATATGTATAGACAAAGCTATAGGTACCCAAATAGATATGTAGAGACAAAGCTATAAGTACATAAATATATAATTTAAAAAAAAAAAACTCTAGTTATCTTTTTTCTTTTTTCTTTTTTAATCATATATTTAGAAGAACCTAGTCACTAGGGTTCGAGAATACCAAACCCCTACCTTTATACTGCCGACAACCACCAAACCGCCGGAAAAAATGTCGAGGAACATCTTCAAATTCGTTGAGGGGTTTTTAGGTACTGGAACAACGCACTTATGCGTGACAGTGTCCTTTGTCTCTTTCTCGTCCGTCTAGGTTGTAGACAGCCAAGTCCGATTAAAACCGGACTATGATTCCATCAAACACCATTACCATGCGAAGAAAGTTGAGGTTGTACCATAAAATCAATTGGCAAAGCTCGTGACAATAGGGTTTGTGCAACGAAAATTAATCTTTGTCGCGCGAAGGTACTTTATACGACGAAATATTTCGTCGCGCAAAGAGTTTTGCTTTTGTATTTTTAATTAAATTAAATTAATATAATAATTTCCGCGACGAAATATTTTGTCATGCAAGGTTTTGACTTTTTGTTTTATTATTTCTCTTTTTTTAATTTAAATATATTAATTGTTTGCTCGACGAATTATTTGGTACCGCAAGATTTTTCAAATTTTTAGTTTTTTAATTTTATTTAATTGTATGACTTTATTTGTTTAATTACTTTAATTTAAATTGATACATTCAAAGTTAAATTACATATGAAAAATAGTGATCAAATTATCCAATATATATAATATATTTAAAATGTACATATAAATTAACAGAGTACAATAATAAAATCCTAATACAAGTCTATTGTGGTGGTAGTGACGGGAGATATGGTCCGATAACTTTCGCTGTCAAAGTCTCAATGATTCCCTACGAACAAAACAAACATGGTCAAATAACCAAAAAACAACATAAAATAATACCAAAAAATGGGCATAATCTCCCCTAAAATTGGCATACCCCAAATCCTACCCCAAACTCCACCCCACACCAAACCCGATTAATTAACTCCAAAAACACATATTAATGAAAAAAAATTTAAAATTTGGGGAGAAAATACCATTTGGCAAGATTGAGAGTGAGTGAGAATGAGAGAGAAGTGAGTGTGAGAGAGTTAGAGGAGATAGTGAGAGAGAGATGAGATAGTGAGTGAGAGATAGAGAAGAGAGAGAGGGTTGGATTTGGGGAGAGGGAAAGAGAGGAGAGGTAAGATAATAGAGAAAGACATTGAGAAAATTGTGGAGGAGTTATTTTGATTTTAAAAACCGTAACACCTTGCGCGACGAAGGATACAAGTTTGCACGAAGAAATATTGGTCGCGCAAAGTCTTAAAAAATTTTAAAAATAAAATTTCTTGCGTCCCATTTTTGGCGCTCATCCAAATTTTAAGGGTTTTGCGTGACGAAATGTTGGTAGCGCAAAGTTTTATGCGACGAAAAATTCGTCTCGCAAAGTCTTAGAAAAAATCCCACGCCCCATTTTTGGCGCCTGCCCAAATTTAAGGATTTTGCATGACGAAATATAGGTTTGTCACGCAAAATTAAATTTTTTTTTATAAATAATAATAAAAAAAAATTATTTTTCAAATTTAAAATATAAATAAATTAAAATAAATAGGGTTTAGGAGACCAAATGTGGATTTAAATTAGTTTGATAATATAAATATAAAATTAAATAAAAAAAAAGTAAATAGGGTTTAGGCGACGAAATATTGATATTCGTCGCGCAAAGTTTTTTAAAAAATAATAAAAATTTATGAAAATAACTATATTTCAAAATTTATAATATAAATTAAATAAAAAAAGAAAATAAATTAGTTTAGGCGACGAATTATTTGGATTTCGTCGCGCAAAGGTTTTAATAAAATAATTTTTTATTTTTGTAAAGACTTTGAACGATGAAATTTCAAATTTTGTCGCGCAAAGTAACTTTACGTGACAATGTTTGTTTCGTCGCGCAAAGTTCAAAATTTCGTCGCTCAAAATGACTTTGCGGGATGATGTGTGTTTCGTCGTGTAAGAAGTTTTTTTTACTAATGTAAGTTGTTCGAAGCTTTCTTTTCGCTTATTGCTTTATAAATTGGATGGTGAATTTTATTAGTCCATATGACTTACTGACATGTTTTTTGTTTTTGATTTCCAGTGCTAGTCTTGACAAGGGATAGTGGCATGATGACGAACAATAATTCATCGTTTTTGTTTTCGCGTCTATTTTTCTTTTAGCTGGACAACTCTTTTGTATTTTTTTTTTTAATGGGGAACATGTTTTTCTCCTTGACTGGTGTTTTCACTGTTTATTCTACTTTCTTCCTTGGTGGAATATTTTGTTTGGTGGAATTTCAATGAATTATTAGTTGGACTCGAAAAAGTATATGCTTAGGGAGTTTTGTTTATGCATTCTTCCCTTATCTTTAGGGTTGGATTTTATTATCATATTATCATACCAATTATATTACCAAACCAAAATACAGGGGCAATTATGAACAGGCTTTCCATGATTTTTGGTGTGACAACCTGTCTCTATTTTGACTAAAATGCCCTTGAGGCAAGGACATTGACTTTCGTTGACCATCGGTTAGGGAGACGTATGACTCATTCTTTTAGTGTATTCTCGAAGTACTCGACGATACGAACGCGTATACGCAAATGGAATCGAGTTTGGAGCTACGATTGAGATATTACAGGGCTACGAAACTTGAAGGGTATTTTAAATGTTGTGTGGTTTATCTGGTCAGTGGGATACGCACCTGGTCTGACCGTTGACTGGTCAACGGTCAACGTTGACTTTTGTTGACTTTTTTGGGTTTTTGTTCGAGACCCCTCTTAGGCTAATTTCGACGTCATGGACTCGTTTCCGATGTCCGTTTTCCCAAATTAAATCGTTTGGGTACAGTTTTGTTAATTTTACCTTTTATGTGCTTAGGTGCAATTATTATTGGAGACTCAAACTTTCTTGCTTGAACGGCCGCAACCTCGCAAGCAACTGTGAGTGGGTCATATCTTTTTATAAGTATACGCATACTTGCTAGTTCCATTTATACTTTGAAAAGAATTTACTACGTATGCCTTGCTTAGACTAAAATTACATGAAGTAGCGAAATGACTGAACTTAGGGAATTATTCTGAACCCTATAGGTTCACTGGTATGCACGAGATACCATGATTATATTTTACAGCTATGATCAATTAATGTTACAAGAACTGTTGTGCTATTGTGAAAAGCTAAAATAATCCTACGGGATGCGCAGGTAAGTTACTTTGTTGATTAGAATGATTGAATTGTTATGGTATGATTATATTTATGTTATCTTCTCATCATTGATGCACCCTGGTGTTAGTACTCGCCCTAAAGCCAGTGCCAGTCCTTCACGTGTATGTTCACATCCGCACCGTTCGCTCGCCTTGGATCCAAGTTAGGTGCCAGTCCTGTTGTACAGATTGCATTAGGCAATTTCGACTCGTATGTGACATGCCTTGGCGCCAGCCTTCACATGATCGTAGTACTAGAGCGTATTGATTACACCCAGTCATGTTCGTGTCAAAAATTATCTGTACGAACTCGTGTGCCAGCATAGGTTGATGAGCATTCTTTATGCTATATTTACATATTGCGAGATTATGTTGTCACCTTGTGCTTATTTGCGATAGCTGTGCTTTATTGATTTCTGAGACTTTGCAGGCTACGGTAAGTATTTTCTTATTATACGTAGTACGTATATTTTCGGAAACTATACTTGATTTTACGGCGAGGGGTTATAATGTTTTTGAAAAGGTTTTTACAAAACATTATTTTCTGACCCACTCAACTTTGTTTTTTCACCCCTCCAGGTTTAGTAGCTGTGCTTACTTGTACACGAGGATTCTGGAAAATCTCAGGAGATGGTTATCTTCAGTGGTATAACCCTCATCCTAATTACTATACTGTCTTATGCTCTGACATCACGTGTGAAATGGGTTCAATCCCGCTCACCAGCACACTCTTTAGATTAGGCACTTTTAGGTTTAAATTTATTCACATCTTCCACATCACTACACTTTATGGCTTCTTCACCTTCCAGGTGTCGGCCAGCACAGCTCGATTCTGAGTCCAAGTGGACATTCCGGGTCGGAGTCTTGACAAGGGATAATAGCTGATGACAAACAATAATCATCGTTTTTGTTTTCACGTCTATTTTTCTTTTAGCTGGACAACTCTTTTGTATCTTTTTACCTGGGGAACATGTTTTTCTCCTTGACTGGTGTTTTCATTGTCTATTTTACTTTCTTCCTTGGTGGAATATTTTGTTTGGTGAAATTTCAATGAATTATTAGGTCGACCCGAAAAGTATATGCTTAGGGTGTATTGTTTATGCATTCTTCCCTTATCTTTATGCCACAAGTAGAATGTTCATTAGGAAAACCACTAAACCACCGGAAAAAATATCCAGGAACATCTTCAAATTCGTTGAGGGGTTCTTAGGTACTGGAACAACGCACTTATGCGTGACAGTGTTCTTTGTCTCTTTCTCGTCCGTCTGGGTTGTAGCCAGCCAAGTCCGATTCAAACCGGACTATGATTCCATCAAACACATCACCATGTGAAGAAAGTTGAGATTGTATTATAAAATCAATTGGCAATATGGAGAGTAGCTCAACCTCTTATAAGGTCATGCAAGGCCCCTCCTCCCATCAACGTATGACTCATTCTCAGCACGCCCCTCACGTGTGGCGAATTTTCAAGCCTAACACGTGGACAACATAACGGGGTAACGTGGAGATCGTGTGGCCGTTTGGCTTCACACGTGGGACAACCTGCTCTAATACCATAAAGAAAGTTAAGGTTCCACCATAAAACCAATTGGCAATATGGAGAGTAGCTCTACCTCTTATAAACTCATGCAAGGTCCCTCATCCCATCAATGTGGGAATCATTCTCAACACCATGATTCCATCAAACACCATGAAGAAATAAAGCACCAGAGTTTGATGGCGGCCGCTTTTGGATTCACCCGGATTCGAAAGATTATGGAGAATTTATTTTTGAGTAATTTGTGGTTATCAATTTTAAATGAAGGAAGCTGGAGAAAGAAGCTCATGGTTCAGAAGGGAATCGTGAAGAATGAAAAAGAAGTGGCTCTTCCCAACAACTAAAACTTTAATGTCGATCTTTCCATCTCAATATGATATTTGAATTTTAATGTGGATGTTTCTTAATTATGTCAGTATTTGATGTCAGCAATGGCATGAATGATTTACTTACTGCTAGACTCGAGGATTTGGTTATTTGTCAAGTGTACAATGACAGAAAAAAGGATCAACATCCTTCTCTGAAATTTATGAACATGTTCTTAATTATGTTAGAAATCCGCTGAGGAATTATTGCAAATCAATTGGATTTTGTAGCTTTCTTAATCATAACTGATTACCTCATCCTTCCTCGTCACCTAAGCTAACCCAAGGCTTAACTATCTTGTCTACTTGTTTAGGACTCACTTAGTTTATTCGAGTGACGTATATGCAAGAGTCATAGTTAGCTCATGTTACCACAAGATAATAATTTTTTAAAAACATTACATAAACTGCTCGCCTTAGTAACGGAAACCTAGCAATATTGCAAGACAAGTCATTTACCAAGCTTAACCAGCAAACATCTCTCTCTCTCTCTCTCTCTCTCTCTCTCTCTCTCTCTCTCTCTCTCTCTCTCTCTCTCTCTCTCGCATGAAAACTACTAATACTCAGTGTTCTAAAAATCGGCCTAGGCGGCCGCCTAGGCGCTGGGTGGCGGAGCTCCGACCCGATTTAGACCAAAATGTGCAATAGGCGGGGAGGACTTAGCCGGCCGCCTAGGCGCTCGCTAGGCGCCTCAGGCGGGCTAGGCGGTTTGAATCTCGCTACAAATCCAAAACTTGCTGCAATTTTCGCAACAGATCTACAACTTCCAATCTCGTACATAGCAGCAGAGATATTTGCAACTCATCTCTGTGAAGATGAGGGAAGAGAGAGTGCGAAGAGAGAGAGAGAGAGAGAGAGAGAGAGAAAGATTACCGGCTAATTTCTGCAACTCATCTCTATGAAGATGAAAGAAGAGAGAGTGCGAAAAGAGAATGAGGGAGAGAGAGAGAGACAATTAAACATTTCAATATGTGGTCTGTGAAGATGAGGGAAGAGAGAGTGCGAAGAGAGAGAGAGAGAGAGAGACTGAAACATTTCAATATGTGATGGCGAGGACTGGGATCTCAAATCCAAGGAAAAGCTTATGGTTTTAAACTTTTAATTATCAAAACCATGGATGCTGGTGGTTTTAATCATGAAAACCACCCAAGGTGGTGGACGAGTGATGTGCTGATGGTTTTAAAGGGGTCTTTTGATATGAGTCCAAAGTCACTATGTGGGTTTTTTATATTTTTAAAAGTTTGGGATATATATATATATATATATGTTTTTTTTTTCCTAGGCAAGCATATTATATATGTACATAAAACATTCACATATGTATGTTCTTCTATAACAAATAACATATTAGTCAATAATTATTTACATTTGATATATTAAATTTAATTAGTTCATAAAATATATAAGAAATTTACCTAAACCACCTAAGCGCCCGCCTAGATCCCGCCTAGGAGCTAGGCGCCAGCTCGCCGCCCGACTAGCGCTTAGAGTTTTTTAGAACCTTGCTAATACTAAACAATTCTAAAGCTTCCACGTCATGCTTGATTGTAAAAATGTCCATACCAACTCTAAACAACGCTCTCCAAGAGAGCCTGTGAACCACACGGTTTGCATATTGCCTATACTTTTCTTTTTCGATCACACTAAATTAAACCATGCACCTTTTCTAATCCTAACTCATAATTTCATTCTTCCTGATCACTTGAGCTAACCCAAACCTTAACTATTTTGTGTACTCTTTGGGACTCGTCATAATTCAATATATGCAAGATTAATAGTTCTGAAACTGCATAAATGGTTTTATTTGTAAAGTACGAAAATATGGTTCTGTCGGAGCCATCATTCGAATATGGCTCCTTTTCCTCATTTTTACTTCCTGGGCTTGGTTAACAAAACCTTTTGAACGATTATTTTTCGAGGGACATCAATTTTTGGAAGGAGGGATTCTCTTGCAAGTAAGACATAGATTTAGTGGTGTCATCAGTCCAGTAGATACTTATCATGTCCTAAAAAATAAATCATTCATTTAATAGATATTTGTCATGTGCTAAATTAGCAACAAGAAAGCATGTATCTTTTTTGAGGTTTACTTAGCTTTTCCCTCTACCCAAACAATATGAAGCAAATTGACCAAAAAAAGAAAGGTAGTGCTACATATTTTTACTTCTCATATACCCTTCACAATTTTTAGCTATTGAATCGGATGAATTGAAGAATATCAATGGCCAAAAATTGACAAGGCTGTGTGAGAGATAAAAATAAGTGTGTGAATAGCACTATGATTCAAACCGGACTATGATTCCATCAAACACATCACCATGTGAAGAAAGTTGAGATTGTATTATAAAATCAATTGGCAATATGGAGAGTAGCTCAACCTCTTATAAGGTCATGCAAGGCCCCTCCTCCCATCAACGTAGGACTCATTCTCAGCACGCCCCTCACGTGTGGCGAATTTTCAAGCCTAACACGTGGACAACACAACGGGGTAACGTGGAGATCGTGTGGCCGTTTGGCTTCACACGTGGGACAACCTGCTCTAATACTATAAAGAAAGTTAAGGTTCCACCATAAAACCAATTGGCAATATGGAGAGTAGCTCTACCTCTTATAAACTCATGCAAGGTCTCTCATCCCATCAATGTGGGACTCATTCTCAACACCATGATTCCATCAAACACCATGAAGAAATAAAGCACGAGAGTTTGATGGCGGCCGCTTTTGGATTCACCCGGATTCGAAAGATTATGGAGAAGTTGATTTTTTTTTTTTATATTTTTGAGTTATTTGTGGTTATCAATTTTAAATGAAGGAAGCTGGAGAAAGAAGCTCATGGTTCAGAAGGGAATCGCGAAGAATGAAAAAGAACTGGCTCTTCCCAACAACTAAAACTTTAATGTCGATCTTTCCATCTCAATATGATATTTGAATTTTAATGTGGATGTTTCTTAATTATGTCAGTATTTGATGTCTGCAATGGCATGAATGATTTACTTACTGCTAGACTCGAGGATTTGGTTATTTGTCAAGTGTACAATGACAGAAAAAAGGATCAACATCCTTCTCTGAAATTTATGAACATGTTATTAATTATGTTAGAAATCCGCTGAGGATTTATTGCAAATTAATTGGATTTTGTAACTTTCTTAATCATAACTGATTACCTCATCCTTCCTCGTCACCTAAGCTAACCCAAGGCTTAACTATCTTGTCTACTTGTTTAGGACTCACTTAGTTTATTCGAGTGACGTATATGCAAGAGTCATAGTTAGCTCATGTTACCACAAGATAATAATTTTTTAAAAACATTACATAAACTGCTCGCCTTAGTAACGGAAACCTAGCAATATTGCAAGACAAGTCATTTACCAAGCTTAACCAGCAAACATCTCTCTCTCTCTCTCTCTCTCTCTCTCTCTCTCTCTCTCTCTCTCATGAAAACTACTAATACTCAGTGTTCTAAAAATCGGCCTAGGCGGCCGCCTAGGCGCTCGCTAGGTGCCTCAGGCGAGCTAGGCGGTTTGAATCTCGCTACAAATCCAAAACTTGCTGCAATTTTCGCAACAGATCTACAACTTCCAATCTCGTACATAGCAGCAAAGATATTTGCAACTCATCTCTGTGAAGATGAGGGAAGAGAGAGAGAGAGAGAGAGAGAGAGAGAGAGAAAGATTACCGGCTAATTTCTGCAACTCATCTCTGTGAAGATGAAAGAAGAGAGAGTGCGAAAAGAGAATGAGAGAGAGAGAGAGAGAAAGAGAGACAATTAAACATTTCAATATGTGGTCTATGAAGATGAGGAGAGAGAGTGCGAAGAGAGAGAGAGAGAGAGAGATTGAAACATTTCAATATGTGATGGCGAGGACTGGGATCTCAAATCCAAGGAAAAGCTTATGGTTTTAAACTTTTAATTATCAAAACCATGGATGCTGGTGGTTTTAATCATGAAAACCACCCAAGGTGGTGGACGAGTGATGTGCTGATGGTTTTAAATGAGTGTTTTGATATGAGTCCAAAGTCACTATGTGGGTTTTTTATATTTTTAAAAGTTTGGGATATATATATATATATATATATATATATATATATTTTTTCCTAGGCAAGCATGTTATATATGTACATAAAACATTCACATATGTATGTTCTTCTATAACAAATAACATATTAGTCAATAATTATTTACATTTGATAGATTAAATTTAATTAATTCATAAAATATATAAGAAATTTACCTAAATCCACCTAAGCGCCCGCCTAGATCCCGCCTAGGCGCTAGGCGCCAGCTCGCTGCCCGACTAGCGCTTAGCATTTTTTAGAACCTTGCTAATACTAAACAATTCTAAAGCTTCCACCTCATGCTTGATTGTAAAAATGTCCATACCAACTCTAAACAACGCTCTCCAAGTGAGCCTGTGAACCACACGGTTTGCAAATTGCCTATACTTTTCTTTTTCGATCACACTAAATTAAACCATGCACCTTTTCTAATCCTAACTCATAATTTCATTCTTCCTGATCACTTGAGCTAACCCAAACCTTAACTATTTTGTGTACTCTTTGGGACTCGTCATAATTCAATATATGCAAGATTAATAGTTCTGAAACTGCATAAATGGTTTTATTTGTAAAGTACGAAAATATGGTTCTGTCGGAGCCATCATTCGAATATGGCTCCTTTTCTTCATTTTTACTTCCTGGGCTTGGTTAACAAAACCTTTTGAACGATTATCTTTCGAGGGACATCAATTTTTGGAAGGAGGGATTCTCTTGCAAGTAAGACATAGATTTAGTGGTGTCATCAGTCCAGTAGATACTTATCACGTCCTAAAAAATAAATCATTCATTTAATAGATATTTGTCGTGTGCTGAATTAGCAACAAGAAACCATGTATCTTTTTTGAGGTTTACTTAGCTTTTCCCTCTACCCAAACAATATGAAGCAAATTGAACAAAAAAAGAAAGGTAGTGCTACATATTTTTACTTCTCATATACCCTTCACAATTTTCAGCCATTGAATCGGATGAATTGAAGAACATCAATGGCCAAAAATTGACAAGGCTATGTGAGAGATAAAAATAAGTGTGTGAATAACACTATCCAAAAAGAAAACAATGGGTACACAAATTTTTTTATAGGAAAAATTTTTATAGGAAAAACTATGAAATCTTATTGAAATACAAAGAGACATATAGTACAATAACCCCACTAATAGGAGGTGTGGATGCAAATTTCATCCAAGGTTGAGTGGACGAAACTCCACCTACAAAATAATAAATATCAGTAGCCTAATTGACGAACTAGAGAAAAAGAGGAGGATATCTAACAAAGGGCTTCTGATGCCTAAGACAAAGCAATAGTTTGAGAGAAACTAATACATAGAGAACTTTGAGTCAGTAAGAGCATATCCAATGGGAATCCCTATTTAGAGACTCCCCTCACCACCATTTAGAGACTCAAAAGGAATATACTTATCCCTAAAAGATTATTAATTCCAATAGGAGTGTCCTTATGGTATAGTCCTTAAATTTAGGGAATAAAAGAGTAAAAACTCATTGTCACTTTCGCAACCGTCGATCTAAACAATATAAAAATAAATAAATAAACCAAAAAGCTGTCGAGATCGTTGATTTTTCTTGATTTTCTTCATAAACAAAAGAAAAATCAGTGGGACCATGCATGCAGCTGCACAGCAGCGCAACAGCGAGGAATCTGCACGTGGGTGGGCCAAGTTTTCCACTCAAAATACCCCACTGGCACCGGCACTTTGGTCCCGATATTGTCCTTATATGTGGGGACTTGAATCATGTATATGGTCTGTCTCTATACTTTAGGGACTCAATTTCTTTATTTCTCATTTATAGAGTTAATACGGTGGTGAGGACAACTTTGAGGACTAACATAGGAGGTGCTTTAAGTGGTGATTACCTATTTTCCTATTGAACTTGATTATTTATATACCTGAACACTCGCAGGCAGCTAGGAATGGAGGCCACAAACATACTATATTTTGCTAGTGTGCTGAAGATCAGTCTCCGCAAATAGCTCGTGAGTAGTCTAAAAACTCCCTGGTTGATAAATGCACAATAGGATCGGAGAACCAAGAGGAGACTCCAAAAAATCGGCTTCCTACCGTCCACGTGTCATTTTTCAATTAGATGTGATTAATTCGTCCATCCACATAAGTTCCACAAATAAATAGCTAGATCAAACAATCTCACTGATTTGGAGAACAATGGGTTAAGTACGCAAGTTCGACACGAATCACCATTTTTCCAAGTTCTGTACACAATTTATTTTTAATTGTCAACATTTTTTAACAATTTATGACCTAAAGTTGCGAGGATTGATGTTCTAAAAATTTAAAAAGAAAAACAGACAGAAGAGAAAAGATGAAATGAGAGACAAGACTTACTCTTAGTCTATTATATCTAAAGAAAAGAGTTTCTTAAACTGAAATTAAGGAAAACATTAACCGAATGACTTGGTAGCAGTCTACAACCAGACTCACGCAACGTCAAATTAGGGCTTGCTACTGACGGATTTAATCCTTTCGGGGTTCTAAACCAAATTCACAACACTTGATCGATCGTCATAGTTCCTTATAATATGCCGCTTTGAAAGTGAATGAGAAAATATTATATCATGATGACTCTACTAATTACCGAAGATTGAGGAAGGTCCATTTTGATGTTTATTTGCGCCGTTTGTTTATGAATTAACGGATTTATGGAAAAGTAGTGTCCATACATATGATAAGTTTCCAGGAAGATGTTCACCCTTTGGTTAGAAAACAAGTTTGCAGAAACAAGTTGAACTCGGATCTTATATTTGAACTCTTATGATGTATCCGAATATGGCTACTTTCGTTCATTTTGTGTAAGAGATGCTAAGTTGTTCGAAGCTTTCTTTTCGCTTATTTCTTTATAAATTGGATGGTGAATTTTAGTAATCTATATGACTTACTGACATATGTTTTTTGTTTTTGATTTCCAATCGTAGTCTTCACAAGGGATAGTAGCTGATGACAGACAATAATCATGTTTTTGTTTTCACGTCTATTTTTCTTTTAGCTGGACAACTCTTTTGTATTTTTTACATGGGGAACATGTTTTTCTCCTTGACTGGTGTTTTCATTGTCTATTTTACTTTCTTCCTTGGTGGAATATTTTGTTTGGTGAAATTTCAATGAATTATTAGGTCGACCCGAAAAAGTATATGCTTAGGGTGTATTGTTTATGCATTCTTTCCTTATCTTTATAGCACATAAGTAGAATGTTCATTAGGAAAACCACCAAACCATCGGAAAAAATGTCCAGGAACAGCTTCAAATTCGTTGAGGGGTTTTTAGGTACTGGAACAACGCACTTATGCGTGACAGTGTTCTTTGTCTCTTTCTCGTCAGTCTGGATTGTAGCCAGCCAAGTCCGATTCAAACCGGACTATGATTCCATCAAACACATCACCATGCGAAGAAAGTTGAGGTTGTACTATAAAATCAATTGGCAATATGGAGAGTAGATCAACCTCTTATAAGGTCATGCAAGGTCCCTCCTCCCATCAATGTAGGACTCATTCTCAACATGCTCCTCACGTGTGGTGAATTTTCAAGCCTAACACGTGGACAACACAATGAGGTAACGTGGAGTGCGTGTGGCCGTTTGGCTTCACACGTAGGACAACCTGCTCTAATACTATGAAGAAAGTTGAGGTTTCACCATAAAACCAATTGGCAATATGAGGAGTAGCTCAACCTCTTATAAGCTCATGCAAGGTCCCTCCTCCCATCAATGTGGGACTCATTCTCAACACCATATTTCCATCAAACACCATGAAGAAATAAAGCACCAGAGTTTGGTGGCGGCCGCTTTTGTATTCACCCGGATTCGAAAGATTATGGAGAAGTTGATTTTTTTCTTTTTTCTTTTTTTTTTTTTTTTTTTGAGTAATTTGTGGTTGTAAATTTTAAATGACGGAAGCTGGAGAAAGAAGCTCATGGCCAGAAGGGAATCGTGAAGAATGAAAAGAAGTGGCTCTTCCCAACAACTAAAACTTTAATGTCGATCTTTCCATCTCAATATGATATTTTGAATTTTAATGTGGATGTTTCTTAATTATGTCACTATTTGATATCTGCAATGGCATGAATGATTTACTTCCTGCTAGACTTGAGGATTTGGTTCTTTGTCAAGTGTACAATGACAGAAAAAAGGATCAACATCCTTCTCTGAAATTTATGAACATGTTATTAATTATGTTAGAAATCCGCTGAGGAATTATTGCAAATAAATTGGACTGTGTAACTTTCTTAACCATAACTCTTTACATCATCCTTCCTCGTCACCTAAGCTAACCCAAGGCTTAACTATCTTGTGTCCTTGTTTGGGACTCACTTAGTTTATTCGAGTGATATATATGCAAGAGTCATAGTTAGCTCATGTTACCACAAGATAATAACTTTTAAAAGACATTACATAAACTGCTCGTCTTAGTAACGGAAACCTAGCAATATTGCAAGACAAGTCATTTACCAAGCTTAACCAACAAACATCAAACTCTCTCTCTCTCTCTCTCTCTCTCTCTCTCTCTCTCATGAAAACTACTAATACTAAACAATGCTAAAGCTTCCACCTCATGCTTGATTGTAAAAATGTCCATACCAACTCTAAACAACGCTCTCCAAGTGATCCTATGAACCACACGGTCTGCAAATTGCCTATACTTTTGTTTTTCGATCACACTAAATTAAACCATGCACCTTTTCTAATCCTAGCTCGTAATTTCATTCTTCCTGATCACTTGAGCTAACTCAAACCTTAACTATTTTGTGTACTCTTTGGGACTCGACATAATTCAATATATGCAAGATTAATAGTTTTGAAACTGCATAAATGGTTTTATTTGTAAAGTACGAAGATATGGTTCCATCGGAGTCATCATTCAAATATGGCTCCTTTTCTTCATTTTTGCTTCCCGGGCTTGGTTAACAAAACCTTTTGTATGATTATTTTTTGAGGGACATCAATTTTTGGAAGGAGGGTTTCTCTTGCAATTAAGACCAAGGTATTAAATATCGATGATATCGGAAATATCGGTAGTCCAAAAACACGGAAATATCGATGGAAATATCGGGATATTATCGATAGCGATAAAAATAATATGGAAACCACGGAAATTGTAAGAAAAACTTAGAAATTTTTATTGAAACTTTGCAGGATGTTTATTTAGTCAATTATCTATTAGTTTGTCACAAAAAATTGGAAGGAAATGCATTGCATGATGGATTTAACTGATTTAAGTTGATTATATAGCGAGCTGGCAAACATTGTGAATGTATTTAGAACTATCAAATTAGTCCCTTATCCTAATTAAATATGAACTCTATATCTGGATTTCGAAACCCTCCCAGGCTGCCACGTGGCAGCCCCCCAGCACTCCTCACGTTTCTCTCTCTTTCCCCTACCCCGAGACCCAATTTCCTTCTTTCACTCACTTCGACTCTCTCTCTCTTCTTTGCATTGTCTCTCTCTCGAAACCCTCTTACCTCTCTCCCTCTCTTGCCGTGACCACACACACACGCAGCAGCACCATCTGCTTGACTCGAGCAGCTCGAGGACACCACCATCATCACACATCACCACCTGTGAGCATCATCGGGGGACTATTCGATTCGGTGGGGAAAGGATGAGGTAAATCTGTCGTTCTCGCTTTTCTCGATTCGAATTTACGAGAAGATGAACTACACTCGATGGGTTTTTCCCTAAATTTCCCTACTTTGGATATGTAATTCTTGTTAGATCTTGAAGCTTTTTGTGTAAATTAAGGTAATTTTTGAATCATTATGCACCGTAATTCCATAATTTGATCTATTGGAATTTGGGTTTGCTTCAACTTCGTGTTTGTTTCTGGGGATTTGGGGGAATTTCGACGATGGTGATTGTGATTGGCGGTCCAGAGGATTCGATTGGCAAATACGAACAAACAGAAGGGGAAATCGAAGGATGGCGTCGTGCGTGAGCAAGCAGTGGCACAAGACGGCGGAGGAAGAGCGGCTCTGGGAGTTGATATGCACCAGGCACTGGGCCAACATCGGCTGCGGCAACCAGCAGCTGAGATCTGTGGTCCTCACGCTCGGCGGATTCCGGCGGCTCCACTCCCTCTCCATCTGGCCGTTCAGTAAGCCCTCCTCCGCCTCTTCCAGCTCTGCTTCTTCTTCTTCCTCGACGGGCCCGTCCTCCTCGCGATAATATCAAAAATTTCGTGATATTATCGGTTATATCGCGATATTATCGCTAATATCGCGATATTTTGACGAAAAATCATTGGATAAGTGTTAAAATATCTCTCTCTCACAAAATCGATAATATCGGCGAAATATCGCTGATATTATCGGCATTTAAGACCATGATTAAGACATAGATTTAGGGCTAATTTGGTATTGCTGTGCTTTAAAAAAAAGCTACTTCAGCTGTGCTGTGAGAATAAGCGGCTGTGAAATAAAGCAGTAGAGTGTTTGGTAAAGTTTTTTGTAAAAGTGCTTTTGGAAAAAAAAAAGCAGTATGATAGTGTTTGGTAAATTTTTATATAAAACAGCTATGACTGTGTGAAATGACAAAAAAAGGTATAATACTAGATGTGCTATTAATTTAATTTTCTTAACAAATAAAGGTGTATTACTAAATATAAGTTATGGAGTCCTTCAGAGTGAACAAGATTGCTGTTTAGGTACCATAAGATTGTAAAAAAATTTGTCATACAAGGGTCTTATTCCTTTGCTTCAAATGCCAATTGCAGTCTAGTTCTGTAAAACACTGTAATTTTCATTTCTTCAGTAACAGAAAAACCGTTACAAATCCATTTCAGCAAAATCGAAGGCACTCTCAAGACCGAGATGCTATGTTACAAAAACAAATTTACAAATTACATAATGCAGCACACAATTAATCACATTCGAAAACCCTTATAAGGTGGTTTTGGTAGATTCTTCAAATCCAGTTTATCTATTTGAAAGCCAGAGAGAGCAACACCCATGATCCTAAAACCCACTTGAAATGTCGGAAAAACGTGAAGGCGCCCTAATCCTGTTTTAAGCACTAATGTCCCAGACATTGCAGGGGCTTTGTCTTTAGGAATCTTCCCTATCGTCCATGAACATGTCTACAAAAAACAAGAAGAGTTCGTTACAAACCCAAAATCTGACCAGGATAACACATTCTCATCCTTTAAAAACTGCAGAAATTGCAACCAGAATAGTGAAGAATAATTGGGAAAAAAAATACCTGAACTACCATTTCATCTATGTACGTATCACAATTGATAATGGAAATTCAAGGTTAGTCATCATGCCAAGGGTGTGAGTAATATGGAAATCCTATGTTTGTACCTTGTTAGCAAAAATGTTCACGGTTCCATAATTTGAATTCAGATGAGCTGATAAAACGCAGGGAGGAAGTTGAAACTGTACAGTTATTGATTCAATTGTCTTTCCAGGATCATTTTGTATTCCAACCAACACACTAACATGAACTAATTACAGGAAGGGGATAGACCACAGAGAACTAATTACAAAATGGAAATGAGATGCAAAATCATAACTAATCACAAAACAAACCAAATCTTGTGCTACATTGTATCAACTAACTTCGGTGCCTCCATTGACAGACCTCCAAATCCAAAAATAGCACCGACTCAGATCCCAATTCAGGCCCCAATTCCAAATTCCAAATCCCCAAAACACAAACGAAATCAATTGAAATCGAAGGTGCCCAGAATAAGAAAATAAAAATCAAATCTTTCAAAAAAGCAGCGAAGAATCAATGAAAACACTCAAAACCAGAACTACCCAGATGGACCAAAGACAGAAAAACCAATAATCCGAGGTACCCAGATGAAAGAAATTAACAAAAAATCAAACTATTTGAGTTCAAAAACAAGGATGGAGAAGCAAAAAATAAAGAACAAAAATCATACCCTCACCCCTAGTTTTTTCCTCCACAAACCCTAGTTTTTTCCCCAATTAATTTTTTCCCCACCCTCCATCCCCATTTTTTATTCCCGACACCCATACCCTTATACCTTTGCTCTTCCCACCCCTCTTTCCTGACACCCATACCCTCAATCTCCCATCCCCAAATTTAAAAATCCAAACAAATTAATAACAAAATTTTACAAGAGAAGCTTACCTTGAGAGAACGAGAGAACGAGAGAGATCACTGGTTTTTGGAATGAGCGAGATCGCTGGTTTTCTGGTTCGGGGGTATGCGAGACTGTGCTGAAGGCGAGAGGAATGAGGGCAATTTTGGGTTATTGAATTTTTCATTAAACGCACACTGTTCACCCGTGTTTTTCGAAAATAAGCTGGCTTTTGGAAGCTGCTATTTGCAGCTTCAGGCTTCTGGCTTATTTTCACCCCAAACTTTGAAATAAAGTTGATTTTGAAAGTTTACCAAACACCTAAAACCCTCATAGCTTTTTTTCATAGCAGTTTTTTTTATTAATCACCTCAATCCCAAACAGGCCCTTAGTGGTGTCATCAGTCCAATAAATACTTATCACGTGCTAAAAAATGAATTATTCATTTAATTGATCTTTGTCATGTCGTGTGATGAGTAGATTTTATATTATATATTTAACCATATTCTTAGTATATTTTGGAAGAATTTTGATATTTTGAATTGTATTTTCAATATAGGACTTTCAACTTCCTCTAGAGCAAAACATGATCAAATGGACGAATTTTGGAGTAATTCCAAATGGAGGACGTTTGTGAGTCACTTGGATTGATCATGTCAAAATTTAGAATTTTTCTACCAAGCGGTGATTTTCTGGCAATAAAATAAAGGAGCGATGTGCAGTGCTGAAATAATGACGTTTTAGGCTTGAATTGCATTTTTGGAGTCCAATATGACCTCGGATGGGTTTGTGGCCTTCTAGAGATGTGTTTAGAACGTCCTGATCTTCAAAACAAGCTATCATAGGCCAGATTTGGAGGATATTTGAGGCTGAAACGTGGCTGGACAGTTACTTGGCAGATTCTCCTAGTTTATGCTAATTAGGGCTTATTTTGGGGTTTAATTTTCTGATATCATTCCTCTCACCAAGGAGGAAAATA
This sequence comes from Heteromeles arbutifolia, assembly GCA_024362995.1. Taxonomy (NCBI): domain Eukaryota; kingdom Viridiplantae; phylum Streptophyta; class Magnoliopsida; order Rosales; family Rosaceae; genus Heteromeles; species Heteromeles arbutifolia. Next base: position 11,582,674 of record JANCRC010000017.1, on the reverse strand, counting down.
TATAATGTACAAGAGTGATTTACAAGGAAAGAAACATCAAATAACCTAATTACAAACTGATTACAAGAACTCAAATAGGTAACTAAACTAATTACAAAAGGTCAACTCTCCAACACTCCCCCTCAAGTTGGTGCATAAATGTCGTTCATGCCCAACTTGACAAGAGAGTTGTAGAACGCTTGACTTGCAACAACTTTAGTTAAGATATCCACCAACTGATCCTCTAACTTTACGAACAGGAATTGAATAATATTCTCATCCAACTTCTCCTTAATGAAGTGTCTGTCAACTTCTACGTGTTTTGTGCGATCATGTTGAATTGGGTTGTGTAAGATATCGATAGCTGCTTTATTATCACAAAATAAATCCGAGGCTGAATTCGAAGGATACCCGAGCTCACCAAGTAACCTCCGAAGCCATAATAGTTCACATACTCCTTTTGCCATACCCCTGTATTCCGCCTCTACACTTGATAAAGCAACTACTTTCTGTTTCTTACTTCGTCAAGTCACTAAGTTTCCTCCCACAAATGTAAAGTAACCAGATGTGGACCGACAATCAATAACATTGCTTGCCCAATCTGCATCGGTGTAACCCTTTATTCGACGATGGTCATTCTTGGAAAACATGATGCCTATACCCGGTGAGGACTTCATGTATCGTAGGATGCGTTCAACCGCACCCATATGTGCCTCACTCGGAGAATGCATAAATTGACTAACAACACTTACTGCGTATGCAATATCAGGCCTGGTGTGAGATAAATAAATTAACTTCCTAACTAACCTTTGATAACGATCTCTATTAGTGGGCACTTGATCAGGGTGCACGGCAAAATGATGATTTTGGACTATAAGGGTGTCAGCCGGTTCACAATCAAGCATTCCGGTTTCAGCTAATAAGTCTAGAACATATTTTCTTTGAGATAGAAATATACCTGGTTTAGATTGAGCTACTTCTATCCCCAAGAAATATTTCAAACCACCAAGATCTTTCATCTCGAACTCGGTTGCTAGATAATCTTTGAGCCTTGAGATTTCCTCTTTGTCATCACCCGTAACAATCATATCATTCACATAAATAATAAGTGTCGTCAATTTACCCATTCGACGTTTCAAGAAAAATGTATGATCGGAATTGCTCTGCCTAAACCTATACTTCCTCATAGCCGTCCGGAACCTACCAAACCATGCCCAAGGTGATTGTTTCAATCCATACAACGCCTTATTTAACTTACACACCATTCCAGGTTGTGAAACCGATGCATAACCAGGTGGAATATCCATATACACTTCTTCTTGAAGATTACCATGTAAGAAAGCATTTTTCACATCAAATTGCTGTAATGGGTAATCCAAGTTAGCCACCAATGAAAGTAACACTCTTACAGTATTAATCTTTGCTACCGGAGCAAAATTTTATGTATAATCAACGCCATACGTCTGAGTGTATCCCTTGGCCACCAATCGTGCTTTGTATCGTTCAATCGACCCATCAGCTTTGTACTTGATGGTGTACACCCATCGACATTCCACTCTCTTCTTTCCTCGGGGTAGCGGAACTAAATCCCATGTTTGATTTTTCTGAAGTGCATCCATTTCTTCCTCCATTGCCTTGGTCCATCGATCATCAGATAGTGCCTTCTTCAATGAACTTGGTGTGCTATCATTGGATATTTGTTGTACAAAAGTTTTGCCAGGTTCTGATAATTTATGTGATGACACATAGTTGGCAATGGGATATTTAGAGCCTTTCGTTGTTTCTGGTAAATATCGATTAGGTGGCTTTCCCCGGTTGTGCCTAAAAGGTAACTGATAATTCGGAACATCGGATACATCAATAGGGATAGTAGATCTTTCCTCATGAATATTCTCTGGAGTATGGTCATCTGATGGTACTATATTTTGAGACGAAGGAGGAGTAGTATCAGTAGAAGTCTCAAGATCAGCAAGTGGCATCATTGTTGCCGTGGGTGAGGATGGCACTGTCGTGCCTGTCGCTGGTTTTGTGGTCAGCGATGCTGCTTCTGTTGGCTGGGCTAGTAGCGCAGCCACTGCGAGCTCGGCTAATAGTGGCAGCGGAAGATCAGTGGTAGCAGCCATGGTCCAAACCTGCTCGTCATGCAATGTCTTCCCTTGAAGATGAGGGTTGGAAAAAGTCGGAGAGTAATACATCTTAGACTCGAAAAAAGTAACATCCATGGTAGTATATATCCGACGTGAAGGAGGGTGGTAGCAACGATACCCTTTTTGATGTAGTCTATACCCCATGAAAACGCAACGGAGAGCACATGGGTCAAGTTTTGTCTGTTGATTTTTATGTAGATGAACAAAGGCAACACATCCAAAAACTCGCGGTGGGAGCACCAAAACATACGGTAGAGGCACGAATGTAGCAAGAACTTGCAAAGGTGTAAAAAAATTCAATACTTTGGATGGCATGCGGTTGATAAGGTAAATGGCAGTCTGAAGAGCAACATCCTAAGAGGAGCAAGGAACATCAGCCCCAATCAATAGCGATCGAGCCGTTTCTAATAGATGACGATTTTTGCGCTCAGCCACCCCATTCTGTTAAGGAGTCTGAGGACAAGTGGTCTCGTGGAGGATTCCGTGATTTGTTAAATAATGTGTAAAATCATTATTAACATATTCACCACCATTATCAGAATGCAGAATCCGGATTTTAGTAGAAAACTGTGTCTGAACCATGGTGTGGAACGTCTTAAACGCCAGAAACACATCACTTTTATGCTTAAGAAGGTATAACCATGTCATCCGTGTGCAATCATCTATGAACATTACAAACTACCTCATACCAGATGAAGTAGTAATCGGAGATGGTCCCCAAACATCCGAATGAACAAAACCAAAAGGAATATCACTTTTATTAGAATTCAACGAAGAAGAACATGGTGACTCTTGGCAAGTACGCAAGTGTCACGTGTAAAGCCTGAAATCGAACAACCAACAAATAAATCCAGAAACATATGATTTAAATAACTGAAAGATGGATGACCCAAACGGTGATGCCATAACCATATCTGACGCCGTTTGTGATCAACGGCTCCTTGGGCAAGATTGACCCGTCCTATACTGACATCGTCCACAAAACTTTGGATATAATAGTACACAACAGTTCAATTGTTCAGTAGCTTGGCCAGGAGACATCAATTTATGCTTTAGTGACGGTACAAGCAGTGTATACGGCAAAGAGAAGGCAGGCGTGAGGCGTACAGTGCCAGCGCCAATTACCTGTGAGGTGACACCATTAGCATTAGTAATATTTTGTTGAAGTGGAACAGTATCACAAGCTAAATCAGTAGGGTCATAGGTCATATGGTCTGTGGCACCGGAGTCAATGATCCAACCGGACTAAGTATCACAATTATTCATATTAAAAGCATAACCACAATTACCTGAGGACTCCAGAGGCATGTCGGAAGAACTCAAAATAGGAAGAGGATTCATGGTAGGGTCAGTTAGGGTAGTAGTGTTTAGGGTTGTAGTGTTTAGTATAATGGTAGGATCGGTTAGGATGAAATTGTTTCCACCGTGGAGTGGTGGTAGGTTCTCCATGGGAGGGTCAAGTTTGCTTGAGGGAACGGGCAGAGCAAAAATCCTAGGATCTCTGCTCTAATACCATGCTAATTAGGGCTTATTTTGGGATTTAATTTTTTGATATCATTCTTCTCACCAAGGAGGAAAATATATAATGTACAAGAGTGATTTACAAGGAAAGAAACATCAAATAACCTAATTACAATCTAATTACAAGATCTCAAATAGGTAACTAAACTAATTACAAAATGTCAACTCTCCAACAGTTTAATTAGGACTTTATTTTCTAAGTTATTCTATTTTATTATTTAGTTTCCTAGTTGGAACAAAAGACTACATTTTAGGGTTTGTGCGATGGCATAGCAACATATATTGCTTTGCCATTCTCACTTTTACGTACGCTTCTTTTATTCAACTTTGAAGACAGAGAGAATTGTTATAGGGTTCTTGAAGATTTTCTACTTTAAGGTGTTTTCAATCCTTTTCTTTATAATAATATTTTCTATGATTTTAATTATGAATATGCGTAACTAATTCGTTTTGCTAGGGCGAAGCCTTGAGCCTTAGCATGAATATGTGATTTTTATTTAATTGCTTATGATTGATTGCATGCATACTTTGAATTATTAATCACTTTGATTAAAACTATCTAATTGTCTTAATGCCTGATCACCATTAGGATCTTTAGAAAAGTAATTTGCTGCAATTTTGGTCGGAAGGTTCCCTGAAATTGACGCTGGCTTCTTGTGATTAATAATTGTAATTTCACTTAAGATGAACACCACGTCTTAGGGGTTGCATGGTTTTTCAAAGGGTTTTCATAAAGCATAATGAGTCTTTCATGTTCAGATTTGCTCCGAACGTCCGGACGGGTTGCATGTTAGATATACGTTCTATGTTGGAGGTTCCAAGTAAAATATAAATTAGGAAAACCTAACATTCAAAGTGGCATGTGTAGATCATAAGTAATTAGTAAGAATTCACAGGATTGCTAGGTGATGGTGAAATCCTAGTGCTTTTCTAAATTGGTATTTAAAACTCTTTTCTTTTATCATATTATTTTTAATTAAAATTCGTTTTTAATATTATCCAATTCCAAAATCTCTTTTGTCAATTTTTAATTCTAAGTAGTTAATTAGGAATTGTTTCTACATAAATTATTCAAATGGTCATTGAGGAGAACGACCTTGCATGAGTATCTATACTACAACATCCTTGTATTGTTGCAAGTATTTCAAGTGATTTTGACCTTATTTGCATAGATGGTAAAATCGCTATCATCGTGAATTAGCAACAAGACAGCATGTATCTTTTTTGAGGTTTACTTCACTTTTCCCTCTACCCAAACAATATGAAGCAAATTGACCAAAAAAAGAAAGGTAGTGCTACACACATTTTTACTTCTCATATACCCTTCTCAATTTTCGGCCATTGAATCGGATGAATTGAAGAACATCAAAGGCCAAAAATTAATAAGATTGTGTGAGAGATAAAAATAAGTGTGTGAATAGCACTATCCAAAAAGAAAACAATGGGTACACAAATTTTTTATAGGAAAAACTATGAAATCTTATTGAAATACAAAGAGACATATAGTACAATAACCCCACTAATAGGAGGTGTGGATGCAAATTTCGTCCAAGGTTGAGTGGATGAAACTCCACCTACAAAATAATAAATATAAGTAGCCTAATTGACGAACTAGAGAAAAAGAAGAGGATATCTGACAAAGGGCTTCTGATACCTAAGATAAAGAGATAGTTTGAGAGAAACTAATACATGGAGAACTTTGAGTCCGTAAGAGCATCTCCAATGGGAATCCCTATTTAGAGACTCCCCTCACCACCATTTAGAGACTCAAAAGGAATACACTTATCCCAAAAAGATTATTAATTCCAATATGAGTGTCCTTATAGTATAGTCCTTAAATATAGGGAATAAAAGATTAAAAACTTATTGTTACTTTCGCAGCCATTGATCTAAACAGTATAAAAAAAAAACCAAAAAGCTATCGAGATCGTTGATTTTTCTTGATTTTCTTCATAAAACAAAAGAAAAATCAGTGGGACCAGGCATGCAGCTGCACAGCAGCACAACAGTGAGGAATCTGCAAGTGGGTGGGCCAAGTTTTCCACTCAAAGTGCCCCACTGGCACCGGCACTTTGGTCTCGATATTGTCCTTATATGTGGGGATTTGAATCATGTATGGTCTGTCTCTATACTTTAGGGACTCAACTTCTTTATTTCTCATTTATAGGGTTAATAAGGTGGTGAGGACAACTTTAAGGACTAGCATTGGAGGTGCTTTAAGTGGCGATTACCTATTTTCCTGTTGAACTTGGCTATTTATATACCTAAACACTCGCAGGCAACTAGGAATGGAGGCCACAAACGTACTATATTTTGCTAGTGTGCTGAAGATCAGTCTCCGCAAATAGCTCGTGAGTAGTCTAAAAACTCTCTGGTTGATAACTGTACAATAGGGCCGAAGACCCAAGAGGAAACTCCAAAGAATCAGCTTCCTACCATCTACGTGTCATTTTTCAATTAGATGTAATTAATTCATCCATCCACATAAGTTCCACAAATAAAATAGCTAGATCAAACAATCTCACTGATTTGGAGAACAATGGGTTAAATACGCAAGTTCGACACGAATCACCATTTTTCCAAGTTCTGTACACACTATTTTTAATTGTCAACATTCTTTAACAATTTATGACCTAAAAAGTTGCGAGGATTGATGTCTAAAAATTTAAAAAGAACAACAGACAAAAGAGAAAAGATTATATGAGAGAGAAGACTCACCCTCAGTCTATTATATCTAAAGAAAAGAGTTTCTTAAACTGAAATTAAGGAAAGCATTAACCGAATGACTTGGTAGCAGTCTACAACCAGAGAAGAAACACCCAAGTATGAGTCTATCACATCATAGGGTATAATTAAATTTAGAAAGAAAAAAAGGCAATTGATAATTAAAAGCGAGGTTTTGATGATCAGTTCAAATCCAGCATTGCTTCTTCTTGAATCCTAGCTAGCATCTCATGGACAGCTGTTGCAATTTCATCCACTGAAGTCAGCATGCACTCATCTTCAACCTGCTTAATTTTTAAAGATTCATCACAAAAACATATACAAATTCCTTCTTCTTAATCTTCTATTTTTTTTTTTTTTTTTGCTAAATTAAATTTTGTATTGATTTTCCAATTACCTTGAGGCTGAGAGAATAGAGCACAATATCATCAGCGGTGACAACATTGAGATGGAGAACGGTGAGGTGCATATCATGCAACCCAGAAACAATTTTCAAGAGCTGCTTTGGGAGCCTTTTGGATCTTACTTTGAGGCTTGCATGGCTCTCCACCATTGTCACTTCTATGTCAGCTGCGATATTGCTCGACCTGCACTCGAGCAGCGGCAGCTCCGCCATGGAGGCCACCGTAGACTCATGATCACTAGGAGACCTTGTTGAGTACTGTGGGAAGGTAAAGAACTCGGAAAAAGGCGCACGATTATTTGGCTTTTGAACGCCAAGGAATTGCACTTCTTGCTCTAGCTCCTTCACAAAGTTAATCGCACCCCCAATGATTGATGCTTGATCACCCTAATAATACAACCAAAATGTCACATATTTTGGTCTGTCCAATATATTAAGTGGCGTGTAATAACTTTTTCGGTTTTTAGCTGAAAATAATTATCAAATAAATTTTCATTTTCAGAAATAATGAAGAAAAAAACTAAAAAAAAAAAAACGAAATTGTTATCGAACGATTTCTAACTTTATCCGCACAAAAAAAACAGTTAAATTAATTAACAAAGTAGTAGTAGGAATGTATATGTAATTAGTACCCTTTGGACGTACGACTCAGGCATTATAGATCGAAGAACGGAGAGATACTCATTCATCTGTTTTCTTCTGTTGCGCTCAACCGCAATGTGAGTCATTCTCTGGTTCTCAATCTCCTCCTCGTTCTTTTTACTCTTGGCACGACGTCGTTTCGCACGAGCACTGCTAGATACGTTGATTGTGTCCTCGAATGGTAGTTGAAATTCGGGTTGATCACCAGCAGGGTTTATAGTGCTGGCAACTGGGTTTGGATTGGAGAGGTGCAATTCGTTGAAGTGCGATACCATTGAAGGCGGTGAGGAATAAGTATCATAGTTAGGGTAATTCTGGTCTGTTTGGTAGCCGAGAAAATCAAGAGAGGCTTGCTGCTGATCATCGACATAGCTCAAATTTCCTCCTAACAAGTTGTAGAGGTCTTTGTTAGTGCAACTAAATGGAGCTTGAGGGAAAACGACGGCTTCCAGAGCCATCTGCTCTGTGTCAGCTCTCTCTCTCTCTCTCTCTCTCTCTCTCTTGGTAGTTAGTACTTTGGCTTTTAAATGCAACTCGTGAGTTATTTAAGGTTGGGGAAACTGAGCTTTTAAAGGGGTTCATGATGAACCAAATCCACAAGAAAATATAGGCACATAATATTATTATTTCACGTATTATAATAGTGGTAGAAAATATAATTAATGTATCTCACTTTTAGAATATATTAATTAACAAAACACACATGTGTTATAATTTACCTAAAATAACATCACGTAACGATATTCCGAATACATCAAAAAAGTTACCCCAAATCCACAGCACACTACACGTGAAATAAAGTTGAACTAATTATTGCAGGAGTGGGAAACTTAACTGAGCATGCTAGCTGCACATCAAGTGATCTTGGTTAGAAGATACTTTATCCGTGTGTATATGCATTTAACAAAGACACATACAGTTCAGACATATATACACATGTCACGTAATGAATGGATTAAAAATGATATTTAATGTCAAATCTTGCTGATTTGGAAGCATAAATATTACCATTAAAATCAACAGAATGATACACTCGTGAAAAATTGCAAATGATGACAAACTTTATGGAAAATGGATTATTTAATAGGGATCTTAATGAAACACTACCGGTATTGTTCACTTTTAACGAAAATAATATTTTTACCTTGAAAAGTCATTCCTAGTACTATTCACTTACACCTTTATTTTGTTATTTTCATTAAAACTAAATTTTTTTAGGATTTTTCGTTAATTTTCCTTTATTTAATTATGAAATCAAAAAAATGATACTAAACGTCATCAATTTATAACAGCTTGTGTTTAGCCAAATTAAATTAATTTAGAATAAAGTATCGTCTGTTAATTTCATAATACTTCGTTACTAGTTCTTCCTTTGTTTTTCTAAAGATGGAATTGAGTTCTGACATGTTGAATGAAGATTTAGGATAAGTGTACAAAGACAAAAAGATTCTCCCACCACATACTACTACACATGCACTGTTTTACATTGTCTGTAACTCATGTATGTAACTAAGTAAGCTTTGTTATTTTTGTGAAGATTCATATAAGTAACATTATTTTCGTGACTAATTTTGCGATGAGAACTATAAACATATAATCATATAAAACTAGGGACGGGGGTAAATTAACATTCTCCTCCATTACCCGTGGAAGAAACAAACTACTGAACTAATTATGATGTTTTGCATTAGGTAATAAAGTGTGGTTTGCACGTGCTACTCTGCCAGCTAGCTTTATGGAAGCTTGAAGAACCTGTGAGCCTGTGACTGTGAGAGGCCGAAAGGCATTGTCATTTGGTAATAATATGGTCGGATCGATGTAGTACAATCCAGTGAGAGAGAAGACGAAGCAAAAGGCTTATGATCAATACAGAGATTCTTACAAAGTTGAGACCACAAAAGCCTAAGAACTTTGAGAGAGCCCTGCACATATGGCAGCAGCTGTCATGCATGCATAGACTTGTATAAAAGAATCAATGTGATACAATACAAACAACCAATTGCTACATCACCACTCTACAATGTGACACAATCACTGTAATATGTGTAGCTCAATCATTGTTTGTGGAATTATATGAAGCATCGGGTGCTATGAAGCTTTTTGCTCACACATTTTAGTACTACTTTTTTAGTTTTTCTGTTCATTTTATAGTGTTGTAAGATAATCCGAACAGTTTAATCTTTAGTTCACAAATTTTAGATAAACTCTTCAATCAACAGAATTAAAAATCGTCTGATCGTTCAATTAATTTGTCAAAACTGTAATGTATAAATGAAAGAAAATAATTGTACGCGCTTTTTTTCTCCTTATTGCACCTTTGTTTATTAATTATTCTCTACAGTCTTTTTTTTAGTTCTTCAGTCTATAAAACAAATAGGAACAAGAGTGTGAAGGGAGAGAAGAATGATTGTGTAGATATTACTTTTCTAATTAAAAAATATGGTTCATTTATTTATTGGATAACTATTAGGTGATGTAACGATTTCAATTTTTTTCACATATATGATCTCTAAAAAGTGACCTAAAAAATAAAGGTTTGTGATCGTACATCACAAAGCATTGCAAAATGAGAAGAATATAACTAGGAAACTAGAATAAGAAGTTTGCTAGCATTTTCCATGCATTCCCTGCCCCCAAAGACTAGTGTATACTTGTAGGGCTTTCAAATTAGGAGTCTTTTAGTATAGGTCTAAAATCACTAAAAATTGGATCAATTTCAAAAGTCAAAAGTCATTAAAAATTAAACATATTTCAAAAAGTGGACTATAAAATTGAATCAATTTCAAATTTTCTCTTCAAATTAAGGGAGGAGATTCACTGCATAGCCTCAATTAAGATGTCTATCCATTGATCATACACAGGAATCTACTGAATTTTAGGTTACTGTGTTCTAGCTATCTAGGTTCAGCTTTATTGAAACTTTGATGAGAAATATTTTCTATCAAATATATTTCGGTCTCCTTTAATTTTTTTTTTTCAAACTATAAAATTTAATCAGCGAAGGCAAAAGGACATCCATCATGTGGTAACCTATCACGATCAAGTATTTGTGGTACCAGGACCATGAAATGCTGGTGGAGCGCATAAAAGCTTTAGAACAAAGTAAACATTTTGAGTTGATATTTTAGGGAACTTTCAAAAAAAATTCTTGTTACCGTTTACTTTAATGAAAAATCATATTTTTACACTAAAAAATCAATCCTGGTACTATTTATTTTACCCTTTATTTTGTCTTTATCGTTAAAACTCAAAGCTTTCAAACTCTTTTCATTAGTTTTCCTGATATTTTAGTAAGCTGTAATCCTAAAAGTATATATTTTATCACAATATAGGATTGAAATTTCCCATCATGCAAACTGACACCACTAAAACACCAAAATACACTTTTAAAATACAATTTATTATTAGACTACAAGTAGTTAAACATGGCTAATTGTACATGGGTTTTTAACGGTTAATTAACTGGGTTTTTGGTGGTACTTAGCAACATAAATCTTCTTTATGGGTTGAGTATACTATGAGGCACCCAATATGCTGTAGATTCCTATAACCCACATAACATTAGTCTTAATCAAAATTAAGGGTAAGAACTTATGCTCTAGAAGACGAGTAATGTTTAAGTGTACTTGGCTTAAATTATAATTTTTCTTTACTTGACATAAATTATAATACATTAATTTTTTTATATACTACGGAAGTGACACATATCAACAATATCATTCACCTATATTAAAAATGATAAAATAATAGCATCACGCGACAATATTCCAAACACACACACAAGAATTTCTCCAAGAAAAAATACCTATTTTTTAACTAAAGGACATAAGCAGAATTAACTCACCATTTGATCATGTTTTTGGGTTAAAAATTGACTTCTACTTTCACCAACTGATCTAAACCATTAAATAAAGCCTTAGACCCAACTGGCTCTGGCTTGGATGCATCTAATACAAAACAATTTTGGATTAACAACTCGTTTAGTAGGATTTGTCTTTGACCTTTTATATATGATCTAGACTGCTAGCGTCTTTTTTGCAAATATTATTAACCAGTAGAGTCCATGGTTGAGTACTTAATCTATGGTGGGAGAAGCATACAAACAAGTACTACGTGGTCATATTACAGTAGAGATCCTTAGTTAAATAGACTGTTCGATCATATCCAAACTATGCTGAAAGCACGTGACATAGACTTGGTAATTGTTGTTTCTTTTTTTTCTTTTTTTATACACAATGATATTTCACATTAATGGGAGGATATAATCTTAGTTAAATAATAAATTGATCATACTGAACTCACTATTTGCAGGAGTCAAACTTAAAACCCCTTATGCATACGTGAACATAAATATCACTAAATTATAGTACCACCGAAAACATTGTATATTAATTCCTTAATTAGGACAACAATTGGTATTATAACTTAACTCCTAATATAAGAAAACAAATGCTATACTATGTGTAACACTATTTTTTAATTAATTAACATCTACGGCATCTAAATTAGTTCCACATTTTGTATATGCTATATTTGTCCTTATATATATACACATACACAAATAAAGACAAACAAATTTATGCTATTTCCCACTGCATGTATTGTCTCATTTGGTGCAGAAAACTCTATAATTTGTATGATCGTTTTGTACATATTACGAAATAGGTGAACAGACACAATTTGCTAGCCCCCACAATATTTTTTTTGATAAAAGGGACCAGCTAGTGATTTCACCACAGCCCCACTCACAATGTGCTAGCCTCCACAATATTTTTTTATAAAATGGGCCAGCTAGTGACTTCACCACAGCTCCACTCTTTCAGGGATTAGAAAGACTCACAATGGCATTTCAACTTATCTATGGCCATCATCGTATATTTACCAGCGCTAGGAATCGAACCTAGGACGTGCCGTGTGAAATACAGGTCTGAAATTTGTCCCCAACTACTGAGCCGCTCCGTGGTGATTTCTAGCCCCCACAATATTGGACATTAGGTGATGCAATGGGGGAAAATTCAAAGGATGCATGATTTTGAGTAGGTAGATCATCGATCCTGCGAATACAATCCAAATTAAGCTGGTCTGCAGTTAGAGCTATAGCTAGTTCAATTAATCGATTAGGCATTAGGCCGGCCGGCCGGTTAATTGGTCCCATGAATATTAGGTCATCTGTAAAAGATGGCACCAGCTAACCAATATATGTTAGGATATTAATTTTTATTAACGTGTTAAGTTTGATCCGGTCTCCCACATTGATTAACACTTTGATCAAGTCAAATATCGATGCTCAAACAAATAAATTAATCAACTAAAATTCCAAATTTCCTTGAACAAATTGATCGTTTCTGTCCTTTTCAAAATATTCAAAGTCTTCCAATATTGAGCTTGAAGGCAGATTTTCTCTTTGATATTAAGTTTTGGTGAAGTTTATAGTTCAAATGCATGCATGAATTTGTAGTGCCGCGTTGTTTAGGGAGTCGGTGGATAATTAAAGTGATAGACCTAACCATGTTTTCGTATAGGTTTGAAGAATGGAAGCAGACATGTCACATAACAATAACGAGAGATGAAGGGGATTCAAAAACTTAGGTATAGGAAAAGTAATATGTAGAATTATCAGAGAGACGGGCCAAGAACCCACTTCCAACAATACCGATATTGTCCCCAACTTAGTAATTACCAAGTGCACAATCCGTCAGGTGTGAGGTTTTATCACAAAAGACCTTGGTATTAGTTAGAGTGGGGTTAGGATATTTAAACTCTTATTTTCTCATTGATACTGTCGATATGCCCGATTAATGGGTCACACGTGAGAGATTCACACATTGACAATCACGTGGAGCCAAGAGGACTCACCCCTACACGCGGGGCCAAGGGACCCACCATCATCATGCTGGGCCAAGGAGATCCACCCATCACGTGACAATACAGATCCGCTCCTTGGCTCTAATACCATGTAAAATTGGCTAAAAGACTTAATTGCCAGAATAATTTCATTGATACTGCATGAGAAAACTTTGTACAAAAGATCCTACAAGTCAACTGTACAGTTAAGGAAGGAAAAATACAAATAATCAATTACAACAATGCAACGCCTAATCTAATTCCTTGAAGGTAGGGATTGTGATTGTGATAACGATTCTTTCAAACAAAATCAGATCAACTATACCAATTATATCTCTTAATGAACGTAAGGAATTCAAGATTCAGTGTTAGCAAACACATGAAAAGGTTAAAAGTTGAATGATACAGAATTCCCTATCCATTAAATATTTTTTAATAATTTCGAACTTTCTCTCTTCTTTTTATAATTAAATTTAAAAAAAAATAAAAAAAAAATAAAAAAAAAAAAGATACCCTATGTTTTAAAGAATGGAAGTTTTCTGTAAATAAATTACATTGTGCTAGCAAATGTATGCCCAAAAATTTGTCTGTATCAGGTAGAGTAGTGGAAGGACACAGATGCCAAGGATATGGATTTTGTTTTTGCCGTAGGATGTGGAAACACTAAACCCCCTTTGGACTAATTAGGCTGTTCTTTGTTGATGATATTGACAAATACTCTGATAATTATTATAAAAAATGTTACGGATATCAAATTTTTAGACCAGTTGTGTAGATATCATATAATGTTACGGTTGATAGTTAGACTATTTCTTTAAATAATTAAACAAGAGTTCATTAACCATCGTCATATCATGTAGTTTGCAAAAGATCGATTAAAAATTTTGGTATCTCTAGCATCACCCGGTTATTAATCTATTGATGCTATGAAAATCCTAATTGTGTTTCACAGCTCAGAATTCTAATTAATTATGCTTAAGCAATTCTTTACCTAACTAAAAATTATCATAAGAATTTGTTCAAAAATGAAAAATTATCGTAAAGAATAATTAAGAGTATGACTGAAAGCCATATAATTCAACATAAGCAGAATAGTAGATCAAAAGTTTATCATTAACAAATTGTTAATTACTACATAGTTCTATGGCACTACTAGCAGTTGATGGAGATAATATTGAACTTTATGTCATTTAGAGGGAGATTGATTGAGCTGGCATATGTTTTTTTGGATGGGCTGCCTCATGCTGCTATAAATCTGTGTCCCTTCGTATATATGTAGACCTAGAGTAGTGATATCTCTACCATTAAAAATAAAATCGTACTGTTGGGTTTTATTGTACTTAAGTATATACAAACAACCAAATAATTTATCTACCTTAACTAGCTAGTTGAAGGGACAATCCTAATGTTCTGACGGCTCTATGTATACCTACAAATGCTTTAGGGAAACAGATTTGTAAAGCAAAGATAAGACTGCATATGAAAGACATTCCTTTCCCCTCAACCCTCGCAAAGTATGAGCTTTGTTGGCTTGGGGTCGCCCTCTACTCAAAAGAAGAAAACTACAAAATTGCCAAGAAAGGTAAATGACATAAAAAAATATACTTCTTTCCGAAATGTAATTCATATAGAGTACAAGAGGTATATATATTTATAAAGATCTAACAAACAATTACGAGAGCAATCTTAATTCTTAAACCCTAATAACAAAGAAAAAATAATTATAATTCATATTCTTACTAGAAAACTCTAATAATATATAAATGCACCATGTGTTTTAGTTCAATGTAGGTTGAGTTGTGCTCATGGTTTTGCATGTGTAAAAATCACATATTAATTAACCTTATCTACATATATCTATTTTCCCCTTGGATCGGCTGCATCTTGTTGCATAGGCTGCGGCTCAAGCTATTAGTTAATTTCCATTTGATTACGACCTTATTATTAAGTATTAGCGACACATTTCGCTTCACCAGAGTATATAATTGTTTAGTTTTGTTTCTAACTAGAATAGTCAACAGTGCATGTGGTACAGCTGCAGACTGCATAATTCTCCTCCACGGCCATGATTAGACCATGCATTGCATTTGCTCTTGCTGTTCCCAGAACAAACAATGGTTGCTTTATCTTTACTTCATGCGGAAACACCAAAGGACTTTGAAAGATGGCTATTCGACGTCCGTACAATCTACAGAGGAAAAATGAAAACACTATTTGCTTTTCATTTCTTATATTTTATCATGTGATTTCTCAATACCCCACCACACCCTGGGCGCTCTCTCTCTCTCTCTCGTGCACGAGTATGATAAATGCTTTATATATTCCCTCGATCTGACTCCAAACTCTGGGAGAATTGAGAAAGTTCTGTTATTAGATGATAAATGGGTTAATATTATTCCACAAATCATATAAAATTCGTACGTGTTAGTTTCAAAATACCGGTAGTATATGTTAACCTCGAAGTGTTCATACGATGAAAACACACAAACGCACTAATCTATGTTTACGAGGTAATAGACATCTTTTTTAATCTCTCCTGATGCGCTAGTAAGACTCTTCAATTGGTTTTACTCGATAGCTAAGTTACAATACCGAATAAGGAGTATTACTTTGTGACGTGTTTAGCACAGATATTAGGATATATACTTAAATAGATTAAATAACCCTAATGGGTTTACACCCATCACAAGTTCATTAAAAATCCTTATGCATCCATGTATACTTTACTTAATACAATCAGTTAAGCCCTTAATATACAGTTCTCACTAAACCATGAGCACAAGATATGGTTACTTGTTTTACCATTTCCAAAGCAATCTAGGAGACCAGAGTAAACCTATGATATTTCTCCCAACAAATTAATACAGGATAGGTTTTGTTTTCTTTTTCTTCTTAATCAATGATGTATCTAGATCACTGATAACTACATTTGTGCATATAGTTTGTGTTTTGTTGTGCATGCAGAAAAATTATTTTGTATAGGAGAAATTTTTCAATGTCGGCAAAACGATATGGTACACAAGTGTTATAATACAAATAATTGAATACCTAAATAAAAATTTCAAACGCTTATATTTTGACACTTAATGTACCATGTTGTCCTATTTTAGTACCAACTAAGCAACAAAATCCATAATTAAAGGCAGACGCTTTCTCCAGATCCATTGTAACAAACAACAAAAATCGTTGTCGTCTAAAAGCTTTAATCAAATCTGTCGACCGCCCCATTCTTTCACCAACCTGTCCTACACTGAATACCTTTGCTTCATCATTGTCATTACTTACAATTCTAACAAGAAAAAGTGTACTCGCCGGCCCTCCAATCAAATCATTTCTTCTCAAGGCTTTGATTTCATCTCATCAAAGTGGCTAAAGCCTTTTCACTTTTCTAAAGTGTGTGTGTATATATATATATATATATATATATATATATATAATAGATTATCTACATGGGGATTCTTAATATGTATTGTTTAATTTACATTATATTTATACTTATGTCTAAATGTGGCCAAGGACTTGGTTGGTGTACCAAATTATGAACTTCTCTCTGTTTTGTTTGATGGACAAAAATGATCTGGTAGAACTGTTGGCATCAACGATATCCATATCAACCTCCATATGCACGTTTAGACGATTGATAATCGTGGATTACTTGGTGTGGAACTCATGATAACCTACATTACTCAGACATGAAACCAAAACCACAATCATAATTGAAGTTAGTAAGCTGAAAGTAATGGTGGCTGTGAACATCAACGACGAAAATTATACAATGTACTAATGTATTAGATGCACGGTGCAGCGAATGACTGGATTTGCAATGTTGTAATTAAAACAAATAAATTCCAATCCGGCCGTCCATTATATCAGTGTACTTCTATGGCGCATTCACTATATCAGTGTTATGTAGAAGGGACTCCAATATAATTACGAGAAATGGTAAGGCGATCATTTCAAAAGTGAGAGTCTTCATGGATTTTTTAACACCTCATAGTTTAACGTCAGTTTCATGTTAATTTTATAAAATATTGTGTTAAAACCACGAGGTAGAAGAAAGTCCATAAAAAACTCCACTTTTGAGAGAATTCGCATTTGTCTACCATTATATACATTCATGATTGCTTAAAATGGACAAATATTTTGTTATGGCTCCTATGTAGAACACTCCTTGGTGGGAAAAATAAGAATTTTCGTAGGGGTGACTTTACAATGGCCCTAAACCCTAAAATATGGTAACACATATGACAATACATGCATGCAAAAATTGCTATTGAACGGTCATCACTTATGGACCGTAACTTTTACCCGATTAACGTTTACTACACTGTTCGAAATGACATAAAGAAATTTGTCCTCATCTATTTGGAAGAGCACCTCCATCTCCATGCATGGCTCCATCTTCATGGGCTATCTTAACCGTACACGTGGCAGATGATTATCAAACCTCAAGAACCGTCGAGTCACATTTTACGTAAGTTCCCCCTACAAAGGGGCAGCCATTCAGGAAACAGCGGCTGCAACAAATACCACTTTCTGTAAAAACAGCGGTTCCAGCTAGGATTCTTTCTAGACAAAACCAAAAATGGCCAAAGATATTTGGGTACAAGAAGATATACAAGAATCATAAAACTAATATTTCATACTTACCATCAACGGCAAGCTGTTAGTTTCCATTATTATTATTTTTCAAATCTTATCTGAATTGATAGTGAATAAAACTGATTCAGTTAGGTCCCCATATTTGTGAAGATGATGGACGTTGACATATAAATCTGATGGCGGGTAATGCAGAATTTATAGAAAGCAAAGCATATACAGATGCTGGCTTGTTTTAAGCTTTTCCTTTTTCTGAGTAAATTGTACGAATGGTCCCTCAACTTTAATCAAATTGGAGCAATGGTTCCTCAACTAAAAATCCATTACCGTTGGTCCCTCAACTTATCAAAATGTGTAGCTATAGTCCTTCTCATCAATTTTGTCAAAATTTTATCAAAATAAGTTATGTTGGAATGACCATTTATACAATTAGGATCCCTCAACTCATCAAAATGTATAATTATGGTTCTTTTCGTCAGCTATGTCAAAATTTTTGTCAAAACAAGTTATATTGGAAGGACCATTGCTACAATTGGGTTAAAGTTAAGAGACCATTTCTCCAGTTGAATTAAAGTTGAGGGACCAATGGTAATGGATTTTTAGTTGAGGGATCATAGCTGCACGTTTTGAAAAGTTAAGGGACCAATGGTAATGGATTTTTAGTTGAGGGACCATTGCTCCAATTGAGTTAAAGTTAAGGGATCATAGCTACAGTTTACTCTTCAATTTAATGACCCCATCGAGCAAGGGTATGAAATATCAAACAAGAAATTCCGGATACCAACATGGTAACAACCATATTATCTAAATTGCGTTCCCTTTAAATTAAATTTCTCCACGGAATACAGACGTTTGTCAGGCAAAAATGATCAACGTTTTGATTTCTTTAGAAGCTTTTGCTCAACGAATGTCATTCGACAAGTTAAGGGTCCTTCATCGTCTAAAGTTTTCACACCAAGGAAAAAATTTGGCATGTAATATGGCATCCTTTGCGGGATGAACAATTCAAGGTTCGTCGCGCAAAAGTATATTTTATGATTTATGATTGATGATTTAGGGTTTACATTTCATGGGGCAAAATATTCTATTTCGTCGGGCAAAGGTGATGGACATTTAGTATATTCAATTCCTTCGATTATTTTTGCAATCTACAAAATTAATAATCAGCAATCCAACCGTCAAACTTGTTTGTAGATACTCTGAGATCGCATACGTACGCCAAAATCCCCAAAAATAAACTTTCTAGGATTATGTAATGGGATGAAATCCTTCGATGATTAGAAACGGAAAATCAATTTAACGGTGATTTCAGCTCCGATTTGATGGTTTTTTACAACTACAGTCCTTGACCTAGAAGAATACAATGAATGAACCTGATTACAAATTTAAAATATTCACACTAGTGTTTACCACAAAATCTTATGTTCTAATTGATGGAAGTACAGAATAAATTCTAAGTGTTTATTAAATTTATTGTTTTGATGGGTCTGTCGATACACAATCTACGAAACTAATTTCAACGATCTAACTGTCAAACTTGTTTGTAAATACTCTGAGATTCCATACGCCAAAAATACCAAAAAACCAAATTTTCAGGGATTAGATAACAGGACGAAATCCTTCAATGGTTAAAAATGGAAAATCACGATTTAACAGTGATTCCAGCTCTGATTTTGATGGTTTTTTATAACTACATTAATTCATCAACCCTAAAAGAATAGAATGAACGAATTCAATCACAATTTTAAAATATTTACCCTAGTGGCTACCACAAAATATTATGTTCTACTTATTGGAAGTATAGAATAAACTCTGTATTTGTTGAATCTATTGTTTTGATGGGATACACAATCTACGAAACTCATTTTAACAATCTAACCGTCAAACTTGTTTATATATACTTTGAGATCACATACGCCAAAATCACCAAAAATAAACTTTCAAGGATTAGGTAAGGGGACGAAATCCTTAGACGGTTAGAAACGAAAAATCACGATTATTAACGGCGATTTCAACTCTGATTCTGATGATTTTTTTAAGGATGCTAATTGAGAGTAAAATCACATATTAAAGGAATCTGATTATCAAATTCGATGATCTTTTATCCGTTTAAAATTAAATTTAAAAAAAAAAGAAAAATAAATTTATAATGTTTGCCCGACGAATAGGTGTAAGTCCTTGAGCAAAAGTACATATACTAGTCGGGTCACAGTATTATTTTTTTGTCGGGCAAACGTACAAATGTTCCCCCCAAATTTTTCCAAAAAATCAAATTTCGCACCATGTTAAATGGGTTGCCCGACGAAATACTATAAAGTTCATCTAGCAAACTTCATTTCCCACCAAATTTTTCGTAAAAAATTAAACTGGGTTGACATGTTTAATTGACCTTGTCTAACGAAATCTCCCAATTTGCCCAACGAAAGTTTAGGGTTTCACGCATGTAATATCTTTTAAATCTTTGTTCGACGAACCACTCCATCAGGCAAATGTCTGATATGTTGTAACACTGAGAGCCTTCTTCTTCTTACTCCTCGTGCCGCACTGAACACTCTCTCAACTCTTTTTCTCACCCTCTCTCTCTTCTCTCTCTATGCCAACATCCACCTAGGACCTCCATTGTCCTTCCTCTACCACGACGAACCTTCTCTCTCTTCTTCTGACAACTGAAAGTCATCTCTCTCTTGATTCTGATTTTGATATTTTTAAGAGAATTTGTAGAATTTGTGAAATTTATGTGAAATTAGAATTGCTGATATGGTTAATATAATTACCAATCATTCATCATGATTAAGAACGATCTGTGATAATATTTACTTTGAACCTAAACAAAAATCCAGACAACATAGTATTAGGCCTAGACAGAGAGAGCCTAGAGAGAACATTTGGTAACATCCATGCCCATTATTCCATTATTCCATCCACATCCTGCACTGCTAACATGTTGGCCCCAATCTGAAGTTGACATTGCCAACTTTTTTTTTTTTCGGTTTCTTTGAAAATTGAAAGGCCACTCATAAATTTCAAAGCAAAATCCAAATTTGATAGTGAAAACTGAATAGACCGATTTACCGTATGGGGTTCCTTTTTATTTTCATTTTTTGGAGCCCGCCAAATGATCATGATGGCAACTTTTTTGACCAATTATATACTTTTTCATTACAAGGAAACTGTTCGGGCAGGAATATCGCTAGTCGGCGTTCCTGGCTCGAGCACACAGCTCCCCGCGGAGTTGGTACTTTGGTTGACTGTCGGGCTCTCGCTTGTTCTCCAGGCTTTAAGAAGAGGACATAGTTAGTTCTGAAATGTGCCTTCGTCGGGCCTTAGGTATAGGCCGTGAGGCTCGCAATCAAAACCAACTTAAGTGCAAAGGCGTGCCACTGCCATCTCTTGTATGGCAAATGTAGAATGAATAGATTTAAGCCGATTACTTGCGCCCCCAAGTTATTCTGACTTCTTATTATCAAAGGATTGTCATGGATGGGTTAAGTCCACATTAGGTTCTTTTCTATGCCTTGAGATCAAGGACTTTTATTTATCTTGTATGGTACAAGGGCGGAGGTCCAGATCTGATCAAGTCATTAAGTTAATTCACTTTTAAGATGGTAAAACCATTAACCAAACCAGATCTGAGGGTAAGTTGAACTTTGGATCGTTAAAAGACCTGAAATGACTTGACTATGTATTGAGGAATGCATTACAACACCAGATCTATTAAATGAAAGACAAAACAAAGAGAGTCGGGCAAGGCTGAACCTCTTGTAGTTTCTCTTCTTTGCAACTACAAGGATTTGGGGATTTAAGGAAAGATGGATGGTAAACAAGTTTACACAAGAGAATCGATACATAGACAAAAGATGTCTTTCTATTGGAAATCTAGGGTTAAAAGAGGTGCAAAATCTGGACAAAGCGCAGCTTTCTGAGTGTTTGCTTGACTGAGAGGCAAGTTGTATATTTGTTTGTTTGATTGGTTGAGTGTCCTTATCTCTGGGCCCTCTTCCTCCTTTTATAGGCGAATTAGCCCGACTGTTTGCAGCTTTGTTCCTGCCTGAAAGCAACTGAGGGGTAGTGACTTATTAGTAATTTACATGGTCTGCCATTCAGAAAGTGCTTTTGGGCTGAGAGTAGATTGATTTTCATCAATTGTCACTTCTTACATGACACTAGCATTTGCATTTAATGGGGGAGTGCCCATAAATCTTGAATGGATAGTCTAGGCTTAGGTGATGGACCTAGGGCAAAACCTCATTCTTGCATTCTTTTTGGGCTTCCCTTCCTGACAGCCCAAAGTTTAAATATTAACACAAACAGAAACAAACTACCTTTCTAAGCTTAATTTAATTATGTATGAACAAATTAATCCCTTGTTGTCGCAGTCATGGGTATTATTAACAGAATAATGCTAGGGATATCATCTATTTAAACCATATTTTTGTAAATTATATGATGTAGTTGATGATTCAATTATTATTTAAGTGTTGATTAACGTGCTTATTTCACTAAAATATTGAATCACATGCAAAAGATGGTCTAAAATTTTGATATATCTAACCTTATCTTTAGTTACCCTTGGTCATATACTAATGTTGTTCTGGAGACCTCATATATTATGTGGCATAAGATTTTAGGGTTTGAAATGGGGCACACACTATGACCTATCCTTACTAGAAAGACCACATGTTTGTTTATGATTGGCCAAATGCTCCTAAGGTTCTAAAAGATGTTAGGCATTA
Organism: Heteromeles arbutifolia; assembly: GCA_024362995.1. Taxonomy (NCBI): domain Eukaryota; kingdom Viridiplantae; phylum Streptophyta; class Magnoliopsida; order Rosales; family Rosaceae; genus Heteromeles; species Heteromeles arbutifolia. The sequence continues at coordinate 11,560,082 of JANCRC010000017.1, read as the reverse complement.
GTCGGGTGGCGGGCTGGGGCCTAGCGCCTAGGCAGCTAGGGAGATTAGACAGATTTAAGTAAATTTATTATATTTCGGGTAAATAAATGCCTGTTTATACTTAAAATATATATATATACATATATATAATTACATCATAAACTACAAAATAGAATAACATATTGTTTGGGCCCAAAATATTGATATGGGCCGAATTTGGAGGTACATTCGGCCTAACGATCTTTCTAGAATTCTCTTCAGATTTTGGGTCATAGACTGCCAAGCCAGGTTGGCCGAGTTCTACCAGGAAATAGAGTATTTTAGATAAAGATGAGGGAGTTGAAACCTGATGTAACTAGGATGCTCGGTAGGATGAGGGCGCTGAAACTTGGGAATGAATGCGGCTGGGTAAGGAGTTGAATTCAAAGTTCTAATTGGTTTAGGATTGGCCGAGTTCTGGTTGGGTTAGCTTTAAGAAATCTTATTCCGAGAAGGATTCTAATTCGGCTATGAGGAGGTATGCCCCTATAAATACAAGACTCAGTGCATCATTCAAAGCCCCCTACAACTCAACACATAAATCTGCCCTGCGTAAACCCTCGCTCTACGCGAAACCTTTCAATAACCTTGAGATTTTTATTTTCCTTTTCTCCAACACATCTTCAGTTTGGATAAACGGCACTGTGAAGGCAACCGATGATACCTTCAGTTTGGATAAATAGCACTATTTTCGTAGAATCAACCGATCGCGGAGCACCTTCAGTTTGGATAAACAGCACTGCGAATGGGCCGACTGGTTACCTATCCAAGTCTCGGTCGAGAAGGATTTTTGAATCCTTATTGGCAGAGGTCATCTCATTAGCCTTCTCGACGAAGTGAGGTGTTACAAATTACTGAGCTCGGCACAATGAACGCTGAGTTATTTTATGATTGGATACTCACAAGTTGGCTTTAGAGTTCGGCATTCTGACGGCCGAACCATATTCACCATCAAGACGTACATCCGCTTTGAGTATTTGTGGAGCCCATCAATCGGGACGCAAGATGCGTTGGCTACTTCGTCGACATGGTTACTTATGGCCGAGCATATTGAAAGATTATATTGAGTATGCACGAGGATGCATGCAGTGTCAAATTCATGGGCCTGTACAAAGAGCCCCGGCCGAATTACTTCATTCAGTTACCAAACCTTGGCCGTTCAGATGATGGGCAATGGACGTGATCAGCAAGATCACACCATCTTCTGGAGCAGTAAAACATGCATGGATACTCATGGCAACCGATTATTTCACTAAGTGGGTCGAGGCAAAATCATATACCGAATTAACATCTAAAGAGGTTTGCGATTTTATGGAAGAACACATTGTGACCAAATTCGATGTGCCAGAAACAATCATAACTGATAATGGCATAATTTTTACAGCCGATTGGTTTAAAGAGTACACGACGGGTTTGAGAATTCGACTCGAACAATCTACAAGCCAAGGTTTGGTAATAAAGTTTTGATTGGCATTCTCAAAAAAATAGTAAAAAAAAGGCCAAGCATGTGGCATTTAAAGTTGAACGAGGCTTTATGGGCATACCGGACTTCACCCCAGTCAGCGACGGGGACCACCCCATATGCGTTAACATATGGGCATGACGCGATGCTACCAGTCGAACTAAGTGTAAATTCTCTACAAGTAATTGAGCAAAGTAGTTTGTCCAGCGCTGAATACAATCAGGCCATGATACAAGAGATAGAAGATTTGGAGGAAGATCAACTTGATGCTTACAATCTTTTAGTGGCACAAAAGAAGATCGCCGAACGAGCCTATAATCAGCGAGTCAGACAAAAAACTTTCGGCGAAGGAAAGTTAGTATGGCAAACAGTGCTACCCACAAAAATGAAAAACCCTAGGTTCGGCAAATGGTCGCCGAATTGGGAAGGACCGTTCATCGTCCACAAGTCCTCGGTAATGGGGCATATCACCTCAAAGATCGAACCGGCGCAGTCCACAAGCTACCAATTAATGGGAAATTTTTAAAGAAATAATATCCGACTACTCGGGAGATGCGAGAGTAAAAGTTAATTTCATTAAAAAGTTCGCAAAAGGTTACATAAGTTGGTCGATCAGTTTACAACCAAATGATTTTAGGGTGATGAAGGAATGAGAGATTTAAGAATGGTCTTCAGCTCCAACCACCTCACCTCGTCCATGGTGATCTCAGCTTGCCGATTCCTCTTGTCCATCTTCAGTTGTTCTACGCGTTTCACGTAAGCCGCATACTCAGTTAAGTAAGACTTGCCACCCGATTCAAACTCTTTGGCAAGCTCAGAAGCAACCGCCGACCTTCGATTTGAGAGTTCGGTAATTTGGCCGTCGAGGTCGGCCAGTGTCTCTTTCCTCGCCTTGAGCACTTCGATTTTCGGGTAAAGGGCCTCCTGAGCAGCCGTTGCATCTTTCAAGTCATCTTCAGCCCGAAAAGCTCGCTCGAAAACATTGAAGTATTCTCGGGTTCGTTCCAGGGTAGAAAATGCTCGAGTAACAACGTCGTTGATTAGTTGACCCTCAGCAGGAAGATCGTTCAAACATTTCCCCACAGAGTCGAGGTCTTTGCATTCGAGGACTCGTAAGGCTAAGAGAGACATGAGCTCCTGTAGTTTGACCAGGACGTTCGACTCAACCATTGATACAGGGGGCCCGATGGTAGCTACCGAAGGACCAGCTGTTCCCGAGGTGTTTGAAAGAAAAGCGTTGAATTCGACCTCCCATGAAGGCTGCACATTAAAAAAAAATTTAGGCAAACGAGAGTCGAAAAAAGAATATAGCAGAAAGAATTTTTTAAACCTGCCGATAGGAGACTTCGGCCATGTCCCCCGATTCATTGCTCGAACCTAGAGAACTTAATGGTTGAGCCCAGTGTTTTAGACTACTTCTTAATTCACGTGGCCGATAAAGGTTATCTATGTTCGATGGCCACTGAGGTGGCCAGGAGATATAGATAACACATTTCAGTGCATAGAATTTTCGGTGAAATGAGAACGTGGGCACCTAACATTAATTTTTCCCTAGTTTAGAATGCTAAGGCAAAAAGTGGATCAACGAAAAGCAGTGAGAGTACTTATGTAAGCTGAGGTGGCTTCTTGAGGAAGGATGCCAAGGTCTTAATCTTGTGGGTGAATCGACGTTTCCGTCGTCGCTTCAGGTTTAACAGCATGCTTTTTTCCACGATTGGCTGAAGGATCGACCTAGTCATCCACCTCAACTAGTGCAGAAGGGTCGACCTAGTTGCCTATCTTGACTGTTGCAGGAGGGTCGACTTAGTTGCATGTCTCAACCACCACAGGAGAATCGATCTGGTCTCCCATCTCGACCATAAGAGGATGATCGACCTGGTCATTTGCCTCGACCACAGGAGGATTGGCGGGAGGAGTTTTGTTTGATCGAGGGTGACTGGTCAGCGAAATCTCGTCACTCTCGTCATCCTGCAGAATATAAAAAAAAACGTCAGTATTTTGTTCGAATCTAGTAAAAGAAGAGGGTGACTACAACATAATTATACCTCTTCCAGGATGATCCGCTGGTCATTTTTATTTGTGGGGAGATTCTTTGCAATTGAAAGGGGCACCTCCTCCAAGACAGGTGCAGCAGTCGGCCCTAGAGCTGCAAGTTCTTCGACCGACGGGGCAGTAGATGTTTCGACCACAACTGGAGGAATAGGTCGAATTTTGAGTGTCTGACCAGTTGGAGTTGGCCGCTTCTTCGTCGGGGCCTGGACGACAGGATCAAGAGGAGATACACTGGGAGTGGCTGCTCTTGTGGTCTGGCTGGAGATAACGTGAATCTCCCGTTTTCCCTTCTTCGCCAATTTCTTGACACGTTTTGGGGGACGGGGAGATTCACCCACCATCTTGACTTCTTGGGGAGGCCGTTTGCTCGGTAGGGTTGGTGCGGCAGTTTTAGTCTTCCTAGAGGAGGAGGCCAATTTTTTCTTAGCCGCAGCCGTTGCAACCATGTCTGCTTGTTTCGGCACTCGGCCGCCTGAAAGCAAAATCAAGTCAGTAAAGTCGAATAAATGTTTGAAGAATAAAGGTTGGAAAGGGCTATATACCTTGGGTTGTTTCATAAGAATGAAAACAAAAGCTTTTTTGAGTCGGTCACCAAAAATTTTATTGACGACGTCTTCGACCGACGTGTCGAAGAAGTTCTGGGTATACTCCTCCCACCAGTCACCAAAAGTGTCAGTGCTTAACGACTCTGGAACGGTTGGTCGAATGCGGAGTTTTTGACACCGTTCTTGAAACTCCTTCTTGGTGTCCGTGCACTCTTTCTCTAAGGAGCCGGATAGACGTTCTCGGTTTAGGAGAGAGCGAGAGGTAAGAAGAGATACCGGACAACCCTGGAGGTAACCAAGTTGACGAGTAGTAAAGTAAGGGTGGTATACCTCCTAACTTGCTCGACGAACGTCACAGCCAAGGGGAAGGTCGCGAGTAAGCACGAATGATCCCCAAGATTGACGAAGACCAGCATCATCATCTGCACTCCACGCTGACGTGGGGAGCTTGATTGACGAGGGGTATTCTCGACGACGACAGATCAAGAACTCGTCGTCGAAAAGAACGTCGAGGTCAAAGAAGTATTTGAACATTCTTTCAGCTTGGTGAGGATACACTGGTCGAGAAACCAGCTAGAGGCGGAGCGCTTTTGTAGGTGAGAAGCTGGCGATTTCTGGCCGAAGAGTAATAAAGTAAACTTGCAACCAGAGTTGGAAGACCCAGATAAGACCGTTCTAGTGCAGGTTGATCTTGTGGAGGGTCATCTCGGCCAGGCAGTTCAGGAGGTTGGCAAGAATAGCTGGGCTAAGTGCCAGGGTATGACCGCTAGCCAAGGTTTCGGCCACTGGCATGTTTTCGACCAAACATTTATTGGACTTGGTACAACAAATAAATTTGTTATACCAATAAAAGATGAAGGCTTCGTGTTCTCCCTCCCGCAGGTTCTCTTCTCATCGACTGGCAAAGTGGAGATAAAGGGTGTTGTAGTTGAAGAAGTTTTTGTGTAGTTTCTGAACTTCTTCCTTTGAGGGTGCTTGGCCTTCTTTGCTCAGTGCTTCGAGGGCCCGTTTTTCGAAGAACACCTTCAAGTCAATGTTCGACGAATACCTAGAGAGGGCGGCGTCGACTGGGATTCCAAAGGGGGAAGTCTCCAAGATAGCGGTAACGTCAAGGATAGTGGGACTAACAGGGCCGAACGGGAGGACCATGGTGTTGATGGCCGAGCACCAGAAGCATGAGGCCACTTTGAGAAGCTCTTTGTCCATGGCAATTTCCACAGATGAAAGGCAAATGGCGTCATAAATGCCAAAAACTTTCCATTGTTCGCCGAAGATCCATTCCATTCGTGTAACCCAAGCGGCCCAGGTTGTAGTGGTCGAGGGCCAGGAGCCTTGGGGTTTTGCTAAATCCCACTTCGACCATTCAAACCCTTGCAGCAAGGGTTTTAGGCATTGGTCCTTGAAAAGTTCGGTGCTGGATGGAGGTACTGCATCTTTGAAAAGAGGGCCGAGGATCTGGTGAGTAGTGCTCATGTCGCTCTCGAAGTGCAGTGTCTTGATTGAGCATCGATCGATAATTTTCTTGCATTTTTCGCATTCCTTAGAAAGCTTAGTGGTGAAGGAGGCCATTGATAAAGATTCAAAGGTTTTTCTGGGTTTGAATGAAGAGTTTCTGGGTTGAAGAGCTTTTGGTTTTCTAGGAATTCGAAGGCAAATGTGAGAGAATTTCAGAGGGTTTGAAGGAGTAAAGTTCTAATAAAGAAGAAAATGTGCATTTATAGGCGTTTTGGGGGGGGGCGAAGATTAATCGTTTGATTTTCAAAATAAAAAGGCCAATCGGGTTAGTATAAATATTCGAGGAATCCATATGAAAAGACCAAATATTTTGTGGTTCAAGGACGCACGATGGCGTGTGACGGTGGACTTGATGGAGAAGAGACGTTTCGGTAGTTGCACGATCTGAAAGTCATTATTAAAGGCTACCAGGAATCGACACGTGTCAGAACGGTTAGGAGAATCGAGGGTGTGAAATGATGGTTCATAAATGCACATGGTTGGAGTTCTCGAGACGGTTTTCATGGACATAAAAGGGCAACTTCATTTCTTCAAGGTCGAAGTTCGGCCAGGAGTTCTAGGTCGAAGACCTCAAAAGCGATGGGGCAATGTTTGGGCCCAAAATATTGATCTGGGCCGAATTTGGAGGTACATTCAGCCTAGCGATCTTTCTAGAATTCTCTTCAGATTTTGGGTCATGGGTTGCCAAGCCAAGTTGGCCGAGTCCTACTAGGAAATAGAGTCTTTTAGATAAAGATGAGGGAGTTGAATCCTGATGCAACTAGGATGCTCAGTAGGATGAGGGGGCTGAAACTTGGGAATGAATGCAGGTGGGTAAAGAGTTGAATTCAAAGTCCTAATTGGTTTAGGATTAGCCGAGTTCTGGTTGGATTAGCTTTAAGAAATCTTATTCCGAGAAGGATTCTAATTCAGCTGTGAGGAGGTTTGACCCTATAAATACAAGGCTCAGTGCATCATTCAAAGCCCCATACAACTCAACACACAAATCTGCCCTGCACAAACCCTCACTCTACGCGAAACCTCTCAACAACCTTGAGATTTTTATTTTCCTTTTCGCCAACACATCTTCAGTTTGGATAAACAGCACTGTGAAGGCAACCGGTGATACCTTCAGTTTGGATAAACAGCACTATTGCCGTAGAATCAGCCGACCCCGGAGCACCTTCAGTTTGGATAAACAGCACTGCGAAGGGGCCAACTGGTTACCTATCCAAGTCTCGGTCGAGAAGGATTTTCGAATCCTTATTGGCAGAGGTCATCTCATTAGCCTTCTCGGCGAAGTGAGGTGTTACAAATTACTGAGCTCGGCATTGAACGCCGAGTTATTTTATAATTGGATACTCAAAAGTTGGCTTTAGAGTTCGGCATTCTGATGGCCGAACCACATTCACCATCAAAGACGTACATCCGCTTTGAGTATTTGTGCCCTTACACTTTAGTGTCAATTCGGCGTAAGTTTACTCTGACGAATACCATTACTGTGACCGAATCTGACGATAACGATTTATGAACTTCGCATAATTAATAGCCTTGTCTTCAGGCTTTAGAATCCAAGGGCTGAGTCGAGTGCCTTCCTCGGCCGCAATCGCAAGACGCAGAAATCAGCCGCGCGCTCAACGCAACATCAGCATATTTTACTCCTCGGCCGAGCTCGGCCGACGAGTTGGCACGCCCCGCACACAGCTGAAGAACGTAGTTAGCTTATTAGTTACTCGGCCTGCGCGCCACGTAGGCTTGGTAGTTTTTAGGGTCAACATATATATATTATGAAGTATTGGAACGTAATGAAAACATGGGGAACAAGCATGTAATGTGTGTTCAATTAAGTATTCAACAAGTCTCTTACAATTTATTGAAAAAAATAAAATGCAAATTGAAAGTTATCTATTTTTTGTCTAAGTGAATCACAATCTAGGCGGGTATGGGCGGGCTAGGCGGGCGCCTCCGCATGTCTAGGCACCCTTTCTTCATTTTCAAACGCCTAGACATTAATCGGGGCAATGATCATCCGCCTAGTGCCTAGGCAGGGATTTTTAGAACAGTTCCTATATACAAGTACCTATAGAATATGACATAACATCACCGCTTCGTTGACCTGATTGCACTTTTCACAAAAATATCAATTCCCTTCTTCTCTTCATAGATCATTGGCACCGTCGCTCAATATAGAGAACGTTTTGGAGAAGGTAATGCACACATTTTGTACTCAAAGGGCTTAAACCAAAGATTGCATTCTTTGGGGAAAAAACGCCTTTCTAATATCATATACATCAAACACAAACTCAAAGGGTTTTCATACTTTGATTTTCACTCTCTCATACGAAGAACCAAATAAAAGATATGTTAGGATCAGTCATTGACGCTCGCTAGTCGCTAGCAATGTCCGATACGAAGAATCGAATAGGAAGTACGGTACAATCAGTCTTCTAAACTCACTAGCTAGCAAGGTCCCCCAACTGACTACAGTTCGGGTGTCAAATGACCTCCCATAGTTCCATGGAATCCACTTAACTCGACTGGGCTGCCGTCGTGCCGATGCACCCAGGCATCGGATAAGACTCTGCAATGAAAGCCCAAAGAATAGGGGCCGAGAAGTAATCAGACCCATAGAGACAGGATAAAAACCCAACAAAATCTCTGTCAATGCTTTGCCCCAAAACAGCCTAAACATAATTTAGATGATTAGAAACGGATGATATATATTAAACATGAATAGAATGTTTACATCCCAAATTGGCATGTCAAGTTTCTTCAAATCAAATACACATGTTTTCTGCTTACATATATATGCAATCGAATGCACAACCGAATCACGAGCATGCATGCGGAACCAATTAAAATCACTTGATATTATAGTGTAGTGATATTTTTCTCTCGCTCGTTAATGAAAGATCTTAAGTTCAAATCTTGATAATTGCGAGTTTGTAACTAATTTATTCAAACCACCTGTTAGTATAAATATATCCACATGCGAAATCCGAAATGTCCCATTCATGTGACAAAAGGAAATGAAGAATTTAATCGAAATATTGGAAATTTGGAAGATAGGGTTTTACTTTTGGAGCAGATATTAGACTTGATATACAAATTTTATTGGTCGATGACCTTGAATTAATCAAAGTGTGGTCTTATTAGATGGCCTTCGGGGATTAATTTAATTCAAAGTCAATTTCTTGATCAAATAAATATAACTTCATAATATTCCTATGTCTCTATTGGAGAAAAAGAAGAAATTTCATGTAAAGGAACTGTAGATCACGTGGCACATAATTAAGCGTTAAATGTTGGAAATTGATCATTTCCGGATCCCTTCCACCTAATTCTCCTCATCAAACAATTCGGGCTCTTGAAATTTGATCTAACGACTAAAGTTATTATAACTTTTAGAGTGGGCCCTTGTTTGTAGCAGTTGAATCAAATTTCAAGGATCCGGATTGTTTGATGAGGAGGATTAAGTGGAAGGGATCCGGAGAGGATCCCTTTCCTTAAATGTTTGGGTTATCTACAACTAGTGTATTTTTTGCTCACCACCCTATTTATAATTTTTATATGAGTTTAAATTTTAAAATTTATATCTATACACTACATAAATTTTGAAATTTAAACTTATCAAACAGTAATAAATAGAATGATGAACATCACTATCACTTAAAGATGGTGAGCAAAAATATTCATGTTATCTGCGGCCACGTAGCACAAATAATGCATTGTATAGTCAACTTAAGTTAATCACGAAGTTAGGGTTTAATAATCAATTACATTTCTATTAGTCCATGCACTTGCTAAAACTAAAAGCGTCACCTCTAACATCATGAGCATAATTACAGTCAAATTTGTTCATTGTTGATGGTTGCAACTTGCATAATCAAGTTTCTTCTAGAAGCTTATCAAGATCAAATGAATTTTACGGACTCAATGTATGAGTCACATCCCTTTCACTTTCAGATTTACTCATTTTTGCTTGTCATTGATGCTGTTGATATCCAAAACTATGGAGATTTTAAACTTCAATTAATCTTTACCCCTTCACCCCGAGATTCCAGGTTCGATCCACCCTCTCAATTAACATTTGTATAGTATGAAAAAAATTTGGCAGAACAAAGCTATTAGAAGCAAATTCCGGAGTGGCTATTCGTGCCGTCTCACCCAGTACGTTCAAGACACAAAAACATCTTATATGGATCGACACCTAATAAGTCCTTGATCGGACACCTGAACAAAACAAAAATGATGTAAAACCAATGCCCCTTTCAATTTTAACCAGAAGAAAAATGTTCATTTATATTAAAGTCAAATTCAAAGCCCACGCTTTCCCTTCCCTTCCGAGTTCCCTTCCGACGACGCTACTTTTCAGTGGTTACCCATCCATCCAATTTTGTTTGGGTTGACCATCTTGCAACCTAAACTAAAAGATCTAGAATCTAGATTCTTCTAGAAGCTTATATGGTACTTCCTACATTCCAACTCTTCTGTGCAGTACTTTCTGACAGCCGTCGGATTCCGTTTCCTTATTGATCGTGGTGTGATGTTGACCCATTTTTCTCGCGACGACGCTTTGGGCTGCTGAGAATAATGTTTGCTAAACTTCTTGTGATTTGTTTGACCCACGTTAGTCGAACTACCCCTCTTTTTTTATTTTTTTGGTAATTAAGACAGAATTAACAAAACAAAAGAATGAAGAAAAAAAAACACTAGCAGAACCAAAGGAATTACGAACAAAAGCCTTCAAAGAATAATACTTGGTTACTCAAAGATGAGTAAGAACTCATACTCAAAACTCTTAATGTTTTAATTATAGAGCTTTGTGCTTATGATCAGAACCGTTTATACAATAAATCACACTGTAAAAAATAAATTAAAACTAAGGTCGTTTAGTCAATCTATTGTAGCAAATATATAGACAGTCCGTAATGCTTTTACCAATATCGTTTATTTGTTTTTAAACAGTTTGATGACTAAACGACCTTAGTTTTAATTAATTTTTTGCAGAGACGATCTTTATAGAGTGATTTATAATATCAACGGTTCTGATTATAAACACGAAGTTTTATAAATTGACAACGAACAATTTTGAGAAATTTTGAGTATGAATTCTTACTTATCTTTGAATTGCCAAATATTATTCTACTTCAAAAGAACAGCACACTAATTTCAAGAAAGGACATGCAATCCAGAAAATCTTTACTTTATAAAAATATGAAGTTATCTGGAGAACGCTTTCAGTCCATAGAAATCAAACTTACCTTAATAATATCTTATGATGGACTTGAGAATCATTATGGTGGGTTTGGACTCATTTTTGAATCTATTATTCTTCTAAGGTATAAAACACATACAAGAGCTGTTTGATAACTATTTCGTTTTTAGTTTTTATTTTTACTTTTTTTTTTAACTGAAACTACTTTCTTGTGTCTTCAAAATCAGGCATTTAGCTTTCACTTTTTGGTTGTCATTTTTCATTTTTTTAAATATTTCTTAAATAAGATTTCAGTTTTCATAAAAGTGAAAACTAAAAAAACCAAAACCAAAATTTGAAATTTGAAAACTAAAAATTAAAAACAAAAATAGTTATTAAACAACCCCTAAACATTACCCAATGAGCCTTCTTTTTCCATTTATTATTATCTTATTGAGAGAAGAAGATAGGCTGCTAAGCTATGTAAAAATTGGGAGCATTTTTGCTCACCATAATAACTATGGTGTATGCTCACCATACACCTAATCAATTGACACATGTCATTTCTCCTAATTCTAGTTAACTTTCACATTAAATGTTAATTTTTCAATTTTGGAAAAAAATTAACTAAGATTAAGTGAAAATGACACGTGTCAATTGGTTAGGTGTATGGTGAGCATACACCATAGTTTATGATTGTGAGCAAAAATGCTCCCGTAAAAATTGAAGTCATCTGCAAACGGTAGATTGTTTTGGCGAATAAAGTATTTTTCTTCACTTACTACGTTATGCTTTTAAACATTTTTTTATTCTTTTAGTAGATTAGATTATTAGGGTTACAAATATCACTGGAAATATAAAAAATTAAAACCAATTTTCAACTTTTTCTGATATATATTTTTTTATTGAGAATAACCATTCATTAGCCAAGATACTACTAGGTCAAGTTTGTTGAATTAAAAACTTTGCCATTAAAAAATCATTTCGTAGAAATTTTAGAAAAATGAAAATCCTAGTTTATAACGTTAAGAGTTATTGTTTTTTATTCTGGTCAAATTAGGGACAATTATATAGAACAAGTTGGAGGTGCAATCTGGTGCATTTTTGTCCTTGATAGATGTATTTTTGTTTACTATAAAATTAAGAACATTTTTGTGTAAAAGAATTGGAAACCTTTCTAATCGCTAATTGTTTTTATTTAATTAGTTGACATGACCATTTAGTATACGTTATAGTATTCTTCACTTGTATGTATGTGAGATATCTTAAATTTGATTCTTATCAAAAACGAATTTGAATCACATTATCCCATCTATAATCCACTATTTGGATTCTGAAATAATTTCCAATAGGCAAACTTATTACCAGATTCCTTACTAATTCGGAAGGCCGAGCAACGCGAGTCGCCGCGGAACGCCACCCATGACCAGCCGCTGACATCACCGCACCCCCCACCATTCCCTCGCGAAAAAAGCCAGAGAAAGTCCCGGGACTGCGGGTCCCACTCCCGTCACCATGGTTTGATGGTCCTCGTTTCCCTTCTTTGTCTTCAGCTCTTGTCCTCCTTTGTTCCACAGGACACCTTCCCCGACGTTACTTCTCTCTCTCTCTCTCTCTCTCTCTCTCTCTCTCTCTCTCTCGTTTCATTTATAAACCTCCTCCCCCTTCCTCTCTCACTCTCCTACTATCTCCTCTTCCAGCAATCCTCCCCAGTACCACAACACCATGGCTCCGCTCTTATCCTGCGCCGCCAAGCATGTGGTCCTCGCTCTCTTCCTCCTCTTCCTCCTCTCACCGGTTGGAGCCCAGCCCAGCCCGGACGGGTCCGAACCGTACCAGTACCAGCGGTTCAGCCCGCCGTTGGCCATCATCATCGCCGTACTGATGGCCGCCCTCTTCCTCATGGTTTTCTTCTCAGTCTACGTCCGCCGCTGTTCCGACACCTACCAAGCCGACAGCGTCCGCGGCGGCGCCTCCCACACCGGCCGATCCCGACGCGGCGCAGCCTCACGCGGTCTCGACGCCGCCGTCCTCGACACCTTCCCCACCCTTGACTACGCCGAGATCAAAGGGCTTAAGATAGGGAAAGAGGCGCTCGAGTGCGCCGTCTGCTTAAATGAATTCGAGGACGACGAAATGCTGCGTTTGATCCCCAAATGCGACCACGTGTTCCACCCTGACTGCATCGACGTGTGGCTGATGACGCACACCACGTGTCCCGTGTGCCGGGCCGACCTCGTTCCGCAGCCCGGCGACTCGGCACCACAAATCACTGAGTTGGGATCGGAGCAGCAGGAGGGCGACGTCGAAGCTCAAAACGACGCCGTAGACGCGGAACCGGAGAGAGATGACCTGGGAATGCTACCACAGCAAGAACCTGAGGTGTTGAATATAAACCAGACGCTTAATCGGAACCGTACACGTGGATCGAGATCGAGCAGGCTGATGAGATTGTTCTCGCGGTCACACTCGACCGGACACTCTGTGGTCCAACCGGGAGAAGACACTGAGCGGTTCACCTTGAGGTTACCGGTTGAAGTCAGGAAACAGATTATGAACCGGAAGCTGAACCGGTCCACTAGCTTATTGGTCTTGCCCCGAGGAGGGAGTTCGAGGCGTGGGCCCCGAACCGGCGAGAGTACCAGTATTAATAGAGTGAGGAGCTACAGAAGGCTCGAGCCGTTGGACCGGCAATTTAGATCGGACCGGTGGGTGTTCAACAAAACGCCACCATTTCTCACAAGGATGTCAAGTCGTTCGTCGCCGAAAGTGGCGGCAATCGACGGTGAGACAGCGGCCGAGTCGGAAATGTCTAGGAGCAGTTCGGCTCGGCCTCCGATTTAATTAGCTTTAGTTAGTTCGTACAAGTTTTTTTATCTTTTCCCCTCCGCTGCTTGGGTCAATTTGTTCAATGTTTATAAATGTTTTTGTACCTTATTTATCAATTTTCTTGAACTCTAAATTTGAAGTGACCGGGTGTCATGTAGATGACAATGTGGACACTCATATTATATACAGTCAATGGAATGAGTTGGTCTTACAAATTAAAGGATCTTGTTTTATCGGGCGACTTTATGTGTAATACATTAGGAAAAAGGGAATTTTAATGAGTTTGTAATTCGGTTGGTAAATATTATACCACACTCAATACAAAATCTCGAGCTTAATTTTCGCTCCTCTAATATTTTTTTTAATTAAAAAAAAGGACTAAGGACAAATTGAAGAAAATATCAAATTAAAGAGGTTTTTGGGAGGGAAAAATACAAAAGGACCAAAATTAGTTAAAACTTGTATTCAGATATTTGAATTGAATATGATGACCCAAAATGAATGGGAGGGAAAAATTCAAAAGGACTTCTTGTTGAACCAAAAAGAAACGAATTCTTTGTTCTTCTAATGACTTGGTCATCGGCTACCATGCAAACTTTTCAAAAAACAAGAGCTACACATTTTTCGCTTGGTTGTCTGCACGCTAGAGTTTAATGTTTTTCTTCACTTGTAAGTGATTATAAACAGTGTTTACATAAGAATTTCATTATTTGTGCTTTTGATTAGTGACACACCCCTCCCGAGATCAAGGCATGCTGGCCGTCACGTGAACATGACGTAACCATCGCTGTAAAACAAGTATAGTTTCCCAGAAAATAGAATACATACATAAATATCTCAAAGTCATGCTCAGAAATATCGAAATCCACATATATGTATGTCATCCTTATGCCATGCCCAATATCACAATATAACAAATGTAAGCCAGGTGATGCAATGTATTATAAATCATCTACTAGCCGAAGTCACCTCACGTGATCTATACGACGAAATCTAGAGCTCATATCTCAATCTCATCTCAATCACATAATTCATCATGTATATACGTCACATATCTCATCATGTATATACATATCTGCACACAAGTCGGAACCACCTCACGTGGTATGTCCGACAGGACTGGGTGTAAAATAATACGCTCTAGTGCTACGATCATGTGAAGACTATGCACTAATCGCGGGTCACCTACAAGTCGAACCCACTGAAAGTGGTCTATACGACAAGACTGTGCACCTACCTTGGATCCAAGAGGAGCGTGTGGTGCGGGAGGTGAACATCACGTGAAGGACTGTGCCCCTAACTCTGGACGGGAGCACTAACACCGGGGTGCAGATTATGAGCTCTAATATATGTCGTCATCATCATCATATCTCATAATTGTTACCAACATAATATACTCACATGTAGCTTACCTGGGCCTCCGTAGCACCATGCAACAATATGCATAATTATGATAATGCATATGCTAAAATATGATGCGAGTATGACATGGCATTTAAATCTCATTTCCTTTAAATACGTTTTCTGGGAAAAACGTCAAGTGTGTCTATATATATATATATATATATATATATTGAAAACAAAAGCCCACTCACTGATATGTCGAAGGGTTGTAGCCCCCACGTCTAGCTTGGCTACGCACGTCCTCCGGATAAGCCTTGCCTATATGAGAAATTACTGAAATAACATCACTTAAGAGCACATAACCAACTCTAACTGATAACTTCTCATACAATGCTCAAATTGGGTATATGAATATACCACCGTGATCTACACAACCTCATGAACATCCCCATATTTTTAGAAAAATTTTCCGACCACCCACGCGTCGGCCAAGGCACGGCCCTACGTGCCCCCACGCACGGCCACGTGACAGGCACACTGACGGTGTCAGTTAACGCCGTTAGGAATATTCCTTGGAATATTTCGTTAAAACCCAACGGTAACAGTTAAAGATAATTGACGGCATTGGAATATTCTGTCAGAATTGACAGAATATTCCATCGTCTTCAACCTCAGAACTCTGGCGACCGTCGCCGTCGCCGGAAACTGGGGATTTCGTATTTTCGTCCTATCTTCTCTAATTTTTCACCATTTTTCACGATCTATATACCAAAATGAAGCATACGAAGAATATAACAAGTTTATACCTCTTTCAAGTCCCAAAAACCACGGAATCTCGTCGGGAAATTTCGAGGAAAACCGGCCAAGTCTCGATCTCACGATTCCGACGTCCAATTCCTTCCAACGAAGCACTCCGAGCTTCGTATGGACCTCCTTAAGCTTCCTATAAACTTAGAATTCCCAAAAACAAACGTTTTCACGTTAGCACGAACAGTGACCAAATCGGATCTAGGGTTTCCACGTGAATTTGAAGTAGTTCTTACCTGAAAATGGTATAGATGTGTTCGTATGGACCTCAGGAACACAATGGTGTCCTTAACACCCTCGATCTGTAAGGTTTAGAATGGTTTTGATGTTGTCCGTACGAATGAGAAGGAGATAGAGAGTGAGTCTGAGAGAGAGAGAGTACGGGAGTAAGAGAGAAAGTGATGTAGATGTGTGTGTGTGTGTGGTCTAAATACAACCAACCAAAAACAATGATAAGTTTTGTTCTAATTGGGTCCACTAATTTAGGAACCAAGTGAATTGGACCACCCCCAAACTTAAACACACACGTACATTAATTAACGTCCAATGGCATTTTAGTCTTTTTACACATTCGAGAATAATTTTCCAAGACGGGCTGTTACAATCTACCCTTCTTATACAAAATTTCATCCTCGAAATTTATACAATCAATACCATCCACTAATAATCATAAAACAATCTGGGATACATCTCTCTCATCCAATCCTCTGTCTCCCAAGTAACCTCTTCCACTGAGTGATTTCTCCACAACACTTCACCAATTTCATTGTCTTATTTCTCAAAACCTTCTATTTCCAATCCAATATCGTCACTGGCTCCTCATCATAAGTTAAATTCGGGTTAATTTCCAAAGGTTGAGGAAGTATTACATGTAAAGGATCTGAGATATAGTGACGAAGCATCGAAACATGAAATCCATTATGTACCTTAGACAACTCTGAAGGCAACTTAAATCTATAAGCAACTTCATCGACTCCATGGGTGATCCGATACGGTCCGATGTATCTAGGGCTTAGCCACCTCTCCACGGTGACAACTTCAAAGATACCAAATCACCAATCTCATACACTCAATCAGTGGCACGCCTGTCCGTTAGGCGCTTTTGAAGATCCTGGGCCGCTTTCATGTTAAACTTAGTCACCTGAACATTCTGAGTAGTCTCTTCTACTATCTCAGGGCCCACTAAAACTCTTTCGCCAACTTTTGACCAACATAAAGGTGTACGATAAGATTTACCGTATAATGCCTCAAATGGTGCTATACCAATACTCAAATGAAAGCTATTGTTGTAGGCAAACTCCATCAAATCCATCCGTTTATGCCAAGCGTCGCCAAACTGCAAAACCGAATATCTGAGCCTATCTTCCAAGGTCTAAATCATCCTCTCTGATTGACCGTCTGACTAAGGGTGATATGCCGAACTGTAGAATAATTTCGAACCAAAAGCTTCCTGGAATGCTGTCCAAAACTTAGAAGTGAATCTAGGATCATAATCCGAGATAATACTAACTGGAACGCCATGGTACTTCACGATCTTCAATAAGAATAACTCAGCTAATCGGCTTAAGGAATATTTTTCCCTCACATGAATGAAATGCGCTGACTTAGTAAGCCGATCAACGATCACCCAAATTCCATCATAGCCATTCTGAGTACGAGGAAGCTTGTACACAAAATCCATGGTAATATCTTCCCATTTCCACTGCGGAACGAGAAGTGGTTGCATCAACCCAAAAGGCTTCTTTCCTTCAGCTTTAACTTGCTGACAAATAACACACCTACTTACATACTCAACAATTTCTCTTTTCAAACCCGGCCAATAATAAAATGGTCGAACGGTATGATACATTTTAGTACCTCATAGATGCATCGCATATGCCGAACAGTGCGCTTCATCAAAAATTTCTTTCTTTAATTCCATATTATTTGGCACATACATCCTATTCTCTTGCATAAACCTATCATCAGTCTCTCGAATTCTGAGATCTTTTCTTTCCTTTTTTTTTTTTTTTTCCCTTCATTTCTTAATTGAATAAGTTCCTGCATTCTGTCATCATTACTTTGTGCCTCGAGCACTCGATCAATTAATATTGGCCTGACTTGAAAACTAGCAAGTAAAGCTTCTTCTCGATCTTCCATTCCTAAATCCATTCCAGTATACCTCAAATCTGCAAGAAGAACACGAGAAGCATACAAGCACTAATCCTGCCTTGGGATTTTCTACTCAAAGCATTAGCCACTACATTAGCACGACCATGGTGATACTCAATCGTGCAGTCATAATCACTAAGCAACTCTAACCACTTTCGTTGCCTAAGATTAAGCTCTTTCTGGGTGAAAAGATATTGAAGACTTTTGTGATCTATGAAGATCCTACACTTTTCTCCATAAAGATAATGTCTCCAGATCTTCAAAGCAAAAAATAATGGCTGCTAATTCTAAATCTTGAGTAGGATAATTCATCTCATGAGGTTTCAATTGCCGTGAAGCATAGGCAATCATCCTACCATGTTGCATCAACACACATCCCAAACCATTCAAGAAGCGTCACTGCAGACCTCAAAATTACTGCTATCATCTGGAAGTGCTAAAACAGGTGCATGAGTGAGGAAATACTTCAACTGCTGAAAACTTTGCTCACAATTTTCATCCCACTCAAACTTAACCTCTTTTTTCGTCAATCTCGTCAATGGCAAAGCAATGATTGAAAAATCCTTAATAAACCGTCTATAATAGTCTACTAAGCCAAGAAAACTCTGAACCTCAGTCACGGTTCGTGGTTGTTACCAATTCTCCACTGCTGCTACCTTTTGAGGATCCACTTGAATACCTTGAGCAGATATGACATGTCCCAGAAATGCCACTTGATTCGACCAAAACTGGCAATTACTAAACTTGGCATACAACCGATGTCCCCACGGGCGGCCACGTGACAAACACACTGACGGCGTCAGTTAACGCCGTCAGGAATATTCCGTTAAAATCCAACGGTAACAGTTAAAGATGACTGACGGCATTGGAATATTCTGTCAGAATTGACGGAATATTCCGTCGTCTTCAACCTCAGAACTCCGACGACCGTCGCCGTCGCCGTCGCCGAAAACTGGGGATTTCGTATTTTCGTCGTATCTTCTCCAATTTTTCACCATTTTTCACGATCTATATACCAAAATGAAGCATACGAAGAATAGAACATGTTTATACCTCTTTCAAGTCCCAAAAACCACGGAATCTCATAGGGAAATTTCGAGGAAAACCGGCCAAGTCTCGATCTCACGATTCCGACGTCCAATTCCTTCCAACGAAGCACTTCGAGTGTATGGACCTCCTTAAGCTTCCCATGAACTTAGAATTCCCAAAAACAAACATTTTCACGTTAGCATGAACAGTGACCAAATTGGATCTAGGGTTTCCACGTGAATTTGAAATAGTTCTTACCTGAAACTGGTATGAATGTGTTCGTATGGACCTCAGGAACACAATGGTGTCCTTAACACCCTCGATCTGTAAGGTTTAGAATGGTTTTGATGTTGTCCGTACGAATGAGAATGAGAGAGAGAGAGTACGGGAGTGAGAGAGAGAGAGAAAGTGATGTGGATGTGTGTGTGTGTGTGGTCCAAATACAACCAACCAAAAACAAGGATAAGTTTTGTTCTAATTGGGTCCACTAATTTAGGAACCAAGTGAATTAGACCACCCCCAAACTTAAACACACACGTACATTAATTAACGTCCAAGGGCATTTTAGTCTTTTCACACATTCGAGAATAATTTTCCGGAACGGGCTGTCACAATTAGCATGTAGAATAACATGCTGATTATTGCATACTTAGGTGAGGGAAGAGAGATTTTTTAATAGAACATGGGTCGTTACACCACATGTTATATACAAGTAGTGAGAAGTTTTTTTTTTAAGTATCCCTCCACTTGTTTAATATAAAGTTAATGTGCTTGTGTTCTGAACATACTGAAAATTTCTTAATGAGGAAAAATGATCTTTTGCATAATATGTGATTTGTTACTTTGAAGTTTGGAGCGTTCCCCTTTATAATAATAGGGTGGAATTTTTGACCATTTTGTTTGGCATTCATCGCCCTTTCTGTGCGAATTGTTCGGCAGGTTATGGAAGCAACCGATTGCTTTTTGGGCCTTCCTCATTCCATTATCTTATCTTGTGACTTAGGGTACTAATTCCTGCCACTTTCCAATCTTGGAATATATAAACTTTTTTTTTGATGTCAAAACATTTGAAAATTGAAATCTGACTGCTTAATTATAAGAAAAAACTAAAGAAAAGTTCAAAAAAAACTTTAGTTTTAATAAATAAAAAAAAAAATAAAGATGTAGTGAATAGTACCAGGAAAAAGTAAAAATATGGTTTTTCGTTAAAAGTAAACAGTACCGGGAGTGTTTCGTTAAAACTCCCTTAATTATATTGTTTGGAAATTACCAACCCCCCTCTGCTTCTAGCACATATTGGTATTCCAGTTTCTTTGGCATTTTCTTCTTTTGACTCTCAAGTGCCCTCAAAATTGAATCTAAATTAAATCCCAAAATGAACCGGTTTACTGTTCATAAGCGCAATATGTTTCTTGTTTACTTTGTTGTCTTCTAATTTTTTCCCTTCTTACCTTGTTGTCAAATTAATGAAACAATATTCTTTGACACGTGAAATTGCATTCCCTTTGACCCCCCGATGCTCTCTTATCTATTAGCCTAAGGGTCTTGCTAACTCGCCCGCCTTCAGCACCATCAACAATTATTATTGGTATCAAATTAGTATTAATTTTTTATTCTTTTTTTATGCGGAAATAAGTGTCAAATTTGTTTATCAACAGGGTTGTCATACATTTTGGTTAGAAAGCGATTCTCCCCATTCAGATGATTTTGTTCCTCCTTGGCCTCTACTCCTCTTGGGATTTTTTTGTCCGCCAGTCTACATGCTGTAATTGATTTTTAAAAAAAAAATCAAATTTTTTGAGAATCTTTGTTTGATCAAATTTTTGCAGTATAGATGATGTAAGAATCACGATCACATATTTATGTTGGTGTAGTTTGTAATTACTCACTAGATTTTCTTTTGTTGAAAACTACTTATTAGATTAACCGTCACGACGTTGGAATTCAATTATCAATGCATGTTATTGCTAATCATCGAATAAATTACGTTTATTAGTATCACACTCACTTTTTCAGTTCACTGTAGAAGGCCAGTTTGTTAACAAATAACGTGTTACAATTGCGGTTTGTGATCAACACGACACGAATACGAGAAAAACGACATTTTGCTAAACCTACGACTTTTAAATTTTGAATGAAATGGGCTTAATGGTCCACAACCCATCATCACTTCAAGCCCAAGCCTGAAACCCAACACCACCTACGCAAAACCATCAACGTACTCGAAGGAAGAGCAGAAGAAACAGAGAGAGACATGGAAGACGAAGACGGAGGGCAAAATACAGAGTCGGACCTGAACAAAAACAAGAAGAAAACAGTGATAAAAATACCATCTTTCCAAGAAGTACTCGAGAGCTCGCATTCTAAATCCACCCCACCTTCTCTCTTCACTCCTTCACATAGCTTTTCTCAAGCATTTGCATTCGTCAAGTCCTCTGAGTTCTACTCGCCGCCTCCTCCCTCCACCGCCGCCTCACAACCGCCGCAGGCCTCAGACGCCACCATTTCGAGGTACCCTTTTCACCAATTTCAATGCAGACCTTTGTGTTTGTTTAGTGGAGAGTTTTTATTTGGATTTATGGTAGTTTCTGATTGAGGAAATGTGGGTTGTTGTTTGTTTTGGTGGGAAATTGTTTATTCAGAAGTTACTGTGATTCTCGCACTTCTTTTCTGATCGGCGTGTGAGAGGAAATAAAAGAGAAGTTTTTTGAGGTTTAGGTTTCTGAAAAATTTGATCTTTATGATATTTGATCTTGCTGTAATTTGTAAACATTGACTTTCGTTACAACCCAACCTAGCATTTTCGAAATGTTAGGCTGATAAAATTTTGGAAAAGTAAGTTTAGAGAACTTTCTTGAGCTTTTGATTACTTAAAACTTTAATCTTTATGATGTTTGATTTTGCGATGATTTGTCAGCTTTCATTTTTCTTAGAACCCAAGTGAGCATTCGCTTTCGAAATCTTAGGTTGATAAAATGTTGGAAATCAAGTTCAGAGAGAAGTCCTCTTTGTTGTATAAGAACTCAGCAAGGACAGAGCTTCTAGTTGATTGAACTATTAGGTGGTTTGTTAAGGTTTGTGTTTTCTTTTTCTGGTTATCCGAAGCTGAGATGCTTTCGTTCTTTGTTTTTTGGTTTAGGCAAACTGTCCAATCTGATGTTCCGTCTTCATCATCTGCACCTGCGAATGCAGTTCCATCATCTTCATCTGTTCAGCGTCGCAATGCAATTCTTGTGAGCCACAGACAGGTCTAGTACTCTTCATCCAATGGTACTTGGTGTGTTTTTCTTAGAGTTTTAGACAATGCATTGCATCTTTTCAAATTTAACTGTTTAAGATAATGGTACTTCTTCCTTACGATTTGAAAGTTGGCATACTTTGGCTGAACAGTGAAACATGAGTAGAACTAATGAATATCAGGTAACCATTGACCACATTTTTGAAATTTTAATGTGCCGATCTTAGTATTTTCAGTAATGGTGTCGTTGACACTGGCGGTTTTCAAACCTTATTACTTATGCGATATATGTGATGTCCTTTTTTTGCAAGACTTCTTAAGATTCCCTTATTCCTATGTTTATACATTTTGATGTCAGTGTGTACGAAATTTGTGACAGAAAAAAGGCTGTAACTGCACAAAAGGATAAGATGGATTTTTGGTTAGTTTTGGGGTGTCGGTGTAGTGAATGATTAGCCAATTTGATGCAACCATTACTCAGTACTTAATTTTGAAAATTGGATCTGAAAGTCCATGTTTTACATTTGTAGCCTTAACATGATACGGGGTCTAGAATAGCTCCAAATATTTATTGCCACAAGCAGAGTAAAGTTCATGATCAGCCTTTGCATCGTTTAGCAATTTTTCACTCCGCAGTCCTATTATTGTGAACTGAGTGCAAAATTTAATTCCTCCTTACAGAAGGGAAACCCATTGCTGAAACATATTAGAAATGTGAGGTGGGAGTTTGCAGATATTGTTTGTGACTACTTACTTGGGCAAAGCTCATGCGCTCTCTATCTCAGGTTTGAACATTTGCACGTACGTCATACCAAGTTATATATGTGAATCTATAGCCAGGATGCTGGGGTAAATATGATACAACTGTTATGTGAAACTTACACAGTATGACAGTTTATCCAATATGATTTCTCATCTAGCTACCTTTGCATTTATTTTCTCATGAAAAAAGGGAATATCTAGATGGAAATTGACTAACAGTACACAGCAATGATATCGTAGTTGCCTTAACTTTTGAGCTTTAGGTGTTTTTAGACTCGAGTTGATGATGCCTAACTCATGCTAATTTTAATACGATGAAACGTATAAGTTGATTTTGATTTATATGATATGTATGTTGACCAATTGTTGTAGTCTTCGGTATCATCTGCTGCATCCAGACTACCTATATTTCCGTATCAGAGAATTGCAAAAGAACTTTAAACTTCGTGTTGTCCTTTGCCATGTTGATGTGGTAAGCCGTTGTGCCAATATTGTCTTTCATAGCCTTATCAGTAATTTTTTGTTCATTTTATCCTAGTTTATACCTTTGGCGTAACTCATTGGACGTACAGAGTGAGCAGTTCTTTTTCTGCCTTTATAATAGCTGACTTGCTCACTATTTCTATTGGTTTTCAGGAAGATGTAATCAAGCCTTTACTTGAAGTTACTAAAACTGCTCTGCTTCATGAATGCACATTATTATGCGGTTGGAGGTATAAATATTTTGTTTTGAACTGCAAGCCAAAAATGTAAACTTGGCAACGATCTTTTTTTCCATGACTCTGATATTGGAAAGTTATATTTGATATTCTTCTCGTAAGCTTTTCAAGAACATGATTAACTATTTTAATGGGGATCAAGTATCGTTAAAAGGGTCTCTGTTTGTAAAGGTGTTTAGCTTTAGCTTACTCCCGGTAGCTTAGTTTTTGTTAGTTTCTTTGACCGTAGATGTGCTTCTAACATGTTCTTTTATAGCTTGGAGGAATGTGGTCGATACTTGGAGACTATAAAAGTCTATGAAAACAAGCCTGCAGACATTATTCAAGGTCAAATGGATACAGACTATTTATCGCGGGTATTAGTACAGTTGAGGTCGACTAATCAGTTATATTCTTCATGTAGAGAAATTAGAGTCTTATCAAATTATTTGCTTAATTTGCGAAAATATCTGGTATGGATTGTATAATTTATGACACTCTGAATTCATTGAACTGAACCTTGTCTATTTTGGGTAGCTAAATCACTCGTTAACGACAGTTCGACATGTTAACAAGACTGATGTTGTCACCCTTGGTACTACGTTCGGGGTATGCCTCCAGTTTTGCACTGAGAATTCATTGGCAGATAGTGTGGTTTTTACTTTTTAGTAATGTTGAAATATCATTCTCATGTTTGCAGTCTCTTTCTCATATCATGGATGTTTCCATGGAAGATCTAGCTCGTTGCCCTGGGATAGGAGAGCGTAAGGTATTCTCTGTCGACCTTTTTTCCTTTTAATGTTCAGACCAATATACGATGGGAGGCATAACAATTGTACCTTTTTTGCCTTGCTTATCAGGTGAAACGTTTGTATGATACATTTCATGAACCATTTAAGCGTGTGGTTGCCAGTCGCCCTGCTGTTCCAGAAACCTCTGTCCCGAGCAATGCTGAACCTCGTTCAGTGGATGAGGATAAAGCAGAAGCGGAAGCAGAAGACGAAAGCAAACTTGGGAAGAAAGAACCGAAATTGAGTGTTAAGTCAGCCTTGTCTGCTGCCTTTTCCAAATATACTGATAAAGTTAATAGAAAGAGCATCAAGTCACAAGGAGAGAAACAAGGAGAAGCAAGTACTGCCATGGAAGCTGAAACTGAAAACAAATGAGTCGAAATTCAGGGTTAGGTTCACTGTAACTGTTGCATTCTTCACAGCCGGTAGTTCATCGACAAAGTTTCATTGCCTGAAATCTATCTGCTGATAGCACCATCTTAGGCGGATTTACGGTTCTGGAAATGTACTTGGGTTGTTGTACGTTTAGGAAACTATTACAAATTTACACACGAAATGCTCTTCGTGTACGTTCATCTTCGAAGTTAAGGGTTTGTTTGTAACTTTCTTAAACGATTGAGAGCTTGTTTGGTATCCAGCAAAAGTTTACGTGTCAGCCTTTAGAATTTTTGGAATTATTTTGGACTCCACAAATGCCCTCACACCTGCTGGGGTGCATGTAGAAAAAAAGGACAGTAGGTGTAGGTGTCCCAAGCTACTTTGAGAGTTGTTTCCTGATTTGATGTTGATCTCCTTCTTTGACTTTGAGATAGACTATTCTAGGAAAAGGAAATCAATTGCCCCCAATACTAATTTAATTCTGCCTTAAGTAGGGGATTAAATAAATTTGGAGAACAATCTTCATCCCTACAAGGAAGAGAGAAACCAGAGGAAATTTGTTTCCCTCCCCTAGCTCTTTTTTATTTATTGCCCTTGCAAAGAGTCGTTTCTCATCCGCGCCGCACCAAGGTAAGAAAAAATTTAATTTTCCTTCTTTTTAATTTTCTAGAGCCTCGGGGCTTGAAAAATCAGCTCGGCGAGGGCTGAGGAGGTGTGAGAAAAGTGGCCGGGGTGCCATGGTGCTGCTAGTAGCGCAGGAAGTAGCTCGGGCTGTTGGTGGTACGGCTTGGGGACTGGCTGGGGTGGGCCAATGGCTCATCTCGGCTTGGGTCGAGGATTGGTGAGCTAGGACTGGTGGGCATGGGCCCATGCAAGTGAAGGGAGAGAGAGATTGATGCGAGCCGGGTCTCCTCCGCCAACTAGGCTCGCCGCTATGAAGAGCGGGAAGGTAGATTATGTTGCTAAAGTAACTACTGGGCATGTTCCTCCCTCTGTCGTGACTAATTCGTTTGCTGAGAAGGGGAAGTCTACTCGCATGGGCAGTTGTGAGAAGTCCACCGAGTCTGGTTCTAAGGAATTTCTCGAGGTTTGTGCGTTGCTGAAGGTTGACCTGCATGAGGACGTCAATGTACGCGCCAAGTTCGTTGACAGTGTCGAGAAGGTGATCCGCTTAGACTATTTTGCGAAGCACTCTGTCTACTTGAGAAGGTCCTTCCTGCTTGCTACAATATAGAAAAATTTGATCCTTGCAGCTGAGACTATGCATTACTGTTCAATCGGGTCACTGTGATTTAAGTGTTTGTAAAATGATAAGGTCCATCTGCTTTGTACAATTAAAGGTTACATGATGAAGTGGAATATGCATTAAATTGTGGTTTTGCATTATTTAGAGATGGTGTTGATTGGTTTGACTGTGGTTTTGCATTATTTAGAGATGGTATTGATTGGTTTGATTGGCTTTTGAATTATTTAGAGATTGGTGTGTTGAATTTTGGTTTTGCAGAACTTTCTGAAGTGAAATATGCATTAAATGTTTTGTGAAATATGGATTTTTGAATTGGGCAGTTGTGCTGCTGGTTTTTTTTGGGTTGAATTTCAACTTCTACATAGATTATGATTAGTAATCTCTCATGGCAGTTTGGAAATGATAATTTGTTTACGAGCTTGTGTGCTGTAATTGAGTGCATTATCCTCATTTTACTTTTACCAGGTTATCTCATGCATGTGTGAAGCCCAATTACCACATGCTACACATCACCTGATTTGTGTTGTCTACATGCTAAATTTGAAAATTCGCCATATGTAAGAGCATATGTGGAAGGATAAATTTTGTTTGAATTGTGAAAGGCAAAGTATGAAAAAGTAAATAGGGAAAGTATTTAGCATTTCTCATCCTACTAACTATTTAACCTACTAACAAAAAGTAAAATTTAAAGTAAGCAAGCGCGCGCACGATAAATCCAACTCATTACAAAGAAGCAAGCACTCTATAAATAATGGGTATTGCTATCTACACAACAGTTTTTACTTCTCACACACTCTTCTCAATTTTCGGCTGTCGGATCTGAAGCACACTACTCGCCTTTCATTGTTCCTCCAATTCATAGATATAAGATAAGAAATAGTAAATACGAATTTGAAATCTCCAAGTCATACAAACGAAAGTACTATGTTCAATTTAACATACGCAACATGGTCAAGGCAAAGTTAAAAGCAATATAGCAGGAGAAAAAAAAAGATAAACAAAAACCACAAAACAGCAATGCCTTCTCATGCGAGGCAGCAGAGCGGCTAAGGTCGAACAGCTTTGGTGAGTAGAGTGAAAAACATTCTTGCTCAGCGATGTCCATTCCCCTTTGAGCAGCATTGCCTTATCCTTCTTAAATCTTTTCTTAAACTTTGAGGTACGAGTCCCTAATGGCACTCATTTTTCCGACAACCACATCCATAAGCATCCGCTCTCTTGGTGATATTGCACAGCAATTGAGTCCTATCTGCATCACTGCAACTAAGCATTCCTGTAATTTCTTTGCTTTAGCTAGGCTGCGATTGGTACGTCTGGGCACAACTCATTCTTGTACTATGTCATCGTTAACATCACCATCTGCTTCGAGCTCAATGAGCAATGAAGGGTCAACAACGTCCATCACATGATCACGCAAAGCCATGGCTGCAAATTGGTATATGCTTAGACCTTCTTTAAACATGTCATCAGTAGGTCTTTTTCTCGTGAACATTTCTAGCAACAGTATCGCGTAGCTGTAAACATCTCCCAGTATTGAAATTTGACCTCCCACGCCATACTCTGCCATTGTTAGCAGACAAACATGTGTATCTTATCATAGCACTCATAAATTCATAATCCAGCTCAACAAAGCTCTTTAAGAATTAGTTAGTTGTAAGACTTGCATGGTTAATTACTATGTAAACTAATCCTTTTAGTGTTACTTCTAATTAATCAAACTTAACTCTGTATATATAAACAGGATGTATCCAGACTTGTATCTTATCGACATTTCATCCAATCAATTCTAAAGGTTGTTATTTAGTCGCTGCTTCTTCTTGCTTGAGATAAAGTTTATTAATATTTTCTAAATACGATTTCATGAAGTCAATGTGGAACTCGACTAGCAATGACATATATAAATAAGAAATCATATGCAATTGATTTTACAAATAGATACCTTCGTTATAAATTTTTACGTTATGATTTTGTGTGTGTCAAAAATAAGAATTAATTTAGTAATAAGTTATTAGGAACAAAAAAAGAAACAGAATGACAGAAACTAATTATTCGTACCTGGAGGAATGTAGCCTACAGAACCCTTCAACTCAGATGACATGGTTTGACTGAAGGAGGGATCATTTGATGTTTCCAAGAGGAACCTTGCTAAACCAAAATCCCAACATGGGCTACCAAATCTTCATCAAGAAGTACATTGCTCGGCTTTAAATCACAATGAACAATGAACGTTTCACAATGGTGGTGGAGATAATCTAACGCATAAGCAACATTAAAGGCAATGTTCAATCTTTGCATAAAACTCAATCTCTTATTTTGAGATTGCACATCTCTTGGATACAACCACGAGTCTAGACATCCATTTTTCATGAACTCGAAAACTAGACTCTTGAAGTCCTTGCCCTGATTATCAGTGCTTGAGCATGCAGTTATGATCTTGAGAAGATTACGATGCCTAACATTTCTTAAAACTTTGCATTCATCGATGAAACTCTTAGAAGCTCCCTGTTGTTGAAGGTTTAATACCTTAACAGCAACTAATGTTCCATCACTAGGAGTTACCCCCTTATAAACAGAACCGAAACTTTCCGAACCAATCAGATTATCCACAAAGAACCCATTAGTTGATTCAACGAGTTGCAAGTAGGAGACACCTGATTTCCAGTCCTTATAAGAACGTGAAGTTACAAGTCTATCTCTTGACATTTTCACCATTGAACAAGCTACAAAGAAGCATGATAGAGCAATTATGAATGCAAGCGCATAGGCTATAGGGATGACTACTTTTGGGGAAAATAGTCCTCGAGATGAATGGTGCTTTTTTGGGGGGCATGGAGGTAGATATAATTGTGCGATGCCACCACAGAGCCTATGATTTCCAACAACAAAGACACCACTAACATTTGCAAAAATACCTTATTTAGGCGACTCGCCCTCAAAATCATTATACGAAAGATTGAGATACTTGAGAGCACCAAGCTTGCCTATGAATTCCGGAATCCGGCCAGACAAGTTGTTGCTTGAAATATCAAGTTTTTCCAAGCCTTTTAAATCTTTAACAATTTGAGGAATTGTTCCTTCAAACTTATTACCTTGCAAATACAAGTGCTCCAAATTACCACAACTGCCGAGGGTGCTCGGTATTTCACCTGATAAATTGTTTCTTAATACATTTAACTCCGTGAGATGCACTAAATCACCCACCTCAAAGGGCAGTGGACCAGTCAAATAATTGTCAGACAGGTCTAAAGAAATTGAAAGGGTTGAAAGCCCCATAAGCATTTTAGGTATGGTGCCCGTAAGGTTGTTACTGGAAAGGTTAAGAACTAATAGGTTTTAGCAGTTTCCAAGACTTGGAGGTATACTTCCCTCAAACATGTTTTCAAGCATGTAGAGTTTTAACAGTGAAGTCAGGTTACCAAGGGAAGACAGGATTGGCCCAGAAAAATTGTTAGCTTCTAAATGCAACTCTTCTATCTTCCCAAGCTTCCCAATTTCATCAGGAACACTACCACTCAAATAGTTTCCTTCCACAGCTATAACAGTTAAGTTTATAAGATTTCCAATGCCATTGGGCAGGCTTCCATGTATAACATTTCCTCCTAGACTAAGAATATTAAGTTGGGTCGAAAGGTTGGCAATGGATCCCGAAATTCCTCCTCCAAAATTATTATAGGCAAGAATCAACTTCTCCAAACTAGTGCAATTAGCCAAGAAACTGAGGAAATTCAAGTCACCAACTTTTCTATTTTCTAGTTGATTCCCTGCAATGTTTAGCAGAACTAAGTTGCGCAAGCTTCCTAGACTTTCACCAGGGACTGTCCCAGGGAGGCCGTTTAGAGAAAGATCAAGAGTCTGAAGTCTAGAAGCATTTGACAATGATATAGGAATATTTCCTCTGAATTTGTTCATACTGCAGTAAAGGTGTACGAGATTAGGAAGCATAGTGCCGAGATTTTGTGGTAGCTCTCCATGCAACTGGTTGTGAGTAACACTAAAAATGTGTAAGGAAGAAATATTGTAGATAGTGGAAGGGATCATACCAGATAGATTATTGTCCTCAACTACGAACATCTCCAATCCTGTTATATGGCCCAGTTCAACGGGTATGCTTCCTTGAAAATTGTTCTTGCCAAGAAAAAGATTGCTCAACAAAGAAAAGTTTCCTATCCAAGGTGGGATGGTTCCAGTGAGATTGTTACCATAAAGCAATAGATATTGTAAATTCAACAATGAACTGAGTTGGTTCGGAATGGATCCGATTATCCGATTGTATTCTAGATTAAGCAATCTTAGTTGTGTGCATTGAGACATATTAGTTGGAATTTTCCCACGAAAGGAATTGTGAGAAAGGTTGAGATATTGTAGGCTTTGTAGACGACCAATTTCTGGAGGAATTTCCCCATGAAAGTTGTTTCTTCTCAGGTTGAGACGTCTAAGATGAGTAAGATTTCCAATGGACGGCGGAATGACGCCTACCAACTCTTTATCTTCCATGTCCAGAATCAAGACTCTTTCGGTGGCATGGTAGCATGTAATGCCTACCCAACTGCAGAAGTGGATGGAATGATTCCATGAGCTCGTGACATTGAAAGGATCTTCCGTGATTCTCTTCTTGAAGTCGAGCAAAGCCAAGCGATCAGATTTGTTTCCAAGAAGAGTAGGGCTAGGAAGTGCTGCAGATTCCAAACAAGTTCTCATGCATAAAAGAATGAACCCATGCAGGAATTTCAGCAAAACCAATTTACAGTTGCTACGTGAATGCTCCATCATTGTTCTAAGACAGAGCAAATCAGAAAATCGAAGTTTAATTCACACAAAAGCATACAACAGAAGAAATCTTATCACATGTAAGAAAGAACACTTGATTAGATGGCCACATAGATTAAGATAGACCAACTTAGTCCACAGCTTCCCTATCATTTCTTGAGCCACATAACAGTCTGATCCTAATATTAGCTTTAAAAGTTAGACTTAAAAGGTTAGACTTCGCCTTGGTTTGGTACTGAGGTAATTCTGAAAAAAGCTGGGAGCTTTTTTGTGTTTAGTAAACATTTAGCTTCAGCTTTTTTCACAGTTTTGGATGAAAAAAAGTCAAAAACAAGAAGCTGCAAAACTCAGCTTTAAAAAACCGATTTTTTTTCACATCTGTTTTACATAAAAGTTTACCAAACACTATAATACTGTTTTTTTTTTTCAAAAGCACTTTTACAAAAAAGTTTACCAAACACTCTGCTGTTTTATTTCACAGCTGCTTATTCTCACAGCACAGCAGAAACAACATTTTTTTCAAAGCACAACAATACCAAACATAATATATCTACAAAAGGTACAAAACATAATATATATATACACACACACACACAAGTAAGACACATTAATCTGTGATACTGGTTAATTAAAAAAAAATCTATGATATAGTTAAATAAATTCAATTAACCTGTTATTGATTAGAAAAATTAAAAATAAAGTTTATGAATGGGGTTCATGTGAACTATTGTGAATGATGTATAATAACAGAAGAAGATTTAATCTCTTGTGAAAGTGAAAGATTGAAGAACTCAGAAAAACCAAGAAACTTGAACAAGAAGATTGGAAAATACTGTGTCTATTGAAAACTGTATGTAGAATATTACAGTCGGATGCTAGCTAAAGGTTTACATATATAATGACTAATAAACCCATAATAGCCGTCTTAGCCAAATCCTAGCTGATCTTATCCAAAATCTCGTAACAAATCCCACCAGATTCTAACTAAATCTTTTCAACAGTATTTTCTGACATGACAGCCACCACTATCCTACTGCCATGTGCCTTTATATACGATCAGTTCAAAGCAGGAAGAAAAAGAACAAGAAATAACAAAATGAAAAAGAAATAAGAGGTAATAATTAAAAGAAAATTAATGAAAATAGTTTGAAAACTTTAGCTTTTAACGATAAAGACAAAATAAAAGTTAAAGTGAATAATATCATGATTGACTTTTTAATGTAAAAATGTGATTTTTCGCTAAAGTAAACAGTACCGAAAGTTTTTTGTTAAAGTTTCCAATAATTAAAGAGATAATGAGAAAAATATTTAATTTTTATAATAAATTTTATCATTAAAAAGATCAATATTGATAATAAAAGAATCCTGAAATCAAGAGATTGGACTAATTTTAATAAACTAAACTATTCCTAATAATATAGTTCAAATTTGTTTTCCATAGGAATGGAAACATCTCACTTGTAATCGATAAATATCATTAGACCGTAATAATAAGTTTCTAAACTATCCTAATATTAGCTTAAAAAGTTAGACTTATATCAAGTTTCCTAATTGGTAATATCCATTTGACATGGGGACTTCATTTTCTCAAAAGAATAATATTTTATTTAATTACTTGCCAAAAAAAATTCACAAGATTCATAAAAAGTTGAAACTTCATATTTGTGAAAGAGAGAGACAGATTAGGTGCTGAATGGCATCATGAAAATTGTTCAAACAATACCATGAAAGGACACTCAACTTGTCTTCAGAAGTTCTTCCAAATCATACATACAAAAGAAAAATATCAAACAAAACAAGCAGTGGCACCTTTTTGTTTTCGTAACCTTTGGCCGCTACAGTAACGTTTGTGGGTGCCTACTCCTTGACTGATCGGTTTAGTCACCGTGTAGTTACGAATAAAGGGATGCCAACATAACTGTTGCCTCCTTGTCACGATTAATTACAGTTCGTTAAATATGGAAAAAAAATTGAGAAATTTTGAAGGAGAAGAAAGGGCTTTGAAGGCAAAAGCTAGAAATGGAAGGTGTGTGGGGACTATGATCTATTAACTGGAAAGGAAAAGCAAAAGAATACGCACAGAGAGAGAGAGATAGAGAGAGAGATGGGATTTAAACGAGACGGCAGAGAGAGGAGAGGAAGCAAAAGCAAGAGTGGTAATTAATGATAATTAGTAGAGTGAAAAATGTCATTGTCAAATGCACTCACATTTTCTCTTAATTTCAGTGGTAAAAAATAATAATGTATATGCATTATGGTATGTGTTCGATCCCCAACCAGTGACGGAGCCACAGAGAGGTCAGAAGATGACTGGGCTTATCCTGAATTCATCTTTTATATGTATTATCTGCACGCCTTCACACCAATGAGCATGTGGGTTTTGCAATTCCAAGAGGTCTTGTTGTCGAGATTTGCTGGCGGGTATACTAACATATTTCAGATTTTTTTTTACTAAAGAAAAAAAAAACCTTTATAATTTGCCTTCTGTTTACCATATAAATACCAAACCCACTTATTTTTTTGTAATAATTAGCCTTATGTTTTACCATATAAAAATCATATCCACTTTTTTGGACAGTTAATATAAAATAAGGGGTAAAACAAGACCTAGAAGGTCTAGGACAAGATCGGATTTTAAGTCTTGACTAAAAAAATTTGTTTGAATCTAACGTATTAATCTTTTATTTATCAAAGCTCATAAACAAGTTTTGTTCTTATGATATATTAATCATTTCAATACTAAAAATTTAAACTCTACTACTCTTGTTTGATTAAAATTTTCCATTCCAATACAAAAACCAAAACCTTTAATTTTTCTCCCATTCAATAAATTGCAATTACTTTGTTTAATTATTTTTGTATGGCTGAAAGGTCCCTTCTATTCTAGATTTCTAGCTCTGCCACTGTCTCCATGGATTCCCTTCTCCCTCTAATATTTAACAATTTAATCCACTAACGCTAAAAAAAAAAATTTATGCATCAATATATTAAATGGAAGCGAATAAATTAATTGCGAACTTTTCATTCTTACAATTCGAACCTAAGACCTCTTGTAAGAAAAATATCACTAAACAATATTAATAAGTGACAAACATCTTTTCCTTTACCGCCGTGTCTTATACTTAAGGAATAATGGAAGAGTTAGACTAACAAATGAGGTCTAGAGTGATAATTTATGAAGACGAAAATGACATTGTTTGGTACAAATACACCAAATGCACTCACTTTTTCTCCGCTACTATTTCTCGTCCTTTTAAAATACAAAATCATTATTTTCGATATACTTTAAATTTTATAATAAGTAGATAATTCAATCAAATCATAGACACTAAATAAGCAATATATATTTATTACGTAGAAAAATGACACATAGTTAAGGATGAGGATTATCTCCTGATCATCTTTGTGGGAATCCTAGAAATCCTCACATCCTAACCGTTTATTTTAAATCATGGGGTTAGTTTTTTTCAGATACTATTTGTGTTTAATTTTAAATAAAGAAAGTCAAATGATTTCTGACCGCACGATATACAATGAATGACTAAGATGTGAAGATCCCTAGGATCCCCACAATTTGAATCCGAATGGGATCCAAATCCCATAGTTCAAGGCCACTAACTGTCCATTAAATTCATATTCATGTTTCAATGGAGTTTGTTTTTTCTCTGGCCAAACAATTCTAGTACCCCTTTGAAACGTTGTGGAATTCTAAGATTGCTATATGGATTAACTCGTTGACTGGAAGTCTTTCCTGCACATTGTGGAAGAAAGCAGATGACCACGGTTCACATTCGCACCCCACTAGTTTGGGGATTTGAAAATAAGATGAGGGACGAGAGTGCTGGCTGCCAAAGATAAGCACTTAGGCAAAAGGTATCTGGTATAAATAAATTAGGGAAAATGACATAAAATCTTTAGACCCAAATAGGACAAACCGGTCATGCACATCATGCACAAAAGTGAAATGATGAAAATACCCACATATAAATTGTAAGAACTCACAAGTGATTGCGTCATTTTTTCTAATTTCAAAGAGAGGTAGACCTGGCAATTTCTTAGGCCATCTCCAACCGAAAGAAGGCCAGAGGGCTTGTTTTAGCCCTATAGCCCTCCAACAAATTAATATTTTAATGAACAGTGCAGGGCCATATTTCTTACCATCTCCAACCGAGGGGCCAGAGGGCCATAGGCCAAACATAACCATGTGACAAAAAATCATCTCTAACCGAAGGCCAAAGGGTCATAGGGCCAAACATAATTTATTATTTAAATTTAAAAGCTACAACAACTTAAATTTAAAAACTACAACTTAAAGTGGGCGACACTTGTCCAAGCAATTCCAAACCCTGCAAATGACGCCGAAAAGTGGTTTACCTTACACCAAGAGGCATACTGGAAAGATGTTAAGAGAGCTTTCGGTATTCTACAAGCACGGTGGAAGATCATCAAGGAATCGGCAAGAGGATAGAGTCGAGAAAATTTGGACTCCATCATGATGTCTTGCATCATATTACACAACATGATTGTGGAAGATGAGCGAGATGGGTATATTGATGGAGAGTTTGATGACGACCAAGAGGATCCAAATAGGTCAAGAAGGGCTCATGCAAAAATATATGATGGACCTAATTTGCCTTTGAATCCAAAAACTGGTAATATCTCTTTTAAATGAGTACATGAGGCGCTATAGGATGATACATTCTCATGCCACAAACAAGTACTTACAACAGGATCTTGTTGCACATCTTTGGGCCAAAAGAAGCATGGAATGGGCATTTAAGTTTTATGTTGTTAAATATTTTTTAAAATGTTGTTTAAGTTTCATGTTGTTAAATGTTTTTTATGTTATATAATTTTTATGTTGTTTAATGTTATTTAATGTTATTTAATATTGTTTAATATTGTTTAATGTTGTTTCATGTTACAATGTTATTTAATGTTGTTTAATGGTTTAGGAAGTTATAGGGAAAAAAATAGAATTTTTAAAGTTTTTTAAAAAAAATTTGATTTAACGTCTAGCTGACGTCAGCATGTTATCGTTGCATTCAAATCCTGGCCCGACCCGGGGTTGGTTGGCTGGTTGGGTTAGGCCAACCGGTTAGCCCTTTTCTCCTTTTTTGGCCCAGTAGGGCCCACGAGCCATTTGGCCTAACCCTCAGTTAGAGACGGTTTTCGTGTCATTTCAGACTATTTTTGGCCCTCTAGCCGGATCGGTTAGAGATGGCCTTACACAACCAGTTAACACGACATAAAAATAACTGGTTTCGGGTCAACACGATAACTAATCGAACCGTTATCGGGTCACACGATAAGAACCCGTTAATAACAGGTCCTTAACAGGTTCACACGAGGATGACACGTGAGTAACCTATTTCAACACGTTAAGAAAAAAGTTATTTTGATGATTTTAATTTTTTAAACTAGTAAAAAAACTTACTACGAAATACAATAGCCATAGTGTATATGTATATATTGTATATTAAATATGTATTATTGTATTATTATTCTAATATAAATTAAAAAATAATAATTTTTATTTATTTTTATAGTATATTATAGGCAAAGAGTGAGATTAAAAAATTATAAAACACATTAAAAATAAAATATCAAGTAATTTAAATACCAACACATTAAAAAATAAAATAATTAATTTACAAGTGCAAAAAATGTGAAAAAATATGTAAACGCTCATGATCGCATTCTCTACGCTTTGAGATGGGTACATCGTCGTTTGAATTTTTAAAACCATACAAACCCTCATCAATAGTATTTTTAAGGGAGTTCAAAATAAATAAAATCCATAATGATTAATGTACAAGTCTGAAAAATGTGAAAGCATATATAAAAGCTCGTGATTCCATCATCTACACTTAGACGATGGTTACATGGTCGTTTAGAGTTTTAAAACCCTCCAAATCTCATGTATAGTGTTTTTATTTTAGTGCAAAATTAATATATCAAGCCAAAGTTCTAATATCATTCCCTTGGTGATTTACGAAAATTGAAGAGTTTTATTGTCAAAACGTTCAAGGTTCCTCAACCTTGGAACACAACTCCCTTCATTTTGTATATCCTTGAACAGTTGGTATATAGTAGTAATGTACTAATATTTTTTCATTATACTCTTTTGTTGGAGTATGTAATAGTTGAAGGACAAATGTTTTCTTTTATGTTTTGAAGTAATATTTATGTGGCAATATGGTATTCATATACTAATATAGTATTATGTTTTCCATTTTTTTGGGGTCAAATTATGTTTTCATTTTCATTATTTCTTGATTTAAAATATATTTTCTTTCACGAGTAACTGGTCAGGTTATATTACCTAATAATATTAACTGATAGATTTCGGGTCGGGTCATATTACCCGTTTACTTTAATGGGTGTTACACGACACGACCCATTAAGTTATCGGGTATGTCATGAAAACGGCACGAATATGAAAAACACGACACGAATGCCAGGTCTAAAGATAGGGATGTCGAGAAAGATGTGTGAGGTCTGGGTTTTTGGGTTGAGCTCAGATCTGTAAGCTCTGATTTCAAAGAGAGGGAAGTCTAGAGAAAGCTCAGAAGAGTGAGGTCAAGGGTTTTGGGTTGAGCTTAAAACTGTGAGCTCTGATTTTGAACACATGGATGTCGAGAGAAAGCTCAAAAGGGTGAGCTTGGGGATTTTGGTTCCAAAAATTGTGTTAACTATTGCCATGGATCACATCAACCATGCTAGAGCTAACTAGGTAAGACAATCTAGGAGCGACAAAATGCGTCACTGAATGACATGAAATTAGCCAAAATTTGATAGATGTGTCTGTGAAGCATTTTATGTCACAATCATGTGTCGGCATATGAAATTACTCTATTCTAAAGTTGGGGAGGGGTAGAATTGGCGTTTCAAAACATGTCCAAATGGTTTCTTTTCTCTCCGGTGTGAGAGTTTTAAGTGGCTTTCTTAGTTTCTTCCCTGTATCAAATTGATCCCATCTTAACTGCTGATTATAATGTTCTTGTTCTCCTTTTACTTCTGATTGTCATCTCTTCAAGTTGCTCCCCTCTTTTTGTCTTTTCACCTTTATCTCTATCTTGCTTCTCTTGTATTGTCCCATCCCCTTGTGGGTTTCTTTTCCCTCTCCTATGGGGAATTACTGACGGTTGCTTTGGGTCAAATGGACTCACAACTGCCACGGTATCTCGGTGGGGAGTTAATAACTCCAACTACTCACTACACAAAAGTAAAAGCTCATTTAGCTGAGAGGGTTTTAAATTTACAATAATTTTTTACCGTACAATATATAATAAACAGATGTTATTAAAGGATTTTTAGAATTCTCACAAAGATGATCTGACGAGGATTCCTTATTAGGAAGCATGGACCTTATTCGTGAATCTAGTACCATAGTCAAAGTCAAAGTTCACTGTTGTGCGAGCTTAGCTGATCCAGTTCCCTGGTGGAAAGTGTTTCTCGATCATATGGCGCAAGGGGAAGTAGAAGATTTGGATGTTCATTTGGAGGAATCTATGGAGCTGGCTTCTATGGAACATGGGACCAGGCTTATCGGTGCTGCTTTGGTGGCAAAACATTAAATAAGTGGGGAGTAAGAAATGTCCTGAGATCATCCTGGAGGGAGTTTGGAGATATTCAAATAAAATGGGTTAGAGATAATTTGTTTGTCATTACAGTCAGAGATGAAGAAATTGTAAGCAAGATATTGGATCAGGTGCCATGAAGCAAAACTTTGTGGTCAAGAGATGGCCACAGGAACTTGCCCTTGAAGAGGTCCAGATGGAGATAGTGTCGTTCTGGGTTCAAATTAGAGGGGTTCTATTAAACCTCTGCACTGAGAACAATGTCAGAAGATTTGCACGGGAAATTGGAGAGCTTATAAAAATGGAAGATCTATCAATTGCTAGGGGATTTCTAAGAGTCAGAGTGAACGTAAATATTAGGAATCCTCTGGTAACAGGCTGTTGGGTACCAAGGTCCAATAATAGAGAGACATGGATCGAATTCCGGTACGAAAGGTTGTAAGATTTCTGCTATAGATGTGGCAGAATCGGACATGTAAACACTAATAGCGCGTTTATTAACCCGTAATCGGAATGAGAATAAAGAATCTGATTCCGATTATGGATTATACATGTGTTTACTAAAATTGTGAGGAATCAAAAGTGCTTTGGGCCCACACAAAAAATGGAATCCAATTCCTGAAATTGGAGGATTTGGATTCCCAACATATACAAGGTATTTGGATTCCGGATTACCCAAGCAATCGGAATAATAATTTTTTTCCCTTTATGCCCTCACTTACTTTCATTATTTCCAAGATTATCCTTTTAACCCTAGACTTAAAAATGCTCGTAACAATTTCTTTCCATGTCTTTCTAGCTCATTAAGCATAATTCTATGCTTATTCACATTATGCACAACTCTGTACATATGTCGAAGAGAAAAAACTACAACTTGAGCAAGAAAATTTAGATATTAAAGTCAAGAATTAAATTTATAAAAAAATAAACAAAATCATTTTAGCATGTCTATGAAATAAAAAAGCAATTTAATTTTTTCTTACTATTATATACTATATCAAATTTTATTAAAAAAAATATATAAAATATTTGATTTGAGACAAGGGTATTTTAGTAATCATACTGGTTTATATTCTGATTCTACTGAATTAGTAAACAGTTTTATGGAATTGTATTCTGATTCCGGATAGTTTTAGTAAACAACTTCAACAGGAATCTGATTCTAATTCCACCTCATTTCAATTCCTCATCAATCCAATTCCTCCTCAATTCAATTCCTCTCTATTTGATTACGGATTAGTAAACGCGCTATGAGTGTTCATTTGGCCAAAACATAGGAGGAGCAGCAGGATATGGGGAATGGACACGAACTGCAGCAATCAGAGATGCTCAAGAAAATCTTAGTCAGGTGATGTTTTCCTAGGAGAGTAATGATATTCATATCATGTTTTTATACCACATTTTCATACCATTTTAGGTGGTATTTGATGTGGACAGCCACATCATTTGAATTAATCAGATTTTTAAATTTAGTTCATTATTTAATAAACTAATAATTAAGAAAAACTAATTAATTAAATGATGATTGTGGTATACGAAGAGTTCTTCTCTTTT
This sequence comes from Heteromeles arbutifolia, assembly GCA_024362995.1. Taxonomy (NCBI): domain Eukaryota; kingdom Viridiplantae; phylum Streptophyta; class Magnoliopsida; order Rosales; family Rosaceae; genus Heteromeles; species Heteromeles arbutifolia. The sequence goes on along the minus strand of JANCRC010000017.1, from coordinate 11,520,137 downwards.
CTTTCCTTGGATTTTGCAAATTTTTCAATATCAGATGCCACCTAAGATGGTATAGAAATGTGATAAAAAAACCGTAGTATGAATAACATTATTGTTCTCAGGATGAAAGGAGACAGGCTGGAACAAGCAGGGACTGTGTGGGTCCCTAATACTTATACTTTCCCGTATCACCCCGGGAACAAGAGGTCTCGATAGGGAACAGGATGAGGAGTTATGATGGAGGTACTGTACTGTGGATTATGGATGGGCCTTTCACTCACGCGGAACATCACGTGTTAGGGGGAGATGGGCAGGTACTTGGGCAGTCCATGATTGTCCTTGGGCTTCGACAAAGCCCAACCCATATAGGTAACGTGGTCATTGAGGAGATGAATGCAGAAATACATAGTCATAATGTACCTAGAATTTTAAGTGGGAATGAAGAGATGAGAAGTGGGTCAAAACGTGAAACTGTGTCAACAAGGGGCTCTCAAGGAGGATCAAGTGGGCATACTGTTGCAGTAAATCCTATAAATCAGAACCTTCAACCTCTTCTTGGATCCAATTTTTTGTTTTTGATACCAAGTAATTTAGTAACATTCTTTATTTTTTTTTTAAACTACAAAGTAATTTTTTTAAATGGAATACCAAACAATTCCTAACTATATATATATATAGAAAAAGAGAGGTTCAACGTAAGGGTGGAAGTTGGAATGATGTTTCCGATTTCAACGTTAAATTTTTGAATCCAACAATTTCTGTAAATGAATATTTTCAAAAATTGGAATGAAAATTTGAATCCGTTTAGAGATTCTGAATTTCCAATCTGAAGTTTTTCAAAGTGTTCTGAATTTCTTCTGATATAAAAAGTTTCAAAATATATTGCAACATACAGTTATATAGTAAAAAGGATAAGCATATATTACAGCACAAATTAATTGGATTTGTACATATGCATATACGAAATATTAAGTTAATTAAACTATACTAGCCGATCAAGAATGCATGTGTACCCTTGTTTTCAGTAAAAAAAAAAATAGAGTAATGTTACAATCATTACCTAGTTGTACCATCTTTCTAATAGAAATATAAGATCCACCAACGCAGATGGGTCTCATCTCTATTGGAGAGATGATACAAATGATGTACAACTAACTAGGTGGTAAGAGTAACATTTAAAAATAAATAAATAAATAAGTTGTCAAGCGCAGGCTGATAAGATATCTGAACAGTTTACTTCATTTTGTAGTTTTCACATGAACCCCCCTAATACAATTTTTTTATTTTTTATTTGGAGAAATCCCTAACACCTTGGACTTGGTATTTGGTTATGAAATCTAGACGAACCAGAGGAAGCACCATAAGAGGAGTTTTTAACCAGAGGAATTAGAGACGGTACCACGTCCGTCATCAGAGGCCGATATTCGGCTTCCGGCTGCACACACATTGCTGCAATAGCTGCTATCTATAAGAACAAAAATTATAAAAAGAAAACTTTGAGTTAGTTAAAACTCTAAGAATCCATAACTTTCTGCCGACGATTATATAATTAATTGGAACGTCCTAGCTAAGCTGACCTGAATTAGATCCCGCTTTGAGAACCGCCCCTGAAGAGCTGGATCAACCATTTCCAATACTTTCTCTCTGTTAGTTAACCTTGGAAGAGCCTGATTAATCACAGTACAAAAAATTTATGTACATTTTAGTTTCATTTTGCATGCATGCATGCATACTCATCTGTTAACAGATTTACAATTGACGTACCCATGAAACAAGGACATGCTCTCCAGGAGGCCGTTTTGTGTCTACCGGCACGCGCCCTGTTAAGAGCTCTAAAAGAACCACGCCGTAGCTGTATACATCTGATTTTGTAGTGAGCCTTCCAGTCGAGGCATACCTATATCATCAAAGGTCCAAAAACTTAATGAAAAATAAAAGATCGCTCACAGTTACTGTTAAGAAACTAGTACTTACACAATGCACTTCTTGTACACAGGCATTTGAATTTTCTTTTAAGGAAATGATGGCATTTGAATTTTCTTTTAAGGAAATGATCTTCGCACATATTATTTTTCCTTTCGCACATCATTGTTTATTTGTTTTATTTAATTCAACAATCTAAATTAAACGAGTGTGCGAAAACAACTTCTCTTTTGTTATAGTCCATTTTGCTCTACCCAAGTAACAGTACTGAAGATGATAAAAAATGACAGCTAAAATAATAGTGACAGTGTATATACACCCATGTGCATGCATGCTTCCATTGCAGTGCCTATATGTTTGTTAGTATCTGAATGGTAGTGAGAGGGGGCTCCATTACAGATGATGCAGCACTCACTCTGGTGCCAGATATCCGGTGGTCCCTAGCACACGAGTTGAAATCTGACCGTTGATCTTGTCAGAACCCATCTTGGCCGATCCGAAATCCGACACCTTGGCACGAAAGTTTTGATCTAGTAGAACATTGGTGCACTTGAAGTCACGGTGTATAACAGATGGGACTGCATGTTCATGGAGGAACTCAAGGGCCTTAGCACAATCAAGGGCTATCCTCAATCGGGTCCCCCAATCCAACGGCTGATGATCGTTTGTAGGATGGAGATGGCGTTGCAGAGTACCATGGGGCATGCATTCAAATACGAGGAGCCTATGGTGCTGGTCAGCACAATAGCCAAGTAGCTCCACCAAGTATGGAGAGTGCAACCGGCTTAGTAGATCCACCTACAATAAAGAGAAAACAGGAAGAAAAAAAGGCATTGGGGTTAGCCTAGCAGTGATTGTGGATAACAGTATTATATGTTCAGAGTTCGAAACCCTTCAAACTTACTAAAAAAGAAAAAGACAAACGCAGTTGTTATTTTTAGTTTTCTCTCAAGTCCATGTGCAGGAATTGAATAAAACAGTTTAGAATGACTTTGAATCCTGAAATTTAGGGTCTAACTTTGTTTAATAAGATATTAGCACACATATTATAAGGAAAACTCCTATATCAAAACATTTGAAGGGGAAAAGTGTGGTCAGTTTTCGTTAAATACTATTCATATTTAATTTTAAATTTTAAATTTTGAAATAATTTCTGACCGCACGAAATACGATGAACGGGTGAGATCACGGGATCCTTAAGATCCTAGGAAAAGATCCGACGAGGATCCTTTCCCATTTGAAGGAAGCATAATGTGTGTGTGAGGGAGGGTTACTTAAGTCAATCCCCAAGATTTGCTTTCCCAAGTGAGGTTAGACAATCATAAAACACTAGGACTAGAAGGTCATAGCATTTTTTGAAAGAAGTGTGTTTTGTGTGTATACGAGAGAGGGAGAGAGCCAAAAATCTTTTTTTCAGAGGCGATCGAAAAATCTTTTAGTGGAGGAGGAGTTGGGATAAATATATATATATATATATATATATTTTTTTTTTATATATATATATATATATATATATATATATGTCCTTGTTCTTACTCATCTTGTTTTTGCATCTCATCACTTGATGGACATAAATAAATGTCCATATTTCAGGCAAGTTCTCTTCCTTATTCATGGAAAAGGAGTTAAATGAAACGGAGATGCAAAAAATGTGTTGTGTTAAACTAATCATGCAATTGCAACCTATGTATGAAACTAAAAATTAAATGACATCGTGTTAGTGGTCGAGAGTTCCACAGTGGCATTCTAAGGGATGTAAATAAGTCCCCCTGTTAATGTCATTTAGTACTACGGTCTTAGGTTCGATTCTCAACAAAAACGAATTTGAACCACATTATTGCTAGCTCATTGTGATGATAAGTTCATCCCCTAATGTAAATAATGCCGTTTGTTAAAAAAAAAAGAAAAAAAAAGAAAAAAAAGAAGAAAAACCTCCTATTAATGTACCATGTATCTTCTAATGCACATGAGTTTGTGTTGACAAACAAATGAGCACGTCTAAAAATGACAAAATGACAAAATGACATTACTTTTCAAGTCAAATGTATTAAAAAAAGAAGTGGAATAAAAAACAAGACAGAAACGAAAATTAAGTAAAGAAATACAAGGATCAAATAGGAACAAAAAGTTGATAAATGAAGTCACTCACCTCAAACCTGAAGGCACGCTCCCCTTGCCTGCCTTCCCTGCGCAGCATCTTAATTGCTACCACTGTCCCATCTCTTAGGACCCCCTTGTACACCACTCCAAACCCACCATGCCCTATCACATTTGCCTCGCTGAATTTGTCAGTGGCTTCCTCAAGTTCTTTGTATGAGAACACTTGAACTCCTTTGTATCTGCTTGTTGTTGTCACTGCAGGTGCCCTTAATGACCTTCCAGAATTCCCTCCTTGGAGACAACCACCCTTCACATCTGCCCCAATTTCACACATACCAACATTAGAACTTGGACTTGCACTTGCTCAAAATCATACAAAGTCGTTCCTAATACAGGAGTACAACTCCCTTACAACGGTATATTTAAATGTCACTCGCAATGTCATGCTTTTTAACGTTCTCACATAACATAATATGACTGGTTTGAGATACAGACACAATGACTTTTGTAATACATGAGAAGAACTTGCTTACAACGGCAATGTTACTTTGGTCCTAAGCAAATTATGCCTTGCCGAGCATTGCACATGGCAATGGTGGCATCTTGATGTATGTAGTTAAGTTTCTCTCCTGGTAGTTGGTACAAATAAAAATGAAATAAAAGATGGGGTGATGTTTAATTACCTGGGCTAGAATTGAAGTCCACTGCGGTTTGAGCAATGGACCTGCAACTTGTATTGATCAAGCCGGTGTTCTCTTTGTAAATATTGCCATTTGTTTTCGTCGACTTGACGAGCCGTCGAAGCATTAGTACGATGAAGATTATAGCAAGAAGGGCCATAACTGAGATGATGGAGATGATGATGATGATAAGAACAGATTTTGAAGGAAAGTTTCCATGGTGGTGTTGGTGGTGGCTGTAGGGTTGGTGTTTATGAGTGTGGTTTTTTGCGGCGAGGTCAAGTGGCCCTGCGGCTGCAGCAGCGGCGGTGTTAACCTCCATGACAGCACAAAGCAATGCACGAGAGAGAGAGAGAGAGAGAGAGAGAGAGAGAGGAGAGGGGGGAGAGAGAGAGGTGAGGTGTAAGTTTGCATATGGTGTAGAGTTGGGGGTTGAGTTTATTTCCCTTTTAAGTAGGATGCCATCTCTCTTTCTCTCTCTCAAGTTTGGTCATTTCACATGATTCCTCTTTATCTCCCTCTTTATCTCTCTCTATCTCTGCGTCGTGAATAGCTGGTTCTGTGTACTTGCTTCGTCTCTTCTTTTGTATTTTCTAAAGGAATTGTCCTTGTCTTTCAGAAAGTCTTGGAGGTTTTCGTATCGATTCTTCACTCAAATCATTCAATATTTTCTTTGTCGGTAGTTGTAAAAATCAAATTTAACAATTAAAACACTCGTAGTATTAGCACTCTAAAGCTCCATCAACTAGTTTATGTTCCAATGTATAAATATATACAACGATATTTCTGACCATAGAGATTTTGATCAAAGATCTAATAACAAAAAAAAAAAAAAAAAAACCCGTGTATAAAATATCGCCAAACACACTGGAAAAGGGTAGTGCTATTCACACATCTTTTTTACCTTTCACAAACCCTTGTTACATTTTACCCATTAATCTTCTTTAATTCATTTGATCCAACAGCCGAAAATTGAAATAGATATGTAAGAGATAAAAATAAATGTGTGGATAGTATAACACTCATAAAAAATCCCCAACCATTATTACCTAATTATATAAAAATCCACGGCTTCCCAAAATTCCATATTATCTGGATGCTTATACGACTTGCAGACATGTGGATAATGACTTTTTCACCAGTTGTGAACTTGGCAAATGTGCCAACCTAATATAATTGCCACAAAAACGAATAAACAAACAGTAAAATAGCAGCTTCAAACCCAGAAGACAAGGAGAATAAGTTGAAACAAAATGCTCAGACACATTACATGCTACAGGTCCTTCCAACTAGGTTTTATAGGGTTAAAAAAGTAAGTTCATTATCATCTTTGAAGGAATTACCTGTCATCGGGTACATATCCCGTATCTGTCTCACCCTCACGCGGTAAGCCACAAAATAAGTCACGTGAGGAGGAGGGGCATTGCGTGAGGGTGTCACAGAGACATGGGAGATATATCCTGTGACAAGTAAGTCCTTCGAGGATTATAAAGAACGATCAGTTTCATACCAAGGGAGAACTAAATTGCTCTTTTTGTGTGAGAGTAACATGTGGTCCTTACATTTGGTACAAGTTAGCTGGTGCATAACATGTTAAAGAGTCTCAACTACCCAAATGAAATTAAGTCTTCCCAATCTGGATACCCATGAGATTAAGTCTTCCCAATCTGGATACCCAAAAGTATTTGAAATCCTAGCCAACAGAATCATATTAGCCTTCATCTTGATCGAGAATATGCAAAAGGCTATATCATGGACACTCAGTGAAAGTAACAAAAATTTACAATTCCATCAATCATCTGCAAAACCAAGAAACCTGTTGATAAGCTTGGCAACTGGTGTCGCATCACCTGGATGGTATGGAACGAGGGAATCCAAATTCATATCTGCTATAACGTGGTGAAGTGTCTGCGGACGAGCATAGTACAAATGCTTCCTGTCTGCTAGTTCTTCTGCCAACTCACTTTGATGGTTATCCATCAGATCTTCATTCACCACAACAATTAAGGGCTTACCAAGCTGCAATGTCTCGAATATGCTCCCTGACCCTGCGCCACAGTAAATTATATTCACATAAAACATCGTGGCCAAGAAAATATCCGAAGCATCAAAGTAAATAAATAAATGGCTCACAATCAACAATAATTTTTACGCTTCGTCTGTACTTTTACATTATACAATTTTGACAAAATTCTTCGAAAATTGATGGATTCAAAAACTATCAAAAGCACTAAACTAAAATTACAAACTCTAGATGAGTGTCACATTTACGATAGGAAAAGAGATGAAACTAATACATAATAGTTACTGAGTCCTCATGAGGATCTCCTTCACATTTGCTTCCTTGCAATGTCTAAGATTCTAACATGACAAATTAGCGCTGCAAGTCTTTTAGCTGAAACTACATGCTTTTTAGAAATACATCAGAACACCTGCAAGTCTTTTATTAACCAAATGGTAAAAAATGCAGAATAATACCTGCATGACTGATCACAAGAGATGCGGCTCTCAGGTGGTCTGCAATGCTTGAAGAAAAAGTGAAGTAGTCAACAGCAAGGGGCTCATCTCCTCCTTCAGCCTGCATCATAAAAAATGTTGACGGGGAAACAAAGAAAACGAAAAAAGCATGGATAGACTATGACCAACGCATATGTTCTAACTAACGAATAACAGTTATCTTGCTGAGTTTCCAATAGCTTACTAGAAGATTAATTTCTTCGTCTTTGGGAAAGTTCTAAATTCCTTGAAGCACAGACAAACTTTTAACCTCTATCCACATAGGAATTGAATATCAACACTACAACTTCCCATGCTTTTATAGAGGTGGAGCAACTTGAACCGAAATCTAAAATAGCAAACGGGACAATGCATTCTTTGAACATCCACTTTTCACCCCCTAAAGCTTGTTACTTTAAATTAGATTGTGAAGAACAACTACAAATCACGTAATTCGTGCAACCCGAAAAATCAAAAATACCTTTGTTGGAATATAGGATCCGCGCCCCATTTGAATTACAAGCCGAGTATACCCTCTTTTCGACAACTCTTCTTTAACCTCATGTGTATCCACCGCTCTAACAAGAGCATCAAAACTAGTAGTTCCAACAGTTACAAAAACTGTCATCTGAGCCTTCACATTAACCTCAGAATCCCCCATCTAAAACCTCGTCAGTTTCCGAAAAGCATGAACTACTCAACCCTATAGCCAATCCCAAGCAGCAAGAAACACAATCACAATAAAAACAACTGAGGAACTAGGAATTGAGAAAATAAAATTATTTTCCGAAAACAAATTGGTGAGCATATGATAACCAAATACATTCGAAACGGAAATTCAATAGACTAAAACTGATACCAGTCAGTAAATTCCAACAAAACCAACTTCAAACCATTCAACAAATTTAAATGCATTTCTTAATTTATACACAAATTTATAAAAGTGGCAAACCCAATAGTCAAAAACTTATTCGGAAGAGGAATTCAGACACGAACTAATAAACCCATCAAAAAGACGGATTACTCTTTCACTTAATCACAAGAACCTGATTACGTTGATCAAATTAATCAAACATTTAAAGCCAAAGGAATTGACAGATTAATGACAAGGGTACCGAAATTGACGCCAGGCTAGTGATCTGCTTCCTCAATTTCTCGTCTTCACCATGACTGCAAGCTTCGCCATGTCTGCTCAGACTGAGTTTGAGAGAGACGGAGGAGAAAGGTGCGCGCTTCGACGGAGAGAGTCAATCTTTTCTTTTCTTTTCTTATTTTCATGAAATGCCCTTGAAATTGTCACTTAATCTCACTTTAACCACCTAAAACTCAATTTGTTACAATTTGTTTCCTACTTTGTAAATCTTGAGTTATTTTATCTCATTCTCGTCTCGTCCATTCTAGTGGGGTTGAATAGGACTTCGTATCAATTTTGTGTGTGGCCTCTGCCACCTCTCTCAAATTTTGACATCTGAACATTCATAGATTCATTTAATCCGGATCAAGATTCTCTCCTAACCCTTAAAATCTGAGCCTGCTGAGCAGGCGATCGTGACCGTTGAAATTTGATCCAACGGCTATAATTATTATAACTTTAGAGGTGGCTCCCTGTTTGTAGCCGTTGGATCAAATTTCAATGGTCACGATCGCCTGCTCAGCAGGCTCAAATTTTAAGGATCAGGTGAGAATCCTGATCCACTTAATCCTACTTAAAAGTGTTAATCCTCCAAATCCAAGTTATCTCCCAAATCATACGATAATATGTTAATTTGCTAAGATCAACCATTCAACTTGCGTATTACAAATGACGTTTAACTTTATTGTCTTATTTTATTTGCCACAAGAGATATTCTAACTACTCTCATCTGTGTAAAGAGGATTTCTCTCTTTATTTTTCTTTTTGAAGTCATTTTATTTTGACTTAGATCAGTTGTCCAAATCCTCTTATCAATAAATAATTTAGTTTGGAGCCTCTCTCTACTTCTATTTTGCAGCATTGTTGAAACCTATTGAAGAAAAAAATGTAGTAGTTTTATTACTTGAATTATCTCATGGGAGATCATTCATACAAGTGGTGCGTAAAACGAATATTTCGCATTTGCTATGTGACCAACACATAACTATGAATGAGATACCTATTTCACGTGACATGAAATTTTGTCTTGCCTCGTAGACTTCCTAATGTGTATTGTGTTTGTATTTGTTTACCTGTGTGAGGATTCAAAGTTCATAACAAAGGGAGAGAATATTTGAGACACAAGTCAGCATAAGAAGGAAAAGAAGTGCTTGGGGAAGTCTATATGTACGAGAGCAAAGGAGGGGAACATTGACACCTTGGGAAATCGAATGTTGTGTTTACAATTGGAGTTTCCTTGTGGCTCTCACCAATAGTTCTCTATGTTCATGTATTATATGGAGAAATTTTTTATTGTGACAGGAATAAAGGTGGTACACCACGTGTTTTTATATAAGTGATGAGAAATTTTATTTTTTAAGTTATTAACTTTTTAACACACATCCCACAAGTTGTATAGTGATACGTGATGTATCACCTCTTGTGCCGGTCACATTAAAAAATCTCTCTATTATATGAAGAAAGTTGAGATTTCACCATAAAACTACTTGGTAATATAGTGAGTAACCCAACTTACTTATAAGCCCACGTGGAGCGTGTGTGGCTGTTTGGCTTCACACGTGGGACAACTTACTCTGATACCATGAAGAAAGTTGAGGTTCCACCATAAAACTAATTGCAATATGAAGAGTATCCCAACTTACTTATAAGCCCATATAAGATCCATCCTCTCATCAACCTATGATTCATTCTCAACATTATATACCTACAACCTTATCATTTGTGGTTATCTTACATACAATAACGTGATTATTTCCTACATTTATTTACTTCGCATATAAGAATAAGAGGATTATACGGCCAGAGCTTGGAAGCCCTGTATATATGCATCGATCACAATGTGAACACGTGCGTAATGGCAAGACCTAGATCATCCATATGGTCTCATCTTTGCATTGAAATCTTAATTCCTAGAAGCTCAACGTCTCTCGTTTCGTGATCGTTTTCGGTTCGGTGTGGTATGCAAGAGTTGGCGGCAAGCTGTTCTTGATGAGGTTCTCGTCGACCTATAAATGATATGCCATGGTGCATGAAATATGCTTGGTTTGAGCATGAAAGGAAAAATCATAAGCATACTGGAGCTCTCTGACATTTTAATGCCGGAACAAACTTAGTCCGTCGGACAAATCATGAAGAATGGAGAGAATTGTTCGTTGGTGCGAAAGTTGTGCTTCGAAAAAGGGTTGGTTGCTTTTCTGTTGATGATTGTGATGGTTTTGTTGCATCCCATTCTAATTCTCTAGATACATGTAAGGGTGGACAATTGGAACCAAAAACTGAAACCGAAATACAAATCAAATCGAACGGCATCGAACGATTTGATTTTGCGGTTTTGAAACGGTTTCGATTTGAAACCTTAGGAAGGGTTTACAATTCTAAGAGCAGCTCCAGCGGGGCTTGTAGCCCGATGGACTGCCTATCAAACAAGGCCAAATAGCCTGAGCGTTTGAGCCCGAGCATACCTGAGGGAAAGGCTCGGCACGAGTAGCCAGCCCGAGAGCCCAAAGGCCACGTGACACAAGGCTGATGTCAGGGCGACGTCAGCCACGTTTTAAATCTTTTTTGAGTCAAGCGCGCGTGAGCGTGCGTCGGCCAACAAGGTTTCAGACGTGGGGCCCGCGGCGCGTTTCAGAAATCTTACTGTTGGGGAGGCCATGTGGCTTCCCCATGTCCGTTGGATTTCAACAGCAACAATTTATGGACCGTTGGATTTCCAACGGTAAAAAAAATTTAAAAACCTTATTTAATTTCAGTTGTTGGATCTGAGATCAACGATCCACGTTATTCGCCTTTATAAATTAAAAAAAAACAGTTTAAAATTCTGAAATATTACATTTGTGCCACGTGGCACAATCTGGAGTGTTGAAATTCAATTTTTTTTTTAATCCAACGGTAGAGATTAATTATGTGAATAAAAAATTTAAAAAAATGTACAAAATTAATAAAAATCTGAAGAAAAAAAATTGATTTTACTTTCCTATAAATACCTTCGCATTATCTTCTACCTTACACCACAATTTCATATTTTATCAACTACTTTCAACCACATTCCTATCTTTCTCTCAAAGTGTCAACCAATTTTTTTCCAACAAAATGACTAATGATGCAGGTACGAATTGGACATTTATTGAAGATGTTGCATTGTGTACTAGCTGGGTTGAAGTTACTCATGATTCGATTACAGGTAATGAGATGCAGTTGCGAGAAATGTGGAGTCATATTCATACGAATTATCTTGAGAAAATTTGTGGGAAAAGAACCAAAGAATAGATGTCCAGTCGTTGGAAAATACTTAGCCAATCGTTTAGTATGTGGAGAGACGCCTTGGCACAAGCTAGTAGTAATCTTCGAAGTGGGGAAAATTTAGCGGATCAGGTAACAATATATTATTTATTTGTTTGTACTATACCCAAATTTACATTACCTACTTTGATTATAATTATTTCTTCTCCCGCATTGTGTAGGCACTTCAAGCACAAGCTTGGTATAATGCCAAAACCAAAAGCAAAAACAAATCATTCAACTGGTGGGAATGTTGGAATATTGTCAAAGATTGTCCTAAATTCAGAGTTATGCTTGTCGGTCCAGAAGTTTTCATGAACAGAACCCCTCTACACTCTACGCCCGATCATGCCTCGCATGTTCATGAAGATGACGTAGAAGAAGTGCCTGAAACGTCCCTCCTTGAACAAGCGTCGGGGTCGACCCGTTATCCAATTAGGTCTCAAGGTAAGAAGGCTTCAAAGAGAAAAAGGAGAGCTTCCAAGAATGATTATGCAAAGTATATGGAAGAACTTGTCAAGGTGAATTGACTCTGGCGCAGGAAATGGCTAAATTTGAGGCTGATAAGGCTAGAGATGAGGCAAAAGCTGCAGCTGTTGAGAGAGAATTTCAAGCTAATGCGAGAGAAAGAGAGCTACTTAGGTAAGAAAGGGAACAGGTTAGAGAAGAAAGAATGGCTCAACGAGATCGTGACATTATGACACTATGAATAATGATAAAGATCTTGAGAAAATTGGTGTGAGATTTCTAAGGATGGATGGTGGATTATATGGAGGATTCAGAAAGGATTAGGTTGTAGATAATGTCACGTGGCATGCCGTCATTCGTTAAAAAATTGATTGAAATCTATCCTGAAAGATTGTAAACAGATTATGACACGTGGCGCGACGTGATTGGTTAAAAATCTTATCAGAAATCTATTCTCAATGATTCTGAAAAGGTAACGACACGTGGCACGACGGCATTGTATAAAAATCTTATCGAAATCCATCACCAATAATTGTCTTTTCGGATAATGACATGTGGCGCAACGATAACGATTAAAAATCTTATCCGAAATTATAAAATTATTTTGTATTATTTTATAAATAAATAAAATACTAATATTTTATTGCCTATTGCCAGGGCTATTCAGTGTAGGGGTGGAGATGCAAAAGGCAGTTACTGTTCATTAAGAGCAATTACTGTTCACTGAGTAGATTAAATAGTGAATAGCCCTAGGGGGCCTTAGCAACGGTGGCGTTGCTCTAATTTTTTTTAAAGCAACAGTAGATGACATCATATACAATGTCCAACTTCAAGTCTGGAAGACTCGGGTGTAATATGGGCTCTTGTTTGGGGAGTGTGGGCATTCTTGTGTCTGTTTGCCTTTTGGGTCATTTTATTTTGACCTAAATCAACTGGCCCAAACCCTCAACCAATAGATCATTAGTTTGGAGCATTTTTCTACTTCTATACATTGAAGAAAAAGAATTGTATTACTAAACTACACAGCATCGCGAGTTAGGAGCATCATAGGAGATATCTTTTGTATCTGTGATGCATAAGATGAGTGTCTCACATTTTCTGTATCATGCAAGTAGCACGTGACAATGAATGTTTACAAGCTTTTGTTTCTCGCGGAGTAAACTTATGTGTAGGTATTGTATTTTATTATGTGTGTGACTTCAAACTTCAATGGACAAAGGGAGGGAATATTTGAGACACAAGTTAGCAAAGGAAGGAAAATGGGTGCTTTCCTTGGGGATGTTTAAATGTTTGGGATACGAGAACAAAGGAGGGGGACAAAAGTGAGAGTCTTCAGTTGTAGTGAGCGTCTTCGGCCGTGATTTGAAGTCTAAAGTGAAAAAGCAATCTGAGTGTGTTCTGACCATACTTCGGGATTTAGAATTCACATTCTCTTCATATTTCGCAGTCTGGGTTAACGGACCCAAAAACTTAGACAGTTCAAAAGAGGAGGAGAGAAATTCGGACCGTTAATTTGTGTAAGGTGGGCTAGTGAGATGAGCCTAATAGAATCCTTAGGATTTAAAATAAGTGGTCTAAATCTCGAAATCCATTGGCTCTAGACATAGAGATCCAAAAAGGATCTCAATTCGGGAATTTGAATCTTTTCTTGGAATTCTTCTTCTTTTCCATACATTCATTTTTCTGTGTTTTGTGCATCCAAATTTTTTCAAACATATTTATATATACTAAAACTCAAACCAAAAGCTACTGTTCATTAACAGTAGAGTGACGAAAACGCCCCTCCAATTGCTTATGGTTGTGTTTTTTTTTTCCCCAGTTTTTGCACATTGAAATGGCGCGTTTGCCCTCGATTTCCACGTGTTTATCATCGATGGTGCTTCTGGTATATTTTTCCCCTTTCTTTCTGTTCATCTCTCTCTCTCTCCCCCCATTCTCAACTTTTGCTTATTCTGAAACCTAGGGTTTTTTTCTCTCTTCCACGCGGTCATTGTTCTTGCTGCCCGTCGTTGTCAGCTGTTGTCGGTTTTTTCTCGCCGATTAACTACGGCGGTTTTCGTGCTTCACATCGCTCTTACCCATGGTCATTTTCTTCTTGGAAATTTTTCCATCGTTTGCTTTTCCTTCTATTTATGGACTCTGTGATCTTCGTTGTAGTTGTCGATCTAGGTTAAATTTGAATCCTTTTTTTGCCTATACAATCTAAAGTTCTTTGGTGAGTTATTTGGTTTTCTTGCCACATGGGATTTTTTTTTTTTTTTTTTTTTTTTTTTTGTGGTTTAAGTGTGGTTCTCTGATGTGTTTTGATTTTTTATTTCAGGAAAAGTTAAGGATACGATGAAACGTTTATGGGTGACTTTTCTATTTTTCTGATTGTGTGTGATTTAATTTTTTTCAAGTTTTGGGTGTACTTTTCTAATCTGCTTTGATTTTTAGTTGCAGCAAAAGTTGTTGCTCGAATTTTCTAGTTTTTCTCTATGGCTTTGCAAGCTCTTTATCATCAAGGTATATAATTTTTTTTCTTTTTCATAATTCTTTTGTTGGATGGATTTGTTTTTTGTTTTTTTTTCGGAGGGACTATGTTTTGTTTGCATATGAGTTTTTTGTGGTTTGTGTTTGCACATTTCAGTTTTTACTATTTGCAAATAGTTTTTCTCAATAAATAATGAAAAATGGGTCTCTGCTTTTTGTGAAAAAAGGGAAATGGTGTGTTGTGAGTGATTGAATAATATTTACATGATGAGAATTTGAAAATTATAGTTTCATGATTAAAGTCAACCACTTTTAGCTATGTGCTTGGATTCAACAATACGATAAAAATCCATCTTCAAGTTAAATAATTGTGTGGAGAGAAATATTGAACAATGCAATCTAATTTTGGAAATGAAAATTTGATATTATATATTACTATTTATAAATGAATGGTTTCATTATCTAACACTGAGATCTTGTGATAAAATTCAACACATTTTGAGTTGTGCATGTGATTAAATTAAGACAATATCGATGTAAATAGTTGTGGAGTTAAAATCCAACACCTTTGTTTCTTGCATATTATGCTTTGGTAGGACGGAAATTGATGGATGAAAACAAGTGAACAGTGTGGAGTTGAATTTGTTGACTCTCGGATACAAAGATATTAAATGGGCTACATCAAACTGGCATGCCCAAGAGTATGTTAATCACATGATGAGAATTTGAAAATTATAGTTTCATGATTAAAGTCAACCACTTTTAGCTATGTGCTTGGATTCAACGATACCATAAAAATCCATCTTCAAGTTAAATAATTGTGTGGAGAGAAATATTGAACAATGCAATCTAATTTTGGAAATGGAAATTTGATATTATATATTACTACTTATAAATGAATGGTTTCACTATCTAACACTGAGGTCTTGTGATAAAATCCAACACATTTTGAGATGTGTATGTGATTAAATTAAGACAATATCGATGTAAATAGTTATAGAGACAATATCGATATGATTAGTTGTGTACTGTTGACCCGTTTCTAAAATCCCAACATGATAATATGATATCAGTGTGATTTCTTTCATGTCTAAAGTTAACCACTTTTAGCTATGTGCTTGGATTCAAAGATATTAGGATAAAAATTTATCTTCAGTTAAATGAAGAGGAAAATAATGTCGTACTAATAGTTGTATGAAGTTATTTTTCATCATATGATTAATTGCGAGATACACATGATTATTATAACTAGTGACATTCAATAATATCCCGAAAGATTTTTTAAGGAGAAAAACTTGGATAGGTACACAAACCATGTCATCTATAGACACCTCTTAAAAGACATCTTGTAGTTTTTTTTTTTTTTTTTTGAAAACAAGACATCTTGTAGTTTGTCCCACCCCGACTACACACCGATCCTACTCATTGATAGGGTTCCATTAATAAAGGAGAAGAACTCACGTGAAATGGGTTCACCGCCACCATAGCGTCCGGTTCCAATAAAACAAAGATAATTAATGCTTGTGTTCTCCCACTTACGATTAACTAATCTTTGTTGTCCGAACATCTTAAGCGAGCCTGTTCTTTCTTTTTATCATTATCTAAAGATCATATCTATAAAAAAATCATTCAATTTGGAGATTGTTTAGTCATTCATATGTGTTAAACCAATCAACGATTTTGACAACGAGTAGCATCCTCATGATAAACTATTCATTTATCTTGTGAATATGGATAACTAAAGACCTCCAAATTGAATAATGTTTTGTAAATATGATTGTAAGATGATGATAAATAGTGAATGATTTCGATTATGATGCTCAGACTATAAAGATTCGTTAATCGTAAGTAAAAAGACATAAGCATTATCCATAAAACAGTAACTAATCCATTGGTTTCTTAATGAAGCATTCCTACCAAGTTTCACTCATTTTAAATGTCCAATCTCATTAAAATATTTATATACTTTCATCTCTCTACTTTTTCATGCTTCCTAGTTGGTACGACTGCCTAACATAAACACCTATCGTGCTAATGAGATTGGCTAAATTCGATCAGAGAATGCGTGGATGGTTGGAAAACCAATAATTCACTTACCCCAATCAAATCCAACATAAAGAGAACAAGAGGTGACTGTTCACCAACTAGGGTGAAACCTGGCCATAACTTTAGATCCCAACCCACCAGCAAACCATGACCAGTCTACAAACACGGACTCTGGTCCCTGACCTAATTGTCCCCTAACGAGCCGGCCCATCGCCCTTTATTGGGGTCCCAACTCCCCACTGAGCTACAACCTAAATTACTCACCCTCCCTAACCAGTTGTGAACTCAACAGCTACCTATTTGGCCACTTCTCAGTAGAAGTCCTATTCCATTTTTCTTTTACCAGAACTACACTCTCCTCAGATTTCATACCAAACAAGTAAAATGGTTCAAGTAATCCCATCCAATCCAGTCTAATCCTGTCCTAAGTACAAACTATGGCTTGACTTTATTTCACACAAGATTTTGCAATCTTTTCGATCTGACTGGTTTGAAGAAAAAAAATGGTTATATGGTTTATGGTACAAGATTCTTGTCATAGGAGCTGGACAGTTTAGGCATGCGTAATCTATAGAGAACAAGCAAAAGTTCAGTCGAGGCAGATTAGGGTTAAAGTGTGAAATAGTAGCTTAAATTCCCAAAATTATGATCTGAAAGTGAAAGCAGATCGTTTTAAGGATTCGAATGCTACACACACCGTTCAACACCATAGCTAGGTATTGGTCTGCATGCAGCCTACGTTGATTTGAACCATACAAGTAGAGGAAAGAACATGTATACGTTAAAATGTTATTTGGACTCTTTCAAAAGTAACTTGAAGTTAAACCTTGCTTATTTATTTTGTTTTTCAAAAAATCTCAACGGATCGAAAAGTCAACAAATCATTCTTCAAGAGAAATTTCATTAAATGTTAAGAACATATGTGAAAACGGCATATCAAATATGTTTTTAAAACAATTCAAGAGGCCACACATGTCATGACAATTTAACAATTACAAACTCATCGATTCTCATATTATGGTGCTTTCCTTATGAACTTTTGATCTCCAATAAGGATGAGGATTCTCTTCTTCGTTTTTCTTATACACTTCCATTATCCATCTGTTTTGTGTGATCACGGTTAAGCCACATCTTTTTATCTTATTATCTCTATAAAAAAATTAATATAAAAAGTTGACGTGTTTTAACTGTGACTACACAAATAAGAAAATGATGGAAATGTATGGAAAAAAGAAGAAGGAGAGAATCCTCCTCCCTCCAATAATTAGAGAAGATTAGTGGTCAAAGTTTGGGGTTCGAAGGCCATTTTGTGAGCAACCCTATGCAGCATCAAGCATTTTAATAACGTTAATTTTTAATTTTGTTTTTGGGTTTGTAACTTTGTGGCGTGTCTCGTGTTGGGTTGCTTTATGTCACCATTGAAAATATCTTTCACAGAGCAAGAATATCTTTGGTATTTCTTTTTTTTTTTTTTACAAAAGGAAGAATTAATAAAGAAGAAATGAGGATCTTCGCGGGTTAGGCTTTTAAGGAGGACAAACAATAATGTGGTTGCAAAAGAAGGGTTCAAAGTTCTCAAAAAAAAAAAAAAAAAAAAAAAAAAAAAGGGTTCAAACTCAGAGATACATTATTTTTATTCTTCTTTCCCATCTGAGATGGTGTAGCTTTCCTTTTGTTGACAGAAGCAATATTGGGGAGTTCCGATCTCATAACGTAAGTGTAAAAATTTACACGCTTTTAACCGCATGAGATGTAAGATTTTCGAAAAATTCGAGTCTTTTGCGAAAGGTTTAGCTTTTATATTCATATGCTTTCGTTTGCTTGGTTCTTTACGCTATTGACTCGCTTGAGTTGCAAAACCATTGTAAGATGGTTCAACTTTAAATTGTTTTGATTTGTTTGGCCTTGTGTGAATATATAATTTCACGCATTTTAATTATTTGAGTTACAAATTCATTGACAGATGATTTAAATTTGAAATCATTTGGTTTGCTTAACCTGGAGTGAATCTACAGTTTTACTCTTTATCGATCCCCAACAATTTTTCACACTTGTTAGTCATTTCCGGTCAACCTGACAACCATGCAAGAGTGCAACCACTGGCGGATGCACTAAGGGGCAAGGTCAGCTGACCCCCCGAACTTCAGTGAACGGCCATGGATATCTGAGGTGCTGACCCTCCGAACTTTAGTGAATGTCCATGGATGACTTGGGTGCTGCCCCTTTAAAGGTTAGAGTTGCCCTTCATATATGTCCTTCAATTGCATGATAAAATGCATTAGAGAGGTGTTGCCCCTTTACAGTCTAGTCCTAATATTATTTACCTCTGGCTTGTTTGTTGGTTGTGATTACAATTGTTGGCAAAAAAAAAGAACCAAGTAAAAAACTATCCAAAAATGAAGTAAATGAAATGGTTATCTCAAAGAATAACAAAGCATCATCATTCTTGGACAAACATATTAATGGGATGCAATGATATCAAACGTTGTTAGTGTGTTCAAGATAAGTGTATTTATTTGTTAAGCATTCATATGGGAGCAGCCTTAACATGTTAGTTACCCACGCAAATGAGGCATTAACAGATGTGCAATATGCTTTTCCAAATGACTTAAGGCCTATCAAGACTCGATGAAATGACAATATGCATGCTATTTCTGCTAAAAAAAATTT
Organism: Heteromeles arbutifolia; assembly: GCA_024362995.1. Lineage (NCBI taxonomy): Eukaryota > Viridiplantae > Streptophyta > Magnoliopsida > Rosales > Rosaceae > Heteromeles > Heteromeles arbutifolia. The sequence continues at coordinate 11,500,889 of JANCRC010000017.1, read as the reverse complement.
GCGCACTGCGCCCACCATTCTTACTGACCCCCTGAATATTATTTCTTGGATCCGCCACTGAGTGCAACCGACCTGGTACACAAATGTATGTAATAAGATGGCAGCACTATCCTGGCAACTGCTTGAGCTCCATTGCCACCGTCATGTTTAAGCCTCAAAGATTCCAAACTTGCTGTACTTGATATTACTCAAAAGAGAACCTCTCTTTTTTTCTTTTTTCATATGCTTTTTACTATATGTGATACTGCAGGTAAAGTAAATGTCCTGACTGTCATTCTTCATGATTTTATGGTACAACGGACACTCATGATGTTGGTTGGATATTTTTACCTTTCCAGTTCTAAAGTCGTAGAGCATTTCCCACAGACTCGTTTTGTAAGTTATTATCGATTAACATTTAATTAAAATATTCTTCATTTTCTACAGTTTTACTTTGTGAGTAATGCTCTAATGAGTAGGGATTCTCGCCGAATCTTCTTTGTGAGAATTTTAAGGATCCTTAAATTACATTTGGTCATCGTGTATTATACGGTCAGAAATTATTGTAAATTTTTTTATTTAAAATTGAATATAAATAGTAGCTGACGAAAACTGACCGCACGATTCATGATGTACGGATGTGATTGGAGAATCCTCTCTCTGTTATAATGGCTTGCCACGAAAGAAAAAATCATTATTTAATACTACCATAATGATTTTCTCATTCATTTGTAGTTTTACTAAAAATTTGCATTTTCGTAAAAAATGTATTCAACTATTTTAAAACCCCTTACAAACAAACCATAAATTCAACTGTACTTGCATATTCTCGGTCCGAATATATATCGTTGGTACTTGCAAACTCGAACAAGACGAAAACATACACAAATAGTATTTTGTGGTCGAAACACATGCAAATAATTGACCTAAAACATGCAAATTGCTACATTATTCAACACATAATTGACCTGAAACATGCAAATTGTTACATTATTCAACACTTGCAAATTGTAAAATAATTGTTAAGGATATTTAGACTGATGGAGCCCGGCTAGAAAGGGCAAGACCTTGGAGTGTAGTAGTGCTCCAACCCTACCACAATTAGGGCTCATGATCCCAGGGCAAATGGGTAGGACCCATGGCTAATGATCTGTAGTCTAATCATGTCTTCCCCTACCAAAATTAGGTATTAAATCACTTTATGGGTGCCATAAAATTATAAGAGAAATAGTATAAGAGACTCTTTCGAAGTGATTATGTGTAAATTTTTTGTTGACTTAAGATTTATGTTTTTTACATAATATTTTGCTTATGTGAAATTAACGTTAAACTGTAAATTAGAACAATGTTGATAAAGAATTTTAATTTGAGATAGTCTCCTTATTATTTATTTTTTAAAGCCATGAATTCTAAGAGCTTAATATATTATAGAGTCGTGTCCAGCCAATCTATCTCCAGCTGTTTTTGTAATAATGAACAGAATGTGCTTCAAACCATGTTTATGCCTGGATTAATCATGTTTAAGTTTGTCGTAAGGAAAGTGGGGCAAAGAGATCACTTCGAATGCCTTTTCTTTCCAATTGCTTTAAGGTGTTATAGTATTGTATTTTTTGGGAAAAGATTATAGTATTGTATGACTACTTGTATTTGATCTACATTTAAATTCTCCTTGCCTGAAATATAACAATCTTTTTATGTTTTCCTTGTTAATTAAAGGTTGGGATAGTGGTTTTCACTTTCAGTTATTGTTTTGCACGCATTTTTTTAATTTTATCAATCAATCATGAATAAGATTAGCAAAAATAGAAGAATGTGTGTAAAAAAATGCGAAACTACTTGTTGAGTTTTACTTTTAGAAGATGCTAGCAACATTCTCACTTGAATCTTCTCGATATACTTTTTTAGTTCTCATTCTTCTCTTGAATTACAGTAGCAGAAAAATCAATCAACCACAAATCGTTTAACTATGTAATTAAGGTTAACAAAATTTTATTGTTTAAGTGGAAAACATAGTTTTTCTATTTATAAAATAAATTTTAGACGATAAAATATTTAGTTGTAGTAAATTTTTTGTATGGAAGATGTTTAGAGGGTGACCTAAGAAATAAACGATTCAAACTCATGCAACATTGCAAGATGATCAAAAGAGTTGAGCAAATAGAACGGAATTATTCATATAAGAATATTTAAAGTGACCTAAAAAATAAACGGTTCAAACTCGCGTAACATTGCAAAATGATCAAAGAGTTGAGAAGCTAGAGCGAGATTACCCATATAAGAATATTGCTAAGAGCATCTCCAAATAAGATGTCAAAATCCTAGGTGGAATGCCACTGTGCATATTTGACATCAAAAGCCTCTCCAACCGAAGTGTTATTTGCTGACTGGATTTGAAGGCTTAGTGATCTGATGTCAAATTTGACATCAATGTCAAATTTATTTTTAATTCATTCTAATAGTGGGTCTCTTATTCCACTAACATTTCAACTAATAAAAATTTTATTTCAACATTTTTTTAATAATTACAATCATTTAATGTGATATCCCACATCGCCCAGGGGAGTGATCCTTAAATATATATTTTTATCCCTACCTAGCACGAGGCCTTTTGGGAGCTCACTGGCTTCGGGTTCCGTAGGAACTCCAAAGTTAAGCGAGAAGGGGGCCAGAGCACTCCCAGGATGGGTGACCCACTGGGAAGTTGCTCGTGAGTTCCCAGAATCCAAATTGTGAGGGAATGGTAAGCCCAAAGCGGACAATATCGTGCTACGGTGATGGAGCAGGGCCGGGAAGTGATCCATCCCGGGCTGGGATGTGACATTTAAAGCTTTATTTAAATAATAAAATAACATTTGACAATTCGGTTGGAGAATTACAAAATTTGACATAAGGTTTCAGATTGCCACATCAGTCATCAATTGTAATTTGACTCTTATAATTTGACATTTCCTTAGGAGATGATCTAACCGCTCTTTTTATCTGTTATTTTCTTAAAGGTTTTTATCACAAATAGTTCCTGAAATTGACCCACCTCATCAAGATGGTCCATGAAATTGAAAATCGATCAATGTAGTCATTGAAATTGGGTGTCACAAATTAATGTAGTCATTCCGTTATAACTTCATTAAAAATTATGTTATGTGCTGATGTGGCACATAATTGGTTTCCATAATATAATAAAATATTGCCATTTGGATTAAAAGTAATAAAATAATAATTAAAAAAACTATTTTATATAATTATAAACAACAAAAAAAAGGAGAAAAAGAAGATCTTCTTCCCCTCCTAACCCAGCGACCCACCATTCTCCTCCTTTACGACAACTTCGAATCCCAAGCTTTCTACTAGTTCTTTCAAATCTCCATGCTCTTCGCCTTCACAAATCCATTCCTCACACTCTCCATCCTCCCGCTCCGCCGACTCTGCTTCCACCTCCAACCCCGTTCCCATATTCTCAATGACTTCTCTTCTAGCAACTTTTTTGCTTTTACATACTACCCTCGTGGGGAGGAGAATGGTGGGTCGTTGGGTAGGAGGGGAAGAAGATGATGAACAGTCATCTTCTTCTTTTTCTCCTTTTTTTTTGTTTTTAATTATATAAAATAGTTTTTTAATTATTATTTTATTACTTTTAATCCACATGGTAATATTTTATTATATTATAGAACTAAATTATGTGCCACATCAGCACATAACAAAATTTTTAACGGAGTTATGACGGAAGGACTACATTGATTTGCGATATCCAATTTTAAGGATTACATTGATTAATTTTCAATTTCATGGACCATCTTGATAGAATTGGTCAATTTCAAGGACTATTTGTGATAAAAATCTTTTTCTTAAACTTATCAAATACCCACTTCTTACCGACAGATCTCTCATATATAAGTTGGTTTAATGGGCTTTCCTTGACTCAAATATAATAGTGTTTCTTTTGTGTTTTCCAGTGTTCCTGCCGACTAAGAGATTCATGTTTCTTCACTATTTTCTAGGCCATATATTTTATTAGTTTGATTTTTCAACTGCCATTAATCTATATTTAACTATTTAAGCCACTTCTGAAACTGTGCTCAGTAAATATTCGATAAACAAATCAGGCCGCGGTACTTGCAGCTAGAACAAACCGACTTCACACACTCTCCACTCTCTCTCTCTCTCTAATAAATGCTTGAAAAGAGTACACAAAACCCTCGATCAGAGGGAGTGAAAGCTAAAAGATAAAGTGTTTAAACGCTTACCAACCGGCTTTGAACTCTCTCTCTCTCTCCATCTCTCTCTCCCTCCCTCTTTATATTCTCAGCTCACAAGTAGACAACCTGTTTGCTCTCCTCTCTCCCTCTCTCCCTCTCTAAAACAATGAGTAAACAGGAGATGATGAAGCTTCAGGTACAAAACTTCCCTGAAAATCAAAGCTGTTTACTTTAGTTTAGAACCCTTTTCATTATTCTTCTGTTTTCTCTTAATTATGTTTCTCATTAGTATGTATTAGTTATCAACTCAGTCTAATTTGGTTTGTTTGGTGTTGATTTTACTTGCAGACCTGTGTTCTCAAAGTTAATATTGACTGTGATGGATGCAAGCATAAGATAAAGAAATTGCTGCAGAAAATCGATGGTATGTTCCTCTCTTTTGTTACCATGTTTTGATATTTCTTTCCCAACAAATTATTTCTTACTTTATATATTAAGAACTCTGAGATTTGAACTCAAGACTTCCTAAATAAAACAAAGCATTCCTTACTTTATACTTTTAACAACGTCCGTTCACGAGATTTGAAATCGGAACTCTTTAAATAAAGTAGTAGAGACTGAAGACGGAATGTTATCTTAATCTACCATAAATATTGATGTTTTCGTTCACTTATGATTTTTCACTGTTCAAGTGTAACGGTATGAATTTCGATGGGGTTTTTAGTTAGGGTAAAACGAAATCTTGGTCACTGGTTTTAATTTTACCAATTTTGGTAATTTGTTTAGGTGTGTACACAACAAGTATAGATGCAGAGCATAGCAAGGTGACTGTGACAGGGAATGTTGATCCATACACAATCATCAAGAAACTTGAAAAAAAGGGGAAACATGCAGAACTCTGGGGAGGTTCAAAGGGTTCAAATTTCAATCAAGCCCAGCTCAACAACCAGTTCAAGAACATGGCTATGCCGGTCCAGAACGCGAAAGGCGGTGGCCACCAGCAACATCCACAAAAAGGCGGAGGAGGCCATCAGCAACAACCACAAAAGGGCGGAGGAGGTCACCAGCAGCAACACCAACAAATGAAAGGGGGTAATGGTAATGTTATGAAGGCGCCTCAGAAGGACCAGAAGTCTGTGAAGTTCAATCTGCCGGCGGAAGGGGAGGAATTTGACGGTAGCGATTTCGACGAGTATGACGATGAATTTGATGATGAGTTTGATGATGATGAATTCGATGATGATGATTATGATGAGGAGGAAGAGCTTGAGCATGGACATCATCAGATGGCTAAGAACAAGGCGATGGGTAATATTGGACATGGGGCACAAGGAGGTCCTTATGGGAAGATGATGCCAATGATGGGTGGTAATAATGGCCAAGGGCCACATGGGCCTGCTGGGATGATGAATATGTTGCATGTGATGAACGACAAAAAGTTAGGTGGCGGTGGCGGTGGTGGGGGCGGCGGTGGGGGAGGGTCTGCCAAGAAAGGCGGGGTGATTGATTTCCCTGTGCAAATGAAGGGTATGGGTGGAAATAACGAAAAGAAGAATGGCAAGGACGGAAATGGAGGAAAGAAAGGCGGTGGAAATAGCAAGGGTGGGGATAAGAAACAAGGTGGTAAAGGTAAGAAAGAGGGCAAGGATGGCAAAAAAGGAGGTGGGTTGCTAGGGTGGCTTAGCCGGAGTACGAGTATCGGAAGAGGCGGTAGCGACGAGAAAGGTAAGGGCAAGGGCAATGGAAGCAAAAAGGGTGGGGGCAAACATGAGAAAAATGATTTTCATGACATTGATTTCAATGGCAAAGATACCAAAGGAGGCAAGGGTGGGAAAGAAGGCAAGGAGGGCAAAGATGGAAAAGGAGGCAAGGAGGGCAAAGGTGGCAAAGGAGGCAAAGGGGGCAAAGGTGGCAAAGGTAGTGATGATGATGGTGAGGATATGCAACAAATGGGTTACATGGGCCAGATGGGTCATATGGGTCATATGGGAAATATGGGTCAAATGGTGCAGAGGCCTCAAATAGGCCAAATGGGCCGTGGTGGAGAGAATATGGGCCAAATGGGTCAAATGGGTAGCTATCCGATGGGGCAGATGGGTAATGTTCCGGCAGTACAAGGACTGCCTGCACAGGCGATGATGAACGGCGGAGGAGGATACTATCAAGGCGGTATGGGGGCCGGCAACCCATATAATCAGCAGCAGCAGCAATACATGGCCATGCTGATGAATCAGCAGAGAGCAGCAGCCAATGGTGGAAATGATATGTACCATCCAATGATGTACCCCCGTCAGCCACCGCCGCCGATGAACTACATGCCCCAACAGCCAATGCCATCAGGACCTGCATCTGACCCTTATGCCAACTATTTCAGTGATGAGAACCCTAATGGTTGTAATATCATGTAAAAATAATTTCTAGGGTTGCAGTTTATGCTTTTACTTGTTTTCTAGGATCATTGTGTTTTGGAGCTAATCCGGAAGTAGTTTGCAAGCATGGAAGGAAGTAGCATTTCTTATCCTACTTGGTAAATGGTAATGAGCAAGTTTTGGAGCTTCGTAAATGGTATTTGCTTAAACCTATTCAATGAGTGAATGATTAGCGTCTCATCCGAAATTTTCTAGGGTACAAACACGTATGAACTACGATTGTAGTTTTAGCTGTTTGTATTGAGCGTGTCTTGTAATTTTAGGTGTTTGTATTGAGTACGTGTTCGATATTGATATGTAATTAACTTTTCATACGATTATTCATGTGTTCGTATTGGGGATTTTTTGTAATTTCAGGATGTTTTGTATTGAGTACGTGTTGGATATATAATTAAACGAATCCTTCTCATCAAGGTGGAGAAGCCATTGGTGATTTGTTTAATCAATTGGTTCAGGAGATGTGATTAAACTAATGTGGATATGAACTCTGAAGATAGTCATTATTTCATATGGGGTTGGCAGAATGTACAGAACAGGCACTTAAATCAAAATGCGTCATGTGTTGGTTTCAACTTGGAAATATTTAAACGATCAGTCTCTATCTGTTCAAATTAGTAGGACCATCATTTTCCATCTTTTGACTTCCACTCCCTCACCGGTCTCCCCACCTTCTGGTCTTTTGCTTGGAATTGGAAATTTGGAAGGTTAGAAAACGTGACTTTATTGGCATTTTATACACGAATGAGGATCCTCTCCAATCACGTCATCATGCTGTTAGTTTTTATCAGATACTGTCTTATTCAATTTTAAATAAAAAAATTTATAATAATTTCTGATCGCACGATGAATAATGAACAGACGTGATAGGATGATTTCCAGAATCCTCACAAAAAGGATCCGGAAATGATCCTCATTCTTTATACACCAGAGCTATCGGTACAGACCAAAATTGAAAGAATATATAGCTGTTCTGTAACCTCTACCCCAACTAAGTCTATGGGACTTATGAGCGTTTTAATCTAAATACACCATTTATTTGATTAAAGTATGTTTGATGGCTAATGTATATGATTAAGATTGAGTTTAAGCCAATTGTATAGAGTCTCGCCTCTTTGGAAGGAATAGACTTTCATGTAACTTGTTCACTATTACTGTAATTTTGACAGATACATTAAGGGACCCGGGTGGTTCCGTGACTACCTGGAAAATAAATGATCGTAAGACCTCTAAGGACCACCAAAGTTCGGGCATGTGGTGGAGAAGAAGAGTGCAACAACGGACTGGCAGGTGCAGGTTTTGTAAATGATTAACAAAGAAGAACATTATTCTGTTTTTTAAAAAACTTGGCCAAAACAACGTCGTTTGAGCCAAACCATTTAAAACAAAATAATTAAAAGCAAGTTATCTTGTTAAGCCATGTGGGGGAGACCCTTTTAATTAAAAAAAATTAAATAGAGTCTATTTTCTTTCCTCCTACCGAGATCTCCACCCAATCCCATTTTGCATTCACTTTCTCCAATTTCCCAATTCCAATTAGGGTGTGCTGTCCACACATCCCTTTTTACTTCTCACACACCCTCTTAATTTTCAGTCATTGGATCGAATAAATTGAAGAATTTCAAATGACAGAAATTCCTTCCAGTTCCCTTTTTCCTCTAACCACACCCAACAAATCCTCAAGCCATCACCAGCGAAAATCATCATCGATTAGTTCTAACAATCCTATCAAAATTCAACTCCAATTTTCGATAGTTCTAATCCTATTCTGTATAGTTCAACTCCAAATTTGGTTAGTTCCAATTCATCATTGATGTATTTTTTCTTGTATTGACAAGGAAACTAGCATGACACATTTTTAGAGTATATGAACCTCGTCATGGAGAAATTTAGTCTTTGTAATTTGTAATGTTGTTTGTATAAAGATTATGAATGAAAGTTGGTAGTTTATACTTTAAATTTTTAATGTTGTTTTCATCAATTTTTTTGGACCTTTTATATTGGGACCACCCGATATGGAGCCGCCATTGACCGTGACATTCTAAATCACTAATACAAGATTAGGTGCAAGACTTTCTCCACATGACATTGTATTAGTAATTTCGGACATCATAATGACGGTAAACTCATTTCACCTGAATCTTTCTTCTCTAAAAAGTACTTGTAAAACACATTATATCAGATTGTTATCCAGTTTAATACGTATTCAATCCTATAGGTTTAGCAGCCAGAACATTAGTAAATTTTGATTGACATAATCTTGGCCAAATCTAACAAAATAAAAGGAGAAAATATACAACCTGCATCAGTACTTTTTTCTGATTAGAATTAATAAAAAAAGCTCAACCTTTTATATTTTCCCACTCATGGGATCCGTGACCGTTTCATATTTTGATCCAATCTGAAAGCACGGCCTCATAGCACCAAAATTTTCAGTATGATATCTCACTGCAACGTTACAGAAAATGAACAGGTTTTGCCTCTCCGAAATTCGTATTAATTCGGCCATGCATATTTAATCTTGCTTTATAAACAATTAACAATTCTCCCCTGCCAAATTAAGATAGATGATTAGGGTTGTTTTTGTTTCAATCTGCAAGTAGAAGCCAAACCCAGTCACACTATTTTGCTTGTTACTTACAGCACAAGTTACTGCATGGCTGTGTACAGGCTTCTGCACTGCCAAGTACCCCTACACACTCTCCGACACCTGGTTCTCATATCACGGTTTATGCCCATCTCCTTCACTTTACATGTGAACCCCTCACATTTGTAACGTCACAAAAACTGGAAAAGTTCCATAATCTCTCAAAGAATAACTCAATGCCAAAACCCTAAATGTCCATATGCATGTCCATAACACTCCAGAGCCTGCCCTAACTTAGTAACCCCCGCACTATAAATTGTACTCTCTGCTCTCTCGTTCTTCGCCAATTCTACCGTTTCCTCTCTGGGTATACAAAACTTCTTCGTTCGAACTTAGAGTCCGTTCCATTTCCATCCATGGCTTCTTTCCTTCCTAATTTGGTCCTTTTCTTCTCTTGTTTTTCTCTTCTTGCTTTTATATCTGCGGCGACACTCAAAACCCAACCCCAAACCCCCATCAGGCCGAACAAGCTTGTCCTCAGGGTGCAGAAAGATGATGCAACCAATCTTCATGTGGCCCAAATTTACAAAAGAAACCCTCGAGTCCAATTCCCCTTTGTGATTGACCTAAATGGGAGGTTCTTAATAGAAAATTGTGAGAACCAGTACTTGTCATCGGGTTACAATGCCCCACTTTGCCACTCGACGCTGTGCGCTAGAGCTAATCCTAATAGCCAGATGACATGCCGCACATGCTCCTCTAGAACCCAAATAGGGTGCCACCCCAACGCTTGTGGGCTCATGACCACAAACCCCGTGACACGTCAAAGCGCCTTGGGTGAGCTCGCGCAGGATGTCCTAACAATCTCATCAACCCAAGGCTCAGGTCCCGGCCCAATGGTCCAAATCCCTCAATTCCTATTTGCATGTGCACCTTCCAACATATTGCAAAATGGGTTACCCAAAAATGTTCAAGGTATTGCTGGTCTAGGTCATTCCCCAATTTCCCTACCTTACCAACTAGCCTCCCACTTTGGCTTCCCACCAAAATTCGCCGTGTGCCTTCCTCCTACATCTGTCCGAAGTGGCGTCGTTTTCTTTGGGGAAGGACCTTATTTCATGCAACCGAACATCGACGTGTCGCAGAAGTTGACCTACACCCCACTGATCATAGGCAGGCAAGGAGAGTACTACATAAACGTTCAATCCATCAAAATCAACAATAAGATTGTTCCACTCAACACATCTCTCTTGCGCTACACACCAGAACAAGGGGTTGGTGGGACAATGATCAGCACCACAACTCCCTACACAATCCTCCAAACCTCAATCTTTAGGGCAGTCGCTCAGTTCTACATCAATCAGCTGCAAGGGTTACCCCAAGTGAAACCCGTGGCGCCATTCGGGGTGTGTTTCGATGCAAAGAGATTCACCGGCAGCAGCACGGCCGCATTTCCTAGCATAGACCTTGTCCTAGACAACTACCAGAACATCATCTGGAGGATATCTGCTCCAAACATTTTCGTCCAGCCACGTCCCTTCATAGGGTGTCTAGGGTTTGTGGACGGTGGGATGAGGCCTCAGGCTTCGATCGTGATCGGAGCGATGCAGTTGGAGGAAAATCTGCTGCAGTTTGATTTGACGAACTCAAGGTTGGGATTTAGCAATTACTTGCTCCCCAGGACTAGTTGTACCAACTTCAACTTTGGCAAATCCTCCACTGGTGCTGAAGAATCTACTGAGTGCACTGATGAGCCATAAATTGTGATCTCCCTTGTGAGAGATTATAATATAAGGGTGTTTATGTGTGTTGGTTAAATAAAGTCTAAGTAAAATGTAAGGCTGTTGTGCTTTGGTGGAGTCTCTTATTAAGGGACTGGATAAATAAAGCTCTGTTAACTATTTGTTCATATCTTCTTCTTGGTACCAGCTCAAATTCAATCGTGAATGATATTCTTAAATGGATTCAAGCTCCAATTTTAAATTTCTAAAAGTTTTCCAGTGTGGGAGATTAGCCAAGTTGCGAATAGTAGTGTACTCTCTTTTCTACACCCAAGTTTGAATCTCTCTTTCTCTAGTATATATTAGAGTAGATATTGTTCCAACATAAAAAGAAATAACAATTTTCTAATGTGACGACAACAATTTTTTAGTATGATGACGGTTACAATGTCACACATTGTTTATCACTATACCCTAGGCCCTTTCTCGTGTGACAAACGGTTATAGCGCCAGTGTAGTGTTCAACACTACACCCTATACCCTGGGTCCATAACGTATAACAATGTTCACCTAGAACAAACTAAGTGTATTTGTAACACTATATGTCAGTGATTATTACACTACAAAAATCTCGGTGTTAGTGCTAAGGATTGAGATTTCCATATATATATTCAACTGATTAATATTTAATGGTTCAGTTCATATTGATGTGTATTAGTACATAATCTGCTAAGTAATTTGATTAGATTTGGTTCCCTTTTTTTTTCTTTTTTTCTTTCTGTATATAAACGATAAGTGTTTCTCAAAACATTGCCAGGTCGATCAAGGAAGATTGGGCTGGTGTTTGGCAGGCCTAGGCTTGCTCTAAGTTTGTTGTTGGGCTAATATTCCCCATATATTTTCTCACCTAGCAAAGAGTAGCTTTCACTTGAAGAGCCCAAAGAGCCACTTATTGTTATTCTTTATTTTTTATTTTTTCCATAAATCATTTCCCTCTTCATGAACAGTTATATTGATGTTTTATCTTTAAATTGAATAAATTCGAGAAGGAATTAAATTAATATACAGAAATAAACATATGTGTATAAAAATTATTCTTCCAAATTATAAGGTGAGCTTTATGGTTTGATTTACTTCACTTCAATACAGATAAAACTATCATCAAGCACTCCTCCATAATGCGAAGAAAAATGAGCAATGTTTATTCGATAGGATCTCTTACTTATTAGTTAAGATGAATACGATAAGTTGTAGTTCTAATTAGCAGAATTTATTTTTCTTTAAATTTTCGTATTATTTGCATAGTGATTCTAGCTACGGCACTTCTGAGTCTGAATTTAGAATTCAAATTTACGAGTCGAAATCCTTTTCGAATCTCTATGGCTAGAGGAAATCCAGGCCGTTAAAGGGAAAGTAAGAGAGATCTAAACCTTTGATTTGTATAAGGTGATTAACTAAATGAACTAATGAGAACCGCATACTAAAATGAGTGTTCTGGATTTTCTTATGTATCAGCTACGGATACAGAGATCCTGGTATTCCAATTTTACCATGTCTCAATATTACCCTATAAAAACGCAATATTTACTCCTGTCCAATAAGAAAAGGGCAAAATAATGGGCCCCACCGACGTGTCTTGTCCAATGAATGAGCAGTATTTCTAAAGTATGACAACACTCTCTCTCTCTCTCGATGTGTTTATTATTCCAAGTACAAAACGAAAAAAACCTCTCAAGTCTTCGTTTCTTCAAAACCCCCCAAAAAACGCACTCAACATTTTCCCTTCTTCCTATCTTTCTTCTCGGACCAAAACCAGAAGAACCAGAAATCCAAGGAGATAATAAAATCCCAGAACGAAAACAAAATGCATTCGTTTGGGTACAGAGCCAATGCTCTGCTGACCTTCGCAGTCACAATTTTGGCCCTGATGTGCGCCATGGCCTCCGTCTCCGATAATCTCAACCACCCCACTCCCACTACCCAAGTCCAGGTCCTTCGCCTTTCTATTGGGCAGATCTGGGATTTCAAAAGTTTTGATTTTTTGGGTTCGAATTCAAGTACCCAGTTGGATTTTGTTTCTGATTTTTGATTTTTGGGTTTTGTTTTAGGTGTTGAACATCAATTGGTTTCAGAAGCAACCAAATGGGAACGAGGAGGTACGTTTCTTTTATTTGTGATTTGGTCGGTTATATGTGAAATTTCTTTGAATTTGAATTCAAATTTATATTGGCTGAAATGGGTTCTCTCTGAATTTCGATCGTAATGAGTGTGTCAATAGTATTTGATTAATCCAGTTTAAAGATTGCTACTTTGGGCTTTTTGGTTTGTTTTTTGTGTCAAGTTTTCATGTGTATGCATTTATGTGTGTATAGCTGTGTCGATATGAGGTTTCATTGAAATTTCTGGGTTTTGTGTTTTAGTTTCAGTACATAATTTGTTTCTTTGATCTAGGTATGTAAATTGTAAAACGGGTAGTATTAGGATCCTGGGAAGCTTATTCACCTCTTTCGACATATTGGTGCGAGCTCATTGCCTTTTGGGTTTATTACTAATCAAATGGTAGGATCACTGCCCTTCAGCGCTGTAAACAATGGGGTAATTCTCCTCAGCCAAAAATGGGATCTTGACTAGTTATAGATGGCAGTTACCGGTGTTGAGTTTTGTGACGAATATAAGAGAACAGACTGGGATTGTGACAATTTACAGTGCAAACTTTCGTAATTACCAAATTCCGGATAAAGATATTAATGTATAGTATTGATGCCTAACAATTCTATTACCCTGGGTTGGCTTCAATTTTTAAGTAAATAAGGTATAACATTTAATTTACTTCGGAAGTACTGAGATTTCTTGATTTGGGTTGGGTTGGGTTGGTGTGGGGTTTGTCTAGAGATTTGGTGCAGCCACTGAGTTATTGACTGACAGTTACATGTCTACAGAGCATGAGCTGATGGCTACATGTCTACAGAGCACAATCTGAGCTCGCAATATTTACTTAAGTAATTCCTCTACCAATAGGAAAACAGGTAAAAGAAGTTAGAGGACTAGAGGTGAAGGTCATAATAAACTTGACATTAGCAGCAGTTCATAGAACTTGACATTGACAGGTTCTTAAACTGTTGTCGTATTTCCATTAGTTATACTTTTATCATCAATTTTGGATTTTCTGTTTTGATTTATAGAGGCCATGATAGATGGGTGATTGGAAAAGGAAGGTTATGTGTACCGAATGAATCACGGTTTGATATGAACTAATTTTTTCTGATTTATGCAGGTCAGCATGACTATGAATATATCAGCAGACTTACAGTCATTGTTTACATGGAACACAAAGCAGGTTTGCAATTTGACAAATTTCTGTGTGTATATGTTAGCATGAATTCGTGGTCATCTACATTATTTCAGTATATCCTGTGCGCGCTTTCACTAGTATTTGGGTGCACTAAGGAACTCTATGATAATCATTTTCTAGAGAGTAATGGCAACTATCACACATAGGATGAGAAGCCACCTACCAAAAGTCAAAACCTACTTTCATTTGCGTTGAGATACCGTATTTGTTGTCCTGGTGCATTACTTTTAGAGGGTGTAGTGAAATTTAAGTTGTGCATACCACAGTTTGAAAATTCCTACTCTTTCTATTTCCCAGCCAGTTTATGTCATGCAAATATGATTAATAAACTTGGCGTTGATCCCTTTTACTTTATTTCCAATGCATGACAGGTTTTTGTTTTTCTAGCCGCTGAGTATGGAACCCCAAAGAACTCACTGAATCAGGTGGCTGCACATATTTTTTGGAGTTATATTTTTTTCGATTGTATTTCTGGTTAGTCATATGTTTTGATTTTTGTTTTTTGAGGTAAGATTGAGATTATCAACTCTCTCATTGAATAACTATTTTTCATTTTTTTTCTTTTGCGTGTACCTTGGATCTGCGCATCCACACTAGGGCATGTAGACTGCACGGTCTTTAGTTATTGCTTAAATAAGTTTTTTTGATTAAACTTGAACGCTATGCTACAGATTTCTCTTTGGGATGGTATCTTACCAACAAAAGAACATGCCAAGTTTTGGATTCATACTTCAAACAAGTACCGTTTCATTGATCAGGTGCGGGTTGTCCCTTTCATTCTTTGCATTTGTTTCTTGGCTTCACCGGAGACTAAGATCTAATGTAGTTTCTTTTATCCATCGATAACTGACTCTCTTTGTATATCATCTTTTGTGTAGGGAACCAATCTCCGGGGTAAAGAATTCAACTTGACGTTGCACTGGCATGTGATGCCCAAGACGGGCAAAATGTTCACTGACAAGATTGTCATGCCGGGATATCGCTTGCCACAGGAGTACAGATGAGGGTGCTTTGTCTTGTGTATCTTTTTCTCTGTAGCTTTAGCCTCTAATCTGAAAGGGGATATAAAAATGTCATTCAAAATTAGAGACTTAGAAACAGGGAAGGTAATTTACTTGTTATGAGAAAAAGAAATATATGAGATCTGATCTTATTTTTGGATTCTCTTAACTTTTGTTCCTAATTTTTGCCCTTCTGAATTGTTTGATTAGGAACAAATTTATCCAATTTTTGGAAAAATAAAAAGTAAAAACTAAGGGTGTCATGTCGCACTTTTGGTCCCTATAGTTTAGTCGAAGTTCACTTTTGGTCCTCGTGGTTTCAAATGTCTCAATATTCGTTCATGTAGTTTAGCAAACAATGCAAGTTAAGAACACATTATTTTCCATCCATTTAGTTGTGTAGAAGTTCACTATTGGCCCTCGTGGTTGCATCTGCCACATACGACAAAATAAAAAAGAATGTTGGAAATCCGAGAGATTTTTCAGTTTGTTCAGAATGCCGGACACTTCGTCTTGAAAACAATAACTTTTTTTTTCACCTTATAATAACAACTGTCTTACCGCATCGTAGCTCGGCACACTAAAAAGTCTATATGGACATACGGAGTAAGTAGTTCTCCAATAATGCTAAGATCCATTTTTTTCTTCTAAACAAACGATATTATCTACACTAACGGAATGAGGTGGGCTTAGCCTCATAATGGGCTAACAATAATGTGGTTCAAATTCATCTTTGGAGATAATCAAACTTAAAATCTTTCACTTAACAGGAATGTCACTAAACCGTTGTTAGGTGAGTTTTTAAACTACCAAAGATGCAAAGTAATTCCATTGCAAATCATAAATGCAGAGGTCAACTGTCATGCACCTGAACGTAGAGTATCTTCCCTAAGATCATCAGGATTCCCGTTGGATTTTCGAATAATAATTGGATTTCCCTGTATCTTTTTTTTTTCTACGATTCGATCCGACGAGAGAAAGAGAGCATCAAATGACGCCCGATGTAAAAATAATTTTCCTTTTTTTTTCACCAAAATTATTAATTCGTTCCTTTTTATTCTGGGATATTAATGTATAAAAATAATTGAAACTATAAACTATTAATTATTTTGTAAAAAAAAATTATTAATTAATTCCTTATTTTATTTGTTTTATTGGTCGAAAATTTCCTTATTTTATTTGGATTTGGAGTTTCCGTTAGCGATCTTAGATCATATGATCAATCCCTATACGGCTATTCAAAAGTCAACTAAGTCCACTCCACTCCTCTCTGTCTCTCTGTAGGTCTTGTTTCCTCTGCGTGCTAGCAGAGCCCTAACTTTTCCAGATAGTTTCCTTTGTACGCAAGGAGTACACCTGGAATTTGGATGCCATGTCGAAAGTATACCTGCTTGAATTTGGATACCATACTCCTGAATTTGGATAACATGTGAAAGTATAGGGGGCCCCACTATTTGAATTTGGATACCATACTGAATTTGGGACATGTTGCTACATGTTGCTTGAATTTGACATATGTTGCTACTGAATTTGACATATGTTGCTTGAATTTGGATACCATACATACATACCATACATACCGTATTGAATTTGACATATGTTGCTACTGAATTTGACATATGTTGCTTGAATTTGGACACCATACATACCATACTGAATTTGACATATGTTGCGTGAATTTGGATACCATAGATACATACCATACTGAATTTGACATATGTTGCTTGACATATGTTGCTACTGAATTTGACATATGTTGCTTGAATTTGACATATTGAATTTGGATACCATACTGAATTTGGACTTGTTGAAAGTATAGGGGTTCATTCTAATGACACCGATACTGTCCTTAGAAGCCTCACTCTAATGACACCGATACTGTTCTCATCTTTATCACCTGCCCAATCCGTCAAGTGTGAGTTTTTACCACAAAAGACCTTGATATTAATTAGAATGAGGTAATCATATTTAAACCCCATTGTTTTCTTTTCACCCGGGATTCCAACATTTCCATATTACAATCTCTATATATTTTCTTGCCCATTTCCACCTCTCTCACTACACTTGCTACTTTCTCTCTCTAAGTACTCCGGACTTATGGAAGGTCCAAGAAACTCGAGTTCGAGAAAGCGAAAAACGAGAGAGATGTCGAGAGGACAAGTCGTGCTTGATCTCCCTGCTCCCAGTATCCCTCTTCCGCCGCATCTCAGCACCACCGCCACCAAAATGGCAGGCAGTAGAGAGAAGCCGAAAAAAGTAGTGCCTGCTCACTCTGCTCCCAAAGCCCCTCCACCGCCGCTCCACACCACCACCAAAAGGGCAGGCAAGAGAGAGAAGCCAAAAGTAGTGATTGATCAATGCGCTCTCAATGCATCTCCATCGCTACTCCACACCACCGACACCAAAAGGGCAGGTACGAGAAACAAGGCGAAAGAAGTAACACTTGCGCTCTCCCCTCCCAATGCCCCTCCACCACTGCTCAACATGACGACTGCATCAAAGGTGACTACAGCCTTCGACCCAGACCACCACCCTCAAACCCTGCCGGTCTCGGCCAGAAGAGAACAAGAAGAGGGAGCAGCGGCGCCGGCACTACAAGAACCTGAAAAAAAGAAGCCGAAGTTGAAGGTGGTTGGCGTTCGTTTTTTGGACCCGGATGCCACAGAATCTTTCAGTGATGATGATTATACTCCACCAGTTACTAATGGTCGTAAACGAAAAGAAGGTGAGATCGTTCACGAGATAAAGGTACTGGGGAAAAACCCTATTTCAAAGAGGCGTAAGACGCAAGAAACGACTACAAAAACAAGAAGGAAGATAATAAAAGATCAGAAATATGAGGAAGAACTTGTTGGCGAGAAGATCGTCATTAAGAAAGAAATTGGCTCGTCTTCTTGTGGTGAAAAGGTAAAAAAATCATCGTCGACTTCATCAACGGCGGGTAAAAAGAAGACTTCGACCAAGGGGAAGAAGAAAAAGGAGACGAAGAAGAAGATGAAGATGACGGAGGTTGTTGATGTTTTGTGGGAAATTCCTGGGGAGATTCCGGACCTGGATTTACTGGAAAGAGAGAAAGATCGGCTTTTGTATAGGTTGTTTGATGGAGTTCCCGAATACTGTGAGGACATACCGCCGGAGGTGAAGGTGATTAGATAACCTAAATTACTTTAATTTTTAAGTTTCTTTTTATTCAACTTTTAACAGTAGATGTATGTAGCTGGATCTGCCACGACGGTCACAAACTCTTGTAATTAATTAATTTTTATGAATTCTGATGAATTTTTAAAGTGATTTCGTGAGATGCATTTAGGGTTCTTATGGATTTAGCGTTCGTAACCAAGTGAAGGCTTGTAGCTGGTTATGCTATAAAGATGATGATGTATGTAATTAGGTTTTTGAATTCCATTGTATATGTTCTGAACATTAATTGTGAGTATCTTACGAATAATGTGTTCCTGGACCAATTGAAGGCTTGGAGCAGCTCATGAGTTTTTCTTCTTTTCCTTGCAACAATATTATGTCTCGACTCTTGAGTTTAACTTTAATCACGCGATGAGTGCTATAGAAACATGATGTATATTTTCGTTGCATTCAAAATTCTCCACCCAATTGTTTGGGATGGAAATGAAATTTGATAAAAATAGTCAAAATTTTCATGATTTATACTCAAAATCACATCGTACAAGTTAAACATATATTATCTTGGGAAATCCGTAAAAACAAAAAAATGTCTAAGACTCCATCCGTAAGTCCTAAAATAGGCTTGAGATGGAATAGTCTCCCCTCCCCATAAACTTAAAAAAAAAAAAAAAAAAACCAATAACTCATTTGGAAGTGCTTTTACAATAACTAAGAATCATATATTCGGTGCTTCTTCCAAAAACACTTAAAGTGCTTTTGGAATCTAAAATTAATTTTACTAATAGAAGTTTCAGTCATTATAAAAGTATTTCCAAACGATCATATCGAGATTTCAGTGCAATTGTCATTTGATGCGAGCCAGAATGTCTTTACTCTTTAGCCATGGCCCTCTTTTGAATTGAATTTTACGCCATATCCAACAATCACTGTCCAACCAAACCAAACCAACAAAAATCAGCCCAATCGTTTCAGCCCAGAAACATAATCCGGTTCAGGATAATTCCACCCCAGATGGAATATGGTACTCCGAACGTCCAAACAGACGGCTCCGTACTCCATTGCAGTAAAGCTCGAAAGACCCGTGAAATCCTCACTCCGTTTCGGAGCTCTCGTGCTTTCCCTCTCTTCGCTCACAGAGTAATCAAAGGTACCAAACCCTAAATCCGTTCATGTAATCTACACATACACACATGCACGCACTGAAATCAAATCATTGAAATTTGCTTACTTTCTGTTTGGTTGCCGGGAAAACGTGGGAAAATATGAAAAATTAAGACTTTGAGCAATGTAATTCCAACTGATTGGAACAGAATGCAGGCAAACATTTACTGTAATTGAACTCGACGCCAGTTAATTACTTGAACTAAAGTTTTGATTTTTTTTTTCCACCCATTTTCCTTCAATTTTAGGCTGCCAAGCAGAAGTTTATTAATTTATTAGGTTAAATTTTTGCTGTAATTGTTGTTTTTACACTTGTTGCATTTTGATCACGTAATTTACACGGAGAAATGTGATAAGATGCAGTGCACTAACTAAGCTCAAAGCGGTTAGTTAGGTGTAATTTATTTACTGTTTCCTAAATTTGTTTTTGGAAATAATCTTTTAGAAACCGAAGCGTTCTTAGGTTCAATTTGATCTCAGATGATATCTTTCGTTCTTTAGCTTAATGCATTAAATGCTTCATTTTGATCTCTGATTTGAGTTTGAATATCATGATGTGGTTATTTTCATCGAATTTTGGGTAGAGTAATGATTTCCGCATTCCCCTTAAACAATTCAAAGGAGTGCGGGGAGGGAAAAAGGGAGTTGCGGAAATCATTTCCCTTGGATTGAACTTTTTGAAGTTATTGTATAAAAACAAATTACTTCTACCAGAACTGCCAAACTATTGAACTTAGTGTAATTCGCTGAAGAGGGGTTGGGGACGGGGGGTGGTTTTTTATGGTTATGATGAAATGTCATTTTGTAGGGAGGAAATGAGCAACCAAAACCCGACAAGTGGTGATCGGTTAAGGACAACTTGGACCCCAGCAATGGAACGTTATTTTATTGATCTTATGTTAGATCAGGTTCATAGGGGCAATAGATTGGGCCATACATTCAACAAACAAGCTTGGAATGACATGTTGATGATGTTTAATGGCAATTTCGGGACTCCATATGATATGAGTACCTTGAAAAGTCATTACACTAGTCTGTGGAGGCAATTCAATGACATAAAGAACCTTCTTGATCAGAAGAATGGATTTTCGTGGGATAACACTCGGCAAATGGTGATTGCAGATAAATATGCTTGGGACGCCTATGTCAAGGTGCGCTGCTTACTTTATATGTACTTCTGAATTTTGTCCAATTGTGAAAAAATTTAATTAAAATAATGTCCATGCAGGTTCACCCAGATGCTCAGGTCTACAGAAACAAAGCTCTGATGATGATTTGTGTTTGATATATGCACATACGCAAGCAGATGGAAGATACAGCCTTTCAAGTCATGATATAGATTTTGATGACGAAAGCAGATGGAAGATACAGCCTTTCAAGTCATGATATAGATTTTGATGACGAAATTCAGGGGATGATTGATGGTTTGTCTCTAAATCCTTTAACGACATACAGGATTGATACATTTTTTCATACGCACTGAAATTTATTATTATAGTTTTAGTTTGTAATGGTTTTGTATAGTGCAGTCAGTACTTATGTTTGGCATTTAAGTCGTATCATTTTATTACGGAGAGTAATCATAAATCAGGGTCATACAAATTACCCAAAAGTAAATGCTTTATGAATAATCAGAAGATAGATGGAACTCTATCCTCTCTAGTAGTAACTTTAGTTGAGTTAAAGAAAAAAGACCTTCCGTCTTAGTATTCCACATTCACAAGCATCATCTGTTCTTGATGAGTAAAATTTTCTTTTACTTATTGTACCAAAACAAAATCTTTTTTCTTGTTCCAATTTTCGACAAGGCCTTTTCTCAATTGTTTGGGGTAATCTACAAGAATCTTGATCCTACGATCTGTTCTCTTCAGGACCATTTTTTTATTTGTTTATTTCTTTTGTTTTTATGGTTTATAGGTGCTGGAATGATTAGCCTTACCCCTGCAAGTAAAGTGAAAAGAAATGCAGATTGGAAACCAGCCATGGACGAATTTTTTCTGAATCTTATGCTGGATCAACTTGAAAAAGGCAGTAAAATGAATAATACGTTCACGAAACAAGCTTGGAAAGACATGGTCACGTTGTTCAAAAAAAAGTTTGGTTCTCAATATCAAACAAGGTTCTTGAAACAGCTTCATAAGAAACTGTTGAAGTACTATACTGATGTTAGAAGCATACTTGCCAGAAAAGGATTTTATTGGGACAAAATTCGACAAATGAATGTGGCTGATGATGATGTTTGGGGAAATTATATCCAGGTATCGTGTCTTCTATTTAATAGCATCCAGTTGTATACATTTTTACACATCTTGTTGCTGATGTAGGCACTTCCAGTTGTATGATTTTTTACACTTGTCGCTGATGTAGGCACTTCCAGATGCACGTGTATATAGGAAGAAGCCCTTGCTGAACTATCAGGATTTGAACTCGATATATGCCAGTGAAATTAGCAATGGACTCCTTAATCATTTGGATCAAGGTACAAATTCTGGAGATGTTACAATGGAGGACTGGAGAGAATTAAGAATTTCGGTTATATAATGGTTTAGTTTCTGTAAAACTTGTAACGCTGGTTGTTTAACCGAAAAAGAAAAAAGTAGCAATATCAGTTTGTCTTGGTATGGAAAAAGTAATAATTGACCGTGGTTTTTACCGAATGAAACACACATAAGAGTGTAAACTGTGTTTAAGAAGTAATGTGTTGAAATTGTAAAGAGTGTATATTAGCACATATTACTCAGGAAAAAAAATCATGTTGAAAGCTGTGTTAAATGAATGAATTATTCAGCAGTTATGTCTACTAATGGGTTCTATTAATCATGTAGATGAAGAAGAAAGGGAGGGCCAATCCTTTTCTTTTTCTGGTAATGGTCATTTGGCTTCCTTCGAGGATCTTGACAGTGAAGGCCTAGATTTTACGACAGGTGCCTTTCTTATTCAACACTGAATGTTGGAATAATCTGTGCTGAACCTTATGACGAGTAAAATCTGAAGTTATGATATTTGCAGGGACTAAAACGAGTAGAAATGCGTCCTTAAACAGCTCGAGCTAGTCTGATAATAGGCGCCTCTTGTGTTTGAATTGGTATTGATTTTTTTTCACTACTTTTGGAATGACGAGATGGGACTACCAAGTCCAGAGGTCGGATGGTCCACTAAGGTGCTGTTAGTCTTACTCTCCAAATGACTCTCATGAATGCGAACCTAGATCAAACGTACAGATTATTTGAAACCTGTAAAGATTATTTGAGCAGATAGTTTATCTGGTAAAGGTTTCAACCTATTTTACTTTATAGATACACTTAACATTCTTTATAAATCATTGATTTTTATAGAGTCGGTTGAGATGAAACCTGTTCTGCAACAACTTCTTTTGAAGGTTCTTTGAAATTTCTACAGGTATTTTTGGAAAAAGAGTGTGATATGTCAGCACAGTCATGGTATATGACAATGATAATTTGAAGAACCATTTAAAGTATTTTGGTAATCAGCATACTTAAATTTGAATGTGATATATCCGTTTAGTTTTTTATACACAGTGATAATACTCAAGTATATATATCTTTTGAAGTACATGAAACTATGAAGAAAAAACCCTAATTAATCTGATTATGGGGTTTTTGTTTTATATCAAGATTTTGCAGCAGAAGGCAGACTTTGAAGAGTTCACGCTGCACAGAAAGATGATGAAATGCCACCCATTGAATCCATCGTTGCTCCACTGGAGGCGAAGCTTAAGCTTGCTGCAGGAGGTATACTTTTGTTCTGCAATATGACCCCTTTAATTTGTTTGTACATGGGAGGTATAGAGTGTTCAATGTGTATTTGGTTTCCATATTGTTTATGGATCTATCGACTCATTTATTACATGAATCAATAATTATAACGAGTTAAATTTTTTTACATGAGCACAATCAAGTTGTTTACACCTGAACTCATGATAAAATTGATGGACCTGCCATTATGTATACATATGAATCTGCAAATAGTGTTCAGTTTTTTATTTGGTCTTTTCTTTTTATTAATTTGTGGATCAATTTTAGTTGCTAATCATTGTTGGAAAGGTTAATTGGTCCCATTACTTAAAATGGGTGTGCTAAATTGTGGTTACGGTTTAAAACCTGCAGCAGAGCGCGGGTTTCTTTGCTAGTGTTAAACTGATTTTGTTTCACTAGTAATTTTTTAGCTCTAGTTTTTTGCACAGCTTTACATTGTTACAGGCTCATTGTATCTGATAGCTTTGCTCAAAACAAAAGCATCGCTCCAACGTTCTCAATTGTATTTGATAGTTCTATGGACAAAACAATTGTTACACTATTATTTACTACTTTCAGTTTTTCACACCGAAAAAACAAGAAAATGAAAATTTTGGCAGGTGATGGTACCCAATTTCTTTGACAAGAGAATTAAGGGCTGGTTTGGTATTGCTGTGCTTTGAAAAAAAGCTGCTTCTTCTGCTGTGCTGTGAGAATAAGCAGCTGTGAAATAAAGCAGTAGAGTGTTTGGTAAACTTTTTTGTAAAAGTGCTTTTGAAAAAAAAAAAGCAGTATTATAGTGTTTGGTAAACTTTTATGTAAAACAGATGTGAAAAAAAGCCGGTTTTTCAAAGCTGGGTTTTGCAGCTTCTTGTTTTTGGCTTTTTTTCACCCAAAACTGTGAAAAAAAGCTGAAGCTGAACGTTTACCAAACACCAAAAACTGTACCAGCTTTTTTTCACAGCAGCTTTTTTTAAAATCACCTCAACCCCAAACTGAGGCTTAATCAAAGGTGGACTGTGGCTGTAGCTTTTGGAGTAATCCAATTTCTTTGAAGAAAAAGAAGATAAGATTGTAAATGAATTGGTCAAACATCTCTCTCTCTCTTCTTAGATTCTATAAATTTGCTTTCTTGCCCATTTCCACTTTTCAAATTTATAAATTTTCATTCTTGCCCATTTCCACTTTTCTCATTACAACCACTTGCTACTCTCTCTCTCTGCCAGCACAGCCCTAACATTATTTCCGCTTTTCTCACCACATGCACTTGCTTCTCTCTCTCTCTCTCTCTCTCTCTCTCTCTCTCTCTCTCTCTTCTTAGATTACAATCTCTATGAATTTGTTTTCTTGCCTATTCCCACTTTTCTCACTACATGCACTTGCCACTTTCTCTCTCTCTCTCTCTCTCTCTCTCTCTCTCTCTCTGCTAGCACAGCCCTAACATTTCCAGATAGTTTCCTTTGTGGGCAAGGAATTAAACCCATTACCTGGTTGGATTTGGAAACCCGTAATCCCTAATTTTCTCTCTCCTTAATCCTTTTTTAAATTAAACCACGGATTTGGGGAGGGACTTCCATCTTTCATCTTAGATTACAATCTCTATAAATATACATATACAGTCGTTTTCTTGCCCATTTCCACTTTTCTC
The DNA here is from genome assembly GCA_024362995.1 of Heteromeles arbutifolia. Lineage (NCBI taxonomy): Eukaryota > Viridiplantae > Streptophyta > Magnoliopsida > Rosales > Rosaceae > Heteromeles > Heteromeles arbutifolia. The sequence goes on along the minus strand of JANCRC010000017.1, from coordinate 11,475,925 downwards.
ACGACCTGCACTTGCTACTCTCTCTCTAGCTACTTTCTCTCTCTAAGTACTCCGGACTCATGGAAGGTTCAAGAAACTCGAGTTCCAGAAAGCGAAAAACGAGGGAGATGCCGAGGAGTCAAGTCGTGCTTGCTCTCCCTGCTCCCGGTCTCCCTCTTCCGCCTCATCTCAGCACCACCACCACCAAAATGGCAGGCAGTAGAGAGAAGCCGAAAAAAGTAGTGCTTGCTCACTCTGCTCCCAACGCCCCTCCACCGCCGCTCCACACCACCACCAAAAGGGCAGGCACGAGAGAGAAACCAAAAGTAGTGATTGATCAATGCGCTCTCAATGCATCTCCATCGCTCCTCCACATCACCGCCACATCCCCTCCGATTGCCCCTCCGCCGCCGCTCAACATAACGACTGCACCAAAAGTGACTGCAGCCTTCAACCCAGACCACCACCCTCAAACCCTGCCAGTCTCGGCCAGAAGAGAACAAGAAGAGGGAGCAGCGGCGCCGGCACTACAAGAACCTGAAAAAAAGAAGCCGAAGTTGAAGGTGGTTGGCGTTCGTTTTTTGGACCCGGATGCCACGGAATCTTCCAGTGATGATGATTATACTCCACCAGTTACTAATGATCATAAACGAAAAACGAGGGAGATGCCGAGAAGTCAAGTCATGCTTGCTCTCCCCGCTCCCAGTCTCCCTCTTCCGCCGCATCTCAGCACCACCACTACCAAAATGGCAGGCAGTAGAGAGAAGCCGAAAAAAGTAGTGCTTGCTCAGTCTGCTCCCAACGCCCCTCCACCGCTGCTCTACACCACCACCAAAAGGGCAGGCAGGAGAGAGAAACCAAAAGTAGTGATTGATCAATGCGCTCTCAATGCATCTCCATCGCTCCTCCACACCACCGCCACCAAAAGGGCAGGTACGAGAAAGACAGCGAAAGAAGTAACACTTGCTCTCTCCCCTCCGATTGCCCCTCCACTGCCGCTCAGCATAACGAATGCACCAAAAGTGACTACAGCCTTCAACCCAGACCACCACCCTCAAACCCTGCCAGTCTCGGCCAGAAGAGAACAAGAAGAGGGGGCAGCGGCGCCGGCACTACAAGAACCTGAAAAAAAGAAGCCGAAGTTGAAGGTGGTTGGCGTTCGTTTTTTGGACCCGGATGCCACGGAATCTTCCAGTTATGCTCCACCAGTTACTAATGGTCGTAAACGAAAAGAAGTTGAGATCGTTCACGAGACAAAGTTACTGGGGAAAAACCCTATTTCAAAAACAAGAAGGAAGATAATAAAAGATCAGAAAAATGAGGAAGAACTTGTTGGTGAGAAGATCGTCATTAAGAAAGAAATTGGCTCGTCTTCTTGTTGTGAAAAGGTACAAGAATCATCGTCGACTTCATCAACGGCGGGTAAAGAGAAGACTACGACCAAGGGGAAGAAGAAAACGGAGACGAAGAAGAAGAAGACGACGGAGGTTGTTGATGTTTTGTGGGAAATTCCCGGGGAGATTCCCGACCTGGATTTACTGGAAAGAGAGAAAGATCGGATTTTGTATAGGTTCTTTGATGGAGTTCCCGAATACTGTGAGGACATACCGCCGTTGGTGAAGGTGATTAGATAACCTAAATTACTTTAATTTTTAAGTTTCTTTTTATTCAACTTTTAACAGTAGACGTATGTAGCTGGGTCTGACACGACGATCACAGACTCTTGTGATTAATTAATTTTTATGAATTCTGATGAATATTTAAAATGATTCCGTGAGATGCATCCAGGGTTCTTATGGATTTAGGGTTCGTAACCAAGTGAAGGCTTGTAGCTGGTTATGCTATAATGATGATCATGTATGTAGTTGGGTTTTGAATTCCATTGTATATGTTCTGAATATTAATTGTGATTAAATTACGAATAATGAGTTTTTTTCTTCCTTTTCTTGCAACAATATTATGTATCGACTCTTGAGTTTAACTTTAATCACGTGATGAGTGCTATAGAAACATGTGATGAGTGCTATAGAAACATGATATCTATTTCCTATGCATTCAAAAATCCGTCCAATTGTAAGGGATGGAAATGAAATTTGATAAAATAGCCAAAATTTTCATGATTTATACTCACAATCACATCGTACAAATTAAACATATTTTCTCTCAATGGGAAATCTATAAAAACTAAACAATGTCTAAGACTTCATCCGTAAGTCCTCAAAGAAGCTTGAGATGGAATAATCTCCTCTCCCCACTATACTTAAAATAAATAAAAAATCCAATAACTCGTTTGGAAGTGCTTTTATAATAATTAAGAAGCACGTATCTGATATTTCTTCCAAAAAAAACACTTAAAGTTTTTTTGGATCCTAAAATCAATTTTATCGAGAGTAATGGCAACTATCACACAGAGGATGAGAAGCCACCTACCAAAAGTCAAAACCTACTTTCATTTGCGTTGAGATACCGTCTTTGTTGTCCTGGTGCATTACTTTTAGAGGGTGCAGTGAAATTCAAGTTGTGCATACCACAGTTTGAAAATTCCTACTCTTTCTATTTCCCAGCCAGTTTATGTCATGCAAATATGATTCATAAACTTGGCGTTGATCCCTTTTACTTTATTTCCAATGCATGACAGGTTTTTATTTTTCTAGCCGCTGAGTATGGAACCCCAAAGAACTCACTGAATCAGGTAGCTGCACATATTTTTTGGAGTTATATTTTTTTTCAATTGTATTTCTGGTTGGTTATATGTTTTGATTTTTGTTTTTTGAGGTCAGATTGAGATTATCAACTCTCTCACTGAATAACTATTTTTCCATTTTTTTTCTTTTGCGTGTACTTGGATCCGCACGTCCACTCTAGGGCATGTAGACTGCACGGTCTTTAGTTATTGCTTAAATAAGTTTTTTGATTAAACTTGAACGCTAAGCTACAGATTTCTCTTTGGGATGGTATCTTACCAACAAATGAACAGGCCAAGTTTTGGATTCATACTTTAAACAAGTACCGTTTCATTTATCAGGTACGGGTAGTCCCTTTCATTCTTTGCATCTCACTACAACAAAAAGGGTCTTTGGATACAAAATTAAGGACACAAATTAGGGATTTGTGTCTATTTCCACACAAAAAAATTAAAAAGTGCCCATTCAATAAAGGACACTACATATTGTGCCCGACATCAAGAAAAATGGGCAGAAACACATTTTCTGACAACTTTGATAAAAAAAGTAAACTCAAATATATTATTGTGCCTGTATTTTATGTGTAAGGACACAATTACTTGTTCTTTATTATTTTTCTTAAACTTATGGTCCCACGCCCCATTTTCTTTTTTTCCCCTTAACCCACCCACACCCCCTCTTTCCCTCTCTTCTCTCAACCCGCATTCTCTCTTCAACCCGCATTCTCTCTCCAACCCCTCTTCTCTCTCTACCTTCCCCAGATTCGGTCCATCTCTCTCTGCAACCCGCATTTTAAATTTGTAAACATCCACAGTAATGGTTTGGGGCTTGATAGTTGTACCAAATCTCTTTTAAGTTTGGGTAGACGTTTTTGTAGCTTTCTAAGTTTGGGTTTTTCTTGATGTGTGCTTACGTGGTTTGGGATTACTTTCCTTTGCAGGCCTGGGTATTATATAAAGCTTTGCGCTTTCAGATTAAGGTAAAGTTTGATTATATCTTATAGTTAATTCTGATGCCCATCGCAAGGTGTATAATTTTTTTCCATTACACTTATGTGTTCTATCAATTAAACTCCAGACCAACTACTAATCTCGTAAGTTCTTTAAATTCGGGTGTTCTATCAATTAAACTCCAGACCAACTACTAATCTCCTAAGTTCTTTAAATTCGGGTTTGTTATATGTTGTAGGAAATGGCATATTTTGAGATATTCTGCATCTTTCTTTCTTTAGTTCTTTACATTTGAAAGAGTGAGAATTATATCGTTGGGTCTTTGGATTCTATTTTTATGTCCTAATTTGTGTGAGGATTGCTTGCCATCCATATATAAGAATGTTACTAAAGTGTCAGGCAAAAGTCTTTATGTTTCAATCACAAACAAGTGCATGTATACATAGCAGAATTACACCCATTAATCTGTGGGAGGAAGGTTATACAAACAGCTCATGAGATAAAGATAAAGAATCATAATTTGAAAATTTGGAAGCCATTGCATACTCATTTCTTGTTGCTCTGTGTAAATGATGTTTTAAGAGCTTCTTGGTGGTCTAAATTTATAGTTCCATCCTTTTCAGCGGTATCCAATATGATAATGTGTTTTACTGCTTGGTGTATTTCTTACTCATGGTCATTTTTCAGTGGCTATCAGAGCAGGGGCTATCAATACTGGGTTCTATGCGGAGATCTCAAAGTTCATAGATCTGAGGAAAGAAAGATATACTCATCTACCTGCATTGATCTAAAGCTTGATCTGTGAATAGTGTATGTGCTGCATCTCTGAACATATATGATATTTCTTTTCCAAGTGGGCTCTGTAGTTTCTTTGTGTATTTGCCGACACTTAATCTTTCTTAGAAATTAATGTCGTAGCTTTGAGATTTATCACTGCTTTTGACTTTAACCTAAATGATTGTCCAAACTTTTATTGTTTTGTACATCTTTTTTGCTAGTAATGTTATTTTACTAATTATCTAGGTTCTCAAGGAAAGAATTACTTGGCTTGAAGCTGCTTGTGGTTGTGGGCTGTTTTAATTTTATGAAAAAATAATTTTTTTGTTTAGCCTCAATCTCAATTTGTAGGTGATTTCGGTTTTTAATTTTTTTTAAAAAGAGTTGACATATTGGGCACAATAACAATAAATGTGCTAACATGGGTGGCAGCAGTCATTTGACAACTTTGTCAGAACTGGGCACAAAAGGACCTTTATTTGTGCTTACACTTTTCAGCACAACATACCTTATTGTGCTCTTTTATCAAAGGTAACGCCCATAAAGGGCACAGATAGAAACTTAGTTGCTGCACTGTTGCTATTGGTCTATAGACACATATGTTTGTGCTATTTGGCCTCAAAGGGCACAGATAATTTATTGTGCACAGTGCCTATATTTGTTGTAGTGTCTGTTTCTTGGCTTCACCGGATACTAAGATCTACCTTAGTTTCTGCGATCCATCAATAACTAACTCACGTCCTAAATCATCTTTTGTGTAGGGAACCAATCTCCGAGGTAAAGAATTCAACTTGACGTTGCACTGGCATGTGATGCCCAAGACGGGCAAAATGTTCGCTGACAAGATCGTCATGCCGGGATATCGCTTGCCACAGGAGTACAGATGAGGGTGTTTTGTCTTGTGTATCTTTTTCTTTGTAGCTTTAGCCTCTAATCTGAAAGGGGAAATAAAATTGTCATTCAAAATTAGAGACTTAGAAACAGGGAAGGTAATTTACTTGTCATGAGAAAAAGAAATGTATGAGATCTGATCTTATTTTTGGATTCTCTTAACTTTTGTTGTTAATTTTTTCCCTTCTGAATTGTTTGATTTAGGAACAAATTTATCCAATTTTTCTCCGGTTTTCGGAAAAATAAAAACTAAAAACTGAGGGTGTCATATCGCACTTTTGGTCCCTATAGTTTAGTCGAAGTTCACTTTTGGTCCTCGTGGTTTCAAATGTCTCAATATTCATTCATGTAGTTTAGCAAACAATGCAATTTAAGAACACATTATTTTCCATCCATTTAGTTTAGTAGAAGTTCACTTTTGGTCCTCGTGGTTGCATCTGCCGCATACGACAAAACCAAAAAGAATGTTGGACATACGAGAGATTTTTCAGTTTGTTCAGAACGTCGGACGTTACGTTTTGAAAACAATAACTTTCTTTTAATCTTATAATAACAAATGTCTTACCGCATCGTAGCTCGGCACACTAAAAAGTCTCTATGGACATACGGAGTAAGTAGTTCTCCAATAATGCTAAGATCCATTTTTTTTCTTCTTCTAAACAAACGATATTATCTACACTAAGGGAAGCACGTGGGCTTAACCTCATAATGGGCTAACAATAATGTGGTTGAAATTCACCTTTGACGATAATCGAACTTAAGATCTCTCACTTACCAGGAATACCACTAAACCGTTGTACTAAGTTGCTTTTTAAACTATCAAAGATGCAAAGTAATTATGTTGCAAATCCTAAATGCAAAGGTCAACTGTCATGCACCCGAACGTAGAGTCGATCTCCAATCGATCCGATCAGAGGGTTAAAGGGCCGAAAATAGTCTGAAATAACACAAAAATCGTCTCCAATTGAAGACTAGACCAAATGACTCATGGGCCCCACCGGGCCAAAAAAGTGGAATCAGGCCAACCGGCTGGCTAGCCCCGGGCCGGCCTCTCTTCCTCTCGCATGGTAACGACTCAAGCTTCTCTCTTCCTCTTCTTCTTCTGATTCATCTTCTCTCTCTCCCATCGAGCAAAAACAACAAACGTCTTCCTTTGCCGTTGGATTCCACAAACAGAAGCTGGATCCTCCGATGCGAACGGGGATTTTCTTTCTGGAGATTAGATTAGGGTTTGTCAAGTTCGAAATCCAATTTCCGCCGGACTCATAATCTCCGGTCAGTTCCGACGCTGGCGAAAGGAAGAAAAGTTTCAGGGCGGGGAGAGGCCGTGGCGGCGAACACCGCAAGTTCGCGGACGCTGGAGCTGAGGAAGAAGCAGTTTGCTCTGCTCCTGCACGTGGTACGTGCGCTATATTGAATTCCCGATATGTTGTGTGCATTAAGCAGTAGAATTAGAACGCTTTAAGAAAGTGGGGTAAGTTCCGGGTGTATTTCATGTTCTTGCAGGTGGATGAGTTGCAGAATACCTTAGAGGAAGAACGGAGGAGTTTAATTGAGGAGAAAGAAGAGAAAAATGGAATGGAAGAGCAGCTCTTCCATTTCCAAGTTGATTAGAATACAATGCATCTCTCTACTCTCCATTTCCAAGTTGTAAGATTGCGTGTTTCGGAAAATCGCTTCTAATTATGCATTGATGTCTCTTGATTTTCAGAAATGGGCACGCAAGAGAGTATTGGTGTATTGCTCCGTAGTTGCAGGATGCTAGCAATTTTATGAAATTCTTGTTGTTGTGCATTTGTACGATTCTCTTTGCATATATGAATTACCAAGTTTACTTGATGAGAAAGAAATTGCCCTAACTCTTTCCTAAATTATTTTTGAAGTAGTTGATCGTATAAACCTAATGCTTGGATGCATTGCTTTCATTGCCTTTGAGTTTACTCCTTGAGTAGTGTAATATTATACAGTTTAATTCTGGAGAATTTCATACCGTAGACGAAATGCTTGTGCTTTTCAAATTCCTTGTAATCTGACTTTTTTGGCTTTGCCCAAGTGAAAGTACCTTGGATGCACAATTGCTGCATTACAAAGTCTTTACTATTTGATATTGGTCTTGCATTGCCAAAGAACGAATATGATTTGTTATCACATATGCTATCAGCATTTGTAAGAGAACTTTCTATTATATTAATGCCTCTAGTTGTATTTGTATTTGATTTAGAAAGCGATGTATTTGATTTAGACGTTTTATTAATTAATCGATCACTCATTGTAGATTTGCTTTTCGTTTTCTCTATTGAGAGAGTAAAGTACATGTTACACATATCTTTCAAGTGAAAAGTTTCTGGAAAGTTACTGCATTCAACGCCACATTTTCATAGATTTGAAATTTTGTACAGACGCTAACAGAAAATGGATGGGCTACCGGAAGGGAAAGAGGCAGATTTTGTGTTATGGCTTGGGACATAGGCAAGCTGAGAATTGCGGTTAGTTTTGGGTTTCGATTTGTTTATATGTTCTTGTACTTTTTTTTTTTATGTTTAATTTCCTTATGGTTTTTGTACAGTATGCATACAGAGTTTCGACAAATGATATTTAGGCTTCTATTTGGTATGTGTGAAGGAGTTTGCTTTTGATTTTCGAGACATGCTTCTGCTCATCCCTTTCTCGATACAATTGGTACCAAAGCCCTATTCAAGTGGGCATGTTTTGCCAGAGTTTGGTATTTGTGAGATGGGGAAATACAATGGTAGGGTTGTAGGTGAATATGTTGGAGCTTTCTTACCATCTGCAAGCATATATATGAATGCGAACTTGTTCATAAGGAGTTGTGGGATTATTGGAAGCAGATTTTTGGTATTGTCTGGCGTTTATAATAGTGTTTGGTGGTTACTCCTTTCGACTGTTGTTTGAAGTTTTGTATTGAGGTCCCTCGCCAGAGTTGACTAGCTGTAGTTCACACTCTTTGTGGTAATTTAATTTAAGCGACCATAGTAATTCAATTAAAATAATAAATTATGTTTGGCCCTGGTCCTTTGACCCCTTCGATTGAAGATGATTTTTTATCACAGGGCTATGTTTGGCCTATGACCCTCTGGCCCTTCGGTTGGAGATGGTAAGAAAAATGGCCTGGCACTGTTCATTAAAATATTAATTTATTGGAGGGCTATAGGGCCAAAAAGAGCCATCTGGCTCTCCTTTGGTTGGAGATGGCCTAAGATCGTCAGAATTCTTTTCGAATAATAATTGGATTCCCTGTATCTTTTTACTACGATTCGATCCGATGAGAGAAAGAGAGCATCAAATGACGCCCGATGTAAAAATAGTTTTCCTTTTTTGACCAAAATTATTAATTCTTTCGTTTTTATTCTGGGATATTAATGTATATAAATAATTAAAACTAAAAACTATTAATTATTTTGTAAAAAATTATTTCCATATTTTATTTGTCTTTTTGGTCGAAAATTTCCTTATTTTATTTGGATCTGGAGTGTCCATTGGCGATCTTAGATCGTATGATCAATCCCTATACTGCTATACAAATACAGAGGCTTGCTACTTGTCAACTAAGTCCACTCCACTCCTCTCTGTCTCTCTCTCTCTGGTTTCTCTCTCTAGGTCTTGTTTCATCTGCGTGCTAGGAGCCCGAACTTTTCTAGATAGTTTCCTTTGTACGCAAGAAATTAAACCCTTTACCTGCTTGCTACTCTCTCTCTCTCAGAGCAACTCCACCCTTGGAGCCCTCCCCCCTGGCAATCCACTATTCAATCCACCCTATTGAACAGTAACTGCCTTTAATGAATAGTAACTGCCATTAATGAACAGTAATTACCATTTGCATCTCCACCCTTGGAGCCCTCCCCCTGGCAATAGGCAATAAAATATTACTTTTTTTTGTTTGTTTAAATAATACAAAATAAAATTATTTGTAATTTCGGATAAGATTTTTTAAATCGTTCTCGTTGCGCCACGTGTCATTTTATAAAATAAAAAAAAAATTTAGCGATGGATTTCGATAAGATTTTTATCCAATGTCATCGTGCCACGTGTCGTTATCTTTTCAGAATCTTTGACGATAGATTTCAATCAGATTTTAAATCGTTCTCGTTGCGCCACGTGTCATTATCCGAAAAGATAATTATTGGAGATCGATTTCGATAAGATTTTTATCCAATGTTATCGTGCCACGTGTCGTTATCTTTTCATAATCTTTGAGGATAGATTTCGATCAGATTTTTAACGAATGACGGCATGCCACGTGGCCCTATCTACAAGCCAATCATTTCTGAATCGTCCATATAATCCACTATCCAGCCTCACAAATCTCACACCAATTTTCTCAAGATCTCTATCATTATTCATGGTTTCTGCTTCCTTCATCACCAAAATGTGTATAATTATTCATAGTTTCTGCTTCCTTTTTACAATGTCTTCTTCTTCATCAAGGATGATGTGGGAAATCGATCAGCAAGAGGAAGAATTGTTTAACCAATCTGAAAGAATGTTCAATCTCCAAGTGGCCCGAAATGAGAGGGAAGAGGATGACGATCGTAGAAGGAGAGATGACGAAGCAAGAATGGCCAGAGCCTCACATTCCCGTCAAGTCATCCAAGCTGTGGGTCAGATCTGCATGCCCAGCCGTTCCAGAAACCTTGATAGAAGCAGGGTACGACGGGGTGAAGAGCTGTTGGACGATTACTTTGTCCATAACAGTGCATTTCCTGATACGTACTTCAGACGTCGTTTTAGAATGGAATGACATTTGTTTAACAGAATCATGACTGATGTTTGCAACCATGATTCTTACTTTGTGCAAAAGAAGGATGCTTGTGGTGCTATGGGTCTTCTTCCCCAGCAAAAACTTACTGCTGCGCTGCGGATGCTTGCGTATGGAGCATCTGCAGACCAAGTGGATGAGATAGCGAGGATGGGGAAATCAACCATTCTTGAGTCCCTGATGAGGTTTTGCGGAGCAATTGAATCTATCTACACCGCAGAGTACCTCAGGCAACCTACTCACATGGACTTGGAAAGGCTTCTGAAGAAGGCCGAGATGCGAGGTTTTCCTGGGATGATTGGGAGCATTGATTGTATGCATTGGACGTGGAAAAATTGTCCAAGTGCATGGCAAGGCGCTTATGGAGACAGAAAAGGAGCAAAAAGTATTATTTTGGAGGCGGTGGCATCTTTTGATACATGGATTTGGCACGCCTTTTTCGGGGTTCCAGGAGCTCAAAATGATCTCAACGTCCTTGCCCAATCCCCAGTGTTCATCGATGTCCTGCAAGGAAAGGCACCAAAAGTCACGTATGAGGTGAACAGACGTATGTACGACGGGTCATACTACCTAGCTGACGGCATTTACCCAAGGTGGTCAACATTTGTCAAAACAGTGCCACGTCTGCGAAGTGCAAAGGAAAAACATTTTGCAAGCTGTCAAGAGGGGTGCAGGAAGGATGTGGAGCGTTGTTTCGGTATCCTCCAAGCTCGTTGGGCGATCGTTAGGGGTGCTGCCAGATTGTTTGATGTAGAGTCGCTTCGCTCCATCATGATGACGTGCATCATTCTTCACAACATGATTGTGGAAGATGAGTACGATTATGAAGCCGTTGATGAATATGAGCCAGACATAATGAACAATTCAAGAACACGTCTATATTGTGCTCATGATGCCACCGATGAGCCCGTGCAACATGAGCCTTTAGAAAGGGATGGACGTTACAATGAAAGGGTCATTCAACGATATACTGCATTTCAAAGGCCAGAAATGCACAATGCCCGGCAAAAAGACTTGATAGAGCACCAGTGGGCATTGAAACAAGCTGAAGATAATTAAGTTCATTTAGTGTGTTTTTTATTATTTGGTATGTTTATGTAATTTTATTTGGTGTGTTTTATTTTAGTTCATTTAGTGTGTTTTTTATTATTTGGTATGTTTATGTAATTTTATTTGGTGTGTTTTATTTTAGTTCATTTCGTGAGTTTTTTATTTGGTGTGTTTATGGAAGTTTGAATAAAGATTCTCTTATAGTATAAATATATTACCATATTAAATAAATTTACTCTTACTTTAAATAAAGTACTAAATTCAATAAATTGGAAACAACATAAAATACTCTATTCAATAAATAATAAATTACAACCCAAGGTGATTGGAAAACTATGGGCTCCGATTACAAACAAATACTCTATTCACTATCACTTATAAAATCTGTGGTGGTAGGAAGATCTTCTCTTCTCGTGCTAGGACCATCTCCTCTTTCTCTCGCTTCTCTTGCAAGCCTCTTTCGCACCACTTCCGCTTTCTCCGACTTCCAAAAAAATTTAGAGTTTGGAGACTTCCCTTCTAAAGGCTCCTTCATAATCTCACGATCTCGTTGAGCCATTCTTTCTTGTCTACCCAGTTCCCTTTCTTGCCTAAGTAGCTCTCTTTCTCTCTCATTTGCTTGAAATTCTCTCTCAACAGCTGCAGCTTTTGCATCTTCTCTAGCCTTATCAGCCTCAAATTTCGCCATTTCCCTCGCCAAAGTCAATTCACTATGGCGAGTAAGTTCTTCCATGTACTTTGCATAATCATGCTTGGAAGCACTTCCTTTTCTCTTTGAAGCCTTCTTACCTTGAGGCCTAATTGGATAACGGGTCGAACCCGACGCTTGTTCAGGGATAGGCGTTTCGGGCACTTCTTCTGTATCATCATCATGCGAGCCAATATCAGGTGTAGAGTGTAGAGGGGTGCTGTTCATGACAACTTCTGGACCGACAGGCACAACTCTGAATTTAGGACAATCTTTGACAATATTCCAACATTCCCACCGGTTGAATGATTTATTTTTGCTTTTGGTTTTGGCACCATACCAAGCTTGTGCTTGAATTAGCTACACAATGGGGGAGAAGAAATAATTAATTAAAGTAGGTAACAAATAAATAATACAAACAAATAATTATAATTAAAGTAGGTAACAAATAAATAATACAAACAAATAATTATAATTAAAGTAGGTAACAAATAAATAATACAAACAAATAATTACAATGTAAATTTGGGTATAGTACAAACAAATAAATAATATATTGTTACCTGATCCGTGTAATTTTCCCCACTTCGAAGATTACTACTAGCTTGTGCCAAGGCGTCTCTCCACAAACCAAACGATTGGCTAAGTAATTTCCAACGGCTGGACATCGATTCTTTGGTTCTTTCCCCACCCATTTTCTCAAGATACTTGGTATGAATAAGACTCCACATTTCTCGCAACTGCATCTCATTACCCGTAAGCGAACTATGAGTAACTTCAACCCAACAACTACACAACGCAACATCTTCAAGAAGCGTCCAATTCGTACCTGCAGCAGTAGTCATTTTGTTGAAAAATTTTGGATTGAAACTTTGAGAGAAATATAGGAATGTGGTTGAAAGTAATTGAGAAAATATGAAATTGTGGTGTAAGGTAGATGATAATGAGAAGGTATTTATAGAAAAGTAGAAACAATTTTTTTTTAAATTTTCAGATATTTTTTTCGGATTTTTTACAATTTTTAAATTTTTTTTATTCAAATAATTAATCTCTGCCGTTGGATTTAAAAAAAATTGAATTCCAACACTCCAGATTGTGCCACGTGTCACAACGGTAACTTTTCTTAATTTCAAAACTATTTTTTCTTTTTTTTTTTAATTTATAAAGCAGATTAACATCAACCGTTGATCTCAGATCGAACGGTTGATATTAAATCAGCTTTTTTTTTTATTACCGTTGGAAATCGGACGGTTCGTATTAAAGAGCCGTTGGGATCAAACGAACCGTGGGAAGCCACGTGGCTTCCCAACGGTAACATTTAAATCTGACAAGTGGGCTGACTTTTCTATTTTTGGTCGGGCGACGCGCCCCCACGCGCAAGTGGGGTGCACGCGCCTGATAGAAAAAAATAAAAAAAGGGGCTGACGCCAGCGCTGGCGTCACACCCATCGGGCTCTCGGGCTGGCAGCAGTTCACAGGCCCCTTGCTCGGGCCTCCACCGTTGCTCGGGCTCCTCCACCGCTGGACCTCCTTCACAGGGCCTCGGGCCCTTTGCTCTCCACCGTCCCTCGAGCAACCAGCAACGCTGGAGTTGCTCTAAGCACTCTCGCCGGGTACTCTTGCTACTCTTTCTCTACTCTAGCTACTTTCTCTCTCCTTAATTCTTTATTAAATTAAACCACTTAGATTACAATCTCTATAAATATATATATATATACACACACACTCGTTCTTTCTTGCCCATTTCCACTTCTCTCTCTCTAAGTACTCTTGCTACTCTCTCTCTCTAGCTACTTTCTCTAAGTACTCTAGCTACTTTCTCTCTCCTTAATCCTTACTCTCTCTCTCTCTAGCTACTTTCTCTATCCTTAATCCTTATCCTCTCTCTCTAGCTACTTTCTCTCTCCTTTATCCTTACTCTCTCTCTAGCTACTTTTTCTCTCCTTAATACTTTATTAAATTAAACCACGGATTTGGAGAGGGACTTTCCATCTTTCATCTTAGATTACGTTCTCTATACATATACATATACACTCCTTTCTTGCCCATTTCCACTTCTCTCTCTCTAAGTACTCTTGCTACTCTCTCTCTAAGTACTATTGCCTCTCTAAGTACTCTAGCTACTCTCTCTCTCCAAGTACTCTTGCTACTCTCTTCCTCCTTAATCCTTTATTAAATTAAACCACGGATCTGGAGAGGGACTTTCCATCTTTCATCTTAGATTACAATCTCTATAAATATACATATACACTCCTTCTTTCTTGCCCATTTCCACTTCTCACTCTCTAGCTACTCTCTCTCTCTCTCTCTCTCTCTCTCTCTCTCTAAGTACTCTTGCTACTCTCTCTCTAAGTACTCTTGCTACTCTCTCTCTAAGTACTCTTGCTACTCTCTCTCTAGCTACTTTCTCTCTCTAAGTACTCCGGACTCATGGAAGGTCCAAGAAACTCGAGTTCGAGAAAGCGAAAAACGAGAGAGATGTCGAGAGGACAAGTCGTGCTTGCTCTCCCTGCTCCCAGTGTCCCTCTTCCGCCGCATCTCAGCACCACCGCCACCAAAATGGCAGGCAGTAGAGAGAAGCCGAAAGAAGTAGTGCTTGCTCACTCTGCTCCCAACGCCCCTCCACCACCGCTCCACACCACCACCAAAAGGGCAGGCACGAGAGAGAAACCAATAGTAGTGATTGATCGATGCGCTCTCAATGCATCTCCATCGCTACTCTACACCACCGCCACCAAAAGGGCAGGCACGGGAAAGAAGCGTAAGACGCAAGAAACGACTACAAAAACAAGAACGAAGATAATAAAAGATCAGAAAAATGAGGAAGAACTTGTTGGTGAGAAGATCGTCATTAAGAAAGAAACTGGCTTGTCTTCTTGTGCTGAAAAAAAGGTAAAAGAATCACCGTCGACTTCATCAACGGCCGGTGAAAAGAAGACTACGACCAAGGGGAAGAAGAAAACGGAGACGAAGAAGAAGAAGAAGAAGAAGAAGACGACGGAGGTTGTTGATGTTTTGTGGGAAATTCCTGGGGAGATTCCCGACCTGGATTTACTGGAAAGAGAGAAAGATTGGCTTTTGTATAGGTTCTTTGATGGAGTTCCTGAATACTGTGAGGACATACCGCCGGAGGTGAAGGTGATTAGACAACCTAAATTACTTTAATTTTTAAGTTTCTTTTTATTCAACTTTTAACAGTAGATGTATGTAGCTGGGTCTGCCACGACGATCATAAACTCTTGTGATTAATTAAATTTTATGAATTCTGATGAATATTTAAAATGATTTCGTGAGATGCATTCAGGGTTCTTATGGATTTAGGGTTCGTAACCAAGTGAAGGCTTGTAGCTGGTTATGCTATAATGATGATCATGTATGTAATTGGGTTTTGAATTCCATTGTATATGTTCTGAATATTAATTGTGATTATCTTACGAATAATGAGTTTTTTTCTTCATTTTCTTGCAACAATATTATGTATATGTGGAACCAAAAATAATCACAAGGCGACACGTGGATTTTTGGGTTAAAATAACAAAATTACCCTCGAGGCTTACCGAGATTCCTACGCGCGAGTAGTGGGCAATCAACCCTCAACCAAGTCAAAAGTGCCCAAAATAGGTAATAATTCAAAACCTATTTCATCCATCCTCATCAAATCCTCTCCACAAGGTAACCCCCAAAATATTCCTTTTAAATTATGTTAATTAGCTAATTAATAGATTTATTACCTAATTAATATATTAATGGCTAATTAAACTACCAATTAACTACAAAATACACTAAAAAACACCACAAAGGGCCGGCCACCTTCTCTCCAAGGGGGACCGGCCATGCCCTATATATATTACCCCATTTTCTCTAAAAACCTAAGTTCAACACTCTTGCAAAATTCTCCAAATTCTCCAAACACTTTCCTCTCAAAATTCTAACTTTGGCATCGGATGTTCTTCGGCCAAAGCCCTCCCCCCATTCATCATGGGCGCGTGAGGCTCTTGGCCTTGACCTAAAGTGTTATTTGTTTTGTAGGTGTAATTTTGTCCAAGAATAAGGACGAAGAAATTTGCATCCAAAGTATCTACTCTTGAGTTTAACTTTAATCACGTGATGAGTGCTATAGTAACATGATATGAATTTCCGTTGCATTCAAAAATCCATCCAATTGTTTAGGATGGAAATGAAATTTGATAAAATGGCCAAAATTTTCATGATTTGTACTCACAATCACATCATACAAATTAAACATATTTTCTCTTGATGGGAAATCTGTAAAAACTAAACAATGTCTAAGACTTCATCCGTAAGTCCTCAAAGAAGCTTGAGATGGAATAATCTCCTCTCCCCACTATACTTAAAATATAAAAAAATTCAAGAACTCGTTTGGAAGTGCTTTTATAATAACTAAGAAGCACATATCTGATGCTTCTTCCAAAAAACGCTTAAAGTTCTTTTGGAACCTAAAATCAATTTTATCAGTAACAATTTTAGTCATTTAAAGATATTTCCAAACGTGCCTATCGAAATTTCACTGTAATTGTCATTTGATGCGAACCAGAATGTCTTTAGCCATGGCCCTCTTTTGAATTGGATTTTAGGCCAAATCCAACAATCACGGTCCAACCAAAGCAAACCAACAAAATCAGCCCAATCGTTTGAGCCCAGAAACATAATCCGGTTCAGGATAATTCCACCCCAGATGGAATGTGGTACTCTGAACGTCCAAACAGACGGCTCCATACTCCATTGCAGTAAAAGCTCAAAAGACCCGTGAAATCCTCACTCCGTTTCGGAGCTCTCGTGCTTTCCCTCTCTTCGCTCACAGAGTAATCAAAGGTACCAAACCCTAAATCCTTTCATGTAATCTACACATACACACATGTACGCACTGAAATCAAATCATTGAAATTTGCTTACTTTCTGTTTGGTTGCCGGGAAAACGTGGGAAAATATGAAAAATTAAGACTTTGAGCAATGTAATTCCAACTGATTGGAACAGAATGCAGGCAAACATTTACTGTAATTGAACTCGACGCCAGTTAATTACTTGAACTAAAGTTTTGATTTTTTTCCTCACCCAATTTCCTTCAATTTTAGGTTGCCAAGCAGAAGATCATTAATTTATTAGTTTAAATTCCTGCTGTAATTGTTGTTTTTTACATTTGTTGCATCTTGATCACGTAATTTACATGGAGAAATGTGATAAGATGCAGTGCATTAAGTAAGCTCAAAACAGTGAGTTATGTGTGTTTAAATTTACTTTTCCTAAATTTGTTTTTGGAAATAATCTTTCTTTAGAAACCGAATCGTTCTTAAGTTCAATTTTATCTCAGATGCTATCTTTCGTTCTTTAGCTTAATGCATTAAATGCTTCATTTTGATCTCTGATTTGAGTTTGAATATCATGATGTGGTTATTTTCATCGAATTTTGGATAGAGAAATGATTTCTGCACTCCCCTTAAACAATTCAAAGGAATGCGGGGAGGGAAAAAGGGAGTTGCGGAAATCATTTCCCTTGGATAGAACTTTTGAAGTTATTTTGTATATAAACAAATTACTTCTACCAGAACTGGCAAACTATTGAACTTAGTGGAATTCACCGAAGAGGGGTTGGGGACGGGGGATGGTTTTTTATGGTTATGATGAAATGTCATTTTGTAGGGAGGAAATGAGCAACCAAAACCCGACAAGTGGTGATCGGTTAAGGACAACTTGGACCCCAGCAGTGGAACGTTATTTTATTGATCTTATGTTAGATCAGGTTCATAGGGGCAATAGATTGGGCCATACATTCAACAAACAAGCTTGGAATGACATGTTGATGATGTTTAATGGCAATTTCGGGACTCCATATGATATGAATACCTTGAAAAGTCATTACACTAGTCTGTGGAGGCAATTCAACGACATAAAGAACCTTCTTGATCAGAATGGATTTTCGTGGGATAACAGTCGGCAAATGGTGATTGCAGATAAATATGCTTGGGACGCCTATGTCAAGGTGCGCTGCTTACTTTATATGTACTTCTGAATTTTGTCCAATTGTGAAAAAATTTAATTAAAATAATGTCCTTGCAGGTTCACCCAGATGCTCAGGTCTACAGAAACAAAGCTCTGATGACCTTCAATGATTTGTGTTTGATATATGCACATACGCAAGCAGATGGAAGATACAGCCTTTCAAGTCATGATATAGATTTTGATGACGAAATTCAGGGGATGATTGATGGTTTGTCTCTAAATCCTTTAACGACATACAGGATTGATACATTTTTTCATACGCACTGAAATTTATTATTAGAGTTTTAGTTTGTAATGGTTTTGTATAGTGCAGTCAGTACTTATGTTTGGCATTTAAGTCGTATCATTTTATTACAGAGAGTAATCACAAATCAGGGTCATACAAAATACCCAAAAGTAAATGCTTTATGAATAATCAGAAGATAGATGGAACTCTATCCTCTCTAGTAGTAACTTTAGTTGAGTTAAAGAAAAAAGCCCTTCCGTCTTAGTATTCCACATTCACAAGCATTATCTGTTCTTGATGAGTAAAATTTTCTTTTACTTATTGTACCAAAAAAAAAAAAAAAAAAAAAATCTTTTTTCTTGTTCCAATTTTCAACAAGGCCTTTTCTCAATTATTTGGGGTAAGCTACAAGAATCTTGATCCTACAATCAGTTCTCTTCGGGACCATTTTTTATTTGCTTATTTATTTTGTTTTTATGGTTTAAAGGTGCTGGAATGATTAGCCCTACCCCTGCAAGTAAAATGAAAAGAAATGCAGATTGGAAACCAGCCATGGACGAATTTTTTCTGAATCTTATGCTGGACCAACTTGAAAAAGGCAGTAAAATGAATAAGACGTTCACGAAACAAGCTTGGAAGGACATGGTCACGTTGTTCAAAAAAAAGTTTGGTTCTCAATATCAAACAAGGTTCTTGAAACAGCTTCATAAGAAACTGTTGAAGTACTATACTGATGTTCGAAGCATACTTGCCAGAAAAGGATTTTATTGGGACAAAAATCGACAAATGATTGTGGCTGATGATGATGTTTGGGGAAATTATATCCAGGTATTGTGCCTTCTATTTAATAGCATCCAGTTGTATACATTTTTACACGTCTTGTTGCTGATGTAGGCACTTCCAGTTGCATGATTTTTTACACTTGTCGCTGATGTAGGCACTTCCAGATGCACGTGTATATAGGAAGAAGCCCTTGCTGAACTATCAGGATTTGAACTCGATATATGCCAGTGAAATTAGCAATGGACTCCTTAATCATTTGGATCAAGGTACAAATTCTGGAGATGAATCTTACAGTGGAGGACTGGAGAGAATTAAGAATTTCGGTTATATAATGGTTTAGTTTCTGTAAAACTTGTAACGCTGGTTGTTTAACCGAAAAAGAAAAAAGTAGCAATATCAGTTTGTCTTGGTATGGAAAAAGTAATAATTGACCGTGATTTTTACTGAATGAAACACACATAAGATTGTAAACTGTGTTTAAGAAATAATGTGTTGAAATTGTAAAGAGCGTATATTCGCACATATTACTCAGGAAAAAAAATCATGTTGAAAGCTGTGTTAAATGAATGAATTATTCAACAGTTATGTCTACTAATGGGTTCTATTAATCATGTAGATGAAGAAGAAAGGGAGGGCCAATCCTTTTCTTTTTCTGGTAATGGTCATTTGGCTTCCTTCGAGGATCTTGACAGTGAAGGCCTAGATTTTATGACAGGTGCATTTCTTGTTCAACACTGAATGTTAGAATAATCTGTGCTGAACCTTATGACGAGTAAAATCTAAAGTTATGATATTTGCAGGGAGTAAAACGAGTAGAAATGCGTCCTTAAACATCTCGAGCTAGTCTGATAGTAGGCGCCTCTTGTGTTTCATTAAACAGTACCATTTAGGCTGTACTTTCTTTCCTTAATAGTAAATAATCATTCCACCACGATGACGTATTTTTGGAGAGCCTTGTTTCCGTGTAGACTATTCATCTTGCTATGTGACCTCTTTTTGGTATAATTCTTATCGGTTGAGGATTCCAGTTTTCCATCATAAATGTTTCTCTGATTTTTCATAATCATTTTCCATATTCAGGTCTCCTAAATCCATACCATATAACTCTGAATTCAAAATTGTCTAGAGTGGGTTTACAACATGTGAATTATTTATGCATGTTTGCAATCATCTGTTAAAATGTAATTGCAAGTGCATTTAATTGCAACATTTTGGTGGATAGACGGAGAAGACGTTCAGAGCCATGGAAATGACATTTTTTCAAGGAAAGATTGGACACCTCCAATGGATCGTTATCTGATTGACCTTCTTCTGGAGCAACTGCAGAAAGCGAACAAGATTGATTACTCTTTGGACGACCAAGTGTGGTTAGATGTGCTTGTGTTATTCAAGGAAAAATTTGGTTTACAATACGACAAAGATCTCTTGAGGTGTCCCTACAAAAGCTTAGAGAAGCAATACCACGATACAAAAGATCTTCTGGATCGGAGAGGGTTTTGGTGGGACGAAACACAGCAAATGGTCACAGCATATGATGATGTTTGGGATGCTTATATTAAGGTGCATTACCTATCTGTTTGAGTCTTAATCATTATTTTCTACAAAGGCTAACATCTAGTTTCTGTAGGAACGCCCTGATACGGAAGCGTACAGAACGAAATCCAAGCCAAATTATAATGATTTGTGCTTGATTTATGGAAACGCAAATTCGGGGGAAACATACAACCAATCAGGTCAAGCCATGGGCTGTAACAGTGATGGTCAGTTTGTGTTTGCTTTTGTCTTTCATTAACCAAGAATTCTTTTAATATATTTTGATGAATCAGAAAAATGAACCTTTTCCTTATACATGTATTGTTGTTCATTTCAAAACCAGCCAATTATAACCATAGCTATCACCGGAGAACTGATTGGACACCTCCAATGGACCGATATTTCATTGATCTAATGTTAGAGCAAGTTCGCAACGGAAGTATGGTTAACCAAAAATTCAGTAAACTAGCCTGGACTGATATGGTTTCTAAGTTCAGAGCACAATTTGGTTCCCAGCATGACAAAGATGTCTTAAAAAGTCGTTTTGTGAATTTGAGGAAACGATTCAATGACATGAAAACTCTACTTGACCAGAGTGGGTTTGCTTGGGATGAAATGCAGCAGAGGATAACTGCCGATGGTGATCTTTGGGATGCCCATGTCAAGGTTCGTCTTTGATTGATATGTTGATTGAAAAGAATTGTAGGTCTATAACAGGCTAGCAGCTCACATGTACTTGTGCAGGTACGCCCTGATGCACGATCATACTGCAATAGAACCCTACCAAATTTCAATGATTTGTGCTTGATATATGGAAATGAAGAGAGTCTTAAATGGGAGAGTTCATCTAATCACTCTATGGATGCTGAGGATGATGGTCCGAGAGTTAATGTTGGTACGTGGCCCCTGCTCTCTCTCAATAAAACTGGTTTTACATTCAATGAAAACCTTGGGCCTGGATGATTGTGTCATTCAGTAAAAATTTGGACGTTGTTGTGACAGATTTTCTGAAAAATCAGTTTCTCATCTTGATGCAAGAGTATATCAGAATTTTCTCAATAGCAACCATTTTGCAGGGGATGAAACTCAGCAAACAATATTCGCTGAAGTTGACCATGTCTGGGACGCTTATGTCAAGGTGCTTGTTTTTCTCGCTAACTGCTGCCTAGGACAAAAGGAGTTTCCCTATTCTAAATTTCTAGTACTAATTACACCCTCCTCAACATTTCATGGAGGAGCAGTATGATGCATGCGCATGTTTTGTATATGCGAGTGTTTTGAGTGTAGAATGATTCATGACGCGAAAAAGAAGTGAACACTTTGCTGAGGAAGCTTCGGGCTCAGGAGAAACCTACCGTATTTGGTGACGTTATTAACGTGTGTATCTTTCATGTCAATGTTTTATTTTTTCAGGATCACCCGTATCAACCTGCATATGGAAATAGTATCTTGGACTGCAATGATTCGACTATGATATATGGCAATGGAGTCGCTGATGGAAGATCAAGTTATTTGAGTACGGAAATGGGGAAAACGGGATTTGATATGACCACCTTTGGTGGCTTGCAATCCCGAACCATGGACTATGAAACATTGATTCAGCGAAAGAAGCGAAAACCAACAGCTTCATCCACCTCAGCTAGTAAGAGAGTTCAAAGAACCATCAAGGAGGAGGTACAAGAAACCTTGGATGAGAAACCACAGAGAGTAAACGGGTTCGTCGGCAATGCAGAGGACAAAGACTGCTGCTCGATAGAACGCATTGTTGATGCACTTGAAACGGTACCTGACATGAATGATGAGCTCTTCTTGGAAGCTTCTCAGATTCTAGAAGACGAGAGGAAGGCGAAGATGTTTGTGGCGATGGATGTAACAGCCCGACAGAAATGGTTATTCAGAAAACTCCGCCGGTAGATCCTAGGACACTCTAGTCTTGTGTTTTTTGGTCGTGTAAATTGGACAAAGATGAGCTTTGGGTATATTCATTTTTTTTTTTTTTTGGGTAAACTGGGAAGTCTATTCCAGGGTAAAGATGCCCGAACGTACAATGAAAGCCTACAACGAGGCAAACACATAGCTAATCAAGCAAAAAACTGAGCAGTGCAGGAGGGTTCAACAGAGAAGACCCTGCAACAATGCTAACGCGTCGCCCCCTACATTGCCCAAACAAAAACTTAACGAGGACAAGATAAACCATCATTGTTCAGAACATGCACCAACGAAGATAGGGGTCGGTTGACCCAAGTAACATCATACAACTCCGGATTTATTACCGACGCTAAAGAGTCCGCCACCATATTAGCTGATCTTGGGTATATTCAATTTGGTGGCCTTGTTTCTCTCTCTTTCCTTGAACTCCGATACCTTGCTCCCAAGTCGGAATCTTTTCCATTAAATTAAATTATTTTGAGTGAATATTTTTAGAATAATACTTGGCTACTTATGAGTAGGAGCTTCTACTCAAACTTCTTCATTTCTGATTCATAGACTTCTGTATTTATGATTAGAATTTAGAACCGCTCATATAATAAATTACTCTATAAAGATAGTGTTTGCAAAAAAATCGATTAAAACTAAGGTCGTTTAGTTATTGAATTGTGTGAGAACAAATTGACAGAAATGGTAAAAGCATTACGAACTGTCTATCTATTTGCTACAATTGATTAACTTAATGATCTTAATTATAATTTACTTTTTGTACAGAGTAATGTTATAGAGACTAAATTTTAGAAATTAAAAGACATCATTTATTATTTAAGCGTTGATAAATGTGCTCATTTTTATTGGTAAGATATCATTTAGTTTACAAATTTAATCTTTCTAGTATTATTATTTTGTAAATTAAACACGAACAATTTTAAATAGAAACACTAAGCCAAGCATTGGTCATATTTCTATTGAATTCAGTGAACCGCGTAAAGACCAAGGCAGCCGGAAAAAAGTTGGATCCAAATTCTGAGAGCACACAGACAAACACACACACACACACTCTCTCTCTCTCTCTCTCTCTCAAAACTTGACAGAAAGATTGGAGCTTTTTGCTTGCTAAATGGCATGGCCATCTCTCTCTCCTCCTCTTTCAAAACCTGCATTCTCTCACTCTCTCTCCTCTCCTTCTTCCTCTTCTTCCTCCTCACAACCCCAACTCCCAATTCCCCAAACTACCCTTACCCATCTCCCATAACCACCCCCCACAGGTCCCTCATCGCCACCGCAGCAAAAACCTTTGGTGGAAATAATATCTTGGACTACAATGATTCGACTATGATATATGGCAATGGAGTCGCTGATGGAAGATCAAGTTATTTGAGTACGGAAATGGGGAAAACGGGATTTGATATGACCACCTTTGGTGGCTTGCAATCCCGAACCATGGACTATGAAACATCGATTCAGCGAAAGAAGCGAAAACCAACAGCTTCATCCACCTCAGCTAGTAAGAGAGTTCAAAGAACCATCAAGGAGGAGGTACAAGAAACCTTGGATGAGAAACCACAGAGAGTAAACGGGTTCGTCGGCAATGCAGAGGACAAAGACTGCTGCTCGATAGAACGCATTGTTGATGCACTTGAAACGGTACCTGACATGAATGATGAGCTCTTCTTGGAAGCTTCTCAGATTCTAGAAGACGAGAGGAAGGCGAAGATGTTTGTGGCGATGGATGTAACAGCCCGACAGAAATGGTTATTCAGAAAACTCCGCCGGTAGATCCTAGGACACTCTAGTCTTGTGTTTTTTGGTCGTGTAAATTAGACAAAGATGAGCTTGTGTCTATTCAACTTGGTAGCCTTGTTTCTCTCTCTCTCTCTCCCCACAAACCATTTGCCACCTATCAAATGATCAAAATTACCCATATCAAACAGAAAGAAAGTTACTGTTTCACCCAAAATTGTTACTGTTTCACCCAAAATTGTTACTGTTTGTTCCTCTCTGAATCTTTTCCATTAAATTATTATTTTTTGAGTGAGTATTTCTAGAATAATACTTGGCTCATCTCCAGCTCAAAATTCTTCGTTTCTGATTCATTGACTTTTGTGTTTATGATTAGAACCGTTCATATTATAAATCACTCTATAAAGAATGTTTGCTAAAAATAAATTAAAAAACTAAAGTTATTTAGTCATCAAATTCTACAAGAACAGATTGACAGAAATGGTAAAAATTTTACCAACCGTCTATCTATTTACTTTAATTTCAATTTATTTTTTAAAAATGATATTACATAGTGATTTATGTTATAAATATGTAAAAGTTAGAGGGATAACCTTTATTAGTGATAAGAGTGAAGCAGGTGTAAAATATCAAATTGTAACACAAGGGAATGACAAATGAAGAGGGAGAGATAGATGATGTTATTGATCTTTTTCTTGTTCTTTCTGTATATTGAAAGCATACGGAGTGCTCTATTTATAAAACAACTCCAATACTGATGCATTAACTTTACATTGAATTTTACAGCATCCTTTTGGAAAATATGATCTTCTGCACCCCCAAAGTCAATTTCATCTGCATGGGCATTGAAAATCTACCCAATGTTTTCAATTTTCCTGTGGGCATTCATTACCCACCAGTATTTTCAACACTCCCCCTTGGATGCCCACAAATCAACATCAGTTGCCTCGTTAAAACCTTGCTCGGAAAAACCCAGTGGGAAAAAACCATAGCGAAGGAAAAAGAGTACAACTTTTCTTGGATTGTTGATATAGTGTTAAGTATGCTTATGTTGCCTCGTTAAAACCTTGATAGGAAAAACCCAGTGGGAAAAATCCTAATCGAAGGAAAAAGAGTACAACATGCATGTATCATGGATGATCCCCCTGATATATATCTCCCCCTGATTCCGCATTCTCCAAATTTAGCTGTTTGGTAAGTCGATGTAATCCGACATTCTGCACTAACTTCTGAAACGTGCACTTTGGTAGAGATTTGGTGAACAAATCTGCCAGATTTTCATTGGAACAGATTTGTCTGACTTCAATAACTTTAGCCTTCTGAAGCTCATGTGCACTGAAAAACTTTAGAGATATGTGTTTAGTTTTATCGCCCTTGATGAATCATTCTTTCATTTGGGCAACACAGGCTGCATTATCTTCATGAATGACAGTTGGATTGTCTATCTTTGAAGTTAGACCACATAAATTCTAGATATGATGGATCATTGATCTTAACCAAGAACATTCACGAATTGCTTCATTTAAAGTAAGTATTTCTGAATGATTTGAAGATGTAGCAACTAATGTTTGCTTTGTTGAGCGCCATGAAATTGTTGTATCTCCATTCTTGAACACATATCCAGTTTGTGAGCAAGCTTTATGCAGATCAGAGAGAAAACCAACATTTGCATATCCAACAAGGACCTGGTCATTTGTCGAGTTCTTTGAGTAGAAGAGACCCATGTCTGTTGTCCCACGAAGGTATCGCAATACATCTTTGACACCCTTCCAATGACGAATTGTTGGAGCAGAGCTATATCTTGCTAACAGGTTAACTGAAAAAGCTATATCTGGTCTAGTACATTGTGCTAAACATAACAAAGCACCTATTGCACTTAGATATGGTACTTCTGGACCAAGGACCATTTCATCATCTTCTTTTGGACGGAATAGATCTTTCTTAATGTCCAAATAACGAACGACCATTGGTGTGCTGAGTGGATAAGCCTTGTCCATGCCAAATCACTTTAGGATTTTTTCAATGTAAGCTGATTGGTGGACCAAAATTCTAGC
The DNA here is from genome assembly GCA_024362995.1 of Heteromeles arbutifolia. NCBI lineage: Eukaryota > Viridiplantae > Streptophyta > Magnoliopsida > Rosales > Rosaceae > Heteromeles > Heteromeles arbutifolia. Next base: position 11,449,842 of record JANCRC010000017.1, on the reverse strand, counting down.
AGCACAATGCTCGATTTGCAGGCCGAGATAAAATTTCATTTTTCCAAGGTCTTTCATTTCAAATTCGCTTTTCAGATATTCAGCAGTTTTATTGGGCTCTTCATAAGTTCCAACTAGGTTCATATCATCAACATATACTGCCACTATAGCAAATCCAGAATTGGATTTCTTAATGAACACACAAGGGCAAATGACATTGTTGATGGCAAATGACATTGTTGATGTATCATTCTTTGATCAAATATTCACTGAGACGATTATACCACATTCGTCCAGATTGTTTCAGCCCATACAATGATCGTCCTAATTTGATCGAGAGCATACCTCGTGGTTTGTTACTTGTTTCTGGCAACTTAAGTCCTTCTGGGACTTTCATATATATGCCAGCATCTAATTCTCCATATAAATACGCAGTGATGACATCCATAAGTTGCATGTCAAGTTTTTCTGAAACCACTAAACTTATTAAGTAACGAAACGTAATTGGGTCCATTACAGGAGAATATGTCTCCTCATACTCAATTCCAGGTCTTTGTGAAAAGCCTTGTGCAACGAGTCGTGCTTTATATCTTACAATCTCATTTTTCTCATTGTGTTTCCTTGTGAATACCCATTTGTAACCCACGGGATTTACATCAGGCGGGGTTTGGACTACTGGTCCAAAAACATTTCTCCTTTCCAAGGAATTTAATTCTGCCTAGATTGCATCTTTCCACTTAGGCCAATCATGTCTCTGTTTGCATTCATCAACAGAGCGGGGCTCAATATCATCACTTAATATGATTTCAGTGGCTACTGCGAATGCGAACATGTCATCGATAATTATTTCATTTTGATCCCACAATTCATTAGTACAATCATAATTTATGGAGATTTCTTTGCTTTCATGTACTTCTGTCATTTCAGGGACATGTGTCTCATCAAGGACATTTTCTTTTTCTAGAAGTACAGAATCATGAATTGTGGATTTGTCATTCATTTTCTCTTCCTGAATGATTTCATTTGGATTCAGATGTGCCCTTGTCTTTCTCTTTCGAGGGGCTGAATCTTTTGAACCTGGGGGTCTACCACGCTTCAAGCGTGCACTAGATGAATCATTCGCTGTCACTTTATTTTGTCCAACAAGGACATCAATTCTTGCAAGTGCATTTGCAGCTGGTATATGTGATTTTGTCACTTTCATAGCATCATTAAATGCATCTGGCATTTGATTAGCAATACTTTGAAGATGAACGATCATTTTCACTTCATTTTCACATTGAATGTTTCGAGGATCAAAATGAGACAAGGTGGGTACAACCCATGTCAACTCTTGCCGTTCTTCTGGAAAGGTCTTTTCTCCCCTTAACGACGGGAAGACTGTCTCATCAAAGTGACAATCAGGAAAACATGCTGTAAACATATCACTTGTCAAGGGTTCCAAATATCTAATGATAGATCGTAAATCAAAACCCACATAAATTCACAGTCTACGCTGAGGTCCCATTTTAGTACGTTGTGGTGGTGCAATAGGCACATAAACAGCATAACCAAAAACTCGTAAATGTGGAATGTTTGGCTGATGTCCAAACACGAGTTGTACTGAGGAGTATTGGTGGTTGGCTATGGTCTTAACCGAGCCAATGATGCAGCATGTAAGATGGCATGTCCATTAGAGTTGGTAATGATCCTACGGATCAAGGTAAATCCTGGGTGACCAAGACGGTCATGCCAAAACATGTAGACTTTTGAATTAATGAACTTCTAGTTCATGACAGTATGTGATTCAATTGTCTTTATGTATGTATAATACAATCCACTCGACAAACCATGCAACTTCTCCAATATACGCTTTTGGGTATCATTGGAGGTAATGCATAGATACTCCACGTTTTCTGCACTTTTCGTTTTAATGTGGTATCCATTTAAACGTATGTCTTTAAAACTCAACAAATTTCGAGTAGATCGAGTAGCGTACAACGCATTATGTATGGACAATATTGTTCCATTTGGTAACATAATCTAGGCTTTCCCTGAGCCTTCAATTATATCTGAAGGTCCTGATATTGTTGTTACCCCTACTCTTGTAAGCATTAAGCTTGAGAAATACTTTCGATCACGAAGTATTGTATGTGTGGTTGCGCTGTCTGCAAGACAAATATCTCTGTCATTTTTCATGTTCTGAGAATAACCACAGTTTTTATCCATGCTCTCTGAGTAAGGGAATCAGAGTTAAAAGAAAGTTATAACAGGAAATTTACATGCCACTTTTATTGAATCTGAAATGCTAGTTTTAAACTACAAGTTTAGCATAATAAAAGTACATCAAACATAAACGATTCAGTTGTCAAACATAAATGACTCAGTCGGACTGGTATACTTCATTCCCCCTTTCCACAATAAAGTCCGAAACATCTAGGTGGGTTGTGTTCAACTGCCCTGATAAGTCACACACTGGATCAGGTATATCTATTGGTTTAGCCTGGTCGAGAAAATTGGTCTCGACACCCTTCTATTTGAATGAGGCTTGATACAGATCCACCAGATGTTTTGGGGTACGACAAGTATGTGCCCAATGCCCATTGCCACCACACTTATGGCAGGCTCCTTTAGAGTTTATGGGAGCATTGTTCATATGAGCTTTGCCTTTGTAGCGATTCACATTTTTGAAGCTCGGGCCTGAATTATACCTCGGAACCTGGTTGTGAAACTGACCACCATGGTTCTTGCCTTTCATGTTCCATCGACCTCGCTTGTGGCCACGTCCTCGTTTATGATTATCGCCGTCAGAGGATGTGGCGTTCACTTCGAGTGAAGCAGCATTCATTTCTGGGAATGGTGCAGATCCAGTAGGTCGGGACTGATGATTTTCCATCAAGAGCTCAATGTTTTGTTCAGCTACCAAGAGCACAGATATCAGCTGGTTGTACTCATTGTAGCCTCGCGCTCTACAATGCTGCTGCAGGAACACGTTAGAGGCATGAAATGTGCTCAAAGTCTTTTCCAGCATATCTTCCTCAGTAATAGTATCCCCACAGAGCTTCATTTGAGAGGTAATTTTGAACAACGCAGAATTGTACTTAGCCACTAACTTGAAATCCTAGATCCTTAGGTGAGTCTACTCATAGCGAGCTCTTGGAAGAATCACCGTTGTCTGGCGATTATATCTGTTTCTCAATGCATTCCAAAGAGTTAATGGATCTTCAATCGTTAAGTATTCGCTCTTTAGTCCCTCATCAAGATGACGACGAATAAAGATCATGGCATTCGCCCGATCTTGAGAGGATGAGATGTTCTCTTCCCTAATGGTATCTCCAAGATTCCCTACTTTCATATGGATCTTGGTATCTAGTACCCAGGTAAGATAATTCTTCCCAATAATGTCCAGAACAGCAAAATCAAGCTTCACCAAGTTCGCCATTTTCTTTTCTGAAAGAAAATGAGATGTGTAAGAACTTGCAATAATATGTATTCCTGAAGGAATATAGTGTTAGAACTTCTGGTTCTTACAAATTTTTCATTTTGATCTTCAGACCAAAATGATAAGCACTTGAAACTTCTGGCTTGAGATTTTCAAGGTGAATGAGAAGGGCGATTGTACCGCACCATTCTCATTGAAATAATGTAACATAGAATGGGCGATTATTCCGCACCACTCAAGTAGCAGGAAAATTTAAATATGCAGAGCATGGTGGGCGATTATACCGCACCACCTAATAGCACTGAAATTAAACAGCAGGCAAATTTAAATATGCAGGGTATGGTGGGCGATCATACCGCTCCACCTAAAATTTGCAGTAAAATTAGATCTGCAGTCCAAGATAGGCGATGATACCGCACCATCTGGGATCGCAGTAAGATTAAATTTGCAGTTCAAGATGGGCGATTGTACGGCACCATCTTGGATCGCAGTAAAATTAACATAAATAAACATTGGGTTAGTAATCAATATCTACACCAAACAAGAAATCAAAGATGTATGTAACCGTTAGGTTGAGAACTAAGAGCAAGCATGGAGCAAACAGTTCGTCGCAAGGGTATATCGCGCAGTTGAGGCAGAGGAAGAAGATGAACAGTAAAAACCTTAGAGGAAACGTTTTTTTTTCTTTCATTCGGCGAAGAGAAATGAGAGAATGATTAGATTTTAGAGACTCGTGCTGATAACATGTTATAAATATGTAAAAGTTAGAGGGATAACCTTTATTAGTAATAAGAGTGAAGCAGGTGTAAAATATCAAACTGTAACACAAAGGAATGACAAATGAAGAGGGACGGATATATGATGTTATTGATCTTTTCCTTGTTCTTTCTATATATTGAAAGCATACGGAGTGCTTTATTTATAGAGCAACTCCAATACTGATACATTAACTTTACATTGAAATTTACAACACCCTTTTTGAAAATATGATCTTCTGCATCCCCAAAGTCAATTTCATCTGCATGGGCATTGAAAATCTACCCAATGTTTTCAATTTTCGGTATGCTTCATCAGGAGGTCTATAGGATTTAATGAACCTTTGATATAGTTGATGATAAATCCGATCTCACGGCTCTGGTCAGATGTAGCTTCTCCTTGTCTCAGTAGAGGAATATGGCTAAGTTGTAGGTGTGCCTAAAATCCTTGAGATTAAAACTTTGGGCATATGAAATGGATGACATTGGTGAGAAGTAGAGATCTTCGAAAGTTGGATATCACGTATATATATCAATGTCGATGCACATAAGTGGAAAAGCTTATTCTTTGAGCGTGGATAACTTGGACAAAAGAAATCTTGATGTGTGATATTAATTGTAGAAGCATGTGCATAGAGTTTCACTGTGTCTTGGCGTAAGCTGCATATTTCCTTATGAAATATCTTTTAAATCTTGAACTGGGAAAAACCCAAAAAGCATGAAATTTACATTCTGAATTTCTGATTGAGCTCGCTTTTCCCGTGTACAATTTTGTTGGCTAACTTTCTTCTTTGGAAATTTGCACTAGTTAACTCTCTTTATTTCTTATACAGATCTCGAGAGCATGGGAGCTTCCCGTCTCATTTCTTTTGAAGCTCACAATTCGCCAAGCTTCACCTTCCGAATGGAGCAGATTCTACATGTCAGCCAATATTGCTCTTTGCCCTTTCGCGCTGCTATATGCTTGCAACTCATTCATGCCATTTAATCACCCGTTGTTTTTCTCATTTCAAACACCCATTTGCCCCTATGGCTTGTAATCCTCTTGGCAAGCTCATCTCTCGCACTTGTTCATTATGCAGTAGAAAAAGAGCCCCCCAAAATCGAGCAACTGCCTGTATTGCTTATAGCATTTGTTATGAGTGTCTTTTGGATATCCACGATTACTGGTGAATTGTTGAACTGCCTCGCTGCACTCGGAACACTTCTAGAGTTGCCGCCCGCACTCCCGCACTTCTTGGGGTCCCAGTTCTTGAATGGGGAAATTCAGTTGGGGATTTTGTTGCTGATGTTGCAGTTGCCAAGGCTGGCTACCCTGCAATGGCCATGGCTGGATGTTTTGCTAGGCCAATGTTTAACATGCTCATTGGGCTTGGAACTACCTTTGTTATACAGACATGATTAGACCTGACATTTTGGACCCGACCTGTTAACCTGACCCGACCTGTTAATATTAATATTTGGGTGGATGCTTAACGGGTCGGCTCGTTAACAGGTGAACCTGTTAAATAACGTGTCACTTTGGGTCAACCCGCTAAACCCGTTAACACCCTTTAGCACCCATTAGTTGAGGATGTTTTAGTAATTTCAGTAAAGTCTTAACAACAAAAAATAAACTCTATGCAAAATAATAATAATAATAATAATAATTGTTAACGGGTGTAAATGGGTGAAACGGGTGACCTATTAGATTAATGGGTTGGGTTAAGGTGACCCATTAGCTTAACGGGTTAGGTTCAGGTGACTCGTTAGCTTAACGGGTCGGATTGAACGACCCAAATTCGATAAATCCGACCCGTTTACAGGTCTACATATGATGTCTATCCCGAGGCATACGAGCTTCAGTTCCATATAGTGATTGCATTTGTTTTCGTACATGGTGCAGATTTTGGAAATGCCATCCCTATAAATTGTTGCGGAAATGGCTTCCAGCTGGAACCAAAATTCCGAAAGGAACCCTACCCCTAGCCCTTACAATCTGCCTCGCCAAGTCTCTGAGCACCCGTTGTCGACAACAAATAAAACCAAACTTTCGGGCACTCCTACCCTTGATTCGCTCATCCTACCCTTCGTTCTCTCCTCCCGTCTTTCCTTCCATCCTGTTTGCAACGCACGACTTTTCCTTCTCTCATCTTCTCTCTGCCATTTTGCAAGCTGCAGAGGCTCTGTGGATGAGTCACTGCATCCACATCAATCCATATCTACTGAAACCAACCAAAACAAACCCAGCCACAACCCAAACCCGCAAAGCCCATCAGCCCAAACCCAAAAAAAAAAAACCCCAGCGCAAACCAAAAAAAATAAACCCCAGCGCGAACCTAAACCTTCCACAAAGGCCATTCATTAAAGCAATGGCATGATTGTAATTAAACTGAAATCCGGGTACAAACACTGTTTATTTGAACACTGCCAATTGCAATGCATGCTTTCTTTAGACTAAAGTAATGGGAATGGGAAAGTATAGTGGGCCCCACTGCTTGGATAACATGAGAAAGTATAGATGTTGATAGTATACCTGCTTGAATTTGGATTACATGGGAAAGTATAGTGGGCCCCACTGCTTGGATAACATGGGAAAGTATAGGGGTCTCTCTAACGACACCGATACTAAGTGGCGAAGCTACAGAGGGATAAGGAGGGGTGTTCGCCCCTTCCCTCCCCAGAAATTAAGCCTAGAAGTTATGGCTGCTCCACCTTGCTGTCTGGTTTCTTTTTCTTTTTTGTCGAACTTGTTGTCTGGTTTCTGGGTTCCTACTTCCTGCTGCTGTGCAGTAGGGTTTTAAATTTTTTTTTTGTTTTGTTTTTTTGAAAAATCCTTGAAGGAAACTACGCGGTTTCATTTATGACAAAAAAATTTAAAATATTCCATAACCAAACGATACGGTTTCATTTTGTTGATTAAAAAATAAATTAAAGTGGGGACCATTGGTTCCCCTGTTACCTCTGCCTTCATGCCATTAAGTCCATCCCTTCCCTTTTGAAAACTAATTAATATAGAATCATAGTTATTGATTATTGATATTAATTAATTGAATTGAATTTTAGTTTATTGAATAGTTTATATGATTAATGGTATTGATTAATTGAATTGTTGGTTTAATTAGTTAGTAGTCATATACTATATTTTACTCTAGGGTTAAGAGTCTAAGATTTTTTTTTTCTTCCTATTATACAGTGACATAATGAAACAGTACTATAAAACAGTGCTTAAATCATTCTTCAAATATTCTAGCCAGTTCTCCTTTGAATTTTCCGGCTAGTCCTCATTCGAATATTTCGGCTAGTCCTCTTTTTGATATTCCGAGTAATCCTACTTCGAATATTCCTAATATTCTTTCTTCAAGTATTTCGGGTAGTTCCTAACAAAGTGAGGTCACTGAGTTTATATTGAGAAAGATGTATTTATTTTTATTAATAATAAGCCTATTATGCGACGTTTTCATGACATGAAACATCACCGGCAACAATTGTAATTTGTTTGTATTGATAAATTATGAAAGACATTACTATATAAAAAGATTTGATTGTTGCCATTTTTTTGAACCTTGCATTCTTAAGTTTGCCCCTTCCTCGCCAGTTTCTGACTTCGCCACTGCCCATCATCACGAACTTTGGCCATTTGTATCCCCATTTCGTTTATTCACCCTCATCTTTCACACCTATTCACACACACCCTAAAAAAAACAAAACAAAACCCCAATTCTAAAAGTCGGATTCCTCTTACTTATTTGTTTGTTGAACTCTTAAGGAAGCCACGGAGAATCTTCGGGAGCATTGTCTGTCTATATATGACAGTAGGGATCTCACTCCTCATTTCACCTTACCATCTGCCCTCTGCGGCTCCTCTCTTCTCTCTCTTAATTCTTTCTTGTCCACCACAATTTAGCCGAGAAAAAGAAACTGGGAGACGAAGGCAGCAGCAGCAACCCAGTCATGAGGAAAGGAAAAGGGAGGGACTTGACCAGTCTCCCACCAAAAAGAGGTCTTATCAAAGCCGGTATCTTTGGGATTGGGGGCAGATCTGATCAAGAATGTTCATCAGGAGGATCAGCAGCAAACTGTGACACCAATTCTTCAGGGGAAAGCTCACCTTCTGCAACATACTCTTCTAATGAGTACGATTAAAGCTACCAGCTTTTGGGAAAGGGGAAGAGAGAGAGAGAGAGAGAGAGAGAGAGAGAGAGAGAGAGATATTTTCTGGATCTTCCTTTCAGCACTGTATATGTTCTGAATGATATTAATTGTGGTTATCTTATGAATAACGTGTTCCTGGACCAATTGAAGGCTTGGAGCCGCTCATGAGTTTTCTTCTTTTCCTTGCAACAATATTATGTCTCGATTCTTGAGTTTAAATTTAATCACGCGATGGGTGCTATAGAAACATGATGTATATTACCGTTGCATTAAAATTCTGTGTCCAATTTTGTTTGGGATGGAAATGAGATTTGATAAAAAATTGGATTTTAGGCCAAATCCAACAATCACGGTCCAACCAAAGCAAACCAACAAAAATCAGCCCAGAAACATAATCCGGTGCAGGATAATTCCGCCCAGATCGAATATGGTACTCCGAACATCCAAACAGGCGGCTCCATACTCCATTGCAGTAAAGCTCGAAAGACCCGTGAAATCCTCACTCCGTTTCGGAGCTCTCCTGCTTCCCTCACAGAGTAATTAAAGGTACCAAACCCTAAATCCTTTCATGTAATCTACACATACATGCATGTATGTGTATATACACACGCACCGAAATCAAATCATTGAAATTTGCTTACTTTCTGTTTGGTTGCCGGGAAAATGTGGGAAAATATGAAAAATTAAGACTTTGAGCAATGTAATTCCAACTGATTGGAACGGAATGCAGGCAAACATTTACTGTAATTGAACTCGACGCCCGTTAATTACTTGAACAAAAGTTTTGGTTTTTTTTTTCCACCCATTTTCCTTCAATTTTAGGCTGCCAAGCACAAGATTATTAATTTATTAGGTTAAATTTTTGCAGTAATTGTTGTTTTTACACTTGTTGCATTTTGATCACGTAATTTACACGGAGAAATGTGATAAGATGCAGTGCACTAACTAAGCTCAAAACAGTTAGTTATGTGTAATTTGTTTTTGGAAATAATCTTTTAGAAACCGAATTGTTCTTAGGTTCAATTTTATCTCCGAGGCTATCTTTCGTTCTTTAGCTTAATGCATTAAATGCTTCATTTTCATCGAATTTTGGATAGAGAAATGATTTCCGCACTCCCCTTAAACAATTCAAAGGAGTGCGGGGAGGGAAAAAGGGAGTTGCGGAAATCATTTCCCTTGGATATATGCAGGTTCACCCAGATGCTCAGGTCTACAGAAACAAAGCTCTGATGACCTTCAATGATATGTGTTTGATATATGCACATACGCAAGAAGATGGAAGATACAGCCTTCCAAGTCATGATATAGATTTTGATGACGAAATTCAGGGGATGATTGATGGTGTGTCTCTAAATCCTTTAACAACATACAGGATTGATACATTTTTACATACGCACTGAAATTTATTATTATAGTTTTAGTTTGTAATGGTTTTGTATAGTGCAGTCAGTACTTATGTTTGGCATTTAAGTCGTTTCATTTTATTACAGAGAGTAATCATAAATCAGGGTCATACAAAATACCCAAAAGTTAATGCTTTATGAATAATCAGAGGATATATGGAACTCTATCCTCTCTAGTAGTAACTTTGGTTGAGTTAAAGAAGAAAGCCCTTCCGCCTTAGTATTCCACATTCACAAGCATTATCTGTTCTTGATGAGTAAAATTTTCTTTTACTTATTGTACCAAAAAAAATCTTTTTTCTTGTTCCAATTTTCGACAAGGCCTTTTCTCAATTATTTGGGGTAAGCTACAAGAATCTTGATCCTACAATCAGTTCTTTTTGGGACAATTTTTTATTTGCTTATTTATTTTGTTTTTATGGTTTAAAGGTGCTGGAATGATGAGCCCTAACCCTGCAAGTAAAGTGAAAAGAAATGCAGATTGGAAACCAGCCGTGGACGAATTTTTTCTGAATCTTATGCTGGACCAACTTGAAAAAGGCAGTAAAATGAATAAGACGTTCACGAAACAAGCTTGGAAGGACATGGTCACGTTGTTCAAAAAAAAGTTTGGTTCTCAATATCAAACAAGGTTCTTGAAACAGCTTCATAAGAAACTGTTGAAGTACTATACTGATGTTAGAAGCATACTTGCCAGAAAAGGATTTTATTGGGACAAAAATCGACAAATGATTGTGGCTGATGATGATGTTTGGGGAAATTATATCCAGGTATTGTGCCTTCTATTTAATAGCATCCAGTTGTATACATTTTTACACGTCTTGTTGCTGATGTAGGCACTTCCAGTTGCATGATTTTTTACACTTGTCGCTGATGTAGGCACTTCCAGATGCACGTGTATATAGGAAGAAGCCCTTGCTGAACTATCAGGATTTGAACTCGATATATGCCAGTGAAATTAGCAATGGACTCCTTAATCATTTGGATCAAGGTACAAATTCCTTAATCATTTGGATCAAGGTACAAATTCCTTAATCATTTGGATCAAGGTACAAATTCCTTAATCATTTGGATCAAGGTACAAATTCCTTAATCATTTGGATCAAGGTACAAATTCTGGAGATGAATCTTACAGTGGAGGACTGGAGAGAATTAAGAATTTCGGTTATATAATGGTTTAGTTTCTGTAAAACTTGTAACGCTGGTTGTTTAACCGAAAAAGAAAAAAGTAGCAATATCAGTTTGTCTTTGTATGGAAAAAGTAATAATTGACCGTGATTTTTACTGAATGAAACACACATAAGATTGTAAACTGTGTTTAAGAAATAATGTGTTGAAATTGTAAAGAGCGTATATTCGCACATATTACTCAGGAAAAAAAATCATGTTGAAAGCTGTGTTAAATGAATGAATTATTCAACAGTTATGTCTACTAATGGGTTCTATTAATCATGTAGATGAAGAAGAAAGGGAGGGCCAATCCTTTTCTTTTTCTGGTAATGGTCATTTGGCTTCCTTCGAGGATCTTGACAGTGAAGGCCTAGATTTTATGACAGGTGCCTTTCTTGTTCAACACTGAATGTTAGAATAATCTGTGCTGAACCTTATGACGAGTAAAATCTAAAGTTATGATATTTGCAGGGAGTAAAACGAGTAGAAATGCGTCCTTAAACAGGTCGAGCTAGTCTGATAGTAGGCGCCTCTTGTGTTTCATTAAACAGTACCATTTAGGCTGTACTTTCTTTCCTTAATAGTAAATAATCATTCCACCACGATGACGTATTTTTGGAGAGCCTTGTTTCCGTGTAGACTATTCATCTTGCTATGTGACCTCTTTTTGGTATAATTCTTATCGGTTGAGGATTCCAATTTTCCATCATAAATGTTTCTCTGATTTTTCATAATCATTTTCCATATTCAGGTCTCCTAAATCCATACCATATAACTCTGAATTCAAAATTGTCTAGAGTGGGTTTACAACATGTGAATTATTTATGCATGTTTGCAATCATCTGTTAAAATGTAATTGCAAGTGCATTTAATTGCAACATTTTGGTGGATAGACGGAGAAGACGTTCAGAGCCATGGAAATGACATTTTTTCAAGGAAAGATTGGACACCTCCAATGGATCGTTATCTGATTGACCTTCTTCTGGAGCAACTGCAGAAAGCGAACAAGATTGATTACTCTTTGGACGACCAAGTGTGGTTAGATGTGCTTGTGTTATTCAAGGAAAAATTTGGTTTACAATACGACAAAGATCTCTTGAGGTGTCGCTACAAAAGCTTAGAGAAGCAATACCACGATACAAAAGATCTTCTGGATCGGAGAGGGTTTTGGTGGGACGAAACACAGCAAATGGTCACAGCATATGATGATGTTTGGGATGCTTATATTAAGGTGCATTACCTATCTGTTTGAGTCTTAATCATTATTTTCTACAAAGGCTAACATATAGTTTCTGTAGGAACGCCCTGATACGGAAGCGTACAGAACGAAATCCAAGCCAAATTATAATGATTTGTGCTTGATTTATGGAAACGCAAATTCGGGGGAAACATACAACCAATCAGGTCAAGCCATGGGCTGTAACAGTGATGGTCAGTTTGTGTTTGCTTTTGTCTTTCATTAACCAAGAATTCTTTTAATATATTTTGATGAATCAGAAAAATGAACCTTTTCCTTATACATGTATTGTTGTTCATTTCAAAACCAGCCAATTATAACCATAGCTATCACCGGAGAACTGATTGGACACCTCCAATGGACCGATATTTCATTGATCTAATGTTAGAGCAAGTTCGCAACGGAAGTATGGTTAACCAAAAATTCAGTAAACTAGCCTGGACTGATATGGTTTCTAAGTTCAGAGCACAATTTGGTTCCCAGCATGACAAAGATGTCTTAAAAAGTCGTTTTGTGAATTTGAGGAAACGATTCAATGACATGAAAACTCTACTTGACCAGAGTGGGTTTGCTTGGGATGAAATGCAGCAGAGGATAACTGCCGATGGTGATCTTTGGGATGCCCATGTCAAGGTTCGTCTTTGATTGATATGTTGATTGAAAAGAATTGTAGGTCTATAACAGGCTAGCAGCTCACATGTACTTGTGCAGGTACGCCCTGATGCACGATCATACTGCAATAGAACCCTACCAAATTTCAATGATTTGTGCTTGATATATGGAAATGAAGAGAGTCTTAAATGGGAGAGTTCATCTAATCACTCTATGGATGCTGAGGATGATGGTCCGAGAGTTAATGTTGGTACGTGGCCCCTGCTCTCTCTCAATAAAACTGGTTTTACATTCAATGAAAACCTTGGGCCTGGATGATTGTGTCATTCAGTAAAAATTTGGACGTTGTTGTGACAGATTTTCTGAAAAATCAGTTTCTCATCTTGATGCAAGAGTATATCAGAATTTTCTCAATAGCAACCATTTTGCAGGGGATGAAACTCAGCAAACAATATTCGCTGAAGTTGACCATGTCTGGGACGCTTATGTCAAGGTGCTTGTTTTTCTCGCTAACTGCTGCCTAGGACAAAAGGAGTTTCCCTATTCTAAATTTCTAGTACTAATTACACCCTCCTCAACATTTCATGGAGGAGCAGTATGATGCATGCGCATGTTTTGTATATGCGAGTGTTTTGAGTGTAGAATGATTCATGACGCGAAAAAGAAGTGAACACTTTGCTGAGGAAGCTTCGGGCTCAGGAGAAACCTACCGTATTTGGTGACGTTATTAACGTGTGTATCTTTCATGTCAATGTTTTATTTTTTCAGGATCACCCGTATCAACCTGCATATGGAAATAGTATCTTGGACTGCAATGATTCGACTATGATATATGGCAATGGAGTCGCTGATGGAAGATCAAGTTATTTGAGTACGGAAATGGGGAAAACGGGATTTGATATGACCACCTTTGGTGGCTTGCAATCCCGAACCATGGACTATGAAACATTGATTCAGCGAAAGAAGCGAAAACCAACAGCTTCATCCACCTCAGCTAGTAAGAGAGTTCAAAGAACCATCAAGGAGGAGGTACAAGAAACCTTGGATGAGAAACCACAGAGAGTAAACGGGTTCGTCGGCAATGCAGAGGACAAAGACTGCTGCTCGATAGAACGCATTGTTGATGCACTTGAAACGGTACCTGACATGAATGATGAGCTCTTCTTGGAAGCTTCTCAGATTCTAGAAGACGAGAGGAAGGCGAAGATGTTTGTGGCGATGGATGTAACAGCCCGACAGAAATGGTTATTCAGAAAACTCCGCCGGTAGATCCTAGGACACTCTAGTCTTGTGTTTTTTGGTCGTGTAAATTGGACAAAGATGAGCTTTGGGTATATTCATTTTTTTTTTTTTTTGGGTAAACTGGGAAGTCTATTCCAGGGTAAAGATGCCCGAACGTACAATGAAAGCCTACAACGAGGCAAACACATAGCTAATCAAGCAAAAAACTGAGCAGTGCAGGAGGGTTCAACAGAGAAGACCCTGCAACAATGCTAACGCGTCGCCCCCTACATTGCCCAAACAAAAACTTAACGAGGACAAGATAAACCATCATTGTTCAGAACATGCACCAACGAAGATAGGGGTCGGTTGACCCAAGTAACATCATACAACTCCGGATTTATTACCGACGCTAAAGAGTCCGCCACCATATTAGCTGATCTTGGGTATATTCAATTTGGTGGCCTTGTTTCTCTCTCTTTCCTTGAACTCCGATACCTTGCTCCCAAGTCGGAATCTTTTCCATTAAATTAAATTATTTTGAGTGAATATTTTTAGAATAATACTTGGCTACTTATGAGTAGGAGCTTCTACTCAAACTTCTTCATTTCTGATTCATAGACTTCTGTATTTATGATTAGAATTTAGAACCGCTCATATAATAAATTACTCTATAAAGATAGTGTTTGCAAAAAAATCGATTAAAACTAAGGTCGTTTAGTTATTGAATTGTGTGAGAACAAATTGACAGAAATGGTAAAAGCATTACGAACTGTCTATCTATTTGCTACAATTGATTAACTTAATGATCTTAATTATAATTTACTTTTTGTACAGAGTAATGTTATAGAGACTAAATTTTAGAAATTAAAAGACATCATTTATTATTTAAGCGTTGATAAATGTGCTCATTTTTATTGGTAAGATATCATTTAGTTTACAAATTTAATCTTTCTAGTATTATTATTTTGTAAATTAAACACGAACAATTTTAAATAGAAACACTAAGCCAAGCATTGGTCATATTTCTATTGAATTCAGTGAACCGCGTAAAGACCAAGGCAGCCGGAAAAAAGTTGGATCCAAATTCTGAGAGCACACAGACAAACACACACACACACACTCTCTCTCTCTCTCTCTCTCTCAAAACTTGACAGAAAGATTGGAGCTTTTTGCTTGCTAAATGGCATGGCCATCTCTCTCTCCTCCTCTTTCAAAACCTGCATTCTCTCACTCTCTCTCCTCTCCTTCTTCCTCTTCTTCCTCCTCACAACCCCAACTCCCAATTCCCCAAACTACCCTTACCCATCTCCCATAACCACCCCCCACAGGTCCCTCATCGCCACCGCAGCAAAAACCCCACCTTGCTCCTCCGCCGCCGTAACCCACTCCGATGGCCTCTTCAACTACCTCTACCTCCACTTCTGCCTCTTCCGCCAAAACCCATTTCTCTCTCTCCCCTCCCTCTGTCTCATCCTCCTCCTCCTCTTCTACATCCTCATCAAAACAGCCCAGGATCACTTCTCTCTCGTCACCACCAAGCTCGTTTTTGCGCTCGATTTGACCCCCAGCATGGCCGCCGTCACCCTCCTCGCGCTCGGCAACGGCGCCCCTGACGTCTTTGCCTCGGTCGCGGCGGTCCGGACGGGGCAGTACCGAACCGGGTTCGGCGCGATTCTGTCCGCCGGCACTTTCGTGTCGGCGTTCGTGGTGGGGTTTGTGGCGATTTACGCAGCGCCCTTTCCGCTCAAGCCGGCGCCGTTTGTGAGGGACGTGATGTTTTATCTGACGGCGGCGCTGTTCTTGTTCTATGTGTATCTGAGCGCCGAGATTTATCTGTGGCAAGCGGTCGGGTTTGTTGGGTTTTACTTATTTTTTGTTGGGTTGGTGTTTTGGATGGATTTGGGAATGGGAGGAGGAGGAAAGGAGCGCAGAGTTGAGGCGGGATCGGTCGGAGACATTGAAATTCAGAGGGGTTTGGTTGCATCAGATTCCAGGATCGGGCATGTTTTGGAGAGTTCAGAGGATAGGAAGGGGAGTTTCGGAGTTGGGAGAGCTCTTGGAATGGTATGTTTTCGGATAAATTTGCGTTCTTTTTTGTGCTTGTTCTGCTAAACTTTGGGTACATTGTGTGTTGTATGCAATTTATCTGTTTCTATGTTTGGTTTTCATTCAATGCAGCTTGTTAATTAGCTCCGCAGTTTGAATTTCTATGTGCTAGTTATGGTTTCCTTCTTGAGTATTTCTCACATTGGAACAAACAGTTTCGGTAGCTGAATGTAGGTGAAAGTTTCGAACTTCTTATGGATTCACTTTATAGAAGCATATAATAATTGAGAAACGAAATGAAAATTTGGACTGTATAGGCTTGCCATTTAATTTAGTTCTGAATTTACAAGGAATCATTTTTTTTTTCCGGTATGCTTCATCAGGAGGTCTGTAGGATTTAATGAACCTTTGATATAGTCAATGATAAATCCGGTCTCACGGCCCTGGTCAGATGTAGCTTCTCCTTGTCTCAGTAGAGGAATATGGCTAAGTTGTAGGTGTGCCTAAAATCCTTGAGATTAAAACTTTGGGCATATGAAATGGATGACATTGGTGAGAAGTGGAGATCTTCGAGAGTTGGATATCACGTATATATATATCAATGTCGATGCACAGAAGTAGAAAAGCTTATTCTTTGAGCGAGGATAACTTGGACAAGAGAATTCTTGACGTGTGATATTAATTGTAGAAGCATGTGCATAGAGTTTCACTGTGTCTTGGCATAAGCTGCATATTTCCTTATGAAATCTCTTTTAAATCTTGAACTGGGAAAAACCTAAAAGGCATGAAATTTATATTCTGAATTTCTGATTGAGCTCGCTTTTCCTGTGTACAATTTTGTTGGCTAACTTTCTTCTTTGGAAATTTGCACTAGTTAACTCTCTTTATTTCTTATGCAGATCTCGAGGGCATGGGAGCTTCCCGTCTCATTTCTTTTGAAGCTCACAATTCCCCAAGCTTCACCTTCCGAATGGAGCAGATTCTACATGTCAGCCAATATTGCTCTTTGCCCTCTCGCACTGCTATATGCTTGCAACTCATTCATGCCATTTAATCACCCCGTTGTTTTTCTCCTTTCAAACACCCATTTGCCCCTATGGCTTGTAATCCTCTTGGCAAGCTCCTCTCTCGCACTTCTTCATTATGCAGTAGAAAAAGAGCCCCCCAAAACCGAGCAACTGCCTGTATTGCTTATAGCATTTGTTATGAGTGTCTTTTGGATATCCACGACTGCTGGTGAATTGCTGAACTGCCTCGCTGCACTCGGAACACTTCTAGAGTTGCCGCCTGCACTTCTTGGGCTCACAGTTCTTGCATGGGGAAATTCAGTTGGGGATCTTGTTGCTGATGTTGCAGTTGCCAAGGCTGGCCACCCTGCAATGGCCATGGCTGGATGTTTTGCTGGGCCAATGTTTAACATGCTCATTGGACTTGGAACTGCCTTGGTTATACAGACATATGATGTCTATCCCGAGGCATACGAGCTTCAGTTCCACGTGGGTATAGTGATTGCATTTGTTTTCTTGCTTCTGAGCCTGATGGGGTCTCTATTGGTGATTACATGGTGCAGATTTCGGGTGCCTAGGTTCTGGGGATTCTGTCTTGTTGGTCTCTATGTTGTTTTTATGGCAGTTAGTTTGGTAATCTCCAAGTTTTCAGGGTGATTCCAAGTCCATTTATATTGGATCCTCCATTGGAAAAATACAACAAGCCAGGGAAGATATGGAGCTACTACCACATGTAATCTCGAGCTTGATCATGCCAACTCTGACCTGGATGGATTGTGCATATCATACGAGCATCATTCACAGAAAAAATTCGGAAAGAAGTCATGGATCAAAAGGTACACTGCAATTTAAAGAATCAACAACTCTTTTTCGAGTCTTTCCTGCCTGGATGAAAGCGATCTGCAGCTTATAGGTTCAATTGTTTTTTTGTTTTGACATTTGGTAGATGAAATTTTTTTAGACTGCTAGAAGTGTTATGGCATAAAAGGCTTTGGGTAGTGCCAGAATTATGGCTCTTGTACCACTTGTAACATTACTAAATGTGGCAATGGCAATTTACACTGGAAACCGATTGTGTTTGCAAACTGCACAAAGTTGTCTATACGTGTTCATGAACCATCTCGACGCTAAATTCTCTATTGCAGCCAAGACATAGTTACGCTAATGTCACTCGTCTAATATAATAGAAGCTTGGCATGTGGTGAATCAGTGACGAGAGAGATTGAGAGAGCATATCTCCATTTCCGTCATCAATGGGGAAAATATCAAAACAAGCATTTGCTTGAACTATAATTTTTACAACAAAGTTAAATGTCCCCGGGTTCTGAATGTCAACATATTTGCGCCCGAGTTTGAATTCCCTTGCAAATCAAATTATGTGGGACCAAATGATTAGAATTAAATAAATTGAATCATAGTACAAGATTCACATTAACATATGAATGAGACTAAAAGACTTTTATTCAGGTGTGTGTTTGTACTACAAAAATCAAATTGAACAATAAAACAATACGAGACAAAGGCCAAATTTGTCAACTTCTTTCCTATCTTTCCAAAATTGTTAAAAACGTCTCAATTTAATTATTTCCAACTCCCTAAATTAGGGTCGGGATTCTCTCAGGATCCCTTCCATCCAGATCCTTCAATTCTATGCGTTCTTTGATGAGTACTTGTTCCGGTTGCCAACCCACCACGTCCAAACCATCGCCTCCCAGCCTCCAGTTGCCCAAAACTGGAACCAAGTCCTCCCATATAGAAAGAGAAGAGAGTCGGAAAGAGAGAATGAGAAGGAGGAAGAAGATGTACACAAAAAAGTCAAAGAAAGATGATTAATTCATGACCGTTTAATGTTCGGTTGAAAGAACACGATTGAAAAATTCGGAGAAACTGAATGGAATGGATCTGTATATTATTATTTTGAATTAAATAATTCGTAAAAAAACTCAAGTAAAAAAATTAAGAAGCCATAGATCTGGTCACAATCAGACTCCCAAAAAAGTAGACCGATCCCCTCCACGTATCAATTGGGCACCAGAAGGAGAAATTTTTCATTGTGACGGGAATACGAGTGGTACATCACGTGTTTTTATATAAGTGGTGGAAAATTTTATTTTTTAAGCTATTAACTTTTTAACACACATAACCCATCATTTGTATAGTAACACTTTTAACACACATATCCCATCATTTATATAGTAACACGTATGTACTACCTCGTATGCCGGTGACACTGAAAATCTCTCCACCGAAAGACCAATTGCCCCTAACAGTAAAATGTCAACTTCCACCAAGGGCAAAACCGTCAAATGAAAAAACAAACTCCCATAAAAGTCCAGTATTCTGACAAATGTTAAGTCAGAATCCAACACTTCCTCGCAGCTTTTGTTCTTTCTTTTTTAGGTTTGTGTTCTGAAACATCATCAATCATTACCAAAAAAAACTATAAAAAAATAATCACATACCCAAGAATCTTCCACAAATCCTAGAAATTTCTCCGTACGATTAATTTCCCAAAACAGAAAGAAAAAATTAATAAAAAAGTTTCAGACTTTCTGTCTCATTGCCCAGATGGATGCTTCCGAGTCTCTTTTTTCTGAAGGAATTTTCGTTTTTTTTCAGGTGTTCGATGATCTCCAATCCTCTGCAGAAGCAGCGCCCACCGCCTGTTTGATAAAAGGTACCAGAGAAACGCGCACGGCTACCACACACGGTTTTCTGGGTTTTTTTTTTTTTTTTTTTGGCTCTGCGTTGTGTATATGTGTGTGAGCGTGTG
The DNA here is from genome assembly GCA_024362995.1 of Heteromeles arbutifolia. NCBI lineage: Eukaryota > Viridiplantae > Streptophyta > Magnoliopsida > Rosales > Rosaceae > Heteromeles > Heteromeles arbutifolia. Next base: position 11,430,081 of record JANCRC010000017.1, on the reverse strand, counting down.
TGGTGGGTTGGTCTTAGATTGTCAAATGGGCGATCTTTGTTCCCTCCCCATGTAACATTTTTGTTTTCTGGATGTGGGTTTTGAATTTTCTGCTTTTTTTGTTGTTGTTATATATCAGAGATCGAGTTTTGGTTTTTGTTAACGGTGGGATTCTGTTTTGCATGATTGTTGTTGGTGGAAACTGTTTTTGCCTGATTGCGTGATCGTATCTCCAGCGTTTCGACCTCGAATTATAGTTTCCATGGCATTTTATTCGCATTTTTCTGGGTTTTTTTTTACTCTTTTTTCTCTTGAACTTATTGTTATTTAATCTGGTGCTGGTACCGTGGTAGAAAACCTTCATTTTTCTACAGATCACAGAGTCAAATTAGGTGGATCCTATTTCGAGTAGTAACAAGATGGCGGGATGCGAATGTCGTTGATTTTCTGTAGATGTTTAGTTGCAAGGTTGCATTTAGAGACCCCTTCATGCAGTGAATTAATGAGTTTTTCTGTTTCTGCTGGAAGGCTAGGCCTGCTTAGTCTGAAAAATGAGGAGATTCGAATGAATGAATATTCATTGATCTTTGATTGTCTAAAGAGGAAAAACGAAAAACGAGAGGACGAACTGTTTAGATTTATCTGCAACGTAATACAAGATGGATCGGTTGGAATAATCATTCATTGTGTGTGAAAGGGAGATCTTTTCGTATGTGAGGAGTATATATTAAGTTAGTAACTAGTAGGTTTCTGAAGCAGACACCTTTTCCGTCCTTTGTTTCAATCAGGGCCGAGTTGCAAAGTTCAACCAGGATGGATCCGCAAGGGCATAACCAACCCCAATCTATGGGGATGGTAGGTACTGGAGCTCAGTTGACATACGGTTCTAACCCGTATCAGCATAATCAAATGGCTGGGAGCCCAAATCCGGAGTCAGTTGCTGCAACAGTGGGAGCTATGCAATCCGCTAGTCAATCACCTGGAGCTCAGCTTGCGCAGCACCAGCTTGCTTATCAGCATATCCACCAGCAGCAGCAGCTGCAAACTTTCTGGGCAAATCAGTATCAAGAAATTGACAAGGTGACAGATTTCAAGAACCATAGCCTTCCCCTAGCAAGGATCAAGAAGATTATGAAGGCCGATGAGGATGTGAGAATGATATCAGCCGAGGCACCTGTGATATTTGCCAGGGCATGTGAAATGTTCATATTGGAATTGACATTGCGGTCGTGGAATCACACGGAAGAGAATAAGCGGAGGACACTCCAGAAGAATGACATTGCAGCTGCAATCACAAGGACAGATATCTTTGATTTCTTGGTAGACATTGTGCCAAGAGAGGACCTGAAAGATGAAGTCCTTGCATCGATTCCGAGGGGTACAGTGTCTGTTGGGGGGCCTGCTGATGCACTTCCATACTGCTATATGCCGCCTCAGCACGCACCTCAGGTGGGGGATCCCGGGATGATTATGGGTAAGCCTATGATGGATCCGTCTATGTATGCCCAACAGTCTCACCCCTACATGACTCAGCCGATGTGGCAGCAGGCATCGGACCAGCAGCAGTCACCATCAGATCATTAGTGGGCGCAACATCGAAGCGGAAGAATAGTAAGTTCCTTTGTTTTGTTCTCCAGGCTTGTGACTGAAAGCTGAGAAAAAGCAAAGTGGTGAAGTTTGATGTGTTCAAACTTTGGGAGTCTCTGTAATTATAATGCAATTTCTTACCTTTTATGCTTAACATCTAGCATCTGTCTCGTATACTCTTGGCTGTAAAACAATATTGTTGACGATGATGCAGGTTGTGAACTGATTTTTGTCTACTCTTTTATAGCAAAAGAAGAGTTATTATGACTTAGCTTATATGCCGTTTTCGACGATTTAGCTAGTATTTGGTGATGATCATCGTGCCTTTCATGTGATGCGATAAGATCTGTAGGGTGCAATGGAACTTTTGATGTCATTTGTTGACTGTTTTTTGCATAAATTTGTATTCCCCTTTTGCGAAAATCTGTTTCAATTGATTCAGTTGCAGTTCACATAAAGATAGTCCTCATGGTTTTAATCACAGAAAAGGAGAAAAGCTTAGCTATACCGGTTTCATACCCCTGCTTCCCGTGCGGAGAGAGAGAGAAACAGAGGGGTATTCATCTCAACCATCCACTTAAGTACACTGTTGGGCCTAAAAGGGCACCTCGAATTTCTCTACTAAACTGGTCAAACTACTTTACTTGCTGCACAACTTTAGACAATGATCTTATGTATGAATATAGGGGGCTGGCGGAAAAGATTATGAAGAAAAATGCAACAGAAAGGGAATGAGTGCTCAAAAGGATCCTAACATGGTCAAGAATCATGCAGAATTAGGGTTTTTTTGTGTATACCATGCTTGGAGAGAGATCTCAGACTATTTTTCACAACATCAAGCACAAGACAAGACCCAAATGCAAATATACATGTTACCCAAATCCCTAAATTGCAATTTCAAACAGAATTAGGGTTTTGTTGTGTATACCATGCTTGGAGAGAGATCTCAGACTATTTATCACAACATCAAACACAAGACCCAAATGCAAATATACATGTTACCCAAATCCCTAAATCGCAACATCAAAAACAATACCCAAATGCAAATATACACGTTACCCAAATCCCTAAATTGCAATTTCAAACAGAATTAGGGTTTTGTTGTGTATACCATGCTTGGAGAGAGATCTTAGATTATTAATTAAAGTTGAAATAAATAATGGTTTAATTGAAAGAGGCCGATGAATTTTCATTTGAAAATTTACCCTTCTGCATGATTCCTATTTCCTACCCATGTTAGGATCCTTTTGAGCACTCCTTCCCTTTCTGTTGCATTATTCTTCATAATCTTTTCCGCCAGCCCCCTATATTCATATATAAGATCATTGTCTAAAACTGAAAATCCCAACCCAACAAAATTGAAAACCAAAATAAAACTTACCCTTCATGGCACTACGTGTTTGTTTGAAAATATGATCGAAATCTTGGCTAAATTATTGTAAACATATAGTGACACGTGGCGCGTTGGGATTGGTTGAAAATCTTATCGGAAATCTATCCACAAAATAGTACGTTCGGATAATGACACGTGGCGTGACAACATTGGTTGAAAATCTGATCGAAATCTTGGCTAAATTATTGTAAATGGATAGTGACACGTGACGTGACAAAAAAAAGAAAGGATAGAGTTCTGGACAATGCCACATGGCACCACGTGATTGGTTGAAAATCTGATCAAAATCTTGGTTAAATTATTGTAAACAGATAGTGCCACGTGCCACGTGCCACGTTGGGATTGGTTGAAAATCTTATCAGAAATCTATCCACAAAATAGTACATTCGGATAATGACACGTGGCGTGACAACATTGGTTGAAAATATGATCGAAATCTTGGATAAATTATTGTAAACATATAGTGACACGTGGCGCATCGGGATTGGTGAAAATCTTATTGGACATCTATCTACAAAATAGTACTTTCGGATAATGACACGTGGCGTGATAAGATTGGTTAAAAATCTTATCCGAAATTAAAACTAATTTTATTTATTTAAAAATTAATAATATTTTAAATGGGCTAGATGTCATCGCATTTGGTAGGATGAAGATCGTTTGTGCCAGCGCATATTTTAGGAGTAGAGATGGATTTGGCCAATTAATGTTCATTGGTCTATCTATCTGTTCAGAGAGGAGAACGCAACCCCGAAATCATCCGGGAACTCAACGCCGCTGTTTCAAAGGCGTTGAGAGATTGTCGACGAGGTCATCCAGCTCGACAAAGAATGGCGCCTGCGTAACCTTCTCTCTATATATATATATATATATATATATATATATTTGAGTAAATTGTAGCTATGGTCCCTTAACTTTAACTCAATTGGAGCAATGGTCCCTCAACTAAAAATTCATTACCATTGGTCCCTCAACTTTAATTCAACTGGAGAAATGGTCCCTTAACTTTAATCCAATTGTAGCAATAGTCCTTCCAATATAACTCGTTTTGACAAAAATTTTGACATAGTTGACGAAAAGAACCATAATTATACACTTTGATGAGTTGAGGGATCCTAATTGTATAAATGGTCATTCCAACATAGCTTATTTTGACAAAACTTTGACAAAATTGATGAGAATGACTATAACTACACATTTTGATAAGTTGAGGGACCAATGGTAATGGATTTTTAGTTGAGGGACCAATGGTGGGTCGATGAGGAAAATATAAGATGGTGGGATGAGGATCTTTTTCGGATCCTCTTTGTGAGGATTATGTGAATTCTTAAATCGTGTCCGTTCATCGTGCGGTCATAAATCATTTTAAATACTTTTATTTAAAATTAAATATAAATAGTACTTGATAAAAACTAACCATACGATATACGATGAACGAACACGATTTGAGGATTTTCAGGATCCTCACAAAGAGGGGAGGATTCTCGCCGGATCCTCCAATTACATCCGTTCATCGTACATCATGCAACCAATTTTTGTTAGGTACTATTTATATTTAATCTTAAATAAAAAAAATTTACAATAATTTCTGATCGCACGAAGAAGACAATACTCGCATGGAACATTGGAAAAAAAAAGGTAGAAATGATAGAATATGATATCAGTGCTCTTTTGGAAGGGGTTTTTATTGTTCTCTCTCTCTATCTCTCTCCATGTCAAAAAAATTTCTTATCATCCATGTCAAAAAATTCAAAAACAAGAATATAAATCTAAATTCAAATCTAAAGGTATTTGAATCTAAATAAAGTAACATAGTAAGAAAAAAAAAGAAAATGATACGATCGGTTTTTTTATACCGATTCTTCTTGAAGGGCGTCCTTAATAAGATAGCGACCGCATCCAAAAAATGTCGCTAGCTTCGTGCCGATCCCTCCTTCAATTTTTTATTATTAATTTTTTCAGTTTATTTTTTGTTAATTTTTCTATACGATAAATGGTGATTAGAGAATCACAAGATCCCTCAAAAAGAGTAAATTGTAGTTATGATCCCTTAACTTTAACTCAATTTAAACAATGGTCTCTCAACTAAAAATCTATTATTATTGGTCCCTCAATTCATCAAAACGTGCAGCTATGATCCCTCAACTAAAAAATCATTACCATTGGTCCCTCAATTTTAATTCAACTAGAGAAATGGTCCCTTAACTTTAACCCAATTGTAGTAACGATCATTTCAACATAACTCGTTTTGACAAAAATTTTGACGTAGTTGACGAAAAGGACCATAATTACACACTTTGATGAGTTGATGGACCCTAATTATATAAATGGTTATTCCAACGTAACTTATTTTGACAAAATTTTGACAAAATTGATGAAAATGACTATAACTACACATTTTCATAAGTTAAGGGACCAATGGTAATGAATTTTCAATTGATAAACTATTATTCTAATTTAATTAAAATTAAAGGCTATTGCTACAATTTATTAAAAAGGATCCGGCGAGGACCCTCCTGCCATTTATTGACTATTGTTAGTCCGAAGAGCACCTCACTCAGGTCAAGCGCAGGAAACGGCACAGGCCCCAAGACTCTCCCAGCTGCGACGCTGTTCCCAACTCTCCGACCGCTCTCCGATGGCTTCCCCGCCGCCGTCTTGGTATATACACCCACATCTGTTTTCACTTATGCATACATAAAGTCGATATATTTATATACCTGTAGGTTATATGAATTTTACAGATATGAAGTCGAATTTTTACACAGCAATTTTCATTTGATTTATACATTTTTTGGGTCTCAGATCGGCAATTGCATGTATATATGTGTGTGTGTGTATTAATATCTCTATAGAAATGCCTGTTATATATTTCCATGTTCAAGTTGTGGCTATGAATTTCTTGTAATTTTTGTATAAAAAGCTTGTGTACACGAAAACGATAACGGTCCGGGTTTTTTGAATTGTTCCTGCTTCTGTATGTGTATGAGTGTGAATTTTATAGAACAGGAATCAGAAAAGAGAAATACTTGTTTAATTATAAGATTTGGCGATTTTGTGGATTAAATTGATGATGAGGAGAAAAGAGTGGGTTGGCGGGTAGATTTCTGAAACTGTTTCTTTGATAATTATGTATGTTAGGGTAGAACAGCATGTTGTGGAGGAATGCTAGGGGTCGTCGCAGTTCAAATTTGATTTTAGTGGAACATCATGTTTCCTGAACTGAAAATGAAATTTACGAGATATTGGTTTTAGGTCATGGTCGTCAGTTAGGGGAACGTGTTTTTTCGTAAAAATGTCCAACATGTCATGCAATACGAAGTGGCACCCTGTATGAAACATGCATTACCCGTGCAATTTCAAAATGTTGCCATTTTCGGAAAGAAAAAACCATTTTGCCCAAATAGGGTCACAGAAGTTTGATTAGTTCTGTATTGTTTTCTGAAGTGATAATTGTATAATGGAGTAAAATTAATATGGAAATGGAACTTTCCATTAGATTTGTGTGGTTTAGGAAATTAGGGGAATCAAACAAATATATTAGCCTATTTATTATCATTTGCTTTTGTTCACTTTCCTGTGGAACCCTATGATATTTGGCCATTTTCAATTAGGTTGTGTTGAGTGAATCATAAAAGGGATAACAAATTATAACAAGATTTTTTAGAAAATAAAGAAAGTAACAGACCACAGGAAGACAAAACTACACTTAGCAGGGGCATCTGTGTGTGCTTCTTTAAGCAATGGTGGTACATGATGTGTATGTATACACGCAGATACATATCTCAGGTTCTGGATTGTAATGCTAATTTGTTCCTTTATGCATCTTACTTCCTAAAATATGGTTTGAACTTGTAAAAGGATTTGACTTGGGTGAACTGTGTTTCCTTGATAATAAAATCACTAGGTACAAAACATTTGTATAGTACAAACAGATGCATGCATCTATGCTATAATTTCTACAAATGGGAAATTAATAATTGCAGTAAATATTTTTCATTCATAGGACTTGGCTGAATCAGTTGTGCAATCCATGACCCTTGGCTATGTTCAAGCCAAGTTTATTGTCTTTGACCCTTGCTATCTTTAACAGAACTTTAGTGTAAACAAGCGCTGCTTCTCTTATACATGTATTATCTGTCAAATGCTTTTTTTTTTTTTTTGTTTTTTTTGGCTGAAGTAGGAATAGTCCAAGAAAAATTGTGTTGTGTCTTACTAAATGTTGAACTAAAAGATCCGGCCCAGTCCTTATGTGCCCTTGTTTATTTAAGAGAAAACGGAAAACCTAGTTTCCTAAATTTCTTCTTCCTCATCTTCTGGGTTTCTCCGGTTCTCCCTTGTTTTTGCCAAAATGCCTTTTAGGTTGGTTCTTTCTCCGATTTACAATTGATCTTCCCTGTTCTTATCGTGCTTGATTTCTGCCCATTTGACTGAGGTTTTCTATTCTGTTTGTTTTTGAGTTTATTTTTATTGATGATAGATTCTGTCTCTCTGCTGAAACTCAAAGGGAATATTTTTATCTTATGTTAGTTAATTCTTTCAAGAGAATTGGGTATATACAATTAGTCTATTGTTTCTTCTCTCTGTTTTTCTTTTTTGGAAGATGGGAACTGTAAGTGCCGCCTCTGGAACATGGGTAATGATTGTGGGGTTTTGTCAGGGATTTTAGGTATTTCATGTTTATGGTGTTGCTATGTTTTCAAGTGTGTAGCTTCCAATATCCCGATGTTTTTTTGACATGAATCGTGGTTCAATGAAAAGAAAAATCATAACCTGGTCAAATTATGCTTTTTTTTTATATTAATTTTAAAATCTGAATGCTTGCAATAATATTAGTCGCAACTTATTACTTGGTGATAAAAAATTTGGATATATTTTTTATGGCAATGCAATATGAGGACCACATTTCATTCTTTGCCTCAGGACCCTAAATGCCCATGGTCTACCCTGGTTCGAGTGCTTGTTTTGTGATTACACCTGATAATATAGAATAGTTAAATATAAAACTTACTTTTTGAAAGCTGCAATTAGAAAATAATCATTTATCACATTCCCTTGGAGAGCGAGTAGAGATATATTTATTTCTGTTGTATATGTCTGTATGTGACTAATATATATTATTTTATCATGGAAGTGCTTATGCAAGTTGAAATTCCCCCTCCCTCTTTCAAATGCAACATCTTCTGGTAGACTTTATTGCACCCTATTTGTTTGCTGCAATAAACTTAAGAGGTTTTCTTGTAGGTTCGCGGGAACAAGTAAGATTAATGAACCAGATCAATCAGATCCTCAACAACCAATTCATTTTGATCCTACACAACCCATATTATTAGAACCAACACCTCTGAGAAGTGAGCCTTATATTCCGCCTACAATGGATTTTTCGGAAAATACAGATTTTGAAGAACAAGTGGAGCAAGTTATGATAGTTCTTCCAACTCACTCAACAATAGAAGAGAAGAATAAGATTTTGGAAACCAACCAGTCAGCGATTATTTTGACTGGAGCGGCTGCTGCGTTGGCACAAGGGGGACCAACAGTAGGATCAGTTGATATTGGTGAGAATGAAGACTCATACTTATTCCGTGTCTCTATACCAGGGGCTTTGAAGGAAGACAGTGAGTATGATCACCTTGTGTCATTTTGTTAAATCCTTGATTGTTGTTGTTCTACTTTCTTATAGCTTATTAATTTTCTTAATTGGATGAGCTATGAAGGGAGTCTCTTGTTTGTTGACTTAGCATTCTTTTCCTTATATAATAATGGTTGATTGGCAGTTGTGTTCGAATGCTTGTAGCATATTAGACTAAGTGCACAGCTCTTTGACAAAGGTGTGGTTATCAATAAAAAATTAATTTGTTCATCATTAGTCATGCATGTGTATCTAAGCAGGGCATTGAAGTGATTGATTGGTGATGGTCTAGTGAGGCATGGTGTTTGAAATCTGTTCACCACCATATGGTGTTGTGAGCTCACCTTAAGCACGCCCTAAGCTACACGGGTTAGTAGGGCACACCAAATAAACACACTAAAAACATTAGTCATGCATGTTGACTTTTCTGTATATTTTAAATAAAGTGTTCCTTTCAGACTTTGAATAACTAGGTTATCCGTTTATCATGAAAGATTGGTTATCTATTTGTCTCAACATGTCTTGATATTTTTTATCATGCTTTAATGGACAACATCTTTTGTCTTTGCGAATGCAGAATTTAGTTGTGATGTTTATCCTGATGGGAAAGTATTCATACAAGGAGTAACTACGACAGGAGGGAAAATAGTATGCAGGGATTTCCATGTCTTTAAGATGAAGACGCAAAATCTGTGCCCACCAGGTCACTTCTCTGTCTCGATCCAGCTTCCTGGTCCAGTTGAAAGCGAGCAAAAAATTGTGTCTCTGGAGAATGACGGTATTCTAGAGGGCATTGTGAAGAAAAAATTACCTTAAAATATTTGCTTCGAGGAGCTTGTATGTTTTCGTATGATGAAGAGGTCTGAGTTGAATGGAGTAGACTCCATATGTTAGGACTTAAGATGTAGACAATAAATAATTGCCTCTGTTTTGCGGAGGATGAAGCCTGGGATACAAGCTAGAGGTGATATACAGTACGCTTGCTCGAGCCCAAGTAATAGTGAACTGGGGCTTTGCTAAGATGTTTGTATGCACTCATTTTAAGACTGGAAGCTGTGTTCATGGGTGGACTATGTTTTATTTCCGTTGAAAGTTCTCTCTACCAAGGCCCGTTCATGGTGAAACAGCTGGTAGTTATCTTGAAACTTACAAGATACTTAGCTTTGTTATTTTGTGGAAATGGTCTTTTATGGATTTATCTTTTTATGAAAAGCACTTTTGCAAAAAATTATATATCGTTTGAGTTTACTGAATGTGCTTTTGATGAAATTGCTTTTGGAATCAATTCGTAGTAAAATGCAAGTGAATCCTGGAAAAGCATTTGAAGTTCTTCCTGCAAGAAGCACATAACTAGTGCTTCTTCCAAAATGCACTTTAAGTGCTTGGAACCCAAAAACACTTTCTACAAAAGCGCTTTCAGTCATTTTAAAACACTTTGAATTGAGTGTGTATGTTTTGGGTGGGTGGGCGTGGTTGACCGTAAGGGGCTGACATTGATAGTGGTGTTTAGGTTGTGATTAACAGCTTGCTGATCGAAGCACCAAACTGCAGGTTTGTACTTTGAAACCCAAATTCAGAACTTTCATAATTTTGTTTTGTTTTCTTTACCATTCTCTTGGATATCTGAATGAGTGGCCATGTGTTTTGGTTGTATTGACCAAAAGGTTTTTCAAAACTTTCCTCATGCATTTATGTTCTGTGATCCAACCTTAGCGTCTTCTCTAATTTGGGGGTTCATTACCAATTCAAATTTTTTAGATTATGAGAATTTGTGGCATCTCGTACTGAGAATCCTTCTTTCACGACTGTACTTCCCCTGAACTGCTACTGTTTTTTATTTCTATATCCCTTATTCATTTTTATTATGTTGCGGATTATAAAGATGCCCACAGCTGTTATGGGGGAATGTAGGCTTTTTGGCCAGTTAGGGAATCAAGGTTGCTTTAGTTTAGTTGGTGTATCTTCAGGTCCTTAGCTTTTTGAATTGTTACCCCGCACCTTCAAATCTGAGCAAAAAGCCGGGATGCAACTCTTCAAAGACATTAGTGAGTGCTAGCTAGGACCAAGATTTGCATCTTTTACTGTTCCCTCCGTTCATTTATACATATGCTTCTGTGTATACAGTAGACTGAAGTGTCTCATTCCCTGATATTAACTCTTTATGTTGTCTTGAATTACTTATGTGAACTTTAATGAATGCCTGTATTTGAATTGCTAATAGTTTCTTTTTGGGAGCAGGTGTTTTCATTTACTTTTGTAGCTCTGTAGTTTTGTGTGACATGAATTCAATTACACATGTTTGGTATTTGACTCTACAAGTTCATGCATTCTGAATTTTTCATTTTTGGAGGTTACTGTGCCAAATTTCTGCCAGCATGTTATTGGTTTGTCTTACGCAATATAAACTGACGCGTAAACTTTTCGATATTCACAGTTAATGGCTGAAGCAATTTTGGCATCATAAAGTTTTCTTGCCATCTGGAACCGCATAATTTGTAGAGGTATTACTATCCTTACTCTTGTCTTTTAATGCACGCAGTTATTTTCTTCACAAGTTAGTAGATTGTGAATTGTATAGATATAGTAAGCCGGTTTCTTTCTTTGTTAAGGTTTTAATTATTGCTTAGTACTGAGAAAATCATCTAATGGTTGTCTTACTTTTTCATCCTTTACCATATCTTACAAAATACAATAATGCTATTTGTAGTGCATTCATTGACTCCGTTACTGACCACCTGTCTACTAAAGGTGGGCCCACAAACGTGTTTGGCCACCCTCTGTTGGACGGTTGGTCAGCAACGGGGTCAATAAATGTGGTTTAAATCGCTGCACTCTATGAAATATTTAATAGATGTCTAAATTTATCCGTCACTGTTATGGTATAGACTGAAAAGTTAAAAGATGACTGGTGAAATATGGGCTTAGTGCAACCAGAAAACGTTTTCGTAATTTATAATTATTATAATTATTGTACAGGTATAAATGTATATAGATGTTTATCTCTACGAGTAAAAGATTTTTTTGGTATTTTGGGTTATTGTGGTGTTGGATTTGGTCATCTTGCGATGGGGAATATAGTGAAGCCAAACCTTTTATTATAAAAATGGGTGTGTAAATTTACACACCCCTTTTTACCTCCCACACACCCTTGTTATTTGTTGTCCATTGATCTTCTTTGATTCATTCAAACGGCCAGAAATTGAGAGAAGTGTGTGAGAAGTAAAAATGGAGGTGTGGATAGCACCGCCCTGTGAAAATATGACATTGTATAAATTATGTGAAGCACATAAGATCTGGATAATGTGATTCATTTGTATGTTAAGTGTAGCATGGATCGGATATGAATCTCGGATTCACATCCAAAATAAGTGTGATTTTGAAACCCAAACTTAGAATGGGTTTCCACGCCAGTGCCCAAACCCCAATCCAAGCCAGCCCACCGAACATGCCGCTAAATGGTTAGGTGGGGGTAGGTTTTTCCGTATTATCTGAATGGCTTCCGTGGGTTTTCCATGTGTGCACTGCATGTCTCCGTGTGTGCGCTGTTGCGTGGTCTGAATAAGTCTATAAAATACCACCGGTAATTTCCCCAGAACATATCTGTTAGTCATATCTTTTTTTGTGTTTTTGCAGTCATGATCTCCATAGAAGGTGCAGCCCCAGGCGATGAAGATGATGAGGATGAAGGACATCTGAAAGCATGATTGATTACAACAAAAATTTCGGACATCTCAATACGCAGATCTTTGAAAGTCGAATCGTTGATGGATTACCAGAATATTTCTGAACCTCTCAAAATGCAGATGTTTGAAATTCAGATTGGTAGTTTCCGTTTTGTATCGGTAATTTTTCTGCATTAATATCGGGATTTTCCGAGGATTTCGAACTATTGGGATTTTCTTATCACTCATTTAGAAGAAGAAATTTTCCAATTTAAACCTGATTGAGAACTGAATTACTTGTTTCAGTTGAACACAAATGACCAAGGCTTTGAGATTTGTGGTAATCTTCCTGTTGTCCATCAGTTCTCTAGCCCGCTTTACTTGCTGCCATCGACCGGCCCTAGCGTGTAGATTGGACTGAAGAAGATAAACTCCACTGCCAGGTTCCATCTCTGTTACGTATCTTCTCACTGGGTCAGCTATGTCAACATTTTCATGTATCTCGCAGCCGTTCAAGAGAGCACCCCAGATAGCAACATTGGGTTGGATGGGCATCTCTTCCAGCAGTCTCATCGCCTCATCAATGCAGCCTGCTCGACTCAGAAGATCGATGCTCTGCAGTCAGTTTTATGCCGTAAAGAGTTACCGTCGAGGCAAAATGTCTCTGAGCCTCCCCCACAAGACAGATATGGCTACATTTTGCATACATGGCTAACAAGGCAGTTGCAAGAAGTATACAACATGCACCGTGGTGATCTCGATAGGCTGTACGTTCTCAAGTTCCATATCCCTCAACGCCTTTGTCGCCTCAGCAGCCCAATTGTTATTAACAAACCGGGAAATCAAACTAGTCCAAGCAACTACTTTCCACTTAGGAATACTATCAAACACTTATAGTCCATATTCCATATCTGCACAGGCACGTGTTTTTATGTAAGCGGTGGAAAATTCTCACACTAAACGACTAGGACAATTCTCACACTAAACGAGACCAAAGTGACAGAGTGAGATTAAAATACATCAAAATCTGAAATATAAGGTCCGCAGGTTACACGAAAAAAATCTAATGATCGGTACCTCCCTAACCAAGCTTGTCTCCCTCCAAGTTCAAATTCCCCAAGTTAGATGTATTTACAAACAACAAAAGGGTAAATAATCTAATTTATGAAATTGATTGAATGCACCAAAAAATCAGTCTCTGTGGGACACATATTATCACGGCGGTGGCTTCAGTTCATCCACGATATACACCGACCTATACATGCTTAAACTGACAGCAGATAGCAAAAGCCAACCAACCCTCTTAATTTCCCAACTACTAATTCAACTTCAGCGCCCCTCCCCCCTCCCACCCCACAAAAAATACTTCCACTTTTTGTGTTCTATATAAAAAGCCAGAGCTCAAAAGTGCTTACGAACAACAATTCCTTTTTCTATCTGTTCATACTTTGAAGCACAAAATGTATGCTTTTGTCTTGCCTGGACATGACAAGGCTACTGCAGGTACGAAAAATGCCGATAGAGAAAATCTTGGTCAGTTTTCAGTATCCGGTGGGAGGCGCAACAAGTGTGTCATTACTCCGGCTAATGTCGGTATGGTTGCTGAAACTATAGAGAGAAGAAATCAGAACTGGTATACCTCTCCCCGTCTCTCCTTTTTTTGGTTTTGATTGTGGCTGGTGGCAACCATCCTTTTTTTTTTCTTGCAGGTTTGTTAGGACAAAAGTGGTAAATGATTTGATCATACAAGTTGGAGACTCCAACTTTTACTTGCACAAGGTATGCTACTATGCCCGAAAGACGACACTTCTTAGTTCTTACTGAAGGTCTTTCGGGGTAATTTCTTGAGTTGCAAGAAACTTTTGTCACCGGTCACAATTTTTATCAAAGAATTGTATTGTTGAAATGGATATATATGAAATTTCTCGTAAAAAATGTCTTAACTGGCATGTCGTATCGAAATATTTAGACTAGAAACTAGATAGAACTTTTGAATTAAGAAACTGAGATGTTAGGTTCTGATTCTTTAAAGTTTAATTTCATGGTTTTTCGATCCTCAGCTTCCGATGGTCATGAGAAGTGGATACTTGAATCGACTAGTATTCCAGAGAATTAGTGTAGGGAGAGATGCCAGCCCCAAAATCCAGCTAGATAATCTTCCAGGCGGAGCAAAAGTTTTCGAATCTGTAGTCAAGTTCTGTTATGGTTGGAAGGTTGATCTAACCGCTGCCAACATAGCTCCGCTATATTGTGCTGCGCATTTCTTGGAAATGAGTGATGATTTCGAACAAGGAAATCTGATTTCCAAAACCGAGACCTTTTTGAGCTTTTTGATATTTTCGTCATGGAAAGACACCTTCCGGATTTTGAGAAGCTGTGAATCGATCTCTTCGTGCGCTAAAGAGTTGAAAATCTCCAAACGAAGTGCGGAAGCCATTGCTTGGAAGGCCTGTACAAACCTTAAAGCATTTAGTTCTGAAACTGATGAAATACAGTGCTTCAATGTTCTGCCAAACAATGCGGAGAACTCGAGGTTTGAAGATGCAGCTGACACTTGGTGGTTTGAAGATGTCTCGTTCCTTCGAATAGATCATTTCATCGAAGTGGTCCAAGCCTTAAAACTTAAAGGGATGAGAGCAGACCTGATAGGATCATGTATAGCGCGTTGGACTGCAAAATGGCTCTCGCGAGTCACCTCTGGACTCGAAAGAATGACCCCGAAGCATATGACACCTCAGTTCCTAAGAGTTGCAACCGAGTGCTTGGTTAAGGTACTTCCTACGGAGGAGAATTCAATTACTTGCAACTTTATACTTCATCTTCTTAAGCTAGGGTTCATGACAAAAATAAACTCGGAATTGTTGAACATGCTGGAAAGAAGAATAGCTTTCATGCTGGATCAATGTCGCGCTCCGGATCTCTTGGTTAGGAACTATGGAGAGAAAGAGAGTGTCTATGATGTCGGTCTTGTTATAAGGGTGGTGGTGTCATATGTTTCCATAGTTTTGAGTAGTCCAACACCAAAAAGGTTTGCGGTTGGAAGGCTGATAGACGGATATCTTAGCCTAGTTGCAAAGGATGAGAACCTTAAGGTGAAGAATTTCCAATCACTTGTAGAAGCATTGCCAAAAGACGCTCGGTTTTGCGATGACAATCTTTATAGAGCCATTGACATGTACCTCAAGGTATATCGATGTTTCTTCCATTTTCCGATAACATGCAACAGTTAAATGCAATTACTTAAACAGGAGGAGCTTATATATAATTGTTTTCTTACTGCAGGTGCACCCTAACTTAACAAAAGAAGAAAGAATGAGTCTGTGTAGAAACCTGGAATATCATCGGTTGTCACAAGAAGCGCGCGAGCACGTAATGAAGAATGATCGGTTACCCTTGAAGATTAATACGCGATTTATCCTTTTTGAGCAAGTAAACATGTCAAGGTCCATGACAGCTATTGGATCAAATTACAGAAGAACGAAGAATCAGGCAATTGTCAGAGTAAATAAAGGTTTAGGAAAGGGAATGGCGAACTCGCGGAAGGAAATAAATTCAATGGCAGAAGAGGTTGAGACAATGAGATTGCAGCTTAATGATTTGAAAATTTGCAAAATAAAGCTTCAAAACGAACTGAAGAGATGTATCGTGTAGAAGAGAACTGTGAGTTTCATTCGGAAAATGTACTTTCTTTTCGTTACGTAATACCAACAGCCTGCCCGAGCTGGACATTGTTATTCCATATTATGATTTCACAGAATTTCAGACACGCAAGATGAAGAGCTCGGGCGGACAATAATTTGATATCGAATTCGAACACTAATCACAGAGGCAGGCTGATTTAAACACACTAGATGAAGAGTTCACGCGGACAATAATTCGCTACTAAATTTGAAGACAAACCTCGAAAGCAGGCTGATTTAAACAAAAGTTATCGCTCGATAGCACGCGATGAAAATGCAATTAAGCAATGGCATGCCTTACAAGATTATAAATAGGGAGAGGGCAATACATGTTTGATCACCCCAAAACAACTGACTTGTGACACAAGATACCAAACCTCAAAACTGATAAAATTGTTCGAAGGTTCGAATCATATCATGGCATCTAGCAGTAGTAGCAGGAGCAGTAAAGGCAAAGCCGTTGCTGCAGAAACCAGTACTCCTTCGCCATTCAAGATCAAACTCGAAGTAGATCACTTGCACACCGGCGTCCTCAAGATTGATCCTTCTAAGGAATTCGAAGAGCACATTGTAGGGAACATGACCGCGGCTAATCAAAAGTTACTACACGATTGGAAACCAGTTGAGTTTACATTCAAAGATGTCGATACAGATCAAACTTACCCGATGACTTTGCAGAAGACGGAGTCCTATAAATTTCTTAGTGATCAATCAAAGGAACAAGAAGCTATTGATTTGAGAAAGGCAAAGGATAACTTTTTCTACACCATTAGGCCTTCTAGTCGTGCGATGGACGAAAGGCAGCTCATGACTTTTGGAGATCAAGAGATTGGACTGCCATGGACAGCGCCGTCAGTTGACAGCAACAAGTCCGCACTTGAAGTTTCGGTTTTGTATGTTCCGAGGCTCGACCTTCCAAACCATCAGGAGACGAAATGGTTGATATTTCAGGGACGTAGAGTATAGTAATAGCAAATAGTTAGACATGTTATATCATAAGTGGATTGTTAATTTCACGTGCAATGTGACAATCATATTAAATAATTATTCAAAAGAAAGATGACCCGAAATTTGATGTAGTTAAGTTCATAGGTGGAATATGCCAATTTAATCCAAATGATATACAAAGTAACACGAATGACATGTTTATTTGGATAATCAAATAATTCAAAATCCTGACTTCTTCTCATGTGTTAACTAATCTATATATAAAGCGAGCGGGCTGATGAATAGTGGACAACAAAAGTTTGGGGTCACGCCAATCAACAAAAAGATTAGCACAGAATTGCCCCTTAACCAAAAAAATCCAAAAGCAGCCCAATATAATATATCAAATAATGCAGGGGTAATTTGGTAATTTGATCATCTTAAAATATAATATAAATATAAGTGGGAAGAGAGAAAGGATAAGTGAAAGTTGATGGTGCCCAAGTGAAGGGGAAAGAAAAATATAATAAAAAATATGGAAAATGATTAATATTGTGTTTAAAATATCTTAAGAGGCGCGTAGTGCTGGTGATAAATTAGTAAAGTTTTTTTTTAAAAAAAAAAAATTAGTACCTTACAATAGGTTAACAATAATGTGATTCAATTAGTTGTTTAATAAATATTATTTTCTTTATAAAAAGATCTTTCGCACGCGGATAATAATATGATTAAATTAATTATCAAATGATTGTTTTTTTTTTTTTAACAAACGATATTATCTACACTAAGAGCAGTTTGACCAAGGGAAAGGCCCCCCTGGCTATTCACTATTTAATCCACCCAGTGAACAGTAACTGCCCTTAATGAACAGTAATTGTCTTTTGCATCTCCATCCCTACACTTGAATAGCCCTGGCAATAGACAATAAAATAATAGTATTTTATTTATTTATAAAATAATACAAAATAATTTAATTTGTAATTTCGGATAAGATTTTTAATCGTTCTCGTTGCACCACGTGTCATTATTCGAAAAGACAAGTATTGGTGATGGATTTCGATAAGATTTTTATCCAATGCCGTCGTGCCACGTGTCGTTATCTTTTCAGAATCATTGAGGATAGATTTCCAATAAGATTTGTAACCAATCACGTCGCGCCATGTGTCACAATCTTTTTACAATATTTGAGGATAGATTTAGATCAGATTTTTTTTAATTTTTAATTTTTTTTTTCGAATTTTATTAATTTTTTACATTTTTTTAAAATTTTTATTCACCTAATTAATCTCTGTCGTTGGATTAAAAAAAATTTGAATTCAAACACTCCAGATTGTGTCACGTGGCACAACGGTAACATTTCATAAATTTAAACTGTTTTTTCTTTTTTCTTTTTTTAATTTACAAAGCCTAATAGCGTGGACCGTTGATCTCAGATCCAACGGTTGAAATTAAATGAGGTTTTTAAATTTTTTTTACAATTGGAAATCCAACAGTCCATAAAATATAGCCGTTGAAATCCAACGGACATGGGGAAGCCACGTGGCCTCCCCAACGGTAACATAGTAGAAAAAGCGCCGATGGCCTCATCCCTAATTTTGTGTCGGAAGACGAGCGCCCGCGCGCCCACGCGCACTTGAAGCGCACGCGCCTAACGCTTGTGTCAAGTCACCTTCGCACTCTCGCGATCCTTGACGGGCCTGTCGCTCGGGCCTAGCCTGTCCCTCGGGCTGGCACCTTATCCCCCGGCCTATTTGGCCCTATTCCATCCCTAGTCCATCGGGTAATACACCACGGTGGAACTGCTCTAAGGGGAAGGGGGTGGGCTTAGCCTCACAATGAGCTAGCAATAATGTAATTATTTTCTCTATTCTTAATGTAAATTCTATAGAAACCGATTTTATTATGTGAATTCAGCTGCTTTAATTGGTTTACGAGGAGTTTCTTCTAGCATGATCTAAAATTATTCATTTACTTCAAATATTTAACTTTCCTTTTGTCAATTTATGCATATAAATACATTTAAAAAATGTAAGTCGCGCGTAGCACGCCGTAGTTCAAAAAATGCATTATGCACGCGCGTGAGCGCGTGCATGAAGGTTAGTACATGTAAAATGTGAATTCACCTTAAGAATTAGATCAATTATGAGAGGTAGCCCATTTCTTCTTTCCCTTTTTCAATTCATAACTTCTTAGTTCTCGTATTTCAAGTAAACAATCACCTTTGTGGCCATCCTCGCATGGCTTCGAGGCTCCCTATCCCTTCCCTCCCCGGCCCCCAAAAACTATCACAAAGCTGTTAATTACCATTGAATTATATTTCTCACCGCTTTACCCCCTAACTAGTACGCGGCAGCTAATTACCGCACGCGGTTAGATTTTATAGAATTTCATATAAATTTATGTCACATGCCTATCTTATGACATCATTTTAACAAAATTCAAAACTGAAGCGCCTATTAAAATCCCATATAGTTTTAACAAATTTTAAGTATAGTTGTTGACGAATTATTATTAGGTACAATACATTACGTATATATTATCTGCGGGTACATTTGAATTTACAAAAATCATTAATTGGTACGTTTATTTACAATTTTGGTACGGTTGATTTGATACATATTGTTAATATTGATACATTATTTTTATTTTGGTACGTTTTATTTGTACACATTGTATATTGGTACGTTTATATTATTCTCAATCCTATTTTCTCTTAACGTACTAAAAGAAAAACTTATTTCGGTACGTTTGATTTTGGGGGATTTAAAAATATTTTAAATTATTTTGGAAAGAAAATATCTTTAATCGTAGATAATTATTGCTAAATTGTAGCATTTTAAATTATTTTGGAAAGAAAATATCTTTAATCGTAGATAATTATTGCTAAATTGTAGCATTTGTCACATCCCAGCCTCCGCCGTAGCAATATATTGTCCGCTTTGGGCCACACCCTCACATATTTGTTCTTGGGTTTCGGGATATATTGTCCGCTTTGGGCCACACCCTCACATATTTGTTCTTGGGTTTCGGCACGAAAACTTCCCAGGGGAACAACCATCCTAGGACTGCTCTCGCCCAAACTCACTTAACTTCGGAGTTCCAATGGAATCCTAAGCCAGTGAGTTCCCAAAAGGTCTCGTGTTATATGGAGGTGAGCATGTACATATAAGGCACGTCACCATCTCTCCGTTGGTCGATGTGGGATCTTACAGCATTATTGTGAAAATAAATTGAATCTAACCAACTTTTTTTTTTTTACAATTATCTCTCAGGGAGGAGGAGGAGGGTGTAATCAAAATGCTAGATTATAGGAAATTTGTTACAATATAATGTGCATATAGCACCAAAATTATGACAAAAAAAAGTTTAATCAAATCACTAAAAGGCATGAAAATTGGTTACAATACAATGTGCATATAGCACCAATTTTTTTTTAATCAAATCACTAAAAAACATGAATGTTTGATCTAAAAAATTCAAAACTGAAGCGGTTATATCAAAAGATCCCAAATAAATAGCTGCCAAGAAATACAGAAAAATGCAACGACATCTTTATTAGCGTCCTTTCACGCGAAACGGCACCGCCTTAGTCTGATTATCCGATGGTGAACATCAGAGACGACAGAGACGACAGAGACTCCCTTCTCAGAAGGAATTGAAAGAAGCAAGCAAAAATGGAGAAGCGAGGATTGAATGGCGACAAAATCAAGAGCTCTTCTTCTTGTTCGGAGGAGGACCCCAATCCTTGTCCCATCTGCCTTGGACCCATAATTCAAGATTCTTACCTCGAAAAGTGTCTCCGTACGTTCCTCTCTCGCAGTTTCTCTTTGGTTTCAATTTCCATATTTTCTTGCATTTTCTCAGAAACCAAACAGGGCATCACTTTAATTTTTCTCTTTAACTCTTATTCGGTGCTGGGTTTTGATTGATCATTATTTCAAGTTTCATGAATTGGGTTTCTCCAAGAATTGCGATATTTTTATGAATTTTTGTGCTTTAGCAATTGATGAAGCTTGAATTTCTATATAATTGATTACGTATTAAACAATAATCATACATTTTTTTCTTGTCAATGGAGGGAAAAAAAAGGTTCTTGGTACGATTTTTAGATGTTCAATTTATGCTGGGCAGCCTTCTAACTTTGTATTTGATAGGGTTAAGTATTATGTTTTCTATGGTTGATGAGCTGAAATGTCGAAAAAATGGGTCTTCGTTAATGTTGTATATGCTGTGAAACAAAATGCATTGTGTGGCTTGTAAACCTTAATCTAGCTACAAGATTCAGTTACTTAAACTACAACCAAGTAAACGCAAAACATCAATCCAAATATAACCGAATTATACTAACCTGAAGAACTTCCGTTTGACGCAGCCATGGTAGATCTCGTACAACCTGGTAACACAGCAATTCTTCTTCTCTCTGTCAGGGTATTTATCACTCAAACTAAGAATAGGACTTAGTTCCAGAAAGAGCACACCCTGTGAGTGAAGAGAACACCATATATATATATACACACATATCCTTCTCATATTAGAATATGGATTCCCTATTAAAATCCTTATAGAAAACTACTTAAGTTCTCCTAATTCAAATCAGTTTATCATTGTAACAGAAACCTCTACTGACAAAAACTGATATCCATCTTCTTAGAGGCTTTCTTATTCTCATTGGACTCAAACAACTAATATCTGATCATCTTATCTCATGTTCACATTCTTACATTCTCCCACTTGAACACGAGACAAAGATCAAATATAGCCGTCACCAATCATAAGAAGTGATCACATAACCTCATCCAAGATTTAACCATCATGACCACTGTCCCATTACATCTCAAAATATAGAAACCAAGAATCTCAGACCACAACCAAATTGTAGTATTAATTCAAGGCTCACATATATCCAATTTGCAAATATGACTCATGACTAACATAAACCGTCAAACATTATGCTCCCACTTTTCAAAAGATCACAACACACATTAATCTTCACAGAAAAGCAACATAGTAATTGACTATATATAAGATCATTAACCACAAACTTTAAAAGAGACAAACTGTTCTTCCAAAGTTACTAATGAAACTAAATTCTAACTCAGTCCAGTATCTGTACTTCAACACTTGAAAGCCAAGGCATCGAGTAGCAGACAAAGACACTTATTTAAAACACAAACAAACTTAACAAACTAGCTAAAGCAAGTTAAAACATAAATCATCCTCAGCTTGTCAGAATTGCACTTACAGTTCTTGAAACATATATACTTCTGCAATCCCAGGCCCCTAACACACACTTGATCACTCCCACTGATCAAAACCCTCTAGTACTCCCATTGAAGAAACATGTTTCTTGAATTCTCCAATCGGCAGTGCCTTAGTCAAAGGATCAGCAATCATCATAGTGGTGCTAATGTGCTGTACTTCAATAACTCCTTTCTTGACTTGTTCTCTGACCTTAAGAAACTTCACATCCATCAATCTAGATGCTGAAGTCCTTCTGTTATTCTTAGCAAAAAACACAGCCGAGTTGTTATCACAGAACATCTTTACCGGTTTCTGAACTGAATTCACAATCGTCAAATCTGTCAAAAAATTCTTCAACCAAGCTGCCTGTTTCATGCCTTCAAAACAGGCTACAAACTCAGCTTCCATAGTTGATGTAGCTATAACAGTTTGCTTTGCACTTTTCCACGAAACTGCCCCTCCATTGAGTATGAAGATATAACCCCCTGTGGACTTTCTGTCATCCACATCTCCAGCTAAATCCGAGTCTGTATACCCCATAAGCTCCAAAGAATTACTTCTGCCATATACTAACATGTGAGTTTTGGTTCTCTGCAAGTATCGCAGAACCTTCTTGGCTGCCACCCAATGTGCTTCTCCAGGATTTGCTTGAAATCGTCCCAGCATACCAACTATGAAAGCAATATCAGGCCTTGTACAGATAGTTGCATACATGAGACTTCCAATCAATGAGGCATAAGGCTTAGCTTGCATTTTCTTCACCTCCAAATCAGATCTTGGACATTGAATCTTTGAAAACTTGTCACCTTTATTGACTGGAACCTGACCACTATTGCAACTTTCCATATGAAATTTCTCCAACACTCTGTCAATATACCCCTTTTGAGATAAACCAAGAAGCCTCCTTTGTCTATCTCGAACAATCTCTATTCCTAGTACATAATGTGCTTCTCCAAGATCTTTCATCTCAAAGCTTTCACTCAGCATTCTCTTAGTACTTTGAAGCAATTGAGGACAAGAACTTGCAAGGAGAATGTCATCAACATAAAGTACTAAGAAAATGAATTTGGAACCCGAGAACTTTATGTATATGCAATCATCCAGTTTGTTTTCTACAAAACCTTGTGCAGAGATAATTTCATCAAACTTTAGGTACCACTGCCGTGATGCCTGTTTCAAGCCATATATTGACTTGTTGAGCTTGCATACCATATTCTCCTTCCCCTGTTCAACAAATCCAACAGGTTGTTTCATGTAGATCTCCTCTTGTAGGTCTCCATTAAGAAAAGCTGTTTTTACATCCATTTGATGTAACTCAAGATCAAAGTAGGCAGCTGGAGACATTATGACTCGCATAGAATCTTTAGAAGAGACTGGAGAGAAAGTGTCATTGTAGTCAATTCCCTCTCTCTGAGTAAATCCTTAATCTAGCTACAAGATTCAGTTACTTAAACTACAACCAAGTAAACGCAAAACATCAATCCAAATATAACCGAATTATACTAACCTGAAGAACTTCCGTTTGACGCAGCCATGGTAGATCTCGTACAACCTGGTAACACAGCAATTCTTCTTCTCTCTGTCAGGGTATTTATCACTCAAACTAAGAATAGGACTTAGTTCCAGAAAAAGCACACCCTGTGAGTGAAGAGAACACCATATATATATATACACATATCCTTCTCATATTAGAATATGGATTCCCTATTAAAATCCTTATGGAAAACTACTTAAGTTCTCCTAATTCAAATCAGTTTATCATTGTAACAGAAACCTCTACTGACAAAAACTGATATCCATCTTCTTAGAGGCTTTCTTATTCTCATTGGACTCAAACAACTAATATCTGATCATCTTATCTCATGTTCACATTCTTACATGGCTGTGATGTTTAGTCGTCTATTGAGTCTTCGAAATCCCCGATTTCTGTGTTTCAGATAAGTTCTGTTACAAGTGCATTTTGCGTTGGACGGAAGTTGTTGCTCGCAAGCAGTCTTGCCCGCCGGATTATATAAAGTGTCCTCTTTGCAAGGTCAGTTTGTTCATACTGCATTTCTGTTCAATCAAGTTTTGTTTCTTTTTGTTGTAGATAGTGCTGAATTTTAGTGGCTTGACGCAGACGGAAAATGTTTGTATAATATATGATTACGATGGATGTTCTTTTCAAAAGCATTGCATTGATCAGGATTCAGGGTATGCGTATTCTTCTGTTTTTATCCGTTTGAGCTCGTGTGGGTGATGTAAATGTCGTTTACTTATGTTTTTTCCGTTAATGGTATCTGCAGCTTTATCTTATCGAAGGATCACAAGTATAGATTGCAATGTTATTACACTGAACCAGGTCTTGTGCTTCTTGTCATTTTATTGGTTGTGTTGTTTCTCATTTTATATCCTGTGAAATGCAGTCACCGTATACACGTCTTCCAGTTGGTTAACTTTGTTTTTTAAAATTAGGTTTCTTAAACGACATATTTAATGTATCACACTATTGGAAGTCCCGCAAGTATCTTCAGCCAAATCGCTGGCTCCAAAGTTGGTTGAGAAGGGAAATCCAAGCTCTCATGCAGGTCTTGACTTCTTCTGCATAACTTTTCTCTCGCGGTGACACGAGGACATTTCAACATCCTACAGACTTTCATTTTGTTTTGGCTAGGCAATGAACTGGATCACCTAGTCCAATTAGCTAAATCATAAAATTGTGCATGTGGTCTCTCTATATATGACGACCACAGCAGAGCATACGTTTTATAGTTATTTGGGTGACTCTTTATAGCTAACTTGCTTCTTTTGCTACTTATAGGAGGAAGATGTTGACATCGTCATGCACCACATACATGGCGTGATTAAGTCATCCCTGACGAGGTGATATGTGTTACAATCTAGATTTTGAAAAAGGAGTTGATCATCCATGAGACTTAATTGAATAATGTTCCAAAGTTTAGCTCCCATCTTTTGAGTTCTTTTGGATGAGATGAAAAAGAATATAACATTGAAGTATCTCTCTGTCTGAACATTTTCCTGAACCATGCATTTTTCAGGGATGAACGAAAAGGTCAAACGACATCACCTGAAGAAAAACAAAGAGAATTTCAAGAATCAACCTCTGATGCAGCAGGGCCTTTCCTGGCAGCAAAAACCAATCGCTTTGTAAATGAGGTGGAACTATTTCTTGCTTCGGGTTTGAACATTGAAGCATACGATGCTGTGTGCATGCAACGCTTAGGTTGGAGTGCTCCGGGAGTAACTACGGAGCCAGCAGAGGGAGAACTCGCCGAACATAGACCTGTGATTCCTTACTTGAACATATTCTATGACTCCGACTGCAGCGAATGAAAGTTTTCATCCGCATATGTATGGAACTGTCACTTGAAGTTGAATCTTTGTTTTAAGTGATATAAAGTGCGTACTTGTCTTGGATACATAATTTGGCCGGAATCTCAAATATGAGTTTTGAATCTCCGGTGCATCGGAGGTGGTTTGCCCTTATATTTGGACAGAAAGATGCTCCGTCTCAGGCTCCGGATATACAACTCTGCCGTGCATCGGAGATGCTCTAACAAGTTAACATCCACATTTGGAAAATGGAAGAGCCTGAATTCTCTCATATAAATGTTTTTGTTTAATATAAATTGAAATAAGAGGAAATTGTAGCAATTGTCCCTTAACTATAATCCAATTAGAGTAATGATCATTCAACTAAAAATTTGTGATCGTTAGTTCCTTAATTCATCAAAACATCCAGACAAGATCTTTTTTGTCAACTTTGTTAGAACTTTTGTCAAAATCAAAATGAGTCACGTGCCATGCACGTGAGATTAAATCGAGGGGCAAATGCCAAAAATCAAATGAGAAAATTGTAGCAATAGTCTCTCATCTTTAACTCAATTGTAGCAACAGTTCTTTTAACATGACTCATTTTAACGGAAGTTTTGATGGAGTCGACGAAAATGACCATATCTGCACGTTTTGATGAGTTAAGGACCAATGGTTACAGATTTTTAATTTGATGAACATTACTCTAATTAAGTTAAAGTTGAGCGACCATTGTTACAGTTTAATTAATTTTAATTTAAAAAATAAAATAAAAAAACGTTATCGAGTGCTTTACCAACCACCGGAATTTCCACTTTGCCCCCACTGACCTGACGCGACCAACGTATCAACAACCAATAATTGTAAGGATAATATCGTCATTGCGATTTGAATAGGATGAATGGTGTCAACGGATATCATCCTGCAACAGCACGAGTGATGAGTGCCATTCAAGTCTCTCAAATGTGGAGCTGCTGAGGCTGAGGTGGTCTGATCGAACAGTAGCAGAGAGAGAGAGATGGCGATCGACTCAAACCATGGAGCTTTCATGGAGAAAATCCTTCTACAACCGCCGTCTCCGTCGCGTGATCTTCCTCTGAGCGGCCTCACCTTTGCTGTCAAAGACATGTGAGAACTACTCCCTTAAATTTTCCTCGGTTGTTTCACTCTTTCATTATTTGGAGGCTTCAGAATTTGAATTATTATACTTAAATTTGTCTGCTTTCGTGCTTTTTTGCTGATTTCCGATTTTGGGTTCAATCATATTCTTCAAGAAACCATTTTTTTTGTTGTGTTTCTGTGATTTTGGGTGTTTGTTTTTACAATCCGAGTGTTTTTAGAATGCCGAAAGAGCAATTTTAGATAACGAAAAGCGCTTCTAGTAAATTTGACAGAAAAAGTTAAAAGGTGCTTTTTCCAGAAACACTTCAATTTTTTATGAAGTTTATTTGCTTCTTATCAAAGAACTTATATAGAAACCGCTTATGATCAGAAGTGCTTTTTCAGAGAAGCATTTCTAATAAATCAATGTGCTTTGTGTGGTTATGTGTGTGTTGTGAAACCATGTTGATGAACTTCAGTTGAGGGTGCTAAATAGTGCTATCTTTTCATTTGTGTACTTCTGTGTAAAGCTAGAACATCTTTTTTGTCACTGAAATATGAACTTGGAGGCAGATTTGATGTGGCTGGACATGTGACCGGGTTTGGGAATCCTGACTGGGCGAGGACTCACCCGGCTGCCGAATCAACAGCTCCGGCTGTGTCAGCAATTTTGAGTGGAGGCGCCACATGTATTGGTATTACTGTCATGGATGAAATGGCATACAGGTTAGTTCAAAGAGGCCTTATCTTTCACATGCTTAAACTTGCATTACTGTTTTGGTTGCAGAATGTTTGACAACTGACCGATTGCTACAAGTCTCTTTTCGTAGTAAACATATTCAAATGGCGATTTTGTGCATTCGAAAATCACTTGAAAGAAAAGGCCCTTGAATTTCGCGTTGTGTTGTTGGCAGTATAAATGGAGAGAACAAGCATTATGGTACTCCCACAAATCCATGTGCACCAGATAGGGTGCCTGGAGGCTCTTCTAGCGGTTCTGCTGTTGCCGTAGGTGCAGACCTCGCAGATTTTTCCTTAGGTAAGTTATTCCTTGTTGTGTGCTTTTGGTTTTTTCTTGCTTCTTTATGTTGAAGCACAAGATCCTCACTTTTTCAGGAACCGACACCGGAGGAAGTGTAAGAGTTCCTTCTTCATATTGTGGAATTTTTGGGTTTCGGCCATCTCATGGTGTCATTTCTACTTCTGGAGTTACGCCTATGGCACAAAGTTTCGATACAGTGGGTGAGAAATCAATGACTTTTTATATTGCAGACTGGCTTAGGAAATAGATTTTTGGATGTGAAAAACAAGAAGTATCTCTATTTCTATTTCTAGAAAGTAGCTAACTTCTTCCACTTTAATGATTGATATGCCCTCCATACATTCCGCATTTTTGTTGATTATTACTCGTGATACTTCTGTGTTTTAAGTTTTTATGCATTTGGAAATATAGTATTTGGAAAACTTTACCAATGTGAATGATATATCTAGCACTCTAGGCAATCGGAAACCATCCTTTTGACACTAACTTCTGATCTAGGATGGTTTGCTAGGAATCCCACGATTTTGAATAGAGTTGGACAAGTGTTGCTCCAATTGCCTGATATGGGTCCTGTCGTGCCCACTCAGTTTATCATCGCAGAAGACTGTTTCCAGCTTTCAAGTATTCCAAGCAATCGAGTAAAACAAGTACTTGTTGACTCAGTTGAGAAGTTATTTGGAGGCAAGTGAATTGACTGTATTCATCCGTTTCAGCTCTAGCTGTTAGTATTTTGATTGACATAAATCGAGACCAATTTATAATTCCCCTGCGTTTCAAGACACAAATAGACCATTAAAATCAGTAGACATATTATTACCTGAAAATCATCATTCACTTAGTCAAATTAGATCTCACGGAGATATGGACAAGCTCAATTTATGGAAAGAAGAAGCTCACTGATTATTTTTGAAAATGCAGGTCATGTTATAAAGCATGCTAACCTCAGGGACGTTGTCAAGGACAGAGTTCCAAGCTTGAACTCCTTGGAGAAGGGAAATGCGAGTCAAGAGTACAATATACCACCGTTGACAGCCCTATCAAGCGCCATGCGTCTACTTCAAAGGTGCTGATTTGGTGGACTTGAATATGAGTGTGATAATTTCTGCATCTTGATTAATAAGAGTTCAATTTGTCGTTCATAATGAATTCCAATTTCATTATTTGAGAGCGTAGGTATGAATTCAAGAACAACCATGGTGAATGGATTAGTACAGTCAGACCTGACTTAGGTCCCGGGATAGCAGAACGTGTATGGGAAGCTGTTCAGTCAGCAGATGAAAATGTCGATGTATGTCATTCCATCAAGACTGAATTACGTGCTGCTCTTACTGAACTTCTCGGGGTACTCTCTCTCACTCACACATCTTGGCAAGCATCAAAGTTCATTTTAGGAATCCATCGCTTCATATCATTTGTTTACATCTTACCTTCCTATTGTCTCTAATGCATATGTGACACATTCTCTTTGATTTACTCTTAGGATTTCGGTGTTCTCGCAATTCCTACAGTTCCAGGGGCTCCACCAAAACTGCAAACAGATCCTACTACACTCGAAACTTTTCGTGCCAGGGCATTCAGCTTGCTCTCCATTGCCGGAGTATCTGGATTCTGCCAGGTTTTTAATCCCTCTCCTCTCTCCCTCTCCTCTCTCCATGTTTGTATGTTTGTGCACGATGCAAAGTACGACACATTACGATCTTTTTCTTCGTCGATTCTGCAAGTACCTGTTGAAAGTTTGTAACATATTTCTACGTATTTGCAGGTGAGTATACCACTAGGGATGTATGACAACCTACCTGTTTCAGTTTCCTTGTTGGCAAAGCATGGCTCCGATGGGTTCCTGCTCAATCTTGTTGAGACTCTTTACGACACTCTCAAAGAACAAGTCGGATAGTTGTGATTGTGGGCTACAAGATTTTGAGTTGCAAGTTTTATTTTCAAACTCTTTACTAAATAATACTTTTGAATAAAATATATTACGGGACTCAATTTGCTAACTTGAAGAATTAGGAGTTGACCTTCAGTTGCTACTTCTTCAATTTGATAGTTGGGTTGCTATCTCCATTGGAGATGCGTTTTTTCTACGTGGCACAGTAAACCTAACTTTGTTACCCGATTGCTACCTCTCTTGGAGATGCTCTTAGCTTTTATATGACGCTTCACAAGAGTGATTTCCGAACTCCCCTTTTCACCTCCCGCATTTCCCTTCTTAATTTGTCCTTTGGTATCCAATGCCCGAAAACAAAGAGACTGCATAAGTCCAAAGAAGAGCGTAGAAATCACTCTTTTCATATACTACCTTGTTAGATGAGCAGCCTAAACTAGGCAAATGAAAAGGATAAACAAAGGGTGGAGCTATTCACACACCTCTTTTATCTCTCACACGCTCCTCTCAATTCCATGCCGTCAATCGAACGAATTAAAACAGATCAAAGGACATAAATTAACAAGTAGTGTGCGGAAGATAAAAAAAGCAGGTGTGTGTATAGCACCGTCCCAAACAAACCTAAACAAAAACCAAAATCTATATATAAAGAGAATGGAAAAGTGAATAGTGATTTTGGTGTCACCAAGCCAAGGTTCTAAAAAACGCTAGGCGTTAATCGGACGGCGGACTAGCGCCTAGCGCCTAGGCGGCTAGGTGGGCTCCTATGCGGCCAAGGCGGATTTAGGTAAATTTCTTGTATATCTTGTAAATAAGTGCATATTGACACATAAAAATAAAATTATATTTGTATGAAATCCATGAATAAAATAATAAAAGAATATAACTTAAGCATATGTGCCATATAATTTAAGACATTTTAAATGATTATATTTAATTTTAAAAAAATAAAAGTAAAAATCTCATGTAGTGGGCTGGATGATTCATAATAAAACTACTAGGAAGCCATGTCAGGCATCCTTTGATCAAACCACGCACATTGGTATC
The DNA here is from genome assembly GCA_024362995.1 of Heteromeles arbutifolia. Classification (NCBI taxonomy): domain Eukaryota; kingdom Viridiplantae; phylum Streptophyta; class Magnoliopsida; order Rosales; family Rosaceae; genus Heteromeles; species Heteromeles arbutifolia. The sequence goes on along the minus strand of JANCRC010000017.1, from coordinate 11,399,593 downwards.
ATTCCCAAAATCCTCTCTTTTATTTATAATTTTATTTGGGTTGGCTTTGGAGCACCAAAACCGGTCAAAACCTATATTGCAATTGATTTGAAAGTTGAGGTCAGAAATTATAAAAGGACAATTATGAAGAGGTGATGCTCCTTCCCCATTTCACAAAGCACCACACACATGGTGTGATCCCTCCCATCCACCCATAGTCCCCATCACACTTACATCATCCTAAAGGGCCTTGAAACCGGAAACTTTTTTTCTTTTATATTGTTTCGTTTTCCTCATCGTCTTCGTCAGTTCATCTTCTTTCCCCTTCCTCTTCTTCTTCTTTTTTCCCGTTTCCCTCTGTAAATTCTCCCTTTTTTTTTGTTTCCTTTTCTTCTGTTTTGAGCTGTAAGTTCCTCTTCTTCGATGGATTTCAGAGAGATGGAGTCGCGACAACTAAGAAAGTCGTGGTGCACAGAGAGAGGGAGTCGAAGCGGGGAGAAAGCTTTTGCGATTCTAGGTTTCTGGTTGTAATTTCTTCCCAGGAAACCATTTCACTTCGCCTAGACAGCCGCCTAAGAGCGCCTAGGCGGACGCCTAATAGCTCCCCGATTTTTCTTAATGATTCAAACCTAATCGGATCGGCACACCTACGCCCAGCGCCTAGGCCGATTTTTAGAACATTGCACCAAGCTTCAACAACAAAAATTTGGACAAAAATGCCCCCAAGATAAAAAACTTCAAAGGCATTCCAAAATAATGCATTAAATAAGGCAGGGGTATTTTCATCGTTTTAACATTATTTTTTAATAATTAATTTTTTTTGTACTTCTTATTTATTTATTTTAATTAGTGCCTCATAATATACTAGCAATAATGTGATTCAATTTCTCTATTTTTAAACACGTTCAAAACATCTTAAGAGGCGTGTAATGCCGGTTATAAAAAAGGGTATTTCGCGGATAATAATGTGATTAAATTAGTTGTCAAATGATTTTTTTTTAACAAACGATATTATTTACACTAAGGGGGAGGGGGTGGGCTTAGCCTCACAATGTGCTAGCAATAATGTGATTCAATCAGTTGCTTATTATATATTATTTTCTCTATTTTTAAACACGTTCAAAACATCTTAAGAGGTGTGTAATTTCAGTCATAAAAAAAAAGTCTTTCGCACGCTGATAATAATGTAATTAAATTAGTTGTCAAATGATTGTATTTTTTTTTTTTTAACAAACGATATTATCTACACTAACGGGGAGGGGGTGGGCTTAGTCTCACAATGAGTTAGTAATAATGTGATTCAATCAATTGTTTATTCAATATTATTTTCTCTATTCTTAATCTAAATTCTATAGAGACCGATTTTATTATGTGAATTCAGCTGCTTTAATTGGTTTACGAGGGCTTTCTTTTAGCATGATCTAAGATTATTCATTTACTTCAAATATTTGACTTTCCTTTTGTCAATTTATGCTAAATACATTTAAAACATGTAAGTTGTGCATAACACATCGTAATTCAAAAAATGCATTATGAACGCGTTCACGCGCATGCGTGACGGCTAGTTATAAGTGAAAGGGATGTGTTCTGAATAGATATGTGAGTTGTGTGGCCCTTGTGGTGGTCGTACTTCAATGTGGAACCGATTCTTTCACTTTCACGATACCTTTCGATGAGTACCGAGGATTTCATTTGAAGTATCGTCTACTTTTTTGTGTTGTTGACTATGGGATACAGCTCATATACAATTAAGATACTAATAAGATATTTATCTCGAATTAAATTATGAAATTTTATGTGGTTGTGGTATCTAAATGCTATTCTTAGAGCAGTTCCACCTCTAAAGACTTTACGCCAGCACTCAAGTGAACAGTAATAAGCCAAAGCATCTCCACTCTTAACAAAAAATAACCTAGTCAATTTTATTAAAATATTATTATTTTTTATTATAAAATAATAATTTGACAGATTGTACATCAAAGCACGCCAACCCACCACTACCTTCATCATCATCGTGAGCTCTCTCTCTCCCTTTCTTTCCCTCTCTCTCCAAAAATGCTCCTCATACTAAAGCACGCCAACCCCACACCCCCCCATCTCCACCCTCCATCAAATCCCCACCTCCCCTTCACTCTCCATTTCCTCTCCACCACCCTCCGCTGTCTGACCTGCCCCAAATTGGTCAACATCGGTGCCTGGGCTCGCCAGCTCCAAACCCGCCGCCTCTGGACCTACGCCCTGACCTTCAGCTGCATCGCCGGATTTGATGTCATCGTCCTTAACAGCTTCCAAGACCAGCTCGTCCTCAACAGCAAGTTCTGGGTCAGCGGCCTCGTCCTCGAAGGTAGCGTCGTCCAGCCGTCTTCCTCGTCGGAGATGGAGTTCGAAGGATCGGGATGGGGTTCCAGGCGTCGGATGGGGTTCTAGATGAGAGAGACTGTAGCCATGACATTAGCATAGCGTCAGATGAGCCGTCTCCTTCCTCTGTCGATTTTAGGCCGGCCTGTGGACTGGCTTGGGCTGGGTGCCAGTCTATTCCATGGGCTGGAGTGGATTGATAGGGTCCAGCCTAGTTTTTTGACTGGGTGCTGGGCTATTCCACCTTTGGTGGAACTGCTCTTATGGGTATGGTTTGCCCACTCGGAAATTATGGATGGACGTAGACTTATTAGGTAGGGATTAATCTTTTCGATTTTGGGAGAAGCAACGATCATTTAACAGGAATGTGACTGTGACGATATTCCAACTCAATTATGCACTATATTGTAAGAAAATTAACATTTAAGATTGTGCGTAATTAATTTATATAGTCAAATTAACATTCTCGTTGTACGTTAGTTTCACTCCTGCAAAGCACACTCCGGTGTCATAACATATGCTTGAATTTGGCCATTGTACCTGATCCTCCAGGAGTTCTCGTTTGGTCTTCAGAATTTAATTGAAATTGATAACATTCAATGTATGTTGGAGAAAGAGATGAGAAATTATCCATTCCGATCCCCTCAAAATGAGATATTAGAATAAAAAAAAAAATATCTTCACATCTAATCCCTTAAAACCGAAAAATTATTCATTTCTACCTTCACGGTTACCCAAGTCCCGAGCATCAAAACTTTGATACAAATATCACATATCGTTGATCTATCCAACTTTGCAACCTTAACACTATGTTCGGATGAAATAAATAAACTTGAAATTTAGGTAAAAGTCAAAATTTATAAATTAACATATACTAATTCTTTTGTTTGGATTCATAAACATAGAAATTTAGAATTTCCGCGTGAAAAAAAACTTGAAATTTGGAATCTTCACACTATATTTGGATGAGGGAAATAAACTTGGAATTTGGATAAAAGTTAGAATTTATAAATTGACATGCACCAATTCCCTTGTTTTGATTCATAAACATAGAAATTTAGAATTTCCGCGTGGAAAAAAAACTTGGAATTTGAGACCTCAAATTCCCAAGTTTAAATTTCATGTAAATAGGTGTTATTTCCCAATTTTTATGATTGAGAGTTTAAAAATAACAAATTCGGTATTCAATTCCATTGTTCTTTTAGGTTAACCAAACAAGAAAATTCACAAATTCTAGAAAATAAAATCCTGTCATTTCAATTTCCGTCATTTTAAAATTCCTTAGTAATCTTAAATTTCTTCGTCCAAACATAGTGTCAATTCCCAAGTTTAAATTCAATGTAAATAAGTGTCATTTCTCAATTTCTATGATTGAGAGTTTAAAAATAACAAATTCCGTATTGAATTCCATTGTTCTTTTAGATTAACCAAACAAGAAAACTCACAAATTCTAAAAAATAGAATCATGTCATTTCAATTTCATTCATTTTAAAATTCCTTAGTAATCTTAAATTTCTTCATCAAATCCAAACATAGTGTAACCAAACATAGCATGAAGTTAAAACCATATTCAATTTGGTGCAATCCAATCCCGCTTGGAAATGCTTATTCAAAAAGCACTTCTACGCACGCTCTATTTACAAAACATAAAAAATTATAAAAAAAAATATGTAAAGCGTTTTTTTCGTGCTTCCTCCAAAAAGGTACCACCCATCACTATCAAAATCGTTTTCGAATATCTAGGATTTGGATTCTTTTTAGATCTCTTCCATAAGGATTCAAGATATCAATGCACAAGAACCGCTCATTAAAGATCGTGCGGCTACAATTAAATAATTTTTTACGTAAAACGAGATTTAGGATTTAGGGTTTAACTATGACAAAACGATCTTTGATGAACAGTCATTGTGCATTGATCCCTAAGCTAAGCACTAATCGTACTTGTCTTCGAGCGGATAAGATCTCTAAACACTTTTACACGGTGGTTCCAGCACGAGGTGGGTGCACGCGCCACCTCCTTCGAGCGGATAAGAAGCCAACTGTGGGTGGTTGCAGCAGCCTAATTTCGACTTTTCATACATCAAGTCGAGGAATATATTTTAACCCACCGAGTTCCAAGTTCCAACCACCACACTGTCGTCGCACCAGGGAGGCTCTCTGCAAATTTCAGAGTTGGCATCAAAATATTTGGATTTGGTGACCAGATTGGAACCATTCAACTAGTTTCAAGAAATGGAAGTGAAAGCACGAGCTCCTGGAAAAATCATACTCTCGGGGGAACATGCTGTTGTTCATGGATCGACGGCGGTCGCTTCCTCCATTGACCTTTACACCTACGTCTCTCTTCGCTTTCCCACTCCCTCTGGTACTCTCTTTCTCTCTCTTAATCTCTATTGGGTTTGTTTCAGTCTGTCAATTTATATAATTTATTTTTGATGTGGGATGTTGTTTGGAAGATATCGTTTTTTGAGTTGGATTCATGTGTTTTGCTAAGATATCATTTTTGGGTTATGAATGCTTTGCCAATGCAAAGATTTTGCGTCTTTTTTATGGTTGGATTGATGGGTTTTGCTTAAGCTTTCAAGTGATGGCATTTCCAATTCAAAAGCAACAGTTTGCATCTTTTTGTAAGCTAAAAATTCAGCTTTTGGGTTGCCTTGAAATCAGGATTCATAGAAACCCTTTTCAGATTCTGGGAAGTTCTATTGGGTAGGATGAAAGTGTGTCTGAAACTTCTGTTCTGTTTAGGTTCATGGGTTCTGATTAAGCTTTGTGACTGTGTTGCCAACCGCGAAAAGCTTGTATCTTTTTGGGAGATAAGCTTAAATTTGGTTGTTCTGTTGCTCCAAATTGTGGTTAAAAGATATCCTCTTGAGATTATGTGAAATTCTATTTAGTGGATGAATCTGATTAGATAATTTTGTAGGGTTTAAGTTATGTTAGAAGTCTAATTGCTAAAGTTTGAGCCTTTTTCCGAGTTAAGCATTTAGCTACTGGATTGCGTGAAATCAGTATATAAAGAAGCCCTTTTGAGATTCTGGACAAATCTGTTTTCAGACGACTCGGACTATTGGTCTAGTTGAATTTATAGGGTTTAAGTTATATTAGAAATCCGTTTTCGGATATGAACATAGTAAAGTTCATATGTTCATGTCCAGGTTCATTTTGAATAATTTGTCACTGACCGCCTTTCGCTGTTATTCATAGATAGTGATGATGCACTAAGACTCCAGCTCAAGGATGTTGGATTAGAGTTTTCATGGCCTATTGGTAGATTAAAAGCAGTCCTATCAGAATTAGATATTCCCAACTCATCAGTACCAACCTCATGTTCACTGGAGTCGACTAAATCACTTGCTGCTTTAGTTGATGAACTGAAGATTCCAGAGGCAAAAATTGGACTTGGTGCTGGAGTGTTGGCTTTTCTTTGGCTATATTCATCTATCCAAGGGTACGCAATCGTTATTTGTTTGTATAATCGACTACTTTCAGTTCTTGACTATTGATTCTTATTTTCTCGTTCTCTGATTCCTTCTCTTTATGGCTCAGATTTAAGCCTGCTACTGTTGTTATCACTTCAGAACTTCCGTTGGGTTCAGGCCTGGGATCATCCGCCGCATTCTGTGTTGCACTCTCGGGTGCTCTTCTTTCTTTCTCAGATTCTGTAAGTCTGGATTTGAGTCACAAAGGGTGGACCAGTTTTGGGGAAAGTGAACTTGATTTGCTGAACAAATGGGCTTTTGAAGGTGAAAAGATCATCCATGGAAAGCCATCTGGAATCGACAATACAGTTAGCACATACGGTATGTTATTTGTGACCTGTGCCCGACACATTTTCTTCCTTCATCAATATCTCATTTGTTCTTTTTTCACTTATCCTCTCGCCTTGGATCTTTGAGTTATAAAGTTCTTGGAATCAGTTAGATAAATAGTTTGTCTGGATTGATACGAAAAGTGTTACGATGTCAAACAGCTACTGGTGAAAAGGAAAATTTTCAATTTACTCGAAGCCACATTTTTTCATACATGAAGAGATTCATTTATCTCTATGGATCTACTTCATTAGTGCTTACTAGTACCCAAAAAATAGTCGTACTAGATCCACATTGTACCTTAAAGTTCCTTATCGAACTTTTCTTTGGTAAGATAGGAACTCTCTTGAGATTGATTTGCTTAATCCATCTTCTTTTATTCTTTGTAATCCAAGCCTACTGTCGGTTCCAAAATCTTGTTAAAAATCAAGATTATGTGATTCAGTGCAGAACTGTTAAGTTGCTAAACGCTTTACTATTTTAGTTAATGTTCAATATAACCTGAATTTAGTGGGATTATTGTTGGAGAGGAATCATGGATTTTCCGGTACTGGCTCATCGCGACTAATCTAGAAACTATTGTTTTAAATCACCGAACATTACAGTCATTCGAATTGATATCTCAGTAATTTCGAGGTATTCAAATATGCATAATGGTATCTGGTTTCAGACATAGCTCTCCATATCATCTTTTGGCATATTTGTCGGAGTTCAAATGTTAGAGATATGGAGTCTTTTAGTTTCTTTACCTTGTTTGATGCAGTGGATTTACTGCTTTTGACGATATCTTAATACGAATCTCTCTTCCAACAGGCAATATGATCAAGTTCCGATCAGGTAGTCTGACTCGTATCAAATCGAACATGACACTCAAAATGCTTATTACCAACACAAAAGTTGGGAGGAACACGAAGGCCTTAGTCGCTGGTGTTTCGGAGAGAACTTTAAGGCATCCAAAGGGCATGGCTTCTGTGTTTAACGCAGTGGATTCTATCAGCACGGAAATGGCTAACATCATCCAATCGTCTGCGCCCGATGATCTCTCAATCACTGAGAAGGAAGCGAAAATAGAAGAGTTAATGGAAATGAATCAAGGTTTGCTCCAATGTATGGGGGTCAGCCACGCTTCAATTGAAACCGTTATCCGAACAACGTTGAAGTACAAGTTAGGTTCCAAGCTGACGGGAGCTGGGGGTGGTGGTTGTGTTCTCACGTTGCTGCCAACCTGTATCCTTTCATGGTTCCATTTATTTTTAGTTCCTTACCACATTTTCTCATGTCTCGTCGTTGTCCTTCAAGTCTCGCAAAATATCACAAACACGGTTTAACACCTGTTTACGATTGCTTATAGAAGGGCTAAAATTGCTTTCTGACAACTAAAAACACTTCTAATTACGTTCGGCATAAAAACTTAAGACCGCTTCTGGGTTGTAAAAGCTTTTTACGGCGAGAAGCTCTTCCAAGTGCATTTCCAAGAACCTCTTGGATTTCTAATAATTTTTGTTACAAGTTTACAATAAAAGCATTTCAAGCAAAAGTGCTTATTTCTACGTAAGCAGTCCCAAACAAGCCCTTAGTGACCCTTTGTAGTTTGTTTAGTGTTCACCTAGTTTATTTCCCAACGTTTCCTTGACCACATGAATCAGCGCTGTCAGGAACTGTTGTTCATAAAGCAACTGCTGAACTGGAGTCTTGTGGATTCCGTTGTCTGACGGCCGCCATCGGTGGAAACGGAGTCGAAATTTGCTTCGGCGGTTCATCGTAACCTCCCTTCCGAAGTGCTGAGAGTAAGATCTTAAAGCTCCATTGATGGCTGGTAGGACACAAGCTCTCTCTGCACTCTCTAAATTATTTTCTAGTATTCTGAATTTTTAATCCGATTAATTTCCGTCTTCCTATTTTTTGACGGAAATATTTGAAAAGAACTGGCAATATGTCCTGGTTCGTAGATTTCTTGTGGCGTAAACAAGATTGTTGCATATACATTTGTTTGTAAGAGATGAATATTCTTTACAGCAAGGTGTTGAATTCTTTTTATATTAATCCTCTTTAAGAGAGTATATTCAATTGAGAATTTAAGAGATTTTAATGGATTTATAAATTTATGGAATTTTAATTGATTTGTAGACACTCCAGATAAAATTTTAATTCAATTCTTTCGAAACCTCATTGGAAGATGTGAGATTTGTGAATGCTTAAAACATTACAAAATCTCTCGAATTCCTTATTTTGTTTACGTTCTTTAAAATCAATTTCTAATTGAATATACCGAGAATGTTATAAATTGTTTTAAAGTCTTAATTAAATAGGTTTCCAAAAAAAAAAAAAAGTCTTAATTAAATATACTCGGATTTCTAAGAATTTTAATTTTTTTAAAATTCTGATTAAATATACTTTGAAGTTTAGAGAATCGCTTAAAATCTTATTGAGGGATTTTAATTCTTTTAGGGCTCGTTTACTAATCCGTAAGCAGATTCAGTGGAATTGAATTGAGGGAGAATTAGAATGATGTGGAATCAGAATTAGATTTATGTTGAAGTTGTTTAATAAAACTAACTGGAATCGAAATATGAATGCTATTGATCCATATAAATTGTTTACTAATTGACATGAATCGGAATGAAAACTAATGTCATTACCAAAATGCCCCTATTCTAAATAATCTATATTATACGCTAATCTTTTTTATCTTTAATAAAAAAAATATTTTATTTTTAATTTATGTGAGAAAGACTTTTTAAGTCCTTTTAAATCCAATCTGATCAGTCCTCTTCGTTCTCTGATCTGCTGACAAAACGCCTTCTCCTCACCCTCTCACTCACGCTCGACCGCGACTACCCTTCTTGAGACTCCGACCATTCTTTGCTCTCCCTCCCTACCTCACCATCAAGGATTCAAGGTAAGCCTTCTATGTAAATTTGTATTTTTGGTTGATTTGATTATGCTTTGCCCTGACCTTCCCTATGCGGCTCTGCGTAATGATTCAAGCTAATATGTTGTTGAATTGTTGATCTTTCAAGTGTTTTAAGGATGCCCAATTGCAATCCTTATCCCCTATAAATTTTAACGAGAGTCTGAATTTGCAGTCTTTGGAATTAGAATCGGCAGCCGAGCCCCAAATCGAAAGAGTTCGGCACGGCAATGCATGGGGTGCAGAGAGGTGGCAGCGGAGGAGCACAGAGCTGTTGGAGAGGATGGCGGAGGATAACGAGAAGATGGAAGGGAGTGCTGAAGGTGAAGGGTGCTTTGGGAAGAAAAATTTGATTCCGGATGAAGCTTTCTCCCCGGAATCCAAATACTACCTCCGTGTAAGTAATCCAATTCCGTCAATATCAGGAATTGAACTCCTGATTTTACATGGGTCCCACAACACTGTGCATTCCGGTTGAATTGGTAAACGCAGGAATAATCATGAATGGGGAATGACTCCCATTCGCCATTTCCTTTCCCCATATGTAAACACGCCATTAATGAATCTAAGGGTATTCAATCGTGATTTTAAGTGATTATCTGAAATTCAAGGTGTATTCAATTATAATTTTAAAATATTTTATTAAAATCCTTAGAAATCTGGGTGTATTCAATTAGGATTTTAAAGAAGTTTATAACATTTCAGGTGTATTCAATTAGAAATTGATTTTAAAGAATTTGAGAAAGTTGAGGAATTAGAGGGAATTGAAGAGATTTCGTAGTGTATTTTACAAATCTCACATCTTCCCATGAGATTTCGAGGGAATTGAATCAAAATTTTATATAGAATCTCTACAAATCAATTAAGCTCCATAAAAATCCATGGATTTATAAATCCATGAATTTATAAATCTATTAAAGTCTCTCAAATTCTCAATTGAATACAAAACCCTTAATTGAATACTCTAGGGGTGCGTTTGTTGCACCGGACTGTCTCGGACTGGACTAGCTGCAGGGACTAAGCTGGACTGGCTTAGATTAGACTAAGCTGGACTAGCTTAGTGAAGCGTTTGGTGCAGTGTCAGACTAAGTTATAGACTAAATTATTTTTTGAATAAAATATTTTGTCAATTTTTTTAATTCTTTCTCTGCACGCTCTCTACCTTCTTCTTTTTTTCTCTTTATTTCTTTCCAAAGGCTTCTGGTCTCTTATTTTTCTCTTCCTTCTGAATCTCAAATCTTTCTTTGCTTGCTATCCCCGCAGGTGCTTCTAGTCCCTTACTTCAAATCCCTATTTTTTTTCCTAATTTTTTCCATCCCTCTCCCTCTTTTTCTCCCCTCTCCAGCTTTGCCTTCTCAATCTCAAACCAGATTCCAAATTCTTAATGTTGCTCTGATTCTCCTGCACCTAAGCTTCCAAGCTGGACATTAATTGGCAAATCAGAATCAGAGTAAGCTCAGGTGCAACAAACGCAAGACCCACCTCTTCGGTCAATTCGAGCGAGCTCCAAGTCTCGGGAATTGAGGGCTTCGGCTATTCGAATAGGAAGAACCATATAACATTGGGGATCCGGAGAAGAGGAGCTTGCTGAGGTGGACGACGAGGGAGGCTTTGGATTCTTTAACAGTTGGGAGGGACGGGAAGAAATATATGAGATTGTGGGCGATGAGAGGCGATGAGGAGGAGAAGGCGAGGGAGGAGGCCGTCGACGACACTCTCTCGCAGGATGAGCGAGGATCTCTCTCGCAGGAGCGCATGAGGTCTTATGAATCCGGGCGTTTTTGGGGTGTTTCGCTAGGAACTCCTAGCGATGGGTTTAATCCGTGTGAGTCGGATCTAATCCCATTAAACCTAATCCTTGTCCATACCAAACATGTCCAGTCCCACCTAAGAAAGTCAAACAAACACCCCCTAGATTCCTTAAAAGAATTAAAATCTCTCCAAATCTCATACACAGCTTATAACTGTCTTAACGTTGCACACACACATCATCTTAATAGGATAATTTAAACCGATAATCTATCTTGTAACTGATTGTATATCGATGCTATATCAGTCGCTCTTATGGAGTCACGATGTGAGATTCTTACTTATAACCGATTCTGATCCCAGATATTGACACTGTTTTATGTACCACAACTTGCGAGATTCTTACATATGACTTTTGTGTCGGTTGTAAGATCCAAAGTTTCCAGACTCCTGGATAGATTTCTTGTGGCACAAACAAAGGTTGTTGCGCAAAATTTCTCATGAAATTTGAACATGCTTGAGAAAGCAGATCATTTCTTGATCACTCACGTTACTTTATTTTTATTGAGAAACAGTAAGTTACAAACTTTTTTTACCGACTGACAGACACATTTCACATCAGATATTGATCTGCCGGAGCCTAAGGGACACAACAGACATTTCCAAACCATTTCATCAACATTTTCTCCACCCATCCAAAGGAAACACTACTTAGCTTACTATATTAGTACTCAAAAGACAAAACACTCCTTCACAGACCCCTTCAAGCATTGACTATAACGCCACCTGCAAATTAAATAAAAAAAATCCCCCAAGTTGTCAAATAAATACGCAACAAAACAAGTATGCAAACAAGGATGCACATCACAGATATACGTCAGATATTTACCGTTAGGATGGAAGACTTGGCCGGTGTAGTAAGAAGAGAAAGCTTCGGAAGCAAGGAGGACGTAGGTCGGTCCAACCTCATACGGCTGCCCGGCGCGCTGCATTGGCACTTCGTTCCCAAATCGTTGGACCTCCTCCTCATCGAAAGATGCTGGAATCAACGGGGTCCATACTATTTGGCCCTAGCCAGAGGAGTGTGCTACATTTGGATGTAAAGAGCGTGTCCACGATGCGAGACATTTCACATTGGTAAATTAATAAATTTTGCATGTATTTATTAAAAAATTAAAAAATTGAACTACTACACTCCAATTAACTCTAAGGGTAGGACCTCGATTTTGTGAGCATCATACTCAAAATAGTGAAAAGTAGTGACAGTATATAATTGTCATATAAAATTTTTGAGATTTACCCTTATTTAATAACACTTCCATTTTCTTCTTTCCTTCACTTACCTTGTCATGAAGAAATAAGAAAATATGTTTGTCCTAAACACCCTCTCCAAACGGGCCTCATCAATCTCCTCCACAGAGCCCACCTTGTACTGCTCGGCGGCATTGTTAACCAGAATATCAATGCGGCCGTACGCGTTGGCAACCTCATCGACAATCTTCTTGCAATTTTCATCAAATCCCAGATCAGCAGCAAGAGCCATGGGCTCCTTGGCATCAGAAGCCTTGACCTGCTTGATCGCTTGGAGCGTGTCCTTTGCGTCCTTGTCCTCATGTCCCTTCACATACGTGAAGGCCACCGTTGCACCCTCCTGAGCAAACAGATGGCACACCGATCGGCCGATCCCGGAGTCGCCACCTGTCACAAGCGCCACCTTACCCTACAAATACTCTATTGTTAAGTAGATGGTAATGAAAATTATGTTATATTAAGCAGCTCAATAAAACAATGTGATGTACTTGGAGCTTATTGGAGGGTTTGTAATCAGGGTTTGTGAACTGAGGAGTGGGATCCATGGCATGTTCTTTCCCTGGCTGAGTTCCTTGCCTTTGAGGAGGGAATTGCTGCTTTCCACCTGAAGCCATTCTTCTATAAACTCCATGTACTACTTTTCAAAGTTGACGGAGATTAGGGTTTATTGCAGTGAACTCCTGATCTTGAATGGTGGCAAGGTATCGAGCTATGGCATTTATAGGGATTTTGAACTAACACTTGGAAGAACAGGTGGCAGGGAGCTGCGTCTACGTGTCTTGACATTTGCATGCAGACTACACATCTGTGAAAACAAACAGTTTTGTTGACATGGGCCATGGCCATGCCTGAAGATAGTCGAGAAGATTTTCTGAAAAGTGATAAGGATCGATGAGCTAATACTCTTTTGCAGTATGAGATAGGTAGAGAGAAGAGCACTTTTTGGATCATGATATGGATCTCTTCTCTTCACCTCAAATTATCCTAAAGTAACAAAGTTTTATGAAAAAAACTGATGGTGCACTTTAGATAAAGATTAGGAGTGCCCAACTCCTTATACATTTAAGTCCTTTAAAATATTTTCATGTGGGCGCCTCTCACAAAATGGAGACTCTAGCTAAATATGTGGATAACAGATGTTGTGTGACGTGGAGCATATATTGGGGGTGTTATAAATGAATTTATATTGATGAGAGAAGTGATTTGTATGTGCTTATAAGTATGTTAGACTATTCTTCGTATATTATTTGTTTGTTGTAGACTGTTGAACTTTTACTTTTTTTAGCTAGTTAAGATTCATACATGAATCAATCTGTTTCGATATCATTATTTAATGTAGATTTTTCAACCTAAAAATAATTGGCAGGAGACTCGCAGAACTACATATTACTTTTTATGTGATAATACTTCACATCAGACATGTTATTCCACGTCATTTTAATTTTTGAGAAAAGAGATTTATCATGTGGAACCAAAATACATTAATTTAATCAACAGACCTAATTTATAAGTTAATGCATTGCGATAATAAACCGCTTGTAACGAGTAAGAAATTTGATGTGCAATCAATAACAATTTAAAAACGTTAATTAATACTTAAACAATAATACAATTATCAACAACTACATCATTTAATTTATAAATTAGTTTAAAAACAGACTCCCTAGTATCTATTTGACATCTCCGTTGATAGTTAGTTAATGTAACCCGCAATAGAGCCGTTGAAAAAGGTCCTTGAGTCATGCTTTGCATGTCGTCCACGTGCAAGGCCAACTGGTAGCCAAGTAACTGAGACATGTCAATTAGGCACCAAAGTTTAGCGTTGTGTAATCGATCAGCTCTCCAACACCTGGAAGATTGCCTTCAAAAAACGGATATGGGGCATTGGCAAACTCATCGTATAACAATCTCTCAAGTCTCTCATCCTCTCTTTCTCCCTGGTGCTCTCAATCTAAAACCTGATTTAATTTCCAGAAAAGGCCTTCAGCCATAGCATTAATTGAAACTATGGCCTCCCTCATCGAACTTAGCTGCTTCTTCTTTGTGATTGCTCATTCCTTTCTCTTGCTTTCTCCGTTGGTGCAGAGAGTGCTGGTATGTGCTCTCTCTCTCTCTCTCTCTCTCTCTCTCTCTCTCATATCTGTGTTCTTGTACATTATATGTATCTATATATGTATTATATATATATATATATGTATATGTTAGGCATGACATCTTACTAAATCTGCAGAAAACTATACTTGGTATGAATACATATTTTTCCATTTCTTCGTTACTAGCAATTAACCAATTACTTAGGTCTCTAGTTTGTCGAATTTTAGGGTGTTTGTTTCTTTTTCTCCTTGCATTTGCTTGCTATTTTCTAAAAAAACCAATGAACTTTGTCTTTCAAGATTGTTATAAAAAGTACTAATGGTTGTTGTGTCACGGTCTATGTGAGTGTACCAAGTCCAAACTATGCACCTATATATATATATATATATATATATATATATATATTATCCCAACTTATTCACTCAGACCTAGACACCTAGGACTATTAGAAAATAGCAACAAATATAAATTATTAATAACAACCTAATTCCGACAAAAATCCGAGACTGGCATTAGATTGTGAGTCTGTGATTCACATATATCCTTGGACATGCAATTAAGTTAGTGACAGTCCCATAGTTATAGCATTTGGTATGATTTTAGAATTTCAGTGGCTAATCCATTCTCAAAACTTACTTTACCTATTTGCCTGCAGATAAGGATGAGGACAACCTTCTCCAAGGCATTAACAGTTACAGAACCTCACTAAACCTGCCGGCCCTCGTCAAGAACGGTAATGCAGGCTGCCTAGCAGATCAATTTGCTGATGACATGGAAGACCAGCCTTGCAGCAGCCCTACCAACGGAGCCAACATTCTGGCAACCTCGCAGACTCCGCTTGCCAATCTTCCCAAGCACTTGAGTAAGTGCAAAATCGATGCCAACAGCACATCAGCCGGAGTTATTCTCCCTATTTGTGTGCCTCATTTGGTCCCAACTCTGGTGCTTACCAATTATACTCACCGACCGCAGTTCGCAAAGTATCTGAACGATTCGAAGTTCACTGGAGTTGGGCTTGGATCCGAGGATGATTGGATGGTGGTGGTTTTGGCCACAAATAACCCGGCTGGAAGCTTCGCTAATGCAGCAAGCTCTTTAGTTTCAACTGTAGGTTTTGGTCATTTCTTGGTCACCTTTTTGCTAGGGTTGTGTATTATCTTGGTTAGCTGAAGTTATATATGAAAGTTGTGTTGTACCAAAATATGTGACTTTTGATATAGTTGTGAAGTAGCTAGGGATTCCGATAACTACATTATGATGCCATTTCATGTAGTGTTTATTTGCATTCGATATGTTTAAAGCAGAATAAATTTATCAAAGGAAAAATTAGTATCCGGTCCTTAGTTACTAATGTTCATTCACTGAGACCTTATTAGTTTTCAAATTTTGATTGGAGTTCCTAACATTTGAGTTCCTAACTAGCATTAATGTGATAATGAATTTATATGTTTATTACATATTTTTTAAAATAAAAATTAGTAATTGATTTAGGATTTTAATACTCACACCTCTATTAAACTCCTAATTAATTTTCAATTCAAATATTTCCAAAAAAAAAAAAAAAATAGAATAAGTTTACCCCCATTAGTTTTTATAAAGAGATTCTCAATTTTTACCCATTCATATAATTTTCAATTTTTTTTAATCTTAAATGTACCTATTCTTAAATATACCTTGTTATATGTAAAATGTACCATTTTTTTAAATATAAAATGTACAAATTTTGTACCCAATTTTTTAATATAAAATCCATTAAAAAAAATTTAATCCGTTTTTAAACTTATATGAGTACATTCTTTTTTTTGTTGATTTAAGAATGTATCTATGTCAAGTTTAATCGAATAAATTTACTAATGTTATTAAGCTTAATATCTTCTTTTTTTCTGTGTTTTGAAGAATGTATCCATGTTTTATTTTGATGAATGTACCCATATTTATATACACACACACACATACACACACACAAAATATAATAGAGAGTATAATTTATATTTTATTATTTTTAATCCAGTAAATTATGTGTTATATTTAAAATCTTATTAATATAAACAAATACAAATTTCAATTTTTAATTTTTAATTTAAAATTACACTATATTAATGTCAGGGACTTCGATCAAAAACTAAAAACAGAGAAGGTTTCAGTCAAAGAATATTGATAGCTAGGGACAACATCCAAAGTATCCCTTTATCAAATGTAGGGCATCTTTGTAGTTTGTGGTTTTCATATTAGAAAGTCAAGAAACTTTGCAAGGGTTTTTAAGGATTTCGCACCCATTGAAACATCGGTTTTGGGATTGAAACTTGAACTATCAGTATACTTACGCTCGTGCTCCACCTCACCCAAATGAAATTGTTATCTCACATCAAAGTCTGTCAACCAGAATTCTCTAGCAAAGAAATTACCGAACCAAAAGGGAAAGAGAATTGGAGAAACATCTCTATCCGCTAATTTATGGAGAATTAGAATTCCTTGGCAGCCAAGGCAACTCATATAAAGCAAAGAATTGAGGAATAATGTACAACCCAAAACCCTAAAAGACGGCATTAACTGATCACAAGCAATCTTTTTGTTCACTGGAGTTGGGCTTGGATCCGAGGATGATTGGATGGTGGTGGTTTTGGCCACAAATAACCCAGCTGGAAGCTTTGCTAATGCAGCAAGCTCTTTAGTTTCAACTGTTGGTTTTGGTCGTTTCTTGGTCACCTTTTTGCTAGGGCTGTGTATTATCTTGGTTAGCTGAAGTTGTGAGTTGTGTGTGCCAAAATATGTGACTTTTGGTAGTTATGAACTAGCTAGGGATTCCGATTGTATGTAATGGCTGAACTACATTATGTTTTCACTTCATGTAGTGTTATTTGCATTCAATATGTGCAAAGCAGAATAAATTTACCAAATTTAGGGCATCTTTGTGGTTTGTGGTTTTCATATCGGAAAGTCAAGAAACTTTGCAAGGGTTCTTAAGGATTTCGCACCCATTGAAACATCGGTTTTGGGATTGGAACCTTAACTATCAGTATACTTACGCCTGTGCTCCACCTCACCTGAATGAAATTGTTATCTAACATCAGAATCTGTCAACCAGAATTCTCTAGCAAAGAAATTATTGAACCAAAGGGGAAAGAGAATTGGAGAAACATCTCTATCTACCTTTAATTTATGGAGAATTAGAATTCCTTGGCATCCAAGGCAACTCATATGAAGCAAAGAATTGAGGAATAATGTACAACCCAAAACCCTAAAAGACAACATTAACCCACAAGCAATCTTTTTATTCCTCCCCAACTGGTGTATTTTTGTACCCTCTTCTTGTCACAAAGCCACTGTCCTAGCACTAAAACAATGGCCTCTTCCAAACTAAGCTTCTTTGTCTTTTATGTTCTTGGCTTACTCATTCTTTCTCATCCAGTATTTTCAAACGGTACTATTATCTTTCTCGCGTCTCAAAATTTTCGCTATATATGTTGCCATTTTAATTTGTTAGAACAAAATCATTTCTCCAAAATCTTATTTTCTTTGCAGATGAAGAAGACAAGCTTTTCCAAGATCTCAACAACTTCAGGCAATCCCTAAAGCTTCCGGAGTTCAAGAAGAACGACAATGCAGCTTGTCTAGCCGATAAACTCGCCGACAAGCTAGAAGACCAACTGTGTTCTAGCGCACAGAAGTACAGCATTGAGCCAGGCAACGGACCCCAATTCCCGAAATTCGACAAGCTCAGGAGAAAGTGCCATATCGAAACCAACACGACAACAGCCGGCATCATTTGGCCCGTCTGCGTGCCGGATTTGGACGAGGATCTTGTGCTCAACAACTACACTCGCTCCCATTACGCAAAATATCTGAAGGATTCTAAGTATGCAGGAGTTGGGATTGGTTCTGAGGATGATTGGGTGATTGTTGTGTTGACCACTGACGCACAAAGTGGAAGCTTTGCGGGCGGCGCAGCCTCTTTGGGTGCCATTGGCATGATTCATTACATGGCGGCTATTTTGGTGGGGTTGTTCTTGGTTTTGCTCTGCTGAATTGCTCTTCTATTTTCTCTTTTATTGTGTTGGAAAAAGTATTGTGATTATTTTTCCCCTTTATCTTACACATAATAATAAGAATGTGTAACAACTCCACTTTGTTTGATTTAAATTATCTTGTACTTATTGATCTTTAAGACAGACCTATTTTCGATTGTAATTAAGTGATGGATTGTCCTAATGGTTGTGGTTTTCCTTTTCAACTTATTCCGTTCTGAATCTAAATTCTTCTTGTCTTTCATTTGGTTTAGATTATCGTTGTACTAAAATAAAATAATACCTATTTATCAATTTTTCATTAACGTAAAACCTACATACTTTTCTTAACAAGATATTATTTTCTAAAACGTTTTTAATTTCCGTATAGAAAGACTCCAACTTAAACTTTTTTATATACTTCGGATCAACTAAATTAGATTGTCATTCTTAAATAACCTAATTCTTACTAAACTCATTTGTTCTAATTGCATTTGAAGTTTGGCCCGTTAAGTTGAGAAATTTGTGAGTGGGAGGATTACATGCATCATCCCTTCATGTTACAGTATGTGAATTAATCACACGATATGACAGTTAGTCGTTAAAAAACTTCTCAAATACATCATTATTAGTGATAATCTATGTACACATATATAAAAATTTATTAACTTTTGTGATAAAGAACATTCGCCCATCATAATTTCAAATCTCCTGTCCTAATGTCGCTTCAACCAAAAAGAAAAAGAATTTAAATTGCTCAAAAAGTTTAAATAAAATCAGATATTAATATTAGAAAGATTTGGACTTTTTTTTTCCTTTTCTAATTACCTCTATTCTTTTTTTCCTTTTTTTTTGTCAAACTATAAATTTTATTAGATTAAATGTTAAATTAGTCACCGACAAAATTTGAATCAACACCGTCATGTAATGACTCAATAATTTTTCACCAATGTGGTAAATGGTCACTTGCTCTAATTACCTCTATTCGATTCTTGCCTTTTTTTTTGAAAAAGGTCAATAAAACAAATCGCGTTAACCACGAGCTGGTGGCCTAGTGGTAGACGGATTACGAGGCTTCCTTAAAACTAAAAGCTTGAGATCTTGAGTTCGAAACTCACTGCTGGTGTGAAAGCCAGACTTGTAGTCATAGAAAGACTGAAATGACTCTGTAAGTCTTCCCAGCCCTTTTAGGTGGATAACCGTAACTTGTCCCTTTTAAAAAAAATTAAAAAAAAACAAATCGCGTTTGGCTTAGCTGGATTGGGTCCTGTCCACGTCATTCTCCCACATGCAACAAAACCACCTTAACGGAAACAACATCCCCCCATACGAGACACAGAAAAACAGAGAGATAGAGGCACACACAGAGCTTCAAAGCCCTCGCAGCAATGGCGGAGGTCGACGACGCCGAGGACTTCGGAGACTTCAAGTTCGTCACCGCCGTCGATCCCAATCCCAAGATCAACGAACGAGATTCGACCGTCTCGGACGACGATTGGGGCGACTTCGTAACCGACAGCTCGAGCCAGATCAAAGCTCAGGTCGTGCTCTCCAATGGAATCACGTACTCCCAATCACCTCCCGCCCAAATCCCCTTCGACCCTTTTGGGTCTTTCGATATTTCTAATGGGTCGGCGCCGACCCGACGCGAGACAGAGCCAATCCGAGTTGAGACTGAGCCCGCGAAGGTTGATAATACTCGGTGGGTGAAGCCGCATGGAGCTTTGCCGTTGTCGTTATTTGGGGAAGAGCAGGAAGAGGAGGAGTCTAGTGCGGGCGAGTCCAGGGTTGGGGACGTTGCAAACGAGGGATTTGCGAAAAAGGAGTCGAATTTGAATGTGAAAAGTGTTGGGATCAATGATTTGATTGCGCATTTGTACGGTCAGAATCCAAAAATCGTGGTTCGAAATGGGTCGGATTCGAATTTCGGTTCCGGCGGTCCTAATTCGACCAAAAAGGGGTTGAATTTCATTGCAAATGGGATGGATTTGAAGTTTGACGCTCCGATTCCGAAAGGAAATGGGAAATTTGGTGGTTTGAATTTGGGTGCCAATGGTTTTGATTTGAAATTTGATGGTGTGGGTTCGAATTCGAATACAAGTGTGTCGAATTCGGTTTCTGGTGGTCCTAGTTCGGTCAAAAACGGGTTGGATTTCAGTGCAAATGCATTGGATTTGAAGCTTGATGTTCTGGTTCAGAAAGAAAACGGGAAATTGGGTGGCTTGAATTTGGATTCGAATGGTTTTGATTTGAAATTTGATGCGGTAGATTCAAATTCGAATACAAATGGGTTGAAGTTGAACTCGGAGGAAGGAAATGGGGACTTTGATGAGGAGGACGATGATGGTTGGGAATTCAAAACTGCGGATTTGAAGGTAAAAGTTGTTTTCTTTGGTGATTTTGATGATCTTGTTTAGTTGGAGTATGGACTCTGTTTGGTTTCTGAAGTAAAAAAAGTAGAACGTCTCTTTCTCTATGTGGTTTGAACTGCGTATTGAATTCTAGGCGGATTTGTAAGGAACAATTTCATTGGCTTTGGCTTTTAAATTTTCTTATAAGTATTGCTGAAGATTACCATTTATTTTTTTTGTTCATTGCTTTAATTTTAACTTTCATATCAGGAGCAAGGGGTTGTGGAAGTAGCAGGATCGAAAGCGGAATCAAATGCACACGTACGACCAGGAATCCAGGCGGGTATTGTTTATTGTTGTATATCTTGTTTATTTGTTGTTTTTGTGTCCTGCCATGGAACTTCTCTTGGAAATGCAGAACTTAATATTTCAATCACCCCCTGTTTCTTCTGGTGTGATGTTGCATTTGCACACTCAAATAGGGGACTTAGATTTTCCACTTATATCGAAATACTATAGCATGCCATTGGACTTTGAAAAAAATGCCTGTTGATTTGGTCCACCAAGTCTGACATTTCGCATTTTGAAGGTTGACGGGAAGTGGCAAGCAAATACTGGAGGAAGTGGATTTAGTGGGGGATTTTTATTTGATTTCAACCCTAAGCCTGTTACTCAAGATAATTTTTTCTTCGATCCGCTTTCAATAAGCAAGCAGAACAATGCTGCGGATAAACCCAATTCTACTCGAGTTAATGGAAGTCTGTGGGAGTTCAAGGATGCATTTTCAGAAACTGGACCAGAACATAAGTTGGTGAGTTAGTTTTATTTTTTGTTAATTTATATTATTTTTGGTAGTTCTGATCTGGTTTACTGAAATGTTGACTTTTATAGAGTGTCTTGTAATACTTAATTTTTGGTTGTAGGAAGAGGCAAAGGCTGCCAGTCCTGCTGGTGTTGGAGCTCGTGCTCATAATGATTTTTTTGCTGCATTTCATGGGGATTCTAGCAAGTCTGGAGCAAGTAACTTTGCATTTCCTTATATCCCGAGTTCTGGCACGAAAGATGGTGTAATCTCAGATTCACATTCCAGTGGCAAGAAAGAGGACAATGTAAAGGAGTTGAGTAGTTCTCCAGATGTTGATTCTGATGACGATTTTTGGGAATTTAAGGATGCATTTTCCGGATCTGGATCAAAGCTCGAGGTAGATGAATCAGCTGACTTCGTTTTATATGCATGTTTTTTCACTTACATTAAAAACTTTAAAGGAATGGGAATAAACTTATTTCCATTTTTGTGTAGTGGGAGTTGGTGGTTGCCGGTAATTCTCCCATCAGTATAAATCCATCCGCAATGGGTGTTGAAATCCAGGTATTCATTCCTGATATTTCTTACTCATTAATAATATACTGAAAGATTGTTGTTGCTGCCCCATGGAGATAGGCACATAGCCAGACCATGTAAATTCTTGGTGTTATTTGCCTTGGTTATTTTGTTTTCGGTTTCCCGAGTTTGTTTTGTTTTTCCTATTCTTAAACGCGATATTCACAACATGCTTATCATCTGTAATTGTACACAACATTTGGAAACTAGGAAAAATTTCAACTAATGGATGTTCTTGAATCATCTTATCTAAAGCAGCAACTTTACCATCTTGGTTTTAATGTCATTGTACTAGTATACAGTAGAATTCCTCTCGGTCTAGCTCCTTTTTTGTCTCATCAATGCTTAAGCTCCTGTTAACAATTTGAAAATGTTTGTGGTTTATTTATGCTCTATGAGCAAAATGCTCCATACTAATTTTTAATTGTTTCTTTTCTTTTTTACAGCACAATGAGGTAACAGTGGAGAATCATCGGCGAGCCTTGCCCCTGTCCATTTTTGGAGATGAAGAACTGGAGACTGATGATTCCTCAATTCAACAAAATATTTCTACTCATACAACTGCATCCCACCAAGTAAATACCGAAAAAAGCCCTGCGTCCAATCTATCCATCACCGATCTAATATCAAGCTTATACAGTCAAGTGGACCAGAACACTAACACAATTCATGCACCGAAATTAACTGAAAATACTATACATACTGCCCCAACCGTTTTGGAATCTGATTTTGGTGATGATTTTGATGAAGATTCTTGGGAATTTAAGGATGCTGTTTCAAGAGATCAAAATCAAACTTATATTGCTACCCTTGAAGATTCACCTCAAGATTCTTCAACTAAAGTCCATCTAGATAATTATGTGGATTTATATTGCAAACTGAAGGATGAAACATACGGTCTTGCACTCTACCATCTTGAAAATAAAAAGGTTAGTAATTTGCTCAGACATACTTTCTGTTACGAAGTTTTAACAGTATTAAGTATTTGAAATGTGCATTTTGTTAGAAAGCTCAAAGTGGTGCTACTCTTTCTGGTGAAGATACAACAGTAGATACTCTGGAAGATCTGGAACAGGAAATCCAGGTTTGTTGCTTTAAACGGTCGTTTTATCTTTCTTCCTTTATTTTTTTCATCATTTGGGCAGTTTACATGTCTTATGAGGCTGTGCCTATGTAAAACTGAATCGACATGTTAGGTAATTGGTCTTCATAGTATGGACTATGGAGCTTGGTTTTTGAACGAGTGCTTCTGTTAGGTTTGTAATTTTCTAGTAACTTCTTGTTGTATCTGTTGTATAATAATCTACATGAGCGAATAAAATGGATGTTCTGTGGTATAATAATCTACATTAGCGAATAAAAGGGATGTTTTTTACTTGTTGTCATGATTTATAATACTTCTTTAATATTTGGGGTCTGGACTATCTTGAGAATCATCATATGTGAACAGCATGAAGTGTGACAATCAGGAACTGATGTTGGTGGATTTATTTGCCCAAAAGAAAATGTTGGTGGATATAATTGACTTAATAAATAACTCAATTCTTTTTTGTTTGAGATTTCAAACATTCGTATAGGGATCGGATGATTTATGTATGGTGCTTAAATTAGTAGTGTTGTTGGGCATAAAACTTTGTTAGTTTTTGCTAACTTCTTGTGATCTCTTGTTATAGAAATTGTACAGTGAACTGCATCAACACAATATGATCTCCGATCAATTCCAGTCAGGGAATCTTTCTTCAAGAAATACACAACTTCATGAAGTTCGTAAACTTCTACAAGATCCAAAGGTCCAAATTTTTGAGTCAGAATATAAGTTGTCGCAAAGATTGTCGTTGGTACGTGCCTTTACATTGATATGAAGTAGTGAAAACTTCTGTATATAACTTATAAGTGGACTTTGCTTGACCCTGCTTGTATTTGGGTTTTGATAGGCAGAGAATGATTTGAGATCTGCCGTTGAACTTTCAAGACACGCAGCATCCACATTAAGGATCCTTAGATTGGGATCAACTGAGGAACAATCTAATTACATTTCCACCTGGTCTCGAATAGTGTCCGTTTGCGCTGAAGAGTTGAAACATGGTTCTCTAATTTGGAGGCAATCATTAGAAGCGAATGTTCAGAATCAAATACTATCCGAACCTCAAGGTACCACATAAGAAATTGTTGTAGATGGATTTCATAGTTTATGTTACTTTTCAAATTTTGTGATTACTTTTTTGTTTTATCATTTTTGGAAACACAGGCAAGCAGTATATCCTTTCCCTTGGAGAAATTTACAGAGTAGTTTTAGTTCTTGAAGCGTCTGCCAAACTTTACGAGTCATGGATTCTATTACATTCTTCAGACTGTTCTAGCTTTTTTTCTCTTCTAAACGAGTGCTCTACTTTATGGTCAAGTTTGGGACTTGATGAAGCTCTCAAAAGCATTTCAGATGCAATTGATTTTAAATATGATGGGACCGTTGCGGCACTACTAGATTCCATGACATATATTCATCATCTTGATGCATTTTCTCTCCAAAACCAAGTTGTTGTTAATCACCAAGAACCTATTTGTTCGCTGTCACTATTAACTGCAGGAGCCGTGCCAGGTATGCAGAAGTTGATTTTAATCACCGTCATTTCACTACACCTGGCCATGCCAGAGAGCTCTCTCAAGTCTTTTGGTGCTTGCATTGTACATGTCCTGTAAACTTTTGTCCACTTGAATGATCCTTACCAGACACCAATTTCTTTTTCGCATCTCATTAAGAATTTGATTATTTGAGTCAAACTAGTAATGTTATGAAAAAAATTTAGGGCTCTTTTGTAAGTGCTTTTAAAATGGCTGAAAACACTTTTGGTGAAAATGTTTTTGGTACCAATCCAAAAGCACTTGAAGTGCTTTCTACAAGAAGCACATAACTTATGCTTCTTCAAGGAAGCACTTTAAGTGCTTTTGGAACCCAAATTTTTTTGCCTAAAAGTGCGCTTTCAGTCATTTTAAAGGCACTTCCAAACGAGCCCTTAGTTTTTAGCGATACTTACTTTAGTGACTTTGAAATAGTCCTTTTTCAGTTTTACATTTCATCAGCTTAAGTATGTTGAAACTGTTGGTAGTTTGGTCTTTACTCTCTTGGGTGATAAACTAGGATTCCTGAGATGCATACTTGGTTTACGTCACCTAGTAAACTCGGTCTTTTTTCTCTCAAGAAAAGTGTCATAACACTATTAGCAGTATAGGCGCACCTGCTCACAAGTAATTGTGCAAGTCAAGCAACATATTACATTTTCACATATGAAATGCTCGCCATTTTTCATAGTCATCTCGAACGTATGTTTTGTGTTTCTGCTCTTTTTAATGTATTAGTTTTGTTTGTATGTTTCAGGTGTTAAAATGGTGATGTGGAACGGGGAAAACTACTTGTTGAAACTTGCGAACTTATGGGCAAATTTAATCAGTCCTAATCCTCCGCAATTGCCCCACGTGCGTTATAGCTGATCGGAAAATCATGCTGGAGGAATCAATGAGGACTTTCGATGTGCTCTTTGGCTGAAAATAGCAACTACATCTCTCCGTTCTCTCTGGAACGTGGCTTTGCCGGACTGAAAAGCATGACGATCAATCAGAAAGAAAGGTAATGACTTCTCAACAACACGATTAGGAAGTAATCTGATCCGAAAGACAGTCGGCTGCTCAGTTTGATCCAACCGAACCGCGATCTGATCCTTTAGTTTCGAGCTTGCCATGGTGTTTTTGTGGAGCCGTTGCACTATATCGATAGGATGTAGAAAAGGTTTTTGTATCGATGTCCGTAGTTGTGTGTGTCCGAAGGTAAAACCGGGTGGATAAGAAAAGCATCCCCAAACCCCGTTTTAGAATTTTGAAACGAGGAAACAAAATAGGCCATAAAAACGAGGTGTGGAGAAATTACTAGTCAAAAGCTTACACAAGGTGCAAAATGCAAATGTAACTTTTTGTGTGGTAGTACTTTGTAATATATTTTGTATTGTGTTTTATGACATTGATGAATTACAAGATTGATACATTTATAATATAATATTAATAAATGAATACGTGTTATAACATGCGTGAAATTTGTAACACCGCATAACAAATTCTAAGGTTCGACAAGCAGACCTTATATGGTTGTGCGGCCAGCCGTACAAACAGATGGAGTCTCGTCGAATGTAACCAGCCGTACAAAAGAACTTGCCCTACACCTATTACTAGACCTCAATTTTAGTCATTCAAAGTAACAAAGGAAACCAACATGTAATATGACTAGGGATGGCAACGGTTCAGTTTGGGGACGAAAATGCTATATTCATCCCCATAACCACGAAAATTAACCATATCCATAACCGCAAATTAACCATCGGGTATTATCCATAACCATACCCACCGGGTAACGGATTTCCCATCGGTTAACGGGTATATTCATCTTCGTCAATACAAAAAATATATTTGTTCAATTGAGAAATTATAAGTTAGTAGATATCAATTTCTTCATTAAACATTTGATGTATAAAATGATCCAATGAATGGATCTTGTTGAGTATAAAAATTAAAACACTGATGATGTTGGCTTGTTTTTGTTATGTCTTAAAAGCACCATTGAGTTCGCATTGATTTTGATTCAAAACTTTACTTTCCTACAAAGTGCAACTTTTGTATTCTTAAGGTAATGGTTTGGTGAATAATGGATATACAAATACATACATACATATATATATATATATATATATATATTATACTATTATATTATATATAAATTATATTATTTACTAATCGGATCGGATTCGGTTATGGATACGGTTTGGGGACGTCTATAACCATATCCAAAACCATAACCGAATAATATAAACGGTTTTTCCCCATATCCAAACCATACCCGAATTTTCATATCCAAATACAATCCATTCGGGCGGTTATCCACGGTTATCGGGTTTAACGGTTAGAATTGTCATCCCTAAATATGACTTGGGGTGAAACGACTGTTTGCATGAAATGAGATGCTAAATTGACTGTATTTTTTCTCCATGTGGTGGGCATACAAAGGAGAACTTAACTAATCTTGTTGGAATGGTCTAACCTCAATCCACATTTAGCGCTAAAATGTTCTAGTGATTGGGATCTATACATAAAAACCGGAGTGACGATGAAACAAGCACTTGCTTGAAACATGAAACTAAATATTCTGTCCAAATTTTCCGGTTCAATTCTTGATCTGACAGTTGTGTGTCAAAATGATGACATTCTATAATGATGTTTGATCCCAAATTCGCCAAATCCTAGCTGAGCAAAAAACACTCAACTGCAACCTCATCGTCGCGACCTCATCTGAGATCCATTCGTGATTCGTAGATGGAGGAGCCGACATTTGTTTTGTCAGAAATCTCGCCTTTCTGATTCCATTGAAGCAAAAAGAATTGACTCAAAATTTCATGGATCTAGAGGCTTCTGCAACGGTCTACCATACGTAGCTCTTGATTATCGTGAGTTTGGAACACCAGTTGTTGAGCTCCCACTAGGTTACTTACAAGAATTCGGAACATCAAGTGTTGAGCTCTCAAATTTTCTATAATCCGGGGACTATAACGAGTTGGGATTTGAATTAGTTACTGAAACAGGTATGGTGGACAAGTCTAATGACATACAGTTTGATATGTACAAGTGAGAGATTTAATGTGTAAAATGAGTAAATGTATTTTTGTTTCCTCCAATATCGTAAGTGTGAGTTGGAAGAGAAAATAGATCAATTGAGTTGTCATCACTTCAATGTTTGCGAATATGAGTGTTGCTCATGTAACCATGGCGGCTAAAATGTCAAATTTGAAAAGAAAAAGAAAAACTTGTGTGCACCGTCATCCCACTAAACTGAAGAGAAAGTTTGTCTATCTTACTCATTTTTCTGTCAAATTTGGATCGCAGGTGGGCGATTGTGTTTGTAAAATGAGTGCAGTTTCCCCAATATCCTAATTTTGTAATTGCAACATTTTTGAATTTGTATATAGGTATTACAACAAAGTTAACATAAGCTCAAAAACCTCCCTCAACTTTCTTTTATCTCGTCTAAATGTATGTTTCGTGTTTTTCTTTTCATACGAAAGTGATGCAACATCACCAATATGAAAAGATAACAATCTCTCTCCCCAATATCGCTTGTGCAAAAAAAAAAAAAAGCTCTACACGAAACCGCGATTTTCCCATAGACATAGTTTTTCTATTCGTTATACAGAATTTCGAAACACTTAACAGCCAACTTGCCTTCACTGGCCTTCAAGTCACAAACCAAACCCAGAGCTAATGGTATGCAGATATAAGTTATTAGACACTGGTGTCAACTACAACGTATATTCCGATAGATGCTGCACCATAACAGAAGATGCAGAAACCTTAAGAATCGCCGAAGCGCAAAACTAATCAATCCTACGTTGGCCAAACTAGATAGTTATCGTCTTCCACGATGTTCTTTCGAAATATACGTATAATTACTACTGCCTGCACAACAAACTCAGTTACGAAACTAACAACCTGCCAGTGTCATGTCGTTCATCCTACACTACGTACCCTACTCCCACCCGTTGTCCTCATATAACTTCTCATCTGATGCTTCTTTATTTCGAGAAAGACATCTGCTTACTAAGAAGTAGTCCGCGTATTTCATCCACAGATGGAGGAACTTTGTACCTGAATCGAAATGACATCGAGAAACATTGACAAAAAACGTTTCTCCAGGATCATCCAAAGTGTGAGATAGGCCGTTGTTTTCGAGCAGAAAAGCAGGTGGACAGATCTCAGTTCTGTCTGCCAGAACTTGTACTCTTTAATTTCTTGAGAACCGGAAGAAATAGTGATTTCCACAGAGTGAACTTAGTGCGAGTGGCTTTCACAGGAACCTGTTGGATCAGAGATGTAACAGCTGCTGCTACCGGAGGTGTTTGTTCGTCTGAAATGTTGGACAAGAGCGGATGCAGACTCTCACAACATATTCAGTCACATTCACACTCGAGTTAATCCCAAAGAGCGTTTGTTGCCCGTTATGTGCTTCTTGCTAGAAGCACTTCAAGTACTTTTTCAGAATTAACTTGCATTTTATTAAGGCTTGATTCAAAAAGCATTTTATCAGAAAAACTCTACTTGCCAAACGATCTTTGTTAAGCTTGTCTTATTTTTTTTTAATCAAACCATGTAAACTCCATGTACTCGAAAGTGCCTTCCTTTTTATTAAAAGAAAACTTTCTTTAATTATTTATATCGATACATTTTATTTTATAAAATTAAATTCTATTAATTAGCATGAAAATTATTTTTTTGTCAAAAAAAATTATTTATTTTAAACAAGGTAAATTTAGTAATTAAGTTAGTTTTAATTTCGATTCAAATGAACTAATAAACAATTTGTATAGAAGCAACATCATTCCTACTTTGATTTCAGATAGTTTAGTAGACAACTATAACGTGAATCTAATTATATTTCTTCCTCAATCCAATTTCTACTCGATTTAATTTTCCTCAATCTGATTACGGATTAGTAAACGAGTCATTAGTCGTTCCGGAAACGATAAAAGACATGGGCTTTGGAAACCTGGATTGACCCAAATCATGGGCCCAAAAAAGCTAGGGTTTTAGGGGTAAACTACTCTCATTCAGTGACTGTTAGCCTGCGTTGTTCTTCTGCAAAGCTTCCGACTTTTTCCGATTCCAAAATTTCCATCCGCAGTCGCACACTCGCAATCGGAGGAAGAGCAAGATGCTGGACATCAATCTGTTCAGAGAGGAGAAGGGCAACAACCCCGAAATCATCCGGGAATCTCAACGACGCCGTTTCAAATGCGTTGAGATCGTCGACGAGGTCATCCAGCTCGACAAAGAATGGCGCCAGCGTAATCTTCCATCTCTCTCTCTCTCTCTCTCTCTCTCTCTCTATCTCTTTCTCCCTCTAAAACCTTGAGTTTTTAAAAAATGTCATTCAAAAATCTTGAGTTTTTCATAAGCATTGAGATTTGTTTTGAATGAATTTGATTAGGATTAAAGTATTGATTTTTGTGGTGAAATGATGTGAATTTTTAGGTCAATTCGAGCTCGAGAGCCTTCGGAAAGAGTTCAACAAGATCAACAAGCGAGTTGCTCAGCTCAGGATTGTGAGTATTTCGTCTCTCCGTTAATTTTATTATCTGCGTGTTATCTTGATTATCGGGTAGTTTTCCGAAAATGCATCATTAGGGTTCTTAATCCTGAATTTTTGGATTGTAATAACTTGTAAAAATCGGTTCTTGGTTCTCGGCGCCATTAAGTTAGGTCTGTTTCAGTATATTTTCCCACTAGGATTTGTTTGCCTTGATTTCCTGTTGCTAGTATAAATTACAGAACTTTGAGAATTTGTTTTCAGATCGTTGATTTTGAAATGGATTAGGAATTTGCTTAACTGGGGTTGGTGTGGTTGCATGGAATTGCAATGGTGATATTGATGCTTACTTGAGTGTTCATATTAATATGTCTACTACTGCACTCGTAGGCATGTGAATGTAATGCAGACCCCTCTGCATATGCAGATATGAGAATGAGTGTGGAAACCTAGGTCACTAAACCATGAATAAGATTTTTATTCTTTCTCTTAAAGATAAGAACAGATTCTTATATGCCATCAAGTGCGGTTTGACTGAATTTGTTTTCTTTAAGTATGCATGTGTCTTATTGAAATATGAGTTTTTTTATTTATGGACTGAATGTTAAAAAATTTTGGATTGAAAGGCGGGAGAGGATGCAACTGGGGTGATAAAGGACACAGAGGACAATAAGAAGTTGGCGGCAGAGAAAGAAGTTGAAGTGCGAGAAGCTTTAACTCAGTTGAATTCAAAATTGGAAATCGTTGGAAACCTTGTGCATGATTCGGTTCCCATCAGCAAAGATGAGGTAATGATTTGGCACATCGATTTTGCTTTTACCATTGCTCTTTGTAATGCTTATTCTGATGCGGCATTTTTATGTATTTTAGGAGAATAATGCTGTGGTTAGATCATGGGGTGACAAACGAGTGGAGCCAAAGCTAAAAAACCATGTTGAGCTTGTTGAGCTTCTTGGGATCGCAGACTTGAAGAAAGGTATTGAGTCCATTCTGTTTCGGGGTCTGTGGGGTTTGAAAAGAATTGAAAAAGTTAGGGATGATTTTACATTTTTACTAAACATGGCATGGGAATATGGCATGTATTATCTCCAGATTTGCCCAGTTCTGCACTAGCCTGTTTTTAACTCAATCTGCTTAAAATTTATAGGCGCTGAAGTGGCGGGAGGTAGAGGTTTTTACCTGAAAGGTGCTGGTGTACGCCTTAATCAAGCTCTGATAAACTTCGGTCTTGATTTTCTTGAGAAAAGAGGATATACAGAACTGCAGACCCCATTTTTCATGAGAAAAGATATTATGGGAAAGTGCGCTCAATTAGCCCAATTTGATGAGGAACTTTACAAGGTAATTTCTGGTAATATTTGCCAATAGTTTTTGTTTTATAGGGCCATATAGAGTTGGCACCCATGCTTTAGGTCGTATTTTGTGAAATTTTAACTTATAAATATATGGGCTTTGTTTCGTGTTAATTTGTCAAGAGACTAGAATTTTTTGGTATTGTGGATGTTTTTCATTCTAAAGTTTTAGTGAATCCATAATTGAAATCATATTTTCTACATTTGGTTTACCTAATGTGAGGATGACTAATTTATTTTTGCGGAACAGGTTACCGGTGAAGGTGATGACAAATATCTGATTGCTACAGCTGAACAGCCACTTTGTGCATATCATCTAGATGATTGGATCCATCCATCCCAGCTACCCTTAAGGTAGTACATTCTGTTGGAAAATTCATGTATAAAAGATGATATTTTTATTCTGTTCATTAATTTTTAGGGGTTTTTTTTTTTTTTTTTTTTTTCTCAGATATGCTGGATACTCATCCTGTTTCCGTAAAGAAGCTGGTTCACATGGTCGAGATACCTTGGGAATTTTTAGGGTTCATCAGTTCGAGAAAGTTGAACAATTCTGTATTACAAGCCCAAATGGCAATGACTCTTGGGAAATGCATGAGGAAATGATCAAAAACTCCGAGGAATTTTATCAAGCGGTATAAATTTATTCCCTGAGAACTTTCTTGTTTCCTTTTCATATTTTTTATTATTTTGTCAAGTCTGGAAATGACTATTTAGTGACTGTGTCACTTTGGAGTGTCAAATGGCTTCTATAGCACATAGACCATATTTTTAGGTTTATGTTTATTATACTTTTAGGGATGAAAATATTTAAATTGCATGTTTGCCATTGTATTGGTCAGAGAGATTGATGCAAACATCTGTCCCTGCTTTTTGTGGAAGAAAGTCGGATACTTTTTTATGGATAATGTAGATGTGCATCTTCTGTTTATTTGTGTCATTTCTAAGCTTGATATTTTGAATTTTGTCACTTTCAGTTAGGGCTCCCCTATCATATTGTGTCCATCGTTTCTGGTGCTTTGAATGATGCCGCAGCAAAGAAGTATGATCTGGAAGGATGGTTTCCTGCATCTCAGACATACAGAGAGCTGGTTTCTTGTTCAAACTGTACGGACTACCAGTCAAGAAAGTTAGAAATTCGATATGGTCAGAAAAAGGTAGGTCCTCGGAAATCTGACATTATATCACATTTCTGTTTACTGCGGACTGTACTCCTCATTAAAGTAAAGATTTATAATGTGTGCCTCAGAAATTTAATTGAAAATAAGATGAATAATACTTTTACAGTAGGTCATATGCCATTGAACCGTATGCTCTGATCAAATTTAGGAAAAATTCTGTTCTTATGGTGTTAGTTGAACATAGAATGTATGGTCTACCGTTTCCTATAAAAAAAATATATATAAAAAAAAAACATAGAATGTATGGGTACCTATTGAAATATTATCTTTTACTCACTGTGCCTTTGTTCTTTTGCAGAGCAACGAGCAGACAAAGCAATATGTTCACTTGTTGAACTCGACTCTTACAGCGACTGAGAGAACTGTATGCTGCATTCTCGAGAACTACCAGACTGAAGAGGGTGTAAACGTACCAAAAGTTCTTCAACCTTTCATGGGTGGAAAGGAGTTCCTACCATTCAAGGCAAAACCGGCCCCTGAAGTCAAAGGGAAGAAATCGAAGGCCTAAAATTCGTAATTTTTTCAGACTCTTTAATGAAGAATAGATTAATGAGAGTAGTTCATGATACATCGCGTGCGTAAACTCTTCTGATGATTGTTTTGAGAAACCCTGAAACCCAAATTCCATGTCTTCATCTTTGATGTAATGAATTAAATATATTCAGGACAACTTGTTTAGTTTTGGTTTGTCCTACAAGATTCATATTTTGCCTTCTGATTTCTGATATGCACAGTTATATCTGATATGGAGTATGCTTGCGCCGCAAGAAACCTTAATTACGTAATGTTTAACCGAGTTGATTTACGGAGAGTTTTACTTTGAACATTGAAGGGGTAAATTGTTCATACATTCTGCAGTCGCATCGTCCCCTTTCTGAAAGAAATCTATTTTTTCTTGTGCTGCAGGGTTCGCCATCGCCACCATGATCATTTGAAACAAGATCGTCGGGAATTCACATCAACGTCGATTCTCAAAGCGTTTGAAAAGCCGTTCTTCAACTTCGTCCGGGGATTCGGTTTGAAAAAACTGACGATGATGTTGAAATGAAGAAATCAAATTTCTTTCCCAGTCGCTTTTCCCATAAGCTGCTTTCAGTTTGCGCCCGCATTGGAAATTTTGCTTTCTGATATTTTAGCCAATTTTCAAATTCTTTTTCGAATCTCTTTTCATATATGCAATAAAATAACCCAATTTGAGCCCACAAATTGGAAATTTTTTAGAACAATACTTAGCTATTCAAAGATGAGTAGGAATTTCTACTCAAAATTATTCGTTGTCAATTTATATTAGTTCATGTTTATAATCAGAACCGTTCATATTATGAATCATCCTATAAAGATCGCATTTGCAAAAAACCAATTAAAACTAGGGGTTGTTTAGTCATCAAACTATTTAAAAACAAATGAACGGTATTGGTAAAAGCATTACAAACCGTCTATGTATTTGCTACAATAGATTGACTAGATGACCTTAGTTTTAATCTATTTTTTTGCAAAAATGATCTTTACAGTGTGATTCATAGTATATACGGTTTTGATCATAGGCACAAAGCTCTGTGATTAAAACACTAACAGTTTTGAGTAGGAGTTCCTACTCATCTTTAAAGTATTGTTCAATCTTTTTGCATGATTAGGATCAAAATCGTGGAAATTACTGTATTTGCAATCTTGCTTTGCTGTCGAAGTCAAAAGAGCTATGATTTTGAAGCATCAATTTTTAGATTATCTTCCTCGTCCACAATATGATATGGAGATTCCCATTTCCCAGCTCATATGATCTTTGTCTATTTCCCTACTTTGTATGGTTGCTTCTTGAGGATGTATAATATGATTTTATATCCCTTTTCTCTTTCACGTTACATATGAAAAAGTCACGTGATGAGTGAGATAAAAAAAAAGTTTATATCTCTAGTTACATGTAAGAATTATTGCCGGGATTTGAAAAAAGTGTTTTCCGAATATAAGAGTAAGGCCATTCCGCTGAGCGAAGCTGCGAGCCTACTTAAATATGTTACGGTTACAAGCTTAGTCTACTAAAATAGGGCTTTGAGGGGTAAGGGAAGGGAAGAAAACACAAAGATGGTCACTCCTTTTAGGAACATGTCTCGTTCATTCACTTGCTCATGAACTCGCAACTTCGGGATTGTTATGAATTGACTAATGACTAGATTTTTCCAGAACGCTAGCTAAGCTAATAAATAGTATTAATTAGTTCCCTTCAATCAAACCAATAAGCTTTTTTCATATTTGTTACTCTTAAAAGAACTTTTCCCAATTGGGTTCGATTTGGTTGATAAAAGCTATGTGCTGGAGATGATATTTATACTTTCGAATTTGCAGTAACAAAACTCATTTACCAGAGGCCAAAAACATATAATTTCTTGTAAACCTATAAATCTAAGGTTCTCAAAATACATTGAATATATATAAAAAAAAGGTCCTAAAAGTACAAAAAATGTCTGAACTTTCCTGACAATATAGGTAGGTTTTATGTACAGGTAGCTTACTTCTACTAAGCAAGAAATTTGTGTTGTTCTGGAAAACCTACCTATTGTGCAATGGGTCAGGAGAAGAAGGCACTTTTCTGTTGCTTGTGGCAAAAAAACCTTCATCTTCTCCAGTTGAGTTGAAAACTCGAGGCTTCCCCAGATTCTCCACCTTCTCGTTTAAACATCTAGCTCCGGAAACGCCGTCGTCGCGCAAGGCGGAGATGCCCAAGAAGATCAACAGAAGGCCAATGGCTTGATTCCTTGTGATGAACATGGCTTCTGTAGATCCAAAAATGCTGTTTTTGTCTCCCTTCAGCGTCTCTTTAAGCAAACACGTGGAGAGTGTATAGATCCAACTTTTGGGTTTCTTTTGTGTTGAGAGAGAGAGAGAGAGAGAGATTGGGCG
Source organism: Heteromeles arbutifolia (assembly GCA_024362995.1). Taxonomy (NCBI): domain Eukaryota; kingdom Viridiplantae; phylum Streptophyta; class Magnoliopsida; order Rosales; family Rosaceae; genus Heteromeles; species Heteromeles arbutifolia. Next base: position 11,364,099 of record JANCRC010000017.1, on the reverse strand, counting down.
TGTTGAGAAAGGTGGCATGTTTTTAGAGGGAGGAGAGAAGAAAGAGTTGGGAGTTACAAATGGGAGCTAAGTATTTGGTGGTGTGTGTGAATAAGTGTGCATGTGTGAATAATTGGTCAGATTCCCAAGTCATAAATTATGATAGGAGTGAGACTTTAACTAATGGCTTTGTGATTCTTTGACCGGTGGTGTGTGACTTGTGCCCTGCATCATCCCAAAACATCATTGTTTTAATATTGTTTAACATCTCACAACTACCACAAACTTTTAACGACTACGAAACCTTATTCCACTAAGTGGGATCGATTATATAAATTCTAGAACGTTACTGTATTTGGTCTTACGCCAAGTTTTTCGTTAGCTTTAAGTATTTCATGTCTTTTATTAAAGTTTCTTTGCAAGTCGTCCAAGATCTTCCTCTAACTTTTTTGCCCTGAGCCTCTATCTCATAATCATATTTTCTAACTGGAGCATCTATATGTATTTTATAAAAGAGAACACAGGATATATCAGAATATAAGATAAAACTTTTGATCACTTGAGTTACAAATTGTATAAATAAACGACCACTTTAATAACAAATCGCAGAAATAAACGTTATTGAACACTTAAGTTACACATCTTGCAACTTAAACCATATATGATTCATGGATAGCGTTTTGTGCTAAAGTCGTATCAAACCAACCAACCAACCAGTCCAATTCTATGAAATATTATAAAACTACTACTAATCAAACCTTAATTCAACTTATGCATTTCTTCATAAAGGTCCTCAAATTCAGGATCTTGGCTTTGACTTTTCATTTGGGTTGTCTTCAGTTTCTTCATCTGGATTTTCAAGCATCTCTAGACAAGTTCAAATCTTCTGCACTTACTTTGTCTGTGGTTTTTTTAGTTTTTATCATTGATTGACAGTGTTAAGTTTATGACGACAGAGTTGAGGACGATTAAGTTTATAGACGCGTGTCAATCAATGATAAAAGTCATAGAGAGGCCACATACAAATGAGTGCACAAAATTTGAACTCGCTGTAAACTAGTAAAGTGCTAGTTTCCATATGAATATATTCAATTTTATAGGCTAAAGTACGATAATTTTCTTTCTTACTACTAGTTTAATTTGTTAATTACGTTTTATGTTTCAGAAAACTAGGATCTTTGCCTTTCGAAGTAAAATCACATTGCCTTTGTCTTGCTGTGTTTACGTTTTTTTTGTACTGTAATTATGTATTTTTACCATGCTTTTTGTTTCTTCTTTTGGACTAGCTTATATGGAAGTTTTTCCATTAATGCATTCCCTTCTTTCTTTAATCTCACTGTTAAGAATCTTAAGATTTCTCTAATCCTTTCTTAATCTTGTCATAGATCTCTCTTACCCACAGTTTGGTCTTGTGACTGATCACGTGCCACCTTCACTGCATACCGATTAACCTTTGGTTTAGTAGTAATTATCTGCTCTTGGTCGGAGGTCTAGACTCATTGGAGGCAAGAACGATATATACTTGTGATTGTTGAGCAGGGGCAGAGCCACCAAGGGATTAGGGTAGTCCCAGGTCCATCCTGACTTATGTGAAAGGTGCATGAAATCAACTAGTGACCCTAAGTTTTTATTTGCAGAGGTGTGAACCTGGAAGAAGATGAAACAAAAGACGTCGTTAGGCTATTTTGGTTTTGAATTCGTTTGACTGTTTAATGAAACGATGTGTTTGGTAGGGGAGTTTTTAGAAGAGACGTGCAATTTTAAATGGAAAAAGCAACCCCACTACTGGTAATTTGATTCTCTCATCTATGCACTCTATAGTTTTCTAAAGCAACTTGCCTTCTTCCTTATTTGCAGACCTCTTCCCCTAATCCTTCTTTTTCTACTTCTTTGTATTTTCTTTAGCCTTCCACAGTCTACCTCTTACTTGGTTGTATGGGTTTGTACATATTTTTCTTCTTAGTATTGAATTTAATAGAGGTTTTCAGTTTTGTGAAGATTACACAAATTGCATATATTAACATGTTATGAATTCAACTTTTACACACACACACACACACATATATATATATATATATATACACACATACATACATACATATTTTTTTTTTTTTTATTTTTTTTGGTGAAAAGCCCCTCCTCACTCAGAATTATAGCTTCGCCACTGTTGTTGAGGAAAGTAAAGCCAATTAAGGCTTATTTAACGTCATATGATATTGATCTGATATCAATCACCCAAATTGATTTCTTTCCTTTCATATAAGTGTGACCTGTGCATTGCATTTATGCGATATCAAATAAATCCGTCCTCAATTATTGAATTTTTTACAATGATGAGAGAGTTTGATAATTAGATGTGGCTACCCTATGAAAATGATTTCTGCACAAGTTTTCTGCTTTTGCTCACTCCCGTTTATTTATTATGACTCTTGCTTCTCATTTGATTCTTAGCGCTGATGAATCATACGATGGTGGCCAGGAGAGGCAAAATGAGTCTGTCCGACCCCTGGAATGATAGATTGTCGTGGCGAAGCAACTAGCTGGCGACCTTTTAAAAACAATCCAAAATTCATAATAAGAAATGATTTATGCATACATATTTTCCATAATAAGAAATGATTTATGCACACCCATTTTCACGTCGTGCGCACCCTAATTTCTTTCTAGTTATGAGAATGAAAGACCAAAATAAGATAGTGGCAGAAGATGAAAATGAGTTTATAGAAATCACTCCCTACTAAAAGTAAATAAAGGTGCGAACGGAAGGAAAATGAGTGTGCGGAAATACCACTAATCAATTGTGGTTGCGGTAACTTTGTTATAGGTTTATGACCCTTTTGTAAAAGTTAAGGAAATAATGTGTCTTCCACGGCATATTAATATAGTTATTTTTGTGTTGATTTTCATGTGTAACAGAAACCAGCATACATTTCAGATATTGTGTTTGTGTAGGTAAAATTGGAACTTTGAAATTTAAAATTTGATCAAACGACTAAAGTTATTATAACTTTTAAAATGAACCTCTATTTGTAATCGTTTGATCAAATTTCGAATATCCGAATTTGTGACCTCCCTTTCCGGTAAAATTAATGCATGCGTTGCCAAAAGTGATTAGGATTAAGGGCCAAGTTGCACCCAGTAAAAAGTGAAAATAAAGAATTGTAATGAATTTAATAAGATAGAGATGCCCCAAACAGGCCTGTTTGATGAATAGGTTATAAAAACCAGGTAAAACACTTTTGTTTCTCGAGTCATGTCAGAAAGATCAAATTTTTAGATTATTTTTTATAAATCACATAATGTGATGACTGATGGTTAAAACTTTTAAACCATTAAAAATAAGTCCAACTTTTATCTGCTAGATAAATTTTTCATTGTGTCGAGAATAGAGCCCGGTACCACAAATCTTATAATGCAAATGGTTGAAATTATTTTTTTTAAGCATCTAATCACTTATATTATGACACAATGTTTTCGACACATAAAAATCTCTCCATTCACCACATTATGTGATCTACAAAAAATAATTTAAAACTTTTATCTCCCTAATTAATTTAATCTCTATCATCCTAATTATGTGTAAAGTTTATCTCTCTCTCTCTCTCATTTCTTTATTACTCGTGTTTAGCTCTGTCTTATTCCCATTGTAATCTGTCAGTCTTGTTTTCATTTGTCTCTCCATCATTTTCCCTATAGTTCTTTTTTCTTTTCGATTAACTTTTTGCATTAGAAAAATTAACACCATATTCTTTTGAAAAAACTAAATTTAAATTATTCTAAGTTATGATGAGGACAGAAATTCTCGGTGGCACAACAAATTAGTGGTGTTTCTGACACACCCCGACCCGAGAATCAGGGCGTGCTGGCCGTCACAAACGTGACGTAACCATTACGCAATGCGGAAGCAATAATATAAGAGTATGAATAATTAGAAACTGAAATACACATAATCAGAGCATAGGGTTCAAATGCAGTCAAGTAGGACAACTACTAAGTTACAACACCCGAAGGTGAATCCTACATGAGTGAAGTCCGTCAGAACAGCCGTGGAATCCCCGAGAGCCACCAAACACTCCTAACTACAACCTGGAGGGGCGCAAAACAAGGTGAGTGGGTCAGTAAAACAAAGCTTTCAAAATCTTTCCTTTAAAAACGTATATATCCCCTCTCTGTAAAAACCTATATACTTTCCCAGAAAAATAGAATATATATAATTATATATAGCTTCGGAATCTCAAACATCCTCATTCATCATTTTCAGAGAAATATAACAAGCCATAAGCCAAAAGTATAATATGGATGCATCAATAATAATCAGGTGAAATAATAAATCAACCGGAGACCCAGCAGTGGTCCTGTACGGCTGATTCTAAAGCTCATTATCCAATCCAGCCGGAGTCACCAACTGCGACCTGTACGGCCCTGCCGGAGTCGCCAACTGCGACCTGTACGGCACTACGCTGCACATGAGTCGGAACTACCTATAGTAGTCTGTACGACTCGGATAGTGTAATAATACGCTCTAGTGCTTCTCTCATCAATCATCTGTGCACATAATCTAAGGTCACCTACTAGTCGGAACCGTCTCTAATGGTCTGTACGACTAGCATGTCGGAACCACCTCCAGTGGTCTGTACGACTAGCATCTACTTGGATCCAAGGTGAGCGTGTGATGCGGTGAAATACATAAGCACTAACACCAGGGGTGCAGGTTATGAGCTATCAACATAAATCTCATCCAACAATTCAATTCATCAAATGTAACCCACCTGATACTCACCTGTGCGTCCGCAGCACCAAATCAAATATATGCATCATATAATATCCATTCACATATTTCATGCAATTTCTATGTATGGCACTTCAATCACATAATTCATTTTAATTCAATTTCTGGGAAAAGTCATTAAGTATAGGCATATAATGAAAACAAAACTGCCCACTCACTGGTATGTCGCAGGATCGTAACCCCCGTGACGCCTCTGACTGCGCTCGTCCTCGGGGTAGATCTCACCTATATGCGAAACAACTATAAAAACGTTATTTTAAACACATAACCAACAATTCGAAATAACTTCTCATAAAATGCTCAATTTTGGCATATGAATATACCAACGCGATCTACACAACCTCACGAACATCGCGATATTTTTAAATAAATTTTTCTATGGCCCACGCGCCCTCACGCGCCGGGGAGGCCACGGCCTCACGCGCCCCCCACGCGCATCATCTTCAACCTCCCGACGCCGGAACAGTGCCACCGGCGCCGGATTCTGGGCTAACCTGCAACTGCCCTTTTCTCACTCGTTTTTGCACCATTTTTCATGAAATTTTCACCAAAATGTCACAAATCATGAGAGGAAGAAGGCTATACCTCTTTGGAGCCTCAAAACCTTCCAAATCGCGTCGGGAAAATTTCACCAAAACCGGCCACCTTCGAACCTTATGATCCCGACGTCCCAAACCTTCAAACGAAGCACTCCGAGCTTCGTGGGGACTTCCTTAAGCTCGTGGTAAGCTTGGATTGTCCTAAAATGCAACCATTTAAAAGTTGGTGAATAGTGACAATCACGGGCCTCGTGATTTCAACGTGAAAACGTATGAAACCTTACCTGAAATGGGTACCAATGGGTTCGTATGGTCTCTAGGAGTATGATGGTGGTCTCAACCACATCGATCCGTGAAGGTTTGACAATCCCTGGATTGTCCGTACCGTTCGAATGAAAAGAGAGAGAGACTGCGTGCGGGAGGGAGAGAGAGAGAGAGTGTGAAAAAATGAAAGTGTACGTGTGTGGTCAACAAGCACCCCAACCACACAAAATAATTCCAAAACAAACTTAGGATAAAACAATAAAACCCAAATGAAATGTCACATACCGTAGTAGATTCAAGGGCAATCCCGTCATTTCACATCCTCGATTAATTAATTCCGGGACGGGCTGTGACAATCTACCCTCCTTATAGAATTTCGTCCTCGAAATTCACATAACCAAACCAATACTAGTAACCATAAAACAACCTCGGATACATCTCTCTCAATCGATCTTCAGTCTCCCAAGTAGCTTCTTCTACCGAGTGGTTCCTCCACAATACTTTCACCATGCTCACTGTCTTATTCCTTAGAACCTTGTCCTTCCAGTCCAAAATAGTCACTGGTTCTTCATTATACGTCAAATCCGGATTAATCTCCAAAGGTTGAGGAGGAATCACATGCGAATGATCCGAAACATAATGTCGAAGCATCGAGACATGAAACACATTATGCACCTTGGATAACTCCGGAGGCAACTCCAACCTGTAGGCAACCTCACCAACCTTTTCAACAATCTCATAAGGTCCTACATACCTAGGACTTAACTTGCCTCTTTTCCCAAATCGAACCACACCTCTCCAAGGTGATAATTTCAAAAATACCAAATCACCCACATTATATACTCGATCAGTGGCATGCCTATCCGCCATACTCTTTTGCCGATCTTGGGCCGCTTTCAAGTTAGACTTAATCACTTGAACATTCTGAGTAGTCTCCTCCACTATCTCTGGGCCCACCAAAGCTCGCTCACCTACCTCTGACCAACATAAAGGCGTTCGACAAGCTTTACCATAAAGTGCCTCAAAAGGTGACATACCAATACTTGAATGAAAACTATTATTGTAGGCAAATTCCATCAAATCCAAGCGATCATGCCAAGAATCACCAAACTGCAACACTGAAGACCTTAACATATCTTCTAACGTCTGAATAGTCCTCTCAGATTGACCATCTGTCTGAGGATGATAAGCAGTGCTGTAAAGCAATCTCGTACCAAGAGCTTCTTGAAAAGCCACCCAAAACTTAGAAGTGAATCTTGGGTCTCGATCAGAAATAATACTCACCGGTACCCCATGATACTTCACAATCATTCTAATAAACAATTTAGCCAACTTGTTCAAATGATACTTCTCCCTCACTGGAATAAAATGTGCTGACTTGGTAAGCCGATCTACGATCACCCAAACACCATCAAAACCATTCTGCGTACGAGGAAGTTTATACACAAAATCCATAGTAATGTTTTCCCACTTCCATAGAGGGACGGGAAGCGGTTGCATCAACCCAAATGGCTTCTTCCTTTCTGCTTTAACTTGTTGACAGACGATGCATTTACTTACATATTCAGCAATTTCCCTTTTCATACCCGGCCAATAATAAAATGGTCGAATGGTATGATACATCTTAGTTCCTCCTGGGTGCATAGCATAAGCCGAACAATGAGCTTCATCCAAAATTCCTTTCTTTAATTCCTCATCATTAGGCACATACATCCGATTCTCTTGCATAAGCATACCATCTGATTCCCTGATTCTGAAATCCTTTTTCTTACCTTTCTCAATAGCCTCGATTATCTCCTGAGATTCCTTATTATTCATCTGAGCTTCACGTACCCGATCAACCAATACCGGCCTGACTTGGAAACTAGCAAGAAATGCTTCCATTCGATCTTCCATTTCCAGTTCCACTCCAGTAGACCTCAAATCTGCAAGAAGAGGAACATGACAAGCATACAAGGCATTAAGTCGTCCTTGAGGTTTCCTACTCAGTGCATCAGCTACTACATTTACACGACCCGGATGATACTCAATCGTGCAGTCATAATCACTTAGCAATTCCAACCATCTTCGCTGACGAAGATTAAGATCATGCTGAGTAAAAAGATACTGAAGACTCTTATGATCTGTAAAGATCTTACATTTCTCACCATAAAGATAATGCCTCCAAATCTTCAAAGCAAAGACAATAGCTGCCAACTCAAGATCGTGAGTAGGATAATTCCTTTCATGAACTTTCAATTGCCGAGAAGCATAAGCAATCACTCTATTATGCTGCATCAAGACACATCCCAAACCATTCAATGAGGCATCACTGTAAATCTCAAAATTACCACCATCATCAGGAAGTACCAATACTGGCGCATGAGTGAGACAATACTTCAACCGCTGGAAACTTTGCTCACAATTATCATCCCATTCAAATTTAACATCCTTCCTGGTTAACCTCGTTAGTGGCAAAGCAATCATAGAGAAATCTTGCACGAATCGTCGATAGTACCCTGCTAGACCAAGGAAACTCCGTACCTCAGTGACGGTTCGTGGTTGCTCCCAATTCTCCACTGCTGCAATCTTTTGAGGATCTACTTGAATTCCTTGTGCCGATATCACATGCCCCAAAAATGCCACTCGATTCAACCAAAACTGACATTTACTAAACTTAGCATATAATCGATGCTCTCTCAATTTCTCCAAAACCAAATGAAGATGTCGAATATGCTCTGATTTCGATTTAGAATATACCAGAATATCATCAATGAAAACAATGACAAATCTATCAAGATATTGCTGGAATACTTCATTCATCAACCTCATAAAAGCTGCTGGTGCATTAGTCAATCCAAAAGGCATCACCAAAAATTCATAATGTCCATAACGGGTCCTAAAAGCCGTTTTAGGGACATCCTCCTCTTTAATCTTCAACTGATAATAGCCAGATCTCAAATCAATCTTAGAGAATACACGAGCACCCTTAAGCTGATCAAACAAATCATCAATACGAGGCAATGGATAACGGTTTTTAATCGTTACCCGATTCAATTGCCTATAATCAATGCATAATCTCAGTGTTCCATCTTTCTTCCTCACAAACAATACTGGGGCTCCCCAAGGTGAACTACTAGGTTGAATAAAACCTTTATCAATTAATTCCTGCAATTGAGCTTTTAACTCTCTCAATTCAGCCGGAGCCATCCTATATGGAGTCAAAGATATAGGATTCGTACCTGGAAGCAAATCAATAGAAAACTCCACATCTCTGTCTGGTGGCAATCCAGGCAAATCATCAGGAAATACATCAGGATAATGTCTGACCACTCCAACTTCCTTCACGCTACTAGGAGCCACATCATTTAGCACCACATGTGCTAAATATCCCTGACAACCTTTAGATAATAACTTCTTTGCTCTCATGGCAGAAATAACACCATGCCTCACCCCACTTTTCTCGCCCACAAAAGTAACCTCAGGTAGTCCAGGACGATGAAAAGTAACAGATTTCCCGTAACAATCTATATGGGCACGATTATAATGCAACCAATCTGCCCCTAAAATCACATCAAAATCCACAATATCTAACGGGATAAGATTAGCTGGCATAGCTACATTCTCAATCATCACTGGACATCCTGGATAAACACTATCAACATAACATTTATCCCCTCTAGGCATAGCAAACTCTAAATCAAACCCTAGAGGTGTAGGATGAGGTTGTGTCATTTGAGCAAAAGTATGAGAAATCACAGAGTGCGTAGCACCACAATCAATCAAAATTCTAGCAAAGTGACCAAGGATGTTTAACGTACCCATAATCAAATCTGGATGGTTCTGAGCATCCTGCAGTGAGATGTTGTTAACACGTCCCTGGTTTTGCTGTCGTCCTCCACGACCTCTGCTACTCTGATTACCACGTCCCTGAGAACGTCCATGACTTGTCTGGCTAGACTGCCTAGATAATCCTGCACTGCTAGCAGCAACCTCTCCCTGCTGGAACTGACCTCCCTGATACCACTGCGATCCACTAGCCGGCATAGAAGGATAAGGAGTATAACCTCCAAGATTCTGGGAATACCCACTCTGAAAATAAGGATCCTGGGAATACTGATACTGCCCTGAAGCATAGGGAGCGGCATCGCCCTGATAGTGGTAAGCAGCACCACCCTGACTCATCTGCCCAAAACTGCCTGACCTGGGGTTTTGCTGAATCGGCGCTGGAGGAGGCATAACAGATTGCTGAGGCCTCTGCTGACTCTGGGGACACTGTACAGCTCTATGTCCAGTCTGTCCACATGTATAGCAAGCACCACTAACTCTCCTGCACTCCCCAAAATGTCTGGAATTACAACGACGGCAGAATGGAGGGCCTGAACCACCAGCACCACCAAAATCTCTCTGTCTCTGAAACCTGGGTCCACTAGTAAATCTTCCACCTCTCCTCGGACCTGTGGCACTAAATCCCCCGCTAGAAGAACTCGAACTCACTCCACTTTTCTTGAAATTCTGGGTCTTACGGGGTCCCGAAGTCAAAGCACATTTACCCTTATCATCTTTCCTCTGATTATCCCCATTCTTATCTCTCTCTTCTTCACTTTCACTAGGCAAGTTTTCGGAATCCTCAATCCGAACCAAAATCTCAGAAAACTCATGATAAGTGGTGCAAGGAATAGCACTAGCAATTGTCCTCCATCTCTTATTCGTTCCCAACTTAAAGCGACGAAGCATCTCCACTGGATTAGCAGCCACTTCTGGATCATAGCGAGATAAATCAGTAAACTTCCTATAATACTCATTTGCCGACATTTTCTTTTGCTTCAACTGAGTGAACTCCTGCTTCTTGCGATCAATATACTATGGAGGAATAAATCTTCTCCTAAATGTTTCCTTAAATGTTTCCCAATCAACTGCTGCCTCAGGTGACATAAACTTAGTCTCATTCTCCCACCAACTTGCAGGTTCTCTTCCTAAAAACCATGTAGTAGTCTCGACCCATCTACTAGCAGGAAAGTTCCCCTGACTTTGCATCACCTGATAAGTCTTCTCAATACGATCTAACCACTTTTCTGCCCCCTCATGACCTTCATTACCAACGAAATGCTCCAACTTCAGATTATAAACAGTCTCCAGGGGTGTTCTCTGAGGAGGACGGAATGAAGTCTGAAAGGCCTGGGCTATAGCTTCCCCTAACTGGGCTACATTAGGGAAACTGGGCTCAGAAGAAGAACGTGGATCCCTACGAGGCGGCATAGTTCTGACAGAAGACACCAAAGATAATTAGAAAGCTCACAATTATACAGGACTGCAACCTAAGCTCTGATACCAAACTGACACACCCCGACCCGAGAATCAGGGCGTGCTGGCCGTCACAAACGTGACGTAACCATTACGCAATGCGGAAGCAATAATATAAGAGTATGAATAATTAGAAACTGAAATACACATAATCAGAGCATAGGGTTCAAATGCAGTCAAGTAGGACAACTACTAAGTTACAACACCCGAAAGTGAATCCTACATGAGTGAAGTCCGTCAGAACAGCCGTGGAATCCCCGAGAGCCACCAAACACTCCTAACTACAACCTGGAGGGGCGCAAAACAAGGTGAGTGGGTCAGTAAAACAAAGCTTTCAAAATCTTTCCTTTAAAAACGTATATATCCCCTCTCTGTAAAAACCTATATACTTTCCCAGAAAAATAGAATATATATAATTATATATAGCTTCGGAATCTCAAACATCCTCATTCATCATTTTCAGAGAAATATAACAAGCCATAAGCCAAAAGTATAATATGGATGCATCAATAATAATCAGGTGAAATAATAAATCAACCGGAGACCCAGCAGTGGTCCTGTACGGCTGATTCTAAAGCTCATTATCCAATCCAGCCGGAGTCACCAACTGTGACCTGTACGGCCCTGCCGGAGTCGCCAACTGCGACCTGTACGGCCCTGCCGGAGTCGCCAACTGCGACCTGTACGGCACTACGCTGCACATGAGTCGGAACTACCTATAGTAGTCTGTACGACTCGGATAGTGTAATAATACGCTCTAGTGCTTCTCTCATCAATCATCTGTGCACATAATCTAAGGTCACCTACTAGTCGGAACCGTCTCTAATGGTCTGTACGACTAGCATGTCGGAACCACCTCCAGTGGTCTGTACGACTAGCATCTACTTGGATCCAAGGTGAGCGTGTGATGCGGTGAAATACATAAGCACTAACACCAGGGGTGCAGGTTATGAGCTATCAACATAAATCTCATCCAACAATTCAATTCATCAAATGTAACCCACCTGATACTCACCTGTGCGTCCGCAGCACCAAATCAAATATATGCATCATATAATATCCATTCACATATTTCATGCAATTTCTATGTATGGCACTTCAATCACATAATTCATTTTAATTCAATTTCTGGGAAAAGTCATTAAGTATAGGCATATAATGAAAACAAAACTGCCCACTCACTGGTATGTCGCAGGATCGTAACCCCCGTGACGCCTCTGACTGCGCTCGTCCTCGGGGTAGATCTCACCTATATGCGAAACAACTATAAAAACGTTATTTTAAACACATAACCAACAATTCGAAATAACTTCTCATAAAATGCTCAATTTTGGCATATGAATATACCAACGCGATCTACACAACCTCACGAACATCGCGATATTTTTAAATAAATTTTTCTATGGCCCACGCGCCCTCACGCGCCGGGGAGGCCACGGCCTCACGCGCCCCCCACGCGCATCATCTTCAACCTCCCGACGCCGGAACAGTGCCACCGGCGCCGGATTCTGGGCTAACCTGCAACTGCCCTTTTCTCACTCGTTTTTGCACCATTTTTCATGAAATTTTCACCAAAATGTCACAAATCATGAGAGGAAGAAGGCTATACCTCTTTGGAGCCTCAAAACCTTCCAAATCGCGTCGGGAAAATTTCACCAAAACCGGCCACCTTCGAACCTTATGATCCCGACGTCCCAAACCTTCAAACGAAGCACTCCGAGCTTCGTGGGGACTTCCTTAAGCTCGTGGTAAGCTTGGATTGTCCTAAAATGCAACCATTTAAAAGTTGGTGAATAGTGACAATCACGGGCCTCGTGATTTCAACGTGAAAACGTATGAAACCTTACCTGAAATGGGTACCAATGGGTTCGTATGGTCTCTAGGAGTATGATGGTGGTCTCAACCACATCGATCCGTGAAGGTTTGACAATCCCTGGATTGTCCGTACCGTTCGAATGAAAAGAGAGAGAGACTGCGTGCGGGAGGGAGAGAGAGAGAGAGTGTGAAAAAATGAAAGTGTACGTGTGTGGTCAACAAGCACCCCAACCACACAAAATAATTCCAAAACAAACTTAGGATAAAACAATAAAACCCAAATGAAATGTCACATACCGTAGTAGATTCAAGGGCAATCCCGTCATTTCACATCCTCGATTAATTAATTCCGGGACGGGCTGTGACAGTTTCTGTTTACGATTTCATGTTCAATATCTATGAATGATTAGTTTGATATTTATAATTATTTCGGTCTTATTGTGCAGGTTAGCTCAATCCTAACACGCAAATATTGAATTACAAAAAATTATGAGGATCGGACTTTGACTTAGTTTAAGAGTCACGCAAAATGTTTTGACCAACTAACCTAACACATGTTTACTATAAAAATAACACCATTATATGCAAAATTAGCTATGAAATATTAACGGCTTTTTAGCTAAAATAGTCCTTAAGATTGACATAACTCCTCACTTTAGTCGTTGAGATTAAAAATCGATAGAAGTCGTCCTTGAGTTTGTCTATCGTCAATCATTTTGGTCATTCCGTGAAAAAAAACTCCATTATATTGCCGGTATTTTTGTCCAATCAACCCCTCACTTGCTTTTTCATTTAACAGAGATTAATCAAGGAAAGACCAAAATGATTGACAGTGGACAAACTTCGGGACCACTTCTATCGATTTTCAATATCAGAAACTAAAATGAGGAGTTATGCCAACTCATGGACCATTTTGGCTAAAATGCCAAAATTAGTTTAATTTTTCCTTTTTTTTCTTAGAATTTAAGTTGATGCAAGAATCAATGTCATTTATTGAACTTTTGAATGGAAATGTAGATTAATTTAGACGGCACAGAACAAGACCATACTAATTGACTTAATTACGAGATGCTAATTTAGTTGACTTTACCCAAAGTCGGTCTAGTGTGATGATTATTAAGCTGTGGTTTGTAGAAAAATGACAAGGAAATCACCAAATTCCTTTTGGTAATCATGAAACTACAAGAAAATTTGAGGAGCCACCTTTCCTCACACGAATACACATAACTTACATGTATCATTAAGAGCAATGCTAACGTCAATCGTCTCGCACAACACACGTGAGCTGATTTTAACTATTGTATATGTGAGCTAATTTTGACTGTTGATATGTGCAGAGTTCATAAATGCATCAATTGTATATCAACAACTAAAAGTAGCATTCTTCTTAGAAGTGTTTGTCAATTTGAAATGATTCTCATTAAATCTATAGTCCCATCACGCATTTCGGTATATGTAAATGTGGAAAAAAAAATTGGAAAATTGTGAAATAAAAACTAATGCTAAAGAATTTTTTTTTTTTTTTTTAAATTTAGTATTAATGGGGAGAGGAGGGAGAGTTTTTACAACCAAATCCGCAATCCCATCCAATCTTGACGATTTCGAAAGTAAGGGATCCGTGACGGAGAATTGTAAGTGACAGAGTGACCTTGCTACCACAATCAACTGAAGAGTGACCTTGCTACCACAATCAACTAAAGAGTGATCTTGCTACTACGATCCACTGAAATTTAACCATGCGTTTCTTCGATTTGTCTCTCAAATTGTTCTAAAAAAAACAAAAATTTAATCCGTTAAATGATTGAACCAACCAAAATCAGATTGGACTGGACCGGACCAAATCGGTCGGGTTTGATTGGAATTCGAACACCCTTAGTTTCTTCATACCGTTAATCATACCTCTCAAACGAACCCACACCACCACCCGCCCCACCCCTCACCTCTCCCCCACACCTCACCCCCCCCCCCCCCCCCCACCACCAAAAAAAAATTGTTCATCAAATGATAAGTTGGATTGTTGGAGGTTATACCTCTCAAACGAACCCGCACCACCACCCGCACCACCCCTCACCTCTCCCCCACACCCCCACCCCCACCCCCAACACCCCCCCCCCCAAAAAAAAAATTGTTCATCAAATGATAAGTTGGATTGTTGGAAGCTTCACTAAACCGAATCCATCAACTTTTAGATTCAAACCTATCCATCAACTTTTAGATTCAAACCTATCATAACATTTGTATAGTAAAATGAGGGAGGTTCAATCCCTAATTCACGTCGACCGTTCACCCGGACCAGAAATATCGAACACCGAGCACATACTCTGATACGTACGAATTTGTATTGCCGGAAAGAATGAATACAAGATGTTTCTTCAGTTCAATTATATTTCAGCTAACAGTAACAAGTCAATGGACCAAAAGCATCTCACTGTGTAATCTACAACCTTTCGTTTATGCCTCTTTACGAAAGCAGAGTTTAAATCTTACACTGTGACAGTGAACAAGTAGAGTTTTAGGACGACAGAGAGAGCTAACTGCAGTAGGAAGATCCCGGCTACAATCAAGAACCACCTTTCACCTGCTGATACAATGTGGGCGCGAAGGTTAACTGCGACAAAGGTGGCAGACATAACCCCAGCTACGCCTGCAATTACCCATCTGAAAATTTCCAAAGGCACAACTGAGAGGCACTGAAACCAAACAGAGTACGAATGTCAGCTATCTATTACCGTCCCACTCAATGGGCGATATTTTTTGTATTTCAGCATTCAAACAGAAACTCGCAACACAACTATGGAACTGCTCTAGCGCCTATTAAAAACTTGGCCCGTAATGAAACAAGGATAAATAAATAAGATGCCAAAACTGAGTCTTAACTAAAACATTTTGTTTCTAAAACTGTTAGAACTAACAATCATTGGGAAAGCTTCTCCAGGATTACGACAAAACTAGCGAAAGACCGTTTGATATAGCCTGAGACCACGGGCATAAGCTTTCGAAAAAGGGTTCAATTCGAATCTTCTACACCCAAAACATCTTTTTGGCAATAGATTTAATGAAAAGACTATGTTCGAAAACCAGTGACTTACCAATGCTGGAATGAAAACAAACAGGGAGTAGCCATAGAGACAAAACAGCTGAACGAGACCTGATGGTGCCGAGAAGTATTTGAGAATTACATACAGTACAAGAGGAACAATAGTGACATAGCCATAGAACAATCCTGCAGACCACTGGACCACATTAATGTCATATTCCCAATCTTTACTCTTGATCTTGTGTGCTACATATGTCACAAAAGTGCCAATGGCAGCTGCTACAAATATAAGGGTAGTGCATATCCAGAAAGGTCCATACCTGCACAGCATTTGAAGTTAAGATCAGACGACAGGTGTCTCACAATATACATATTATTACTGAATAAACAATTGCAAATCTAAAATAGAATGATATAAAATATAACATCAAGATACGGTGGAGAATTTTATTCAATGCAGTTCCGAAGCCAAGTTTCACATTACTAAAATTGTTATTGAATACAAGTACATGTATGGTGCCAGTAGCAAATCCGGCATCAGCGGAATTTGCAGACTACGCTTATACCATCACTGTGCATCAATTCCGTTAGACCTTGACTTGTTAATTGGCATGATTCTACTAATTATAGAACAGTTCAGACACATGTTTCAATATTTTTTCTAATTTAAAGAATAAATTTTCTAATTTTAGTTAAGTTACCAAACGAAAACTTACAAATCAGGGCTGTTAGATGTTTTCTCATTGAAGGTTCCACTGAATGGAAGGAGTGAATCTTTAATCCTCTCTAGAACATCTGATGTATCAACGTCAAAGTATTGCTTGTAAGAAGCTACAGAGAATATCCGTAGCCAACCACCTTGCTGGGGTTCATCAGAACCAGATACAGGTTTAGAAAATGTGTCTGTATCAAGAGAGAAAACATGGATATTAGACCATAGTATGACACGACAACAAATGACAGTCATAGAAAACATAATTTAAAGTAGTCAAATAATATTCTGGAACATTTACAGCCAGTAGTTTTAACACTCCGTTACTATGAATAATAAAACTCACTTTTATGTTACATTTAACACCTATTGGGTATAGTAATACCAGATATACAAAATGAGGAGGCGAAGCAGATTTCAGTCTTGCTTGTTAAATTACCAAAAGCATCTGATGCAGTTTAAAGAACGAAATCACAACTTCAACCACATTTGTTTTGAAATCTTGTTGACTTTCAAGGGTACACCTAAAAACTATTACTACTACTGCAGATCTGTTTTTCCCTATGGCCGATCTAACCCAGTCGAGTCTAACAAACATCATGAGCACTTTGATCTCATCAAATTCAACTAGTCAACCTCCCAAACATTTGCTTCCTTGATTCATATACACTTAATCATTAACATATTGCTAGCGTTTTAAAAGCATAATCCAATGAACAGAGTTCTCTCACCGTTTTCCATTAGATCTAGACTCACTTGAAAAATAGGTCCACACTTAAAGAACTACAACGAAAAAGCATGAAGTTTTATCATCCTTCATGATCAATGATCACCTCAAAGACTTTAAACTTAGGTTTAAAAGCCTTTAGGTATTCAATCTGAAGATTGTATTCACTGGAAAGTCACATATCAAAGCAAAACATGATTCAGAAATTCCACTAGTAAAAGTAGAACTTGTGTGTACCATCAGCATCACTAGGAGGGAGGGCACCACGAGCGATCTTCCCTTGTGTCTCGGATGGAGGAAATGTCTGAAGGGTTGAATCTGCAGAATTTACAAAACATACATTTCGTAAACGAAAAAAAGATAGGATCTTGAAGCTAGAAACCTAAAACGTATCATTGAGCTGGAAGTTAGTTACATTAAACTCAACTAACCAGAAGTTCATTCTTTTGAATATACTAATCAATAAATCCCCTTAGCAATATAGACTTCAGTTGAAAATTTAACCAAAATAAAAGCTGTTTGATTGCTGAGAAAATGCAAGAAAATTAGAATTCCATTTCTCTAATTCTATTCCTGCATCAATTCCCAACAGCTAAACAAAATGCTAAAAACACAAAGCCGCAATGATTTGCAGCTGATTATCCCAAATCTAATCCGGTTTCGCATTATTTTCCTTCCAATTTTCGCGCCAACCAAACAAAAGGTACTTAAATTCCACAAAGCAATCACTAATTTCCAGAACTCAAAAGTACAAACACGAATCGTACCTTGGAATTTCACGGTGAGGTGGCCTGGATCTGGAACCGCCTGCAAAATAATCCGCCACCATTTCACCATATATACATATATACATGTATAAATATATATATATATATATATATATATATCCGTAATTTTCACGGAATTGAGAAATTGAATATTCAACTTACAGCAGGAACAGATCCCGAGACGTTTTGGTTGTCAATGGTGGTATAATTTCCGGACATCATCTTGCCCTCTCTCTGTTTCTTCTTCTTCTTCTTCTTCTTCCTCGTTGTGTCCGCTCTCTCGCTCAGATGAGATCTCTCGTCTTGGCGACTTGGAGATGGAGTAGCGCGTGGTTTTTATTTTCTTTTTTTTTATTGCTTTTATTTTCCTCCTCAGTATTTTTCTCACATGAAATCTGAAATTGGTGAGGTGAAATATGAAAATAAATAAAAACACAAATTGGATTTTTTTTTTTTCGTACATCGATATTTTTAAACTAGAGGAGGGGGAGTTCGGCTACATCACACAATGAGCAACCTAATTTGGTATCGAATTCGCTATTCACGAGATTCGAAAGGCCTCTCGCTTTCAAGTGAAGAGGAATATCATCAGACCGTAGCACTGAGTGGCAACACAAATTGAATTTTAATCACATATCGTTTAGCTATATTTATTTTTGTTTGTGAGTGAGTAGTCTCATATTCGATTTTCATTAAAAACGAATTTAAATTACATTATTGCCCATTCCTCCTACTTATTTGTTAAAAAAAAATAAAAAATTAGGTTTGGTCCCTCGTTTTGTTGGGCTTAAGCTCATGATTGGACTTATCACAAACATTTTGAGAGAATCAAGGGAACGAGATTCGAACGTAGGATTTTTTTGGCGCAGGAAATTGTCCCTTTTTCATGAGATTTTAAGTTAACAACTTGAGCTGATCCCTTTCAAGTTCATTTTAATTTTGTATTACTTTTGATTCGAGCAATATTCTAATCTAAATCATAAGATAGTGATTCAAATTGGGTGTTGGAGGGAGGTACAGTGCCCTAGCCAATATAACAACACCTCCAATTTGCATATATAGCCATTTTTAGTGCACACAACCTGAGGTACATGAATAAATATTCTTAACAAATTGAGTTTCATCCTACTTACATAAATATGATTTTTCATAAGAATTTCATTTTTATTCTCGCATTTTTCTTTTTAGTTTGAGATTTTAAGACATTCTTATTAATTTGTATTTCTTTGTTCGTGAATTCAATTCTTCTGACTCCTCCAGTATCGCTTGTATAAAAAATTAAAAAACTAGATATTTCTGATGTCCTTTTGATTTTGGCTCTCATTATTCTGATGTCATTTTCACTTGTTTTTTCAAACAAAATAATTAGGTGACTAATAAACAGTAACATTACCCATCTCAGAAACCTTAAAATTTGAGCAACGTTTTATGGTAGCTGCCATGTTGACATATAGATTGAAAACTGGATTTCTAGAGACGTGTCCGGAACGTGGGACGATACGACATATGTTACTATAAAATAGAGGAAACTTTTTTTCATGTGCCTTTCTACTTGTAAAATGACATATAGTGCATACGCCTATGTTCTTGACGCACTGAATTTCTGACAACCAACCTCATCATTGAACAGAATTCACAAATAAAATTACTAATATTTTTGCAGAGCAAAATTTCTGAGCTACATTATTTCTCTGAATAAAGGTTTCACCCTAAGAACTAAGCTCCAACAGATTGACAAGGCCACCATCTTTGAAGCAAGGCCTGAACCATCAGTCTCCTCTAACAAACAAAACCTCTTTATTACAAAAATACGAGCTCCTATCCGAAAGTTAGTACCCTGAATTCAAAGAGTACATCTGTTTCAGCTATTCAGATCAGACTCCCACCTAATTTACATGTGAATTCTGCAAATTCCTGTCGACGCAACTGCAATCAAGCACTTTTTAGTCTGCCCCCTGTGAGCAATAGAGACCTTCTGATTGAAAGTAGAAGAACCCAAGTAGCGGCGGAGATCTTTTCCTTGATCATCAGAAGCAATGCCGAGCTCAGGACGGTCTTCAAGATCTGAGCATGCAAGCCCTTGAAGAAGCCGAAAATCCCTTCCCTTTTCCATATAGCGAATAGAACTGCTGGAATCGTTTTGCTGGACTTTGGCTGGGGGTTTTTGGTTTTTCCATCATCTTCGTCAGCAGCTTGGATCATGACCTTACACCTGCAGGAAGTACATATTTCAACTGACTCCATAGGTCAAGCTTGTAAATGAGATAGTTTCGAGAGCGATTATGTACCTGATGGCGGGGTAGGTCAGAACGGTGGCAACAGTCTTTGAGACTGCACCTAAAACAAATGCTGTGAAGGCAGAAAGGGCTTCTGGAGAAGAATCCTTGCCCGTTTTATTCTTCCTTTTCAGGAGTCTGAGTTTTAGCTGATCGAACACTGTATACTGAAGTACGTAACACTTTTCAGTTTCAACCTCAATTATCATCTTAATATATTTTGAGTGAAGGTAATAAGATGCAGTAAAACTTAAATTGTAGAGAACAGAATCAGTAATTTCAGATAAAAAATTCCAAGACAACTACCTGAATTGCAGGGTTCGCGGTCAGCAACAGGGAGATTCCGAGACCATCAAATGCATCAATCCAGCTGCCCTCTGTAAGAGTCTTGCACAATCCTTTGGATTTTCCAAAAGCACTTGTCTGCATCCTTGACGAGGCTGTATCCAACGGCTAGATAGCAATAAAACAGACAGTCATTAAAAAAATCCATAATCTTCCAATTCTTCATTCACAGTCAGAATAGAACCAAAAGTGCGGAGGACTTTACGCAAAATGTTCACCTGAGTTACAATGGCAGTGCAAGCTCCAGCAGCAGCAGCAAGAACTAAGTTTGCTCTCGTTCCTATCGATTTAACCCCACTTGTTTCCACATAGAGTCTTTTGAAGTAGCTATACCCATAAAAATAAACAAACTGAGAAATGAAGGATTGCAGGTTTTTTGTTTCGAGACCCTGATACAGTGAAAGAACCTGACGTGTGGATATCGCTTCCCAAAACACATCCGAAAGGTTCCTATACAAGCCGTTCACCAAAGAAATTAGTGAGCTATATACCATAAAATTATATGATTGCTGACTCAAACAATATACATTACCACAAAAGCTATTGTTCATATATGCACATATGATCAGCGCATAAAATTCCAAGTGCGAAAGTCTTTACAGTTGGGTTGCAACATTCTGGCACTAACCAGACAATCTCGGATACCTGCCGATAAGAATTTACCTTCAACTCAAATGCCACTGTGGCGGTGGCGGTATCCCAACCAACACTGCCATGTGTTTCTAACTTTTGAACATGGCAGTGCTCGATTGATTTGCGATACTACGCCACAGTGGCATCCCGCTTAATTTATCATTTTCCAATCTCCAAACTTTGTAGAATACATTTTTATTTATGATAAAACCCTTAACAATTTGAGACCAGACGCAAATTAAAAACCCGAAAACGATAGCTGAATTGCATTTAAAGTTAGCAAGTTACCACCTTGACATAAAATCCGATACGACTCGCAACCCAATTTTATTTATCCCATAAAACTTCCAAAATCCATCTCATTATCTGCTAATCTAAACGATTACTCACAAATCACCAATCATATTCTCCAACATTAACAACATATCAATCCTAAACAGTAAATACCACCTACCGACGCACAAATTCTCACCAAAAACAAATAATTACGCACAATTGAGCTGGAAAACCAATCAGAAAACCATGATCGAAAGAAATAACCGACCCAGATGAAAAAATGGTTACCTGTATTTGGCCCGATCACTGCCTCGAACTTCGGCTTGGTACCTGGTTTTGCAGGTGTCGAGCGGGTACAGCAGAGTGGTGCTGACGAGTGATCCAACGGCTCCTGACGTCGCCTCCGATATGGATTCCAGATCAAGATCAAGACCCATCCTCTCTGAATTTTTATTTTATTTTATTTAATTTTTTTGGTAAACCGGGACGTTAGATATAAAAATATGTATATATTTATATAGGCGTTGAATATGGAAGGTTCCGATGTGGAGGAGTAGGAAGAGAAGTGACGGAAGCGTAGAGGTGGATCGATACGGTGTCGTTTAGTTGGGATTTGAAAAATTGTGGTTGTTTTTTTCAACGTGTTTTTTCTTGGTCGTGGTCCGCCACCGGCTGTATTTTCCCACGCTGATAACCACATTTCTCACCAACTTATGTCACTTTCCATAACAGCATCGTAAATGTCCAATATGCCCCTAATATGTAGAGATTTTTCGGTGTACTTGAATAACGAGCCTTCTCTACTTATATTATAATAACATGTGATATACCGTTTTGTATTTTTTTTTTTTCAGGCTAGTATATGAAAAAATCTCTCCCTAATATGAACTTCATTGATGCCAAGGATGCCCATTTGTTAATTTTCTTGGAATTTGGAGTTGTTATATAATGAAAATGAGGAATGCTAAAGATGCTCTCTCAATATGAGACTCTCCATAAATTTTTTGTCACCTCATATTTTTGACATAATGGTTTATAATGTTGGCACGAGAATTAATGTTAAATTGTAAGGTGATAGAGATCATGGAGAGTCACTTTTGAGAGCGTCCCATTAGCATTTCTCAATGGAAAATGTATTGGAACTTGGAGTGTAATATTATACATGTACATATTTATTCTTTAAAAAATACTTCTATTTGTTTACGAGTCTTAATGATTAAATAGATATTGGGTCTAATTTGGAAGGGACACATGAGTTGGGATGTCATAATGATAATAAACTCGTTTTATATCAGTTGTTCTCTTAATTTTAGAATTGAAATAAAAAGGTTGTGTTTGGTACGCGAAAAATGAGGGAGGCTGAATTCTTGCATGACAGTATGAATTCAAATATCGTCAGTGGCTAATCTAACATCTAATCTAATAAAATCTATTGTTTAACGAAAAAATAAACTATTTTTCATGCCTAGACTTACCAAACATGGAAAAGGCAACAACTTCCCATTACCAAGCTTTTTCCCCCACATATACCAAACGTAGAAATAAGAACAAGAGATGGGTGTAGAGTAAGAATTGCAACCAACCAACTTTTTGAAGAGTAAGAGGTTGTCACATAAATTGAGAGAGAGAGAGAGAGGAGCGTAGAGAAAATATGAATAAAGGCTTGAGGAATTTTGATATGTGATTCCTCACACTTAGTGTCTTTATTATATAGTAATAAGGTTTTTTTTTTTTTTTTTTTATCACAAATGATCTTTGAAATTGACCTTCACCATCAAGATGGTCCCTAAAATTGAAAATCAATAAATGTAGCCCCTGAAAATAGGTGTCACAAATCAATGTGGTCCTTTTGTTACAATTCTATTAAAAATTTCGTTAAGTGCTGATGTGACATATAAATGGGTCCCATAAGTCCTTTTTTTTCTTCTCACAAATGGTCATTGAAATTGACTCTTGACATCAAAATGGTCCATGAAATTGACACGCGACATCAAAATGGTAATTGAAATTAAAAATCGATCAATGTAGTCCTGCAAGTAAGTGTTACAAATCAATATAGTTATTCCGTCACAATTTTGTCAAAAATTATGTTATGTGTTGACGTGACACATAAATGGATCACACAAGTCTAATTAAATTTAAAAAAAATTACAAATAGGTTTAATAATTTAATAGTTAATAAAAAGTTGTAAACCTAAAAACCTAGTCCTGCAATCACCTCCAATCCCAGTCCACATTCCTCTACCTCTTTCGCTGTCTATTCTCTAAAAAAAATATCAATACACCCACCTTTACACACATCTACATTTAGGCGATCAACATCCTCACAACCTTAATCTTGGAGAGCTTGTTCGGCGCTTTCCTGGTGGTCTGCCATGAGATTATGAGGTTATAACCGAGGTGCGTCTATTGTTGGTTGAAAACTATTTCCAAACCCCCTCCTAGGCCTTAGTTAAGTCTTGTGCCATTGATAATTTATGAAAGGGATCTCTATTCGGAGTAGGTCCTACTATAAGAAAAAAAAATTATATTGTGCAAAAAGGTATTTAGACAACTTTTTAAATTAACTATTAAATCCACATCAGCACATAACAAATTTTTTTACAAAATTATGGCGGAAGGATCATATTAATTTGCGACACCTATTTTCAATGACTACATTCATCGATTTTCAATTTTAGAGACCATTTTGATAGTGTGGGTCAATTTTAGGGACCATTTGTGATAAAAACCCGTAAATCTTGTGGGGTCCATTTATGTGCCACATCTTCACGGAATTTTTAACATAATTGTGACGGAAAGACCACATTGATTTGCGACACCTATTTTCAGGGAGTATATTGATTTATTTTCAATTTTAGGGACCATCTTGATGGTGAGGGTAAATTTTAGGAACCATTTGTATTAAAAACCCTAATAATAAATAATGAGAGAATAACTTACTCTCCATGTAATACAAAGTCTAGTAGTAAAGATTTCTAGATCTCTAATAAATCCTAATTTATCTCTACGTAGGATTTACAAAATCACATTATATTATATATTAATTACAATAGATATTTCATTCATCGAGAAAATGATATTACAAATACATATTAGAGAGCGATCATCTTTTTAGATCATATTTTATAAACCACATGATGTGTTATTGCTGATCGTCAATCCTAAAACACAGTGAGCTGAGTATAAAAACATTTTTTTTTGGGTCAAATGATAGATTTTGTTAAATTAGCTACCGACGGAGTTTGAACCCACACCTTCATGCAAAGACTCAACACCTTTCAACCACTGTGGTAAATGACCACTTGTATATAAAAACTTAACAACTAATAATTAGTGAATTATTACTAGCATTTCAACATGTTCATTATTTTGGCGCAATTGTTAATCAAAGCTTGTTTAGGGAACTAGTCAGCTCCATTAAATGACTCGATGAAACGACATAGACATCGTACGGCCATATCGAAACTTCTGGGTTTGCTTGGCAAAAACGACACACACAGCACACAACTCAGCTTGCATAATTACTAATAAGCCACCGTCCGCTTAAAAAAAAAAAAAAAGGTAAAAATACGAAGCCGAAGACGCACTTCTCTTCCTTTGAAACTTCCTCACACTTCCTCTCTCTAACGAAGCCGCCGCCGCCACAGCCGCCGCAGCCGCCGCCCGATCAGCTAGGGCTCTGGTGGGTTTTATCGAATCTTCTCCGACGAAGAAAGAGTTCTCAAAGCCCCCAGCCTAATCCCCATTACTTAGGTAATTTACTATTCGTGCCATCGCTTCCATCACAACCCCTCTCTGTGCACTTCCACTTCTTCAAAGCGCCGACGCTCTTCGAATCTACTGTTGTTTGTATTTCTCGATTGACTGAAATCTCTGCGCCTGAAAAGCGAAGTTATTTACGGTTTTGCCATTGCATCAGTCGCTAGCTTAAGCTAAAAGCTTGATGGAATCTGTGGCTGATTGAAAGGAAGGAAACGTTTGAATCGTGTTTGCCACTAATCGTTTGAATATTTTCTGGTTTTGCCACATCTGTTGATAGTTTTTATTGAGCGATTACGGTTTTGGGTTTTGGGTTTTGGTCTGCAGTTTCAATGGCCAAAGTTGCAGCAGGAAACGATCACCCTGTTGGCCAAACCGCAGTCCGAATTGTTGTGGCCGGAGACCGTGGCACCGGGAAATCCAGCTTGATTGTGACTGCTGCCACCGAGAACTTCCCGGCAAATGTGCCTCCGGTGCTGCCCCCTACAAGGCTGCCTGAAGATTTCTACCCTGAACGCGTTCCCATCACCATTATCGACACATCATCTCGGTATGAATTCTGTAGTTGACATAGGAAATGATCTGTTTATTTGCTGATGCGGTTTGAAATGTAGATGTTGCATTGTATGTGGGTTTAAAGATTTCTTTTTACATGGTTTTGGTTGTGGTGTCTTCGGAAGGTCTGTTTGGTTGTCCAGAACGGGTTGGAAAGGAAAAGTGCATTAGGTTTAGGTCATAAGTTTCCTATTTTTTCCGGCCCGACCAAATAAGGGGTTATGTCATATTGGTCAGTCTTTCCTCTGCTGATATCTTTAGTACGATGTTGAATTGCTTAATCTGTTTACTCAATCAGAGCAGAGGATATTACTAAAGTTGCTGAAGAGTTGAAACGGGCTGATGCAGTTGTGCTTACTTATGCATGTAATCAGCCTCAGACACTTGATCGATTGAGTACATTTTGGCTTCCAAAACTTCGTCAACTAGAGGTCTGTGGTTGCTTCTTTTCCTCACTGCACCCATTTATCTCCAAAAGTTTAACACGTGCCTTTTTTGGACAAAAACAAGGAAAAAAACACCTGATGAAAGGAAACCTTAATCTTGACAGTATAATATTCGTTGCAAAAATGAAGCCTAATAATTTCACTGCTTCGATGATCTGTTTGAAAAGTTGTTTGATATGGAGGTTAATGGAGCAACACTTGTCTTGTAGCATGTACTTATGATGGGAAAATGTGAAATTTAATGAGCAGGTAAAGGTACCTGTTATAGTGGTGGGTTGTAAGCTAGATTTGAGAGATGAGAACCAACAGGTGAGCCTCGAACAAGTGATGTCACCAATAATGCAACAGTTTCGGGAGATTGAAACCTGCATCGAATGTTCAGCATATAAACATATTCAGGTATGCAGTAATGACTCCTATCTTTTCAAGTTTCCTTTTGTTGGTTAGTGTATCAACTTTTTGTGAATTTAACGTGCACCATATGATGGGTTGCATTTCTTCATACTTTCCATGCATTTCTATGAACTACTTGTCTGCAACATTCACTAAAAGTCTAAAATGTCAGTTAAAATGGCTACAAGAACCTAATGCCATCTTTAGTATATCCTGAATTGAATGTATGACTTTGTTGACCAAAACAATAATTCAATTGATGGCTTTTTGTCGCAAGTAGTGTTGTTATTTTGGCATGGACACTAATTCTTGGACTCCATGCGATCAATATCTTTCTGTTTGCAGATTCCGGAGGTTTTTTACTATGCACAAAAAGCTGTGCTTCATCCAACGGGCCCATTATTCGATCAGGAAACACAGACTTTAAAGGACCAATGTGTGCGAGCCTTGAAGCGGATATTCATTCTTTGTGATCATGATAGGGATGGTGCCCTCAGTGATGCAGAGCTGAATGATTTCCAGGTTCTCTTTTTTCTAGTTTGCAGTATTCTGGTTCTATTCTTAACTTTTGTTCCAAAGTCCTAGTGTTCTATGTGATTATTTGATATGATCTTATAGCTATATTTTTGAATCTCCTAAGCTGAACTCATGGTAATTTGTTCTCGAGATTCATGAAAAATTCAATGCTTATTCTGAACAGGTTAAATGTTTCAATGCTCCATTACAACCTTCTGAAATTGTGGGTGTTAAGAGGGTCGTGCAAGAAAAATTACCAGAAGGAGTCAATGAACATGGACTTACATTGACAGGGTTTCTTTTTCTTCATGCACTATTCATAGAGAAGGGACGTCTAGAGACAACGTGGACTGTCCTTAGGAAGTTTGGATACAATAATGATATAAGGCTTGCAGATGAACTAATCCCATCTCTCCCTAAACGAAGTCCTGATCAGGTAACATCAATTGAGTTATGGTTTCTATTCTGTGCTGCAATCAGTGATGAGATGGTTTTAGTACTTGCTGATATTTTATGTCGAAGTGAAGTAAAACATTCATTGAGTTTTGAGTAATCATTTTCAAAAGTGTTGTAACTTATTCGTGTTCATTTTACATCTGATTTCTTTATTTTGGTAAAAATTGATTATTCAAGTGCTAGAGTCCTATTTACTAAGTACCTTATAATGACCATTTTGAATCAAGTCAGAGGCCCAGAGCTAGCTTTCTGCTGTTATCTACCTATGCTCGTGTCAACACTGAGCCCTATATTTGATTTTCCATAATCATGCTACTTAAAGCGATCTTTGTGAGATTATTTTGTGAATTATATCCATTGTTCTAAGTATGTGCTACAATTTTTTAGTTTCCTTTTAGATTTTCTGTAGATGTTTCATGTTGATGTACTTGGTTGTCATGTGGGCAGAGTGTGGAGCTGACAAACGAGGCAATTGAGTTTCTGAAGGCTAACTTTGACTTGTTTGACAGTGATGGTGTATGTATTAGTACTCATCCTTCTTAAATGCTACATTCTCTATTACGTTGTTGATTAGTTTTTAATATTTTGTATCATCAAGGATCTTCATTGTGATTCACTTTTTTATAAAAGTCTGTCTGAAAAAAAAAGAAGAGGATCTTTACCGTGACCTAACCTTACAACCTCTTAGGTGCCTTAGTTGTTCTCCTAGTTCTTATAATCATGAACCTATGTGTTCTTTTCACCAGGATGGGGCCCTCCGACCACATGAACTTGAAGAACTATTTTCTACTGCTCCAGCAAGGTAATTTTTATATATTAGAATCATTTCTGTTTCCATTTTTTTTAGTTCATTGCAACTAGTTTGTTTCTTTACCATGAGAGATGCTGTTTGCAGTTGTGTTTCCCATGGTTTTTGTTCATATGTTGTTGTGATGTAAGCGTGTTAAGGCTCATGATATTAGAAAATAGAAACTCAAAAGTTTACCTAAATGATGGTTTTCAGTTAAAAGTTTGGTCAGTAGAAGCTTCATAGTTCATAATGATGTTCAGAGCTTGTACTATTATCAACTTTCTCAGTCTAATTCACTATAATCTCTAGCTTTGAAGATCTTGGCATGTTTTGATTTTTGGCGTTTGAAATTTCAGCCCGTTTAGTGAATTTCCATATAAGGATGCTGCATTTGGAGGGTTATCACTTGATGGATTTTTGTCGCAGGTAATATATGCCTATTTCTCTCTCTCTCTCTCTCTGTTTGTGTGTTGGGGCGGGGGAGGATTATGCTCATTGTTCTTGACTCGCACTAAATATTTGTCATTCAACTCTCAATTTATACGTTTGTATGGATTTTTACTTGCATAGACATTCATAGTGATGTTGGCACTTTATTACGTGCATTACAAACAGTTATTCTTTTATGTGCGCAACTGACTTTATGACAAATATGCATAATTTCAGTGGGCCCTCATGACACTCTTAAACCCAGCTTCTACTATGGAGAATCTGATATACATTGGTTATCCTGGTGATGTTTCATCCACAATCCGTGTGACTAGGAAGAGGCGTTTAGATCGCAAGAAGCAGCAATCGGAAAGAAATGTTTTCCAATGCTTTGTCTTTGGTCCAAAGAAGGCTGGGAAGTCTGCATTATTGGATTCTTTTCTTGGAAGGTCTGATTCAGATGGTTTCTCCAGTTGACTTTGATTTTGTGAATTAAATTATGCAACATTTTCTTACAATAACTGGAACTGCAGGCCATTTTCTGAAACTTATAATCCAACCACTGAGGAGCGTTATGCGGTTAATGTTGTTGATCAACCTGGGGTAAGTAATACTACATGAAGCGCCTTGTGTCTTGACAATTACATGGAACATACTTACACTGGCTAGGTTATTAAAGTATTACCTCATTGCCAAATTTTGTTAAATGCATGCTATTTACCCCAAATTTTTACTAATAAGAAATTCTGTATGCTTTCAACTATAGTTTGATTGATGAGCTAAATTTTGTGTGAGGTCTATTATTAGTCCTTTTAGTGGTTTATCTGATTTTTTAGTATATACACAGGGACCCAAGAAAACCCTAGTAATGAGAGAAATTCCTGAAGATGGAGTTGAGAAATTTCTCAGAAATAAAGAGGCTTTGGCTGCTTGTGACATAGCTGTGTTTGTTCACGACAGGTAAGCAGAAGCCTAAAATGGGTGTTTAATATTTTTTAAATCATGTTACTCTTCTGTTATCTACCGTGCTAGTACAATTTGCGTCGTTGTTTCTCTTCTCCTTTGTAAGGTCCAAGTTTTTTGTTTCCTGATTTGAAAATTTCATGGGATTTGTCTTTTCCTATTTGGTTTTTATTTGTGAAGCCATAATCTATAATACAAACGGTAAATTTCTGATATTTAAATTGCTGGAAAATTTATCTTTAGACATAAACATGTGAAATGGAAAAAGATCCAAGTTTATAGATATTCATGTACGTGTCTGTTTCCAGGATGAAAAGTACATTGTTGACAGTGACTTATATTTGGGAATTACACACGGACATGTTTATTTAACTTTCTCTTTAGCTGCTGCCTGTTGTTGACAATCAATCTTAGGTTGACTCAGAGCATTGCTTTTACATGAATACATTTCTTTACCTAATATTTTACTGTTGATTTATACCTCTTTAATAGTTGGTGTCTTTTCCTTGTTAGTTCTGATGAGTTGTCCTGGAAGAGAGCAACTGAGTTGCTGGTAGAAGTTGCTAGTCATGGTGAGACTACTGGCTTTGAGGTACCTTGCCTCATTGTTGCAGCTAAAGATGATCTGGATGCATTCCCATCGGCCATTCAACATTCTACGAGGGTATGTCTATTTATACATTGACCATTTTTTTTCTTTGCTTATCTTTTTGTAAATAAAATGGATTACCTGGTCAATTATTAGTTCTGGTTACAACTATTCCTGAAAGTTTGAACTTTTAAGATGCGGACCAACTATTTTCTTTATTCTAATACGTAATCATTTTTGTTTTACCTTTAGATTTTTGTTTGCCCATTATATGTAGTATGCTCAGTGTGTAAACAGTTTAATTGTTCTCTCTCTTTCTCTTCCCGTGCGGGGTTATCCAAAATAGTTGAAAACTTTTTGAAGTTTATTTCATTGGTATTCAATGCAAGACGCATTTTACAATTTTGACAGCATTTCTTTCTTTGGCCGAGTTAAGTGAAGCTTGTGTGGGTTATTGGGCGTGGTGTTGAAAGTAGTCCTGGTTGTTTTGAGCTTGGCATTCATTTTTTGGATGGCCAATCAAATTGGAGATGCCAGTGCATTCTCTTATCTAACCTAATAATTGACATATTTTTTATGTACTCGTGCAGGTTAGCCAGGATATGGGAACAGAGGCTCCTATACCTATCAGCGCAAAGTTGGGTGATTTCAACAATGTATTTCGTAAAATGGTAACTGCCGCGGAGCACCCTCACCTGAGCATTCCTGAGACTGAGGCTGGAAGGACCCGCAAGCAATACCATAAGATCCTTAACCGATCTCTAATGTTTATTTCAGGTATGATGATCTTTTGAATTTTAATTGTGTCTTTATAAGTTTATACGGTTCTCGCCCTGCTTGATCTCAAACTGAAGTTACTAAAGATATGTGGGCCTAATGGCACATCTGGGGTTCCATACCCGGTGGATGCATGTCTAAAGCTAACGTACTCACTTTTAGGAGAGCAGATTATGTTAGAAACGCACGTATTCAAATGAAATTTTAGTAATAAACAACTAAAGACGCTTCATCTGTCAGTTTGTTAGGGGGCCTTTCGTTTCTCAGTGGTTGTGATTTGTGCTCTGTGATTTATGGAGTTTGTGTGTTCTCTTCGCAGTTGGAGCCGCAGTGGCCATGGTTGGAGTGGCGGCTTACCGAGTCTATGCTGTGAGGAGGAACGCCTCCGGTTAAACGATTAAGGATGAAGTTCCCGTTGAGTTTATCCGTTGCGACCGCTAGTTGCATTACTGCTTCATAAACTCTTGTAATTTTTTATTTCGAGATTAAACCCTTGTAATTAACAACTAGCAAGTGCTATTCTTTTGATCAGTCGGGAATTGTTTGGGTTGTTGTTAGCTTGCGTTGCAAGGGATTGGCGCAAGGTCCACAACTTGTTAGTCACAATGTGTAGAGAGGATTCATATTGAGGTAAGGGAGAAAATGTTGTGTCAAAGGAAAGAGAGTAAAGGGCAAAAAATTGAAAACAATTTGTGCTCTTTAGTTGGTTTACGTATGTCTTTTGATTTGTTGATTCATTCAATCTGAAAGCTAAAAATAAATTAGAGTATATACAGGAAGAAACGGAATGCGCAGAAATCACTTCTCAAACTTGGATAAATCAATGCTGTATGAAATAATAACTTCGGAAAATAATAAAATCTTCTAATTTCAACTCAGTACAGTGTACTATGGTAACCCCCTTGCTAAATAAATAAGATAATAATTTTTTTTTTTTAAATCCTTTAAAGCGTGGCTGATATATAAAATAATAATTGATGAAATATGACATAAAATTCATTAGGAGTTTTCTTTTAGGGACAACTAAAGTCCCTCACAAAACTTTTTTTAATCGAAATATGTCCTCAAATGAATTTTAATAATAAGATGCATAATACATGACATAATTAAATAAAACAATTCTTTTGAGCGGATGATGCATGCATTTGTAGTTGTTGTTTAATCTAATATTTTTTTAGCAATAAGTTGGTTGCCGATTTTGGTAAAAAATGCAAGATAAAGTTCTAGCATTTCGAACTGTTTACCTTGTAAGCCTGTGTAAGGATAAACTATAATTCATATATGTTTTTCTTTTTTTTTTGGATCAAAGTTATCCACCTGATTAAGGTAATAGTGTAATTACTCGGAAATTAAGTAAATGTGGTACTAATAACATTTTTTCAGCATCGTAATATTATTGTGCGCATATATGTATTAAAAAATATAAATTCCATCACTGTTCCAACGGAAACAGATTTTTAATAAGCTTGCCGTTCTCACTTCATGTATCGTTGTATTCTTTACGATCGTTTAAAAGATTGAATGTTCATTTATGTCAAAGAACATTTACTTAAGAGTCAAATCTTCTTCTCTCCTCCCATGATTCTTTTTCTTTAAGTTCTCTCACTTTCAATAATAATAATTATGACCAAATATATTAAGCATCGAACTCGTTATCTACATCGTTATAAGCATATATCTTTTCAAAGAAAAATGAAAATACAAATTTAAACAACGTTTTAAAAAGCTCTCCATACGCGCGTGGGGATGAATCGTATATATAAGCAAATATATCTTCTCCAACGTCCAGCCATGCAAACCTTCCTAATAAAACCCTATTTCCATATACGTCAAATAGCCCTTCAAGTCTCTCTCTCTCTCTCTCTCTCTCTCTCTCTCTCTCTCTCTCTCTCTCTCTCTCACATACAACACCAAATACAAATGCTTTCACCTTCACCAAATTATGTGAAGATGGCTTCCAAGTTTTCTCCCTCCTCCTCCTCCTCCTATTCCAAACAACGATTAGTCCCCTTGGTTCTCTATCTAATTATGCTCTCTCTATTCTTCCTATGCCTAATGATCTCGTATAATTTTCGTCCCACCGAGTCGAATAATTCAGCTACCATTCGACACGAATATGTTATCAGGAACAAAACCGAGAATGCGGACTGGTTCGTTGCCATTTCCAAGCGATTCAAAATCAAGGGCAGAAAAATTAAGGTAGGTTTGGTCAATGTAGATGACCATATTCATCGTCAGCTCCGTGGACTATCAGATGTAGAGGCAGTCTCAGTGGCATTCGAACGCGTAGCTAGGGATCGAAAATGGGAGGACTATTTTCCCGAGTGGGTTGACGAAGACGAGGAGCGGGGGAAACCAAAGTGTCCGGAAATCCCAATTCCTAAGCTGGAGAATTACGAGGGCATCGATGTGGTACTGGCCAAGGTTCCATGTGGAGCAAATGGGACGAGTGACAAGGAAGGGATTAGGGATATGTTTAGATTACAAGTTAATTTGGTGGTGGCTAATCTAGTGGTGGGGAGAGGGTGGATGAAGCCTGATGCTCATCGGACGGTGTATGTTGTGTTTATCGGGGCTTGTGGACCGATGGTGGAGATTTTCAGATGTGATGATCGTTTGATGCATAGAGGGAAGTATTGGGCTTATAGGCCTAATATTGTGAGATTGAAACAAAAGGTGCATATGCCTTTTGGATCTTGCCAAATTGCTCCGGGTTATGCAGAAACAGGTACTAATTAACTAACTATTTACTAGTTTAAATTGTTTAATCACAATGGGTTCGTTACTGTGTGTGTTCCACTTTGTCTTACGAAATTTTAATTCAGTTCACAGCACGCTACCTCTAAACTTTAGTTTGTGCCATTGTTCTCTTGCCGATAGTCACGTCAATTATTCTGTCAAAATTGAGGATTTTTTTCATCCATTTTGTCTAATAGAAGCTTTTGAATTTGTAGCAAAAATGTAAGTTTCGGTTCTTAATTTTTCAACTCAGTTATAAAAAATCTAAATATTTTTCACTTTTTCGTGGATGTACCATTTTGTTCACATACGTGCTCTTTTCATTACTCATGATCGACTATTAACAGCAAATTGTGACAAAATTGACAATTTGGGGATTTGGCACGAATAGAGAGTTTAGGGAGGCTCAAAATCTAATTAAAAAGTACAACCTTAAGTCAACAAGGCTCCTTGCTTTGCGGGAATCGGGAGAGGAAAGTCGTATGCAGCCTTACCCTTGCTTTGCAAAGAGGTTGTTTCCACGACTTAAACCCGTGACCTTTTGGTCACAAATGAGCATCTACGCCAAGGCTCGCCCTCTTATGTTATCTAATTGATTGTATAAAAATTTTCACAAATTATTTAGGCTGGTAAATTATCTGAATCTGTTGTTGCAGGCAGAGAAATCTGGAGAAAATACATGTTAGAAACAAGCTCATGGATTCCATACGAGAAGCGCAGACTTGCCTATGTCACAATCCTGCACTCCTCAGAAGCCTATGTGTGTGGTGCAATAGCCCTAGCTCAAAGCATCAGACAAACCAACTCCACCAAAGACCTTGTCCTCCTTGCAGACGACTCCATCACTCCTAAATCCATCCAAGGCCTAACCGCGGCCGGATGGAATATCAAGCGAATCCAAAGAATCCGAAGCGCATCTGCGCAAAAAGGATCCTACAACGAGTGGAACTACAGCAAACTCCGGGTGTGGCAGCTCACGAAGTATGACAAGGTCATTTTTATCGACGCGGACCTTCTAGTCCTCAAGAACATTGACAGTTTCTTCGTGCACCCGCAACTGTCAGCCGTGGGGAATAACAAGATGTTGTTCAACTCCGGCTTGATGGTTGTGGAGCCATCGAATTGCATGTTCGAATACCTAATGCGAAAAACGTTCAAAATTGAGTCATACAACGGCGGCGATCAGGGTTTTTTGAATGAGATTTTTACTTGGTGGCATAGGTTGCCTTGGAGGCTAAATGCACTAAAATGTTTTGAGGGACCAAAAGCTGCAAATCATGAGATGCCTGAGGACCTGTATGCATTACATTACTTGGGGTTCAAGCCTTGGGTGTGTTACAGAGATTATGACTGCAACTGGGAAGGGAATGGCAGCAGCGTCTTCGCAAGCGATTCGGCTCACGAAAAATGGTGGAAAGTGTACGATCAGATGCCAAAGGAGCTGAAATCTTACTGTGGTTTGACGAAGAAGATGGATGAAGATTTGAAGAAGAGGAGAGTGAAAGCAGCTAAGGCTAATTTTTCTGATGGACATTGGAAAATTGAGATTAAGGACCAGAGACAGCATCATTTATATATGTAGTCCTTGCTTTTATTTTGATATAATTTCTTGTGTACTTTATGTAATTGTGTTTGGTGTATTGGCTTCCAAAGAACAAGATACAAACAATAACCAAGCTTAGTGAGAAATTTTTCATTATGACCAGAACACGGATATGTGGTACATTATGTATTTTTATATAAGCGGTGAGAAATTTTAATATTTAAGTTATTAACTTTTTAATACATATATCTTACCATTTGTATAGTGACACGTAGTGTACTACCTCGTATTTTGGTCACACTGAAAAATCTCTGAAGCTTATCTCACTAAGTGGGATCGGTTTTATGATTTCTAGAACGTCAATGCGTTTGGTTTTGCGCCAGATGTTTCGTTAGTTCCAAGTACTTCATATCTCTTCTTAAAGTCTATTTCCAAATCTTCTTAGGCCTTCCTCTACTTCTTTTGCACTGACCCTCTCTCTCGGCTAAAGGACAAGATAATTGTGAATGAATATCAGAAGCAAATTTTCTTTTTTTTTCAGTTCAAAAGATCAATGTCGACTATATTGATACTAATGAACTACATTAGCTACTGAGAGCAAATGCAAAGGATTATAATGCAACGTATATTTTGTCTGCTGTCTCAATCAACTATATTTGTTTTTGTAATCTATAGACTAAAATAACAAAGAAAATTGTTGAATTGAAAACACAATGGCTAAATTGTTTAATTGACTAACCTTAAATCACAAATATTTTCAAAATTTCCAACTTAAATTTTGGATGCATTGAAAATTAGAAAATAAACGTTTTAACTAAGGAAACCATCATACATATGAATCCGGATCCTTTTTGTGAGGATTCTGGAAATCCGTAAATCGTGTCCGTTCATCGTACATCATGTAGTCAGAATCATTTTAAATATTTTTATTTAAAATTAAACACAAACAGTACCTGACAAAAACTGACCGTACGATGTGCAATGAACAGATACAACTTACGGATTCCTATGATCCTGACCAAAGGATCTATCATGTTGGATGACATACATGCTCCCCATGATCTCATTTATAAGATAAAGCAAACCGACCAAACCATGGCTTACCTAGTAACTTTTCCTTAGCTTTTTTGGTTGAGTTTGAATAGACTTTAGGTTGAGCCCCACCCAAATTGCTCCCGGAGTTTAGGATAATGATTTTGTTTGAACTTACACAACAATTAGCTGAGAATAATAATTTTCACACTTTTATTTTCTTATTTATTTTTAAAATAAAGAAAAAAAACGAGAGTGCAAATGAGTGAAAAAAAAAGTGTGGACATCACTTCTCCATTTTTTATGTTAAAACGTAAAAGATGAAGGTTAAACTTTGTACATATTATGGATATCTGATATAAAAGAAAACACGTCAATTTTGTTGGAAGAGAACAACTTGTAAAAAACAGATTCAATTTTATATGACTTAATGTCATGTACAAAAACTTATACGTGATATTGTACTATTGGCCTGAATTTGCCGCAATGACGTCAGATCTATTTTATGTAAATCCTCTTGTTGGGAGACAAAATAGAAAAACTTAATTATATGGTACAATTTTAACAAAAATAAACTAGAGAGGAAATGCATATTATTTTATTTTCATTTGTTATTATTATTATTTTTCGAAAAACTCCTCCACCTTTTTCCCTCCTCTCTCTCTCCTCTCTCTCCTCTCTCTCGCTCCTCCCAAGTTTCTCACTCTACTCTGCCGACCAAATGAAACCCCAAACCAACAGGAGAACGTAAACGCTCTCTCAATCAAACCACACAAACACTCACAGAGAAGGAAATGCAAGATATATTCGGATCAGTCCGCCGATCACTGGTGTTCCGCACAGCATCGGAGAACGAGGACTCCCCAGGAGGAACCCTAGTCGACAGGATCAATTCCTGCATTCGGAGATCCAGAGTCTTCTCGAAGCCCTCGCCGCCGCTTCCATTGCCGGCAATGGCGAAGGAAAACGCACCTCCGATCCGGTGGCGGAAGGGTGAGTTGATCGGCTGCGGTGCCTTTGGGCGTGTGTATATGGGAATGAATCTTGATTCCGGAGAGCTTCTTGCAGTTAAACAGGTCCAATTTTTTGTTCTATTTAGTTTTCGGCGTTGTTTTAGGATCTGAAGTTTGTTTCTGCTCTTTTCGCTTGTTTATTCCGTCTGGGTTTTGTCAATTTGTTCTGCTTTGTTTTGGGTTTCAAATTTTAAGCTTGATTTTATATGGATTTTGGTCTGGAGTTGGTGCTGGAGCTGTTTCTAATCAAATTGGATTTCTCCCAACTTTCGCCTCGGAGTTGATTTTCGTTGTAGTTTTGGCTAAGTTTTGTTTCTGAGTTTGATTTTTGATTTATGTTGGGAGTTTTCAGTTTACTAGTTTCATAGCTAGCTTAGTCCGGGATTTGGTTCAGAGTATGATCCTGATACGGTTGTTGCTTCTTTGCAGGTTCTGATTGCGGCAAATAGTGCTTCAAAGGAGAAAGCACAGGTTTGAATTGAACTCTTGTCTTACTGTACATTTAGGTTTTCAAGTTATATATGCCATTAGTTATGGTGATTTTGTTGCTGAGGATCAGTATCGAGTCTCCACCACCTCTCACTTCCTTTAATGCACATAGTTGAATGAGCTCAAAGTCAAAGATCCTAGAATTTTGGAGAGGTTTCAAAGCTGGTCAGTTTTCAGACCCATTGATGCTAGCTTGCTATAAAAGGAAGCGTACTTCCATTCTTGGGTATTCACAGGATGCGGTGAGTATTAGGTGCCATTCAGGTGTGGAAGAGTGGGCACAAGTGTCACTCTAAGTGTATGAGCCTTTAGGTGCCCATAGGAAGTGAATTTAATGGATAGCTGCCATCCATTTTAGGTGTTTGTGCACGTGTATGAGTTTTTTGAGGTGGATGAGGTGTACGAGTGGATGTTGTGTATGAAAAGTGTTATGAATTCTGTTTTATATATCTATACTTTGTGCATTTAACTTTCAGCAACAATGTTCAGTATTTTTTGGACATCTAAAACATTTTTTGATTATTTTGCCTAGTATTACAATGGATATCTTATCTTTTTAGTTGCTTATAATTTGTTGATTAATGGTTTTAACGCTACAAGTAGGCTCACATCAAGGAGCTTGAGGAAGAAGTGAAGCTTCTAAAGAATCTGTCTCATCCAAACATCGTTGTGAGTAGGACTGCCTTGTGTCTATATCAGCTCTTGAAGTATAACACTTTTCTAACCCTGTACTTTGTTTTGGGGTTTTAGAGATATTTGGGTACAGTGAGGGAAGAGGACACCTTAAATATTCTGTTGGAATTTGTCCCTGGTGGATCCATATCATCGCTTTTGGGGAAATTTGGATCTTTTCCTGAGGCCGTAAGTTCTTGCCAACTAACTTTGTATCTTGTATTTGTTTTAAATTCTAAACTATACAATCTTTTTTGAGCAGGTTATAAGAACCTACACCAACCAGTTGTTATTGGGGCTAGAATATTTACACAAAAATGGCATCATGCACAGGGACATTAAGGTAGGGACCCCCCCAGCGTAACTGCAAATGATGTGCATGTAAAGAATGTTTCTCACTTTCTCCTGACCTTTTTCTTGTAAGTGGCTAATACGTATCTCCTATTAACTTTCAGGGAGCAAATATCCTTGTTGATAATAAGGGATGCATCAAACTTGCAGATTTTGGGGCATCCAAACAGGTCGTGGAGCTGGTACATAAATTTCTTGGCTTCATTTCTCTTTAGAGGCGTTGTATTAATTTTTCTATGCTTGGTTACTTGCATAATGCATTTCCTATCGAATTGAGAGGTGCGCTGTTGCAGGCAACCATTTCTGGGGCTAAGTCTATGAAGGGTACACCATACTGGATGGCTCCTGAAGTTATTCT
This sequence comes from Heteromeles arbutifolia, assembly GCA_024362995.1. NCBI lineage: Eukaryota > Viridiplantae > Streptophyta > Magnoliopsida > Rosales > Rosaceae > Heteromeles > Heteromeles arbutifolia. The sequence goes on along the minus strand of JANCRC010000017.1, from coordinate 11,324,784 downwards.
CCAGACTGGTCATAGCTTGTAAGAACTATTACCATTGTAGCATCTACTTGATTTCAAGCATGCTACGATTAAGACATGCCATTTCTCTATTATCTTGGGTTATCACTATAGTAGTGATTCCTAAATAGTGACCACAATTTTGCATTATCTATTCTTTCTATCCTGGATAAGTATGAATATTGACATATAAGAATAACTCTCCAGCTCGGCTGATATATGGAGTGTTGGATGTACTGTGATTGAGATGGCCACTGGAAAGCCTCCTTGGAGCCAACAGTACCAAGAGGTAATTATTCTGCTAATTCTTTAATCTTCTAAGAAAGTTTTTCCTCTTGCTTGTTGCACTAATGGTATTGTTTTTCTAGGTTGCTGCTCTCTTCCATATAGGGACAACAAAGTCTCATCCACCAATCCCTGAGCATCTTTCCTTTGAGGCAAAAGATTTTTTGCTAAAATGTCTGCAAAAGTATGCTACTGTTCTTGTCTTTTTAAATCATTGTAATTGGAATTCACTCTCCTAGATATGTGTTGCATTTACCTGTTCCATTCATTTTATAAATATGATTCTTGTGGAGAAATCAATTTACTCTCACATTCTAGATAGAGAGACAGAGGAATGACTCAGTCGATGTATGATGTTCTGAGTTTATGTTTACTTTGGTCCTATGGCAGGGAACCACATTTGAGGTCAGTGGCATCTGAGTTGCTTCAGGTAAATTAAATCTCAATCATTTTTCTTTTTGTATTGGAGTTTCTTTTCCTGTAATATATCTTGCATATTGTCTACATCTACTTCAATTTGTTTGTTGGATTTGGCTGGCAATGCTCAAGCCAACCCCTATATCTTAACAAGTTCTTACACTCTTTCAACTACGTGCAGCATCCATTCGTAACTGGGGAACATATGGAATCTCATCCTGTTTTTCGTACTTCTGTCATGGTATTGAGTGAGGTGTTGGGCAATGTTGTGTTTGTTTTTCACCATTTAAATCTTTTTAGTGACACTTAACTTGCTATCATCAGGAAGATTCAGAACTCCGATCTCCATCATATTCTCCCAACCTACACACCTTGTAAGTATTACAATTATGCTTCCTTGGAACTTGCAAAATCAGAGAATGTTTGCTGTGACTTTTTGGAGCCTTTTGACATGGTAGCATCAATTTTGTTGCAGTGAGATGTCAACTTGCCCTGATTCAGATGATATGTGTAATTTGGGCAGTTTGCAACACTCAACTATACATCCTAACGAGTTGCTGGAAAGCAGACCCATTTGGGGAAGAAACAGCTGTGGTGATGACATGTGTAAGATTGATGACAAAGACGATACTATGGTGGGCGAAGTAAAGCTCGGTTCTTCTTTGATGCTTGGCAACATCAAGGTAAATGAATTTGAGCCCTCATGAGTTATATAAGTTTTAATCATTCAAGAAATTCAGAAACTAACTGTTTGCATGCTATTCTGTTGTGTTAGAGTTTTAACCCAATGTGCGAACCCACTGATGATGAGTTGGTGTGCAAGTTTGGTGGAAATTTAGAAACAGAACAAAACGGAACAGATCTGGATACCACTCACCAAATTGATTTTCCTGCCGGAAACTCTGGAACAATTGGAGAGGGTGATAAAGGTTTTTCATTTCCTTGCGGTGCATCACTTGCGGAGGAAGATGATATACTTACTGAATCAAAAATCACGGCATTTTTGGATGAGAAGGTACAGTTTTGGTTGGAGTCAGGATTAGGTGTCTTCTATGTTTGTGAAGTCATACTTTTGTAAATTTTGGTTTGGACTTGATTATCCTGAACTCTCTGGTTGTTCAAAATCTCAGGCCCTAGAACTTAAAAAGCTGCAAACGCCATTATTTGAAGAGTTCTACAACAGCTTGAATGTAATTTGCTCTCCAAATTTTGCGGATAACTTGCCTGATGAACCCACCTCAAGGTACTTGAAATTACCTCCCAAAAGTAGATCACCTAGTCGGGGAGTAGCTGATGCTCTTATTACTGGAAGCCCTGGGAGCAATGGCAGGCGCGTTTCAAATATTGGCAATGCAAATGTTCAAACTGCACAGGACATGCCATCACCTCCACGCAGTCAGCAAGAGCCAGGCAGTCCAAGGTTAGTTCATGTCATTTGATTGTTTTTCTCTTTCCTTGCTACCCTTTTGAGTAACCTGATATATGATACTTCTCACAGTATAATCTCCTCTGAAAGAGAGAGGAAGTGGAAAGAAGAGCTTGATCTAGAGCTTGCAAGAAAGCGAGGTAGAGTTTTCTTTTCCTCGTGTGGTTTCTAATTCCCACTATATAGGGTTATTATAGCAGCTGCCTTTTGTGCTGCGTCATATCTGTTAAAGTTTGAAGGACTGTCTCCATTCCGAGGTTACAACCATTTAAGATTTTATGTTGATTGACGTAAATAGTTCTGAAGTTGTGGGATTTTGATTGGCTTTTGATTTGCCCACAAAGATTATATCTCCATAAATACATATCGTCTGAAGTTTAGTTGTACGAACTAAAGCATATAAACCAACAAACCATCATCTTATACGTAGTTTAGTGACCGTCACTTAACGTAAAATGCTTTTATCAAATTTCTGTGTTTTTGCAGAGATGATGCGCCAAGCAGGTGGAGGAGGGAAGACATCATCTCCGAATGATCGAGGTTTAAATAGGCAGAGAGAACGAACCAGGTTTGCTTCTCCAGGCAAATGACGTGGAAGTCAGTCATAGCTTCCTGTTGGGAATTCATCTTTGGAGTTGGAGTTTCAGTCTTAGCAGTAAAATGTCTCTGGTTCTCCGGCTTTCCGGAATCCAGCTCCACAGTGCTGCAACATTTGATTCGTCCAAATTCAATGCCTCTTTGTGCAACCACCTTGCTTGTGTGTCCTACCAAAGGCCAAGCTACTGTAAGCATGCCTGTATAAAATTGTTGGATGCGAATGTATTCTTTTTGGGGCGGGGGAATTATACATGTTTTCGTGTTTGGTATCCGGTGCATAGAAATTGTATTATTGATTTAGTAATCTGGATCCTATGGCACAGGATAGTATAGAATGCCACTTTTGATGTGTGCTTCTGATTTTTGTGCTTGATAGAGAATGGTTCATATTTGTAGTAATCTCGGTCTCTCGCTCTCTCTCTCTGTGACCTAACTAGCTAACACAGTAACTACCCAGAAAGAACGGCCTACAAAAGGCCACCAAAATAAACTTGGAGGACAAGGAAGGCCGTCCTTGTTCAGAACAAAAACCAGGGAGAGTGGTCGTCCATTGACCCGACGAAGAAGCAACACAGTGAGCCGCACCTTGGGTTCATGTCTAGACCACTTCCAACGAAGGTCCTCCAAAAGGTGTTGCTTAGATTCGATTTCAAACAAGTGAGGATAGAATTCCCAAGCTCTTTCGGTGTCACCATTCAGGCTCTTGATACGGAGATTTTACAGATACAAGTGATAGTGAAGGAGCGGGAATCTAAGGACTTCGAGTGTAGGGGTGAAAGCTCTTAACCAACAGAAAAGAATGAAAATTTGATCTCAAGTAGTTGAAAAAATGGAATGACAAATTCACACGCATAAGAAAAAAATTGAACAACGAAAATTCGAAACTATGGACATCAAGAAAATATCTGGTATAAAAGAATCAAACCAGGCCAATGTATGCAGATTTCTCAGACATTTCTCAAATTCTCCGAGCTGAAATTCCCATTGGAATCGATGACGTTGGGCGCTGTTTCAAACCATGCATCAATAGTCCTCCCTCGCTACTCTTCTGCATACTCTTTCTGCTCTTCAATGGAGACACCAACCTAGTTGCCAATCTCGAAGGAGAAAATGACCTGCGAAGTTTTGAGGCAGTTGACATCTTCGGTGACTTCTTGGCTTTCGTTGGAGACAGAGAAGAAACCAATGGAGGGCTCCTGATCTTGATCTGAAACTTGGAAGGTGAAGGAAACTTCGAAGCAGAAGGCGGGGACTTGATCAAGAACTTGTGCGGAGTATGAATCCGTGGCCTATTATTGTTGCCATCATTTCTACCAATGACTGGTGATCTTGTTCTGCAGAACTTCTGCTGCTGAGAAGAATCCGAAGCCGAAAACAAAGGGTTGGGAAACAACACACTTTTTTTAGCCCATGGCCTATTTTTTGGAGACAATCTGTTTGCCAAGTATCTGTTGTTTTCTTTCTCCGTTTCTCTCTTGTGTGGAGGTGAGACCTTGAAATTGATCCTGGAACGAGCCCGTTGGAGTATCGGGGAACCGGACACTGATCGAATGGATTGAGACTTGTTGTGCTTCTCCTTCTTTCTTCTGGCTCTGAGCTCTGTGTTTTCGGGGTTTTGCCTCTGTTTCCTCTGTTGCGTCATTGGGGTTTTGGGGTCTTCTGAAGTGGTTTTCTGGGGTTTTTCACCAACTGCTGCTACTATTTCTCTTGCAAACCGGCTTGCTTGTAGGATTTCTCCGACTGTTTCGCCGACCAGCATTGCCGGCAATGACATTCTTTGCCAGTCCCCTGAAATATAATAGCAATGAAGTTATTGCCCAATTCAACAAAATCTTGCTCTGTTTGATTCCAGATCAGGTCACAAAGGAAAGAAACAAAATTTTGTAGACGCAAGTTAGGTTAGTTGGCCGTGCCGCCGGACCCTTTGCACTGAGTTAGAATCCATTCCTCGGAATTATTGTAGTTTAGAATATCGTCTGGTTAGAAAACCCATTTGGTCCAAATCTAGAGAGAGAGACCTGGATTTGCAGGGAACTTGCCAACGGGGGACTTTCTAGGGGCTGAACCTTTAATCCTGCATAAATAAAAATACCCAATTGAGTTTCAATCTCAAAATCGACCAAAACTAACCAAAAAAAAACAAAAAAAATCAAATCAAAATCAAAAGCTGTTTTTTTTTCTTGGTTTCTAAATATCAAATTCAAGTCAAATTCTTACCTCGCAGTTTCTTGTTTACATCGGAGGCTAGTCCTGAGATAACCTCGAGTGCTCCTTGGGCTGAGACTCACTCCAGAAATCACTTTCGTACCGCCCGAAACTGTATACTGCAGCTCCTGCAACCGAGCCATGCATCTATCCACCTTCACAAACCCACAAAACAACACAAACCCATTAGTTCAAAACACAAGAAAATCCACCAGAGATGTTCAAATTCCACCAAAGATCGATGCCGGAAATACAAAGAACTGAACTTTGAATTCTGGGCTTTTTTTTTGAAGGAAAAAGTTGAAGTAGCTCTCACCTTCTTCACCGTTTCTCTGAGGAGAAGAGGATCGAGAGGGGCTACCATTTTCCTCTGCTTTGGTGGGGTTCTCGCAACCATTTTATTACTCAAGACACACACACACAGAGCAACTCTCAGTGGGAAGTGGGTCTCCAAGATCTCTCTCTCTCTCTCTCTCTCTCTCTTTGGTTTCCCTTTTGGCCTTCGCAGTTTGTCTTCCTAAGTGATGAAGTCAAACGGAGTTCGAAGCAACGGATTTTTGTTTATGTTTCTCTTTTGGAGTCCAACGGTCGAATTTCTCCAACCAATCACACGCAAACGGCTACTTTTCGTTTTCAATTTAGACGTGAACTTTTCCCCTCTTAAATCGACAACCAGTGATTTCGCATAGATCTGACAATCAGTATTTGACCAAAAAAGAGATCTAACGGTTGGTACTCTTTCTTACTTTTGGTTATTGTACAGCTGCACTCCATGAACCTCCATGGATACCTTGTACGAATTTGAACCACATATTTTGTAATTTCATTTTCTACTTTCACTAAGAAAATATCATCTTCGTCTTTTTGAATTGATCATGAAAAATTTATCTTTAATGTTATGAAAAGTGACTGCAGTTGCATAAAATTAATCTAAATTTTTTTACCAAACTAATTAAGAATGTAGATTTAAAATCTCGATAAAGATACATGTGTAGGGATGAGTGAACGGATACCCGTCGCCCATCCCTATGTGCCATCCCACCCGGTGACCCGGCGAAGATGGTTCATGGCCAATGGATCTTCATGTTTTCTCATTGCAAATTGAATTATCATTCTAATTTGTGAAGGTTATCATCCGATTCTTGAAATCGAAACTTTCTTGGTTCAACAAAGAAACGCTACAAAGTGCTTCAACAACGAAATGAATGATTAGTAGGCAAGAAGCATACATTTTCAGTACTATCACAAAAGTTCTAAGGTAGAAAAAGAAAACAAGAACATTTATTGTTTCAAGGTGTTTGAAAATATAGACAATGACGAATTGATTCATTGCGTGTCATTTGAAACCCGGGGAGGCAGTAACAGTGATGGCCTTCTGGTTTTCATGCCTCTCAGCTTGAGTGGACTCCAAACTACTGGTCTCCGTAGTAGTGCAACAGCTGCTGGATGCCTCGCTGCTCTGACTGAACCAGCGAATGTCGGGGGACTACCCATGAACTTGCTGCTTCTCCTCATTGTGGTTGGTGTTGTCTCTGCTTCCGACTTCAATTCAGGCATTGGGGAGAACAACCTTGAGTACCGCGCCCTTCGTGGATCCCTTGCGAACGATGGTCTGTCACTGTTGGATAGAGAGGCAGAGGTGTGGAGGGGTGTTGTCATGTGAGAGCTTGGCTCAGGGCGATAGGTAGCAATGGAGACCCGTCTCTTAGGCTGAAGAACCTGTTGTGTTGTTGCAGTTGGAGGTCTGACAGCAATGGAGATTCTTCTCGGTAAAATTAGGCTTTTCTGGTTTCTTCCTGCTAGTGCCGTTGTGGAGATATTTTCTTTACCACCCACTGAAGATGGGACAGAAGTTGTAGAGCTGGTTTTTTTGGGAGGTAAAGCAGATGATGGTGGGGGCATGAAGTTGGAGATTCTTCGCAGAGGTAGCCTCGCTCTTGGAGGAGCCAAAGGTGGCTTCTTCTCTGCAACAGTTTTCTGGGCTCCTTGTTTCTGGAATGATGATGCTGAAGACTGATGAGAAGCAGCTGCAAAAGTTCTGGTCTCCTGTTTCAGTCTGGTCTTCCTTTCCTCAGCCAACTGGTTCTCAAGGTCTCGATTCTACCAAAAAACTTCAGTTATGTAACAATGAACAACCAGAAGTTCAATAAATCCCATGAGTTGTAGTCTTGAAGATAGATTACCTTTTCTTGTAGATTTCTGCAAATGTGTTCCCTCGCAGCAAGCCTCAACTGCAGAGACTGTATGCAGTCCTGTAGTTTCTTGGTTTCTTTCTCGTCATGTTTAGCCTTCTCAGCCTGTTAAATTGGATATTAAAATTTTTGTAATTTGAAACCAAGATAAACTAGAACAAAAGTATGCTTTCACTTATAGCACATACCATTTGTTTGTACTTGAACAACTCACTGAGGTCTGCCTGTTTGCGAGCAGGGCCACTCTCTATTCCCCGCACTCGGCTGGCAAAGTTCAGTGAACACAGTGTCTCTCCAAGATCTGAGGCACTTGGGCTGATTTGGACAAACATCAAGGTTTTGCAATCTCCTCCTGCAAATCAAATTTCAATTAAAATCATGCATGTATAACCAATTTATAGGAGCCACTCACATTGAAGTGAAATATTACTATAAAGGCTCACCTAGAGAACTCTGCAGCATATGAGTAAGCTTTGAATTCCTGGTTTTTGCAAAAGAAGAGAAGTTTAGATATGGTAACCAAATCTTTGTGTGTGTGTGTGTGTGTGTGTGTGTGTGTGAGAGAGAGAGAGAGAGAGAGAGAGAGAGAGAGAGAGTTGCCTGTAAGGAATGTGGGCTGTTTTAGATGCAAGGGATGAGATAACATCGCCAAGGGCCGAGAGAGATTTATTTATAAACTGAGATTCCCTCAGTCTTTCACCTTCAACATCAATCCTCCCCACACGCTCACTGCCAGCCAAGTCTACGAGCCACAGTTGACTCCTTGTCTTTTGCCCGTTTATCAAGTTCTCTCCCTTCACTGTCACCCGCAACAGGCTGCAGAAAACAAATTTTCACTGAATGTTGAATGAAACCATAGAAAGAAAAATTGGTTGCCTCATGTTTCTTTATATTCTCCCTGATTTGAAACATTCAGCGTACGCGTGCCTCAGCATTTAATTTAGAATCTGACAATGAAGACATTAAGGAGATTATGAGCATGAAAGTTACCAGTGAGAGCGGCTGCTCTGCTCGTTAGCACTGGTAGATCCAACAGATCTAGCTTGGCTTCCAGACTTTAGCAGTTCCCACATCTCTTCAAAGCCATAAACACGCTCTTGAACAAGTCCTGGAACATCTAAGGTTCCGTCTGCACATTGCTTTATTTCCAACCTTTGAACAGATAAACACAAAATAAGTACACCTATCATGAATCAACATTACATATCCTCCAACTGAGATTCTTAAGATTGCCAATAGATAAACATAAAAAAGGTCGAACCTTTTAAAAAAAATGCATTTAAACTCGTTGAAGTGTTGGGAGTGGTGAAGATCAAATATAACCTATTTGTACAATTCTCTACACTAATTCCCAAGTAAGGATTCCAATTGTCAATCAGAGGGCAATTTGGTTCAACATCTTAAGAGCCCAAACTGTGCGTATGTTGATACTTGATTCAAATAAATAATTTTCTATATGCAAGGTTGCAAAGTCTACTCAGTTAACATCAAAGCAGAAGAAAACTCACTTCTTTGTCGGTTGATTTGTGTTATCGACCAAGAGGTCCCTTATCTTCTCATTATAGACTTCTAGCATACTAACACATAACTCATATCTCATGAAGCCACCTCTGTCTTTTGAAATCCGAAACAACTCCTCCAGAGTCCTGTAGTTAACACCTCTGTTTTCAGGAGTACCCTCCATCGTAAAGGTCTTGCCAGTTCCAGTTTGTCCGTAGGCAAAAATGCAGACATTGTAGCCATCCAACACCGAAGTCACAATAGGTTTTGTTTGAGCAAAAACAGCCTCTGCACATTTGAAAAGCTCAATATGAACGATTCAAAGTCTATCTACAAGTTATTCATCATAACAAAATCAACTGCTAAGTATTAGACAGTGCAATTACAAAATCAGTATCAGTTCTCAGGTACCTTGATTGTCCTCAGGTCTGAAAACATGGTCAAACTTGAACTGCTTTTTGGAGGAATCAGAACAAATGACCTGTAACTCATTGTGTAGGGAGGATTCGAATTCAACAACGGAACCTGATCCGCTTGAAATTTCAGTTTGATTCAAAGGTCTACATCTGCAGAAAACTCGGATGTTGCCTTTAAGCTCAATCATTTCATTGTATAGTCTCTTTCGCTCAGACGACTCATCTAGGTACTTCTTCTTTAAAAGCTCATGTTCAATACCTAGATATCCAGAAACAACAAATTACAATCAACAAGAGAAGGAAAGTTAGAAAATAATTGTGAGAGATCAAAATAGAAGGCTCACTTAGAAGCTGAATGGTGTTTAGAACCGCAGGGTCTGGAAAGGAATTCGTTGTGAGCTTGACTTCGTCAGACAAGGCAGTGTGCTCTCTCTTCAAATCCTAAAGAATAAGAACAAAACCGAAAACGTTTATTGCATTTGTCGAAACATTCAAAACAGAATATACAAATGCTTCCATTCACTTTCTAAGCTTTCCTCAAAGCAACGTAAACAAAATACAATGCTATATTAAAGAATCACCTGAATTTTGGTAGTCAAATCAGTGATCTTCTGCAAAACTGGAAGAACCATCTGACCTGGAGAACCTTCTTCAGTTCCCTTCGACGTGCTACTCTCACCAATCAAATCAGAATCACCGTCTACGGGTTCGGTAGCAATATCTGGAGTACATTCTGAAAACAATGTTATAATTAGAGCCTGAATTAAACGACCACTAAAAAAAATTAACATGTCCATTTTCTTTACAACTCAACTACTCAATTGAAATTCACAATGTAACAGTTCAGTTGAAAAAAATTCCCAATTTCCATTAAAAAAAATTAAAGATTAAAAAACCAAGAATTCCAGAAATTACCCACCTCTGTTGCTCACGTCACTGTCCAACTGGGTTGTAATTGTCTCTAGGGTTTTAATTGAAGAAAAAGGATGAAATCGGATCAGAAAATTTCCCAATTGTACATTTTCTAGGGCTGGAAAATAAAATTAAAACTTTAAGAAGCGTTAATAATCGAATCCAAACCTCAAATTCAACGTTTTCTTGTAATTCAAAAAATTAAAAAGGAGGCAAATTGAATAAATACAAACAAAAACGCAACCTGCGCCAGAGGTCGAGGAGGACTTGGAGTCGTGATCCGGAACGACGTCTTTACAGATTTGGGGGAACATTTCCACCGTTTGATCTGAATTAAAGCAGAAAAATTCGCGATTATTACACCGCTCGCTCGACGATTTAAGAAGAAATTAAATTAAAAAACAAGAAATAATTGAAGAGAGAGAGAGAGAGAGGACACTCAGGAGAGTACCTTCCATGGATTCGAATCACAGCAAGAACGCGAGTTCTAGAGAGAGAGAGGGTAGTGAATTTAGACGAAGATCTCAGAGAGCTAGAGAGAGAGAGAGAGAGAGAGCGCGTTTGCTTTCAGGACCGGAGGGATTTGTGAGGGTGGGGTTTTGATTGCATTGAAGTTTGAATTGAGTGAATCTGAGCCGTCGGTTTAAATGGAAGGGAGCTCTTTCTTTCCAACGGCTATCAAAATTTTCCCGGTGGACCATTTCGAAATGGCCCAATAGGCCCAGTCAGTGAGAAGGAAAAACAACGCTTAGTTTCACGTTGTCGCTTAATAAGATGCAACACTAACTGCAAAAGGTCAATGCCAGCGGACGATAAATTTTTAATTGTGACGGGAACATGATACACCACGTATTTTAATAGGAATGGTGGAAAATTTTATTTTTTAAGTTATTAACTTTTCAGCATACATATCCCACCATTTGTATAGTGACATGTGATGTACCACTTTGTGTACCGGTCACACAGAAAAATCTCTCATAGTGGACAAAAGGGGTGTGTTTTCTTCTTACACGTTGTCCGCTTATTAATGTCTGTCATTTGATTTTCTTCAATTCAATTTGACAGCTGAAAATTAAGAAGGAGGATGTGTGAAAAATAAAAATGAATGTGTAGATAACATAACTCTCTTTGCAACTTTTGTACAAGTGTTAGTGTCAGTGGATAACTCAACCTCTTAACACATATTTCCCCAAATCAATCTCCACCACACATTTGCCCTTATATTCTTCTCACTCTATGTTCAATGGCTGCACTGCAATTTCACTCACCAGGTCTTCTTCTTCAAGAATTCCTGCCAAGTTTGATAAGTTCCAAGGTCAGACTCCCCAGGAAATTCTTGAAGATGCCACACCATCACCATCTGGTCCATCGCTTGAAGCCCTTGTAATGCAGTTTTGTGCCAAAACATCGTAACGAAAAATCTAAGCTAAATTTAGGTGTAAAACTTTGATTATGTTGTAGAAGTGTACTTCAGAAGTTGGCCGCTGCCAAATTTGTTCTCCAAGTGATCTCTGCGACGCTTTATCAGGGCCGTCTCTGAGATTTTAGAGGTCCTGTACGAAATTTATGAAAGGACCCCTCCTTAAGATAATTTTAAAAAAGGTAGGACAATGTATTGACGTTAGAAAATAATCACTTAAATCGAAATAAAGTTTAGCACTCACTGATTGCAAGTTTAAAAATGTCATTAATAATAAGTGAAAATAACTACAAATATAACGTTCACTAAATAATCAAAAGCAGTTCAATCTTAAACAACCAAACAAGGAAAAAAAAATTTAAAAATTTTCTAACTTTAAAGTTTCACTTGAATATATAACATTATTATATAATAAAATTGATAAAAGAATACCATTTTTAAGATGTTAGAAAGGAAAAAAATACGCTTATAAGGAGTGCACAATGAAATTTTAAAGTGCTAACAAAAACAATTTTTAAATATAGAACGTTATTACATACCAAAAACAAGTTTTAAATATAGAACTTTATTACATATAAATATTAGATTAGATGACAAATTTTGGGGGCCCTCCAAATTCGGAGCCCTGTGCGACTGCACCTTTCACTCTTCCTCAGCGCCCCCTCTGCGCTTTATCCGCTCAAAACTTGGCAACCAATCATCAATATACCACCAATACAAATATAAAGAAACTCCGGTCCGTGGAAAAGGAAGTTGCCCTTCGAAAATTTCCTAAAGCAGGAGATTTTTGTGACGACAGTGGAATGATAGTGAATGAGAATAAGTTCCATATAAAAAGAAGGGAGATTTCTCACTCTAATTCATTCCACCATCGGCACAAAAAAAAAAGTTTCTTTCAGAAAATTTGCGAAAGACAACTTCCTTTCTTATGGACTAGAGTTTCTTAATATTTTTACCGGCGGTATATCCATGCTCGGTTGCCAAGTTGTTGAGCTGGTACTGGTAGAGTGTCACAGAGATCACTTGGAGGACAAATTTGTCAACGACCAATTTGTATTCAGAACAAATTAGTCAAAATTTGCATGAAATTTCTTTTCCATCTTCTCAATCTGTGCAGACATGTGTGGAGATCCCACTGACATCTTGAAAAAACCCTTTTTTTTGTTAATTCTTTGTTGCCCATTGTTAAGATTCATTGGCCATCATGTCAAATAATTCAAACGCCTCCCTAGCTGACTTAGAACACAAAGATCCTCCAGTCGGAAGGGTGACCTTCTCCTTCAGAGTTCTGTGATGTGCATATTTGCATCCTCGTTCTACAGCCCATGAAAAGTAATTTCGAGCATACGATGCTTGATCTCGAAAGCAACGCCTTTCTCCTGTTCCGGATACACAATACAGCTCGGGACATCTTTTGCATTGGCTTCCAATGATTCTCTGAGTGGTCGCCATTGGTTCCTCCGAAAAATCAGCATACAAATAGTTTAGGAAAGTCCTCTGGAGGGAAGGTTGCCACGCCAAATTACTGTCCTTGCATCTCTACCTAAGTGTCCGTTCAGGTTTTGCATCGAACGGTTCAAGTGCTATCTCCTGTGGACGAGTTAACCATCTAAATTTTGCTCACTACGATGAGAAAATAAAAATAACGATTTAATAAAAAGCTACTTACGAAAATAATTAATCAAGAATATGACAAAATACAAATTATTTAAAAACAATTCCCGGCAGCAGCGCCAATATCTTCATAGGATTTTACCACCTGCGCAAAAGAAGTTAAAATCACACAAAATATTGAATTTGTAATTTAAAATAAGAAAAACGTTTTAATGAAAACAATTAAAAAGAAATCGGCAAACACATAAAAATTTGGAACAAATTGTAGCAACACACTGGTTTGGTGAAATAAGGGTAAAAAGACACTAAGGTTCGGTCGTCACCTTATTTTCAACACACAGGTTAGATGTAAGGTGTTATTTTCCTTTGCGGACAAATTGCGATTTTATGTGTGTGAAAGGGTCACACCCCATTCTTTTGGCAGCGATTTGATTTGTAGACAAAACACAATTTGACTTGTAGAAGAAAAAACTTCTCTTTTTTACCCATAACATAGTCTTTATTAGGCAAGGGTCACCACAAATTGCATCTTACTAAAAATGTGCATATGTTCGTGTGGGACATTTTATTAAAAATAGTTGATACTAGCATAGGTGCCCGCGCGTTGCTACGCGTTTTAAAACCATATTAAGCATGTAAATTTTGAAGAAAATGTAACCAATAGCATTACTTAATTAAAAATAAGAAACTACCAGATTCGTTTCACATCATCAACCTTTCTTTATATTATTACCTTGGGCTCTGAATCTGCTTTAGCCCGCTCCATAAGAGCAAGTCCACCCATGGACATTGCTCGGGGGACAGGGGAGAGGAAAGGGCCCGAGGCCTGGTGGACGCAGCTCCAGCCTTGGAGAGCCCGAGTGAGGGTGGGAGCCCGATAGAGGGTGGGGTGGGGAATCGACGGGCCTGGAGCCTGAGGCCCAAGCCTTATTTAATTTTTTTTGTGTCAGGCGCGTGCCCCTTACGCGCGCGTGGGGGCGCGTCAGCCGACACAAATCAGACGGATGGACCAGCGCTCAGTGACCGTTGGGAAACCACATCGCTTCCCACGGTCCGTTCGATCCCAACGACTCTTTAATATGAGCCGTCCGATTTAAAACGGTAATAAAAAAAAAACTGATTTAATATCAACCGTTCGATCTGAGATCAACGGTTGATATTAATCTGCTTTATAAATTTAAAAAAAATAGTTTTAAAATTAAGAAAAGTTACCGTTGTGACACGTGGCACAATCTGGAGTGTTGGAATTCAATTTTTTTAAATCCAACGGCAGAGATTAATTAGTTAAATAAAAATTTTAAAAAAAATTGTAAAAAATCCGAAAAAAATCTGAAAATTTTTGTAAAAAATTGATTTTACTTTTCTATAAATACCATTTCTTCTCCATCTACCTTACACCACAATTTCATATTTTCTCAACTACTTTCAATCAAATTCCTATCTTTCTCTCAAAGTTTCAATCCAATTTTTTTCCACAAAATGACTACTGATGCAGGTACGAATTGGTCGCTTCTTGAAGATGTTGCGTTGTGCACTAGCTGGGTTGAAGTTACTCATAGTTCGCTTACGGGTAATGAAATGCAGTTGCGACCGCCTCCAAAATGATTGATTTTGCTCATTTTCTATCCTCATATGCGCCTTGCCATGCACTTGGACAATTTTTCCACGTCCAGTGCATACAATCGATGCTTCCTATCATCCCAGGAAAACCTCGCATCTCAGCCTTCTTTAGAAGCCTTTGCAAGTCCATGTAAGTAGGTTTTCGGAGGTACTCTGCGGTGTACAAAGATTCGACTGCTCCGCAAAACCTCATCAGGGACTCAAGAATGGTTGATTTCCCCATCCTTGTTATCTCATCCACTTGGTCTGCAGACGCTCTATACGCAAGCATCCGTAACGCAGCAGTGATCTTTTGCTCAGGTAAGAGACCCATAGCACCACAAGCATATTTCTTTTGCACAAAGTAAGAATCATGGTTGCAAACATCAGTCATGATTCTGTTGAACAAATGTCGTTCCATTCTAAAACGACGTCTGAAGTACATATCATGAAATGCACTATTATGGACAAAGTAATCGTCCAACAGCTCTTCACCCCGTCGTTGCCTGCTTCTTTCAAGGTTTCTGGAACGGCTAGGCCTGCATATCTGAGCCACAGTTTGGACCACTCGACGAGAATGTGAGGCTCTAACCATTCTTGCTTCGTCATCTCTCCTTGTACGCTCATCTTCCTCTTCCATCTCGTTTTCGTCTATCTGAAGATTTAACAATCCTTCAGATTGGTTGAACAAGTCTTCCTCGTGCTGATCGATTTCCCACATCATCCTTGATGAAGAAGAAGACATTGTAAAAAAGAAGCAGAAACTATGAATAATGATAAAGATTTTGGTGATGAAGGAAGCATAAACTATGAATAATGATAGAGATCTTGAGAAAGTTGGTGTGAGATTTGTGAGGATTGATGGTGGATTATATGGACGATTTAGAAAGGATTGGCTTGTAGATATGGCCACGTGGCATGCCGTCATTCGTTAAAAATCTGATCGAAATCTATCCTCAAAGATTCTGAAAAGATAACGACACGTGGCACGATGACATTGGATAAAAATCTTATCGAAATCGATCTCCTATAATTATCTTTTCGGATAATGACACGTGGCGCAACGAGAACGATTTAAAATCTGATCGAAATCTATCCTCAAAGATTCTGAAAAGATAACGACACGTGGCACGATGACATTGGATAAAAATCTTATCGAATTCCATAAAAAAAATAATTGTTTTTTGAATAAAATGACACGTGGTGCAACAAAAACAATTTAAAAATTCTTATCCGAAATTACAAATAATTTTATTTTGTATTATTTAAACAAACAAAAAAAAATATTTTATTGCCTATTGCCAGGGGGGAGGGCTCCAAGGGTGGAGATGCAAATGTCAATTTACTGTTCATTAATGGCAGTTACTATTCATTAAAGGCAGTTACTGTTCAATAGGGTGGATTGAATAGTGAATTGCCAGGGGGGAGGGCTCCATGGGTGGAGTTGCTCTAATCTCCTAAATTTGTTTCTCTTCAGAAGCTGTTGACCCTAAAAACTACCAAGCCTACGTGGCGCGCAGGCCGAGTAACTAATAAGCTAACTATGTCCTTCGGTTGTGTGTGGGGCGTGCCAACTCGTCGGCCGAGGAGTAAAATTTGTTGATGTTGCGTTGGTTGCGCTGCTGACTTCTGCGTCTTGCGATTGCGGCCGAGGAAGGAACAATTCTCGGTCTTCGGGTTCTAGAGCCTGAAGACAAGGCTGCTAATTTGCGAAGTTCAATATCAAATTCGACTGTCAATGCCGAATGTAGTAACCTGGTAACACCTCACTTCGCCGAGAAGGCTAATGAGATAACCTCTGCCAATAAGGATTCGAAAATCCTTTTCGACCGAGACTTGGATAGGTAACCAGTCGGCCTCTTCGCAGTGCTGTTTATCCAAACTGAAGGTGCTCCGCGGTCGGCTGATTCTACGGCGATAGTGCTGTTTATCCAAACTGAAGATACCACCGGTTGCCTTCACAGTGCTGTTTATCCAAACTGAAGATGTGTTGGCGAAAAGGAAAATAAAAATCTCAAAGTTGTTGAGAGGTTTCGCGTAGAGCGAGGGTTTGCGCAGGGCAGATTTGTGTATTGAGTTGGAGAGCTCATTCCGTTGTTTGTAGCCTTGTATTTATAGCGACAGATCCTCCTTTGATCCAATTAAAACCTCACTCGGATTAGGACTCCTCATCCTGATCCAACCCTATCTCGACCAGTCCTACTTTCGTCAGGACTCTGAACCTGGCCTTTTGTCAAGCCACATCCGTCTCCACGCCAAGGCTCCTTGTTTTATCAGGATTCGACCTCTTTGCCTTTATCCAAATCACTCATCCTCCTAATAGGACTCGGCCAACCTGACTTTGCGGCCTATGGCGACTGGACGGCCCATAATATTTCTGGAAGAATACTGAGCCGAGAACAAACTTAGACTCGGCCCAATAATATAAATTTGGGTCCAAACATTGCCCCCCAGTTTCCTTGAGCTTCGGCCCGTAAGCCGAATGGTTAAGGAAATTAACGCAGTCGAAGAAATATATCGTCGAGGAACCCACTCCACAGCCTGACACGTCTTGAAAGAGACATCGACAAGTTGGCCGAGAAAAACCAAATGGGATCGAAGTCTTGAAGACCCCCGCCTACTGCGTCTTATGATACTCAGGATATCACGACCTAATAACACCATGGTTCTCTTGGCCCTATGGTTCGACGACAGGAGCCTCGGCAGCAATATATGATAACCCATAGTACACGAACGCCTTCATGATATATATATATATATATATATATAGACGGCAAGCCGAATGACCCCATGGACGATAGTACTAGCACTCGGCATGTGTGTTATATATTAATAACAGTGACTGAACCTTCTCAAGAGGGGCCTGTCGTGAATATCAACAAATGCAGGCCGAGGTTTAGAAATATTCTATTCGGCCACCACCGTATCACCTTCTTGATTCAATTGATGCCTCAAAAACCATGATCACCGAGAAGCAATCCATGATTCCTCATTCTTCTCTCTTCTGCACCAAGCGTCAGATTCCACCAAGTAGCTCATTTATATATGTGTCCTCGGCGAGATTAAAATTTTAACCACTGAAACTGTCGAAATGTACAACCCTTTTTTTTTTTTTTTTTTTTTTAACGAAAGAAAACGAAAGTAGTTGAACTATAAAAAGGAGGAGGCCAACGATGCTTTATTCCAAACCGAGATCTTAGGCCGAATAAAGAGTTTTCTTCAAATATTTTTGGCTTGACGAAATATTTTTCATTTTCAGCCGCCGAATGTGTGGAACAATTATTATGCCCCCCGGGCATAATTATTCCACCAATTTCGGCTTTTAACTCGAGCAACTTAGCCGAATGAGATTCCTCCATATCGGCTTTATCGCCAATAATCATATCGATTGGCGTGTTTTTTCCGGCTAGGCCTATGTCTCGGCCTTGTTCGTCATTGGAGCACTCTTCTGACGAATCATTTCCTGAGTTGATTTGTGGCTCAGAAACTTGAACTTTTTCTTCTAGGCCTACCACCCTCTCAGTCTCGACCGAGACAACAGGTGGCCTAGGTTCTTCTTTGGTCGTCTCAATAATTTGTTGAGGCCGAATTTTAATTGTGGTTGGAGCAAAAAATTGCTCCCCAGTCTTTTGAGCCAACCATTCGTCAAATGGAATTGATTTGAACCCAAAAGGCAATTTCTTATCGAGCCATTCATAATATCGAGCTCTATCTTCATTTAACCATCGATCTTGTAAGCTGTGATGAACCTTCACCTTTATCATTTGAGAGAAAGATTTTTGCCTTTCTTTATTTGCTTCAACGATCCGGTCAAGGCATTTTTGTTGGTCGACAATTTCCTTGAATAGGCCCCAAATCTCATCCTGATTGTGATCTTGATATATCATGTGAACTTCGTAGTTTTAGCACTGTGTCCCACTGGGCGTGCCAAAATGTTGACCCTAAAAACTACCAAGCCTACATGGCGCGCAGGCCGAGTAACTAATAAGCTAACTACGTCCTTCGGTTGTGTGCGGGGCGTGCCAACTCGTCGGTCAAGCTCGGCCGAGGAGTAAAATTTGTTGATGTTGCGTTGGTTGCGCTGCTGACTTCTGCGTCTTGCGATTGCGGCCGAGGAAGGAACAATTCTCGGTCTTCGGGTTCTAGAGCCTGAAGACAAGGCTGCTAATTTGCGAAGTTCAATATCAAATTCGACTGTCAATGCCGAATGTAGTAACCTGGTAACACCTCACTTCGCCGAGAAGGCTAATGAGATGACCTCTGCCAATAAGGATTCGAAAATCCTTCTTGACCGAGACTTGGATAGGTAACCAGTCGGCCTCTTCGCAATGCTGTTTATCCAAACTGAAGGTGTTCCGCGGTCGGCTGATTCTACGGCGATAGTGCTGTTTATCCAAACTGAAGATACCACCGGTTGCCTTCACAATGCTGTTTATCCAAACTGAAGATGTGTTGGCAAAAAGGAAAATAAAAATCTCAAGGTTGTTGAGAGGTTTCGCGTAGAGCGAGGGTTTGCGCAGGGCAGATTTGTGTGTTGAGTTGGAGAGCTCATTCCGTTGTTTGTAGCCTTGTATTTATAGTGACAGATCCTCCTTTGATCCAATTAAAACCTCACTCGGATTAGGACTCCTCATCCTGATCCAACCCTATCTCGACCAGTCCTACTTTCGTCAGGACTCTGAACCTGACCTTTTGTCAAGCCACATCCGTCTCCACGCCGAGACTCCTTGTTTTATCAAGATTCGACCTCTTTGCCTTTATCCAAATCACTCATCCTCCCAATAGGACTCGGCCAACCTGACTTGGCGGCCTATGGCGACTGGACGACCCATAATATTTCTGGAAGAATACTGAGCCGAGAAAAAACTTAGACTCGGCCCAATAATATAAATTTGGGTCCAAACAGAAGCGTACTCCAAAAGTTGAGCACTGACATATTTGTTCTTCAAGTGATCTCTGTGAGGCTCTACCAGCTCAAAAACTTGGCAGCCGAGCATGGATATACTGCCGGTAAGAATATAAAAGAACTCCAGTATGAGGGAAGGGAAGTTGTCTTTCGCAAATTTCCTGAAATGGGACATTTTTTTGTGGCAACGGTGGAATGACTGAGAATGAGAAGTCTCCTTTCTTTTTATATGGAAGATGATGACTTTAGGAAATTTGCGAAAGACAACTTCCCTTCCCACGGACCAGAGTTTCTTTATATTTTTACCAGTGGTATATCTATGCTCGGCTGCCAGGTTAGAAGTGTTGCATAATCACTTGGAGAACAAATCAGACATCACCCAACTTCTGAAGTATGCTTCTGAGGGGAAGCTGATAAGGGAAATTATGGAGCAGGTTGAAGCAGAATCGGAGCCCAAGATAGAAGGAAAGAAAGGTTGATGATGTGCTGTAATGGATGAATGATTGCACAAATGGAGAACAAGGCAACAACCTTCATTTTCCTTTTTGTCGGCTGCTCTCACATGGCATTCAAATGGGCTGCTGGGCTTATAATATTGAAAGGCTCAATAAGAATGAGTTATTAAACAAAAAGTAGACCAAAACCAGTGCTTGATTGTGTTTATGATCCCTCACTTCCATACCCCGAGAGGTTAAAACCGAAGGTCAAATTTGACGAATGTTTAAATCAACCTACCATTTTTGAATGATGTGTTGTTACAAACAAGAAGAAACATGTGAACTTTGAGAAAATGATTCTAACGGAACAATGCAGTGCAGTAAGCTACCACTGAAAAAGAAAAATCCAAGAAGTTTCACTATCTCTTGCATGTTGAGAATTATGATTTAAACGTGCTTTAAGTGATCTCGGTGCTAGTATTAATTTAATGCCTTATTTTGTTTTCAGTGATTGGGTCAATAAGAACTAAATCCTACATCGATTATCTTTCTGATCATTCTGTTGCAAATCATAGGGGTATAATTAAAGATTTAATCGTCAAAGTCGACAATTACTATGAACAGTCAGCTAGCAGCGACACGCCTAACTCTAATGATTTTGTCAGTTCTTCCGAGACACTCGATGAGCCTTTGATTGGGTCGTCATTTATTCCTCCTC
Source organism: Heteromeles arbutifolia (assembly GCA_024362995.1). Taxonomy (NCBI): domain Eukaryota; kingdom Viridiplantae; phylum Streptophyta; class Magnoliopsida; order Rosales; family Rosaceae; genus Heteromeles; species Heteromeles arbutifolia. The sequence goes on along the minus strand of JANCRC010000017.1, from coordinate 11,304,143 downwards.
ATCGACCATATACCCAACCGTTAATAGTGGACTTGACGAATTACTACGTCTGTTCCTATGGAAGGGTCTACCTCCGGTTATCGCGAAGAAGACTTGGAGCACTATGCCGACTGCATCCGAGCGTTGTGCATTACAAGTCCCCCAGGTTTGGTTGCAGGTGCCTAGTTAAAAGAGTTAAGACATTGGTATAATCCCTTTTAATGTCATCTTCTGAGCCTTGATTGGTTGAAAGGCCTTTTCTGCAGAGCTTTTTAAATCTGGCGTTCGGTTGCCTTTGCACCCTTTCCTTCATCGTGTCATAACCCACGCCGATTTTTCAAAGTCGACCCTTGCCTTGCCCTTATCCGACGTGTCTCGTGGTCTGTTATGAGTTTTCTAACTTAAATACAATTCCCCCTTTTTTCTTTGTAGTTGACTGGTCTAGGTAGATCCCCTTCTCTGAGGACGATGAGCTGCAGTTAGTGGTCATCACTTCTTTGTCTTCTAGAGAAATTTTCATTATTGTTATCCTAACTAATTCCTATTTACGAGCGGTCGACCTTCTAAGAAGTAAATTGCATGGTTTCTCAATACTTGTCCCCGATCTGAACGGACTCACTTCTACTTGTTCATTTCTAACTCTTTCGTACTTTGCCAAGCAGATTGTCTGCCGAGCTATAGGGACTAGGTCGGCAATAGTAGGTCAGGCGTTCAACTCAACAGTCACGACCCTCCTCCTCGGTCGATGTAGAGCACCATTTCAAGCGTTAGCAGGAATGGATCCTCGGGCAAGCGCCCAACTGGAAATGATTCAGAAGCCCCGGTTCCTAAAAGACTAGCAGTCGACGCCTTCGCTTGACATGCCTTGATCCCGGTGTCCTAAGGACAACGAGATGGCCACGGAGTATCTGTGAGTGGACCCCTTCTAAAGTGCATGATTTTACTATTAGAAATGCATACATAAAAATCATGATTTAATGGTTATGTTTTATGAAACGTTATTGAGTAAATTGGTTTTACGCTTTATGAATCATGCATTATCGAATTTACGTTCTTTGTAGTATATATGATTTATGATTATATACTATGAACATGAATTATGCTATGATGTTTAAGATATTGAGCTCTGATGAGATATATTTTGGAAAGATTATATTCAATGATTTTTGTGCCTATGAGCGGAAGATACTATATATGGCTTCGGCTGGGCGTTTGTAGATGGCTTCGGCTGGACGTTGGTAGATGGCTTCGGCCGGAAGATACTTATATATGATAGCACTATTTAAGCACACTATGATATATGTTTTATGAAGGATTTATAGCATGCTAGGGTTTTCGGAAAACCTATTACATATTATACTATTGAGTTTTCGTAAACTTTAGGGGTTAGTATGTTGATGAATAACTGTTTTAGTATTACATATACCAACTTGATCCACTCATGTTTTGTTTTGCTCCCCCTCAGGACATAGGAACAAGGCATACGATCCGAGCTACGAGGCTTTCCCCTACCAGTGATATCATGTCATCCTCTCTGTTTTTGACATCACTTGTAATAACGCTTTCTGTTACACCTTCCGCTTGTATTCTGAATTAGATGTACGCTTGGAACATGTCATGCATTATCACTATCATTTTATTGATGGCTGAATATTATTATATTATTTTGGTAAGGTTTGTATATGAATATTACATTGTGTAGTTCGCACGAAATTTATATGCATGTTTCACATGTTCTCGGCATATGCATTCATTAAATGGCTTGTGTCACCCTCAAGTGTCGACCAACACATGGCCATCCTGCTGTCCTCCAGACATCGGGATCGGGGTGTGTTAGTTTATCTAGTAGTTAACTCTTATGCATGTTTCTAAGCACAGTCACAGCAAGCAACAATTATAAAGTAAGTTTTCAGAAAGCATACCAGCGCAATTCCAATCAGTGGCGAAGCCACATAGGAGCGAAGGGGGGTGGCCGCCCCTCCGCTCATCGGAAAACAAAGGCAGGAGCGAGGCTTGAACCCCTCTGGTTCGGCCGAAAACTGGGAACCACGGTGGTTCTAACTGATCCCTGCGCAAGGGTTTTTTAATTTTTTTTCTTAAATCCAGACCAAACGACGTTGTTTTGGGCCTGGTAAAAAAAAAAAACTTTGTTTGGTAAACGGCGTCGTTTTTCATTGATCAAATAAAAAAATTAAACGAGGGAGGGACAATCCCTATCCCAATCCCACCCACCCCGTTTCAATTATTACCCCACCCTTTCCCAGATTAAAAATCCCATCCCCCCACCTTTACCCTCTTTTCCCACACGACAAAACCCCCCAAACTTCAATTTTCAAAATTGTCCCAAATCCCAGGATTGAACACAAGAAAGCACGGCAGCCACCCCGTTCTCCAGAAGCCACGCCAGCCGCTCCAATTGAGGTCAATTTTTAATTTTTTTTTGAATTTATGGTTATCGATTATAGATTATTCATATGAATACTATGATTATTGATTTTTTTTTTTTTGAAGTGCATGAAAGAGGATTCATACATTCTATGTATTATAGGAACTTGAATCACCCATGGTCTAGCGATAAAAATTGATTGCAATAACCACTATAAACCCTAATCAACTTACTCAATTTTTAATTGTTGTTTAGAATAAAAATTGAATTCTTGATTATTCATATGATTGTTGGTATTGATTAATTAAATTTGTGGTTTGATTAGATATACCCTATAGTCTACCCTAGCGTCGTGATGCATTTAGGAGAGACAACAAGAACAAATTCAGAAAGCTCTTCATCTTGGTAATCTTGAAACGGGTAAAGGGTTAAATAAAAAAAGTAGTCTCATCCGTCCATGTGATACACAGTGGAACTCGCATTATGGTACTATAGTTAGTATTATTGATAATGAGCCTATTATGCGACGTTTTCATGACATGAAACATCGCTGGTAACAACTGTAATTTATTTGTATTGATTAATTATGGAAGACATTACTATATAAAAAGATTCGGTTGTTGCCATTTTTATTTAACCTTGCACTCATATAAGTTCGCCCCTCCTCCCGAGAATTTCTGGCTTCGCCACTTATTCCAATGAAGCAGCAGTTATATATCCTCCAACTGAGATTCTTAAGATTGCTAAAAGATAAAACATAGAAAATGTCAGACATTTAAAAACTTACAAAGCATTTAAACTCGTCGAAGTGTTGGGAGTAGTGAAGATCAAATATAACCTATTTGTCCAATTTTCTATGCTAATTCCTAGGTAAGGATGTCAATTGTCAGTCAGAGTGCAATTTGGTTCAACATCTTAAGAGCCTAAAACTATGCGATGTTGATACTTGATTCAAATAAACAATTTTCTATATGCAAGGTTGATACTTGATTCAAATAAACAATTTTCTATATGCAAGGTTGCAAAGTCTACTCAATTAGTATGAGTTCTCAGCTACCTTGGTTGCCCTCAGGTCTGAAGACATGGTCAAACTTGAACTGCTTTTTAGTGGAGTCCGAACAGAACAAATGACCTGCAACCCATTGTCTAGGGAGGATTCCAATCCAACAACGGAACCTGATCCGCTTGAAATTTCAGTTTCATTCAAAGGTCTAAATCTGCAGAAAACTCGGATGTTGCCTTTAAGCTCAATCAGGTACTTCTTCTTTAAAAGTTCATGTCCAATACCTAGATATTCCGAAACAAACAATTACAGTCAAAGAGAGGAAGGAAAGTTAGAAAATACTTGTGAGTGATTAAAACAACAGGTTCACTCGAGGAATTCGTAGTGAGCTTGACTTCATCAGACAAGGCAGTATGCTCTCTCTTCAAGTCCTAAAGCATAAGAACAAAACCAAAAACGTTTAGTGAATTTGTCCAAAGACTCAAACAGAAAGAATATCCAAACGCTTCCAATCACTTTCTAAGCTTTCCTCAAAGCGACATTAACAAATCAGTGATCTTCTGCAAAACTGGAAGGACCATCTGACATGGAGAACCTTCTTGAGTTCCGTTCGACGTGCTACTCTCACCAATCAAATCAGAATCTCACTCGACGGGTTTGGTAGCAATATCTGGACTACATTCTGAAAATAATGATATAATCAGAGCCTGACTTCAACGACCCCCCAAAAATTCTCCATTTTCTTACAACTCAACTACTCAATTTCAATTCACAGTGTAACAGTTTAGTTGAAAAAAAATCCCAATTTCTTTTAGAAAATTAAAGATGAAAAAACCAAGAATTGCAGAAATTCTCCATTTTCTTACAACTCAACTACTCAATTTCAATTCAGTGTAACAGTTTAGTTGAAAAAAAAATCCCAATTTCTTATAGAAAATTAAAGATTCAAAAACCAAGAATTGCAGAAATTACCCACCCTTGTCGCTCACGTCACTGTCCAACTGGGTTGTAATCTTCTCTAGGGTTTTAACTGAAGAAAAAGAGGGGTGAATTCGAATCAGAAAATTTCCCAATTCTACATTTTCTAGCACTCGAAAATAAAATTAAAACTATAAGAAGCAGTAATAATCGAATCCGAACCTCTCAAATTCAACATTTTCTTGTAATTCAAAAAAATTAAAAGGGGGGCAAATTGAATAAAATAAAATAAAAGCACGAACCTGCGTCAGAGGTCGAAGAGGGCTTGGAGTCGTGATATGGAACGACGTCTTTGCAGTTTTGGGGAAACATCTCCAGGTGCTCGCTCGACCATTTAACAAGAAATTAAATCAAAAACAAGAAATAACTGGAGAGAGAGAGAGAGAGAGAGAGAGAGAGAGAGAGAGAGAGAGAGTACCTTCCATGGATTAGGATCACAGAAAGAATGCGAGTTCTAGAGAGAGAGAGAGAGAGAGAGAGAGAGGGTTGTGAATTTTGGCGAAAATCTCAGAGAGCTAGAGAGAGAGAGACCGTTAGTTTATAGGACCGGAGGGATTTGTGAGGGTAGGGTTCTGATTGCAACGAAGTTTGAATTGAGTGAATCTGAGCCGTCGGTTTAAATGGAAGGGAGCTCTTTCTTTCTAACGGCTATAAAATGTTTTCTCGTTGGACCACTTTGAAATGGCCCAATAGGCCCAGTCGGTGAGAAGGCAAAACGACGCTTAGTTTCACGTCGTCCGTTTAAAAGGATGCAACATTCACATCGTTTACCAGCAGAACTAATTGCGAAAAGTAATATTAGGAAGATCGACTTTTAAATTCAATTTTTGTAACCATATAACGTGATTATTAATGATTAAATTATTGCTTAAGAGTTGATTAACGTACTTATTTTCTAATGGTGACACATCATATGATTTGTAAATTTGATCTAAAAAATTAGTATGTCTAGCATTACTCAATTGCAAAATAAACCGTGAAGTGTGGTTTTACATAAACAATTAATGGGAACCTAATGAAATTATACACAAAAGTAGTTTGAATGGTTCACATTTTAAAACTTATTTTAATTTTTAACACTTTTACAAGTAACACAAAAATATTAAAAGTGATATTATATTTTTTATGATTTCTTTAAGAGCGATATTCTACTTTACAATAATGTGATAAAACGTTCTAATTTTCTCACATTAGTATCCTCAAATATAAAACGTAAGCTCCTCGCATGCTACATAAAGCGATTAACAAAAGCCTATGAAATTATACACCGTAGTAGTTTGAATGGTTGATATTTTTATCACTTTTTCAATTAAGACATAAAGATTGAAAGACCATATCCCTTCACGGAAATTATTTCCAGAACTTCAGGAGAATGTTAGCAACCTTCTCACTTACTTTCTTATTCAATATTTTCACTTCTACTTATGTCAAGTGGTATTCCACTAGCACGCAAACTAAAAAGTTAATTATTTTTTTATTGAAAAACTAAAATTTTAATTATACTAACAAAGGAAGAAAATAATTAAAATTATAGCTTTGAGTGCTAATAGAGCACACGTGACATTAAAAGAAATGAGAGAGTTGAAATGAGAACATAAGTGAGAATGTTGCTAGCATTTCTCAAAGTGCATTTTATAATTATTTCCAAATGTATAAAAGGTATTAATTCGCCCTTGAATGATTTTCTTCCTAATTTCTATAAAGATCATCACTCAAGAATCAAGTCAACCACAAAATGCTGCAATAGGAAGGGCCTCTCACAAATGTAAACAAACGATGCAATAATGCTGCAACACACTCGCGCGCAAATCCATCTCTCAGCCATCATCTCATTCATCGTTTGGTCATCGTCACCGCCACTACTTAATTTGCTACTCTAAATTTTTGGTCTGATTCTGACGTTTGTTTGCTCGATGATGATGATGATTTTTATGAATATGTGAATCATCGCATATTCACAATTATTGGAAATCAAAGGGATAACTCTAGTTTTTTCTATATGAAAAAATGTCAGGTAGGCCCAGGACCATTGTGGTCTGTTCATGGCTCCGCCCCTACCTGCTAGTGTCGACACTCATGGGCACTGTAACCTTTGCTGCTGGCTTCACTGTGTATTCGAGCTCGGGAAGCGACGAAGGCAAGTCAACTTTGGTGACAAATTGGCCATTCCAAACATTCCTGATATGCAACACCATAGCAATGTATAGCTCCATCACCGTCGCAACTGCCCTTCTATGGCCACAAACGGGTGATATGAGTTATGCTTGAGCAAAAGTTGGACTACCAGTATTAGGCGTAGCTCTTTCGCCGATGCTCGCGGCATCCATGGCTGGTGTTGCGTTGGTAACATGTAACCTTGCTTGGCTTGCCATATTCGTTGTGATCGCAGGTTCAATCTTCCTCGGCATTGTATTACTGTTGCTTGTTCCATTGATCATCCCGAATTCTTCCAAGCACTGTGTTACATGTGTCGTTTCGCTGTGTTTGCCATATGTTATTGAACGTATTTAAGTTTCGTTGTGTTTTCCATATGTTATTGAACGTATTTAAGTACGACAATGTATTTAAGTTTCGTTGTGGCATTCGAATTCGCTATCAATGCTATGGAAAATTACAAAGGCAAAGCACGTTGAGTAGGGTGTGAGAAAAACAAAGGATCTTTGCGAGTTCTTATGTAAAACGAAATGAGGTTTACGTTGTTACTCCAAAAATGCCATCCTGCATGTACTCCTTCATGTATATGTTCTTTTCGTTTTCATAAATGAAATACGTCAGACAACTTTGAAACGCTAATAACAAATCTCTAAATGTAATTTTGCATTAAATTAGTTTATGAATGCTTGAAATACAAAAGTACACTACTAAATTCAATTGAACAGTTCAATAATCTTGAGAAATATCACCGCCTCCGGAGCAAATTATGTACAAGGTTATATATTTGATCGTCTTATCGTTGGGGCTAGCTACTATTCTTGTGTATAAAAGGGTACAACATGGGAGAAGAGAGACTGATGGATAGAAATACGAATCACTGCTTCACGAGCGGCCTTGTGTTGTCCCACAGCCATTGACGAGCAGAACCCTCCACAAGAGGGGAGACCTGCGTAACCTTAAAAGTTAGTTCTAATATCTAAAACCGAATCCAGAACGACTTAATGATATTACCAAGATAAATTAACTCTATACCCACAAACACGCACACCCGACATGAGCTTTTTATTCAATATAGAGAACCCTCGAAAGAACAAATAGTTTTCTTGATCTGTACTAACCTTCTCCCAAACTTGTGAATGGTAATCATTAAGCCAATCAATCTCCGCAGCAGAAAGCAAAGATAAGTCGATCATTTTAGCCTGCATGGTAAAAACCGTATGAAAAGAAAACCATAGAAACCATCCCTTCTTTTAACAATAAATCACTAATATGAACTTGTTAGGGCAGATCCAACACCAAAGCCATGCTAAAAGTAAAAGCCAGTGTGAATAGGGGGATTGTTCGACTTCAAATTTGGTTTTCTTAGTCAAGGCAAACTAAAAGGTTTCGAGCACTAATGTATTGGTTAGGCACTCACTGAAAAAGGTCATGCTCGTAAGTCATAACCAATTGGACTACTAGGTAACCAAATGCATACCTGAATCGGGACAAATGTGAGTTTTTCAAATCCCAGGTAGCTAATTCCTCCAAAACGATTTGGTGTGTCAACTTCTTTCACAACAAGGAGATTCTGTATGAAGATGAATATGTGGAATAGTATGGAACAAGAGTGGAAGATAAATGAGCATAAAATCGTTCTAATTGTAGAGCAACAAGGAAAATTAGCATCAATATTACAAATACAATGTGCAGAGAGAGAAGGGAGGCGGGGGTACCTCAATCCGAATGCCAAAGGCATGGTCTTCATAATAGCCAGGTTCATTGCTAACAATCATGCCCTTCTGTAACGGAGTCATATTTCCAAATCGAAAGCTAATACCTTGAGGTCCCTCATGAACATTTAATGCAGCTCCCACACCATGCCCAGTTCCTACCACAGTTAAAGACAAAAGTAAAAATAACCGAGCTCATTTCAGAAAGGAAAAAATTTATGATAATTTGATAGAAATTCAAGGAAAATACCATGTCGATAATCCAGTCCTATCTTCCAAAGGGAAGATCGAGCAAATGCATCTAACACAAAACCAGGCATGTTTTCGGGGAATACTGCCTCATCAAGAGCTATATGACCCTGCAATTGCAAACTCTATCAGAAAACTCAAAGACAATCAGGGCATCAAATTAGTCAGTGTTAGGAGTAGAATGCTAAAGCACATTAATTATATACCTGCAAAACTCGGGTAAAGCATTCTTTTTGTCGTGAGGTAGGTTCACCAAAATGTACAGTCCTAGTTATGTCAGTTGTTCCATCAACATATTGACCTCCGCTATCCAATAGGAAGAGTTTCTTGTCATCCACAACACTACAACTATCTGGTTCTGCTCTGTAATGTATGACAGCACCATTTGCACCAGAACCTGGAATATTATAATTTACATTGTAAGGCGTTGAAGAAACCAGAAAAAGAACTACTAACTTCAAAAGAAGAAAGAAAAGCGGAATCCAATATCCAAGTAGTAAGCTTAGGAAATAAGAGCATGCTTATCTATGGCAATGAAGGTAAAAACCTCAAAGAACTATAGTATAAAAAAATGTAACAAAAATAAGGAAGTGGCATGCACCGCTTATGGTGTCAAAGCTTGTATCTAGGAAACCAGACCGCGCCGAACGAAATTCAAGAAGTTTTTCGGCAACCTCTACCTCAGTCAATTTCACGTTCTCGTTAATTTTCTCCTCCATCCAAACCCAAAACTGCACTAGAGCAGCAGCATCTCTGCACATCAAAAAAAGAAGGGAACCAAACCATGATATGCAAAGCAGACAAATATGATTATCAGCACAAAGTCAAGTTCAGAGGGAAGAAAAAATTACCTTAAATGACAACTCTGCATGCCTTCCAACTCAGAATCATTTTTAACTGCCTTTGCCAAAGAAACAGGGGACACTCTATATATTCCAGTCGGTCCTCCGGACCAACCATATGAGTCGTCACTCTTACCTTTTCTTTTACTTTCAAGGCTCTCATAATATCTTTCACAAGCAGAGTTAAAGGTGTTGACAATAGCAGCATTAAGAGAAGATATATCCATCCAAACTTTAGCCCCTTGTGTTGCCAGACTGAAAATGAAAAGTAGGTTTGCTATTATCGATGAAGGTCTGAGGAGACTGAGATGGTAACATAATACAAATTTCAAATAAAGCAATATGACAAATAGCCCGACTGGTACTGCCTACAAATCAGAGACCTCACCTTTCTACTTCAGAAAGAATGGAGTCATATGGCAACAATTCAATGCCTGCCTTCTTCAAGTGATCCATCACCTCTGTGCTCACTTTAGAAGTATCTATAAATAATTTTGCTTTATCAATCTCTACAATCAGATATGCATACATAACGGGTGAATGCGGAACATCACTTCCTCTCTGCAAAAGAAGTTTAGCACATCATTTGAATTAATAAATTAAACACAAAAGCAGGAATTTATGGATAAATTCAAATCATAATTTGAGGCCTCGTTTGGCAGCTCGGACAATAGCTGACAACCAGGGTTAGCATGTCTCTGCCAAAAAAATCTCACAGAGATGTTAAGAGGTATTACCAAGTTCAACAGCCAGGCAACTTCATCGAGCATAGATATAATTATCGCAGATGAACCAGCATCAGCAAGTTCCGACCTCAAAGACAACAACTTTGATGCTACATCTACACCAGCATACTTGAGATCATGTACTCTCACTGGTTTATTTGGAGGCTTCGGTCTTGATTCATTCCATACTTCATCCACGAGATTTTTATCATACAGGAAAACCAACTCATGGTTCTTCTTTGCAATACCTTGTTTCAATTCTTCTGCAGCCTCAGAAGAAAACAGAAACTGCTCCCTTCACCATATGATGGAGAAGGTGGCATTATAAATAAAGCAAGTATGATAAATGGAAAATAAAATTAATAATTAAAGATGCTAATTGTAATTCAGAGGATAAAAATGAAAATCAGAGAGGCAGTTAAATTCCACATTTCAAAAATTAGTAGTTCAACAAGTAAAAAAAACAGTAGTGTTCGTTAGTGATAAAAACTTATGAAAAGACATGTTGAAGATCAATTTAAAGAGGATAAGTATTGCTCACAGGATCGATGCCAACTCTCCCACCAGGAGCCAAAACATTATTCAACCATTCAATAGTCGTAGGAACTCCTAGAGAACCTGCCCGCATGAGAATCCAACTAGAGCTCAGCTGCTTTTCAGCCTAATAGTAGGAAAGAGTAAAAGCTGTCAAGAATCACACCTCAGCCCAGATGATGCACAAAGAGACACCACTCTCCCAACCGCAAACCAAAAACAAAACTCTAAAGAATTGAGTTATACAATGTGCAGATAGAAAAAAACATAGTAACGCAAGAGACCATCATAACAACAAGCATCAAAATGATGTTTTATCTTTACATACCTGAAGAAAGTAGCGCCCATCTGTCCAAAGAGCAGCTTTATCCTTTGTGACGACAGCAGTTCCAGCACTTCCTGTGAACCCCGAAATAAAGGTCCTCCTCATATAACATTCAGCAATGAACTCACTCTGCAGAAAAAACAGGAAACATAGTATATAAGAACTCAAAGCCACTCTAGCTATATGCCAAATGAACATAAGATCCAGCAGCTAAGACTGTTTGGTTCTTGTAATACATAGGAACTAGGAAGTGAAACAAAGCAATAAATAATGTCGAAGCTCTTAGATACGCCTACAGGCGAAAAGAACTACAGCATTTTCCTTCTGTTTTACTCATAACTCCCAATATAGCAAACAAAAGAAAAACTTCAATGAAATTTTAATTTTACAATCGAAATGCTTCAACCAGTAAAAACCCACTTGAATAGTTCACACAAAACAAAGCACACCATACCAATCAAACTACAATTGTATAGAAAATAAATGTACAAGTAAAATTGAAACAAAAAGCAACAAACTTGCAAATATTAGCTCCAAAAAAATCAAAACCCAGTTAAATTCCACATAAAACACACAATCCGAGAAAAAAATCCAAAATTCAATGGACAAAAACTATAAAATTGAAACAAAACAACAATATGCAAGATATTAGCTCCAAAATAATCAAAACCCAGTTAAATTCTACATACAACACACAATCTAAAAAAAATCCAAAATTCAGAAATAAAAAAGCTCGTAATTCGTAGTATAATAGCTCAAGCCAAACAAAGCACAAAAAAATTCTACAGCCATTAAATTCCCCATGAACAGTAAAACCTCAAATTAAACCCAAAAAGCAACGAAATTTAACCTGGTGAGCATCCTGAGAAGGAATGATATAGGCGTCGATGCCGACGCCGGGCTTCGAGAAGAGCTGGCGGAGGGCGCGTAGCTTCTCGTCGGAAGAATCCGAACTGGATCGCTTGTTTCGGAGCTCCGACGAAGGCTTGGCGGAGATGGAGGTGCAATTTCGGATCATCAAGACCGGAGCTTCTGGAGAAATAGTGAAAATTTTGGGGCGGGACTTAGAATTGTGGAAAATGGGGAGCGAGAGGGGAAGGAAGCGGCGGAAATATTGAGAGCGGGCGGAGGGAAAGGAGAGAGGGCGCGCTGCCTGTGATGACAGTGAGTGCATCGTAGCAAAACTCTTGAGAGAGAGAAGGAAAGAGTTGTTGAAAGAACAGCGTCAGCTATCAGTCACCACACAGATAAGAGGGAAGAAGATGCGATTTACAACGACTTGTCGTTTCTTGCCTCTCAGTAATAGTTGTTTAATTTTAATTCAATTGGAGTAATGATCTTTCAAAAAAAAAAAAAATATATATATATATATATATATATATATAAATGATCATTGATTCTTTAACACATTAAAACGTGCAATTATGATCTTTTTTGTCAACTCCATTAAAACTTTCCTAAAATGAGTCACGTGAGACTGAATTAAATGACAAATATAAAAACTAGATGAGAAAAATAGCAATGGTCTCTCAATTTTAAGTTTTTAACCCATTAAAAAAAAAACTAATGAAAAGTCCAAAAAAACTTCTCTTTTAACGAAAAGCCATTTTTAAATGTATAGTGAATAGTGTCAGGTAAAGGTAAAAAAATGATTTTTCGTTAAAAATGAATAGTACCGGGAGTGTTTCGTTAAAACTCATTTAAAATGAGGTTTAATGAAAAGGGTTTGGGCCAATAAATATTTAACCAAAAACCATCTCAAAATATTATTTAACCAAAAAGGCTCAAAGTTTAATAAAAAATCATCCACAAAAAAAGAAAAAAGAAGTCAAGCGTCTGAACCAAAATCCTTCGAGGGGCAGAAACCAAGAAGTTCAAGCATGAACAACGTCCAGCGGCAGAGCTTCTTCCATGGGTGATAAACTTTTCGCATCGCAAAATCAAAATCCTATAATCTTCATCCCCGCACGTGCTTCCTCCCTCTATCTATCTCTCTCTCCTTGAGTTTTTTTTCCAGCCACAAAAGAAACCTTAATTTGACCACCAAGAACCTTTACGCAGGACAAACCTTATAAAGGCATACGTACTCCATTTATTCATTTGGATTTGAATTGTATATCGAAACCCTAGAATTTTGTGGCTATATATAGCAAAGTCCTTTTAGAAAAGCTTGAAAGAGAATTCAAATTTTCCAACGACGGTGCAAAATTCGAATCATAATGGTTTAAGTTTATTAGTTAATCTACCATTACATTAATTTGAAGGCATTTATTTTGAGGACCTCACAGGTTCTCAAAATGCAGACTTTAAGTGAACAACAAATTTACATTATTTTATACATGTCAATTTAATTTAGAATTCAAGCCATTAATATTTGACTCCTTCCTTAATCATGATAGATTAGCACATTTGGGTCTTAGTCTCATCATTTTTCTTTCTATAAAATGTATAGAAAGAATCAAAACATAAAACTGTTTTTGGAAAAAAATTCAGATACAGTGTTTGTTTTGTCTGTGCACAAACAAACACTGTATCTGGAAAAAAAAAATTAAAATCCAGAAATAGTGACTTAAATTCCAGAAACAGTCTATGCTTTAACCTTTGACTGTTTCTTTTCTTTCATGCATCAGTTGATTATATTTAATAAATAGAGTGTTTATTTTGCTTTGAATCCAGATATAGTGAATTTCACTATTTCTTTTCTAGTTTACATTTAAGAAACAGTGTGTCTATTTCATTTAAATCCAGAAACAGTGACTTAGATTCTAGAAACAGTGTTACTTAAAATAAAAAAACTGTTTATTTTTACAGTCCAGAAACAGTGACCTGTCGTTATTATTGAATAACATGCAGATCTTAAATTTATTTTCTGTAGAAACAAACGATGAACTCCACTGATGAAGAAAAATTAAAAAACAGTACCTCGAATACATTATGAATAATAACGACGATCACATTTTAACAAAATAATACAAAATATAAATTAAATAACATGAGGATCTATATTTTTGTTTCAAAGAAAAAGAAGAAGGTCTGCAAAACAACGATGAACTCAATTAACGACGAAAATCTGGAACTCAACCTAAAAAAGTTAGGGGGTAAAATCGACAAATCATAATTTATTATAGTTGGCCATTTTTAGTTGGACTGCTTTAATATATGCCTTATACTAATCATTAAACAAAACTTATAATATCATTTTTTTTATTAAAACTAAAACTTTTCAAGTCTTTTTCATTAGTTTTCCTTTAAAAAAATAGTAAATTACATTTTACCCCCTCATGTTTGGGCTTGATTTTAATTCATTACAACATCTTTAAAACATTTCAATTTCATACATTTACTATCATTTTATTTCAATTTCATACATTTGTTAGAAAATCCGTTAGGTAAACCGTTAAGTGATGACGTGACAAATGATGTGGCTGTCAAATTTGTGCCATGTGGCAAAAAAAAATTTATACATTTAAAATATTATAATAATTTACCCTACTTTAAAATAAATATATAAAAAAAAATCCATCTTCTTCCCCGTGCCCTTCCCCTTCTCTGCAATCCAAACACCTCATCCCACCCCACCCCCACCTCCCCCGCAACCCCCCACCCCACCCCACCCAAAACCAACCCGTATCCTACCTCATCACCCAAAACCAGAACCACTCCCCCACTGCCGTCCTTTCCTCCTCCATCTTCTATTTGAGCTCTATTTTAAAATTCCTCCCCGAATCGACCCTGACAACCACAAAAAGCACCCGCAATAAAGGTTATAAAACCTCAGATCCCATGCCAGAATGAGATTCGGGAGATGATGGAGGAGGTCCGGCGGAGCATGCTGTTCGTCTCGTCGAAGGAGAAGAAGGCGTGTACGAACGAGCGGGAGGAGGACAGCGCGCTGTCGTCGGAGGAGATGGAGTCGTTGAGGTCGGTGTGGCGATGATAGAGGAGGACGACGAAAGATGGGTGCGTGTTGCACACCAGGTCTTGAGGATCAGAGAGGAGGACTCGCATCTCAGTGAGAGTACGATGTCCATCCTGCCAGAGGCGATACGACGACGGATTACGGATGCGAGGCCTAGCATTGCGGAGCCAATGGAGGTGAGGTAGCCGGCGTCTCTGTGGGATCTGAGGAGGAGGGCTCCATTTTTATGGGTGTGAGTTCTTCTGGGCGTCGGCTGTGGAGAGAGAGGATAGAGGGATGGAGGTGGGTCGGCGGAGGGGGGAAAGATGGGTTCTGGGGATTTTTCTTTTATAATTTTTATAATAATTTTTCTTTAATTAATTATTTTTAAATGTATAAAAAATTATTATTTTTTACCACGTGACATAAATTTAGCAACCACATGGCACAAATATGTCAACCACATCAGCTCTTAACGGATCAATGGATGAAAAATGTAACGGATGTACTATATTGAAATAAAATAGTAGATGAGGTATGAAAGTGAAAGTTTTTAAAAATGTTGTAATGAATTGAAATCGGGCCCAAACCTAAGGTGGTAAAATGTAATTTACCCTTAAAAAAATGGTTTAACTTTAATCTAATTGTACGAAATTGACGAAAATGATTATAACAAACTATCAATAATCATGTATTTTTAATTGCGGAATTATTGTTCAATTGAGTTAAAATTAACGGAAAATTTTCTCTTATTTCTAACAAGCATTTTCTCTCGCTTTACTTTTCAGTTCTACTCCGCAGATCAAAAACCAACCCGGAAAGCTTCCAATTTTCTTCAATGGTGACCATCACAGAGGAAGACGAAGACCAACACCGTCGAGACCCGAAACCGAAGCGGTCGTCGCCAGAAGAGATCAAGTCAACTCCACCACCAAAACCCACATCGCCGACGCCAAAACCACCGCAAAACGCCCAAAATCCATTTGCTTTTTGGTTCTACTTCACTCTCATAGTCTCTCTCGTCACCATCTTCTTCATTTCTCTCTCCTCTCTCTCTCCACAGGACCCAAAGTCTTGGTTTTTGAGCCTTCCCGCCGCTCTCCGTCAGCACTACTCGAAGGGTCGCACCATAAAGGTACAAACTCATCCGAATCAAAACCCGGTTGAAGTTTTTTATACTGAGAAAGGTTCTGTAGGATCGGAAAATGTAGTTATTGTTCATGGCCTGGGGCTTAGTTCTTACTCGTTTCGAAAAGTTGTTGAATCTTTGCGGTCCAAAGTGGCTCGTGCGGTTGCGTTTGATTTGCCTGGAAACGGGTTTTCGGACAAATCGGTGGTGGAGTTTGGAGAGGGGGAAAGTGGGATTTTAGGGAGATTTTGGAATGTGTATGGTGAAATTCAGGAAAAGGGCTTGTTTTGGGCATTTGATCAGATAATTGAAACAGGGCAGATTCCATATGAAGAAATCGAAGCTCGGGTTTCGAAGCAGAAGGTTGTGAGGCCAATTGAAATGGGTCCTGATGAGATTGGTAAGGTGTTGGGGCAGGTAATTGAGACGACGGGTTTGGCCCCTGTGCATTTGGTGTTGCATGATTCAGCTTTGGGGATGGTTGCAAATTGGGTTTTGGAAAATGCGGGATCGGTGAGGAGTGTAACGCTCATTGATACCTCACCCAGATCGACAGGTGCTTTGCCTTTGTGGGTTTTTGGAGTGCCAATGATTAGGGAGTTTGTGCTGAGGTTTTCACATGCTTATACTTGGTTGATTAGGTTGAGTTGCTCTAGGGGGACTGATGTTTCGGATGTCGATGCGCATAGACTTCTTTTGAAGGGTAGGGATGGGACAAGAGCCATTGTTGGAATGGGAAAGAAGTTGAATCATAGCTTTGATATAGCAGAGTGGGGCGGCTCGGATGGATTGAAAGGTGTGCCAATGCAGGTGCTTTGGTCTAGCAGTTGGTCCAAGGAATGGAGTGACGAGGGAAACCGTGTTGCAAGTGCACTTCCACAGGCAAATTTTGTCACGCATTCCGGTGGGCGGTGGCCTCAGGTGAGGATTCGATATATTTATGAACTACCGCTTGATTTTCTTGTATGTGATAAGACCGAAAATCTCAATATTTAGGATAAATTTGGCTAGGTCTTGGTTTCCTTACAATAATACTTTTACAAATTCTAAATGGTAGAAAAATATGAAATTCATATAGCAATTAAACTTGTGTCTGGTGAACACTAGACAATGTCTCTGTTGTATTCTGAAATTGTCTTTGTACTGCATGTAAGTAGACTTATACGACTTCAAATTGCGATAGAAGATTAGGATCTAACGGTATATTCAGGGAAGAGCATCAGTTGCTGGGTGGACGAGGCTAGGTTTTGGATGGCTAGCCTTGATTTAAAATCAATGTAAACAGATATTTCCTGCTTGAAAATGTAGAATACGTGAAGCGGTTTGTAAGTCAAAAGCTGGCGGTTGGTTTATGGCAACATTAAAATGCTTCTGCTTCTAAGTCTTGAATCTATAGCATTGACTATACAGAATATGTAATATAGTTACAACTTATAAAGCTAGCTATTATTTTGAAAATTCAGGATTAGACTGAATTCAATGGCGTAACAATGTTTGGACTTAACTACAAATCTATGATTAAAAAGAATGTTGACGAATTTCATCTCAACGATACGCAGTGTATTTGGATTAACATTCGGTATGATGCTATTAACGCACTCAAAATACCAAATGATGTTTCCTACTTTAAAGCTAAAGAGTTTGATTTTAATTTCCATTTTTATGGGTCAACTTCGAATTGTGTTGAACAACATGGCAAGTAGTTAAAGAAATTCCTCTGTTGCAAAGTCTTCTCACTCATCGGTTGTGGAAGTTCCATTAAGCTGTTGTGTTTCTTTGGCTGATGTAGGAGGACGCAGCTGACGAGGTAGCTGAAAAGATTGCTTATTTCATATCCTCATTGCCTGCTACTGTCAGAAAGGTTGAGGAAGAGCCGATCCCCGAGCATATTCAGAAGATGCTTGATGAAGCAAAAAGTAGTGATCATCATCACCATGACCATGGTGATGGGCACCACCACCATCAGAGTCACGGAGCTAGTTATCCAGATGCGTACGGTCTTGGCCATGGTCATGGATGGGCAAGTTGATGAGTTTTATTTTGTTTTCAACTTTTTCCCAAGTCAGCATGCAGTTGAGGTAGAAATTCGATTTTAGGCCACTGGATCGATCCGTTTGCTCCATCAACACTCGGAAAATTTTATCTACTGTACAAGATTCATCGATGAAGGCGGATGTTCTGTTGAATCTTTGAAGCTGTGATGTATTGTATTTTGTATTCTAAATTTAAGAAAGGAAGCTGGTTGATATACTATTTTTTTAGGTATGTAGTAAGACCTCACATTTGCAGATTTATAGTGTCTTTTACTGATTCCTCTCTCCCATATAATTTTCGTTTTGCCATTCCTTCTTTTCCCATTTAGATTTTCCTCCACTTTATATAATGAGCAAAGTATAGGATTTTTGGTCCTTGTAATCTGGTTGAAAGGATTTGGATCCTCTCCTGAGCAAGGGAGACAGATCCTCCTGATCCAAACACACGGACCGTTGGATTTTGATCTAACGGCTACAAACAGTGAACCCTTCTAAAAGTTATAATAATTGTAGCCGTTGGATCAAAAACCAACTGTCCGTGTGCATGAGGCTTAGTCTCCTTTGCTTAGGAGAGGATCCAAATCCCTGGTTGAAGGGTCACTTAAAAAAAAAAACAAAACAAAACTTAAACACAATATTACAAAGAAAATTCACATCTGCACCTTAGATAACTGTTAGACAGTTTAGGCGGACGCCTAAGATAAGCGTTATTTTTTAATTTTCAAACGCCTAAGAATTAATCGAGCGGTGGTCAGATTTTTAGAACTCGACTGTGGGTGGTTAGTAAATTTATAATTTTGTAAAATATATTTCATACAAACAATTATAATAATAATTAAAACAAGGAAAATTTAATAAAATAAAAAACAAGCCTAAATAAAATTTTATCAGTTAAAAAAACAAATAATAAATATGGCAGAGGCTGGTTCTGTTTTATTGACCGAAACTAATTTGAACTCTCTCTCTCCCCCAAACGACAATGGGTTGCTGCGGAGACGAAGAAAACGACGACGACATCCACAATCCTCTCAACGCCGGCGCCGACACCACCTCCACCCAAACCCTCGGCGAATACTCCGACTCTACCACCACCATATCCCCGATGAACTCTCACTTCTCGGCCTTGACTTGCCGCGACACCCTCCGCCTCATCTTCGAGAAGCTCCCGATTCCCGACCTCGCTCGCTCAAGCTGTGTCTGCCGAGTCTGGAGCTCCATCGCCTCCGATCAGGAGATCGTCGATAAAGCCTTCAAGTCCCCTTGGAATCTGAAGGAGGTGATTGGAAAGCCCTCGTCTTTAAGCTTCTGGAGGGACAATTCGATCGGAAAATTCGCCATCTCGCACCGGATTGTCCGCGGCGACAGCGTCGCCAGCCTCGCCGTCAAGTATTCCGTTCAGGTACGCATGCCTTTTGGTTCTTATCATCTGTTTGATTGCCGAGAAAATGAAAATGCAAAACACTTTTAGGCCTGTTTGGGACTGCTTATGTACGAAGCACGACTTAGAAGTGCTTTTATTGAAGGAAAAAAAAGTCGAAATATTTGTTGAAAATGCTTCTTGGAAAAGCAACTGGAAGTGCTTTTAAGCCCAAACGTAGTCTTATTTCGATTCCTTTCAGGTGATGGACATAAAACGATTGAACAACATGATGAGCGAGCACGGAATATACTCACGGGAGAGATTGCTGATTCCGATCAGCAACGCGGAGATGCTTTCGGAGGCAACCTGCTATGTAGAAGTGGATAATTATGCAAAGAGAGAAGTGGCTGTGTTGTATTTGGAAGGTGGCCCCGACCCGAAAACCATCGGCAGCAGCAGCTCTTCATGCTCTGTTCTGCAGACCAAGAAAAGAGTGGTTGAATCACTGAGGAGAAGTCTGCAAGTAGATGATGCAACTGTGAACTACTACTTGTCCATTGCCGACGGCGATCCAAGAGCTGCAATCTCTCAGTTCTCCCAGGACCTTAGGTGGGAGAGCCACACTCACCTCGGCTTTGCTTAGGGCTCATCCGGGACTGCTTCTGTCATAAGCGCTTCTGCCAGAAGCGCTTTCGCCAAGTGAATGTCAACTTGTAATGCTTGTTCTATCAGCCAATGAATCAAATTCAAATGTGTGCAAGTCCTGTTATTTGTAATTGAAATATTGGCACAAAGCCTTTGGATTTAAATAGAGAATCTTGTTCGTTTTTTGATTAGCAACTGTCGTTCATGAAATTTGAACTCAGAATCTCCTCCAACAAAGTGGAGACTAGACTTTATTCCATTGCATTTCCCAGAATGGGCAGATTTCTCAGATACAAAGGTAGATCGAGATCGCCGATAAATGCACAGATAAACTTCCCCCTACTACATGTAGATGCTTCTACGGGTTTACCCATGTTTCATTTCATGTTTTATATATACAAACTGAAACAGAGATAAACGGGTGGAAGCTACGGGAGAAGTAATCACGGCAGATACAAAAATTTCTGCGCTAAACTCCGATGATGTGAATACCGGAAAAGGGAAAGAAAACAAAAATAATCAAACCGGAACAGCCTTCGGAAAATTCAATCAGAGGCTTGGCTGCATCCGGCACTACTTTTATGTTTGGATGAATGCAGACTGCTGGACAATGCAGTCAACTCCTTTTCATGTTCTTCCTTGAGAACGCTTTGTGCACTTGCCGTCACAATCTTGAGGAAGAAGTTCACGAGCATGAGCCACACAACTGTGTTCCAAATCGAACTAAATGATAAGTCCCACTTTTTCTCCTGAAAGCAGAAAATGGGGCAAAACATATGTTAAAGGACAAGCATAGTCGTTTATTAAGTACTCGATACAAAAGTACAAAAATCCTCAGGTTCAGTAACATGTATACAGAATTCAATTTACCAACTAGCTAATAGATTATGTTTCCCCACTTTCGATACTAAAGCCGAAATTCAGAAAACACTACCTTGTTGTTTGAGGAGACTGGAGGTGAGGCGTGTACATACTTGTCTTTCACAGTATGTAGTTTGCTGATGAGGTCGGGCACAACCAAACCAAATCCAGGGAAAAAGCCAAACAACCAAATCAATTTATTTTCTACCAAGTCTAGAAGCTCATTGTTGCAAACTGAGATGATGAAAACTGTCTGCAATTACAGGGCAACATAACCACTTCAATATATGTAAACTCGTGCATTGTTCAATGCAAGGAACTTTAAAATAGTAAACTAGGAACCTCGATAAGCATGTTCTGGAGAAATAAAATCAAAACCGTGTTTAAACATCTGATTGGATGGAGCAGGATCCAATCCGTGATGCGCGGATTTCTTAGAAACAGTTCTTAGAACTCACTGTAAATGAAGCAAAACACCTCAAAATATTAAGAGAAAATCTGTGCCAGTATGAGTTTACAAGCTAGCAAACCTGTATGTGAGTTTTAATAAATGCCTTTCCAATCAATGTTGCTAGAAAGAACGTCCAAAACCGAATGCCAAATTGTCCACACAATATACCAGCAAGGTCAAATAGAGGGTTGGGCACCTGAAAATTATTTTGGAGAAGCACCTTAAGATGTCTTAAAACTGATTTTACGAAAAAAATAAAAAAGAGAAGTATAGTGCACTGCAAAAGGGAATTAAGTGCAACATGTGTTCAAAGAATGTTGCAACACCACGGGTATAATTAGCATTAAGAAAGAAAAATTACCGAAGCAAGAACTAATATAGTTAAAAAGTTCAGATATTGTGTATGCGAAAGAAGCCATGATTTCATCCGGTTGAGGCGGTTAGCTACCATTCCACTATCTTCAGTTGAGGAAGAATCCAACTCTTTCATGACTTCCAACTTTTGACCAGATATACTAGCTGCACTTAAGAAAGAGAGATTCAAAATTTTGTTCATGGAAAAATTAGTGATTTGAAACTTCTAAACTATCCAACTCACTCACCCTTACAGTATGTAATCATGTTAAACAATCAGGAAAATGATCCAGACTTATAAAGGGCCAAGAAAGAAGTACCAAATTTTTTTTCTAAAGGTGACTAGTAACCATATCTTCTTGTTATGCATAGATGTAAATAAGCATATAGATTATTGTGTCGATAAAACTAGACTAGATGAGGTTTTTTGAACAGGTTGTTCCTGACTAGAAACTGTTTACTACAACTTAACAAAGGTTACAGAGCTGATCGAGAACATACCTAAATAGTGAGTGTAAGAACATAGATTGTTGTTTGTACTTACCAGCTCTTGATATGAAATACGGAGGAAGCTCTCCCAGTGCAGTTCCGACTCCCCATAGAATAGCCTCTAGCTGAACCTGAGGCAAAATGCTGCTAAGAGGAACCCTTGAACCGTGCTGTGATAAGAATAGGGGGGCGCCATATTCAGAGCATTCTCTGTCCACCCATGATGGACCACTTCTCCATTGAATGGTGTCATAGGGGGCACCTTTTATGTCAACTCTGCCACAGTCCACGGCTTTCATGGTAAAAAGAGCTATATGAGGCCCCAAATACAGCACAAACGTGTGCAAACCAGATCCTGCATAGAATAGCGATATAACAAAAACATTCAGAGTTGTGTTCAGAAGTGTATTCTTCCCTACAACATAATTTAAGAAGAAAATGATTTGCTTGTATCATTATGAATTGTTACTTATGCATTTTAGTTTAGTTTGTAAAGCAAGTAAGATTCCATAGGAGAATTTGGAACCAGGTCAAATCCATCGACCAGGAAGTCACAGTTTCATGCTATTCGGAATATAACTCATACTTACCAAGACCAATTGATGATGCTACACCAAGAGCCATCCACCAGACACCAAACTGGAGATAACGAATAAGCTCCCAAACATGCTGCATTGCGATCAATCATAAAATCAATAAAATCCAAAAGTAATCAACATTACGAAAAAAACATGCCCAATTATGCAAATACAAGCAACACTCAACGGGAAATCTTTATCTCAACAACTTAGACAAACAAAATTAGGTAATCCAAATCAATGAAATATCGGTTACTCTAACTAAAAACCAAAATGCACCTACACAAAAATGTCTCCCGCGAAGTTAATTACCTCTTGTTGCGGTCCACCAATTGTCATAGTAATCACTCCTATACCTCCTGCTAACATAATTAGAAGCACAAACCAACCACCTTTCGCCATGAACCGCCGAACATATTGGCCAACAGCCAAATTGAAATACTTTAACGTCTTTAGCGGCTGCATTGTAAGTGTTAACCTTTCTAGTTCCCGGTGATGCTTCAAACGGAGTCCTGCGAAATTAAAAGATCAGAGCACATGCATTGGAATTCATAATTAATCAAAGCTCTGCTAAGTAAAAATTACATACAACCCTCAAATATGCAATCTGAAAATAGAAAACAAATTGAACTACTTTCCTCTATTGGATTTGATTAAACATTTTAAAAGTTTAAATGCTGAAACTTTTTGTTTTCATTTACCTACCATGAATGTTTAATTTCCCTTTTTATTTAAAAAAATAAAAAGATTGAAACTTTCTGTTTCCATTTGATTTCCCCTTTCGTAATTAGCTCAGCTGAATAGCTCCCCATCTTATAACTAAAAAAATCAAACAAAATTATTAAAAATAAAATTAGTTTATTCATATCATTTTTGCTTCCGAAAATTTAAAATTGCACACGCCCACAATGTGATTGTGTAATTGCAGAGAAAATTGGAAAAAAAAAACATTTGATGAAGCTTGCGAATTAACTCACCGGAGATGGTGGAATCCGTGGAATTCGACGAGGCTGCGTCGGTGGGATCCATTCAGAAACCCTAAAAACTGAATCGGGACGTGCGATTTGGGATATTTGGATTGGAAATTAGGGATTCGTAGAGAGAGAATCCGAAGAGCGCGAAAGTTGGAATCAGTCTGCTGGGGACGGGGAGAGAGAGAGAGAGAGAGAGAGAGAGAGAGAGAGAGAGAGAGAGAGCACGGTTTTGCGTGGCAAAACTCGGCCAAGAAGCCGGGGTCGTTGGAGACTTGTAATAATTTGGTGCGGCGGAGAGCATGTGGAATTGTTCTGAACAGCTCTTAGAAAGTGCCACGTATAGTGTAGTTCTGACTTGGTTCAAAATCAGTTTCTTCCGTTATGCTGACTTGGACAGTCGTGACAAGTACATCATTTGATTATTTGTTGATTGATCCCCAATGTGATATGAAGAAGAAACATGATTTTGAGGGACTAAGTTGGGATTGCCATTTTTTTTTTTTTTTTTTTAAAGCGTCTTCTTAAAAACATTGGGTCTAAAATTGTATTTGTTAAAAGGCAAAAAAAAAAAAATTAAAAAAATTACAGGTCTAAAACAATACAAAACAAAAGCATCTTCAACCAAATTTCTCAAAAAACGCGTTTTCATAGGAGCAACTGAACAATACCAATTATTGCAACTTTCCGGATAATATGAATTTCTTAACTGCCCTAGAGAGTTTACTTGTAAGAAATTTGATATGGAGCCTGGAGAGGGCATTCATAGTCTTCGATTAGTTTTTCTTAGCAACATAGAGTTGCAGGCGTTGCCTCAGCCCCTGGTGGCTGCCAGAACTCACTGTTTTTTTCAGTGTTTCATTGTTTGAAGCTAGTGATACTTTCGAAATGGCTGCCAGAACTCACTGTTCTTGAATGGGTAGAGGCTAAATATTGCCTCGAAGCGTGGAGAGAGGCTTGCCGCAGGATGGCTAATGTGATCTCAGATATCACACTTTTATATGATGGTGAAAATAAAAAAAACACAAAATACAAGATTTAGCCTAAGTTTTTAGTGTGACAACAAATTGATGTTTTATGTTTCCCAAGAACATAGTTTAAAATAATAAAAACATAATGTACGTATAACATAAAGTTAGAGCTTTAAAAAAAATCATGTAAGCTATCTTACTATGATAGTATGACTATCACAACTGGCACCTCAACCACTATTGCCACTGTCACCTCCCACACTACCATCCTGTGGCGGAGCCAGGATCTTCAAATAATAGGGTCATAATATCAACCAAAAAAGCATTATTGGACTATTTCGTCAAGCACCTAGTAGGCACCTGTCAATTCCTGTCAACATATGTTGAAAGCTTATGCCAACATATATTAACAACCACTTTTGTAGAGGCTTGTTGAGGGTAAATGCATGATATTGTAGAGTAATGGTGAAGACTGCACGGGCTTGTCAACTAAGGTATTTCATTGAGCACATGGTGCCCCAAATAGAATCGCACACAAGAAGAGAGGAAAAGAAGACAAATATGATAGAAGAAATAGAATAAGTATGAGGAGGAGGTTGTAAGTCTAAGCTATTTAAGGGGATCAAATAGAGTCGCACACAAGAAGAGAGGAAAATAAGAGAAATATGATAGGACAAAATAGAAAAAGTAGCAGGAGAAGATTGTAAGTCTTAGCTGTTTAAAGAGGTCAAATACAAAACACAAACAAACACCTCCGCCACTGCTGCCACCACCTTTCTCCTCCTTAGTTATATAGGTTTCCCTGTCTCCTCCCTCTCCCTCATGGCTTCCTCCTCCCTCTCTAACCCCAAGACCACCATGTCTCCTTAGACGTCCTCCACTAGGGTTTCTAATGCGTTCTACATCGTCCTCTTCCATAATATCGTCTAATTCTTTATTTTTGAAACTATTCCCAACCAAGAAAATGTTCTGACGAGAAGGATTAGTATAGAAATTGTAATTACTCAATCCAGTAGAATTGATTGTCGTATAATTACCAGATCCCTAGACTTTCAACATCCATGTAGGGAATTGCTGTTGCAGATCTCAAGGGTTGCAGTAAAAGCAAAGGCCATTCTGTTGTACAAGAGATTTTTCAGTGTGATCGGCACACGAGGTAGTACAACACGTGTCATTATACAAATGATATGATATGTGTATTAAAAAGTTAATAACTTAAAAAAATAAAATTCCTCACCACTTACATAAAAGTACATGGTGTACTATCGTTTTGAGATGATCGTCCTAAAATCTCATGTTAATTGCCTTTATTTTACTTTAAAGTTTTGTTCCAAGTAATTTTCTTCGAAAAGATTTTAGCAGGCTGCCCCAAAGACATGCTATTGATGACTATTTATCTTGTTTCATTGAAGTTCCATTTGCCCGACAAATGTTCACCTAAAAAGAAAAAAAAATAATTGCTAGACATATTCATTGAAAGGAATCAATGAGGATCACCACAAGCCATGACAATCTAACATGTCAAACGACTTATCATTGCAAGTCCTCCTCATAAGAATAGGCAAACCCTAATTTTTCAACAACGTTTCCGACTTGCAAACTTTGGTTAATTAACGATTTTACTTGTACGATTTGGTATGTACAAACCAAACTGTGCTGTATAAATAACAATATAAAAATTGTGTTTACTTTTATTTTTTACAATTTTCATTCAATTGTACGTAACACTGAATAATGCGAAATATGAATGATTGAAATTGAAATAAAAATCTAATAATTATAAAAATAAAAATAAACAAATATACGGGTTGAAATAACATGAGTCGGACCCTATTTTTGACTAAAGAATATTTTATCTTATTTTGTATCGAGTTACATGTGCCCCATATGCGATCATGGCATATGATAGATGAAGTCAAAAGTGAATGAGAAGGACAAGTATCTCATTGTCTATTTCTACCCATGTCTTAGACCTGGTCCATACGTATGTATGCCAATACCAAATCAATTCAATTATTTTTCTCTTTTTATTCTTTGGAACATCAAATTGTCAATTCAATTCAATGATACAACTACTGGTCACATGATCTTATCTGTCAAGTCAATCTGCCCTTCTCCACCGACCTTTAAGCTCCTTTCGGACGGAAAAGAATCATATATAGATCATTTCCACCAAATTCACCTTATTAATCAATCCGAGTTTTTGAAATTTAATCCAAATGCTAAAAACAGAAGATCATTTTAAAAGTTATAATAACTTTAATCGTTGGATCAAATTTCAAGAGTCCGAATTAATTAATGAGGTGAATTTGGTAAAAGAGATCCAGAAATGATCCCTTTTTTTTTCAGACCACTTGATTCGTTAAATATCATTTTCAGTTGCGAAGTATCGTGGTGATTACTTCACCACCATCATATTTTAATTAATTTGAGTTTGATTATGTAAATTTCATATTAATTAATTCATCATCTTTATAAAAAAGAAAAAGTGAAGCCAACAACTCTGCAGCCTCTCTTGTACCATTTCGAATTTTAGATCAAGTTAATGACTAGCATGGGCTATAGACTTTGTCACACCTGTATAATTTGATAACCTTTTACTGGTAATTTACAATTTACAACACTAATCTAAGTTATCTAGTGTTCGTGATTCTTCCGATACCGTTTAAGAGAGTAATAACAATGTAAATTGAAAGGCAGACTACAATTGCAACCATTCGAAGCTTGAATATAGACACGGCCGACGACATATTTGCCCCCACAATTATTTGTATATAGTCGTCGGGCGTGTATATAATTAAGCGCAACAACTATATGAATTTTCTTTTTTCTTCTCACATCAGTCTGTGCTTCATTAGCTTACTTCTGATCGTCATTTATTTTAATCTGGTCCTTGTTCCTACCATTGTGGTTAAGTGTGCAAGGTTGTGGGTTTGGAGGCTGGTATCCTCAATTGATGTATAATCTACACACACAACACCCCCTTGTTGATAACCCGACCCCAAAAATTCACATAATATGAAAATTTTAAATTGAAAATTTGCATGAGGTTCAATATCCTAACGAATTGGGTGTTGAGTTTTCACTCATGCACTCTGAGTTTGAAACTCCCCCTTTTGTTAATAATTATAAAAATTAAAAAAATACAACATATATGAATCCTTAGTATCAAAGTTGTTCTCTACCTCCAATAATTTAAGATTTAAAGAGCCGAGTGTAATTATTTGTTGATTACTTATCAACATGGCATCAAATTCTAGTTTTGGTTAATCTCTTCATAATTTGATCATGTCTATCCAACTTTTTCGTTCTACAAGCATTTGGGACAAGCTAACTACTTGATTTATAAACACTAAAACTAATCTTATGATACTGTTAACCCTAAAAACTACCAAGCCTACGTGGCGCGCATGCCGAGTAACTAATAAGCTAACTACGTCCTTCGGTTGTGTGCGGGGCGTGCCAACTCGTCGGCCGAGCTCGGCCGAGGAGTAAAATGTGTTGATGTTGCGTTGAGCGCGCGACTGACTTCTGCGTCTTGCGATTGCGGCCGAAGAAGGAACTCGACTCGACCTTTGGATTCTAAAGCCTGAAGACAAGGCTACTAATTATGCGAAGTTCACAAATCGTTGTCGTCGGATTCGGTCACAATAATGGTATTCGTCAGCGTAAACTCACGCCGAATTGAAGGGCACAAATACTCAAAGCGGATGTACGTCTTGATGGTAAATGTGGTTCGGCCGTCAGAATGCCGAACTCTAAAGCCAACTTGTGAGTATCCAATCATAAAACAACTCGGCGTTCAATGTGCCGAGCCAAGTAATTCGTAACACCTCACTTCGCCGAGAAGGCTAATGAGATGACCTCTGCCAATAAGGATTCGAAAATCCTTCTCGACCGAGACTTGGATAGATAAGCAGTCGGTCTCTTCGCAGTGCTGTTTATCCAAACTGAAGGTGCTCCGCGGTCGGCTGATTCTACGGCGATAGTGCTGTTTATCCAAACTGAAGGTATCACCGGTTGCCTTCACAGTGCTGTTTATCCAAACTGAAGATGTGTTGGCGAAAAGGAAAATAAAAATCTCAAGATTGTTGAGAGGTTTCGCGTAGAGCGAGGGTTTGCGCAGGGCATATTTGTGTGTTGAGTTGGAGGGGCTCTGGATGATGGACTGAGTCTTGTATTTATAGGGGCAAACCTCTTCATAGCCGAGTTAGAATCCTTCTCGGAATAAGACTCCTTAAAGCTAATCCAATCATAACTCGGCCAATCCTAAACAACCTAGGACTCCGAATCAAGCCCTTTACCAGGCCACATTCACCACCAGGACTCCGCATCCTCATCTGGCTGAGCATCCTGGTTGTATCAGGACTCAACTCCCTTATCCTTATCTAAAAGATTCTACTTCCTGATAGGACTCTGCCGACCTGACCTGGCAGCCCATGACCCAAAACCTGACGAGAATTCTAGAAAGATCGCTAGACCGAATGTACCTCCAAATTTGGCCCAGATCAATATTTTGGACCCAAACAGATACATATCACAAGACGATATTCTAAACTACTTTACTTTACGAGAAAGTGATAAATTTAGGTTCAAGAGGCAAGCACATTGCATTATTAATAATCTGATACATGCATGCAACTTTTTTAATTCCATAAAAAATTAACCAACATATCACTTTCAAATTCTGATATATATCAATTAACATAAGAGATCCAAAATTAATTCTTGGTACTATAGTTAGGCATGAATTAAGGTTATCTACAATTTGTTCAAAGCGAAATGCTAAAACGTGAGAGAAATGATACAAAGTTGATGGCCCCAATGAAAGTTTGACTTTGAAGTAAATTCAAATTGTAACCCCATGCATGCACGTCTTCTTGTTTTGGGTACTGAACCAAATTTCTAGGTTTCCTGTTTCTCTACTTTCTTGTTTCGAACTTTGCCACGCAGGGAAATTTCCTTTCCTTGGGGTTTCTTCAAATTTCAAAACCACACGTGAAGTTGAAGTGGTTTGATTTTTTCTGTATTTCCATAAATATAGCACGTAGCATAGACAAATACCAATTCACTTGTTGCTTTCACAGTTGGTAATTGTAAATATTTGATCAATTAAGATAAACCACGGCATGTTATACCTAATCCATTCAGTTTAAGATCAATTATCTTTTGAAACAATTACTAGACTGAATCCAAATAACACGAGACGAAAATGCGGTGGAATATTACGCAATGGCAGTTGATTAGAAAAGCCCTACTGGTTCATGCCAGGTTCGAAGATAAGATCACACTATTTTTTTCAAATTTTCTAGGCAAAGTTTAATAGTATTAGACGCACTGACTGTTAGATTAAACAATGTTTTAAACATGTTAAAGATTATATACATATATGAGTTAGAATTCAGGGTTACACGTTTTTGACACACATGTTGACATTTATTTTGTAAAGTCGGCCCACTTTTTAATGTCTTTTAACGAACTGAACCATCTATATTTTAGTACATCATTCATAGATCATCTTTGTAAAAAATATTAAACAATTCCAAATCTACAAAAAAACACTAAATTTATCAATGGGCATATTGTTTCGGATTTGGGTGATTTTTTGTATACATGATCGTTGAGATAAGACATAAAATATAAACGATTAGATCGTTGAAATACATAACGAAGTGGACTCTACCAAAACGTGTATCAAAAATGCATGTCCCCGTATTCTAACCTTATAGTGTGAGTCTATCTTTCAACAAATGATATATAGAGATAAACACACCATTATGTATACCTGATGATCAAATTTGGTTCGCGGAGCATTATTATTCATGAGAAAAAATTGAATTAGTAGCAGTGTGCTTTATATCTAAACTAAATGTCACATTTTAAATGAAAATGCGCTAAGTTCTCAGTCATCTCATGATTAATTTAGGCCGTCAGCGCGGAACATGTTTGACATAAAGTTTTCATCAAAATCAAGCATGTCATACACAATATACCAATTCACGATTGAGTACTTGGAGCATTTGTACTTATGCACCATTATGCATGCATAATATAATTAAATTAGTAATCAATACGTGTTTCATGCAATTAAAAATTGGGTTTTTATCACAAATAGTTGCTGAAATTGACTCTCACCATCAAGATGGTCTTTAAAATTGAAAATCAACCAATGTAATCCCTGAAAATAGATGTCGCAAAAATCAATGTGGTCCTTCCGTCACAGTTCTGTTAAAAATTCCGTTAAATGCTGATGTGGCACATAAATGCATAAGTCATATTTTCTCACAATGGTCCTTGAAATTAACCCGCAACATCAAAATGGTCCCTAAAATTGACATGTGACATCAAAGTGGTCCCTGAAATTGAAAATCGATCAATTTAGTCCTGCAAATAAGTGTCCCAAATCAATGTAGTCATTCCGTCATAATTCTGTCAAAATTCTGTCATGTGCTGATGTGATACATAAATGGATCACACAAGCCGGATTAAATTAAAAAAAATTACAAATAGGTTTAATAATTTAATTGTTAATAAAAAATTGTGAACCCAAAAACCCAGTCCTACAATCACCTCCAATCTCAGTCCACATTCTTCTACCTTCTTCGCTATCTATTCTCTAAAAAAAATCTCAATATATAGATCCAACTTTACACACTTCGACACCCTTCACCGTATTGAACCTGGATCGAGATCACCTTTGGTGACGGTTTGGCTGATTGGCAACAGTTTTTGGGACATCACCGTTAACATATAGGCGATCAATATCCTCACAACTTTAATCTTGGAGAACTTGTTCGGCGCTTCCCTAGTGATCTGGTGACTCAAAGAACGGCGAGGTCTGCCTTGAGATAATAAGGTTATAATTGAGGTGCATCTATTGTTGGTTAAAAACTATTTCCAAACTCTCTCTTAGGCCTTGGTTAAGTCTTGTGCCTTTGAGAATTTATGGAAGTGATCTCTCTTCAAATTAAGTCCTACTATAAGAAAAAAAATTATATTGTGCAAAAAGGTATTTAGACAACTTTTTTAATTAATTATTATACCCATATCAGCACATAACAAAAATTTTACAGAATTGTGGCGAAATGATCATATTAATTTACAACACATATTTTCAAGGACTACATCCATCGATTTTCAATTTTAGGGACCATCTTGATGATGTGAGTCAATTTCAAGGACCATCTTGATGGTGTGAGTCAATTTTAGGAACCATTTATGATAAAAACCCATAAATCTTGTGGGGCCTATTTATGTGCCACATTAGCACTTAACAGAATTTTAACAGAATTGTGACGGAATGATCACATTGATTTACGACACCTATTTTTAGGGACTACATTAATTGATTTTTAATTTCATGGTCCATCTTAATGATGAGGATCAATTTCAGAGACCATTTATGATAAAAATCCTTAAAAATTACCAGTCGTGTATGTATGCCTTTTCAACTGATTAAGCTATTACCCACAAACCCAAAAACAAGATCTTATGGAAATGTAATCGGTAAGGGATCCGGATTCCTTCCTCCTAATCCACCAAATCAGTGGATCAGTACCATTGAAATTTGATCTAACGGCTGAAGTTATTATAATTTTTAAAGTGGGTCTCTGTTTGTAGCCGTTGGATCAAATTTTAATGACACGAATCCACTGATTTGGTGAATTAAAAAGAAGAGATCCGAATAAGATCCATTTCCAATGTAATCTTGAACCAAATCAAAGAAATTCCCAATTGAAAAGACCCGTGTGAAACGCGAGGAAACATAAGGAATAATATTTTGTGTAATATTTTAAAGAAAGGTAATATTATTGCAGAGAATAAATCCATTGAGGCAGC
Source organism: Heteromeles arbutifolia (assembly GCA_024362995.1). Taxonomy (NCBI): domain Eukaryota; kingdom Viridiplantae; phylum Streptophyta; class Magnoliopsida; order Rosales; family Rosaceae; genus Heteromeles; species Heteromeles arbutifolia. The sequence continues at coordinate 11,271,677 of JANCRC010000017.1, read as the reverse complement.
TTAACCAAGAGGCTGAAATTGGAGGTCCGACGGCTCTTATGGAATTGTTTCCTAGTTCTGATAAAGCCAAAGCTGCGGTTCCAAGTTGTCTTTCCGGTTAAAAACAAAAGAAAATATGGGTATAAACGCGTATTCAACTTTCGTTTTAGGCTTCCGAAATTGTCAACGACGCAACCAAATTTGGCCAATTCTTTTAGGAACGACGGTCACTTAAGTCCATGAACGTGTGTCTAGTTTATCATCATTAAAATAATTAAGGCTACAAAGTTGGGTTGAAATTCCAATTCTGATCCAATGGTATTTGATTTGGGAAAACCGAAATCAAATATGATGACATCCAAAATTCCGAAAAGATTAGGAGCAGAATCGGAATGTATTTTACCGTCGAAAAAAAATTTAAAAAATTGGATTAGAATTTGGAACCCAATGATTCCGATTCGATATGATTGAAATTCAAGTTTAACATTAAGAACTATTAATTATGTTGTCATTCATGTTGAAATATATTTTTAATAACAACACGAGGGGTGTAACAATGAAATAATAAATTTATTAAATTCACAATTTTAGTAATGTGTTGCATATTTTATGTGTGTACCGAGTACAAGGTATGGGCCACTTGTAATATTTTAGTTAATTTTCCAATGGGTTGTTATTTTTTCTAGTCTTGAAAAACGAGTATAGGTCAAATTTACACTACTACTTGGTCGCCATCACTTAGCCATCCCTACAAGTAATTTTTGTTGATTTTAATTTTCCTTAGTTGATTTTGTTTATTGATAGTCTTCGGTGTTATGCAAACCTATAAGGTGATGCTATGCGAATAAAGTATACACGCCACACACAAACACAAAGAATTCAGCGAGGTTTAACGAACTTTACCCACTTATCATGTGATTCCTCTTGAGTGCTCACCTGCACTATGGAGAATAAAAACTCGGTTACAAGAACTTATTGGAAACCGTTATGCTAAACCCCAAAACCTTGCTTTAGAACTCTCTATCACTCTTGGCTTTCTACCCTTGTATTCTCTATGTTGTTCATGTGAATAATCAACCCCCAACAAGCCTCTTTATAATACATATATCGATAGTTACATGTCTTACAAGTATAGTATAAGATTCCTAAATCCTTTTAGAATAGGGAAAACCAGCTTATTTCCTAATCTTAAATTTATTGGGATTAAAATAAATAATAAATAAATAAAAAACCTATTTCTTAATTCTTATGAAAAATAACCTGTGCACTTCCTTTTATCTTTCCCAAAACATCAATTAGAAACCTAAACCTATTTGGCCTTGTTATTTTGACTAGCCAAATCACAATTTTGGTTAGGTGGTGGAGACTTTTTCCAATAAAATACCGATGACTTGGCACGAATTAAAAAAACAAAGTGATAGAACGAACGTAGTGCTCCACTTTTCTTTGTTCACTATAAATACCACAACGCTCTGCTGCACTCGTCCATACCAACTTTCAACTTTCGATTCACCTCACCACCCACCTTTTTTCACAAAACACAAAACATATTTATTCTTTTGGGTTTGTAGATCACAATAGCATATATTCTTTGCTTAATTCGCGTATAGCAAAGCAGAAGAACAAAATGCTGCAGAATATCGTTGAGAAGCTCACAGGCCAACAGCAAAATGGGAATCATGGAAAGATCAATGGGACTGTGGTGCTGATGAAGAAGAATGTTTTGGACTTCAACGACTTCAACGCTTCGGTTCTCGATCGCGTGCATGAGTTGGTCGGCCAAAGGGTTTCTCTGCAGCTCATCAGTGCCGTTCATGCTGATGATTCCGGTGAGTTTATCTTTTCAGTGCAAGATTATACGGTTTCTGTGCATGATTAGGGAGAAAATCGAATAATTGATAGAGTTTTCATCAAGCCTAGAGATCATTTGAGTTTTGTTTTAGATTGGTTTAAGATTTGAGTCCTTGCTCTCGATCCTCGTTTCATTTTTCTTCTGGTTCTTTTTCTTTGATGCATTATTTATGATAAGATTAAGATTGTTAACTCACTCTCCCTCTTTCTTTGGTGGATTGGTTGCGTTATTAATTCTGACATGGTAACCTTTCTTCTCCTTTTTTTCACAATAATTGATGGAGTAAATGCTATTTTGTTTAAATACGCAAAATTGATTAAATTACTTGCTCTCTAATCCAAGTGAGGCAACATCTAATGATAAAACTTACTTCTGATAGACAATGTGTCGCGATCAACCTTACGTGTTAAAAACACATTATTGAGATCGAAAATGAGATGAAATTCTGATATCAACGGTTTTAATTTGGGTTTTTGTTTTATTAAATTTCCCGTCCCTTTTATACGGCTGAGAATGGAAACAGCTTTATGACATATCTTCAAGGAAACGACCTCGATCACAAAAGTCGGTCTATTTTTTTTTTTTTTTGGAAACTCTCGGTCTATTTTTTTCCTTTAGCTTTTGGGGTCTAAAATATGAGTAAAAAGATAACAGCCTTTGCGTCCAGTCCTGAGGCTTTTATTCTATTTTTCTTTTCATTGCGTTACACTGTTTAGCCCTCTATGGTCCGGCATGGACCGGACCGGAGACCAAGTCATATATTTGGATCATGAAAATAAGATCATATGCTAAAAATCAGAATTAAAATATTAATGGTGCACAACATGAGGAACTATATTAATTGGTCGGTGATGTTAGAGAGATCATTTTTTGTCGACTACATGATATATGGTGGTTAATGGTTGGAGTCCTTTAAATCATTAAAAAATGAGTTCAACTATCAACCGCCACATCATGTGTGATGGTCCAAAATTTCGACACCCTGGCATTTTCCTATTTGGGGTCTCTACCATTAGGAATAATTAGTCTAGTTGTGATTATGTCATGACAGCTTGATAGGAATTCGAAATAGTAGGTTAGAAAATTGGTGTTGGTTTAGTTCAAAAAGTGACATAATTAAGCTTGTGAAAAATAAGATAATGATTTTTAAATCATGGTTCTTAGTCATTCCATTTGTTGTTTTTTCATAGTGGCCATGTCATTAACTGATTAGACAGGTACATTAATCTTACCTTTGAAAGCCAACTATCAGTCCAACTAAATCAATCACATGATGGTGGCCGAGAGAAACTAAAATGCTTCTTTGAATCTTTTCGGTCTCTTAAAAGGGTGGATTGCCATAACTTGACCACTAACTGGTCCCTTTTTACAAAAAGAAAAACCTACCAGTCTAAGCTACCAGTTTATCCTGAAAATGAAGCAACATGCAACTGGACATGGCTTTTAACCCTTTTTGTTACTATGGTTTTTAACTTTTTACCAGATCCAATTCCTTTGTTCTTTTCCCGTGAATATTCTAATAAAACAACTTCAGAGTTGTTTCCAAATAAAACTTGAGCACAAGAATATGTGAGTTAAGTCAGTTGTACATGATAGTGTGCTAATCCCTCGCGGTCGAGTTCAAATTCTCCTCAGTAAATCAAAGTAGTATATCATATCACTTTTAAAAGATGAAAAAAGAACTCGAGCATATGAACTTGGTATATTTTCTTGAACGATAAATTAATTTATGACTATTTGATATATGAATTTTGTAGAAAATGGATTGAAGGGGAAGCTTGGAAAGCCAGCTTATTTGGAAGACTGGATTACCACAATCACACCTTTAACAGCAGGAGAGTCTGCATTCAAGGTTACATTTGACTATGAAGAGGAAGTAGGAGTTCCAGGAGCATTCTTAATCAAAAACAACCACCACAGTGAGTTCTTCCTCAAGACCGTCACACTCGAAAATGTTCCCGGTGAGGGCCGTGTACACTTCGTTTGCAACTCTTGGGTCTACCCTACTGAAAAATACACCAAAGACCGTGTTTTCTTCGTCAACAAGGTAACGAATGATTTGCACGTTTCATAGTATCTGCTGTAATTTTTTTTTTTTGTGAGGTTGAAAATATATGGTATCCTAAGCTAAAGACTAAAAGTTCATGCCTGCTGTGTGTTTGTGCAGACTTATCTTCCAAGCGAGACACCATTGCCATTGCGAAAATACAGAGAAGAAGAGCTAGTACACTTGAGGGGAGATGGAAAAGGAGAGCTCCAAGAATGGGAAAGGGTTTATGACTATGCTTACTACAATGATTTGGGGAAACCTGATAAGGGTGCCAAATACGTCCGTCCTGTTCTCGGAGGGTCTAGTGAGTACCCTTACCCTCGTCGTGGAAGAACTGGCCGACCACCAACTAAAACAGGTTAGCTATCTGCAATATTTTCTCTATTTTTTTTAGAGTTACTAATGAGAATCCAAAGTTAATCTAGTTTTCGGTATCTTTAGAGTTAATGTTTATTAAGAAGTGTAAAATTGATTTACTAATATGGAATTTAATGAACTGATGATGTTATGATCACTAAGATTTTTCTGATCTTACCGTAACAGATCCTAACAGCGAGAGTAGTCTGCCGCTTATTCAGAGCTTAAACATCTACGTTCCAAGGGATGAAAGATTTGGACACTTGAAGCTGTCAGACTTCCTTATTTATGCCCTGAAATCCATAGCTCAGTTCATTAAACCGGAGCTAGAATCCTTGTTCGACCAAACTCCTAGCGAGTTTGACAGCTTTGAAGATGTGCTTAAGCTCTACGAAGGAGGAGTTCCGTTGCCCGAAGGTTTATTGAAGGATATTGGAGACAACATCCCTGCGGAGATGCTGAAGGAAATTTTCCGAACTGATGGTGCACAATTGCTCAAATTCCCAACGCCTCAAGTGATCAAAGGTAACGAAAACATTTTGAATTTAGAGGCTTACAATACTAACAATAGCCTACGAAATAATGCACTATTTTCTTTAGTCTAAGTTCTAACTGTGATGTTTTGATTTGGCAAAGAGGATAAGTCTGCTTGGAGGACCGATGAAGAATTTGCGAGGGAAATGCTGGCTGGAGTGAACCCTGTCGACATTGCTCGTCTCCAAGTAATCTTCTCACCATCTTTCGTGGATTTTCTGCAATGATAATGAAATAAATGGACACAAGAGTCCAACAAAACTTTCTAAATGTTATTTTTCGCTTCATCTCTAATCATGCATCTTATTGAATTTCAGGTATTTCCACCAGCAAGCAAGCTAGATCCAAAAGTTTACGGTGATCAAAACAGTACAATAACCGAAGAACATATAAAGAACAACTTGGATGGACTAACAGTGGATGAGGTAAAATATTTTATTCGTTTCGTTGAAAGAAAAGAAAACTGACACTATGCTGTTACTTTGCAATTAGATTATGTTGGTTCTGTATCAAATTGTAATGGTGAAAATGAATTTGGTTGAACAGGCGCTCAAGAAAAACAAGTTATTCATACTAGACCATCATGATTCACTGATGCCGTACCTGAGGCGGATAAACTCAACTTCGAACAAGATCTACGGTAGCAGAACTCTGCTGTTCTTGCAAAATGATGGAACTTTGAAACCATTGGTGATCGAGTTGAGCTTGCCTCATCCCGACGGAGATCAATTTGGTTGCATTAGTAATGTCTACACACCAGCTGAACAAGATGTGGAAGGTTCCATATGGCAACTGGCGAAAGCTTATGTGGCCGTCAATGACTCCGGAGTCCATCAACTCATCAGCCACTGGTTGAACACTCATGCAGTGAGTGAGCCAGTTGTAATTGCCACAAACAGGCAACTAAGCGTGGTTCACCCGATTTACAAACTTCTGCACCCTCACTTCCGTGACACGATGAACATCAATGCATTTGCGAGGCAAATCCTCATCAATGCTGGCGGTATTCTTGAGACGACAGTTTTCCCAGCTAGGTATGCCATGGAGCTGTCATCAGTTGTGTACAAGGATTGGAATTTCACTGAGCAAGCTCTCCCTGCAGATCTCATCAAAAGGTAAACAAAAAATCTATACTTTCGGACTTTGAATTGAATAAATCAATAGAGAATCAAAGTGCATAAATAAATAGTGGTGTGCAGAAGGAGAAAATGAGGAGCGGAAATTATTTACCTTAGTAATAATATTCATTTCTTGTTCTAATCACATTGCCTTGGCTTTGATCAAAACAGAGGAGTGGCAGTTAAGGATAAAAATTCTCCACACGGTCTTCGCCTACTGATCGAGGACTACCCGTATGCTGTTGATGGGATTGAAATCTGGTTTGCAATAAGAACATGGGTGGCAGACTACTGCTCTTTCTACTACAAGACTGACGATATAATCCAGAAAGACGCTGAGCTCCAATCCTGGTGGAAGGAGCTAGTAGAGGAAGGCCACGGTGACAAAAAAGACGAGCCCTGGTGGCCAAAATTGCAGACTCTCGAAGAGCTAGTTGAAATCTGCACAACTATCATATGGACTGCTTCTGCCCTCCATGCAGCTGTCAACTTCGGACAGTACCCTTACGCCGGATACCTTCCCAACCGCCCTACTATAAGCCGAAAATTCATGCCCGTAAAGGGAACTGCTGACTACGAAGAGCTCAAGTCCAACCCCGACAAAGTGTTCTTGAAAACAATCACTGCTCAGCTGCAGACACTGCTTGGCATTTCCCTCATTGAAATTCTGTCAAGGCATTCTACTGACGAAGTGTACTTGGGGCAGCGAGACACGCCCGAGTGGACAGCAGACGCTGCGCCATTGGAAGCATTCGACAAGTTTGGAAAGAAACTGGAGGAGATTGAGGAGAGGATTACAAGTATGAACAATGACGAGAAGTTGAAAAACCGCGTTGGACCGGTGAAGGTGCCTTACACTTTGCTGTTTCCTACTAGCGGAGGGGGACTTACCGGCAAGGGAATTCCCAACAGTGTCTCAATTTAAAGCTTCTGTAGTATTAATTATTATTTAAGTAGTATACTAAGCAAAGGTTAAATGTGATTCTTTGTTTTTGTGATATGCTATAGGTGGAATAAAAGCCATGTAAATAGATTGGCTAACTGTTCAACATATATTTATAATGTATTACATAATTTTTTTTTTTTAAATTGGGGAAACCTCGACGGTACAAGGGTAATATATAATGTATTACATAATTTGTTCTCTCTGTATATATTCAATGAGGCATACAATATCAGCATAATAATTATGGACAACCATAATAATTTTTTTTTTAAATTTTTTTTGTCGTTATTAATAAAATTCCTTCGTATCTTTGAGAGTTGAAAAAAAAAAAAACCATAACAATGCTATTTACCGCAAAAATCGAGTCGAAGTAATATGTTTTTACCCCAAGTAAATAACAAACCTTATTCTAATAAATTTCTTTGAGAGGAAACAAAATATTGTATAGGTCTTTTCGATTTACATTAATAAATAATTTCATATTTTGTCATATTTTGATGAATATTTTACTCTCAAACAAAGTTAACAAAAGGTCAGAAACAATTTTTCTCAACTGAAGTCAATCCAAACAAATTTTTCTCTCCAATTAAGGTCAATACCTCTTAATTAAAAAAACGTCATTGTTGAGCTCTCCTTATAAGCGCAAAATGTTAATGACTTAGTAATGTTAAAAATATTATGTGACTCTAAGAAAATTATCCCACGTAAATATGCTAGAATTTGAAATCATCCATCAAAGTAATCAACCTAAAGCTTAGTTTTTATAATAACTCTTGTAGCTAGTTTTTGTACCCAGACCTCGTTTGACAGCTCGGACTGTACTGACAATTTCAGTCGGATAGGATAAATAGTCCTTGGATAGTACTGACTAAATTAGTCGGGCGTTTGGTGAATGTCGGACTAATGACCGTATTATTTATACTGTGTTTGGTACTTTTTTTTTACCGATACTGTGTTTGGTACTTTTTAATAATATTTTTAAATTGATAATTAAAAAAAATTACAAATGTGTTTTTAAAAATAAAAGTTCACAATCCAAAAAAAAAAAAAACGAAAAGCAAATAAAAAACCATCATTCTTTCGCCACCATCATTGTCTTCCTTTTCATTCATCCACCAACCAATCAAATTTGCAGCAGCAAATCTCCAAATTATTGATCGGAGCTTGCTCACCCAGCAAGCAGAAAGTCCATGTCCATGCTTTACAAGGGAGTCAGTGCAGCCAAAAATCCAGGTGAAATAAAAAAACCCAGTTTTGAGTTTTTAATCCATTGAAACCAAAACCCAGATGAAATCTTTTCCAGTTTTGAGTTTAATCACCGAACATCATCAAAATCAAATAACCATTAAACCAAAAACCCAGATAATGTCTCTCCACAACAGGAACGGCATGACTTGGATTCGATCTGCCACTTCTGGTTTTCCGTTCAAAATCTGCTTGATGCTAATCGGAGGTGGGGATGGAGAAAGAGGGAGAGAAGGAATACCTTAGTTGAGAAGGAGTTCCAGATGTGTAGAAGCAGATGGCAAGATGGTTGGAGCAGTTGTTTGTGCTTTAGCGTGAAGTTCGTGAACCCGACTAAATAATACCAAGGTATTGGACGGGATAAGCAAGCAGGCGTAAGGGGTATAAAAAATGATGGAGCCGGATTAATAATCCGGTGCTTATTTAGTCCAAAACTCACCAAACACCTGTTTCATATTATATAGTACTATCCGGTGTCTCATACGGTGTGCCAAACGAAGCCTTATAAGTTACTAAAAGAACCACCTCACTCTCAGCTGCCTTGCATGACAGAAATCGGATACCCAAGCATTATCATTCTCTGAATGCTCCTATCTCATCTGTTTCAAAAACAAAACAAAAATCTTTCACAAGAGAGAGAACAAATTGCAAAAACTCAAACACTATAATATTGAATTGTCAACTGCCAATACAATATTAACGTAAATTTGTCTCAAACTCTCACCATTCTTTAATCTCACTCCATACCATAAGATAATGGGAGTCCTACACCTTTTTGCGAGAGTCCAACACAAACATTTGTCCTGTTATTTTGGATTATGTGACTACAGTCGAGTTGCAAGACTTCAAAGATAATAACATATATCTACTGGTTTAATTATTACTTAGGTAGGTGGAAACCTTAACAAGTCCATGAACTCGTTTTACACTTTTACTTGACTTGGTCGAGCATACCATGTGGCTTGACTATAAATTTTAATATAGAATTCGTTTAAAAGTATTTTTAAAATGATTGACAGTGTTTCTAGAGAAAATAATTTTTTATTCCAAAAACAGTGTTTTTTGCAAAAAATACCAGTTACGTGCTTCTTCCAGGAAACATTTAAGTGTTTTTCTAGAATTTACCTTTATTTTTACCAAGGATTGATTCCAAAAACATTTTTACCAAAGCGCTTTCAGCCATTTTTAAAGTACTTCTAAACGAGCTCATAATGTGAAAGCTATGATTATCATTATTAAAATTTAATTTAATCAGTAAATTAATGTGTTTCAGAAAAGCTTTTTTCTGCAGCTTCATAGATGTTGATACAAATGGGAACACAACTTAAAATATCTATATTTTCTGCAACTAGTTCATCCCTCTTGCATGTAAACTTCTAGTTTTCCCATTTGACATTTTGATCACTTCCAAAAATCTCTATATTTTCTGCTATATTCTAAGTGCAGAAGAAGAACCTATCTATGTGCCGCCGAGGTTTTCTAAAATAAAAAATAAAAATAAAAAAAGACCTACCTATGTGGATTGTTAAGCATTTTAATCTTTGATTCAGATATCGTTTTGTGGGGAAGGCATGCATCACTCAGAGACACTTGATTCTTTCTAAGAATAAAAAAAACCCAGATGAGATTTGAAAATACTGTATAAATATGACAGATTAGTTGAATTTGTTTATCAATACAATATTTTTACACAGAAGATTTTATGGTAGGTGGAGGATCACAATTGAACCCTTCAACGGGACAAAATATGAATCCATGATGTTGAATCTGACAATGAAATAAAGAACCAGAATGAATTTGTCGATCAGCTTGATTGGGTTGAATAGATTTATCAGAAATTTTCGAATGCGACGGTCATGGAGTATCAATTATGTATGAAGATTATTTCTAATTTATAACACTTGAGTTAGTAACTATGCTTACGTGAAAAGGTTTTGTAGAGGATGGAGATTTGGGTTAAAAAGTTTAACCATATTATGTGTTTGTGGTGTATTTTAATCACTAGAGAAATAGAATTAGCAGACTACAGCAGATCAAGTTTAGCCTTTGCGAGTCTTTTCATACAATCATGAAAGAAAGAAGACTTTCCTGTTATCGTCTGCTTAGAGAATTTTGCTATTGCTGAGTCAATATTTGTTGGTTTGGCAAAATGGGTTGAAGGTACCTTGAAATTTAACCATCATTTTCTGATTCAAATGCCAAATTTGACACAGAATTGTAAACAATTGTGAGTCATCACCATCATTGTCGTCATTGAAAGTTTAGACTATTATGAGATATTATCACCAAAAAGAAAAGGGTGGGTCTTCAAAGTCGGTGAACTCAAATACCTCACGTTACTTTGTTGGGATTTCTTCATTGACTCTATTAAAATTGGGTCTGCGGGAATTTGAATGCATGGCCTTCTTATGTTTTTTTTTTCTTTAAGGATGGGATAATCACCGATCATCCCCATAATCCTATTAAAATAAAAAGAGAAATACAAACGAGGTAAACAAAAAACCATACCTCGTTGAGGAAAAAACATAGGAAATAATACAGCTGGGGAATCAAAAATAAAACCTAATTACAAAGAAAACATATTATAAAAATTAGTTAAAACGATAGTTGATACAAGCAGAAGGATCATGAATATAAGCAGAAGTTGCACATGAAGGCACGTTGGACCACTAGTAATATGCATTATGATCTGCACCAAAGTTAGCTAAAGCATCGGCCACACAAATTGCCCTCGCGGAATACATGAGAAACAAAAACACTCCAAATGCATAGGCAATTGCTCCAATCAACACACAAATACGAAGGAATAATATAACTAGGCGAATAAAGTAGTGAATCACCGTAGTAATCATACAGTCACCTACGTTGGTCCTTCTTATGTGTCTTTGACTTATGACTAACATGTCAAAGAAGTTTCTATTTAAGAACCCTTAAATTGACTAGATGTACGAGAAAACTTTTTGTGTGATAAAAATATTAATCATATCGTCAACACATATTACAACACTTTGATAAGTGGATTACTAAGATGTAGTATATCCTCGTAATTTATTTTTAGATATACCATGTTGAAAACCTAAACTCTATATTATGTTATAGTTTATAACACTTGAATTAGTAACAACGCCTGTATGATGAATGGTGTGACTGGATACCGCAAGAATTCTTTTAGATGTTGGAAATTTGGATTATAGTATTTCATCATATTATGTGTTTGTGGTGTATTTTAATCACTACAGAAATAGAATGAACAAACTAAAGCAGATAAAGTTTAGCCGCCCTTGCAAATCTTTTCATACAAAATCATGAAAGAAAGAAGACTTTACTATTATTGTTTGCTTACTGAGTCAATATTTGTTGGTTTGGTAAAATAGTTTGAAGTTACCTTGAAATTGAATCATCATTTTCAGATTCAAATGCCAAATTACAGAACTGTAAACAATTGTGAGTCATCACCATCATCATCAATATAAGTAGAAACTGCACATGAAGGAATATTGGACTAATATGCATTATGATTTGCACCAAAATTAGCTAAAGTATCGGCCACATAATTGCCCTCGCAAATATGTGAGAAACAAAAACACGCATATGCCTAACATGCATAGGCAATTGCTCCAATCAACACACACATACCAAGGAATAATATAACTAGGAGAATTAAGAAGTGAATTACTGTAGCAATCATATTGTCACCCACATTGGTCCTTCTTATGTGTTTTTGACGGACGACTAACGTGTCAAAAATGTTTCTATTTAACAATCTTTAAATTGATTAGATGTACAGAAAAAATTTCGTGTGACAAAAATATTAATCATGTCATCAACACATATTACAATACTTTGATAAGTGGATTACTAAGATATAGCATGTACTCGTAATTTATTTCTAGATATGCCCATGTTGAAAACCGAATTATATAATGTCACCGGAGGTTGAATTTGTGGTGTATTTTAATAACTAAATGATGTGTGTTAGGCTTTTAGCTTTTGCAAGCCACTTTATACAAATTATTGAAAGAAGAAAGTGGAAAAGATGACGACTGGCCCATAAATGGCTGTTTTTTAGAGAATCTTTGTTGAAATCTGTCTATATTTGTCGGTGTGGTGCATGAGGGAATTTAGGGTAATCGCATAGGGCAATTCTCTTAAAATTAACGATGTTAAGTATTAGAATTTGAGCATCTAATTCAAAACGAATTGTCTTTAACACTCTTAATACTTAGTGAGATTAAAATACAAGAGATCATATTTTTTTATAAAATTAATCGAATCATTCATGTGATCAAGTAGCCCGATTAAAGATATTCCTTGGTAGGTAGGATGGAAGTTACCTTCGAAATGACTGGTAAATATAAGTCAACCTTAGAAATCGAAGAACATAGAATAAGTTGGTGAAGTTAAAAGACTTCCACTGTCTCCCACTTAAGGCCAACAGACGCAAATCAAGATTTCTAGGACTGATTCCAATGAGAAAGACTCCGTAGTGATTTGTGTAAATTATACAATGTTAAGTAATAAATTTTTTACCGTATAAAATTATATTTTTGACAAAAAAAAACACTACAATAGTACTACATCGATTTGTGTCAATTACACAATATTAAATGTAAACTTTTTACCATATAAAATTATATTATTGATAAAAAACGCTACAATTATACAAGTTAGTCTCAATTTCAAGAAATACTGAAAGACGCATTAAAAATTTTGGAGGGTTTGTCTAAAACGCATTGAACAGTGAGCTTCCACTTTGCTATAAATCCCACCAACCCCTCTCACATTCTTCACACTTATCAGCGAAGTGAGACCTTCAAGCCCCTTTTCTAATATTACTTTTTCATATCTTGAAGCAGACAAAGATGCTTCGTGTTCATCTTAAGCATCTCAGTCCCTTGAACTCAGTTGTTGCGGCAGCAGCAAAAACCACCAATCCAGATCGTGCCACGTCAGTCAATGGCAGACCAGGGTTGCTTCAAACGACTGGTCCAATGAAACCACTCCCTGCCGGTTTCTTGTGCATGACTGATGTGGCACAATCTCAGCCGTTAACTGTGGTTTCATCAACTGCCAAGCCATCCCAGAACATCACCGTTGATCATCACCCAAAAGATGACGACAAGAAGATCAGAGGGACGGTGGTGTTGATGAAGAAGAATGTTTTGGAGCTCAACGACCTCAAAGCTTCATTTCTTGATCGTTTCCACGAGCTGCGGGGTAAAAAAGTTTCGCTGCAGCTCATTAGTTCTGTTAATTGTGACCCTGGTAAGAATTTTATTACCAATTTACTTTTGTTTTTTTTTGGAGGAAACTAATTTACTTATTTTTAAGTTCACATATTATGTGCATTTTTTAGTTTTATATTTTACTATTTATTTAAGTGAGTTTTAACGAAACACTTCTTGTACTGTTCATTTTTAACGAAAAATCAAATTTTTACTTTTTTTTTTCCTTGTACTATTCACGGCACATTTCTTTGTCTTTTTTCATTAAAATTATTTTTTTTTTTAACTTTTTATTAGTTTTCCTTTTATTTAATTAGTTTATTAGCTTCAGTTCACAAATATTTGATATTATGGTGCCAAGTAGGTAATTATTAGTAATGGTTCTGATTTTTTTTTTTTTTTTTTGTTACAAAGGAGGTTTTTCAAACCCTGAATCTCTAGCCTACTCATACTCATCGCCTTAGTTGCTCCGGTTTTGCGTGTTAAGAAAACAAATTTGGAGGAATTATAATCGAAATTTTTTGGCTTTTAACTTGATATGTTATTGTAGAAAATGGGTTGCAAGGAAAAGTTGGAAAGGCAGCATATTTGGAAGATTGGATTACCAAAATCACTCCTTTAACAGCAGCGGAGAATGCATTTGACATTACTTTCGATTGGGACGAGGAGATCGGAGTCCCGGGAGCATTCACAATTAAAAATGAGCATCACAGTGAGTTCTACTTGAAGTCTGTCACACTCGAAGATGTTCCTGGCGAAGGTCGAGTCCACTTTGTTTGCAACTCATGGGTGTACCCTGCTGAAAAGTACAAAAAAGACCGTGTTTTCTTCGCTAACAAGGTAAACAAATTATGCGATGAAAACATGAAGTACTTACTTCCAATTCAATTTTATGTTTTAGCTGATAGACTGCTATGTTACGCTAGAAATAATGAAAAGGTTCATTTCAATTGCTCAATAGTCTCCGGTACAGCTACACGTAGGGTTTATGAATTGTATGCTGAAGTAACCAACTGAACTATAAATTTGCGCAGACGTATCTTTCAAGTGACACACCAGTGCCATTACAGAAATTCAGAGAAGAAGAGCTCGAAAACTTGAGAGGAGACGACGATGATGAAAAAAGAGAGCTTGAGGAATGGGACAGAGTTTATGGCTATGCCTACTACAATGATTTGGGGAAACCAGATAAGGGCCCAGAATATGCGCGTCCAATTCTCGGAGGGTCTAGTGAGTTTCCTTATCCTCGCAGAGGAAGAACCGGAAGACAAGCAACTGAAAAAGGTCAGTCAATTTTCCCTATCTCTCAGTCAGTCAAATGAAAAAAACGTATTTGATATGACTAATTTGCTATAATCTTAACAGATCCTAAGAGTGAGAGCCCCATGATGCTTATCATGAGCATATTTGTATACGTTCCAAGAGACGAAAGATTTGGTCACTTAAAGATGTCAGACGCGATTGCTTATGCTGTGAAATCGCTATCTCAGCTCGTTAAGCCTGACGAGCTAGCAACTCTAGTTGCCACCCAAAACGAGTTTGGAAGCTTGAAAGATGTACTTAAACTCTACGAAGGAGGAATAGAGTTGCCCAAGGGTTTACTGAAATCTGTTAGGGATAACATCCCTGTAGAGACAATCAAGGAACTTTTTCGAACTGATGGTGAAAAATTCCTGAAGTTCCCCGTGCCCCAAGTGATCAAAGGTATAACTAAGTATATGATGCAGCCACTTTCTTTTGTTAATATGAGTTTAATGACAATTTTCGTTCTCTTTGGGAAATTTTTATTAGCTTCCATGTAAGACCTTACTTTCGATGTAACGTCTTTCTTTTGCCTGACTGGTCTTTGAATGATTTGTATTAGAGGATAAATCAGCATGGAGAACTGATGAAGAATTTGCAAGAGAAATGCTGGCAGGAATAAATCCTGTTACAATTCACCGTCTCCAAGTAAGCTATTGTCTACATTTGTTTTGAAGAATATGAGACACTAGAGATTTTACACTTGGACTATATTAACTTCGACTTTTCATCCCTGATCGTTATTATTTACTGAATAAACTGCAGGAGTTTCCGCCTGCTAGCAAGCTAGATCGAAAAGCATATGGGGATCAAACTAGTCGAATAACCAAAGAACACATAGCTCATAACTTAAAAGGACTCAGCATAGATGAGGTAATTCTATTGACTAGTTTGTTTCGAAATTGAAGTTTGAACCAAGTAGTCCTGAGGTTGCTTTGCAAGTTTGCAACCTTTTATCTCGTTATATGGTATTCGAAATAATTACTTTCTGCAACAGGCAATCGATAACAAGAAGTTATTCATATTAGACCACCATGATTCAATAATGCCATACCTGAGGCAGATAAACACAACTTCAACGAAAACATATGCAAGTAGGACACTCCTCTTCTTACAAGATGACGGGACTTTGAAGCCATTAGCTATTGAATTAAGCTTGCCACACCCCGACGGAGATCAATTTGGTTGCACTAGCAACGTCTATACTCCTTCTAGCCAAAGTGTCGAGAGTTCCATGTGGCAACTTGCTAAAGCTTACGTGGCTGTGGTTGACTCTGGTTTTCATCAGCTCATCAGTCACTGGTATAGCACTCGAAAAAAGCCTAGCAAATAAGTTCATAATTTTTTTTTTTCCAAATGAAACTTTAAATGTGTTCTTGTTTTGTCACAGGTTGAGAACTCATGCAGCGATGGAGCCATTTATTATAGCAACAAATAGGCAGTTGAGCGTGCTTCACCCGATTCATAAACTTCTTCATCCTCACTTTCGTGACAATATGAATGTAAATGCACTCGCTCGACAAGTTCTCATTAACGCTGGTGGAATACTAGAGGCAACACTCTTTCCTGCAAAGTTTTCAATGGAATGGTCGTCTGCAATGTATAAGAATTGGGTTTTTCCTGAACAAGCGCTCCCCGTAGATCTGATCAAAAGGTAAATCTTATGACAGTAACATTAATCATATGTGCATTTAGAAACAAAGATGATAGCGCTTAAGGTAACTAAGTATCTACCCATTGCTTTTGTTCAGAGGAATGGCAGTTGAAGATTCAAGCTCCTCACACGGTGTGCGTTTACTTATAGAAGACTATCCATTTGCTGCAGATGGGCTTGAGATATGGTCTGCAATTAAAACATGGGTTAAAGACTACTGCTCCTTCTACTATAAAACTGATGAAACCGTCCAAAAGGACTCGGAACTCCAGTCCTGGTGGAAGGAACTCCGCGAGGAAGGTCACGGTGACAAGAAAGATGAGCCCTGGTGGCCTAAAATGCAGACTCGAGAAGAGCTGATAGAATCGTGCACCATCATCATATGGATTGCTTCAGCCCATCATGCAGCAATCAATTTTGGGCAGTACCCTTATGGTGGATACCCCCCAAACCGGCCAAGCATAAGCCAACGGTTCATGCCTGAAGAAGGCACTCCTGAATACGAGGAGCTCAAGACAAACCCCGAAAAGGCATTTTTGAAAACAATGACACCTGAGCTGCAGACCCTTCTTGGCATGGCCTCAATTGAAATCTTGTCAAGGCACTCGGCTGATGAGGTTTATCTGGGGCAGAGAGACTCCGCAGAATGGACAACGGACGCAGACATACTGCAAGCTTCTGAAAATTTTAGAATGAAACTGAAAGAAGCTGAGGAAAGCATGAAGAGAAAGAACAAGGATGAGAAGCTGAAGAACCGCTCTGGACCGGCAAAGATGCCATACACTTTGCTCTATCCTTCAAGTGAGGCCGGACTTACTGGCAAGGGAATTCCCAACAGTGTCTCAATCTAATGCTTCTCTTTTTTGTATCCGAGTCTTTTGTCAGAATAAAACCAAACTTGTTCATGTAATTACTCTGCAAACAATGAATAAAATGGTCATCAGCTCGGCTTTTGTTCGCCTTGTCTTCATATTTAACTTTCACCGGAGAGCGATCAATGTACAAATTTCAACCTTGGATCCAGCTCTCTGCAACAAGCGGGGTGGCTTCTTCATCGCCGCCGTCCTCCTCCGTCTTCTTCAACACATGGGATGCTCAGAGCATAGATTAAAAAATGGCCCATTTTCCCCATGTTTCGGAAAGATCAGGCTACCGACAAATCGAAATGTTTCTCTCAGGCAAGTGGGAGACACAACTGGCAAGACTTATGCATTCTCAATCTGCATGTTCATACCTATTGCATGTAAACTCTCTTAGCATTCCCATTGAAATTTTTGACCACTTACTTTGGAATCTGTATATCATAATATTTTAGTTACAGGAGAACCTTCTTATGTAGTTGTTTTTAAATATGTAAGATTAGCTAAATTCATTTGTTAATCAATTTAATGTTTCTAGAATAAAGGTTAAAAGTTAATTATAAGATTTTTATCGCAATTCATCTCTTATATATTTATTGGTTAGGTTTGAATTGAAGTCATCATCGTCACAATTAAATGCCAAATTTTATTTATTGTTTTTTTTTTTAACAAAATAGCAAAGTTTATTAGATGCTTCCTCAATATCACTTAGTCCGGTTTAGAGTATTCGTTTTTGTATCTGAGATTTTGTATTTGAATCCCTCTTTTGTATCAAATAGAAAACAAAACTTCAGCCATACGACCAAGATGCCAAAGCACCAAATTCAAAAGAGAAATCAAACCAAGAAGTTTAAAGAGGCAAAACTAATTCAATTAGGTATTTAAAAGATTTTAAGAGAGTTTACAAATTCAAGGGTATTGAATCAAGATTTTAAAAGAATTCATGGAAGTTTATGGGTATTAAATCAAAATTTTAAAGGAGTTCATAAAACTCGATATAAATTTGGATGTATTCAATCAGGATTTTAAAGTAGTCCATAATACTCCATGACTATTTAATTAGGAATTGACTTTAAAGTCTTAGAAAATTAATGATTTTGATGGATTTAAAAGGGTTTGAGGAAATTAGGCTATCCATTCTGTGACTTAGCCGAACTCCCCCTCCCCATAGTGTAAAAATATCGATGTACTCAAAAACAAAAAAAAAAGGGTTTGAGGAAATTCTAGCAATGGTCCCTCAATTTTAACTCAATTGGAGCAACGGTTCCTCAACTAAAAATCTATGACCATTGGTCCCTTAAATCATCAAAATGTGAAACTATGATCCTTTTCATCAACTCTGTTAGAAGTTCCGTCAAAATGAGTCACATGCGTGGCACGTGAGGCTGAATCAAGGGGTGAGAAAATTGGAGCAATGATCCCTCAACTTTAACCCAATTGGAGTAATGGTCTCTCAACTTTAATCTAATTGGAGCAATGGTCTTTCAACTTTAATCCAATTATAGCAATAGTTCTTCCAACATGACTCATTTTGACAGAAATTCTGATGGAGTTGACGACAATGACCATAGATGCATGTTTTGATGAGTCAAGGGACCAATGATCACAAATTTTTATTTGAATGATCATTGCTCCAATTGAGTTAAAATTGAGGAAACATCGCTAAAATTTCCTCAAATCCTTTTATAGTGTATTTTAGACTTTAAAAAAATCAAACATCTCCCCCCCTGATTTTGAATGAATTCAGAGTCTATAAAACACCATCAAATTTCACGAATTTATAACTTTTTTAAAACTTTTCAAAATCTCAAATTGAATAGACCCTAATTCTTAATATTAGAAAAAGACTGGATGTTTATGTATAATTGAGTCAACCCCTGGAAAAAAGAAATAACATATTTTGGATAGAATAAGTTGGTGAAGTGTAAACAAAGAAGACCACCACATGAGGCCAAAGACTGACCTGGAAATTAAATTAGTACCCAAGTCTATTTTTTCTAAGTACTGGACGACTCAGTGATTAGAGATGAATTTCAGACTCGTATTTTACACGGCACGTCCTAAGTTCGATTCCCGGCGTTAGTGAATTGCACAATGGTGGCCAAGGGGAGGCTAAAATGCCTCTAAGTTTTTCCGAACCCCAAAAAAGTGAACTGCTGTAGCAAAACCACCAGCTTGTCTCATTTTAAAAAAAGAATATATACATATATATACACACGCATACATACATTGAACAGTGAACTCACAAATCCTATAAATATACCACAATCACACATCCTTCTCTCACATTCTTCTCACTGAGTGAAAAGTTCAGACCTTCTACATATTTTCAACTTATAATTTTTAATTCTTGAAGCAGACAAAGATGCTGCATTGCAAGTATCTCAATCCTTTGAGCTTCAAGGTGAACACCCTTGTTGCAGCAACATCCAACACACCAGTTCTGTTGCCTATGAGTGCTATGAAATTGCCTGGTTTCTGGTCGATGACCGATGTCACGAGATCTCCTCGAACGTTGACTTCAGCTTCGGCAGCTGCCAAGGCATCCCAGAACACCACTACCGTTGATGATCCACGCCTCAGAGAAATGGAGAAAGAGAAAACCAAAACTGAGGCCGGTTGCGAGGGCAAGAAGATCAAAGGAAGAGTGGTGTTGATGAAGAAGAATTTTCTCGGCTTTAATGACCTTAAAGCGTCGGTTCTTGATCGTGTGCACGAGCTGTTTCGCAAAGGGATTTCGCTGCGGCTCATTAGTTCTGGTGAGAATACAACTTTGTTCTTTTAGTTTACTTCTTCATTACAAGTATCTATGAGTAACATTGTTGAGTAAGTATGTAATCTGTTTAAGAATGCTGCATTACATTTTCATACCAGACCCTGAAAAGAGAAAACAGAACTTCTCGATTTAAAGAATGAAAAAAGCACAGTTTGGAGGTCTTATAGCCGAACTTTTTGAGTTTTTGAATTCGATCTGTTTTTGTAGAAACTGAATTGCAAGGAGTTGGAAAGGCAGCGTATTTGGAAAATTGGGTTAACACAATCACACCTTTAACAGCAGAGGAGATTACATTTGACGTTAGTTTCGATTGGGATAAGAAGATTGGAGTCCCAGGAGCACTCATAATTAGAAATGAGCATCACAGTGAGTTCTACTTGAAGTCTGTCACACTTGAAGATGTTCCTGGCGAAGATCGTGTCCACTTTGTTTGCAATTCATGGGTCTACCCAGCTAAAAAGTACAAAAAGGACCGTGTTTTCTTTGCTAACAAGGTAAACAAATTATGGGATGAAAGCATGCAGTTCTAACTTCAAATCCAATGAAGAATCACTGTATATTTCTGTGCGCCGACTGTCATTTAGTTGTATCTCATGCTAAAAATACTGAAAAACCGTCATTTCAATTGCGCGCCAGTTTGGGGTAATGTGTGCAAAAAGTAACAGATTGACTTGTGTATTTTGTGCAGACATATCTTTCAGGTGATACACCTGGGACACTAAAGAAATTTAGAGAAGAAGAGCTAGAAAACTTGAGAGGAGATAATGAAATAAGAGAGCTCAAGGAATGGGACAGGGTCTACGGCTATGCCTACTACAATAATTTGGGGAATCCAGACAAGAGTCAGGAGTATGCACGTCCAGTTCTTGGAGGGCCTATTAATCCTTATCCTCGCAGGGGAAGAACAGGAAGACGACCAACAAAAAAAGGTTAGTCAATAAGAGTTCAGTTTTCCAGTCACTGCTCAACTTCGTGTTATTATTTTCTGTCATTCACGGATGTTGTCTTTATAGATTGCGACACTGAGAGCCGGCTGAACTTTTTTATGAGCATTTATGTATATGTTCCAAGAGATGAACAATTCGGTTCCATAAAGATGTCAGACTTGCTTGCTTACACCCTGAAATCTGTAGCTCAGTTCCTTAAACCTGGGCTACCTTCTTGGCTAGCTTCTCAACTTGGTGGGAAGAAGGAGTTCGACAACTTTCAAGACGTACTTAAACTCTATAAAGGAGGAATAGAGTTGCCTGATGGTTTGATTAAATTTATTAGGGATAGGATACCTGCAGAGATGGTCAAGGAACTTTTTCGAACTGATGGCGAAAAATTCCCCAAATTCCCAATGCCTCAAGTGATCAAAGGTATATAGAATGTAGTATATAGCGGTTACATCTAAAATCTTTCCATTTTATGTGCCTTCACATGCCGGCTGCTTTCTTTTACCTGACTGGGGTCTCTAAATGATTTGTATTAGAGGATGATTTAGCATGGAGAACTGACGAAGAATTCGCAAGAGAAATGCTGGCTGGAGTAAATCCTGTGGCCATACGTCGTCTCAAAGTAATCTTAAGTTTTAATGATATACTGTCTACGTTTTTCATAGAGAAAATTGAACACTAGAGAAGTTACATTAACATGAATTATCTACTCTCACTTGTCAGCGTGAATCGTTACTAATTCTGAATAAACTGCAGGAATTTCCACCTGTTAGCAAGCTTGACCGAAAACTATATGGGGATCAAACTAGTAAGATAAACAGAGAACACATAGAACATAACTTAAATGGACTCAGCATAGATGAGGCAATCAAGAACAACAAGCTATTCATATTAGACCACCATGATACATTGATGCCATACCTGAGGCGTATAAATGAAACTTCCACCAAAATATACGCAAGCAGGACCCTCCTCTTCTTACAAGATGATGGGACTTTGAAGCCATTAGCTATTGAATTAAGCTGGCCGCATGACGATGGAGATCAATTTGGCTGCGAAAGTGAAGTCCATACTCCCTCTAGCCAAGGCGTCGAGAGTTCCATTTGGCAACTTGCTAAAACTTATGTCGCTGTAAATGACTCCGGTTTTCATAACCTCGTCAGCCACTGGTATAACAGTCAGAGAAATCCTAGCAAACAATTTCGTAACATATTTTTTTTCTGAAAGCATCTTGAGTATGTTCTTGTTTTGTTGCAGGTTGAGAACTCATGCAGTGATTGAGCCATTTGTCATAGCAACAAATAGGCAGTTGAGCGTGCTTCACCCGATTCACAAACTTCTGCATCCTCACTTTCACGACACAATGTATGTAAATGCAGTCGCTAGACAGATTCTTGTTAATGCCGGTGGACTCCTAGAGAAAACAGTCTTTCCTGAAAAGTTTTCAATGGAATGGTCATCTGCGATATATAAGAACTGGATTTTTCCTGAACAAGCGCTTCCTGTGGATCTGATCAAAAGGTAAAATCTAATGAATAGTAACATCTATAGTTCAATGAATTTTGGGACAAAGTTTCAGGAAGTAAGTTCTAAGAGACAATGTCATGAGTAAAAATTTACAAGAATGTTGAAAGCATTGATGGTAATTAAGTTTCTACCCTTTGCTTTGTTCAGAGGGATGGCAGTTGAAGATCCAAGCTCTCCACACGGCGTGCAGTTACTGATTGAAGACTATCCATATGCTGCAGATGGTCTTGAGGTATGGTCTGCAATAAAAACATGGGTCAAAGACTATTGCTCCTTCTACTATAAAACTGACAAGGCAGTTCAAATGGACACTGAACTCCAGTCCTGGTGGAAGGAACTCCGCGAGGAAGGTCATGGCGACAAGAAAGATGAGCCATGGTGGCCTAAAATGCAGACGCGTGATGAGTTGATAGAATCATGCACCACTATCATATGGATTGCTTCAGCTCTTCATGCAGCAGTTAACTATGGCCAGTATCCTTATGGTGGATACTTCCCCAACCGACCAAGCATAAGCCGGCGTTTCATGCCAAAAGAAGGCACTCCGGAGTATAAGGAGCTCAAGACAAACACTAACAAGGTATTCTTGGAAACGTTTGCACCTCACCTGCAGACACTTCTTGGCATGGCCTTAATAGAAGTCTTATCAAGGCACCCGACTGATGAGGTTTATCTCGGGAGGAGAGAAACCGCGGCATGGACAACTGACACAGACATACTGCAAGCTTCTGAGAATTTTAGAAAGAAGTTGGAAGAAATTGAGGAAAAAATCAGAAATAAGAACAATGATGAGAAACTGAAAAACCGCATTGGGCCGGCGAAGGTCCCATACACTTTGATGTATCCTTCCAGTGAGGCTGGACTCACTGGCAAGGGAATTCCCAACAGTGTGTCAATCTAATGCTTCTCTAATTGCAGACGCAGGTGTCGTTACATTGGATAGAGTAGATGTGCTCCCACTTATGCCTCAAATTCAAATCTCTTCCCCACAGTTTAAATAAATTTCAAGTATATTGCTTGGATCCAAAAACATAGTCTCTATTCTGTATTTCACTCATCATATTCTTTACTTGCTATATATAAATTTTTTTTGTCCGAATAATTCCAGAGAATTGTTCAATGTTGGTGTAGTGAAAATTTTTAATATGAAAACACTTGTTTGCTCTAACATGAAATAATTATTGAGGTCGTAATGAATCCAAGTATTTAATTGCGATGGACAAAAAATTGTGTAACAGTTTTGTAGCAAGCAATCGAAGATCTTAAAAGGTGTCATATTAGACAATCTAAATGTTAAAATTTTGTCTATACATGTTTACACAAGTATATTAAGATGGCGGTGGTTGATTAGGTAAAGTGAAACATCTATCACCGAATCACATGGCCAAATATAAATCAGAAGAAATAAACAAAGGATTTGGACAACAACTAAGAGATAATAAAAAAGTGTCACTAGAGAATCTAATGTTTGCTAAAATGTCGAAAATCTAATATTAAATATTGCTAAAGCTTGTACAAAATTTTACTGTAAACTAATCTAAATTACGTAAGAATTCGAACGCATGCAAACGCGTAGGTTTGAAAAGATATCCACTCCAATCAACGTGAATACACGTCTGCTAAAGAAATGGTTGACGTTGCTTGAATCATAAACAACGCAAAATGACTATGTCTTAATGTCAACCCCCAGAAATAGAAAACAACAAGTGGTTTAAGTTGATTACGTCTCAGAGCATCTTCACATGGAGACTATTTCTAATATACATTGAATGATAATGAACTGGCTGGCCTTTAGGCCTCCTTTGGTGTTGGGATGGGCAAAATAACAGATTTTTTTATGGTAATGGTTACAGGTGTTGGAAAATTAGACTCTAATTGTTGTATTTTTTTAATTTTCTTTTGTCAAATAATAAATTAGGAAAACTAATGAAAATGAATTGAAAACTTTGAGTTTTAATCAAAATGACAAAAATGTGTTGTAAGTGAATAGTACTATGAGTGACTTTTTAGAGTAAAAATATCATTTTCGTTAAAAGTGAACAGTACTAGAAGTGTTTCGTTAAAACTCCCTAAATTTATTAGGTTAGATGTTAGGTTATAGCTACCAACGGGGTTTGTACCCACGCCGTCATGCAAGTAAATACACAATTTAAAGCATACACATGATCAACCAAATGTTAAATGAACATGGCATAAGGATTAGAAAAACTTAAAAATAGGTCGAGGCAAATGTTAGATAGTCTGTCCTTAAGGCAAGTTTATGCCCGGTGCTCATTATTAATCGGCGCTTGTCTCCAGGATACAACGACCACTTTTTTGTAATAACAGTACTCCAAGTCACAAGGCTCCACAATGAACCACTTCTTTGTAATAATTAACTGGCTGACCTTTAGGCCTCCTTTGGTGTTGGGATGGGCAAAATAACAGATTTTTTTATGGTAATGGTTACAGGTGTTGGAAAATTAGACTCTAATTGTTGTATTTTTTTTATTTTCTTTTGTCAAATAATAAATTAGGAAAACTAATTAAAGGGTTTGAAAACTTTGAGTTTTAATCAAAATGACAAAAATGTATTGTAAGTGAATAGTACTATGAGTGATTTTTTAGAGTAAAAATATCATTTTCGTTAAAAATGAACAGTACCGGAAGTGTTTCGTTAAAATTCCCTAAATTTATTAGGTTAGATGTTAGGTTAGCTACCGACAGGGTTTGTACCCACGCCGTCATGCAAGTAAATACACAATTTAAAGCATACACATGATCAACCAAATGTTAAATGAACATGGCATAAGGATTAGAAAAACTTAAAAATAGGTCGAGGCAAATGTTAGATAGTCTGTCCTTAAGGCAAGTTTATGTCCGGTGCTCATTATTAATCGGCGCTTGTCTCCGGGATACAACGACCACTTCTTTGTAATAACAATACTCTAAGTCACAAGGCTCCACAATGAACCACAAATGTATTGAAAACTCTCTCATATGGACTCAACGAGACTCTCTAATATTTAATGCCCTCTTTGTATGATTACGTAAACAATGAAAAGTTATTTAGTGATTGTACGAGGCTTCCCAATTTATAAAAGTTGAAATGCCTATTTGGAAAGCATATTAATATTCATGAAGAGTCAAAAGTTACAACTATTCATTTGAATTTCATATTATGATAGATACATTTTTCCACCACAATACACCACTTCTAGTTTTCATTCAACTAATAAATTTAATATTATAGAATAATATTAAAACTTTCAACAATCTAGCACATGAATGGAGATTGACTAAACACTATGCAAATGACAATGCAACACTAGAGAGATTTAGTAGGAAAAGTATCGCATCGGGATATGTAGCTTGTGGCTTTGAACCTTCCGTAGTGAATTACTATCAGATAACTCGGCTAATCAGTGAACATGATGTCTTGAACTGCTCGGCCGTTTGTGTAAACCTAGACAACTGTAATCATACAATACGCTTCCAAACATACCGTGGTTTGCTCTGTTGTGTTCATTTCGGACATGAACAATTCCTGATTTCCCGTGAATGCTCTAGAAAATTAAGCCCTTCAATGCAAACGCGTAGCTTCGAAAAGATATTCACTCCAGCGAATGTGGATACACACATGCACGTCTGCTAAAAAAATGGTCCAAATTGCTTGAATCATAAACAATGCAAGATGACTAGGTCTTAATGTCAACCACCAGAAATATAAAATAAGAAGTGGATTAAGTTGCTCACGTCTGGAAACACCTTCACATGCAGGGCAAGTAGCAAATACGTATTTTTATTTAAAATGGAGACTATTTCTATTGAACAATATGAACTGGTTGACCTTTATGCCTCCTGTGGTGTAGGGATGGGCAAAATAACTGATTCTTTAATGGTGATGGTTGGTTACAGGCAGATAAGTACGCGGTTTCGGGACCGGTTTTGGATACTGTTATCCGTTCTTTAAGGGTTACAATTATTCAACAAGTATACTACATACATATCTTAATAGCTATGGTTAATAACTGTGGCTGTCATAAAATTTTTAGGTCAACATACTATTAATATCACCGATATTATTCTAAACTAAATCACATTTTTATAAAAAATAAAAAATCCTCGGTAATATTAGTAATGTAACTTTCACATATAAATTATATATTATTTTGTGTTATATCTCCCAATTGAACACTGTCTTATACAATACGTTTACCCGCCCCCTATGATTCTCATCTCTCACACTCGAGTTGTTGCACTACTTTTTTCTTTAGTAGAAAAGATCTACGTTCTTCCAATCTTCCTTCAATTCAAGTTGTTTATTTCGAGCTTGGTTGAACTCAGTTGTTGCACCAGTGTTACAACTGCAGTTTCGTAAAAGAATGCCAACTAGTTAACATGCTAAAAGCACTAAAACTCTATTTTAAAGAGCTAAATCTTAAAAAAATAAAAAATAAAAATAAAAAAAAAAAAAAAACCATCTCTAGTAGACTATAAAAGAGTCTCTACTATAGTAAAATGAACAGTTATTCTTTAAATTTGTAGATCAACTATTCATAAGCTAAATACTAAAAAATTGATAAAACTTAAGGCTGACTAGTGAGCTAAGGAGAAAAGAAATAAGACGATTTTAAAAAAATGAGTAGGTTGAGTTTTTTCTTTTCAAAATGATTGATAATATAATATTCAAAATTTGTTAAAATCGAGTATTGTTCGAGATGAAAAGTTAAAGAGAATGGCTAAAATAGTTTTTCAACGATGTTCACCCTCTAAAATAGCAAAAATTTAACAACTGTTGGAGATACTCTGAAACTTGAAAACGGCAGTTGGCAACCTCCAATCTGTCAAAAGCACGTCATAAGCACCCTCTATATATTTAATATGAAAGTTTTTTTTTTATTTATTATTATTAAGGGATGGGAAACAGTTCAAAGCTACTACAATAATTTAGAGGATGGTGGAATTTCAAACCCGAAACGCATGGTTAGATTCCCAACACCCAATCCACATGTTGAACCAAATGCAATATGAAAAAAAATTGTTTGCTCCAACATGAAATAATTATTGAGATTCTTAACTTACTACGAGTCACAATATTTGGTAGAAAGCGCTAGAAAATTATGTAACAATTTAGTAGCAAAGAACCGAGAATATTCAAAATATTTGATTGCTTTCCGCCGAATAATGGAGGACCATGAGTTTCCCCAAAATGTGTCATTATATAATCTAATATTGCTAACGTTTGTCTAATATTTGTTGGTTTGGTAGATAGCCTAAAATATGTTAAGATGGCGACGGTTGATTAGGTACTTGAAAGTGAAACATCCATCGCCAAATCACACATGGCCAATATAAAACACTAAAGATATAAAACAGAGAATTTGTACCATTATTAAGAGAGAGAAAAAAGTGCCATAAGAAAATCTAATTTTGCTAAAGTTACATAATTTTATTGTAAACTAATCTTAAGGGGATTTGAGTGTGGTGAATATGGACCAAGTGTATTTATTCTAGTAAATGCGGATCCGCTTACATCTGTCTAAACAATTGATGAAGTTTTTTTAATTATAAACAATGTAAAATGACAATAAAAGTGGTTCGAAAGAAAAAAAATCACGTATCATATTAAAGAATGTTAATATTGCTAAAATTTGTCTCTATTTTTTGGGTTTGGTTTAGAGATTTTGGAGTTGTTGCACCCAAAAACAAAAACAAAGAGAGCTGTATTTCATTGAATCATAAACAATCCAAAATCATGACTTTGTCAAAATTCAAATATATGGATAACTTTTTAAACTAATATAAATCGTGGGGGATCCGAATGTATGTGCATATAGAGACTAAGTGCATCAACTCTAGCCAACGTTGGAACGCCAAAAAAAAGAGAGGGTTAGAAGTTCATAGAATCATGAACAATGCAAAATCATGACTTGGTCTTAAATCAAATTCTAGACATTGAAAGCAAAGTAGCTGGATAAGTTGGTTACGTATTGAACACCTTCAAGTTCACATGCAGCCATGGCATGTAGCACAAAAGTCTTTATAAAAGTAAAAAATAATGGCAGGATTAAATTGAAAACTATTGAACTCATTCACCTTTAAATACCACACACGTTTCTCCCATCACAATTCAGAGATCTTCAAACCTTTCTCCTTCTGATAACATTTTCCGTTTTCAATTAAGATAAAGATGCTGCATTCCAAGTATCCCACATCGTCCCAGGATACCACCGTTGATACGCAACCCAAAAATGAGGGCAAGAAGATCAAGGGGAGAGTGGTGTTGATGAAGAAGGTTGTTCTCGACGTGAACGACCTTAAAGCTTCGATTCTTGATCGTGTTGACGAGCTGTTAGGCAAAGCGGTTTCTCTAAGGCTCATTAGTTCGGTTAATGGTGACCCTGGTGAGAACTGAATATATAGTATTTTGTTTTTGAAGTTCATGGTTCCAAGTTAATCACTAGTACTTGTTAGTAATATTGTTGAATGAGATCTGTTGGACAATGTTGCTTTGTTACTAAAGAGCTAATCTCGCATAATCTTCTTATTGAAAAAAATAAGAAAATGGAACATCTTAACGTAGACTCCAAAAAAAAATCACTATTTGGAGGACTTATAATCTGACATTTTTTTGGATTTTTGAATTTGATATGTTCTTTTTGTAGAAAATGAGTTGAAAGGAAAAGTTGGAAAGCCAGCATACTTGGAGAACTGGGTGACCACAATCACCCCCTTAACAGCAGGGGAGGCTGCATTTGATGTTACTTTTGATTGGGACAAGGAAATTGGCGTCCCGGGAGCTTTCGTAGTTAGAAATGAGCATCACAGTGAGTTCTACTTGAAGACTCTCACACTCGAAGATGTTCCTGGCGAAGGTCGAGTCCACTTTGTTTGCAACTCATGGGTGTATCCTGCTGACAAGTACAAAAAAGACCGTGTTTTCTTCTCTAACAAGGTAATGAAAATGGTCATTTCAATGCGCAAAAGTCCCCCACCAAATCAATAGATTGATTCGTATATTTGGACAAAAGGACTGTTTTCTTCGCTAACATAATTGTTACAATTGCGCAGAAGTCCCTCGGTAATTAACAGATTGTTTATGTGTTTGTGCAGACCTATCTTTCAAGTGATACACCAAAGCCACTACAGAAATTTAGAGAAGAAGAGCTAGTAAACCTGCGAGGAGACGATGAAGAAAGAGGAGAGCTTCAGGAATGGGACAGGGTCTATGACTATGCATACTACAACGATTTGGGGAATCCAGATAAGGGTCCCGAATATGCACGTCCAGTTCTTGGAGGGTCTATTGAGTACCCATATCCTCGCCGCGGAAGAACAGGAAGACCAGCAACAAAAACTGGTCCGTAAATAAAATTCATTTCTCGTGCCATCACTACTCAAACTCGGTATTCTTCAAAAAGAAAAGTCTCTAAGACGTTTATACTTTTTGTCTTGATAGATCCTAACACCGAGAGCAGGCTGAAGCTTATCCAGATCTTAAATGTATATGTTCCAAGAGACGAACGATTTGGACCCATAAAGATGTCAGACTTGCTTGCTTATGTCCTGAAATCCATCCCTCAGGTCCTTAAACCTGAGATAAGAGATCTACTCGTTGGTAACAAAAACGAGTTCGAAAGCATGGAAGAAGTACTTAAACTCTATGAAGGAGGATTAGGGTTGCCTGATGGGATACTAAAATACATTAGTGATAGCACACCTGTGGAGATTTTCAAGGAGCTTTTTCGAACTGATGGCGAAAAGTTCCTAAAATTTCCAGTGCCTCAAGTGATCAAAGGTAATAGAGTATAACGTTATATGTGCCTTCATTTTCATATACTGCTTTTCTTTT
Source organism: Heteromeles arbutifolia (assembly GCA_024362995.1). Classification (NCBI taxonomy): domain Eukaryota; kingdom Viridiplantae; phylum Streptophyta; class Magnoliopsida; order Rosales; family Rosaceae; genus Heteromeles; species Heteromeles arbutifolia. The sequence continues at coordinate 11,241,480 of JANCRC010000017.1, read as the reverse complement.
TAACTCATTCTGGTATTTTAATTGATTTTTACTAGACGATAAGTCGGCATGGAGAACTGACGAAGAATTTGCAAGAGAACTGCTGGCTGGAGTAAATCCTGTCACTATACGTCGTCTCCAAGTAATCTTAGCTTTCGAGATCTATTATATTTGAATGATATTTTCTCAATTGTTCATCCCTAATCGCTGTAATTTCTGCATAAACTACAGGAATTTCCACCGTCTAGCGAGCTAGACCGAGAAGCATATGGGGATCAAACAAGTCAAATAACCAAAGAACACATAGAACATAACTTAAATGGACTCACCATAGGTGAGGCAATCATGAACAAGAAGCTATTCATATTAGACCACCACGATGCATGGATGCCGTACCTGAGGCGGATAAACACAACTTCCACAAAAGCTTACGCAAGCAGAACACTCCTTTTCTTGAACAATGATGGGACTTTGAAGCCAATAGCTATTGAACTCAGCTTGCCACATCCAGATGGAGATCAATTTGCCTGCATTAGCAAAGTCTATACTCCGTCTAGCCAAGGCGTCGAGAGTTCCATTTGGCAATTTGCCAAAGGTTATGCACTTGTAAATGATTCCGGCTGTCATCAGCTTTTCAGCCACTGGTATAACCCTGTCAAAGAAATATCAGCAAAACAAATGGTAGCATTTGCGATAGCAACATAAATTCATAAAATTTTATATTTCTGTTCTTGTTTGTTGCAGGTTGAGAGCTCATGCAGTGACTGAGCCATTTGTGATAGCGGCAAATAGGCAGTTGAGCGTGCTTCACCCGATTCACAAACTTCTGCATCCTCATTTTCGTGGGACGATGAATGCAAACGCATCCGCACGACAGGTTCTCACAAACGCAGGTGGAGTAATAGAGGAAATAATATTTGCTTCCAAGTTTTCGATGGAATGGTCATCAGCAATGTACAAGGACTGGACTTTTCCTGATCAAGCGCTCCCTGCGGATCTGATCAAAAGGTAATATCTTGCGTTAGTATCATTTTTCAAGTACATTTTTCATCTACAATCATTGGTAAATTGAAAGTATCTTCCCTTTTTCTATGTTCAGAGGAGTGGCAGTTGAAGATTCAAGCGTGTCACATGGCGTGCGTTTACACATAGAGGACTATCCATATGCTGCAGACGGGCTTGAATTATGGTCTGCAATTAAAACTTGGGTTAAAGACTATTGCTCCTTCTACTACAAAAATGATCAAATGGTTCAAAATGATTCGGAACTCCAATCCTGGTGGAAGGAACTGCGCGAGGTAGGCCACGGCGACAAGAAAGATGAACCCTGGTGGCCTAAAATGCAGACTTGTGATGAGCTGATAGAATCATGCACAACTATCATATATATTGCTTCAGCCCATCATGCAGCAATCAACTACGGTCAGTACTCGATTGGTGGATTCGTCCCAAACCGCCCAACCCTAAGCCGGCGGTTCATGCCTGAAGAAGGCACTCCAGAGTATGAGGAGCTCAGGACAAACCCTGACAAGGCATTCTTGAAAACGTTTGCACCTCAGCTGCCGACACTTCTTGGAATGGCCACGGTAGAAATCTTGTCAAGGCACCCCACTGATGAGCTCTATCTCGGACAGCGTGACACCGCGGAGTGGACAACGGATGCAGACATACTGCAGGCTTCTGAGGATTTTAAAAAGAATTTGGAAGCGATTGAGGCCAAAATTGAAAAGATGAACAAGGATGAGAGATTTAAAAACCGATTCGGACCGGCCAAGATCCCTTACACTTTGCTGTATCCTTCTAGTGAGCCTGGACTAACCAACAAGGGAGTTCCCACCAGTATCAACATCTAAATCATTTCTGTTTCTTTGTCTACATTGTATTTCACTCGTGTTATATGTAATTCTTTTTGTTTGTAAGAATACATTTGGAAATTGATCATGTAGTTTTGTGAACATTTTACCAATGAATAAATTTGTATTCATTTTTACATTGCATATGCTCAAAGCTCATTTCTCCGTTGAAATTGTACGCTCAGATTTGGCAAGGACGGGGATATTATTAAGAAATAGGAGAACAAGACATAACTTTGTCTCGAATGAAATTCGAAGATTGATTCTTTACTCTTAAATGTCCCTAAATCAAATGAATTTTTCTAGAATGGACGGTTCCAATTATAAAATGAAGCAATGTTGGCGGGGAATGAGGAAAGAAATAAAAAAAATTGTGGGGGGAATTAGTAGGAGTAGTACTTGAAGTTAGTTTGTTTCGGCAGAATCTACACATCATGGAGCAGATAAAAACGTTGAAGTTAGTTGGTTGCGGAAAATATACCCACCTTCAAAGGAGACTGACGGTTTGAGGGTTGCTGATATTAGCTTTAGGTGTCGGACGATGGTGGCGGTTATTAAGCCATTCTGACAGATAAAAGATATCCGACACATAATTTATTTAGTGTCGGATAAAAGTTAATTTCTGTCGGATATATCCGACATAAATTCCTGACGGATTTAACCGCCATAAAATTATTATAACACTCAGTATTTTTTAATTCTTTTTTTTTTAATATTTTTAACATATTCTGGCAATTTTTAAGTTAATGGTGGCGGTTATAACCGACAGAAGTTGACTATTTTATTATTTTATTTTCTGGCGGTTATTATTTTAGTATTCTGGCGGTTATAACTGACAGAAATTGACTATTTTATTATTTTAAAATGTTATATTGATTATAAATAAATAAATAAATGGTTTAAATATTTTTTTTCACTCACAGTCCCATTACCTAATCTCTGAATGTTTTTTTTGTTTTTGCTATTTTTTACACATGGTATCTCGGAGTATATTCAAACATATTTGACGGTTGGATCGTTGAAACTAGTTTCGTAGAATGCATATCCTATCAAATTGATAGATTTAACAAACTCTTAAGAGTTAATGTTATACTTCCATTAAGTGTAAAAAATTATCCACTAGTGTAAATATTTTAAATTGAAGATCGAATTCATTCAATGCATTCTTATAGAGTCGAGGAGTGTAGCTGTAAAAAATCATCAAAATCGGAGCTAAAATAACCGTTAAATTGTGATTTTTCGTTTATAACCGTCGAAAACTTTTGTTCTGTTACCTAATATCTGAATGTTTGTTTTTTGTTATTTTTTAGGTATGCGATCTCGGAGTGTGTACAAACAAGTTTGACGGTTAGATCGTTGAAAAAAGTTTCGTAGAATGCATATCGCGTCAAAATGGTAGATTAAACAAACACTTAGAGCAACTCCAGCGTTGCTGGTTGCTCGGGGGACAATGAAGAGGAAAGGGCCCGAGGCCCTGTGAAGTCGGTCCAGCGTTGGAGGAGCCCGAGCAACAGTGGAGGCCCGAGCAACGGGCCTGTGAACTGCTGCCAGCCCGAGAGCCCGATGGGTGTGACGCCAGCGCTGGCGTCAGCCTGGCGTCTGCCTTTTTTTTAATTTTTTTCTGTCAGGCGCGTGCACCCCACTCGCGCGTGAGGGCGCGTCGCCCGACCAAAAATCAGAAAAGTCAGCCCACTTTTCAGATTCAAATGTTACCGTTGGGAAGCCACGTGGCTTCCCATGGTCCGTTCGATCCCAACGGCTCTTTAATACGAACCGTCCGATTTCCAACGGTAATAAAAAAAAAGCTGATTTAATATCAACCGTTCGATCTGAGATCAACGGTTGATGTTAATCTGCTTTATAAATTAAAAAAAAATAGTTTTAAAATTAAGAAAAGTTACCGTTGTGACACGTGGCACAATCTGGAGTGTTGGAATTCAATTTTTTTTAAATCCAACGGCAGAGATTAATTATTTGAATAAAAAAAAATTAAAAATGGTAAAAAATCTGAAAAAAATATCTTAAAATTTTAAAAAAATTTGTTTCTTGTATTATATAAATCCGAAAAAAATATCGAAATCCATCGCTAAATATTTTTTTTTATAAAATGACACGTGGCGCAACGAGAACGATTTAAAAAATCTTATCCGAAATTACAAATAATTTTATTTTGTATTATTTAAACAAACAAAAAAAAGTAATATTTTATTGCCTATTGCCAGGGGGGAGGGCTCCAAGGGTGGAGATGCAAATGGCAATTACTGTTCATTAATGGCAATTACTATTCATTAAAGGCAGTTACTGTTCAATAGGGTGGATTGAATAGTAGATTGCCAGGGGGAGGGCTCCAAGGGTGGAGTTGCTCTTAGAGTTAATATTATACTTCCATTAAGTATAAAATAAGATTTTGTGGTATCCACTAGTGTAAATATTTTAAATTGAAGATCGAATTTGTTCATTGCATTCTTATAGGGTCGAGGAGTGTAGCTGTAAACAAATCATCAATTATTTATCGCATATTTTACATGGGTTATTATCTATTAAACCAAAAGTGTAAATTATATATCAAACCAAACAATTATTTATTTAATTTTTAAAAACGTATTCTATTTAAATACATATTATTTATTTATTTATTAAACCAAACAATTATTATTTTATTTTTTAAAATTGTAAAATTTTGGGGGGAATTTAAAATTTTCGAAGGGAATTTTGGGGGGATTTTTGCCGCAATTTTGTTTCTGTCAGTTATAACCGACAGTAATGAAACTTTTTTGTCCGTTTTTATTTTTAAAAAATGTTTCTGTCAGTTTTAACCGACAGTAATGACAATTTTCCAAAATAAAACCCTTCATCTCTTTCCTTGCGCCGGTGCTTCTCCCTTCCCCTTTTTCTCTTCTCCTCATTTCCTTTTCCTTCTCCTTCTCCTTTCCCCCCCCCACCCTTCCACCTGCAACAGCTTACCATCCGCCCACCGCAACTCTAACCTACGCACCCGCCACCACCAACTATCCCCATTCCCTTCGAACCTCCATCTTTTCTCATATTTCGTAGCTCGTCCCCATGCCAAAACCCTCGCTAAACCTCGCATCTTTCTTCCCCACTTGGTTGCTTCACTAGTTTGCCTTCTACCCTCTTCGTATTTTTCAAAATTGTTGAAAACCCATTGTTTGATTTTCCATTTAGTAAAAACCCAATTGGAATTTTTGGGATTTTAATGGCGGCTGTGTGTTTTTTCAGGAACAAGTTGATGAGACGTACATAATGGTGAAGCCTGATGGAGTTCAGCGTGGCCTTGTAAGCTAATTTAATTCTCTAATCTTGTATTTTTGTTTGTTCAATTTTAAGGGTGATTGGAGCTGGAAAACTTGGGGCAGTTATGAAATTGTGAAATTTTCGAAATTGTGATTGTGTTATGAAATTTTAGCTTCTGGGGTTTTGAAAAAACAAAAGCTTGAACTTTAATTTATTTGCATTTATTGACTGGGGAGGAGGAAGATCTCTCGGGTTTTCGATTTTAGCTTGGTGTTCTTAGTGTTAATATGTGTGATATGGGGTGAATTGTTTTAGGTTGGAGAGATAATCTCAAGGTTTGAAAAGAAAGGATTTAAGCTGACTGGCTTGAAGCTCTTCCAGTGCCCCCAAGACTTGGCAGATGTTCGTCTCTTTTCTTTTTTGCCTTATAAAAAAACCCGAAATAAGCTTTCAAAAGTACACTGTGATAGTCTAGTAGTTATATGTGGTGACTTTTTAATGCACCTACTTGATGAATTAAGCAAGAGGGGAACCCTTGGTCATTACCTGCAAAATCTGGTTCAAGCATGTTGGGTCATTTCGAGCAGAAGAAGAATGCTCAACGAGAATGAGAAGGAGAAGGGATATTGCTGTCATGTCCTTTTTATATTTTTTTTTATTATCAATCTATTTGTTGTCGGTTTTAGCCGACAAAGAATGGTTTTATTTATTATTTATATATTTTCTGTCGGTTTTATCCGACAGAAAATGGTCTTATTTATTATTAATATATTCCCTATCGGCTATAACCGACACAAGTTCTATCGGTTTCGTATATTTTCTGTCGGTTTTATCCGACAGAAAATGATATTATTTATTCATTATTAGTTTTTTCTCTGTCGGTTATATTCGACACAATTTCTGTCGGTTTTAGAGTATTTTCTGTTGTAAAATTCATTTTCTAACGCGGGCAATTCTGTCGCTTATTATATCCGTCACTGCATCCATCGTCTGTCGGATTTTGCTTAAAATCCGACAGTAATATGCATTTTTTGTCGGCTTTTGAACCGCCAATTATAGATAACTTTGTAGTAGTGAATCAACGGCGCCGTGTTGCTTTCTGCACTTTTCTGTTCATCGAGTGAAGAAAGATCATAAGGAAGGAGAAGACACACGAATCGTTCCTCTTTACTAGTCGGACAACTATTTTAACTCGTGCGGCCAGGTGAGGCTATGCCAATAAAGATCTCTTTCGAGGCCGTCCCTGCTGGTGTGTCGTCAATCCCCGAGTTACTCTCGACGGATGGAATTACCATGGTGTCCATACCGTCCACTGAGCTGGCCGTTAACGTTTGAATTAAACACCGAGGGTAATTGCTCACTTAGCAGAAGACCAATGCTAGGAGTCAATGTCCAACTGCGACATGCATTTTTGTTTCTTGGAGAGGAAACTTTTACATGCATTTTTATTCATGCAATTTCGTGTCGTGTTAGTGAATCATCTACAACTTTGCGAAATCTATGAGTCTGAGTGAGTCAAGGTTGTAGTGGGCTATGTTGGAGGTACTTGACCTTTAGATGGGAGGGATGATAGGATTTTTACCATCTGCATAAGTAGGAATAAAAACACTTAAAAATACTTGCAATAGTACAAAGTTATCGTAATATAGCAGCTCAAGTAAAGTCGTTTTCCACCGGAATTTAATGAATAATATATGTAAATACTAAATCTTAATTAATTATTTGAAAACAAAGATTGGAAAATGTTGATTTTGAATTTAAAAATAATATAAACGAATTTAATTAAAATGATTAAAGAAATTAGCAAAGTAAAGAAAACAAAGGATAACGTTTTGAAAACCAAATTATAAAAGCTTAGGGTTCCCCGTCCCCTTAATAATCCTATATAGATTTACCAATTACTTATGAATTACCCATGCAACTTTGAAGGTTAGGTTTTCCTAATGCATATTCTACTTGTGGTATTCAAGCTAGAACGTATATCAAACATGCAATCCGTCTGTGGTATTCAGATCAAATATAAATATGCATGACTCATTAAGCTTTGTGACAACCCTTTGAAAAATCATGCAATCCCTAAGACGTAGTATTCGCCCTAGGTGAAATTACAACTATCAATCACAAGAAGCAATATTCAATCCTCCGGTGGTATTCCGACCGAATTGCATCCGATTACTTATCTAAACATCCTAATGGTAGCTAAGCATTCAGATATAGAGACAGTTTAAACACAGTGATTAATAATTCAAAGTATACATGTATAATATCATAAGCAATTAAATAAAGACTACATATTCATCCTAGGGCTCAAGGCATCACCCTAGCAAACGGCAATTAGTTACGAACAACCATAAAACAACAGGAATTTTATTGAAATAGAAAAAGGATAGAAAACACCTTGAAATACAAAACGTCAAAACCTAGCTAAGTTCTCCAAATTGATGCATACCTTCTCTACTGGCTAAATAGTCTTATTTATACTACTAGAAAATAAAATCCTTCCTAGAAAAGGTCTTCTAAAAACTAGGAAACATAATAGAATAAGATAACTAGGAGATAAAAGGTTTCCTATTTGAACTGAAATTCGGACTTCTCAAAAAATTAGACGTTTGACCGACTAAATCAACTCTGATTTGGTCCCAAAATGTCTCTTTTTAAAGCTTAAGACGTTCCTAACAAATCCTCAGAAAAAAATCTTCCTCAAAATATGTCATCTTGACCTTCAAAATACCCAAAACGTCAATCTGAGAAAGTTGTTCGCTGGGCTTTAATTTCATCGCCACTGTTAAACGGCTTGGTAGAAAAATCTAAAACTTGGATACAATCATCTTGAAAGACTCACGAACATCCTCCAATTGGAATCACTCCAAAATTCATCTGTTTGATCACTTTTTGCTCCAGATGAAGTCGAATGTTCTACATGGAAAATATATAACTAAGTATCAAAATTCTACCAAAATAACCAATAAACTATAACTAAGAATAGGGTAAAATATATGATATAATATGGACTCATCAAGAGATCAATCCAAAAATCCAAAGTCAGAAGGAGTTAGAGTACTCCAACCAAATCCAACGGCTGTTCTAATTAATTTCCTTAACTTAAAGAGTTAATTAGATTTAAACGCTCAAAATTTGAATTTATTTTATTAAACATCCATGCCTTTTAGAATTTTGATCAAGATGCTTTGGTACATTAGGCCACATCAGTATTTCCATTTTTTTTTTTTATCCGACCATTTTTTTATTCATGTATTTTAGGAGTTGTGGACTCTTTTTTGGGAGATAATTTTGGTTTTTTCACTCAACATATTTATCCAATTATCTCTTTTAATTTTTGTTTTCGTTCAAAACAATTTTTTTATTCTAAAATTGAAATGATGGACGCTTAGATATTTTTGTTTGTTTATTATTTAGTATACTTTTAGTTAGATAATTATTATGTATACATTTGAATTTGTACATATTGTTGATTAGTGATAGTGGTACTTTTATTGTTGGTTATCATATATTCGTTTTGTATTGATTGGTACGTTTATTTTTAATTTTTGGGTGTACATATCATTGATTGGTACGTTTTGTTCTAGCTTTCGGTATGTTTTGTTTTAGCTTTCAGTACGTTTAGTTTTAGCTTCCAGTACGTGTAGTTTTTTCTTGTTGATTGATAGGTTTCTTTCACGATTTTGTTACGATTGTTTTTGTATACATTATGGATTGTACCATTTAGTATCATATGGATACGATTAATATTATACATATCGTTGATTGGTACATTTACTTTTGTTCTTCAACGTTGTTTACTAGTACGTTTATTTCCTGTTTTAGTAGGTTTGTTGTCATACATATATTTTTTATTGGTACGTTTGTATTATTCTCAATGATTACTACAAAAATTTATATATGGATTACTACAAATATCTTAAATGGTATTTTATTTCTTCATTGAAAGGAAAATAAATAAATCAATCAAACGGCAGGGTATTTTATTCCTTAATAAATTGTATATAATCATTTTTTTGGGTATAATTATCTTTATTAGAGGGAATCAAAGGAGCTAGATTGTAGGAATTTGTTTCAATATCTTTGCATTTTTTTCCTAACGTAAAGAATTTAGGCAATGGTAAGATCTGTAACTTTGGTACAAAGTAATGATACTTATGATAGATGAGACTCCAAATTTGTAAGAAAAATGTTTAATTAAATCTCTGAAACCAACAAATGTTTAATCTATAGAGTTGAAAACTCAGACACTTATATCAAAACGCCCCTAACTTAAACTATAATACGCAGATGATTGTCCCCAGGTTGTACTCATGCAAAAACGTTGAGTTGTTAGTTGAGTCCATTTGCATATTTTGGTTGAAACACTATGCACCCGACTGAACTGCAATTCAGATGATCGCCTACCATGGTTGGTAAAATATGGTGCAATGAAGCTCGAGATTCGATTGCAAAGAGCTTGTAATTCCTGTGAGTATTTTATTTCTACCAAATATTTTTAGTCCAGTAATACTTCTTTTTCAATATTAGAGGAGGTACAAAGATTGAATCGCCTCTCCCCATTCATAAACAAGAAGAAAAAACGCTAGATTCAACTGCAAAAGGGAGCGTTCATTCCAATTGTTAAGTTCGAATCACCTCTCCTCATTCGTAAATAGAAAGAGTCACTAGATTCAAAGAAACCGCATTCATAAATACTTTACACAATCCATACTATTACCATCCCGTAAATACAAAATACAGGCGAAACCTACAACAACGTACTAAATAACTCTTCGCATACACGGCATCCACTATGCCATCGGTACCTGCACCGTTTTAATAACAAAAAACAGCAAAAATGTAAATAAAGGAAAATAAAGGAAGTGTAAGTATACAACGATAACTCGAGGAGGATAGATGATTGAACTACCGCATACATCATCAAGAGCTGAGGTTCGTGCCATCAGTGTTTGAACCAAAGAACTACTCGTGTGGCAATTTCTCCTTACTAGCACCCCTATTCGCACACAAGTCAAGTTGCAACTATAAGTATAATTACAAAGGAAAGGATCAAACTAACAACAGATGTATAACTTGAACAACCTAAAGTTCCTTTTAGTTGATTCATAAATACGTTAGTTAATAAAAACTTAGTATACTCCGTGGCCTTCTAAACTCTTAAGTTTTTAACCAGTAGATCTTTGTTAAAGATACAATGACGAAGAACTAACGGTTAAAAATTCGGTATCCCACCATAAAATTTTCGTAGATAAGATATATGACGATTTAAGTACATGAGTTCCGGTTTGTGAGACGAATCGTCGGGTGATGAGGCAACAGATAGAAGTTTTACTATGAAAAAAAATCAACATAAAACAACATAGAAAAGAAAATCATGAAATTAAATGTGATGAGATAAAACCGACGCTTGTGGGGAGCTCCCTTCAGTCCAATGGGTGGGCAAAGCGAGCGGAAGGAGTTGCTCCCACGCCATGCACCAGGCCAAACCCTTAACATTCGTGCCGCGGGCTAGGGTTGGAAAAATAATATGTTAAGGGGGTAGCCAAATGCATGAGATGGCAGCTCTTGCCACTCCTCAGCCCTCTGAATTGGACTGAAAGGAGCTCCGTCCTCCATCAGTATCTTGCTCTACCTTCCGTGAAGGGCTGCTTCAATCCTTCCCCTTCTTGCTTCCTTATATGGTAGAGCACATGTTTAAGTAGAGGATCATTAAGTAGGGCAAATTCAAATTATGATACATTAGTTATAACATAGTGAGGACACGTAGTAGAGCAAGAACACACGTTGTACGCATCTAAGTTAGATTAATTATATGCTAAGAAAGTGAAGTCCCATCATAAATTAGTTGGTACGTAATATGGAAGAGTATTCTAATTATTTACCCATATACTATTTTTTCGACGTAAGATGCATACTCTCAACATGTTTATTTATGTGTAGCAAATTTGTATACTTTCAACTTGCCTCTTAAGCCCCAGTTTAGGATTGAGGTGATTTTAAAACAAGCTGCTATGAAAAAAAGCTGGGAGAGTTTTTGGTGTTTGGTAAACATTCAGCTTCAGCTTTTTTTCACAATTTTGGGTGAAAAAAAAAGCCAAAAACAAGAAACTGCAAAACCCAGCTTTGAAAAACCGGTTTTTTTCCACATCTGTTTTACATAAAAGTTTACCAAACACTATAATACTGTTTTTTTTTTTTCAAAAGTACTTTTACAAAAAAGTTTACCAAACACTCTGCTGCTTTATTTCACAACTGCTTATTCTCACAGTACAGCAGAAGCAGTTTTTTTTCAAAGCACAGCAATACCAAACCAGCCCTAAGTCTTAACTTGAGGAGTTTTTTAACTCTCAACAAGTCTCATCACGTAGAGTGAATTTGTAAGCCTAACATCTATGAGTATTGACTACATACTTATAAATCATAAATAAAAATTAATAGGTATAAGATCATTGTAACATCGATGTGTGTGTGTGTACACACACACACATATATAAGACCAGATTCATAGAAAACGGGTTAATAGGACACCGTATAGATGACCAGCTTTATAGAAAACATGATTGGTGTAGATTATTAACTCGTTCGACTAATTGTGGGTAAAGATTACCATATATATAGGGTTTAATAACCCTCTGTTGTGGAAATAATCCTAATGTAATTAACAATAATAATAATAAAGCTAATCCTTGTCATGTAAGGATTCTAGTCCAACAATTAATAGTTATATGTAGGAATCATATATTCATAGATTGGTTTTAAATCCGGAATACGACTTTCTTCCCTTCAAATCCCTTTTCCTTCTCTCCTCTCTTCTCCTTTCTCACTTTCGTCTTTCTACTTCTGTATAAAAGTCAGCATACCATTCAAATAAGAGACCAAAAGGAGGCGAAATTTATAGAGAAAAGAATCATTCTCCTTTATGTCATCGTAAGTTAGATTTCTCGCGATCTTCACATTTTCGTGAACGTACGAACAATCTTTATTTATGAGTGACCAGTTCATCGGTCATGTCAATGAAAAATAAATATATAAATAATAGAGCTATCAAAAACTTTCTTTCTCTCTTGGGACGCGAAGAACAGTAAAGCTTTCTTTAGTTGTATGAAATCTTTGGAGGAGATCGTAACCGTACTGCAAGGATTTGACGCATGCCTAGAGCCAAGACGCAAAGAACTTATTATGCGGAAAGCAAAAGACAACCAATGAACCAAACAGTTAATGCCAGGAACAGTTCTACAACAGTACTCGTCTGCATGTATATCATCATCCCAACCGTTGGATTTGAACAACTTTTTACTATTCGTATTGGACAGTCAAGATATGCACGGATCTCATCACCTAGGTATCATCAATATCGGCAGAGGTAAAAAAATATGAATCAGGATCCTCATCGGATCTTTTTCTAAAGATCTTAGGAATCCCACAATCATGTCTGTTTATTTTATATTATGCGGTCAGTTTTCGTTAGTTACTATTTATGTTTGAATTTTAAATTTTAAATTTTAAATAATTTTTGACCGCACGATATACGATGAACGGATAAGATTGTGGGATCCCTAGGATCCCTAAGGAATGGATCCGACGAGGATCCTGATTCAAAAAATATACCAGTAACTTGACTCTTTGGTTACAGAGATGGATTGTCTGCCCTCCCATTCCCATACCATTCCCATCCTTTTCTGTTTGATGCGGTCACTATTAAGTCCCGTCAATATTTTATAGTGATTTTTTTATATAAATGATAAGACAAAAATGAATAAGAATATAAAATGTTAACGTAGCTTAATCGTGACCGCACAAACAAAATGAAATGAAAAAAGTATGGGAAGGGAGGGCAGACAATCTATCTCCCTTTGGTTACTGCTCAGGAATAACAGTAGGGAAGTGAGTTTGACACGCACACATGTTCCAACTTTTCACACTTTTTTCTTCTTTTTTTTGTAATTAAATTGAATAAATCAAAATTAACTGCTAAAATTAAATAATGATAAATAAGAGGTTAAAAATAGTGTGAAAAAAATCATTTTTCTAATATTATAGTATGGAATCACTTATAGATCATGAGATCATGGCTAAGCTCTATTATGTGAGCTACGAGGAGTATTAGGTTGTGTGATAATTACAAGTGCACAATATCATTTCAAGTAATATAATAATAAGTATAATGTCGTTTTAATAAGGATCAAATTAACATAAATTTAATGAGACAAAATTGTGAACGAAAGTTTAATGAGACAATCAAACAATAAACAAAGCCGCGTCTAGATGGAAAGATTCAATGAAAAATTCAAATAAACCAAAATGCTCCCCGTGACCATAAGTCTGCCTTCCACATCAGCAGCGAATTTCGAACCCAAGACCTCTAGTTTTTAATTTGAAGGAAGCCTCGTAATCTGTCATTTACCAGACCACCAGCTGGTGGTTAGATTTTCAATTTATTAGTGTAATGATTTTAAGCATGCTTAGATAAAAGAAATAATAATTATTAAGACCTGTGGCAACTCAATCAAAAGCAAGAAATCGAATACGCATGCGCCTCAGTTTTTCCAGTCCTCGATAGCAACCTCATCCATATTTCATAGTGTCATTTGCACTTCATCACTTCGTGTTCGTGACAGTGAATTATAGAATATTGCATACTTTTCAAACTGTATCAGATCTTAAGGTCATCTCCAACCGAAGGATCCAAATGGTCAGAGGGCCGAAAATAACCTGAAAATCGTCTCCAACCGAGAGCTAGGCCAGAGGGCTCTGGAATCTGAGAGGGTCCCACGGAATCAAAAAGGGCTGGAGGGCTGGCCACTTCCAGCCAGCTAGCCAGCCCCGGGCTGGCCATTTTTTTTTTTAAGTGTTGTTATTCCTGTCAGTTATAACCGACATGAAAACATTGTATTACTAATATAAATGTATTAATGTCGATTATAACCGACAGTAATACATTTATACTAAATAATATAGATGTATTCCTGTCGGTTATAACCAACAAGAATTCTTAAGAAAAAATTCAAATGCAACGGCTAGCTGACTAGCCGTTGCATTTGAATTTTTTTTTTTTTTTTTTTTACAGTTTTATTATTTTTTTTTATTTACAAAATTTTTCATATAACTTCTATTTTTTCCTATAACTTTTATTTTACAAAATTTGTTTCATATTTTTTTAAAATTCCATTTTTTCCTATAACTTCTATTTCACTAAATTTGTTTCATTTTATTTTAAATTCTATTTTTTTCCTATGACTTCTATTTCACAAAATTTGTTTCATATTTTTTTTAAATTATATATTTTTTCTATAATTTCCTAAGCCATTATACAACATTAAATTAAATTAAGTAACATGAAACAACATTAAACAATATGAAACAACATTAAATAACATTAACCAACATACAAATTATACAACATAAAAAAACATTTAACAACCTGAAACTTAAACAACATTTTTAAAAACATTTAACAACATAAAACTTAAACGCCTACTCCATACTTCTTTTGGCCCAAAGATGTGCAACAAGATCCTGTTGTAGGTACTTATTTGTGGCACGAGAACGTATCATTCTATAGTGCCTCATGTACTCATTTATAGAGATACAACCAGTTCTTGGATTGAAAGGCAAATTAGGCCCATCATATATTTTTGCTAGAGCCCTTCTTGACCTATGTGGATTTTCTTGGTCGTCATCGGACTCTTCATCAATATACCCATCTCGCTCATCTTTCACTATTATATTGTGTAATATGATGCAAGACATCATGATGAAGTCCAAATTTTCTCGACTCCACCATTTTGCCGGTTCGCTGATGATATTCCACCGTGCTTTTAGAATACCAAAAGCTCTATCAACATCTTTCCGATATGCCTCTTGGTGTAAGGTAAACAACTTTTGTGCGTCATTCCTAGGGTTTGGAATTGCTTGGACAAGTGTCGCCCACTTTGGGTAAATGTCATCTGCCAAGTAATACCCCATATTGTATTGACGGCCGTTGATGTAGTAGTCAAGTTGAGGTGCTTTACCTTCTGTCAAGTTATTGAAGAAGGGTGAACGCCCAAAAACTGTAATGTCATTTTGGGATCCGGAGACTCCAAAGAAAGCATGCCAAATCCATGTGTCATATGAGGCAACCGCCTCTAACACAACAGTTGGCTTTCTCGACCTTCCGCTAAAGCCTCATTGCCATCCAATGGGACAGTTCTTCCAATCCCAATGCATGCAGTCTAATGACCCTATCATGCCCAGAAACCCACGGTCTTCAGCTTTGCGAATAAGCCGATTCATATCTTCTTGATTTGGCTCGCGAAGGTACTCGTCTTTGTAAACCTGAACAATTGTGTCACAAAATTGTTCAAGAGTATCAAGGCATGTAGACTCAGACATACCATGGGTTTCATCCATCGAATCAGCTGGGGAGCCATACGCCATCATTCATAGTGCAACAGTAACCTTCTGATGAGGTGAGAAACCAGAGCGGCTTGCTCTGTCCCATTTCTGTCGAAAGTACAGATTGACTTACTAGACATCACAAAGTAAACACTCGAAGACATGACGCCTCATCCGGAAGCGACGTTTGAAATCATCTTCTGTGTACACCGAGTTGGGGTTCAAGTAGTTGTTCATCAGATTGGCATGCGTCATCGCTCTATTTCGTGGTTTGTAAGAGCGACCAGCAACAGAGCCACCCCATTGAGGTTGTTCCTCAGTTGGTTGACACACCATGGCCGCAGCCATGGCTGCTGCTCTGTTTTGTTTGTTGCGCCTTACTTGAACTTCTTCATCAGACTCTTCATCTTCTCATCTCATTTGCGCCTATTTTGCTTCTCTTTTGGAATTGGATGAGGACCCCCAGTTGGAATCCGAAGAGGATCCAAAGTTGGAATTCATTGCGAACTTGAATTGAAAGATATTGAATTCAAAGTTGTGTGAATTATATCCCAATATCCACCCTATTTATAGCAAAAAAAAATTCAAATTCAACGGCTAGCTAACGTCAGCATGATGTCAGCTACCAACGGCTAGCTGACATCACTTAGCCGTTGGATTTGAATTTGAGTTGTAGTTTTTAAATAATAAATTATGTTTGGCCCTCGATTGGAGACCCTTTTTTTGTGACAGGGTTATAACGAGCCCTCTGGCCTTCTGGCCCTCAGTTGGAGACGGAGGCAAATATGACCATGTACTGTTCATTAAAATATTAGGCCATCTCCAACCAAAGGGTCCAGAGGGCCAGAGGGCCGAAAATAGCCCGAAAACCGTCTCCAATCGAGGACTAGGCCAGAAGGCTCTGGAATCTGAGAGGGCCCCACGGAATCGGAAAGGGCTGGAGGGCTGGCCACATCCAGCTAGCCAGCCAGCCAGCCTCGGGCTGGCCATTTTTTTTTTTAAAGTGTTGTTATTCCTGTCGGTTATAATCGAAAGGAAAACATCTATATTATTTAGTATAAATGTATTACTGTCGGTTAACCGACAGTAATACATTTATACTAAATAATATAGATGTATAACCGACAGGAATTCTTAAGAAAAAATTCAAATGCAACGGTTAGCTGACTATCCGTTGCATTTGATTTTTTTTTTTTTTTTTTTTAAAGTTTTATTATTTTATTTTATTTACAAAAATTTTCATATAACTTCTATTTTTTCCTATAAGTTTTATTTTACAAAATTTGTTTCATATTTTTTTAAAATTCCATTTTTTCCTATAACTTCTATTTCACAAAATTTGTTTCATTTTATTTTAGTTGTATTTGAATTTAAGTTGTAGTTTTTAAATAATAAATTATGTTTGGCTCTATGGCTCTCGGTTGGAGACCGTTTTTTGTGACAGGGCTATAACGAGCCCTCTGGCCCTCGGTTGGAGACGGAGGCAAATATGGCCATGTACTGTTCATTAAAATATTAATATCTTGAAGAATCTTGGAGGGCCAGAGGGCTAAAACGAGCCATCTGGTCAGCCATCGGTTGGAGATGGCCTAAAGGGTTTGTTCCAATATCTATGTTTGGTGGAAATATATAAACTTGGGTCTGTCTTACCTTAATTCAATAGTGGATGGGTCTTTGCTGTTTGATGATTTCGAAGAGGTTGTTAGCCCTCTGGCCAGTCATCGGTTGGAGATGGCCTAAAGGGTTTGTTCCAATATCTATGTTTGGTGGAAATATATAAACTTGGGTCTGTCTTACCTTAATTCAATAGCGGATGGGTCTTTGCAGTTTGATGATTTCGAAGAGGTTGTTAAATTTTTGTCGTATGGAAAAGATATATGGGAAACTTTATGATAATTATAACTTAAAGTTGATATAAAACTACTAATATATCCTTAACGAATAAAAACTTCCTCATATAAAGGAACTGCAGGCCAGAGCTTCTCCTCTTACAGAGCTCCTCCTCCAAAATCTGCAAACTTAATTCGACAGTCGAATGTCCACTAACTCACTGGAATTGCAGCTGAAATTGCCCTGTCAATATAATGTAAACATGACAGATCAATTAGATAAAAGTCCCATATACTGGTACGAAAGCAATCAGATTTTCAGGAGATTATGATAGGTTAATCACCAAGATGATGTCCTGTCAAGTGAAACCAATCATTTGTTCAAACCCAGGTTTGATCATGCAAGTATTTTTCAGAAAACCAATTCAACAACCAATTTTAATTCAGCAGAATTACAATAACAGGATCAAATTATAAGCCACAAAACTACCAGGATCATATTCAGCAGAATTTTTTCAAAGTCCGAGCTTGCAAACACAAGCATTCAATTTCAATTAAAACCACTGAAAATTCAATAAATTTTTCATTTCCTTACCTTTCCCACCAACCAAACAGAAGCTAAGATAATCTGTAAACCCAGAACCAGAAGAAAATTTCTGATCAGCGAGAAAGCGGTTCTGGTTTTAGAGAGAGAGGTTGGTACGGTTAGAGAGACAGAGAGACAAGGAGAGAAGAAGCTAGTTTTTAGTTATTGAGGGTATATTAGTAATTTTATATCAAATTTTGATTATAATTATTATAAATTTAAATGATGGCTATTATTTTATATGGGATCTAAATTTTGATTATTTTTTTAAATTTATCATCTCCACTCTTAAAATTTAAATTGCCAACAGGGTGGTGGGTGTGTTGCAGAAAACTGCAGTCATTATTCCTAGTAAGTATGCGGCACGTACATGGCAATCCCATGCCTAACAGTTCTTCGTGGATCATGGATGGATTCATAGTGGAAAAATCAAAGTTCTAAAAAACGCTAGGCGGTGCCTAAGCGGCTTAGGCGGATTTATGTATATTTATTATATATATTATAAAGTATGAGTATATTTGTAAAATTTTAAGGTTTTTTATGTTAGTTTTATAACATTTACTTAGCCCACATATTTTAATTATTATTGGGCTTTGCTTCTCATTTAATAAACAACTACATCTCAGCCCATAAATTCTTATTCTCTAATGACATAGACAAAAAATAAATGATAGAGACGTGGCAAACAACCATATCTCTCTTCCCACAACTCTCTTCCCACTTTAACCATATCACAAAATCCCAAAAGTCTCTCTCTCTCTCTCCAGAAACCTCTAGCGCCCACTTTATTTTTTTTTTATCAACCCATGATCACAAAATCCCAGAAATATCTCGCTCTCTCTATCCAGAAAACCATGGTTATCTCTCTCTCGTTATTTTTTCCAGAAACCTCTAGCAAAGCAGCCATGGCTATCTTTCCAGAAACCTCTAGCAAAGCAACCATGGCTATCTCTCTCTCTCTCTCGTTATTTTTCCAGAAACCTCTAGCAAAGCAATGGCTATATTCAGATGCGGATGCAGATGGGAGTTTCGATGCAGATGCGAGAGTTAGAGTTCCAGATCCGATGAGAGTTCGAGACAGCAAAGGTTGCAGAGCCTTCAACGCTGGCAAGAATTTCAAACCGCCTAGAGCGCCTAGCACCGCCTAGAGCGCCTAGCGAGCGCCTAGATACCTACCGACTTTTGTAACGATTTCCCCCAAATCGCATCGGGAGACCACCGTCGAACGCCTGGGCGGCTGCCTAGAGCGTTTTTTAGAACACTAGGGAAAATTAGTTTGCTTCTAGTCTGGCATTAGTAAAATTACAATGTTTCACAATCAAATCATAAGCAAATGAAACCAAACTTGGTATACTTCAAATATCTTTTAGAAAAAACCAAAAAAGAGAGAGAGAGAGAGAGAGAGAGAGAGAGAGAGAGAGAGAGAGAGAGAGAGAGAGAGAGAGAGAGAGAGAGAGAGAGAGAGAGAGAGAGAGATGGGGAGAGCTGTTCTCTTGTCACTAATTGGAGAATTGTTCTCTTGTCACTAATTTACTATGCTACAAGTTGAATATCAGAGTGCGAAACAAATAAGACTACAAAATAATAAGAATATTATTAAACAAACTGAAAATGCCGAAATGGCTACAAAACCCTAAGAGGCTACATTGTGACTAACTTGTTCTCGACTGAATAACAAACATGCTGTTTATAATAAACTAACCCTAATCATAAAAGGTAAGAAACTGAAACCCTAATGCTAACGGGCTAAACCTAGAAAACTAAGCATTCAAATAAACCTAAATATACTAATATTTTCCAACACCCCCGTCAAACTCATGGCGGTATACGACATGAGTTTGCAAACAAGCAGATGCGGACTGGCTCCGTTAAGCGGACTGGCAGGCATGCAAACTTGACTTGACTTGACTGGCGAACTGGCAAACTAGCAAATTGATTCTTGATTCTTGCTGGCAAACTGATTCTGGTTCAAACTGACTAGTGTTGAGAGTATGGAAAGAAAGCATACTAGTGCTCCTCGTCACTAAACGGACGAGATTTCCATATTCCAATTACAGCAACAAACGGAGAGAACCAAAAAACTACAATCACTCAAGTGGTCACAAATCCAAACATTTAGAGTGACAGACAAACAAACTTGCAACACTTATCCGTGTGGGCCTTAAAAAACTTCAAACCGAAAATGCCTATCTTTTCCAGCCAATTATTTCTCATTGCTCGTGTGGGCCTTAAACTAACAGCAAACGATTGTTTTTTTCTTTCTCTTTCCTTTCTCTTTTGCCTTTTTTTTTCTATCATTTCCTTCCTTCCCATTTTTCTTTCTTTTTTCTTTCTGGACTGATAACACAAAAAACAATTCAATCAATACTAAAACAAAAGCAAGCCACTCAGACTGGTGCGGTGGTGGGTCGATCAGTCGGGTCTGGCAACAGGTGGTGCGCAGCACAGTGCTAATTTGATGCGAGACGGATCTGGGTGCGACGGCAGTGAGTCATGCAAGCGATGGTGGGGTGGTCATGGATACTGGGCGTGGTGGCTTCGATTATAGACCTTACGTTTTGGATTGGCTCCAGTGCGGCGCGGTTCAACGCGATGACAGTTTTTCTTTTCCAGATTTTTTGTTTTTCAAACTACACTAACGAGAATGTAAACCAGAAATAAACAACGGACAACACAAACAAAGATACTGATACGAATCAAGAACAGATTAAATTCCGAAGGATCAAACCTGCTCTGATACCAAGTTGAATATCAAAGTGCAGAACAAACAAGACTACAAAATAATAAGAATATTACTAAACAAACTGAAAATGCCAAAACAGTTAAAAAACCCTAAGAGGTTACATTGTGACTAACTTATTCTCAACTGAATAACAAGCATGCTATTGTTCTCAACTGAATAACAAGCATGCTATTGTTCTCAACTGAATAACAAGTATGTTATTTATAATAAACTAACCCTAATCATAAAAGGTAAGAAACTAAAACCCTAATGCTAACGGACTAAGCCCAGAAAACTAAGCATTCAAATAAATATAAATATACTAATATTTTTCAACACTACAAGCGTTTTTAGACAAGTGAATCACTTTTTAAATACACGACTAATGGTTATTTAATGTGTGATGCCATTAACATGTCTATTAAGCGTCTATTAGACAGGTGAATCACTTTCTAAGTTCGTCTATTCAACGAGTAATGTCATCAACTTGGCGCATCAGTCGTAAGAAAGCTTCTTGGGTGGTTTATTAATAAGAGGGGGAGGGGCTTGTTGCATGGGACATATATTGTGCGAAAAATACCCATGCAAAATTGACATTGTATTAATTAACAATGGACGTGACCAGTCCAACGTGTATCAGTGTCATATTGGCCAATACATCCAAAGGTTCCAGCAGGAAGACGTGGGGAATTAGATCCTCTTCGGATTCTCTCACTGGGAATCCCCGGGATTAATAAATAATAACAGTTCATCAAAGATCGTGCGGTCACAATTAACGAAACTGCTTTACTTTTGAAAATATAAAAAG
Source organism: Heteromeles arbutifolia (assembly GCA_024362995.1). NCBI lineage: Eukaryota > Viridiplantae > Streptophyta > Magnoliopsida > Rosales > Rosaceae > Heteromeles > Heteromeles arbutifolia. Next base: position 11,220,068 of record JANCRC010000017.1, on the reverse strand, counting down.
CATTCAATTAGCCGCACGATCTTTGATGTATTATTCATTGATCTTCCGGATCCCCAATGAGGAGATCCGAAGAGGATCTAATTCCGACTTGGAGGACTACATGGCTTGACGCATGTATGACTCCAGGGCCTACGTACAACAACCTTTTTTGTTTTCGAGAAATTTTAAATATGGTAGAAACACGGTTTGGTATATTAAGTGTCAAACTATAAGTAGAATTTTATTTTTAAGTATCTAATTACTTGTATTGTGATACTTAATCCAACAGGCCGTGTTCCCGGGATAATAAAAAATTTCTTCTTGTGTTACATACAAATCTTATGGAGCAAGGCAACGCAGTTAGTTTCATGTGTCGGATTTTGGACGCATGCAGTGCTGGCCCTGAGGGAGTGCAAAAGGTGCCACCGCACAGGGCCCCGATTTGGAAGGGTCCCCAAATTTTCTTTACATGTAACACCTACATAACATATATTTAAATGTGCAAAACATTACTGATAAATGGTCCAGCGCTAGCGGTGGAGGCGTTTTGTCTATTCGCCTAGATGATGGGTTCGAGTCCTTATGGCATTATTTTGCTCAATTTTTACAATTTTATAAACTTGAAAAAGCGGATAAATTTACACACAAAATAATGCAACCTGTTTCGAAGTGGAGACCTTTGAAGAGAGAGAGCACTCTTGTTCACTTAAACAAACTTAATTTTAGTTCACTAACTTGTATTTAAATTTTATAGGTAACGAAAATGAAAAAGAAAAAAAATAAAGAAAATACAACATCAAAAATGGTAAAGGGCCTCCATCTAAGTTTTGCACAGAGCCCCTAAATATTCAGGGCCGGCCTTGGACGCATGCATGCACGAATCACCATAGAATTCATTTGCTATCTTTCTCTTGCTTGCTACATGCTAGGGTTTGTCTGCCGGAAAGAATCTGTGAATGAAAAAATTAAGGAATGTCCAAGTCATTTAACTCGTCTTCGATGTTTAAGTTTCAATTATAAAACGATCCTTGTGATCCCATTGCATATCCGGGGTAATATACAATTATTACCATAACAATGCTTGTCTTTGGGGTTAGTTATTGGACGAAAAGTTAAATGATAAACATACACATTTTTTATACATTTTTGTTTAATTATCGTTATTTTGTTCAACTTATCCAGTTCAATAACTAAAAAGAAAGAGGGTTATGCGAGACGGTAAAAATGATGTATGAAAATCACTTAATATAACTGAGATCAATATAATTGAATTATAAAGCAATTTCTGAATTGTACTTTCTTTCTTTCGACGAAAACCTTTTTGAACACGTGAAAACCCTTTCCTCCACCTCCACTCTGTCTTCGTGTATTTGCTATATCTTTCATTCTATTTATCTTTTGCCTATTTACGAACGTGAATATCTAGTCAAATGACCATAATCAAATATCTAATCAAATATTAATTTAATAATATCCCAATCTTATCCCGGGATGTTAAAGTTTAGCTATCCCTAATCAAATACCAGGTTTGGAATATTGAAGACAAATCCAAATGCACTGTTTTAATAGATAAAAAGTCAAACTATTCAATAGTACAAGAAAATTTAACATTTTGAACGTGAATCCGAATCCTCGCCGGATCTTCTTTGTGAGGATCCCGGGGATCCATGAATCATATCCGTTCATCGTACATCGTACGGTCAGACATCATTTTAAATATTTTTATTTAAAATTAAATATAAATAGTATCTAAAAAAACGTAGCATACGATGTACGATGAACGTATACGATTTACGGATCCCCAAGATCATCCAGAGGGGATCCTGTTGGTCGTCAAATCTCGCATCTCCCTGTATACAAGTTTTAACCTTAATTACAAATCAAGCCCAAATCAGTCATTTTCTTATTCCAAAAAAAGCCCACTGTAGATTGTCCAAAAATAAAGCCCATTGGAGGGTTTAAGCTTACCTTCCTCCTCTCCTGGCTCTCCCTCCCACTCGTCATCCATGGAGGGTTTAAGGATTTGAGCTCTCTCTCTCTCTCTCTCTCTCTCTCTCTCTCTAAGAATGGCACAGACTCCATACTCCCTGCTCCTCCTCAAACGCCTATCTCGCTGTTCCCAAAACCTAAAACCCCCTCCGGTTCTCCTCTCTCTCCTTAAACCCTTCTCCACCTCCCCAACCCCAATCTCCTCTGCGGACCCAAAACCCTCATCCCTCTCCGCTCGCCTGAGCTTCGTATTCGACCAAATCGACGCCATCGAGAAAGAACGCTCCGAGAAGGATCAGACCCTCCAGAAAATCAGAGCTTGGCGTGAATCGAAAAAGTCCCAAATTGACCCGGAATTAGGGATGGGAGTTGGCAATCAGAGTGGAAATGATGCTCATTTGGTCGATTCTGTATCGGTTTCGACCGGGTCGGAGAGGGTGGAGAAGCCGGTGGTGGCTAAGCAGGAGGTGGAGGTGGTGCACCCGTGGCCGGAGTGGATTGAACTGATGGAGAGGCTGGTGCAGCAGAACTACTTTGATCATAGGAGGGTGGACGAGGACAGAATGGTCCAAGATATTGGCTTTGATCCCTCTGAAGCTGTTTTTCCAGCGGAGGAAGATGCCCGAGGTATTGATTTCAAGGATTTCAAGGCTGTCCACACAGCGTGTCTTAATTTCGGGAAGGACCGATTCGATATCATAAGGTAATGATAAAGAAAATGGTGTTTTAGTTTGGTTGTATGCAAAACAAATCATGACTGCAAGCTTATAAAAGTGCACGATTTGGGTGAATGGAGTAGTGTTATGATTAAAAGTCTGTTTCTTTTCGATTAATTGATGGAATGATCCTATAAGTGCACAATTTGCTCTCTTCTGTATAAGTAGCTGTTGCTTAAGCATGTGTTGGTTTTCGTATGGTGCGTTTAATGCGAGTATGGTTGAGAAGTTCTGAGACAGTAGAGTAATTTCAGGTCCTTGTCGAGACAGGATATTCAAGTTTTGGTGGGTTTTGGATGCCCGAGTACGGACAAGAAGGTGGTTTTCTCATCAAAACTATTAAGGAAGCATACCCATCTTGATGAAGGAGATGTGAGTATTACTTAAAATAATTCCTTGCATTGCAAGCTTATAAAACTTACATCTAACGGCTGCGATCGTTTGCGTAGCTTTGACTCTGGAGTCTAACCTCTTATGTCATAAGTATGGCTTTACCATTTGAGGTCTGAGTAAATAAATAGGATGGTTGCTATTAGCATATTACAAATGATTTTCCATTGACTATTAAGTAAAGAGAGATCGTTTGAGAATTTCTCTTCACATTTGTTGATATTGTGCCATGCCCTATATTGGAAAATGTAGCATCTGAAAGGTATTTTATTTGGCCTCACCCTCGTATTTATTTGTCACATAGATATGATTGCTTAATTAGCATTTTCAAGTAATGAGTATTCGTTCATATGCCAGGTTTGCAGTTCCTGCAGTTTAAGGAATTCTTGTGAAAGAGCATATCTGATTACTAACAAAGAGGATGAGGCACGAACTATTGATATCATGCGTGTTTTATTGACTTATGGATTTGATCCTGTTAATGGATCATTGGTCAATAAGTCACTTCTGAAACAAAAATCTGTCAAGACTGTGGTCCGTAAGTTGCTTCATCAGGTTGTCAAGCTGAGTGCAGTTCCAATAGATCCTAATCTTCCACCTCCAGTAATCAAAAAGCCACCACCAAAAGTAAAGCAGCCTCCTCCCCCTCCAAGAAGACGAGTTGGACGGGATGACATTGAGATGAAAAAAGGGGACTGGCTATGCTCGAAGTATGTTTCTTCTAATTTTTAGTTTTATTCTTCTGGATTGTGGCCAAATTTATTTGTTTTGTACAATTAATACTTTGGTGGTGATTTTCTCGAAAATACATGTACGTTTTATTATATATGACACTTTCCTTGGGAAAAATTTCTCTGCCAGGTCTAATATTTTACATACCAAGCTTTTAGGCATCATTACAAGTTCTTTGGACCAGAATAATGGGACTTTCTTTGAGGAATAGTTAACAGTTATGTTGTTTATATCCCATAAATGGCTTTCCATTGACTTTTAGCTCATTGATAATTTTATTGTTAAGAAGCATGGTTGAATTGAATTAGCTAATATGCTCTCGGAAATTTTGTTGTAATGAAAGTTGTGATTTCTACAATTTGCTCACGATCTTGAATGTTGGTATCAGGTGCGATTTCATGAATTTTGCCAAGAACAACATCTGCCTCCAATGTGATGCTAAACGTCCAAAGAGACAACTGCTTCCAGGAGAATGGGAGTGCCCTGGGTAAGACATCATTCTAGTACTTTTAAAATTTTATGTGCAGTGCTCTTAATAGATTTGAATTGATCTTAATTAATTACTTGGCTGTCATCTTTTCGGAACCTGGCATTTTTGGGTGTTGGCTTTCCCATGATCTTTTATATCTCATCCTCAATTGCATAATTTTTTAGTTTTAGTTTATGAGATTATTGATTTCCTTATGTCTTGTTATATGGCAGGTGCAATTTCTTAAATTATAGGAGAAATATGGCTTGTTTTCATTGTGATTGCAAGCGCCCACCGGATGAATACCTGGAGAACAAAGTGCAAGAAGTGCAGCGTGGCCCTAGGACAAGAATGGAGAAGATGGCTGTTCTTCATGGGGACGCTAATGCCTGGAATTTTAATTTTGATGACAATGAGTCAGATGGAGCAGATGTTGCTACTTTTGAGTATGCAGATTCTTCAGTGAGGGATGAAAATTCTCTTGGTAACCAGGCTCAAGGACAAGATTTTGGACACCGTGAAAACAATTTGAGTAAAGATAGCAGAATACCAAGGGGCAACAATGAAGAATACTCCGATGCTGATACTATTAGGCCAGGGAGAGGGTTTGAGGATTTCGATGATGAAGATGATGATATTGACAATTATGAGTTAGACACTCGCAATAAAACTTCAGCACAGGATGCTTCAATTGATTTTTCTGAGTTTGAAGGGTCCGAATCAGAAGACATTGAAAACTCTGACAATAGCTTACAAGGTCGTCGAAGAACAAAGTCGTCTTCATACAATAAGCCATCTAAGCCTACACGTCAAAGGGCAGCATTATCTGTCTCGGATGATGATGAACTTGATGTAGATTTTGACAAAGAGCTTTCAGTCCATCCCAACTGGAAATCTAGTCATGTTGCTGATTCTAGATCAAGAGGTAGGGGTAGAACTACACCTGGTCCATCCAAGAGATTAAGCTTCGGTTCTGATGATGAACTTGGGCTGTCGGATGATGATCTAGATCAAAACTTTGGAGCCAGGCGAGGTAAATCAAATAATTTGGATTCTAAGAGAAAAGGTTTTCAGAGCAGAGGAAATTTCGATATGGAAGATGATTCAGTTTCTGGTTCAGAATCAGACAATGGTTTTCAATCTCATAAAAATAGGCCAAGAAGGAATAAAGAAAACAATTTCAAAGGCCGTGGTGGCCCTAACTTTACCAGAGAGACACAATTTGAATCCAATGGAATGAAGGGTGGTAGGAGGAACTCTTCCAATGATGATTTTGATGGATCAACACGAGGGTCTCGTGGTAATAATAGAGGGTTTCGAGGGAATGATTTTGATGGGCCGAGAATGAGTAACAGAGGTGGTGATACTCGGAGTTTCAACAGTCCTAAAAGAGAAGGATTTGGAAATGGTCGTGGGAGGAACTCGTTCAATGATGATTTTGATAGATCAGCACGAGGATCTCGCAGTAATAACAAAGGATATCGGGGGAACGATTTTGATGGGCAAAGAATGAGTAACAGAGGGGACGATGCACATAAATTCAAGGGACCTAGGAGAGAAGGATTTGGAAAGCAGCAGCGTGGAAGGGTTAATGAATATGGGAGGGACAATGACAGGGGACCTGAAGAATTTAGAAACAGCAGACGCGTTATTGAAAGATAGATCCATGTTCCATGATAGGAATGGCAGTGGTTGGTACGCTTTGCTGAGGCTTCATAGTTGGTTCATGAGGCAACGGTTGCAGCTCATACAGATGGAATGGAGTGCCAGCGATCCAAGTTGGAAATCGGGTCAGTTTACAATTTACTGGCAGCACATGCCGGATCAGATGCACCTTTCTTTTACCGGTTTCAATTTTCATCATAATTCCAGTTCCTTTGTAATGCAGGATCCGTGCGGTTGCAATCTGTAACTAGTCCCGTTTCTCGGGCAGGCTTCCAGGTTGAGCTGCTCTGGCACTAGCGTTGTCTCACATACTGAATCAACATTACTTCAATGCAAGTTCTTTCGATTTTAGTTTTCGATTTTGTAAATTTTAATGGTGACCTCTGCATCTTACCATGGCAAGTTTTGCGTGCCGTTTGTGTAAAACTTCCGGAGGAATATTTTCTTCCCGTTGGTTTTCTACTAAAAATATAAGAATTACTAGTAGGGTTTCAAGATCTATTTCATGGCTGGTTTGGTATTGCTGTGTTTTGAAAAAAAACTGCTTCTACTATGATGTGAGAATAAGCAGCTGTGAAATAAAGCAGCAGAGTGTGGTAAACTTTTTTGTAAAAGTGTTTTTTAAAAAAAAAACAGTATTATAGTGTTTGGTAAATTTTTATGTAAAACAGATGTGAAAAAAAGCCGGTTTTTCAAAGCTGGGTATTCGCAGCTTCTTGTTTTTGGCTTTTTTTCATCCAAAATTATGAAAAAAAGCTGAAGCTGAATGTTTACCAAACATCAAAAACTCTTTCAGTTTTTTATCATAGCAGCTTTTTTTTTTAAAATCACTTCAATTCCAAACTAGGGCTTAGTCACCCCAAAGTTAGCCATCCAAATCATCCAATCCAATTTTCATCTGTTCAACGATTTGCCGGATTGAATTTTTCTTCTTGGGACAAACGACCTTGACGGTGGATAACTAGCAACGTGAATGACAGTCGTACGCGTCTAGCGACAAGGCTTCGAACGGATTATCGGAGGTCATAGATACGTAATTGGATCTGATTGAATCCAATCTTGTTTCCTCGTATCAAAATTTGAAACTGAATAAACCATGCACAAATTTCACATTTTGTAAAATGTGTGACCGGATTTAATTTGACGAGATGTGTTTCATATGTATAAATACTTTAAGTTTTTCTGTCAAAAATAATTATAAATATTTCGTTTGTCCTTGTCATGAAACACTTTAGCCATTCTAGAATCAATCACAAGCAGTCCTGGATTCTTAATAGTAAGTGTGTATGCCAATGGGTCTTTTTTATCATGTGATTAAAAGAATAAACACGGACGGGTTGGAAGGTCAACTCAATCTTAACTCAACTTTTACAATTTGGGTTTGGGTTGGGTTGCATTCGGGTTCATTTGATGTTGGGTTTAATTTTTCAAGTTTAATCTTGTGACAACTTAGTTTCCAAGAATTTCTAAAAAAATAAAGCCAAGTAGCATCAAAGCTAGCTAACTTTAATTTCATAAATCAATCTACTATAAAAGTTTTAGGATTTAGAGACTACGAATATGGGGTGATTAATTAAATCCTCTTATTCCCTAAAAACTTAAGTAATTATAAAGGGTAATTTATTAAAAAATATATTCGAAAGGGCGTTGGTTTTTGGACTTGGCTCACTTAGGTGTAGTATGAACATTAATTGGTATGGGCTACAATTTTGTTAGATTGTGTTTGGTTAGTTGGGTTGGGTTGGGTTGGGTTGGGTTGAGGATGAACAGACAAATGATCAACCCAATTCAACCCAATCAATGAACGGGTCAAAATTGGGTTGGGTTGTGACGAGTTATAACTAAAAAAAATCACTCGTTCGAGTTTAAAATCGAATTGAACATAGACAAATTCGGATTGGCCCAACCCAAATTGCATTCCTAGATAAAATTAGAACCATACATAAAAGTTTGTCGCAGCCTCTTCGCAAAGATGAGACTGATAAACGGAGAATCAATCTCAAGCAAGCCCTAAATCAACCCGAACCCGAAGAAAACCCGTCGCAAGTAGTATTACAAGGCCTGTGACATTGGGCCAAGTATCCCAAAGTTGAGCCTGGCCCAAGCCCATAAAAAAGGAATCTACCTGATATTTAAATTGCACAAAATTTGATAAACCACACATCCAGAATATTTTCAAATCCAATCCCCTGTACTCAGTCATACAGAAACCAAACACCAACACCGAACCCAAACCGTCCAGATCCCTCAGCGTCTCCACGTGTACGGATCCCATCACCCCCACAAATACCAACTCCGTACTCTCCCTCCTTTACCCTCGTCTCCTGTGAAACTCCAGCGAAAAACAAATTCAAAAAAAAAAAAAAAAAAAAAAAAAAAAGGTTTTCATTGGCTCTGCCCTCTCACCTTTATATTCAAGTTTCGCGGCAACGCATCCTCTCTATCTCATTCTCTCTCTAAAATACCCACTCTGTCTCTCTCTAAAAGTCCCTCTCTCTCTCTCTCTCTCTCTCTCTCTCTCTCTCTCTCTCTCCTCTCCTCCGAACCACTTTCTCTCTCTAGAGCTCCCTCGCCGCTGCCATCTCCCTGATGGTTCAATTCGGGTCTGCATAAACCCTACGACGAGTAAGTGCCTCCGATCTGTAACTTTTAGGGCTTTGAAAAGGGTTGTCGGCTCGGAATAATTTGAAATTTTGGGAGTTAATGTTTTGAGAAATAGCTCTGAATTTTTTTGTTTCATTTCTGCTGATTTTCGAAGTGGTTGTGGGAAGCGGTTCTTTTGAACCAGTTTAATCGGCGTCAGTGATTGCATGTGGAGTGGGTTTTTGAATTTCGGGAGTCGATCTCAAAATGTGGTGGGATTTTGGGCAATTGAGGGTTTTTCCGAATCCGAATTTGGTGTGTGCGTTGTGCTGAGGTTGAATTTGAATTTCGCAGACAGTTTGGTTTATGAAAATTTAGTTTACAATGAGGAAATAATGATTAGAAAATTTTTAATTTTTTGAAGTGGTTGTACCTTGTTTGATGCTCATTCGTGCGCGCGCGTTGTGCTGAGGTTGAATTTGAATTTCGCAGACTGTTTGGTTTTCAAAAATTTGGTTTTCGATGAGAAAACAACGATAACAAAAAAATTTACCTTGTTGTTTGATGCTATAGATCTTATTGGAATATTGAGTAGGGCGGAGAATTTGTTTTAGAGAAAAGAGGTTTTTGTTTTGGCTTGTTCTTGAAGAGAAAACATACTGTTTTAGTTTTTTGATTGAGGTATTGTTGCGATTATTTGGTTGTCGAACTGTAGTTGGTGTCACTGGCTAGGAGATGTTTTAAATCAGCGGCACGTATGCAGTTCTCTGATTTGTGTTATGTGCTTCAGATACGCGAACTTTGCCATGGCCCCAACAAGAAAAGCCAAAGGTGTAAAGCGGTATGCAACTGTAAATGAGGCATCTCCGGAGAAATATGGCGGAGGGTCAAACAAAAAGAAGCAACGGGTAACTCCTATTTATTTTTCATTTCAGCACTTGTGAAGACTGATTACATAAATCAACTGATATTTTCTTTGTTCAAAATTTTTGCATAGAAGAGAAAGTTGTCTGATAAGTTGGGACTGCAGTGGAGCAATGGAGAGCTTCAGCGTTTTTATGATGCATACAGAAAATATGGAAAAGATTGGCGGAAGGTATGCTCGTATTTGATTTCCTGATTCAGTTTGCCTTTGGAAATTTGTAGACAACTAAAGCTGATTGCTGGTGCTATTGCCATATATCAGCTTTAGGCTAATCGCACTGTACTTGGTGAATCATATTGTAAGCAAATTTCATTTTGCGTTCTTTAATGTCTGACTAATAGTTGTTTATACTAAAATGAATTGTTCTTTTATGCACTTTCTGTTTTATTTACTCCCTTATCTTTTAGATATTTGATTTCTGTGGATTTCTAGGTGGCTGCTGCAGTGCGCAACAGAAGCATTGAGATGGTGGAGGCTCTTTACAATATGAACCGAGTATGTGTGGTCCATGATACTACCTCAACCTTGTTATTAAACTTTCATTATAAGGTGGTCTTTTACCATTTCTGACAATATGAATTGTTTATGCTTCTGATTTCAGGCCTATTTGTCATTGCCAGAGGGAACAGCGTCTGTAGTTGGCCTTAAAGCGATGATGACAGATCACTATAATGTTATGGTGAGACTGGATTACTCTTTCAAGTTTGTCCCCTGGTTCTGGATTTTATACATTATTTGGAATGTTGAGTTTATACTTGAAGATGATACTCCAATTTCCAAAACTACTACCTGTTAGGGTTACTGTTGATATGATTTGATGCACATCATGGGCTCTTAAGTTTACTAACAATGTCACAGTGCACATGAAACAATGAGTGTCGTTAAAGCTCTCCTTTCTTTTTCACATTATGTAGTCTTGTATGTGCTATATTAGTATGAACTTGAATATTTCTACTCATCAGGGGTCTCTTTGTAACCCAATTTCGTACCTCTGAATTGACAGGAAGGCAGTGATAGTGAAAGAGAGAGCAATGATGATTTAGGATTTTCTCGAAAACCGCAGAAACGCAAGCTTGGGAAAGATCAGCCGAGTGTCTCAAAAGATGTTTTACACACTCATCCAAGTGCATCGCTGGAAGGATGCCTGTCGTTACTAAAAAGGAGAAAGCTTGATGGTATGATACCTTATGTGATGAACATCATTCTGGTGCTTAATCAACTATATTTATATCTTTGTACTAATTGTTCTTTTACCTCATATCCTTTTCTTTTGCAAGGCTGAAGATTAATATGCTGATTGCAGAGTTAAACCTGATAGGGAATGAGAAAAATAACATAAAAAGTTTGGTTTGTTGAATATGTGATACCATAGAAGGTGGAAGAACTTTTTTCCTTGTTTTGGTGGGGGAGAGTGAGGGTTGGGGCTTCTTTTGATAGGTTGGAAGGTCTTCTGTGATAATTTTATTGCTACCCAATGATGCTCAAATGGTTTCAGTGATTGATTGATTTTGACTGTGACTAATGTAGTCATATTTGTTTAGAATTTCTTTTCCATGTTTGAAACCTAAATTTCAGTGTAGTAGTAAATTATTTTTATTCTTTGGAAGGAGATGTTTTCTTAGTGCTCATGAGAATCCACAGAAATTAAAAACAATTGGAAAATGTTTGCATGCATGTAGCCTGGTGCAGTGCTAGTTCATATTTTTGTTTGGTGTCAGTATATGATCATGGGAACTGTCTTGAATATTTTTTTCTGATGGTGTACATATTTAATAGAAAAAAGATTATCATCTGAAACTTGCCTTCTGTTCTTTTGACGCAAATTTTTATCAGGTGACCAGCCTCGTGCAGTTGGAAAGAGGACGCCTCGAGTCCCAATTTCATATCTGCATAAGAAAGATGATAGGGAAGCTTATGTTTCTCCAATTAAAAAGGGTCGGAAGTCAGAGGGGGACAATGATGATGATATTGCGCATGTGGCAGCATTATTGACTGAGGCTTCACAAAGAGGAGGCTCTCCCCAAGTTTCTCAAACACCATACGGAAGACCTGTGCATATAAAATCTTCTTCCGTTCAGAGCTCAGGAAGAATGGTATATAATATGGCTTCACTTGTTCTGGCCCTACATTTGTTGCCTTATTCATAGAGATTTTGAACTGAATGATTTGATTCTCTTTTGTTTATGTAATATAGCATCCACCACCAGGGAAAGCTCGTGCCAATCTTCGTCGTGCTTCAGTGGATGAAGACTGGTTGGAAGGTAGTTTAGGAAGTGGGGGCGCTGAAACTGGAGACGACGCCGGAGATTTGTTAGAAGGTGTAGGTACAGTAGAAATGCCTTCGAAGGGGAACAAGTTGTATAAAAAGAGAGGGAAAGTTAAACACAGTGGAAATCATCAGTTTGATGATGGCGGGGAAGCATGCAGTGGCACTGAAGGACTTAATGTAAGTTCTAGGGCGATAGATGATAGTGAAGTTTCAAATACAAAAGGGGAACGACCTTCTCCACAAGGTCAAAGGAAGGAGAGCAAGAAACTTTATTTTGGAGGTAATTTTGCTTATGCGCGTTATATATTGTTTTCCTGTTCTACAGTCTTTCATATATCATTGGAGAATGATGACTTTAATTGTTACCTTCTTCTTCGTTTTCTTTTCATACAATTGAAAGTTGAAATAAATGGCGTGATGTTATCTTTATCTTCTGGAATATGGTTTTTCTTTGTTTTGGAGTTTTGTTTATCCTTTTCTGTTTGAAGTCTGTAACAAACTTAACTTGTTAGGAGACACTGCCATATACAGGAACTGGAAGGGAATGCAAGTGCTTGTTTCTTAAAATTATGAGAAGTAGTGGTTGTTGAAGTACAATGCAGTCACATTGTCTTACATTTACATATTATTTGTGCTGATTTCAGATATGATTTTCGAACCTAGAGGACAAACACTGAATCCAACCATATTTTTGTACATTTACATATTATTTGTGCATATTATTTATGCATACAATTTGTTAATATGACAATCAGGGGCATAGACATACCTAATTGCACAGGCACCTTTAATAACCATTTTAATTTTGAATTCCAGCAATTGCATTTTTTTTTTTAATTTTTAGTACCATGTACTATATATCCTTACTTCTGTAGCTTGAGGTTTACAACCTGTTATATGTATTGAGGGTTGCTGTATATGTCTTTTAACGATGCATTGATATTGCAATTCTTCTTCTTGCAGATGAAAGCTCATGCTTGGATGCTCTGCAAACTTTAGCTGATTTGTCTCTGATGATGCCGGAATCAATGGAATCTGGTATGTAGATTGTTGCTTAGGAAATTTCCTGGATAGGTGTTAGTGAGACATTTTATCTATATATAGGGAAAATAGATCAACAGGTATCAACTTATAACTTTATTAAGACATCCATTTTGCATTTAGAGGATGGATAAATTTGAAGAAAAATGACTTAGATGAATTCATGAAATAATAGTTTAGTGCAGCGTTTTAAACTTCACTTTGTTCTCGGGATTCATGTTTTTATCTGGGTGCAATTGTTAATTTTGCACATCTATTATGCATGGTTAAATGATCAAATGTTTTCTCTTAAAGTATGATGTTATCCTTATTTGTTGGATATAGGATCATCTGTCCAGTTGAAAGATGAAGGAGCAAATGTTGATGCAGAAGATAAATTTAGTGTCCCCGAAGCCACATCTACAAGCCAATTCAGAAACAAAAATAAAATCCCCAGCGCAAAACATAGAGTGCCTTACACAATTTCTGGAGTTGAGGGTACCAATTCCAAAAAATCCAAACTTGGGAGGGATCTGGCAGTTGATATGAATACTGTCTCTGAATCGGAACAACAGCTTTTGTCTACCACTAAAATATTGAAAAGGAAACGGAAGTCTTCGATACCAAAGGTAAACATAGCAATGAAGGTTGATTATCAATTTAAATTTTCTTAGAATCTCCCTTACCTTAATTTTTTTCATCAACTTTTTGGTTATTTGGTGACGAACGACAATTCTTGTTCATGTTTCAGATATCAAATGCTGATGCTCATATGGATTCTGATATGACTGAACCTTCAAAGACTGAGGTATGTATGCTGATCATCTTTCTTCACATTTGCACATGATTTCTGCTGTCTTCTGTTGAGAGCCAATATTTTGTGGTTACTTTTTGGATTCCAATTCTTGTAGCTATGGGCCTATATATGAAGCATGGATAGCCATATGATAATGATACAACAATTTAGCAATTCTTGAAAGAATAGGATATGACCATTATATAAACGTATTATATTTGTACCATTATATAAAATGGTAGTAAGTTTGTTGGATATTTTGAAATATATAATTATATATTTGTGTTATCCAATAAGAAGTATCATTTTCAACATGATAAATTGTAGTATGTTTTTAGTTTTCACTTGCATTTATGGTCCTTTTTCTGCACCAAACGTAGTAACAGTCCATTTCCATCAGGACAATATATACACATACAGTATAGCTTCAAATTGTGGATCTTTTGAGCTGGACGTTATATTGAATGAAAGTAAATGATTGTTTACCTGTCATTTTGTTTGAGTTATGTCTTACTTCATTTCCCATGCTATATGTTGTAGGGCTGTGGTGAAGAAGAAAATAAACCAGTGACTAAAGGAAAACGCACCAATCAAATCTCTACTCCTTCAAAACAATGGAAATCAGTCATATCACTGGAAGGATCTTTGAATAGCGATCATAGGCGTACAGTGACTGATTTAATGGGATTGACCACACAAGCTCCCACTTCAAGCCAAGTTAATTTGCCAACGAAACGAACAAGTAGACGTAAAATGTATATACCCAGAACGTTGCAACCCAAAGAGAAGTCTTGTGAGAAAAAATTGAAAAATAAACTTATCACACGCTCAAACTCAGTGCAGGACAGAGCACTCCATCTAAAGGTAAAGTCATGCTCCCTATTTTTCCATAAATTTTTCCATGTTTAAAACCAAAGTATTCTTTTCTCATATAACCAATTTGCAGGAAAAGATCTCTTGTTGCTTGTCATCACATTTAGTACGTAGATGGTGCACTTTTGAGTGGTTTTATAGCGCACTTGACTACCCTTGGTTTGCCAAAAGGGAGTTTGAGGAGTACTTAAATCATGTTGGACTGGGACACATTCCGAGACTAACTCGCGTTGAATGGGGTGTCATTAGAAGGTACATATTTCAACTAGTTTAGATGGAATATGGTATGTGAATTGTGAAAATATTAACTGAAGATTGTTTCATTGCTTTCTCTACATTGCAGTTCCCTTGGCAAACCTCGAAGGTTTTCTGAGCACTTTCTACATGAAGAAAGGGAGAAACTTAAACAATATCGGGAATCTGTGAGGAAACATTATGCTGAGCTTCGTACTGGTGTTAGGGAAGGACTCCCAACGGATTTAGCAAGACCTTTATCAGTTGGGCAACGAGTAATTGCTCTACATCCTAAAACTAGAGAAGTTCATGATGGAAGTGTGCTCACCGTTGATCATGATAAGTGCAGGGTTCAGTTTGACCGTCCAGATATAGGAGTTGAATTTGTCATGGTAGGGGATTCTTTTAACTTGTTTACATGTCATTCTTTCCATTTTGTATTCGTATTGTCAGTGGAAATAATTTTTTGAGTCTCATTTTCGTAAAAGTACATATTGGCACTCTTGCATCCATCTTCACACACCAAATACTAGCTTATTTGATCTCTAGTGAGTCAATAGTTACCAATGCTAGATAAACTGTTTTCCCTCGACCATCCTATCTGAGGATTTATTTGCGTGCATGACTCTTGGATTGAGATACTTGACTGTATTTTAGTAATTTAAATATTGGGTTCTACCAGATATATCACTCAAGTTATTACTTTTAGGGAGTTATGTTCGAGTTTTCTGTTTAGCTCTTACTGAATTGTTTTATCTATTAGAAATTCAAAATAAAATTATGTGGCTGTTGATTCAAATAAAGATTACGGACCATAAAAACTTTGGGTTATGCATTCAAAGATTACGTACTAATTATATACTAACTAAAGGAAGATGAACCCAGAAGATTTCAGATGACGCTGCTGTTTGCTTAGCAGCTTGATCTTTTGGTTCTTATTTCTCATGTGCTATCAAGAGCTAGTGAATCAGAATGCTACATCAAGAAAATCCATCTGTTTATTTTGAGATATGACATGAGAAAATTTCTTTGCAGGACGTTGATTGTATGCCTTTGAACCCATTGGATAATATGCCAGAAGCTCTTAGGAGACAGAATATTGCTTTTGACAAATCCTTTCTTACATCCAAGGAGCCAAATAAGAATGGAAATCTAAATTTTGGAGGGCCTATGATGTTTCCTTCAAGTGGGCATTTGGTGAAAGCAACTATCCCCATGAATGCCTCCATAAAGCAGGGGAAGGTCAGCATTTCTACTAAGCAAATTTGTGAATTTGTTTATGTTAAAACTCTTCGCAGTTCATAAAATCCACTGCTTATCTTGTATTCTAGAAAGTATGGATGGTAGTTTTCATGTATAATCAACTAATTTTCTTAAAATTTTGTACAGGGGGATGCAATTCATACAACAGCACAACCAAAAATAGCATCGGCTGATATTGGTAGGGCACAACAGACAGCATATAGTCAACCTGGTATGGTGGTCGCACATAATCAAGCAAGGGAAGCTGATATACGAGCTCTTTCTGAGTTGAATCAGGCTCTTGATAAGAAGGTTTATACTTTTATTTTACCCTTGAAGCTGATTAATAGATGTATATAATTTATTGCCAAAATGGGAGCATTCTGATGCCGCATTTCGCATGCATTTAGGTGTCTTGTCATAAATTCAGTTGGCTTGAAAGCTGTCTTCTGTATGTAAATCTTTTGTTTCTGTTTTCAACCTTTAAGCCACTTCCTCCTGAACTCCTTAGGTCTTCTAGAATTTCCTCAATATGGTCGTTGGTGCCCTTTCCCACTTTGGTCAATTGTCTTGGTGTTGTCTTTATCCATCCCTGCAAATCTTTCAGCATCAGGCTTCTTTGGTAATCTTCCTTGAATTTGTAACGATGCTCAGAAAGGGTTGATTTTGTTTTTCAAATTTTAGGAGGCATTGTTGGTGGAGCTTAGGAACACAAATAATAACATCTTGGAAAACCAGAACAGTGGAGAATGCTCTTTAAAAGATAGCGAGCCTTTTAAGAAGCATTACGCCACGGTACTTGTACAGCTAAAGGAAGCCAGTGGCCAGGCATGTGGCTTCCGTGAATTTATATCATGTCATGCTTTACATCTGTTTTTGGTGTACCATATTCTGCTCTAACCTTGTAGCGGCCCTAAAAAATTTACTTCCACGTGCAGGTTTCTTCAGCTTTGGTTAATTTGAGGCAACGTAATACTTACCCAGCAAATTCCTTGCCTCCTTGGATGAAACAGCCAGCCAATTCCACCATCTATGGTGGCCCGAGTTCCTTCGACAGCTCTATTTCTCAAGAGTCAGGATCTAGTGTTGCTGACATTGTTGAAGTTTCAAAATCGAAAGCACATATGATGGTTAATGCTGCTATTCAGGTATGAACTGCATGTGCTGTAATTTTGGGTTTGTAGGATATTGGTCTTCTACATTTGGGCCGTATCTTATCAAATGGCTGAAAATCCAAACATTAGTATTCTTTATTTTTTGCCGAGGAAAATCCAAGCCGTTGCTCTTTTTTCTTTCTTCATTTTCTTCGGTATTGAAATTGAAGGCAGTTAGTGCGGTAACACAATGACACTATCATTACAGGCAATGGCGTCAAGGAAGTGCGGGGAAGATGCTTACGTTAGAATAAGAGAGGCCCTAGATTCCATCGATAACCAGCATTTCACATCAGACTCTAGATTACCTGTAAACAGGTCTCAAGAGCAAGTAAATGGCAGCTTGGGCCATCGCAATCAAATAAGTTCCGGCACATCAGATCCCAACTTGACCAGTGATTCATCTGCACCGAAGTTGCATGACGCTGACAAAAATGAGGCACAGATTCTTTCGGAGCTCATCTCTGCATGCGTGATGGCTGTACACATGATACAGGTAAACTGAGCTAGTGTCGAGTTATGTCGGTAGAGAAAAATGCTAGTGTTCACTTTCCCTTGGTGGTTTCTTACCTGTAACTGGATTCCTAACTGCATTATGCTGAATATTTTTCACTCGTCCGTGTGCAGACGTGCACAGAACGACAGTTCCCTCCTGCCGTTGTTGCTCAAGCATTAGATTATGCAGTGACAAGCCTGCATCCGCGCTGTCCCCAGAATGTCGGAGTTTACAGAGAAATTCAAATGTGCATGGGCAGAATCAAGACCCAGATATTAGCACTCGTACCAACTTGAGTCCGACGCTTCCTTCCAGTCCCCGGAATTGTTTTGATTTCTACAGTTATTCTAGACCAGACTTACTGACTGCCAATTGCGCGTCAGATCGAGTTTCTTGGTTCTTAAGCCTGTAAATTAGAAGCTGTTCCGTGTATATATACGTCGATAGAGGCTTGGTTTTCCGTCCTACTTTTCTCCGATGTTGCTCCGTTGGCCAAAAGAAAAACGAATACATGTTTCTGGTCAACGGATTATCAATCATACTCGTGCCAGTAGTTGCATCTCAACTATGTTTCTGGTTTTTGAATAAGTTATGGCTTTCGACATGTTTGAAGCGACTAGTTGTGCTTCTTGTACTTTTTACACAAAGCGTTTCAAGGTGTTTTTGAGAGTCAAAAATATTTTCTAAAAGCATTTTAAGTCGTTTTAAAAGTATTTCTAAATGAATGAGGATCCCATCTAGATCCAAATGATGGGGATCCTAGGGATCCTTACATCCTAGCCGTTCATTGTATATCGTGCGGTTATAAATCATTTGAATTTTATTATTTAAAATTAAATACAAATAGTATCTGACGAAAACTGACCGTACGATATACGATAAATGGTTAGGATGTGAGGATCCCCACCATTTGGATCCGGATGGGATCCTCATCCCTTCCAAACGAGTTCATAAAATGTTACATAAAAAAAAGAGTAAATTGTAGCTATTGCCCCTTAACTTTAACTCAATTGGAGCAATGGTCCCTTAACAAAAAATCCATTACCATTGGTCCCTCAACTTTAATTCAACTGGAGAAATGGTCCCTTAACTTTAACCCAATTGTAGCAATGGTCTTTCCAATGTAACTCGTTTTGACAAAAATTTTGACATAGTTGACAAAAAGAACCATAATTATACATTTTGATGAGTTGAGGGACCCTAATTGTATAAATGGTCATTCCAATATAACTTATTTTGACAAAATTTATGAAAAGGACTATAGCTCCACATTTTGATAAGTTGAGGGACCAATGGTAATGGATTTTTTGTTGAGGGACCATTGCTCCAATTTGATTAAAGTTGAGGGACCATTCGTACAATTTACTCTAAAAAAAAATTAATGAAAAAAGTTTGAAATTTAACAAAACAAAAGGTAAAGTAAATAGTGTTAGGATTGATTTTTTAATGTAAAAATGTGATTTTTCGTTAAAATGAACTGTACTAGAAGTTTTTCGTTAAAGTTCAAAAAAAAAAAAACACTTTGAAACTAGAAATCCAAAAACCATTGTTGCTGAATTTAGAAGCATTTTATTTTACTTTTTACCAAAACTAGGCAAAAGCATGGTTCCAAAAAAATAAAAACTAAGCAAAAGCACTTTTAGTTGTCAGGAAAATACTTTTAGCTCTTGCAAAAACACATACAAATTTATTACCTAACTAGTTAAATATTAAATTATTAGGAGCGAGCAGATTGTCTTGTTGCTGTCCATCTCTCCAAAATATTAAGAGAGACTGGGATACGATTTTGCTAAAAAAATGAAACATACAAAATAAAATAAAATCCCAATTTGAGATGAAATTTAGTGCTTGTAAATTTGTGACATTTCATTTCCTTTTTTTTCCATTGAAAATTGTCTGGACAAGGCCCTAATTGGCCATGCCCGCCAGCAGCTCAGCGGGCATGGCCAGAGTGAGCCAATGCTTCTGTTAGCTAGTGCAACGACCATTTAAGAACACATCGATATTAAGATGTCATCCAATATAATTACAGAAAATAAAACCCAGCCAACAATACCTAGTGTTTCGTTTCTTGCGATGCAAGGCACCGCAAGGGCACTGCAAAAATGTGCACCAAAACAAAACATTGAAACCCAGTTTTAAATGCAGCACCAGAACCATGGATGCCAATCATGCCATATACAATTTACACAGTTCTCTTTCAAGTCATTCTATTAGCTTTAAGCCCTTAACATAAAAAGATGGAAGGCAAGGTGGAGTTGGTAATTAAGGTTTATGCCAAAGAAAGGGGGAAAAATGAATCCTCCTCACAATTTACAGATTTTTTTCTCTTTCAAATTTCTACTCTAAAACGAGGCCGGGCTCAAAAACATGACGCACTCGTAAAATACTTTTGAGTGATTAAATGAACCCATTCAGCCTGTGTAAACTAAAGACGAAAAGGCGCCAAAAGGAAAATCACCCCCAATGCCACCATCAAAAGCCACGTCATGGTACATCGTACCAGATATGTTTAAAAGCTAGCCTAGCAAGAACCTGAATACATCGCTCAACGAAATAATCCCTTCTACACGCTTGCTGCCAGCCTCAACGATCACAAGTCTCCTAACCCCTAAAAGATTAGCAAAGGAAGCGACTTGTGAAAAAACTTGTTACTAACACAAACAAAACACAGCAAAGAAAGCTATTTACTTGATGGCCAAGCAACTCACCAGGATTAGCCAAGCGCTCCATCACTTTATGCAAAGAATCTGACCGCAAACACATCTGACATCTCTGCCCACTGAGGAAGCCGTAAGGAGAATTCGCATCTTGTCCCAGTAGCAACGCCTACAAAATGCAGACAAGCACATTCAGTTCTCAGAGGGGTGTGCATTACCAAACATTTCAAATCTGAAAATTTGCACTAGAGAAATTTTTGCATCGCTCATTTTGTCTTTGGATTTTGTGATTTTGTCTCCTCGTCTATATACTTCCGCTACTAATAGGTTGGGTTGCATTATGCTTTTGTGTCAACTGAAACTCCAAGAGTTGGGGACTCACATAATCACATAAACCTTTTGTTGCACACCGAGACTTTTAGCAATTACCTGATGGATGCTCAATTCATCAAGGCGAATCTGTGTATAAGCTTTATCTCTGGCCAAAGCAGTGATATCACTGAGGAAGATACAACAAGCACATTCAACAATTGCCAAGGAACAAAGTAACTAGCTCTACGTAAAACTTGATGCAAATATAAATGAAATTCATTAGTTCACCTTCGGGAATAAATATCCAGCAATGAATCATTACCATCCACTATAGGTATTGAACTAACGTCAGCTGCAAAAGAAAATATAGCCACAGAAGCATGAGTCAGGACTGACGTAAATAAAACCATCTGGCTAATTTTGGAGACAAAATGTAATAAAAACAAGGTAAGACGTGAAGCAGATAGCTAGAAAAGAGAAGAAATATAACCTTGTATCAACAAAGAGAAGACATCAGCAAGAGATGAATTTGGTCTTAACATTGCCAAGGGCCGTCCATTTGACTCTCCAATATTTGGAACCCATGTGCCTAAACGAAACTCAGATATAGGACATTGGAGTATGGGCAAGGAGCTAGAAGAATGTCTAAAATGCCTGCATATGCCTGAAGTTTTATTACAGATTAGTAACTAAATGTGCAAGCTTAACGATATACTAGAGAAATACATACATTTTAGTATTCCGCAGAGGGAAGCAAGGTGCAATAGTTGTGGAAATGAACCATCCTGCGAAGTTGAATGGACAATTGGAACTGTAGCCACCTTGTTTTGCAAAATTTTCAAAGCTACTTCTTTGAGAGAATCGTAAGGGCCAGCCTGTATGTCAAAACAGCACAAATATAAGCATTATCATGATTTGAAATCATAAATTTGGTTACAGTGAATCCAAGATTTATCATAATTCAGCCCCAAAACCCACACAAAAGCATATGCAGAATCTAACTACCCTCAGTTCATGCACATTCCATAATTCCAATTTTTGTACATTATGAAAATTTTCATGAGCACATTGGTAGTTACTTTGCATACAAATTAAGTCACGTTTCCAAAATTATTCAAACGACAACATTTAAATAAAGTATGAAATCTTCTCCACTTGATCTTAGCCAATAGGCTTAGAAAGGTGTACAAATTTCTGAATTATATAATTGCTGAGGGTAACACTTCACTTCAAAAAAGAATAAAAATTAACATCTCATGAGGAACTTACAGAGACAAGATGGGGTGGATAGTATCTCCCATTGCCATCAAGTTGTCTGTTAAGATTTATTTTTCCCTCTTTCCATGCTGCTACAGTATGAGTCTCAAGCTCTTCCTCGGTCAAGTTGGATCCATGATTCCCAAGCTTTCATAAGAGCCATACATTTTAATAAACGGAAAATGGAACTACGAAGTGCATTCTCTGTGTGTGAATTAAAAAAACAAAGCAAATGCCAAGGACAGAAGCATCCACAGAGCAAGATAAATTTCAAGGAATAAGGATCAAGCATGCAGTCCAAGCAAGGAAAAACGGCTAATAAAATAAATCTAATTTAGCATTTCACTTTCAGAATAAAGTTTTAATAAGAACCACAATCTGAGATCGGCACCATGAAAATTCATGATCTGTGTAAAACAATTTTCAGGGTGAGGAAGGTTATTTTGAAACAAGAAGTTTGTAATAGAGGAAACAGTATGGATGGAATGGGGAAAAAGGAAAAAGACTAAACAGTTTAAAGACTGTTTGTGTGTGCCCAGAAATCGTAACAAGTGTTGTATTACCTGTCGACAGACTCCCTCATGCACCATAAATTGACTCCAGCAAGGTTTGGAAAATAGATGCAACATTAAGTATGATGGCAGGAAAGATGAT
Source organism: Heteromeles arbutifolia (assembly GCA_024362995.1). Lineage (NCBI taxonomy): Eukaryota > Viridiplantae > Streptophyta > Magnoliopsida > Rosales > Rosaceae > Heteromeles > Heteromeles arbutifolia. Next base: position 11,197,653 of record JANCRC010000017.1, on the reverse strand, counting down.
ACGTGTCTTTATAATATGAATGTTCAGAAACGGAAACTTCACGAGAAGAACCATTAGTATGCACCTTGTAGCACATTTGAAGCTTAGAAGCCTCTTAGTTACATGCGTGCCTCAAAAATTTAAAACTTTCAAACATATATATATATATATATGTATATATATATATATATATTGATTGTTATTTGTATATGTATACTACTGTGTTTCATAGAGAACTAGAACAAGCATATATTAACAATAAGGAATGACAAAAGTTTTACACGGGACACACCTCTCTCAAGATTAGGATGAAGTCCATCGCACTAAGGACTCCAACAAACTGGCCCTTCTCAAAATCCCACAGAGGAGCCACAGGTACTCCCTTAAAAGGAACTTAAATTAGTAACCAAAGATATAGATAGGTACAAAATACAAATTATTACCACAGCAGAAACTGTTTAAATGGCATAAATGTCCTAGGGATTGATGTAAATTGAGCAGAGACAATCAATTTATGTAAGCTGGGGAATTCAAGCTCCCTCCCACGTTTTGTTTTGAAAGCGTTTACGTGTTTGTGGAAAAGACATTCACCTGTTCATGTAGGATATGGAATGCTTGCTTCACAGGTAAACTATTATCCAAGGCAATGACCTGTGATGTCAACACAATTGAAATAAGAATGATAATTTACCAGATCACGGTGGTCAGCTCCAATAAACTACCTACTATAGCGGCACCAACATAAGGGTAAGCATTCAAACCTTGCCTGACTCTGGAAGCAACTCATAAGCCGTATGTCTGGACAAGAACATTGATATACGATGACGTGAGATATCGAGATCAGCCTGTGAGAAGCTAGGAACTGTTTCCTGCAATAGACCACCTTACAACATGACCTATTCTGTACTGCAAGACAACTCAAATCCTTGACTTATACAAGTGAAAAACTTACTACATTTGTAGGAACCATATCTACGTCCATGTTGGACCCACCAGAAGTCTCAGGACTAAAACTCGTAGGAACCATATCTTCTCCAGCTAGAAAGATGGTATTCACTGTTCCACCATTCGCATTAACAAAATGCTGATGCTCATTATGTCGCCATTGGCCATCAACAAAAAATTTGTACTGCAATTGGAAACAACACATCTAATGTCAGCATGACACATACATCTAATGTCAGCATGACACATATTGTATGATGTACCAGTGAGCGAACATATGTACACCTTGGGTGAGAATATCTTATGGCTGCCACAGAAAGAGAACAACACAAGATGGTATCAACATATTAGGAGCTGAACAGATTACATCTACCACCACCACAAGCATGTCGGAAATGTTATTATTATCTTTCCTTTACATACATTAAAGCATATAGGGGCAGCAAAAAAAGTAACATAATCTTAGCTCAGATTTGTAGGGGTTCAAAGGTTATACATTTTAATGATGCAGGACAAGTTTTGAAGTATCCACTCGAGTTTCATTTATTTAACAGAAATATACTTCTTCTCTTCATTCAGCGATCTAATTTGTGGTAAAAAGTCAACCCTTATGGTTCTGTTCACACTCTGCCCCTGATTACGAGGGTGATATCTATAGCCAGTACCATATTGTACAATAAAAACCTGATACCGATGCATGCTGAACCAATCAGAGTTTCCTACATAAACAATTTTCTTCCTTAACTTTCTATCTGAATGTAACAAATGAGAAATGCCAATTTCTTACTTTTTCTGAGAATTAGACGGAACATAAGAACGCAACAAACTATGTTACAGCATTCATGAATCCTGTTTCCTAATATTACGTTGCTTATCCTTTATGCAAGCAAACTCAATTGAACAGTATCACATGACAATATATTCATAGCAATACCAATGATTACAGAACTTGTAATGAGGGCAATAAGTAAGATTTAAAAGTTCAGCAAGTTGAACCGAGTATAATAGTGTTGATAAGTCATAAGTGTGAGTAATAAACCTGATGATATCCGGGCGTCAAATTCCAAACAACTTGAAATACAGTTGGACACCCCTCCACTGGAGCCATAGGTATATGTTCTAACCACCTGTACATACAAAAAAAAAAATCAAATATAAATCCATATCACATCTTCAATGATACATTGAGCATCGAAACACGAAAAACAACTATCACTCAAATAACAAGAACTACTATTGGAATTTGATCAGTCATGGCACACCTTGTGAAAGAACCACTGAGAAACACACTCCTTCCTCCATAAGGCCAGACAAACCGATACGGAATTAAAACTGGTACGGAAATTGTACTGCTTTGATGTGCAGGTGCAGCACCCGAACCAGACCCAAACATTTCCCACCAAATTTGATAATTAGATAAACTTACAGAAAAATCCCACAAACTGGAAAATTCAACACCTTCCCAGTTGATTATTTGCCACAAAAACCCCAATCCCACCAACCCAGTAAACTATTTTCCCCAGAATTTAAGAACCCTTTTATCAAATCACACTTCAAGAAAACCCCACTCTCTTTTTTTTTCTTTGTTCTTGCTTGGTAATGGGGATCCTCCACAACTGAGCAGAGGACCCTCAATGCTTGCACATGCAGTGCCACCAAATCAAAACCCAAAACAAAGAATTTGATACGTTTCAATCTCACCACCCTCTGATCAAATTCTCAGTCCAAAATGTCGACGGGCAGGATGAAAACCCACAAAACCCAGCAAAAAGTCGGGGGATTTTCCACAATTTGATCTCTGATCTACCCCAAGTCAGAGACTTTCCCACCAAATCCAATCCTAGAGCTCTGTGTCTCTGAAGCTAGGAGGAGGAATTCGACTATTATAGTGGTTGTGTTGTAATTTAGTGCATATTTTGGGGTGACAACAGCAAGGTATAGGAAGAAAACCCTAACATTGAAGAGAGAGAGAGAGACAGAGCTGAGTATGGGGGTATGTGGCGTTGTGTATGGTTTGGATCTTCAAAAGCTGTGTGTCCTCTAAAGTGAAGAATCTAATGGAAAACTTCCAAACACGCCCCAATAGAAATTAAAAGTGTAAAAGAAAAGAATTAAAATAGTTAGACTAACTTTTCGGGATATCAGATTCAGAACACGGGCACGTAGCGTAATAATTTCACTTTAATTATAATATGTGTGTTTAGTTTACCAACTTACCGTAAAAGTAAGACATCAATCTCGTTAATCACCTGTACAATAACGCCCCAAATATACAAAACGCGATAAGTGTTTTTCGGTTCACAGCCAAAAAATTCCAAATTAAGTTCAATTACAATATATATATATATATATATATATTTTAAAAAAAAAGGATCAGATGGTAGCTTCACCACGGCAGTCTTCCTGTCGGAGGTCGGAAAGACTCACAAATACATTTCAACCTCTCCTGATCACTATTATGTGATTCACCAGCGCTAAAAAGTTCAATTACTATATTGGTTTTTTTTTTTTTTTTTTTATGAAAGTGGCAAATTTCCACAACTAAAATCATTATTTAAAGGGTAGTAGTTATTTTAAATTTCTACTTTACCTTTGTTTATCATTTCAGCAAAGGAGACAAAAGAATAAGATTTTTTTTATCCAAGAGAAAATGACTTTTACCGAAATTCTAAAGGAATGGTAACAACTTTTTTATTTTTGAAGTGCTTTCTAGAAGAAGTATTAGTCATTAGTTTATTGCATAAAGCATTTCAAATACTTTTTCAAGCTTCACGTGTATTTTTCTAAGGATTAGTTCCTAGGCCGTTAAATAATGGCTTTGCAAAAAATAATTAAATTTCATCTAAAACAGACCATATTTTAAATTAAACACTTAATTTATGATAAAATTAATCAAATGTATTAAACGGTTTATGATTTTTTATTTTCTTTGCATAGTTAATCTATAAAAAGTGATCTAAAACATAGTCGGTTCATTAAAAAAAATTAAGAAGGTTGCAAGCATACCTGAAATAGTACTATATGTATTCAAGATAAATGGTTTCCATGCACCTTTTCTATTCTTCAACACATCATTGCTTAAATTTGTCCATTGATTTTATTTGGTTTGTTCAATCTCCGGGCATAAAATATAGCTCTATGTAACGAAAAAATAAAAGTGTGTGAAAATAATTTTTCGTATCGAATTGTTTGTTAATACAGTAATGATTTTTCAATTTATAGTCTTTTACTTTTTATGTAAAAAGTGTGATTCACTGATATAAATTTAAAAGCTTACAAGAGAAAAGAATGAGCATGCATGTCGACTGGCATGCAACAAATTGTTTTGCTATTTATGGTAAAAGATTCCTCGAAATTTCTTCCTTTAAACCGGTTTCTGTTTAACGATTTTATTTTAAATTTTTGCTTTTAAATAAGGCTTAAATGTCAAAATAGTTCATGTGTTTTTAACTTATCTGTCAATTTTGTTGCCGTGTATTCAATTTGGCCAAATAAATTCTCGTGTTTTCTTCTGTTAGCCAATTATAGACAATCTGTTAAAGGACCGTTAACTTTGAGACAAGAATATAATTCCATTGTAAACCCATTAAATGCACGTGAGATCAAATGATTGATGACGACTCCTCAAATTGTTTTCGCACCAGAAGACTCGGACATCTATCTTCTGGATTGCAAATCAAATGTCCACAAGACTATCTGGCGTGAAAATATTTTGAAGCATCATTGATATGATCTCGTGTGCATTTGATGGGTTTACAACATAATTACATTTTTGTCTCAATTTTAACGGTTCTTTAATGAATTATCTAAGATTGGCTAATAGAGGTAAAAATATGGACTAATTCGGTCAATCTGAGAACACTGTGACCAAATTGACTGATAGGGTGAAACACATGAACCATTTGACATTTAAGCTTTTAAAAATTATTTTTAAATGATTGATAGGATAATTACCCTAAATTCACTTAAATACAAAAAAAATTCAAACTTAAGTGTAAAAGGTGAAGCGTTGCACACTACTTAAGCTAATTTAGTTAAACTCATATTTACACCTTTATTAAATGAAAAATATGCCAAGTTCAAATCACCTTCTCAGTAATTAAAAATTTTAAATTAATTTGCTTTCATATTAAGTAACTTGTTTTCTTAAATGATAAATAGTAAAGCTTGATTTAAAAAATAATAATAAATTAAAATTCCCTCAAAATTGCACTTTTCCAAGTGCTTGAAGACATTTTTAGTATGCCAATAAAAGACAAACCACACATTAAATTTGCTTAAAAAAAACATATATAAATTTGCACAAAAATTGCTAAAAGGCTTTTTAGACAAAATGGTCTCTGAGATTTGCATAACACATCTGTCACATCCCGGCCCGGGGCGGATCACTTCCTGGGCCTGCTCCACCACCGTAGCACGATATTGTCCGCTTTGGGCCACAACCACACCCTCACGGTTTTGTTTCTGGGAACTCACGAGCAACTTCCCAGTGGGTCACCCATCATGGAAGTGCTCTAGCCCCCTACTCGCTTAACTTCGGAGTTCCTACGGAACCCGAAGCCAGTGAGCTCTCAAAAGGCCTCGTGCTAGGTAGGGATGTGAATATACATTTAAGGATCATTCCCCTGGGCGATGTGGGATATTACAACATCACTTTGGTCCCTGAGATTGAAAATCAATAGAAATGGTCCCTGAGATTGTCCATCATCCATTATTTTGGTCATTCCGTTAAAAACTTCGTTAAGTGGTCCCAGAGCTTATACCGGAAACTGAGATTTTTGGCCGAAAGTGTGGGCAATTTTCAAAGCTTCGTAACTCAATCGTTTCTTAACCAAATTCAACCCATAATATATCAAAATGAAGATAGGAAAGTGTTGAACAAGATTATACCAATTTGGAAGCCCAATGGTTGCCGGAGATGGCTGGAAAATAGCCTAAAAGGTGACTGGTCCGCGGAAAAACAGTAAAACTCGCAGGAAACTGGGTAAACTTTAAACGTTCATAACTTCTTCAATACTCAATGAAATCGAGTCATTCAAAAATGAAAATCATACTTCTCGATGAGACAAAGAGGATGGTACATTTCTTGACGGCTAAATCGCTGTGGTTTGGCCGAAAAATAGCCTGAAATGTGACTAGTTCGCGGGAAAACTGGAAAACTCGCCGGAAACTGGGTAAACTTTAAACGTTCATAACTTCTTCAATACTCAACGAAATTGAGTGATTCAAAAATGAAAATTATACTTCTCGACGAGACGAAGATAATGTTAACTTTCTTGATGGCTAACTCGCCGTGGTTTGGCTGGAAAATAGCCTGAAAAGTGACTGGTTCGCGAGAAAACTGGAAAACTCGCCGGAAATTGGCTAAAATTTAAACGTTCATAACTTATTCAATACTAATGAAATCAAGTGATTCAAAAGTGAAAATCATACTTCTCGACGAGACGAAGAGAATAGTATTTTTCTTGATAGCTAACAAGCTGTGGTTTGGCCGAAAAATATCCTGAAAAGTGACTGGTCCGCTGGAAAATTGGAAAACTCGCCGGAAACTGGGTAAACTTTAAACGTTCATAACTTCTTCAATACTCAACGAAATCGAGTGATTCAAAACTGAAAATCATACTTTTCGATAAGACAAGGAGAATGATACCTTTCTTGATGGCTAACTTGTAATGGTTTGGCTGAAAAACAGTTCGAAAATGGTTGTCTTAGTCTTATCGAGTTAGCCACTTTTGAGCAGTTTTTCGGCCAAACAACAGCGATTTAGCCAAGAAAGGTACCATTCTCTTTGTCTCGTCGAGAAGTGTGATTTTTGTTTTTGAATCACTTGATTTTGTTGAGTATTGAAGAAGTTATGAGCGTTTAAAGTTTACCCAATTTCCGACGAGTTTTCCAGTTTTCCTGCGGACTAGTCACCTTTCAGGCTATTTTCCGGCCATCTCCAGCAACCATTGGGCTTCCAAATAAGTAGAATCGTGTTCAATATTTTCCTATCTTCATTTTGATATATTATGCGTTGAATTTGGTTAAGAAGCAATTGAGTTACGAAGCTTTGAAAATTGTCCAAATTTTCGGCCAAAAATCTCAATTTTCGGTATAAGCTCCGGGACCACTTAACAGAGTTTTTAACAGAAAGACCAAAATAATGGATGGTGGACAATCTCAATGACCATTTCTATTGATTTTCAATCTTAAGGACCAAAGTGATGTGTTATGCAAATCTCAGGGACCATTTTGGCTAAAAAACCTTGCTAAAATTATACTTGCTAGTATTTAATAAAGGAGTGTGCTATGCACACACCCGTTTTTGCTTATCACACATCTTTTTAATTTTTGGTCGTCGATCGGATGAATTGAAGAAGATTAAAGGACATAAATTAACAAAGGATGTGTGAGAAGTAAAAAATGATGTGTGGATAGCACACTCCTATTAATAGAGTGAAAGTAACATAAAAAATGGGGCAGTGGGCACCAAAGAATCTTTGGCTTGTCGATTGTTCTTTTCTTTTCGTCCTCATAATAATAAAATAAAATTAATATAACGACTGTTGTAAAATCGATGATGTGTGTAGTGGAATAAATAAACAAGACACAAAATTTACGAGGTTCCTCTACAGTCAGTGTGACCGGAGTACGTCCTCGGGGCAGTAGTAGTGCTTTCATTATAATCTGGAATCATAAGATTACAAAAGATAACTCTCTTTATTCTCTCCTCTCTTTTTCCTCTCTTTTCTCTCTTTCTTTTCTTTTCTTTCTCTCTCCCATAAGCCTTATAGCTTCTGTCTTTCTGTCTTCTTCTGCTATCCTCATTCTCATCAATTTTATAGGCAAAACTTTAGAAAAAGTTGTCGTGGGAGGTCTGTAGAGTGGGATGAGTGAGATTGGCCATCCACACATTGAATGGCTTATAATATTACAACACTCCTCCTTGGACGACCATAAGTCTTCGATTGACTCGTTAAAATCTTGATCTGTTTTTGGATGCTCCCCCTGATGAGTAGTAACACATTTGTTGTACTTGTTGACTTTCCACAGGCTTTTTCTTGAACTGGGCTGTATGGCCTTTTGCTATACTTCCTTCAAATGTCTGAATTTACTCATTTTATCTGGAGCTGAATTTGATTCAAGAGTGGTGGACACTTGATCTTGAATCGGACTTGTGATTCCTTCAAGGGCCTTGGGACTTGTTCTTGAATGAAATAGGACCACGAGCAGCTCCACGTGACAAGTGATCTTCGACTCCGTTGGGGATGAATCAGCACTTGTTTTGCTGTGCTTATCTCCACATGCTTCAATGTATTATTTCCATTTGCCTTATTTGTTCGTCTTTCAGAAGTGGTATTTTCCCTAGTTTTTTCCCCATGCAAGTTTGGCATCTTCTCTTGCAGTATTTGCCCTCTGATGCAGGAGTGGAATGCAAACCTTGCATTTGGATGGTCCTTTAAAACATCACTTCTCAGCGACTCATCATGCTTGGCAGCTATCATCATATTAACAGTTGAAAATGAGTACTCGAGAGCAATGCTAGGTAAGCAACCAGGAAGGGTTCTAGACAATCAGTTCCAGATCGGAAGCTTGATTCCAAGTGGCGACTGATTGCTCTCTTTCTCCTTGTCCTGCAGATGAGAACAAGGACAAAGAAAAGGGCAGAGAAAAAGCATGATATGAGATACCCTTGCTTTCGACCCTGATGATATGAGATATTCTTGCTCTGGTGTGACTTGTTTGAAGAAGTATTCTCGAAGAAGAAGAAAATTGAGTATTTTGAGATGCTTTGTTGAAGATGCATTCTCAGAGAGGAAGAAGAGTTAGATATTTTTGCAGGTCTGCCTTGTTATGGAAGATATAGGTCGACATATATAGGGATTTCCCAATAATAGGTAGTGATGATGTGCCTTTACTCTTGTCAGCAACTATGACGTAATTAGAACAGTAAGATTCACGCGTTTTCAACTTTATCAGAGATCTTTGACAAAGTTGCATGTGATATCCAAAAAAGCTAAGATTGCGTCTGAGAAATGTTAACTAACTTCATCCTGAAAATCTGGCTTTCGAAATTCGAAGAGTGGTGTCTCTTCGATTTTTGAACAGGTAACCATGTTGCCTCTTCTTTTATAAAGATATCAATCTTGTTCAGATACACTTAGAAAATTGCTGCCTGCAGAAATTTCCTCTTCTTGCACTTCTGAGATTTTATCTGACCTCTTTTTTCCTTCATCATTTCTGAAAATGGCTTACCCATCTAACGTTTGCTTATATTTGAGTCCTAGGACTGATACAGACGAGCCACGTTAGGATAATATATGGCACCCGTCCTTCTTATCTTCTAATGGTCCTCTTACGGTTGGGGACTCTGTGATGAAGAATGACCTAACCGCTACAGTGGTAGTTAGGAATCTTCTCACTCCAAAGGATAACAGAATCCTTTCAAATCGGTCTGATGAGTCGACTGTTCAAGACTCATTGGCTCTCAGTATTCAGTGTGCGGACTCTATTTCTAATATGGGCCAGCGCCTACTTGCTCGAACTCGCCAAGTTGAATCATTAATGGCTGAGGTGGCAAGTCTTAACCAAGAGATTAGAAGGCTCAAGCACGATAATAGAGTGTTACACGTGCTTGCAAATAATTACTCGAAAAGCATGAAAAGAAAGCTCGACCAGCTACTGGAATCCAAAAGTTGGACTCAAAATGACAATCAGGGGTTCGAGTCTTTATTCCAAAGACACCCATTGTCTCAGCCGTTTGGAGTTCCACCAAGTATTAAGGCTCCAAATAATCAACCTCTGGTGTCTCCCCCTTCTGGGGTACTTCCGAGTACTGAGGCTTCACATGAGCAACCTTTGTGAAGGTTCCCTCCTATTTGTTTGTTTTAACTCATGTCTGTAATTTCTCGGAGATATTAATAAATAAGCTTCATTTCATTCAGTGTATTGTGCCAAATATAATAAAGCATATACTTCACTAAGATGTGGTACTTCTGGACCAAATATCAATTTATCAGTTCCCTCACGAGGATGAATGATTTTCCTTAGTGTCTATTAATTAACCACTTGAGTGTTTAACTCATGATCTTCAATCCATATGATTCTTTAATATCATAAACATCATGGATAAGATTCGTGTTGGCATATTGTTCGATTTGCAGTTTGAGACAATATTTCTCTCAACACTGTATAATCTTTCTTGACTCTTCAAGAGTTTTAATTTAATATCATTAAATCTTCAGGAGTTCTAATTTAATGTCATCGACTCTTCAGGAGTTCTAATTTAATGTCATTGACTCTTGCAAAAGAATTTAGTATGTTGCAACAATATCATAATGATAGTACACACTAAGGCAATTATACCATCCATTGGTGTTGAGTACATAATTTATGCTTTATCCTTCGGGGGCTTACTTCAAGCAATTTGAATCCTTCAAGGATTTTCTACACTTCATGACACATTCTCCTTTGGAATTTATACAGAGCGACTTGCTTCCATCTATACTTGAGGGATTTACTTTATGGAGATATGATGTGGGCGACTCATAACCCTTCGTATAAATTCTCCATTCATATGAACTCGTTTACAAGAGTATAATTTCAGGTTTCAATTAGTAACCTTGTGTCATATCATGTGAGTGTAATTCACTGTATTACAAATGCCCATATGTAACCTCTTTGGTTTAACATCTTTTGGCTATTTGTATTATATTCAAATATATATAGGTCCATTTCTCCACGTTTTTACAAAATTGTAATGGAATTGTCTTTCTCCATTTTTGGCCAATAATTTTTCTTTTCGTTGATGAAAAAGAACGGAGCTCAATATCAACACAGCTTATTGATGAAATTTAGTAGCTACTTGTAAAAACCAAAATTATCATTGGTTGTCATCAATTCGAGATCCCACATTCTCATGTGCATGCGCATGCATAAAAGCTTTTCATTTCTTTTGATATCCATTGTCTCTTCAAGGGCATTACACTATCTCTTCTAGAATAGTCATAATTTAGAAAATGCAGATCATAACCTCTTCTTGAGCGTTATACAACTTGTATTTTAATCTCCACTTCTAGGAGTTGAGTCATTGGAACCTATACGTCTATCATGCTTTATGCATGAGACATCCAAATTCCCATGTCCGTGGATTGTTCTTTCTGGGACATGTATCCATGTGGCGACTGTTATGCTTCTGGCATGCAACAGTTATACTTCGGGAATGTAATAGTTCAGTAGTGCCATATTCTTCTTCTTTCAAATGACTGAACCTTTTGAGTCTGAGGGTCTGCCACACTTTAGGCGTGCAACAGATAAATCATTTACTACCACATTATTTACCACGCTTCAGGCATGCAACAGATAAATCATTTGCTGCCTCATTATATTGTCCAACAGGGACATTAATTCTTATAGGCACATTTGCAGCAAGTATATGTGATTTTATTACTTTCGTTGCATCATTAAATGCATCTAGCACTTGATTTGCATATCGTTGCATCATTCAATTATTCTCACTTCGTTTTTATATTGATTGCTTCATGAATCAAAATAAGACAAATTCTCTTCGTTCTTTTAGAACTGTCTTTTCTCATCATTCTTCTGGAATGATATTTTCTCATTGTTCTTCTAGAACGGTGTTATTTTCTCCTCTTAACGGCGGGAAAACTGTCTTATCAAAATCATAGTCCGCAAACAACGTGGTAAACATATCCCCAGTCAAGGGTTCCAAATGTTGAATGATAGATGGTGAATCAAATTCAACATATATTCTCAGTTTGCCTTCAAGCCTCATTTTAGTACGTTGTGGCAGTGCAATAGACACATAGATAACATAGCCAAAAACTCGTAAATGTGTAATGTTTGGCTGGTGCCCAAACACGAGTTATACTGAGAAATATTGATGGTTGGCAACTGGTCTCAACCGAACTAATAATGCATCATGTAACATGGTATATCCCCATCCTGCAATTTCTTTTTCATGAGCAGATCGCGGGTAATCAATTTCATCCGCTTAATAAATGTTTATGCTAAACCATTTTGAGTATGAACATGAGGAACATGGTGTTCAACATCAATGCCCAATGATATGCAATAATTATCAAAACTTCGAGATGTAAACTCTCCAGCAAACATGTATTATATTATCATTTACATACATCAAGGAACTTCTGGTTCTTAGTTAATAGCCTATGGATTGAGACTCTCATGGCCTTTATTACAATTAAGTTATGGCACTTCGGCTCTTCAAACTTAAGGTACTCATCAAGAAACTTCATGTCCGATCTTGAGGATCTAGGAACTTCATTCCTGATCTTTTTGCATGATGGAACTTCAGGTCTAATCATTTTATGTGATGAGGATCAAGAAACTTCAGTTTCTGATCTGATCAAGAAACTTTAGGTTCAGTATGTACTCATCGTAACAAAAAGAAGTACAATAAATAAATTAAAGCAATAGGCGGTAATTCCAACCATGGTAAATAAATTGCTTTTAAGCAAAATAAAACTTGTGACAAGGGCTTTGATTCAGCACCATTCACATAAATATCAAAGCATTAAAGCAAAGGGTAATAATTCTACCCACTGTAAATAAATGGAACTTGTGATAGGGCTTTAAACCAACACCATTCACATAAATATGCCAAAACAGAAAATGCAATGATTAAGTCCCCATCTTTTGCTTTTTCTTTTTTCTTGGTCTGCCACTTTCTTTTGTTTAATTCCTTTTATTTTTATTTTTATTTCACAACTCTAAGTCCTTTAAGTTACTCAGGAAGTAATAGTAACAATAAGTTCCAATTGGTGTTCCTCCTCTGTGAGTTTCGAAAAAATCGAAACGGTTCTCATAAGTTTTGGAGTCAAGAGTGTCTGCAACTTATGAGAAGATCAAACCGTTAGATTTAGCTCAAATTTTAGTATGATATGGATAAGAGGATACCAAACAACTTTCGTGAAGAAACAATTTCGATCTGACATACCGAAATGGAGTTTTGGTACTCATAAGGTGCCTATCCAATTTTCTGCGGAAATTGGAAACTGGTTTGGTATTTCAGGCATCTGCAATGATCTCACGGTTGGAATTTTCTGAAAATTTGATATGTTGTAGATACTGGGCGGACGAACAACTTTGAAGAAGAAAGTATTTCAATCCGAGGTCTGAAAGTTGGAGTTCCAAGGCTGTTTTCATGGCTGTCTGATTCTCTACGAATTTTGAGTCTGTATTGTTTTGCTTCTGCAAAGGATGATATTCAGTCATACAACAACATATATATATTTGCTTCAGGAAAATCAGTAGTACAAAGATTTTATGATGAAATGAAAAGATTTTCTTATCTGTGAGATTCCAGGCAACATAGGTGAACATGATTTGTGGCGTTGTGCTTTCCACTAACACGAGAGCTTCTCGTGCTGATAACATGTTGTAAAATCGATGGTGTGTGCAGTGGAATAAATAAACAAGACACAAAATTTACGAGGTTCCTCTACAGTCAATGTGACCGGAGTACGTACTCGGGGCAGTAGTGGTGCTTTCATTATAATCTGGAATCATAAGATTACAAAAGATAACTCTCTCTATTATCTCCTCTCTTCTTCCTCTCTTTTCTCTCTTTCTTTCCTTTCCTCTCTCTCTCTCTCCCATGAGCCTTATAGCTTATGTCTTTCTGTTTTCTTCTGCTATCCTCCTTCTCATCAATTTTATAGGCAAAATTTTAGACAAAGTTGTAGTGGGAGGACTGTAGAGTGGGATGAGTGGGATTGGCCATCCACACATTGAATGGCTTAGAATATTACAACAACGATGCTATTTTTTCTTCTATTACACTTTTTTTTTTTTATATTTGATCATCGATTTAAATAAGTCAAACCATAACCAGAACATAATTAAACATAAATGTGAGCTGAAAGAAAAAATTGTGTGTAATTATTATTACCCTAGAAAAAAAGAAAAAAGAAAAAGAAAAAAGACAAAAGAGCAAGGACCGACCGAAAAATGAAAAAGTTTGATGGGCTGGGTATTAGATTAATTGAATTTGACGATTATGATTTGCTGTGTTAATTGGACCCCACGAAATCACACCACATCAGTGTTGGGCCCACAACTGCCCATGAGTCCCAGTCAGCTTCCCCCACTATGGGAAGAAAGAGAGAGTTTTACCACTATTTACCTCAGTAAATAACGAGTGAGGATCCTTGCCGGATCCTCTTTGTGAGGATCTAGGAGAGATCTTCCAATCATATCCGTTCATTGTATATTGTGCGATCAGTTTTTGTCAAGTACTTTTTATATTCAATTTTAAATAAAAAAATTTACAATGATTTATGATCGCACGATGTACGATGAACGGATGTGATTTGAGGATTCCCAGGATTCTCACGAAGAGGATTCGGCGAGAATCCTTCTGGGTAAATAACATCCCTTACGTGAGTTACCAATGGGCTTGTTACACATTTTCATCTATTTTTTTGGACTGTGCATGCACTAATTTTTATTTTTCATTTATTTGTTTATTCATTTTTGTCGTTTTATCTTTTTTAATTTATTTGATTTGAAGACTAAAAATTGAGAGCAGTGTGCGATAAATAAAATAGATGAGTGGATAACCAGTATATTTTTTTTTAATAAATTTTATACTTTATGAGAAATACTTCCACTAATATGTGCTTTATTTTTCTTCGCCTTTATATGAATTTTAGATTGCTTTTGGTAAAATTCATCGACACAAATGTGACAACTACTCAGTTTGGAAAAGACATAATGAAGAATAATCGAACTCCAATGTGAAAAAATGTAAAAGTTAAGTAAGTTTGGATCAAAACAAATATTGGTTCAATCTCATCATATCTTGGCATACTCAGAAGGGGACATTTTATAGTGGTAATTCGGATTTGAATGTAGAGATTTTCTAACGGTCGGTGGCCGCGTTTGCTTTATATTCATAGATGCATGTGTGTCATATTGGCTTGATATGTCGATAAGGCAGTTCATATTTTCAACGCGCAACTCGTTTATTGATTAGAAAGTGTCAAGATCTTTATTTCTAACCGTCGTTTTTGATAATATCAATAGACAATCCACGCTTTCAATGCGCAACTCATTTATCAAAAAACTTTATTTCTAACCATAACGGCATCTGCGCCCCATCGTTTTTTTGATAATTTCAATAGACAATTCGCATTTTCTAGGCACAATTCGTGTATCTACTAAAAAGGGCCAAAAGCTTTATTTCTAACCGTTAAATGCATTTGTGTCCCGTTGTTTTTTATAATGTCAATAGACAATCCATCATTTCAACGCGCAACTCGTTTATCAACTAGAAATTGCCAAAAGCTTTACTTCTAACCGTAAAAGTATGTGCTTCCCGTCATTTTTTACAATGTCGACAAGACAATCTACACTTTCAATGTGTTAACACTCAAAATTCGGAGGTCAACAAAGACTAACATAGTCAACCCTTGATGGACTCAGGATAAAGGCTTTAAGTAATTGACAACAAGGTTTAAGTGGTTCACCCTAGAAAATGGGCTACCTCCACTATAGTGCTTTATATATTGATATGGATTACAAAAAAGGGTTATGTAATTGTGTAACCTTTCTTTTCTTTTCTGTGTCTAACCCCTTATACGATGTGCTCATCCATCTTATATAGATCTCCAATGAGCCTCGAATGTCCTAGGCTCTCAAGTACTTCACTGCTCTAGCATCAAAAGAACTAATCACATAGACAAAACTTTCCAGCTACCCATTTGTCCTTCAGTCGACACATGGAGATGAAGTGACATTCGCTCAGGTCTAGTTGAAAGTTTTACGATCCAACATGTACCCAGCGCTATGCTTGGCCCTGACGGGTCAAGGAAACACCATCCCAAGCACTTGGTCTAACAACCTTTATATCTCATCGTAGGCCTTTGTCCTGGTTGATGACCAACACGTGGCTTGGGTTGGTGTTTGAGTAGGCTTGTCTCTGGGGCTTCATGCTATAAAGTTGTTAATTTACCAACTTGCCTCAAGCGGTTGAAAAGTACTTTCTTGATTGGTGCTTGACTTCTTTGTTGATAATCAATCCAGACCGGTAAACTATCGTCAATAGCGATCGTGCCTCCTTCCTTTGGCTCTATTAGGTTGGCTTATAAGCCCAATGCCTTGGTCTTCTTTTACCTTTTTGGGCCTTCTCCAGGCTTGTATTATTTTAGGGTCTAAAATGACCATGCGTTAACACAACACACAACTCGTTTATCAACTAGAATGTGCCAAATTTTTTATATGAATGACTTATCAATGAAGTCTAAATGAAAAATATAAGAATATCGTGTTCAGACGACCAGATTACACAACCTTCCCGCAAACAACACGACCCCAGCCTCCCTCTTATGCCCTATTAAATGTGTCTTCAACCGAACGACCATGTTGTTTCGTCACCCGAACCGAACAATTTCTCCCCTTTAAACAAGTATATTCCACTCCCTAAACCAAACCAACTTTGAATGGTTGGAACTTGTCAAAGCTGGCTCTTTGGACAAATTCATAAGCGCAGCACGAAGCATGGTGCTTCCCCATAACTCATAAGCTGAAATTGGATTAAGCAAAAACATGGAATCAACCAGCAAGGCGGCACTTGGAGCTCTGCGCATAAAGAGAAATAAGGAAAAAAGTTAGGGGTGTGACATTCACACACTATTTTTTACTTCTTACACACCTTTTTAATTTTCGGTAATCGAATCGGATGAATCAAATAAGATCAAATGACATAAATTAATAAAAACTGTGTAAGAAATAAAAAAAAATGCATAGATAGCACATCCCAAAAGTTAAAAGCTCCTTCTCAACTTTGAACTTTTACGAAACGCAGTGCTAAGGCTTGATTGCGTACTGCCTCAGATTGGTCTGTTTTTTTCTTCAAGTGATTTGGTCTGGTGGGTAGACGACAAGAGAGACCCCTTCTTTCCATATCAAGAGATTCCTACTCTACAAAGATGCTTTTTACTTTCTCAGGTTAATGTCACATCGGAAGTAATTAGTGAAGTTAATGGTCGGTTTTAGTTGCATTTTATCAACGGCGTTTACTTAGGGGCATGATTAGGCTTAATTAATTCAACATCATATGGTGAGTGCAAAAGGACTTGTGGCTTGTGCGGTTAAAAGTTTTATACGTACAGTCAAGGGGTCGTGTCTTCGAATCATTCTTTTCCAATATCGGTTGCATCACAGAAGTAGAAAGAAAATTGAAAAGTTTGTTTGGTGTCAAGAAAATTTACATGCAATCGGGATACTAAGATAAGGGTATATTCTAAGCTTATAATACGTGGTCAAGTGTCTTAACTTCTTCACATGACATTCAATGTTAAGTTTGACATTCCGCCAACTTAACTCCTTGGTTATATAGCCACCTTAGCCTCCCGATCATATGGGCTTCCCTATAGATTTTTTGTTTTTGCTTTTACATGCAATTCCTTTTGTAATATTAAACCTATAGGAAAACATTTCACACTCAATATTTTACAATAAAATCCAACTTATTGTGTAACACCGAAGAAATTTCACAACTAAGAATCAATCAGAGTATGACAAGTGGATTTGTCGGGGTATTTGCCTTAAAGTCATAATGGGCTTATGCCTTAAAGTCATGTTGGGCCACGGGCTTCGTTGAAGAAGTTGAGGCCTTAAAAAGACAAATCCGCACAAAATATAGGCGGGAAAGAGAGAAGCTCCGTTTGTACAAGTCCGAAAGAAACGACATGTCGTTCGTGTGTAGTAACGCAAGATATGGATGGAATGGAAGAGACACCCTTTTCTCTGTATCTCTTTCCTCTATTGACTTTCTGCAATCAACTGAGCCAGGGTTTCCGAGTTGCCATGGCCGATTTCCAGAGCTCGACTCACCGAGCCAGGTGGATCTTCACTCCCGGAGAACTGGTAATTCTTCTCCGTATTTTCACTCTTCTTTGCACTTCTGCTTTTTGTATTCAGCGAGGGCCTGTTTGGCTGCCGAGAAAATGAAGGTGAACTAAAAAGGTGTGTGAGAAGTAAAAAATTGTTTCCACCGTTGTTTTTGGTTTCGATTGTTCCTGAAAGTGAACTGTTGCTTTTAGTTTCGTGCTGTTGAATTGGTGCCCAACTTATAAAATGGAGCAACTTAGATGAATTTAAATGGAGAAACTTGTTTGAGTTGGGATTTCAATATTTGCAGGGGTTGAAGTTGAATCGAAATGTCATATGCTTTTTTTTATTTGATTTGATTTTCAATGTTATAGGCTGGTAAATACAAGGCTGCTAATCAAAGAGCAATGCAAACATTGGAGAAGGTACGTATGGAGTCTTGCTTTCGTTGGGAGTGTGTTTATAGACCGGTATAAGTCGTTGCAAGTGAGTTTTCGTTTAATCGAAGCGTGTCATTAATATTCTTCATGCGAATGTGGTTTATAGCTGTTTGTTTCACTAATTTGCTGGTGTGAGAGCGTATGTACTAATGCATCGAGTGTACCTTATTAGATAGTTTAAGGAGATGTTTACTAGCTCAGGTGACTGGCAGAGGATGTGTTGATTGAAATTAGGGTAATGTCTCAAATTATTGGTTTAAAGATATCATAATACCTTTCTACTAATGCATGTGTTTTTGTATGTCATTTGTAGTATTTCTTGTCGAAGATGTTCACATTTTGTCCCATAGGAAAAGAGTTATTTTTCTGCAAATTGGCTTGAATTACTTTCAATTTTTCTAACAAATGATTTCTTGTGAAGTATGGAGCAACACTAATGGAAGTAGACGTTGATGGAACATTAAACATTGTCATACCCTAAACCCCAAGTTAATGGTAATGTTCTTTCAAGGACCCCCTCCCTCCCCTCACCTTTACACACACAGAGAAGTGGTTTTCAATGGCTTTACTTTTTTGATGTCTTTAAATACAGCCGATTCCTGTCCAAAACCCATTAGCATTGAAGAGGAGCAATTTATGCCAGTATTTTATGAGAATAAACTTCAAGAAGTTTGTACCAACTTTCACTTTCCGCATAAAGTTCAGTTATGTGGTCTCCCCTGTTGACAGAAGAAAATATAGTAATACTAACTTAGGAAGCATGAAACTAGAAGAATTTATCAATTTTAGCACTATCCATGTCTAATTGGTTTCATTTGCAGGCAATGGCTCTCATATATTTCAAGAGGTTTTATCTACAGTGGTCGGTGATGCAACATCATCCAAAAAATATAATGTACGGATGCCTTATCTCCATTAAGTATCTCCGTCAATTGTCAGCATATGTGATTGTGTTTAATTTTGGTTCTTCTAGGTAGAAGTTCAATAAGATGTTGAGACATGTGCACAGGTTAACCTGTATATATGCAGCTTGTAAAATAGAGGAAAACCACGTATCAGCGGAGGAGCTTGGTAAGGGAATCTCACAGGATCATCAAATGATACTCAATAATGAGATAATAATTTATCAGGCATGGTTGTGCCACACATTTCTTTGTTGATTTTATTTTTATTTTTTTTTCTGTTTTCTTTGTTAAATATACTATCTTTATTTTGCAGACTTTGGAATTTGATCTTATTGTTTATGCACCATACCGCTCAATTGAAGGATTTGTCAATGATATGGAAGTAAAGTTTCTTATGGTGTTCTCTAGTGCAACTTTAATATATTTTTTTTCATTATGCACTTCTAAGTTTTCAAGTTCCTTCCACGCACTTGGTGACAATTAGTGTTGATTTCTAGGAATTCTGCGGATTAGAGGATAACCAGATCCAATATCTAAAGGTAATTGTTGGCTTTATTTTAAAGGAAAACTAATGAAAAATCCAAAAAAACTTCTTTTTTAACGAAAAGCCCTTTGTAAAGGTATAGTGAATAGTGTCAGGTAAAGGTAACAAAATGGTTTTTCGTTAAAAATGAACAGTACCGGGAGTGTTTCGTTAAAACTCCCTTATTTTAATTGTATATATGGCTAAATAGCGTGTTGAGTAACTGTATATGCACAGACTGAATCTTTAAAAGTCTTTCATTGTTGAGATGCTGCAATCATTTATGTTTCTTAACCGGCAACATATATGTTGATGGATGTTTTGTAGAAATTGCAGGAGCAGCAAAGACGGAAGTTGATAAAATCATGCTCACAGATGCACCACTCCTTTTCCCTCCTGGGCAGGTTTGAATATGATTTGTCAGTCAAACTTCTTGCTGTTCAAGCTCAGAATTTTGTCATTAATCGTGAAACGTGCCCTCTTAATTTGATGCAGTTGGCATTGGCTGCTTTGCGTAGTGCAAATCAGGTTTGCACAGTTGCCGACTTTGAGAGGTTATCATTTGAACTTTAGGTTTCCTAACGTTTTTGTCAAGTTTTTTTTGTTCCTGTATAGTTCTACTTATGCCTCCCCCACACCTTCTGTATTGGGTTTGTTGTTGTACTACACTAATAAATCTTCTTTCATGTATGCTCATTTTCAGATACCTGAGTAGCATTCTCTCTCGGCAGAGTTCTGCGCATACTATCTCAGAGCTAGTTGAATTCCTTAACGCAATCGATTCTTGGGTATAAATTCATTGCAATCAGCATATATGTGTGTTGCAAACTCCATAGCCTCTTTGATAGCGGCACAAACGTTTGTGCAAATTGTATATCATATAGCTATGTTATTAATTTCAGATTTTTAAGAATTTAATCTGATATTACATAGAAACGCTTCTTTTTGGTTTCATTTCCCAATCTACTTTTCTTCATGGCTAATGCATGTAGGCAAAAAGATACAAGTTTCCTTCAGACAAGGATCTCAAGCACATCAATCGGAAACTGAAGTCTTGTTGGGGTCTTAGTACGCATGACGAGTATGCTCCTCATCTATAAATAATCATGCTTAATCTGGTGCCCTTTTCCTTTTGTATCAATGCCATACATTGACTGCTTTTCAGGAGCAAGAAGCGGGATAAGAAATCAAAGCACAAGTCGAAGAGGAGTTCAAATGAAGCACAAACTTAAAAGTATGCCCCTTTTCTTTGCTGTTGTTTTAACTGAAATTCTTTTGCGGGTTTGGCTACAGTTTGGTGGCTTAGTTTTGTAATACCAGCAGTTATTGCTGCATCATGAAATTTGATCTCATCTCGGTTTTCTGGGTAATTTCATGTTCTTGTCCGTCCCTTTGGGTTTGCGACGCACACGTAGTTTGATACACTGCTGCTGCTGGAGTCTAAACGGTTGGAGATACCCAAATATATTTTCTCATCGTGCTCACCCTTCGTCTGGTTTCAGGTTAATTTACCTCCATCGGTCTTTCCAAGCAATCATCCCTTTCGATTTATCGAATAAGATAAATTTTACCCCTGCTCTAACTAATGTATAGCTAGTGTGGATGTGTTTTTAAAATGATTAAAAGCGCTTTTGATGAAAATATTTTTAAAAACAATCCTTAGTAAAAATGTTAGTAAATCCTAGAAAAGCACTTAAAATGGTTCCTGAAAGAAGCACGTAACTTGTGTTTTTTGTAGAAAACACTTAAAAGCTTTTGGAATCCAAAAATATTTTCTGTAAAAACGCTTTCAGTCATTTTAAAATCACATCCAAACCCAAACGATACGGTAATCTTTTCAGTCATTTTGGTGACAATATTTTTAAAAACAATCCTTAGTAAAAATGTTAGTAAATCCTGGAAAAACACTTAAATTGCTTATTGAAAGAAGCACATAACTGGTGTTTTTTGTTGAAAGTACTTAAAAGTTTTTGGAACCTAAAAATATTTTCTCTAAAAACGCTTGTAGTTATTTTAAAAGTACATCTAAATGATACGGAAATCGTTTCATTTCTTTGATTTTTTTCGTTTGTACTATATTGTCAAATCAATCTAATTTGTGGCTTGGAGTTTGAATGGGATGAAGAGTTTATCTGAGAGACCATAATTATTTTACAGTAAAAACCATCTTCCATTATATTGGACAAAATTCATGTTTTCAGTAAAGGTTGCAATTTTTGGTAACGGCCCTTGGGACTAATGAATTCACAAACTACTCCTCGATTACATGCGGCTAGACTAACGACCGTTTGATAATCATTTTGTCTTTAGTTTTGTGTTTTCATTTTTTTTTAAATCTGCAAACTTGTTTGGTAGTTTCTTTTAGTTTTCAAAAAAATGAAAAGTAAAAATTGAAAAACCAAAAATTGAAAAATAAAAAACGTAGCTTTAGTTGAAAAGAGGAAAGTAGTTACTAAAGAAGTTTAAAAAATAAAAAAAATAAAAAAAATTTTAACAAAACATTTCATGTACTGTTTACTTTTAACGAAAAACTACATTTTTACCTTTTTCTTTCTCTAGTACTATTTACTACACTTTTATTTGTCATTTTTCATTAAAACTAAAGTTTTTTTTGAACTTTTTGTTAATTTTCCTATAAAAAAATTGAAACAAAAAATGAAACTGAAAACAAAACTGTTATCAAACGGGTTTAGGGTTGAAGGTACCGGATTTAAGAGTTATAGTAGACGTACCACCGAGAATGAATACGTACACGTGTTGTATCGGAGTTCGTATTTTGGTCTTACAGTTTAGTATGGGCCTCCAAGCATCACCAACCCAATGGAACCGGGTCCAGCATTGAATTGGGTCGGGTCGGGTTTGGGTAGGTGGAAGACATTGTTGCTCCTGAGACAGACGACACGACCCCGACGAGTAGAAACGACGCCGTCCAACGTTTCACCTCCTTGTTACTGCCCTCTGCAAAACCCTGAGAAGCAGGAAGAAAGAGATTCAAAAGTCGAAAGCTTCAATGGCGTGCCTTGTCACGACGACCCTCTCTCTCCCTCTCCCTGCTTCCCCTAGCTTTGAAAAGGTAAGTCCTCAATCACCCAGCTCTCCTTCTACATAAAAACCCTAGCTTTTGTTCTTCAATTTTCTCTCAAACCACCCAAAAATGTTGTCTTTATTTTCTCGGAAACCAAACAGGAAGTAAGAGCTCTCATGCATTTTTCATTACTGTAAAATGTAGAATGTGGTGTTTATTAATGCTTTTTTATTTGTTATTGCAACCAAACAGGGAATAGCTCCAAGAAGATTATCACTTGTGGTCAGACTTTCAAGCCAACCAATTTCAGAAGCAGGTTTTATTCTTCAATCTCCTTTCTCAATTTCCAGTGATGTTATTAGCCTGTTTAATTTTTAGTCATATTTGAAAGCCGCTTTGAGTTGGATTTCATTCAGAAGAACTCATGGTTGTCCAGAGAAATTTGCTTTAAATCGCGTTAAAATGTTCAACCTGTGTTTTCGTATCCAATTACGCTTGATCACTGATTCGTGCTAGTAATGTATGAAACTTATACCGTGATTGACCTTTACCTCGCCTGGAAATTTGGTTTGCTAATAGCTGAAACCAGGGCTACCTTGTAATTGTGGTACTAAACCCAATTCGTGTAATATGAATGAGTTTTTTGATAGTGGAATGAATGAATCAATTCTAATGTTGGATTCTGGTCACTCAGCGTGTCCACAGTATTTGTTGTCCTAAAAATATCAAAAGAAGAAACTTAAGGTGGCATCTTTAGCGGAAGTAATTGTGCAACCTTGAGTTTTTATGTTGCTTCAGAGGATGGAGAGAAGAAAAAGATCATAGAAAGAGATGGACGGAACAAAAAACCCAAAATATATAATTCACTCATAGACATTTACAAACCAAGGTTTTTGCAAGGCAAGAAACCTGATATTCCATATTCTTCAAACTGTTTCCTCCTTTTTAGAGAGTCTGAAACGTGATATTGTATTGAATCTGTTTCGTCCTTGATGACTTAATGGTCTATTTTCTTGAGGACGATGAAATACAATGATCTTCATCTGCATTCATCATTTTGTTCAAATTGAACAGAAGTATGCTGAGTTTTCAGGAAGTTAGCGTTTTGTTCGATAGTATGTTAACTTAATATAATAGATTAGGAAAGAAAAGAAAATTGTTTAAAAAGGAGAGAAAATGCAAAAAACAGAAAGAAAGAAAGGTTTCTTCTTCGATACTTCAATGGCATTCTATTTTGTTCATGCTAAACTGTCAAGCCTATCAAGATGTTAAGCATTAGGGCATTTGCGTTGAACCCTCATACATTATTGTTCCTCCTTGCTCTGTTTAAGCTAACTGTATGAATTACCTTTGCAGCTGCAAAGCCCTCCGCCTCCAGCAGTACAAATAAAGCCATTTCAACTTCGAATCGGAGTTGTCAAGATCATCTTCGGACACCCTCAAAACTTCTTTTTGAAATTATGTCTTGTTATAGGAATGTACACTGTTGTAGCCACACGATCATATATGGTTATTGGGTTGGACCTGATATTGATGATGATTGGGGCTATGTGGAAGCTTTTATTAATCCAATCACTTGAGTATTTTTCATTATTTCCATGTTTTTTCTCCTTGTATTTTGGGATATTTCATAGATTCATTCAAGAAACAGTTAACAGTGGCCAAATTGTCGAGGATAACGCGTAAAGATTGTTCAACTTTTGATATGTGAGGCTCAAAAACCAGGAAGGCACATAAGATCAAACGTCGGCCGGAATCGTGCGGGAAGCTGGTGTAGGCTGCTGCCTCAGAAACATACTCTGATGTTGTTATGCTGTTTCTCAAAACTTGACATTGAATTTTTGGAGTGAATTAACAATGTTTTATTGATCATTCATTAGTAGGCAAAAAATGGACCATTGCAGTTTCCAAAAAAAAAAAGAAAAAGAAAAAGACAATGGACCATTGCGGTTATTAATCCCAACAAGATATTCAGCTTTCGAAACGTCTCGTATTTAGCACAGACTGCATGTTAACTCTAATTTGGTCACCTTTTTCTTACGTAAAATTGAGCAGCTGCAACTCACATGGATAACCCCTAAACCCTTTTATACACGGCCCTCCTCTCCCTGTTGGTGGTGTACGCCAAAGAGGAAAGAAGACAAATTAAGAACTGGCCTCAAACCTCATTCATCGGTTAAATCTAAACAAATGAGCACTGGCCCTTTTTGAGATTGAGCTTCGAACAAGGTTATTTGAGTCCACAAATTCATGCAATTGTGAAATGACAACAAATGCATTGAGAACCGATCCTTTTAGAATTGATTGGGCATCAAACTTTAATAAGAATTCATTGTCGCCAATATGTCATCTGATATTGTAATTTATTTAGAATGTTTACGAGTAAAACCATGGCATAGTACGTTGTTACTGGGATTTTTATTCCTTTAATTTACCAAAAGAGTTCATATATGAACTTCTTTAATGATATGGTGAGACAAATGAGAGAGTTTGTGATGGTTGATGAGTGGTCCCCTAGCCATATGACCTCATAACTAGAAACCCTAGGGAGCATGTTGAGCCCCAACTCTGACAGCTTCTACTCTTTTACTGGAAGTTTACCCTAATCCATAATTCCAGAAGCATATAGTAAATTATATTAAGCATGCTTGAGATTCTATTGGACTACTTTAATTTCACGGTAACTTATGTTATCTAAAGCCACAAAAGATTAGTGGTCCAAATCTAGGGTTAAGAGCAAACCCTATACCTAGTACTGCATAGCTGCATTGTAAATTCAGTATACTTGTATTCGATTCTTAATGACTAATCTGCTATTGTGTACGTATATACGAAAAAAGCTTCACTTTGATATTATTTAGGTTTTGTACCATTTCGTTTTTGGTTTTTGAGTTTTCAGTTTTTGCGTCTGAGATATAAGGAAAGTATACGTACATGGTGAAAATGAGATAAAGAAGAGTGATGGGAGAGATGAGGAAATAGATAAGAAAGTGAAAACAACATACAATAGTTTTTGGTTTTTGGGGTTTTGTTTTCATTTTGCATCTCATTCCTTATCTATTTCTTCTACATCTCTCCCATCATCCTTCATCCTCCTTTTTCATCGTTTAGTTTTATGTATTTCCAAAAGTGAAAATAAAAAACAAAAAACAAATGGTTATCAAACAGGCCCTTAGTTTCGTGGATATGTTTGGTTGTGGACATGCTAGTTATTCAATTCAAGTTCTTTATATAATCAAATCATGCATAATCAGCCTGTAAATATTTGGCATTGTTTATAGACAAGTAAACTGTAATTGCAAATCTCCAAGAACACCTATATATATGGTTTAGGAGGAAATTTATAAGATAGATAAGGGCATGAGATCAGTTCAGTTTATAAAATATATATAGTTATGGAGGAAATTTACAAGGCTCCATTTGGATGGATAATTCCAAAGAAAGAATTTGGATGACAACAGATAATTTGATACAAAAACTAGAGAAAATATTAAATTAAATTTGAAAATATATAACTAGATGTAATAAACATTTGAAATAGATTTTAAATCATTTGAAATCTACTTTAATTCTTTGTCTATACCGTTCTTTCTTCTGTCAAAATCTATGAATTGTAAGAGTATAAACAAACAATTTTACCTCGTAATGCTGTCTAAATCCCTTAGATCTGAAGTCATTTCGTCCAAATTAGCACTAACAAATGAATTAAAAGAAAGAACAGAAATTCTTAATCCCAATCATATATGTACGTACGTATGGCTCAGGTATTTGTTTTTTCTTTTTCAGATTGATAAACAGGTCAGATTTAATGAAGAGAAAGTCGAATAGGATTTTTTTTTTCAGTACCCTTATGGTTTGACACAGTTTCATCATCTGATTACTTCTTCTGAAACCCTTAATACATAGTTAAACGCAGCTCCGTTATATTTTTTCTCATTATCCAAAACCCACTCTCTCCTTAACTAAGAAAAAAAGGAAAGAAACTAAAACGGAAAACACATGAAGATTGAAGAGATCGAATGGATGAAAGCATGAATATTTTGAGTAGAAAGTTACATAACGTTAATTTACTAGCAAGTAGATTAAGTCAGTTGATACCTAACCTGATAGTCCACTGATAGCAGAAGTGCAGGCATATCGAATGCCGGCCAAACTCAAACCGTCAAACATAGAGAGAGGTATGATGAAAAATCTGACCTAAAGGATCATCTGGAAACATTTAAGTTTCAGATGAAAATTTATTCGGTTCCAGATCCCATCGTTAATGCATTCTTGATCAAGATCATGGCTTGGTAATAAGGGAGTTGTCACCTTTCTCAAGCACCCGAAACTCCAGATTTGAGGTCTGAGTTTGCTTCCCTACCTGCAGGGCTCCATGACTTGTAATATTTGCTGTGTTGTTGTTAGCAGCAGCTTTGTCTCTTTCAGCTTCCCTATATTTATGCAAGTACTTCATAGCAGCCTGGGCATAGTTATCAAACCCTAGAGCACTCAGAGCCCAACAGATGTCGTCTCCATTGACGGTCTTGCGATTCTCCTTGTGACACTTGTCAGAAGCCTCGCCAGTCACAAAACTTAGGAACTCAGTTGCACATTCTTGCATTGTTTGTTTGGCCTCCTTGGAAATCTTGGCTCTTGGGGGAAGAATTTGCTTCATAATTCGACCCACGTTTGCAATTGGGAGCATCCCATCTTGTTCCTGATCAACCATGTTGATTGATCGATCCATACAATTAGATTTTGGAGGAGTTGATTGATCTCTTCTGACACAGACACGTTGCTCTGGATCAAAACACTTACTTGTATTTTTATATATAGATGTTTACATATATGTCTGTGTATATATGTATGTGTCGACGTCACAAGTCATACTACTAGTATTAATTAACTTTGTAAATGTTTTAGTATTTGATGATACGTACCCTAACTATTCTATAAAATAAAAATATTCATTTGTTTTAACTACTAATCAAAATAAATTTTGCAATTTCAGTGAATTGTTACTAACAAATTCCAACTTGTCCAAATATTATGATGGTTAAACTAAAGCTTAAGATGACTTTTAGATCAATTCCACCAATTCAAAGGGCAAAAGCAAGGGCTTCTCAATTGCCATTTACCTCAAAAACCACCTCAAGTGGGCAAAAAGGAGGGCAATTGGTGGGCCACGATAAACCCGCCCAATTGCCCATGCAATTTAACGTCAACCACTTATCATTTTTTTTTTAATTTTACGTTTGAAGCGTGTATTACACATGTAAGGAAGAAGAGTGGCCGACATTATCTGTTGTCATAGGCCGCACTACAACAGCTCCAACAAAAGAGCCAAACGACTCTATGACGTGTCACGATGAGAGTCGTTGGACTTCAATAGCTTGATGATCTGGACCGTTGAATTTCCAACGGTTAAAAAAAAATTCAAAAAAGCCATTGGTGTGCCACGTAGCACGTTCTGATGCATCTGATTTCAAATGAGTAGAGAAATCAACGACCATGATTAATCTAACGGTTATAAAATAGAAAAATAGGAATTTTTTTTATTTTTTTATTTTATAAATACCCAACTATCTTCTTCATTCCCCACACCACACCACACCACACCACAACTCAATATTTATTTTTACTAAAATCTCCTATATTTGTTTTCCATTTTCGAAATCCTTTTTACCAAAAAAAAAAAAGTGAGAAGGCAAATTGGTCGATCAAAGAAGACGTTGTTTTGCTTGAAGGCTGGTGCGTGTTACTCATGACCCGGTCACGGAAAATGAGATGACAGTGTAACAAATGTGGAAAAAGATTCATGCACAATCTGTCGAGCAAATTCAATGCACATCTTGGACCGAGCAATCTTTGTCGAGTAGGTACAAATATCTACATAAGGTGTTGAAATCTTGGCAAGAAGCCCTAAAAAAAGCGGAAGCAATTTATCACAGTGGCATAATCTAGCCAATGAGGTAATAACATATTACTATTAATAAATTTCAAATGTAAGTAATTAATATTAGGACCTTTAGGTAATTAAAAGTAATCATTTGATTATGTAATTTGTTATGTTGTTTAAGAATTCTTTATTCAGCAACTACAAGAACACATGTGGTTCAATCTTTATAACAATAATAAATCATTCACAAAGCACGAATGTTGAAATGTCATGAAGCATACTCTGAAAAACAAAATTGTGTCATACGTTGGATGCCCTAGGTTGTAAGCTACTGAGAATAATATTGTTTCAATATATGATTTGCTTTGTATTTAATGGATTTAAACAAGAAGTTTTAATTTCAAACAAACTTACAAAGTTCACACTTAAGCACACTTACACGGCATAAAAAGTAAAAACAAATATATTTGTAAATAGTCATCGTCCTTGCCCTTGCTCAACAGGTGAACTTATACAAAGATCGTCCTTGCCCTTGCTCAACAGGTGAACTTATACAAAGACAATTCAGAATAACAGTTACCTGCCCTTACCCTTGTCCTCGTCCATGAAATTGCTATTAAGTAAATCAATTGATCTAATTAGCAAGAAAGAGCAATTAATTCTTTACACTATTTCTACAATATTCTAGTAGCAACTGAACTTTGGAGCCATATGGATTTTGAAAAGGAAGTGGTTTTAAACAAATGTAAACAGTAGGTTTATTAAGCCAATCAAAGATATATAGTACAACTATCTTAAAAAGATTTATTGTACAACGGTCCCCACAAAACCTCTAACGCTCTCTTACTAATCTAAGATTAATAAATCCTAAAGTGTTCTTGTAGTTCGTACATATCTCAGATTAGTGGATGAAGTTTGGGCACGTTTCATGTTTAGGGATGGATCCAACCAAACACTACCTAAAAAGAACTGATTACTAACCTTAGTTAGTGTTTGATTAGCTCATCCATTAGGTTTAGTTATGAGTTTGTCACTCTATTTGGTGACAAACAGGCAATGCATTTCCTTAATTTCATATGTGAATCATGCAAGTATTAGGTTTTGGTCAAGTCCATCCTCCAACTCAATTGTTTATGGATAAGGTAAGATCATATAAGACTTAATTAGTAACCTAACTACGCCTTATTTACTAGTCTAATTTGGATTACTATTAATTAGATACCATATTTCGTGAGATAAAACTTCAACCATACACTAAGGTGTCTACAAACATAAAAAAAGAAGAAGAGAGTTTTAACGAGACACTCCAGGTACTGTTCACTTTTAAAGAAAAACCACATTTTTACCTTTCTCTGGTACTATTCACTACACTTTTATTTGTCTTTTTTTATTAAAACTAAAGGTTTTTTGAATTTTTCGTAAAATATTAACAGTAAAAGTAAAAGTAATAAATCCAGAAGGGATAAACCACCCACATCACCGCATTTAAGGAAAAAGTCAAGAGATAGAGCATAAGATCACAATAACCAAAACCCTAAAGTAACCATAACTCTAAACCTAAATTAGGGGTGGAAATTTTTACCAAAATTATCGTACCAACCGTCCTACCAATCATACCATACTGTTTCGGTACGGTACTGATATCCCAAATCAGTACCTGTGGTATATCGTACCTACCAATATTATTAATATTATATTATGTATTTATTCATATAATTATTTGAGGGCAAAATTAATAAAATTAATAATAATTATTGTAGAAGTGTAAAAAATGTAAAAAAAAAATATACAATCACTCATAGTGACAATCTTTACAACTTTCATGAAGAGGTTAGCTTCAAAATCCAACACTATAATCCATAAACCTTAAATTTATATTTAACCGTCGATTGTCATTTACGCTTTATTCTTCTTACTGAATTTCATTTTTTAAATTTTCCTTTTTGAAAACATGATCATCTAGCGGATGTAAGAAGATGAACGGTTCAGATATTTGATATCACGTTTCGATATTTACGGTTAACTGAAATATGAGTCGAAGTCATATAGTTTGTAGAAACTTTATAAACATCAAGCAATATTTTCACTAACCGTAAAACTCTGAACATAATATCAACGATCCAAACCGTTCATCTTCCTGCATCCTATAATAGATCATGTTTTCAAAAAAGAAATCCGAAAAAAAACAAAATTTGATGAGAAAAATGAAGCGTAAATGTAAACAACAATCAACGGTTAAATTTTGATCTATGATTTATATGATTATAATGGCTAATTTCAAAGTTAAGCTCTTCACGAAAGTTGTAAAACTTGTCATTACAAAGGTTTATATATTTTTTCTATATTTTTTACATTTCTACATTAATTAAAAAAATATTAGATTTTGGGCAAACTAAGTGGCGTAAAACAAAGTGGCAATTACCATTGGCATACCATACCAACCAAACTATTTGGCATACCGATATTTGGTATACCGAAAGTTTGGTACGGTAATGGTAATAGATTTTGTCGTACCAAATATTTGGTATGGTAATTGGTACAAAGGTTTTGATACGGTAATATACCAAAACCACCCCTAACCTAAATTGTCTGTCATCACGAATTGAAGCTACGCTGCCATAAAACTCATCGCACCTCGCCTTAAATCATTATAACTTCTTACATTCTCCAATTCCATATGCATGTTTTAAGAAGTATATGGTCTTGTTTCAAACACAATATATAATATTGCTACTTTAGGTTGCATTTTGGAAGAACATTTTGTAAGATATAACTAGCTAGTTAAGCAAAGTGAGGTACGTATAAATAAACATTTTAATTTGTTAAACCATCCACGTGCTTAATTACTTTTTACATTGTACTTAACCATCCACATTATCACTAATGCATACCCAAATTAGAAGTTAAACCGTTCCATAATTCCATTGTTTATTCAGCAATTGAGATATCCGATCTTCATTAGACTGGTTAATAGAAAACTCAATCTTTCCTTATCAAATGAGATGGAATTATGCGTATGGGTAATGCTATGGAGATTAAATTTAGAGACAAAGTTTTGAAAACTAAAGGATATGAAAGTTGATGATTGGTTGATTACTTAAACGTTGATAAACGTGTTTATTCCTATTGATGACACATCATTTAGTTTGCAAATTTAGTTTCTAAATTTAGTCTTCTTAACATTACTCTATGCGTATAAAGCATATATGATTTGAATTAAATATGAACCAAGTTGCATAAAAGTTCTTTAATTTCCATTAAACAAATCTAGGCTTTGAAAAATTAATTATTAGGTTATTAACCCTAGTGCACGAACGATATAGTAATAAACAAATAGAGGCAGATTGTCTGCCCTCTGTTACGGTGTCCTTCCCATCCTCTCCTATTTTGTGCGGTCACGGTTAAGGCACATCAATATTTTATATTGATTTTTTTTATAGAGATAATAAGACAAAAAGCAATAAGAATATAAAATATTGATGTGCCTTAACCGTGACCGCACAAATAAAAAAGGATGGGGAGGACACCATAACAGGAGGGCAGACAATATGCCTCCTAAACAAATGGGGATGGGTGGGCACAACACGACACATAAAATAAAACCCATAAATACTTGGAAGTCTTTTGAGAAAACTTTATTTTCATATTTTATACAAGAGATATTTGAAAAGAAAGATACGAATTCGTATTGGGAATAAATTCCACTTTGATGGGAGGAGAAACTTTTGTATGTGAATAATTGGATTATTTTTCATATTGTCAATTAGTTTTATGGTATAATCCCCAACTTTCTTTATTATATCAGACCAGGTTATCCAACATGTGAAGCCTAACGGCCAAACATATTCCACGTCATCCCGTTTGTGTTATTCATGTATTATATTTAAAAATCCGTCACACGTGATGAGATGTGTTAAGAATCAATTCAAAACTTCAATTGCAACAAAAATGCTCTTAACAAATTGCGCTAAGCAAGTTAGGAGAATAAAACACTTTGTGTACCTTCCCTCTTTTTGTAGGGCATAATCCAACTTTGTTTTGATTCTTTTCATTATATTCTTTTTTTACCTTACTATTGATGGGTGGCATCTGACTAAATAAATATTCTCATAGGCAGGAAATGAAGGAGTACTTGTATGGAAAGTTCTAGACATTGCTTTAGAGCGAAATATTATTCCTTGATGTCCATCAAGAACAAATATTGTGCACTTAGCTACGACATAGCAAATTGACATCCTTTCTAAATTTCTGAGTTCAAGGTCGGTGAACTCAGATATTCGGACTATTTATTTTAAATTTTACGTTTTTTTTTTTTTTTGTCTATATCATTGTCCTACTTCACACAAATATATTTCTCTCCTCTATGAACAGCCCAGATGTTTAAGTATGACGACTTCGAACTTAAAAATCCCGGGAGAATCTTGATTCCTACCTCTCTAGCAAAAAATAGACATATATATGTGTACTATGTATTCTAGCTAGATCAAATATTCCAGCCGACAAGGGATATTGTATGACATACTTTTGTGATCATGTTCTACTGTTTTTTAACAAGACGACATGTAGATGCACATTCTTTCTAAACTACTATGATTTATGAAAATAATAATTCGAAATTGGAGGTTTTTTCCTTTTAAAGTACGTACATAGCTCGACAAAGAAATTTCTTGGTACTGCAGGAGACTTAATTTCATAGGTATAACTTTCTACTCATTACTCTTACATGATTCATTTAATTCTCTTGATTGTAATTACACTTTGTTGCATTAAAACTCCAGATAGAAGGTCAGAAGTCCCCTTCTAATAGGTCAAGCACCGATATTGTCTTCAATTCAACCGTTTATTAGACCAACGAGTGTGAAATTAGCACAAAAGACTTGGATAAGATTAGAAATAAAATCACTCAGTATAAATTATACTTTATTGTGTCAAATCTTTATGGCACGAAATGTTGGGCAATGAAAATTATACTCAGTGTAAATTATACTTTATGGCATGGAATGTTGGGCGGTGAAGCATCAACACGTACATAAAATGAATGTAGTAGAGATGAGAATACTTCGTTGGATGTGTGGTCTCACGAGAAAGGATAAGATTAGAAATGAGGATATATGAGGTAAAGTAGGAGTAGTTGAAATTGAAGGAAAAATGAGAGAAAATCGGTTATGGTGGTTTGGGCATGTGAAACAAAGGCTTACAGACGCTCCGATTAGAAAATGCGATTACGTGATAGAGATTCAGGGCCGAAGGGGTAGAGGACCCAGGAAGACTTTGAAAGAGACTCTAAGAAAAAACTTGGAGTACTTGAATCTAATGGAAGACGTGACACAGAACTAAGCGCAATGACGTTCTAGGATTCATATAGCCGATCCCAATGAAAAAATGTTTTGTTGTTGTGTCAAATCTTTGATGTAGTACTTTGTGTACTCTTCAATGAGAAGGTCTTCCGTACGTGTGTTGGATTAGGGGGGTTGAACCAACAGTAGATCATGGCCAGCACGACAAGTCATGGGGAGTGGGATAGGGGATAGGGGATAGCGGATAGCGGATGTATTTTGTGTTTAGATCTGCATGGACACGTAGTTCAGTTGCCGTCGGACTCCAAAATTCTCCTCTTCAATATATTGTGCTCGAATGAGGGATTTGGTTTGTTATCAACAAGCCCAAAACGAAGTTAAACATGGGTTGCAAATTTGTTTGGGGATAAAATGGGTTGCAGTTTGGTTTGAAGCCTGCACTGATAAGTCCAGGAGCTGTGAGTCTCAGCTGTGCTTTTCTAGCCTGGTTTGTACCATTGTCTTTGGGCCTCATACGAAAAGGGCGGGATTTAGGCACCATATTTATGTATTTCAAACCGAGTATTTTACAATCTTTTGTGCGATAACAATGGAGTTTAGGAGACTAAAAGGCTCATGGTTTCATGTAAATTGAACTCGAAATGAAAACCTTTGCTGGAGAGAAACATTCTATGCAGCAGAGCTAGCTCAGTTGTCACTAATGAATTCATAACTCATGTTATTAGCCAAAATGTCGATTACGAAAACAAAGACGATCACATTTAAGTGAAAAGCTATTTTCTTAGTACAAAACATGTAACTATATTGCTCTTGGAGGTTTCTCCAACAGTGCAGAAAAGTAGACTTCATCCTTTGATTTAGGAGAAATAGCCCACTTATGTTTCTTGTACCTCAGCTGCAGAAACATGTACATGAAATCATCCAAATCCTTTCTAACACAGAAGAACCGGTCAATCCATAACAATCCGCCTGGCCTCAGAATTCGATCCCAATCAAACAGGATAAAATCCAGCAGTTGCAGGTCAATCCAGCCATCTAGAAATCCACTGGTGTGAATCATGTCCATTGTGTTGTCGAAGAATGGTAGGCGTTGATTCAATGTTACAAACAGTGGAATCAAACCTCTCAGTGCAATCATCTCGTTGAAAGGCGCCTTGAGGTTAAGAGCAGTAGAGACTACTGTAATGTTATGTTCTCTCATCCTTGCAGCGAAACTTCCAGTGCCAATGCCAAAGTCGAGACCAATCCTCATCTCCCCGGGCTTAATAGTCAAAACATCACTGATCAGAAAATCAACAGAAAGTGCGCTATTTGTAACCCATTTAAGCTTTTCCTTCTCCATTTCGAAACACCCAACACACTTGAAATAACCCCTCTTTGTGTTGTTTCCCATCAAGCACTTAAAGTTCCTGCACTGATAATTGCTCCACCGCACATTTCTATCATCCGGCAGTTTCCAAAGAGACTCATTGATGGGGTAAGGCTTCTGGTAGACCATTGAGGCCCTTGTCAAGCACCGCCTCCGAGGTAGAGGATCACAACCGTTAAGCATCAGCTTCTGAGCTAAGTTCCAATCATCGTTACAATAAGACCCGATGTCATATCCCATGTACTCTTCCAACTCTTTCTTGTATAACACACAAGCATGTCCAATTGTATTGTATATCCTTTCTGTTCCATATATATTAAGCTTCCCGGTTCTACTCTCCTTTGGGGTTATATACTTCCTTATCTCTTCAATCACAAAAGTGTTAATCAAAGGCTCCTCTTTCATCGTTGAGTTGTGAATACCTTCAGCTTTAGGTAACCGAAGCAGCCTCAGAGAAATGTGAGCGGCATAAAGAGGCCTGATTACTTCCTCCTCCAGATACTTCTTGTACTCGAATTTTGTAATGTTAGTTGTACGTAAAGTCTCTTTGTCCTTCTCCATTTGCTGGACAGCTGACTCGAGCTTTTCTTGTAAGCTATCCAATTTATTTAGAACTTCCCCTACTCGATCAGACAAAGCTTTTATGTCAAACCCTTCGTATGCATCTTTGACGCCAGTAAATTGTCGGCATATATCTTCATTGTTGAAGAAAAACCCAGCAGAGTAGAACTTGACGAGACTGCATATGCTGAAAATTATACCAAGGCCTCCCAGTAGAAACTGAAGCCAACCCATTGATTTATTACCAAGCCTACATTTCCGATGACACAACCTCGCCATCCTGAATTAAGCACGAAACTTCAACTTTCCTTCTAACCAACCACTAATTCTGTACCTCCTTGTCTCGGATTTTCAACCTAGTCAAAAAACCAAATCACAATGATTACGAAATGATCTGAATGTAAAATGTTCTGCACAAGCCACAATCGAACTTCCACATATAAAATAACGTATCATTTTACCAAGAAAATGTAGGAACAGAGAATGGATTACTAAGCCTCCATATCAAATTTATCATGCTCATGGAGAAAATCCAAGATTTGGTTATGTGTATATCTCGCAAATGGATAATTTTTCTTGCGATCAAGAGAAGCATAAACAAATGACATTTCTCCCAAACTTCACAGAGGAGCCAATTGCCGTTACCACCGTGTGAATTAGTTCTAAATACACCATTTCAATCTCAAAAACCAAAACATCAAACACAAGTTAACAGACTCAGAATTCCTTTCATTTCCTCAGATTTTCTCAGCATCCAAACAACATCTTACAAAGGAAAGATATAGTCGAAGCTGAAAACAAGCTACGTAAACCATAACCGAAATATATAACCCAAATTTAAACATGGGCAGCACCAGAATCTCCAGAAACATGCATCGAAACTAAAGCCAAAACATCAAACACAAGTTAAAAAGACTTTAAAAAGTTCCTTTCTTTTGCCTCAGATTTTCCCAGCATCCAAACATCTAACAAGAGAAACATAGAAAATGAAGCTGAAAGCAACCCACTTAACCACAAATTAAACAAACATTCCAAATTTAAACTTACCCAGATAAAGAATCTCCACCAAACTGAAGCCAAATCAATCTTCCTCTGCACAAAATCTTATAAACCCAAAATCTGAAAGATAAAAAATTGGATCTTGCAGTAATACTTCAAAATTACTCCAAATAATACACTTCACAATTGAGCATTAAGAGCTGTAAATTACGTATTTTTCAAGCTTACCAAACTCACAAAATCCACAAAATTCCCCACATTTTATTCTCTTTTGAATTATTTAATTAATTTAGCTGCATTTTTCTTACTCAACAGGCTTTGAAGCACGAATCTCCAGAGGAAAAATGCTGATCATAAAACAAATTTATATTATTAAATACTATATCTTTTGCACACTTGATTGTTTAATATATTAATTTCAAACAGAAAACAAATTTATACAATTAAATACTATCTTTTGCACATTTTTTTTTTTTTTTTTTTTTGGTGAACACACACTTGTTCGTTTAAAGCAAGTGGTTATTTAGTGGAAATGTGTTGTGCTCTTACATGACGATGTGGGTTCGAACTTCGTCGGTGGTTAATCTAACATTTAACTTACTAACGCTATCGTTTTATTAAAAAAAAATATATATATATATATATTAAAACGGTAATGATCGAGCGAGATTAATTATTTAGACTAAATTTTGTAAACAATGAAACGTAGTTGTTAATAATTGTATTATTACTTAAATGTTGATAACACATATTTTCAATTGGTGACAATTATGTAAATTTGGTCATTGAGTTAAATCGAATAAATAAATTAGAAAAAAATCAATAAACAATAATTAACAAGAGCATTACCATAAAAAATCAATACGGATTATCTTAAACTAAGGGAGTTGACTTTGAAAATATGATGATCTGGAGCTCAAAGAACAGCGTTGACCAGATGATGGCGGTGGGCCGGGTCAACCCGATTAGGGCCGGTTTAATTTCCATGGAAGTGGAGAAGGCAAGAACCGTAAAAAGGCGCGAGAGGAGAGTAACTTGACGTCGTTTAGTCACATGCACTGCCGTTTACTGAGGTCGGGATATTACTGTAGCTGTCGTGTGACCTAACGGTAAAACGGTTAACGAAGTTATCGTGTTAGGGATGATCTTTTCGAATTTGAATTTATTTCTGTTTTCATTTAGGGTTTAGCCATTGTGAAAATTGTGACGCTAAAGACTATCTACTTAGAGAGATTTTCTTAGTATTCGTAACACAGACACATACTTCATATGTTATTATACACGTAGAGGGACATTTGGAAAAAAATTTTACACCGCTTGTGTAATAATCTATGGCATATCATCTCGTGTTTCGGATACATTGAAAATAAAGAATTCAACCATTATAAAATGTGGTTTACAAAATATAGTCTTAAAAATAACCTTCCTAACATTTTCCTTGTGAAAATACAAGATAAATGCATATTATGGGTCACTAACATTTTCCTGGTTTAAGGTATGAAATATTTTTTTTTATGTATTTCAAAAATTCATTTTTACTACGATGAAGTTAAAAAGTATTACATTATTAAACGTTTTATCCATTAAATTATCAATTTAACTGTTATTCTTTTACTTTAAAGTATTTGACGTCAATAAATTTTGACAAAATGTGAAGACTTTAAAAAGACAAATCTTTAAAGTTACGAGTTATGAGCTTTTGCTCACCCACACAATTTTTTTACAAGATCTTCACTCGTACAAATAATATACGGGAAATAATTTCATACAAATTATTAGGTTATTAGACATTTCATCCGGCCTAAACTCTCTTTTAATACATATCACTTAAGAGTAATATTAGGAAGATTAAATTTGTATAAAAAAAAATTGCAAACTAAATAATGTGTCACTAGTAAGAAATAAGAACGTTATCAACGTTTATGTAATAATTCAATCATCAACTTTCATGTCATTTAATTTACAAAATTGTTTATAAATTTAGTCTCTCTAATATTACTCATGACGTAAATATTTGACAAAATTTACAGTCTTGATGACCACTCTCCAAACTATTCATATCGATAAGCTTCTCCATGTCTTCTTCTCCATGTCGTTTTGAAGTGAAGGAACATGATTGATTTATAAGGTAGGTTTTAGGTTTTGCATAATCAGACATATGATATAGGTTTGTAGTCATGCTTCATACTTGGCAAACAAACGTGTCAACTTTTCAGCATAAAAAAGTATCATGTAATTGCCAACACATCATACACTTCCACTTCATGATACACAATTTGCATGTAACAGTTCTCTATTTATACACCAACCTTTAAGCATGTATCTTAAGCTCATGTGGTCCAATATCATAATGAATAAGGTGTTGGGTTTCTACTCATCCATCTCGGGTTCAAAACTCTCTCATCCCTTACTGTTGTAATTGTAATAGTTTCGAACCCTCCTTCTCCCCTTGATAATAATAATAATTTAAAAAAAAAATCTTAAACACTTCCAATGATACAAAAATATAGTGACAAAGATGGCTTGAAGGGTTAGTCTTTTTTTTTTTTTTGGGGAAAACGGCTTGAAGGGTTAGTTTAGTGGTGAGGAGAAGTGTGAGGCAATGAGTGAAGAGTGAACACAGAGTTTGAAACCTCACGTAATAACAAAATATCGATAAATTCATGGCTATGACAAAATTTTCAACATTAATAAACGACAATATAATTTCTATTTCGCCAATATTGTTGATATTTTTCTAGCACCTCTATTACTTTTGGTCTTAGTTTTCTACGAAAAATGCGAGGAAGACTAAATTTTTAAACCATTTTTTGTAGACTACATGATGTGGTAATTGATGATTGGACTTCTTATTTAACATCATATGGTTTACAGGATATAGTTTAAAATTTTAATCTCTCAAGCATCACCAATTTTTCACTTCTGCTTGCTAAATGGGTATTTCCATAAGATCGACTTGAGGTCGTTTAAAATAATTTATACTATGCTTATACCAAACATGTTCTTATGAGAGTCGAATATTTATGAGGACATGAATAAGTTCTAGTTTATTTTATTCCAAAGAAAGCGTCATAATTTGAGTATTTCAGTCAATTACAAATGAACAATAATGTAATTTCTCAGTTTTCATTTACACAAGTTTGTTCGAAGTTTATTCATGTTTTTTTTTGTTTGTTTAAACTTAACAAATTCACGAGATTTGAATCCAAATATCATTTTGGTTATAATTTCTCTCTTTCACATGTGAAATAAGCATTTTAGGATTGAGTTAAGGTTGTTCAACTAGTCCTTACTTTAACAGCGTCTTTCTTCTTAACTTTGTAAGAGGTCACAAGTTTAAATCTCCACTCCTCACTAATAACAAATAAAACGTATCTAACGAGATTTGAATATTTACGAGGACATGAAAAAAAAGTCCTAATTTCCTTTATCTTATAAGGTAAGCTTCATAATTTGAGTATTTCGGTTAAATCACGAAGGGACAACGTCGTAATTTCTCGTTTGCACTAGTTTGCTCAAATCTTATCCGGTTTTTTCCTTTTTCAAGTTAATACGATAAATATTAAACTCAGATCTCCGATTTTACGCAATGAAAATATCGACGCCACTGAACGAGACAGTTATTGACGACAACTTAAAGTTTTCACAAGATTCATACTCAGATTTTCTTTTAACTGATAATAAAAATATCGACGTCACGATGCTGAACATTCATTGGCGACAACTTAAAGTGAAGTGTTTTGATTTGTCAATTGTGTTTTTGGAGTCTTTATTTTTTATTTTTCATTTTTTTTCTTTGAAAAGTTTCTTATGTGGTGCCATTTTTCTCTTGTATTAAACTCTTTGTTGACACGAGACAAACTTATTCTCTTCCTCCTCGCCTATAAAGCCTTCCTTCCTCTGTATGCAAACACCAAACACCACTTCGATTTTTCTGGTTCTCACTTCTCTCCTCTGTCCTTTCCTTCAGAGCCCGTGAATTCATCCCTCTAAACCCATATGAAAGTTCATCTCTTTGAACCAGGTACTCTCTCTCTCTCCTCCTTTTTTTTTTTTCTCTCTCTCTTAAGGCTGTGTTTGGTTGTTATTTATTTGCTATGCTTTTTTTTCGATGTGTTTGATATTATAGTAAAGGTTGAAAATAGATGTGAATCAAAAGTTAACTCGAAAACCCATTTGCGCAGGTCTTGTTTTTCACGTGGGTTCTTGACATTCAAGCTCTTCCATGGAGGTTAGCCACTACTGAATTTTCTGTCTCTAAATACTCTTTTGCATACTGTTTTTAACGCTTGTGAGACAACCCTTTGCATTGTTGTTATTGTTTGCATTTTCTGGAGTTTTATATGAGCTAAATTTTATGGGTTAATACGAGAATCCGAATCGGGGTTTGGCTATGGAAGTTTAGTTTGAATGCTTTTACTTTTGGCAGTAAATTTGTGATATTTTGGTTGTAATTGCATAAGTTTCTGTGTTTTTGTCTCAGAGAGTGCTGTACACGTTTGATTTTAGTTATTTATTTGGCTTTTGTTTTCGTGACGCTGCGTTGTGTCGATTGTTTTGACATGCTTGATAGTATTTTTTGTTGTGTCTTATATCGATATAGATCTAGGTTGGTTTGTTGGTTTGGTGATCTTGAAATTATCTGCTTTTATGTGTTTTTTTTTCTTTTCATTCGGGTCGTTTTTTCTTTGTTCTAGTTATCTTTATCTGGGTTTCATTTTTCGTTAGCATCTGCACTCCCGAGTTTATAATTGATATACCGTGTTGGATTGAGGAGTGATGATGATATATGACAAATGATATCCAATGCAGTATGCTGAAGGTTTCGTGGTGAAGGTTTAATGCCTTTTTCCGTTCCTAAGTGTTCATTGTTATGTTTCTATAAACTTTGGCAGGTGGAATCAGATCAGCCAGATGATGTTGGTAATTGCATCGAAGAGACATCTGCTCAGCATTTATTTGATCCAGGTAGTCCTGATATAAGCAATATGTTCGGAGAGCAGCAGGTGGCTCCCCGAGTTGGTGATGCATACCAAGTGGAAATCCCTTCCATGACTATGGACGCTAAGCAGTATAAGCTTTTGACTAATCCCGTTCATTCAAAAGTTGTTAGTGGTTCCCATTACTTTCTAGTTGGTTTGCCCGTACCAATTGTATATTCTGACGAAGGGAATAACATTGAAGATCACAGGCTGGAATCTCCAACTAACCCTGATAATGTGGTTAATGGAAAGAGTTCTAAGGAAGCTAGAAAGAGAAAAAAGGATCCTACCAGACTGAGGAAGAAAAGTTCAAAACTTAAAGTTGAACCCTTGTTATTTGGGTTAGACGAGGGAGAAGAATCAAAAGCAGAAAATATTGAGCCGATTTTGGTGGAAGAGAATGCAAATCGATCACTTAGAAGCAAGTCCTGTTATCCAGTTCCCGGTTCACCAAGAAGCACATGGAGTGATGCTGAATTGGATGGTTTTCTTCTGGGCTTATACATTTTCGGGAAGAGCTTTTACCAGGTGAAGAGATTCATGGAGCACAAAACCATGGGAGAAATACTGTCATTTTATTATGGGAAGTTTTATAGGTCTGATGCACACCGCATATGGTCAGAGTACCGGAAAAGTAGAAGAAAGAAATGTATCATTGGGGAGAAAATTTTCACAGGGTGGAGGCAACGGGAGCTGTTATCTCGTATAATTCCTCATGTCTCAGAAGAGTCTCAAAAATCTTTATCAGAGGTACTTCACTGTTTAAGTATGTATGTAAGAAATATTTCTGTCCTTGAATATAAATTAATAGGATCAGTACTTAAAATAGTGTGCATACTTGTTGTATCTCACTGAAATTATACCACCATTTATTTTTCCATCTTGCAATGAAGTCGAAAAGGAAACCTTGTTATGATGCTATAGATTCCAGAATAAGTATATTTTGTTTGACAGCGCACTTAATGCATGTCGATACCATTTTGTACTCCCATGGCTTCATCACTCCATTCTCCCTTCTTTTTTATCATTCATTCAGAATCGAGAGTTTGACGCATGCATTGCTGAATTTTATGGGTGGAAGTTTGTTTTCCTCAGTTAATAGTTCTCAATAGTGACAATAATCAAATATAATAATGTTGACGTCTGTTGTTACAAGTCAGATGCATAATATTTCATGATTCAGAATAGGTTGATTCTTGTATAACATATAGCTCAGATTTAGAAATGGATTACAAACGCTTCTATGCATGCTGTTGAAGCTTGAATTACTTTGATCTATTTGAGAGGTAAATGTTATGATTTTCACTCCCCGTTTCTCATGTGATCTGTTGTTAGCAGGGTTACAAATTATTTGCAGAGGGGACAATGTCTCTAGAAGAATATGTCTCGTTCTTAAAGTCCATTGTTGGCATTCGTGTCCTTGTGGAAGCTATAGGAATCGGGAAAGGGAAAGAAGATCTCACAGGCTTTGCCCTGGAACCTGGAAAGAACAACCAAGAGCTTCTAGCTTGTCCAAAATTACCAGCTGGCAAAGCGTTTAGTTCTCTTACATTCAGTGAAATAATTAAATATTTGACTGGAGGGGTTCGGTTGAGCAAAGGGCGGTCTAACGATATCTTTTGGGAGGCTGTTTGGCCGCGTTTGCTAGAAAATGGATGGCATTCTGAGCAACCTACACATTCTCTGGTTTTTCTTACGCCTGGCATAAAGAAGTTCAAAAGAAGAAAATTGACAAGGGGAGAGCAGTATTTTGATTCTGTTAGTGATGTTCTGAACAAAGTGGCATCTGAACCAGAACTTATTCAGCTTCAAGGCGAAGAAGAACTTGTTCCAGAGGCGACATCAGACCAGGATGATCTATCTAATCATCAACGCCATTGCTACCTCAAACCTAGGGTCGCTACTAGCAAACCAAACCGGATGCAGTTCACTGTTGTTGACACCAGTTTGGTCCATGGGGGAAAATCACAAGGCATAGTGGAACTGAGATACTCACCGGTTGAAATCCAAAGTAATCCAGAAAAAACCAATTGTTCAAGAGAAAATGAAGGGGACTCTTGTGAGAACAAATTAAATGAACATGAGAATGATACTGCTGAAATGCAGTTGAACAGTAAACCCAATATGGCCAAGCACCTGAAGCGTAAGAGGTTCACGATTGTCGATACCAGTCTAGTTCATAGAGGAAAATCATCAACAGTTATAGAACTGAGATGCTCACCAACTGTATTTGAAAGTGTTTCTAAGTCAACTGGTCTTTTACGAGAAATTGAAGAAACTTCTTCTGCAGATTTATTGGGCAAGCATAAGCCTGATGCTGCTGATATTTCATTGGATGGTGATGTGAATAACTTCAGCGACAACTG
Organism: Heteromeles arbutifolia; assembly: GCA_024362995.1. Taxonomy (NCBI): domain Eukaryota; kingdom Viridiplantae; phylum Streptophyta; class Magnoliopsida; order Rosales; family Rosaceae; genus Heteromeles; species Heteromeles arbutifolia. The sequence continues at coordinate 11,153,521 of JANCRC010000017.1, read as the reverse complement.
CCATAGGGATACATCGGATATTGGTGGTACAAACCAAATGGAAGTAACAAATAAGGCAGATTCTGCAGAAAAAATAGAGGGCCACTCGGATCAAAAAACTGGCATGTCTGATAACAAGAAGCTGAAGAGGACTACATTACATAAATTTAGTCGGAAAGAAAAATATAAACATTCAAATTCTGTATGTCCTCTCCCCAAACGGCGAAGATTAGCTGCTTGTGCTAAGGCAGAAACAGGTTGCCTCGTCAACACTTGCTCTCAAGGTTTGGAGTCAGAACAAGTGGGACCTCATGGCACCTTGAGTTCTCTAGATGTAGGCGAGCTTGTTGTTTCTCTAGCGGGTCCTCTTGAAAGGGAGCCATCAATTGCTTCTCTTGCTGAAGGTGGTCCAGTAAAGGAGACTACTTCTGAAACTCGTGGTGGGAATTGTTCAGGTGAGCGCATGTCGCATGAGAAGAATGAGAATCATCAAGACCAGGAATCATCCAGGCTCAACCTACGTGATTCGATGGACAGTGAAAACGTTGTTGTGGTCAACCTGGAAATAAACGTAGACAGTCTGTGTCTCCCATCAAGTGAAACGCATGTTGTAGACACCTTGAGTACCTCTAACCTGATCTCTAGGAGGCAAAGCACAAGAAACCGACCGCTAACAGCTAAAGCATTGGAAGCTCTTGCAGACGGGTTATTAGGCGTTAAAAAGAGAAAAAAGCACTCAGAACATGTCCCTGGGGTAAAGCGAGTCTCAAAACTCTCCAGCAAGGCCCGGAGGAGAGTCAGGGTAACATCAAGTCATGCTGATACTGTTAGTGAAGTTGGGGCTTCAGAAGAAAACAAGGTGAATGAAGCTTTGAATGTTAGCAAAGATACAGATAGCAAACCTCTTGATCAAACTGGAGAAAAGTGGTCAACCGGCTGCTAGGAGTGTTTAAAGACTCGTGTCATCTTGAAGTTGTGATATTTGGAAGAATTAATCCTGGTAAGGTGCTAATCTCTCTTTTGATTTGTAAAGTGGTTTCAACCTGAGCTATGGATGACTGTTTCAAGAGGTCACTTGCCGTTCAAGTTTCTTCCAAAACTGTTTAGTTAGGGGGTTTGCATAGATAATATAGTCTGACATGATGAACAGAATTTTACTTTCTTGTTATCTTTTATGAACTTGTCATCTTTGTAAGTTAAACATGTATTCGGATAAAGATCCGAGGCTGGTTTCAATGACTTTTTTGTTGGTATTTTCAGCAGGGTTTTAAAGCTTTTGTAGGCTCTCTTTTTTGTTGATAGAAAGTTAGTTCTATATCCTATAAAGAATATCTCATAATCTCGTTGTTATTTAGTGCCCTATGGTTTCCATTGCCCAGCACACCTGATTCTATACACGAGAAATGCTAAGGTCAATCGTTCACGCACAAGACGGTGGATTCAGCCGTTAAGTTGTCGTAGGCCTCACGTGATCAATTGAAAGTAGGGGTTTGCATTTGCTTTCAAAACCTATGACTTGTCATTGGTTAGTCTTTGGGCCTTAAATGCCTAGGGCTTCAAATAGGCTTTTGTATGTTGGGGCTTGTATGTTAGGGCTTCAAATATGAGATGGGCTTCCAAACATGGGCCTGATTAGGTTGAAATGCACTTCTTAGTTGACCCATTTGACCATTACCGTAATTTACCATCCTAATTACATTAATTTAGGATAGGGGAATGGTTCGAAACTATTACATTAATTTAAGTGAGTGGAAGTTTCGAAACCGGATGCATGAATAGATTTCCAACACTCTATCCGTTAGGATATTGGACCGTATGCTTTTTGGGTAAACACAATTTTGTCATGTTAATCGGCAAAATTTATACCTTTTCCTACTCTTACCAAAGAACAGAAAAATATATTTGGTTTCTCCATACGTGGGTGTGGTTACATAATACATTAGCTAAAGCGAATATGCTCTTCCCATGCATCTGATCAAGTTCGAAGCTCTCTTCTCGCAGTTCAGTTTAGTTTGAAGTAGCATATAGTTCGTAAAAAAATATTTGGTTCGAACCAACTGCCCAATTGCAATTTGCAATTTTGCAGAATGGTTTGTTTAGTTGGACCATGCCTTTTTGCCTGGGAACTTTACTGTAATCATGTTACATGTTTTTCTTCTTTTCTCAAAAGGTTGGGTTTTGAAAAGGAAAAATGATGCATCTTTCATCATTGGCCACACCTTTTGGCGCTAATGGACATCTTTGGCGCCAAGAAATCAAGAAAATATAATCAACTTAATTCACAGATAGAGAATTTTTTAAATCAAAATCAATAATTTTGATTCAGTATTTTCCTGAGACGTCAAAAATTAAGAAAAATTTGACATTCTCTCTAACTAAGAACTAAATATCGACATTTCACCAAAAATTCAAGGAGAAGACGAAAGAAGAGAATGACTCGGATCGAGTCGATCGACTATGGTCGTAAATAACTTGAGTACTTAGGGCCCATGCATGTTCCTTGCTACTTTAAAATGATAATAACGCGTATTAATGTTAATATATATGTTTGTTTTTGTCAAATATGTCAATGTTAGTCATCCAAGTTTTCACATCACTATCCACCTAATAGACCTGTATCTTGTTTCTTATATATCCTAGCTCACCAAGAAAATTTTCTATTTTTTTAGTTTATTCAATCATTTTCGTCTATAAATTTGAACTTAGAAGATCGTCTAACAAAATAGTTTTAATTGTAGTAATGGTTCCTGAATTTTACTCTAGTTTAATTTTAGTTCATGAACTCTCATATTAGTTTCTTTAGTCCTCGAACTTAACAATGTGTTATACTATTGACTTTTTCACTAAGGCCATTTATTTTTCTGCTAAATTAGAGGTATGCTAAGAATTTCATCCCACATCACTTATGAATTTAAATTTCAGAAATGAGAAAGGAAAAAAAACCTAAAAAAAGCCAGATTATTTTTTTTGTGTAAGAAAATTGAATATATAGGATTTTTTTTCAGTAGTTCAATATGTGATTGTTAGTTGTTTAAGTCCAACCATAGTTCGATCCCCTACCAACTTTGAAATCGCATTTGCTAGATATTGACAAGTTGCTAAAGTCCAACCATTTTCATTTTGTATTTTTTATAATTCAAATTTTGTTTTGTTTTAAGTTTTAGATATTAATTTATAAATTTTCATTTGTTTTTTTGTTTAGTTTCTTCTATTGTTTTTTGAAGTTTTAAGTTGAAGTTTCTAATATACGCCTCAATTTAACGGGAAAAAAAAAACGATAGTAAAACGGACTAAGGGTGCAACACATTGTTAATTTCAAGAACTAAAAAAATCAATATGAGAATCCAAACATTAAAATTAAACTATAGGTAAAGCTCAAATACCATTGCTACAGTTAAACCAACAAAACAAATACGAAATACCACCCGACTAAATCATCGTCGTAAAGTATCATGGGGCAAAGCAGTCTCTAGTTCTACGGTTCTACCTACCATTGTAGATGAAAACCTGTTGCCCTTTTGATTCATAATTTGATGATTTGATGATGACACCCCACTTTCTAATCCATCGCGTTATGAGACAAGAAAATCTTGGGTTCTGTTTTGAAAGTAGCTTTCCAACTATTATCTCGATCCCAATAACAAAAAAGCCACAAAGTTACATTAATTATTTTATTTTATTTTTGCTTTTGAAAGGGTTATTCCAAGACCTCATGGATTTTCAATGGCCAATTTACTTGAAACTATATAAGCAAATTTTTTTTGTCAAATATATAAGCAATTAAGATATGTAAAATAGAAATAATTTGCCTAGACAATATTTTTTGCTTTATGCATACTTCTATATATTTTGACATTTAGATAGGCAAAAGAGAGTCGAATACAGATACAAACAAAAATGTGGAAAAATCATTTTTTCTGTAAAATGGCAAATGTGCATGGTTCGATCACTACTTAAACCAGTTCTTAATCTTCAACTTTTCCTACTTAGTGTTGGAATTTATTAGTTTATTTAGAAAAATAATTAGAGATTTGATTTTGATTTGTATTGGTATATTTTGGTATTTATGCATTAGGTTTCTTAAGTTTATGTCACTATAATTATAAAGTGTACTTTAGTTTGAGTAGTAAGTCAATCAAGATGTCGTCAATTTGTAGTCATCTCGCCATTCTTCATTATAAATAATATTCGTAGTTTCGTAATAATTGTTCTTTTGTTATGCGTACTTTGATTTTCAACTAGCTCACTTCATTCACTAGCTAGATTAGAAGCTCCTAATTAAGAAAATCCTATCATGACACACCCCGACTCGGAATGTCCACTTGGACTCTGAATCGAGATGTGCTGGCCGACACTTGGAAGGTGACGAAGCCATAAAGTGTAGTGTAGTGGAAAAAGGATGTGAATAAATTTAAACCTAAAAGTGCCTAATCAAAATAGTGCGCGGGTGAGCGGGATTGAACTCATTTCACACATGATGTCAGAACATAAGACAGTATAGTAACTAGGATGAGGGTTATACCACTGAAGATAACCATCTCCTTAGATTTGTCAGAATCCTTGTTTTCACGTAAGCACATCTACTAAACCTGGAGGGGCGAAAAACAAAGTTGAGTGGGTCATAAAATAACGTTTTGTAAAAACCTTTTCAAAAACAGTATAACCCCTCGCCATAAAACCAAGTATAGTTTCCAAAAATATACGTACTACGTATAATAAGAAAATACTTACCGTAGCCTGCAAAGTCTCAAGAAAATCAGTAAAGTACAACTATCAAGGTAAGCACAAGGTGACCGAAATCACATAATCTCGAAATACTAAACACATCATAACAAATGCTCATCAACCTATGCTGACACACGAGTTCGTACATATAATTTATGAAACGAACAAGACTGGGTGTAATCAATGCACTCTAGTACTACGATCACGTGAAGGCTGGAGCCTAAGCGCAGTCACATACGAGTTGGAATTGCCTAATGCAATTTGTACGACAAGACTGACACCTAACTTGGATCCAAGGCGAGCGAACGATGTTGATGTGAACATACACGTGAAGGATTGGGCCTGACCCTGGGGCGAGTACTAACACTGGGGTGCAGTAATGATGAGCGGATAACATAAATATAATCATGCCATAGCAATTCAATAATTCTAGTCAACAAAGTAACTTACCAGCACATCTCGTAGGATTATTTTAGCATTTCACAACAGCACAACAGTTCTTGTAACATTAATTAATCATAGCTGTAAAATATAATCATGGTATCTCACGCATACCTGTGAACCTATAGGGTTCATTTTTAGCATTTCACAGGTGTCGGCCAGCACATCTCGATTCGGAGTTCAAGTGAACATTCTGGGTCGGGGTGTGTCATATCATGATATCAAAAATGTATTTTTTTCGTTGATAAAGCTTTTGAAAATAAAAGGATAATGTTAGAGAAATTATTTATTTAAATTATATTTTATAAAACACATGAATAATTGTTGATGATTGAATTATTATTTAAATATTAATTAACGTGCTTAAATTATATTGTTGACAAAGCACACAATTTATAGATATGATAATAATAATAATATAGCTTTAATACATTGGGCCCTTTTATATTATTTATGGGATCGGGAAATTATTCAAATAAAAATGGCGGTGACAATTTCAAATGATTTTCTAAGTGTACAACTAATATGATTAATTAATCACTTTATCCAAGTGGTACGAATGTTAATCATTGTAAATCTAAGAGCTACAAATCTACTCAATTATTTTTACTTTTACTAGCTATAATAACCATGAATTAATCATGATTAACAATTCGATGGATCGATCGACCTTTTGCCGTAATGATTGCGGATCAGTATTGACATGGGCGTTGGAAAGTTTAACGGAGGTGAATGCATATATAGGTTTGTTTGACATTTAAAATGACTAAAAAAGTTTTGGTGAAAATATTTTTGAAATTAATTTTTAATAAAAATGTGAGTAAATTCTAAAAAAATATTTGAAATACTTATTGCAAGAAGCACATAATTAATGCTTATTGCTAGAAGCACTCGAGTGCTTTTAGAACTAAAAAAAAATTTCTCTAAAAGAACTTTCAGTCTTTTTAAAAACACTTTTAAACGAGCCTATATGTAACATCCCACATCGTCCAGATGAGTGATCCTTAAATGTATATTCTCATCCCTACCTATCACGATGCATTTTGGGAGCTCACTGGCTTCGGGTTCTATAGGAACTTCGAAGTTAAGCGAGAAGGGGGCCAGAGCACTCCCAGGATGGGTGACCCATTGTGAAGTTGCTCGTGAGTTCGCAGAAACAAAACCGTGAGGGCGTGGTCGGGGCCCAAAGCGGACAATATCGTGCTACGGTGGTGGAGCGGGCCCGGGAAGTGATTCGCCCCGGGCCAGGATGTGACAAATTGGTATCAGAGCTTAACCATGGCCGTGTGTGTGCTGACGAGGACGTCGGGCCCCTAAGGGGGGTGGATTGTGACATCCCACATCGTGCTACGGTGGTGGAGCGGGCCCGGGAAGTGATTCGCCCCGGGCCGGGATGTGGCAAATTGGTATCAGAGCCTAACCATGGCCGTGTGTGTGCCGACGAGGACGTCGGGCCCCTAAGGGGGGTGGATTGTGACATCCCACATCGCCCAAGGGAGTGATCCTTAAATGTATATTCGCATCACTACCTAGCACAAGGCCTTTTGGGAGCTCACTGGCTTCGAGTTCCGTAGGAACTCCGAAGTTAAGCGAGAAGGGGGCCAGAGCACTCCCAGGATGGGTGACCCACTGGGAAGTTGCCCGTGAGTTCCCAGAAACAAAACCGTGAAGGCGTGGTCGGGGCCCAAAGCGAACAATATCATGCTACGGTGGTGGAGCAGGCCCGGGAAGTGATTCGCCCCGGGCCGGGATGTGACACTATATGTCTCCACTTATATGGACCAATATTACAAGTTTATTTAGTTATTTATAGTTTTCAATATAACAACATTTGTAAAGTGGTGAGAGATTTGCTATAAGCCACACAATGATCTACATAATAAAATAGTATTGAATCCGTTATTTATGCGAGTCGATTGAAGAGATTCTAATTATAAATGAAGATAAATAGGACTCCCGGCCATCATAGTATTAGTGTTTTTAACTTTTGTAAGAGGACCTAAGATTTGGGAAAATAGACGAAGTCTTGCTGTGAGAATTAGATGTTGTATGTTACTAGATGAGTCCGACAAATATAGGTATATTTTAGCATATATATATCTAAAAGTGACCTTAATTCAACACTGCTTTGTAAGAGTCGGGGGGAATATCTATTGTATGCAGCCTTATTTTTACTTTGCAAAGAATCTGTTTTCACGACTCGAATTCGTGATCTTTCAGTAAATAAGGAGCAACATTTCCGTTGCGCTCGCCATCATTTTAGTATGTATATATATATATATATGTGTGTGTGTGTGTGTGTGTACGCGCGAGCGAAGCCAGGAATTTAAGACAATGGGGTCAAAAAATAGCTTTCAAAAATCGATATTCTTTCATTTATAATTGTCCACGACGTGTTCTCATATTTTGGAAATGTCGTATTACAACATCATTATGAATAGAATCATATACCTCTTTCTCAATGTACCCAACTAAACTATCATTCAACCATTGATCACCCATCCTATTATGATGTGGATTCTTCACAATTTTCATCACCGAAAAAGTTCTTTCAACTGAAGCAGTCGCAACAGGTAAAATCAATGCTAATTTTACTAGCAAGTACACCAAAGGATACTATCTATCCCTCTTTGTCTCCACCAACTTTTGTGCAAGGCTATTAATTCATTTCAACGCATAAAATTCATTATGCAAACGCATATCAAAAATATAATTCTTCAGTTCATCTTCAAGAAGTGTGAGCTCCATATCAGAAAAATCTTTTGGATAAAATTGAGCAAGTCAAACTAACTTTTCAATGTCAAAAGCTGAGAATGAGTCATCTGGGCTTAAGCATGCTACACAAAGAAGCAACTTTGTACTTGTCTCATTAAAACGACTGTTCAACTCTTGAATTTGCTTATCAATAACATTAATAAATAGATCAACATGGCAGTGATGAAGGTTTGTCAATTTTTCAACTCTACGCCGTGACCTTCCTCGAGCTACAAAGATATCATTCATATCAGGAATATCAATATCATGCTTGCCACAAAAAAAAAAAAAAAAACTTTATCAATCCAAGCATCTCATCCATTATCCCTCATTGCTTGTAGTTGTTGCTTACATGCTTTGACTAAAGTCATATCACTCACTATATCGAGATCTTTCTTTTGCAATGCATGTGACAACACATTTGTGATTCCCAATATTTCTTTCATTAGAAAGAGACTAGAGACAAAATAAAAAGATTGCAAAAGATTCAACAAAATATCCGCTTCACCTCTTTGATCAAGACTTACACCATCATCTACAATCATCTCAAGCACCTCAATTACAGAAGAGAACATATTAATCAAGCTTACCAAGGTACCATAGTGTGAGCCCCAACGTGTATCACTTGCACATTTAAGACTAGTTTCTTGGTTCAAGCCTTGCCCACTTAGAAGCTCATAATTTTGAATAGCTTTCATAACTTTGGCTTGTTGTCTTTCTCTAACCATGTCTTGACGTTTTCATGATGCTTTGACAATAGTAACAACATTATTAACCAAGTAGAAAAAAGAGCCAATTTGAATACGATTTTTTGCCACGGCTACAAGTGCAAGTTGAAGTTGATATGTAAAGCAATGAATATAAAATGCACTTTCATTTTCTTTCAAAATAAGTGTCTTAAGGCCATTAAACTCACCTTGCATATTGCTAGCCCCATCATAACCTTATCCACGCAATCTAGATATGCTTAATCCATTTATAGAGAAGAACTGATCAATTGCCTCTTTAAGTGAAAAAGTAGTGGTATTAGGAACATGCTTTATGCCCACAAATCTTTCAACTACTTGTCCGTTGGTATTCACATAGCGAAGTACAACTGCCATTTGCAGCTTGACTAATATATCACGCAATTCATCAACCAAAACAGAAAAGAAAACATCATCACCTATATCAAACATGATAGCATTGGTGGTTTCACATGCTACTGCATACACAAGATCTTTTTGAATTTCAGGTGATGTTAACTTAAGATTTTTAGGAGCATTTTTAAACAACACATCTTTAATACCCTCATTATGATATGCAAAAAACTTCAAAAGCTCAAGAAAATTACCCTTATTGCTTGAATCTTCACTTTCATCATGACAGCGAAAATCAAAACTTCGCAATAAAAAGCGAATGCAATCAAATGATGCATTCAAACGAGTGCGATAATCAATACGTGCTTGATCCGACTGCTTATGGACAATTGTTTTAATATGTTGATTTTGATTCATTAAAGCTTCACAATGAAGTAAAGCTTGGTTGTGAGCACTATTAGGACCTCCAACATGAACTCGAAGTCGACATTTTTTCTTCCAATTATGAAAACCTTTGCTAGTAAAATTGTCATTACCTGCTTGCTCCGGAATCTCTAGCTTGAAGAGATAACAGCTTCGACAAAAAACAACATTTTTGGATATGCTATACTCCAACCAAGTAGGAAAGTCATCGAATCATTTTGGATTAAAACGGCGTTGTACTCCTACAAATGATGTATATGGAAATTGATGGGTTCGAGGTTGAACCAATTCCCTTTGTAAATAAGCTCTTCGGATTTGATCTCTAATATTTGGAACATATTATAATATCCAGAGTCGAAGCCCAGGATCTCCTGGAAGATTTGCCAGTATACTTTCTATGTTATTTTCGTTTGAACTTTCAGGAATATCCGTTGTAGAGGGTGAGAGGTTATCTTCGGTTGATTTTCTCTTAAAATACCTCTCCATAATTGTTTTAAATAATACCAAAAAGAGTCAACAACATAATATAAATTTGATCAAATTAACAGAAGCAGAGTTCACATAATCACAGACCAATACAAACCCCACAAACCTTAAGATAAACCCCACAATTAATCTGCAGAATCAGTTTGCAGTATCAATCTGCATCATCAGTTTGTAGCATCACTCTGTAGAATCAGTTTGCAGCATCAATCTACAGAATCAGTTTCCTACATGCCATGTTGACTTCAAGTACTATATCAATTGAGCATAATTTATGGATTATTTCATGTTAGTGTTTTTAGTTGTTTAAGTCTAATACCTAGACCTCCTTCCCCAATCCATTATATTATGCAATTTAGATTTCATTTTACATGTGATTGAATTTGTCTTATTCCTCTATTTTCCATTTGATTGCCTTATCTTTTTCCTGCTACAACTTCATCGTATGTTAAAATCTTATATTGTTAGTTATCATTCATTTTGGTTTAGAATTACAATACAGGAATTAACATGAGTGAATTGATTCAATTTTTCTTATGATGGTTTCAAATTTCCCACCCCTCTTTCACTCAGATTCTCCCCTCTCCAAATTTAAAAACTCAAACAAATAAATAATGAAATTTCAGATTAGAGAAGCTTACTAGAGGAAGGACGTCGAGCCTGAAGAACGCAACCTGGAGAACAAGAGAGATCGCTGGGTTCTGGTGTGGACTGGGTTATGGGAAAAGTCATTTTTCTGATAGCATGGGAAAAGTCACTTTTCTGATAGAAGAGGACATGACCGAAAAATTGAAAGTTTATTAAAAGGGTCAAATATTTTTTTAAAGGGATAACTTATAAATCTATTGGGGTCAAGGGAGCCCAATGCCCCCGCATTAGCTCCGCCACTGTGTGTGTGTAAACTGTAAAAGTCTAATTATTTATGTGATTGGTTTGCGTCATGAATAATAATTGGCGGTGTCCAATAATTTTTTTGAATCCTCAGGAGCAAATAATTTACGGCAATGTATAAATATATAAGAGTAGAGGTTGTTCAGCAATAAGACTACAAAATGCATGACGTACGTATAGTATTTGCAGTATCTTAATTCTGGAACAATATTTTATACCTCAGCGATGTCTGTCTATCGTCGCATCTGTCGTTGTTGTATTGCTATTTCTTATTGGTTAGATATTTTCTTCGCGTTCATTTGGGTTTTTCTGTATCACCATACAACACTACCGGCATGTAGTTTTATCATTCATTCGTGTTGTAACATATTCATTAACTGCATTATATATTATGTTAATGAAATATCAACTATATTAACTCTCTCATCCCCCTGTATATAACACACGGATTAAAAATACCAGTTAAAAAATTCTGTCCAGTTGGAGGTGGGTTAGTGTGACAGAGATCGTTTCGACATATCTAGTTACATATTGCACTTAAGGATTACAACCATATAATTAATTAATCCTACTCAGTATATGTTTACAAACATGTAATTTGACTTCAGCGTTGATTGATTGATAAAAGCTCACTAAACATGTATTTTGGCCAAATAGCTGTAATCACACGCGTGTACTAACTAATACAATATTTGGTTCGGTAGCTACGTCCAACCGATATCTAATTAATCAGATTATTAGATTTAAGGCAATAATTATTGTTAATTTGGGCCATGCATATCCCCTAAGCAAGTATATAGAGTTTACACAACTTTTGACCTACGTTTTTGTGGAATTCACTTCGTAATGTTTTTAACAATTCAAATTGTTTATCTTTTTTTTGCAAAAAAAAAAAAAAAACTATTTATCTTTTAAGTCTTCTCTCTAAAATCATGTCTACTAAAAATCACTCAAATCTGAAACCATATGATTTTTGCATTGAGAAGTTAGGGTTTCTTTGTAGAATCGCATTCGTGTATTTTCTTTACTACAAATAAATGTCTTAATGATTTTAAATTTATCAAATTTTTTTTTTGAAAAAATTATCTATGAATAATATTCTATAAAATAGATCGTATAGATCGTTAAAATACATAACGGATCCGCCTCCATTAGATATATAGTATAATCCTCTTTTATTATTTTTTTTTCTGGCTAGTTCTTTCGTAGGACATGGATATTCATATATAATTGGGTACGTACACGTCAAATTCTATATATATAACTGTTTAACTGCAACCGACGTCGACATGTAGATATTGGATTTGAACGGAGACAGAAAGTCAAAGGTTGGAACGTACAACACATTGATATGAGCATATTTATGTGACTTTGTTATCTTATTTCTTTGCATTTACTAAGTTAATTTCCATTTATTATAGTAATTTAAGTTATTTTCGTATTATTGTAGGTCCAATGGGTTAAGATGACAATAAAAGGCTAAATGGAGCAATTTGAAGCAGTTTTGGACTTGGAATGGATTGCATGCGTGGAGATGAAGTGGGATGGACGTTTTTGATGATTAGAAGGTGTTTAACATGTGTAAAACATGTGCCAAGATTTGGAGCAATCAGAATTAAAGCTTGGAAGACAAGGAAAAACATTATCTCAAACTAACCTTATCTTATTCAATCTCATCTTATCTTATCTAATCTTATCCAACATTATCCCTGATTATCCAATATTATCTTATCCTATTTCCAGCTGCAAAAAGAATCCTTATCACATTCTAAATGCTTCCCATCTGATTTTAGGAATCCTAAGCCAATCCAAACAACCTAATCCTTCCCCTCATTGGTTTCAGCCGAACCCTACCCTATATAAACATAATTGTGCTGCAACATTCAGGGGGGTTGTGTCGCAGGTTTTAGGAGCATTCAAGGGAGAATACAAGTGTGCCGCAATTTGCAAATGGAGAAGGAGAGCTTGTGCCGTGCAGAGATAAACCCAAGACTTGTGCTGCATATTGCAATCAAGCCATTGGAGATATTCATAGTTCTTTCTATCCTTGTTTAGTTTCAATGTTTATTTTAGATTGCTTTTCAATTATGATGAAAATGCGTAACTAAATTTCTTTTTAGCTATGGGTGAATTTCGAAGCCATGATCATATGTTTAATATGAATTGATTACATCCAGTTATTATTTCATAAAACATGAATGCGATTTACTTATCTGTTTTATAGAGAACTTATTCTTGTATGTTTATTAAGGATGCATAGTTAGTTTGCATGCAGGGATTTGATGCTAGAATATAAGGGAATTTCACCTAATCGTTATGAACTTATATTTGTAAGTAGTAAAAGTCACTAGTCATGATTGAGTTAAGTAAATTCTTGGCAGGAGTATCATACTTTTCATAGTTACGAATGCCTTGTCAATGCTTATGATTTTCATAGAACTTAATGATCTTTGATATGTATCTCTATCATGTTTTTCCAAGTAAGGGAACTTAAGAAGAATAATTTGATTGCGTCCCTGAGTCCAATTCAATAATTTAGGAAAATCTGAAGGCTAATTAGTGCATTCACAATTAATTTAGGGCATTGTCATTCATGGTTTATAGAAAGAATAACTGGAAATCAATTTATATGCATATGTTTCATGTGTGGAGAAGAATCCTCTAGCTAGCTTTTCACCCATATTCTCTTTACAATTCACTTTCATTGCTGTTATTTACTTTAGTTTAGTTAAATTCGTCCAAAAACCCCCTCATCATTGTTTTAGTGTGTGTTAGTCAGTTTTTAGGTTTTTTAAGTCAAATTTGTGTTGATTAGCATCCCTACTAATTCTCGGATAGAACGATCCATATTTGCTCATACTACAATTGCATTCAAGGGTTTAGTTTGTGTGTTATTGAAGGGTTTAGTTTGTGTGTTAATTTCTACCACATCACATATATACGTGTATAAATCGAGAACAACTTTTATAGCACGAGAGATCTATCAGCATGAATAGCAATACCAAAGGGTGGTCTCATGCCAACGAGTTTCTCCATTTTACAAGGATCAGAAGAAAAAAACGTCTATTGTATGCAGTTTTCTCATCGTACACTAGCACTGAACAGCACGTTGCTAGTACACTCGCGCCATGAAAGTTCTTCTGATCGCATGGACAAGCCAAGCCAAATACAGTCCTTTATCATGTGATGGGTTGGCTTTAGCAGATCGTACGCATATTAAAAAAGAGATTCACATGCATGCATGGCTGCAGTTTCAAATTTCAAAGTATTAATTATAACTTTATAAAAGGAAAACAAACAAAAAAATGCGGAGAAAATTCAAATAAAGATATAATTAACTAAATACGTACCCATGCAAAAGTCCCATCATCCGCAAGCATAGCTGAAAATTGACCAAAAAGCAAGCTTAGCTAAATAGCACTTGCAGAACGTACGGTTGAGATTTGGCGTTCATATCTGTTTTGTTACACTTTTCTCGCTCCTGGGTTACTCTATTGAGTAACCTTTAACCTTTTTAAAGAACTTTTATAAAACAAAAACTTTTAAAGATCAAAAGTAAGAGAATATACCTTTTAAAATTTGAATATTTGAAATCTTAAACTCGAGCCACGTATATATACATGATTCTTGAATTCGAAATGGACCTCTATCTCCATGCAATCCTATATATATGAGAGAAGAGTATTATATTCGGGAGGTTTTGTGCTACGGGCAACTCTTATATCGAATGAGAACCAGAATCATATGAGATGAAAATAACGAAAGTCTTATCTTTTTATTTTTCGTGAGTGCCTCTCTATTGATGACGTGAAACGCCTCAACACAAGTTTTCTCTGATGCATTTATTGAAATTTGTCTAGTATGAACCAGCCCATAACATTCATTGTAATTATAATCATTGAATCTTAAACAAAAAAGATAAATGCTAAGGGAACTCTTCTCTCAAAAGTGAGAATCCCTATAAATTCTATTACTTCATATTAGCACTTCACATACTGTTGAGTACACCTTACATACTTAAAATACCCCACACTTACTTTTTAAACTAAAAAAATATCTTAATGCACCCCACTTACTAACCGAAACTACCCTCACACCCCACACATTTCATACACCCCACACCAAAATCTACCTCAAGTCTTCATCTTGTCCAAAAAATAAATTTAAACCCTTTGCCTTTAGCACACAAACAGTGGGCATGGTTCTACTGCTTCAAGGTTTTTGTCAATTTAGGGGAATTAGGCTTTAGATGTGAATTTGATTTTAAACTCAGAAATGGCTACTTTGCTGGCTTTTCTGAAATAAAAAATCATGAAAGGGCTAGTTGATTGTGCTATTGTTGTGTGCATGCAGATTCTCTGTTCTGCAAAATTGCACCACAAACCATTCTAAAAAATAAACAGCAAACATGCTTGAAAATTTTTAGCAAAAGAAAAAAAACAATACTACACTATCTCAAAGAAGATATGAATATTTCAGAGTACTTCATCTCTTATGTTGCAAAATCCTTAACATTTTTCATAAAAAATAAAAAATAAACCATAATCACAAGACATTGTGAGTGCAGGTGTATATAAAATTATATATAATTTACGAGTGGTTAGGATCTTTTTAAATGATTTGGGGCGTAGGAAGAAAATAATTGTTTTTCTTTACTTTTTAGGGTTTAAATAGTCATTTTATATAAGTCATTTAACAATAAACATTAAGTGAGATGTATTAAAAAATTAGTGGAATGCTAATAAAAAAAATTTATTTTATAATATTCAAGTTAAAATATAAAGTGACAAAAATCCTTACTTTTAAAGGAGTCTTATTTCTCGACTAAAAAAGTCCAATGAAAAGATTCAACAATCATACCTTCCGAATTATGCTCGCATCTACTAGTCTACTTTGTTTACTACCAATCAGAAATCGTGTGTTGATGACACGTCATAATCCTATCACCTTTGAATCAGGCCATGTTCAATGACCAAAATGACCATCAATTGCTTCGGAAATATGAAAAATACCCCTCGGTTGTGATCCACACCATGTGCCCTTGAATATAAGAATTTTGGTTCATGTCGGGTCCTTCTCAAGTAGAACACGGCCGGTGTGAACACCCGTGATAGTTAGGGTAGTGTGGTCATTTCGCGCATTAGGGCGGCTAACCGTGTAGTGGTAATCTTGTGGTTTTGGCTCATTGAACGTGACTTTTTGGGAACAAAAATATTCTTTTATTAATAAATCTCCTCACAAACAGACAAAGTCTTGGCGAGAAGCCCTTGTCTGCCACTGCCAGAATAGTATGAAAATAGACCAAATTGTTAAATTATTAGGGTAATTACACATAAATGGGACCCCTCGATTTCCCAAAAATAACCAAATTGCCTAATTAGGGTTCTTCAACTCTTTTTTTCTTTTTTTTTTCCTGAAAAATGACAACGAGTTACTATTCTGTAATTTAATTTGGTGAATTAGCTAGACATAATGATATGTATTGCTCCTCGGTGTAAAGTATGTTCTATGCAAGAGGTTTCCAGCTAATTAGATCATTCAATCTTGCACTCAGGTCTCAAATTCGATTCTCTCATAAATTCACAATATTGTTTGTAACAAAAAAATCTTCTAGTCCTGTAAATTTCATGGGGCTTGCCCTTGGAAAGTATCGTTCAACCCTTAGATTTGGGTTCCTAGTGGTGGTGGGCTACGACGGCGTCCTCGGTGGCTCTAGCCTGGCAACCTCTTTGCCACACATGACGTTGCTGTTGTTTGTGCTAACAAATCTTGTGTAGGCTTATAGGTTTGTGGTGGCGCTACGACGATGATAGTAGTTCGGGCTGAGAATCCCTTTAGCCACGCCATCTGTCAACTTTGTACCCACCTTTCTTACGTGGACACATCATCGGCACTAATTTTATTATTTTTAGTTTAGTTTATGCTTTTGTTTATATCGCATAAAACGGGTTAAGCAGTAGATGTTGTTTGTGTCACTACGTTGATTTATGTGGCCTCATTATTTGCGATAGCTTTATGTGAGGGTTCCGGTACTAGGTTTGTTGCGTCTATCATTCTTGTGATAAATTTGTGTTGGCTTTACTAGTTCTAGTGGTATGTGTGGGGCTTTACATAAGAGTTTAAAGTCATTTGTGTTTTGTGCAAATTACCTGTAGATTAAAAAATTGATCACTAAAGAAATATATCCATCTTACACGTCTTGTAATTGGTTGTCTTAATTGGTAACTAGCATTTGCCTCACGCTTTGTGTGTATGAACACATTTTTTTAGAAATGAGGAGAGAGGGAGAGAGAGAGAGAACGTGGGGGGAGTAGGAGGTTTTTGTTTTTGGTTTTTTTATTTTATTTTATTTATTTTATTTTAAATATTGGAGGTATTTTAACATTACCTGTAGGTGAGGCTTCAATAAAAAACAGTAAAATTTAGACCTGTGAAATTACATTATTACCCATCTTTTTTTTTATGTGATAGAAGACTAAGTAGTTTTTTCATCCTCTTTTTGTTGACAAAGATGGTTTCATTAATTAATAGAGATGAAACGCTCTATTGATTCTGTCAAAATGCCACTTTTGTTTTATTTTCAACATATACTAAAGATATATCTTAAAATAATTAGCTTGAAATATTAAAATAGAAGGGTAATATCAATAAAACCTACAAAGTAAGGGGCATATCTATAATCTACATCAAAGATAACAGTGTCATGAACCAAAAATATAATATTATAAATTTACTACAATACAAGGCCAAAGAAGACCTGGTTCTTGTGTTCATATTATGCCAACAAAAACTCTCTCTTCACCACAATTGGAGGAGAATTTTCTGGGTTTTGTCTACCTATAGACTTACAACAGATCCCTTATTTTCTGTTCAATTTCTCATTAATTTAATCAATTTTTGAAGTAGTAGCTATAGCCTTGCTTTAGAGAGAGAGTGAGAGAGCACCAAGAACAAGATAAGTGGGGAAAGAAACAAATAAGGAGAGTCTGGAAGTAAGACAAACAAGTGAGAAAAAAAAATCTATCTTCCTTTTATCTTTATCTTCCTTCAATGTCAATTATCACAGGTAGTGCTGCTACTGGGAGTTTCTCTTCAGGAAATACAGGTGGAGAAGAAGTTCAACAGCAACAACAAGAGCTATTAAATCACCATGCAAACTTTCATGGCTCCAACTCCTTCCTTCCAACAACACCTAATATCAATAGCAATGGTATTTCCACTACTCAAGTACAAAAGCAACCTCCACCAGCTAAGAAGAAAAGAAACCTACCAGGAAATCCAGGTAGATCATTAGTTCAAAACTTCTTACTTTTCTGTTGACGTTCACCAATTTAGTCTGCTTGTCAGCTGCAGACCGGACCAGATGTGTAGTCTGGCTCGTCTAATAAACTCAAATCAAGCTTTTTCTCTTTCGGTTGTAATTAATCTTTCTTTATCAAGTTTTTTCCCACAAAAAGAGATGGTCATTATTTTGAAGTCATTTTATCTTTGAAATACGTTTAAAAAATAAAAAAAATTGATGATGGAGAGATTTGATTGAAATTTTGTGCACATATATATGCTTAATTGAGCTTGATAGACATTTAAAAACTTTCATTTTAGTTTCTTCGTCAATACATGTTTTTCTTATCTTCTAATTATTAGTTTGAATTAGTCTACAAGTAATTAACTTCTTTCTATGTATCCTTTTGGTCAAAATATGCATGATTGCATATATTTAATTTTTTTCAAATTTTTGGTTCTTAGATAGCTAGCTAGCTAGCTTCAAACAGATTTGATTCAGTTCTTGAAGGAGAGCCGTGGATTATTTGTTTTCCAGACAAAAAAAATATTGCTGGGGTCAGAAAGCATGAACCATATGTATTATTGATATCTCTAAGTAGTTTAAAAGGGGTTCAATTATTGGCTCGATGTTTTACAATTATTGGAGTAAAGTATATACTATTGGCTTGCCTTGACTATGGTCTCCCTCCTTTGTTTCCTTGTTTTGTGTGCTCAACCATTTCAAGTAAAAGATCTTCATATATACATTCTCAATTGTTCATGAAACATCTTATTTCCCTTTCTCTCGCACGAGATAAAGAATCTGTCTTGTAACCGAGTGTTTACAACTGGCCAAAATACGACATGTTCTCTCACCCTCTTGAGATAGTATTTTCAAATTGTAGTAGACAAGTGTTGTTCGATAGTAGTTTTACGTTTCCTCTAATGACTATCCACAATTAAATGCTCCAAATTTCTTAATGCATTTAAACTTCCAAATGCTAATTTAATTAATATTGAAACATATGTATTAGTTGTTGAAAAATCCATGTAAATGCAGACCCAACTGCTGAAGTGATAGCCTTGTCACCAAAGACCCTGATGGCCACAAACCGGTTTGTGTGTGAAATTTGTAAGAAGGGGTTCCAAAGGGACCAAAACCTCCAACTCCACAGAAGAGGTCACAACTTGCCATGGAAGCTTAAGCAAAGGACGAGCACTGAGATCATTAAGCGAGTCTATATCTGCCCCGAATCCTCCTGCGTCCACCACGATCCATCGCGGGCACTCGGGGATCTTACGGGCATCAAAAAGCACTTTTTCCGGAAGCACGGTGAGAAAACCTGGAAATGTGACAAGTGCTCCAAGAAGTACGCGGTGCAATCGGACTGGAAAGCTCATCTAAAGACCTGTGGTACTAGAGAATACAAATGTGACTGTGGAACCATCTTCTCCAGGTAATTAAATTAATATTCTCGAAAATATGAGTTTATTATAAAAAAAATTATGCTACTGTCTATATAATTCTACAATTTGAACAACTACGCTGACAAATGTTTTGTATAGATATGTTGTGCTGCTTGTGCATGCATGAACATTTAAAATTAATATATATATATATATATATATAGTATATATGTATATACATATATATTTAATATTGACAACTTGACTGAAGCTAATCTTTCCGAAATTTATCATTGAAAGTCCTAATCATTCTTATTTAACAAACATTTGTTATTAAACCTTCTATGCAATAGAATAAATGTATATGGTACATAATACATTAATCTTATTTAATTTTGTCTGTCTATACATGCCGGCCACTAATCAAGAGACTTATATATTCAGTTTATTTTTTTCCCATAACCGGTAGGATTTTTTGGTTTATAATAATAATTACTGTGACGGCATTCAGTTTCCACTTTGTTAAATACGTTTGAATTCGAGTCTCATAAACTTTATAGGGTTTAGCTTAGGATAACTATTGGCTATATCCATTGTGCAGAAGAGATAGCTTCATCACCCACAGAGCTTTTTGTGATGCCATAGCTGAAGAGAACAACAGAAACCAAGGAGTAGTACCAATGTCCAACAATATTATGGGAGCACCAAACCAAGGCCAACTTTCCAACAGTGAGCTCATCATCCCGGCATCACCGCCCATGAACAACAAAATCACCGACAACCCATCGTCAGCAAGATCAGATACTACTACATCTGATCAATTTCATCATAATTTTGATGCCAAAAATGCCCCTTTAACCCTAGAACCCCAACAATCCTTCCCAATGCCCACAAAACCCGTAAACATGTTACGGAGAACCCTAAACAACAACACTTCATCATCAACATCACCATCGTCACTACTGTTCGGATTAAACCACGGCGGGCACGGTCAATCACTCATCCCCAACTCATCAGGCCATTTATCCGCCACGCAACTGCTACAAAAAGCGGCACAAATGGGTGCAACTATGAGTGGTGGTCCTAACCCTAACCCTAACTCTAGTGGTACAATCATAACAAGCATGGCACCCTCAACCTATGGTACAGCTACTGGTGGGTACAACATGAACCCCTTCATGCAGCAGAGAGATCCTAATAACATTCTGCAATTAGAGACCTCGCCGCAGTTTTTTGGCCCTAATTATGCGCAAATGGGGATGTTTAGCGGGATGTTATTCGATCATACTCAGAACAATGGTTTGTTGAAGAACATGGAGCATGAAAATAATGGGACTTCAAATAAAATAGGGTTCAGGGGTGCTAGTAATGTGAGTAACGGTGATACGTTGACCGTTGACTTTTTAGGGCTTGGAGGATCGGGTAATAATAATAGACCAGAAAACTTTCATGATCTGCAGAAACAACAACATGGCCAGCAAGATCAGTTGGGGTTCGGAGGAATTGATGATCATGATGATCACCTAAGAATGCAAAGATTTGGATGATCATGATCAGTTGGTCATGGAGGAGTGAGAAGCGTGGTTAATTAAGTGTAGTTTTTTAGTTTTACTATTTGCATTAGCTAGGTTTTCACATGTTATGATCTCCGGTTACAATTTTTAGTTTCAGCAAACAGAAATGAACTGTTTCGGTCGATCTTCTTTAAGATTTTTTTTTGTTTCTTTATTTCAAAGGATCTTCGACGTTACTATAGATCTTTTATTATTGAATTAGAAAAAGGAATAGGGCAATTATTTGATAATATTTCCTTCTTTCTTTTTCCCCAGTCTCGTCCTTTTTTCAAATGTCAAAGTAATTACCGTTTGTAAGGGAGCCAAAAATAATTGGTTTCGGAATTCTTTGTATTTAACTTTTTATGTGGCATATATGTGGAGTGTGGTACAAGAAATTTTCCATGATAAGACGTTTTAGAAATGACTCATTGAGTACTTAGCTTAATGACGTGTCATTAGCTATGGAGTTAGGTTTTCTAATTTATTCCTTTGAAAATAAGTTATATGGAAGTGTGATATTCATCTAGTTAAAGTTTTTTTTTTTTTAATTTTTTGAACAAACGATATTATCTACACTAACGGGGTGGGGGAGTGAGCTAAGCCTCACAATGGGCTAGCAATAATGTGGTTTAAATTCGCCTTGGCAAGAATCGAACCTAAGACCTCTCATTTACCAGTAAAGAGGAATATCAGTAGACCATAATACTAAGTGGTAGTTAAAGTTATACTACGTGTCAATCAAATAAATAAAAATTAAAGAAAAAAAAACATGACGATGAGCAGTTTAACTTAATAACTTTACTTAAACTATGCAACATATATGCTTGTTCAAAAATCCATACCCCTTCATCAAAATAAGCACAACTTATGAGTAAGTAATTAGGGTTAGCTCAGTGAAGATGTTGAGTTAGATATGAAGGGCGGACGAGTTCTTCCATCGCCACCACTCGTTTGGACAATTGCCCGTATTGCCACACTACTTTCATGCATGCAAACATATATGCCTCAACCAGATATATGCACAATCACACTGTCCTCCGGCTGCCGGAAATAGGGTTTGCGAGAGGTAACAATAATCAGGGCAGAAAGGCCCCCAACCGACCAATTTGCTTCACTACAATCCGGGTTTAGGTGGCGGCTTCCTGTCGGTTTAGGGAGAGCTTCTGTGGTTGTTCTTGGTGCTGATTTTCTTGGAGACACAAGTTTTCTTCTTGGGTTGTCGCCGGAAAGTAGTAGGAGTCGAGCTGATTTTCTTGGGCTATCCCATAGGAGGCTACAGTAGGTGCATTGTCAGTTCTCTCTTATCCTACCACGTTTGATATAATTTTGTCAATATTGTGTCTGGATGGCATCGCCCTAATTTTGGTTTTAGATAAATTGAAGAAATAATTTTATTTGATTGAATTTGGACGTGACAAAATTTATATGCCCAGCAAGTTCGGTTGGAGATCAAACACTTTTGTATCGAGCAGCTGACTGATGGATGGCCACGAAATGTCAGTGAACCCCTTGTCGCATTCGGCCCGCCCGCCACCACCGTTCAATGTTAGCGTCGTTGTGTCGCCAGTTGCTCTTGATTTCAAGTAAGTGAAAGAAGGTTATGGCTTCTGCAGTTTCTTGGCATTTCGATTTGCAGTTGATTGTTGACGTTTGTTTTTGGTCGGAATTGAAGCATTTGGAGGACCAAAAGAGGTAGGAGAAGCTGTGGTTAGGACCGTCACAGGATCCCGCAAAAGCCCTGATATCAAGGGAACTTTGATCGAATCAAAATCGAGAGAGGATAGCCTGCGTAACGTTAAGTGCTACGAGCTTGAATTCAGAGTTGAGAGCCCTTTGTTTCACCAGCAAAACATCGCTGTATGTTGCTTTCGTGGTGGTCGGGTTATTTACGCAATGCTCAGGCACCGGAATCTGCATGGCCGGAGGTGAAGTCAGACCAGCCATTCTCGTTCGGATCCAGCAGTTCTCAGGTCGTCAATCACATAGTTACAGAAGAAAAGCTTGAACAAATGGCACAAGTGTTGGCATTTACCATCACTTTTTTCATTAACTAATGGCACAAGTGCTACATCGTTGTTCATCAAAAACTATCAGCGCAGAAGTTACGATATTGCATATAAGCAAATTTATACACCAAAAACTCATCAAGGCGTCTAGCCATCCCTCTAAAGAGATTTTCTTCATCTAAACCATGGAGACGGATTCAAGCGCAAGTTACCTGTCTTCGTGTCATCGTTTTCTCCAAATTCTCAGAAACTGCTGCGGTCAAATTTGGATCTTCAAATCCAAGTTCTGCACCAAGTCTGCAGCAGAAGCATAAAGCAAAATCCTTTCGTACGAAAAAAGGCCATGTTTACAAAAAGAATTGACAAAGCAAGCTTGGAAGGTCGGTTGATAATGCAGTCAATAAATTGAGGGTGTAAGGAAAGGGAGGGAAGTGTCCTGGTAAACATCAGCCTAGCCCATTGTCAAAGCTCGGCTCAGCTCCCCTACTTTATATGTTAGCGTATATGCAAAGGAAGAGAAATCCAATTCCTTTTTCTAGTTCAAATTGGAATCTACAGATGTTATATCATCTCCTGCCCTACACTGCCCTCAATCCATACACATAAGGCAGCTCGATGACAGCGGAACACAATGCAAGCGGCCATCTTTTTATAGGTTTTGTGTTTCCTAATATATAAGAATGCGTGATCGAACAGCAACAAAAGCAATAACTGTGGGTGGTGCTATTCACACACCTTTTTTATCTCCCACACACCTCTATTTTTGTCCTTTGATCTTCTTCAATTCCTTCAATTCGATGGCCGGAAATTATGATGAGTGTGTGGAAGGTAAAAAGAGGTGTGTAGATAGCACCACCCTATGATGTTTGAATTGCTTACTTTGGATCGAGTACCAACTTCTGAATCTCTTTAATGGCTGAACTTGCCGCATAAAGTGAAATCTTTCCTACCTGCATTAGAACCCAATCACGGAGATTGAGAATACCAACAAAAGAAACCAGTCTGGATTAGCCCACTACACAAGATAGGGCACAACACTTCCAGAACTGATAAAAAACAAAAAAAGGTAAAAGAAGGAGGGCACGGAAGGAAAATTTCCCTTGTCCAACCTCCAACACTTGTAGCTTTGCTTCATGGTCATTTGGAAGACACCGAATTTCATCAGCTAGTCTTACAGCCTCACCGAGGCTTTCAGGAGATAAGAAATCAAGACCCAGCTGAACAGTTGACTGAAAAAAAAAACACATAAAGAT
The DNA here is from genome assembly GCA_024362995.1 of Heteromeles arbutifolia. Taxonomy (NCBI): domain Eukaryota; kingdom Viridiplantae; phylum Streptophyta; class Magnoliopsida; order Rosales; family Rosaceae; genus Heteromeles; species Heteromeles arbutifolia. Next base: position 11,129,261 of record JANCRC010000017.1, on the reverse strand, counting down.
TATGACTTATTAGATTATATGCTAGAAATAAATGCACTAAAGATTTAGGATGTCTAATGTCCCAGAGAAGGAAATAATAATCTTAGAAGTGCAAACGGAATCTCAAGCAAAAGAGCCGGATTATTTTGCTATGTGACATCCTCGAAAGACCAAGAAATAAAATTAATATAGACGCAAGTAGAATTGTACGCTTTACAAAAATTACTTGTCAAGTCAATCTATACCCTTCATATTTTCATTAAATAACCCGGAATTGGTACTTCAGAAATATTAATTTAGTTACAAAGAAAACCACCTGAAGATTCCTGACTTGAAAAGGGCATCCAGCGGGGATAAAAACAGCTTGCCCCAAATGTTGTTCAAAGGACCATGGCTCAATTCCTGATAAAACAGGAAGAAAAACAAAGAATAAAGTTCAGAATTTTTAAAACCTGAATGCTGAAAATCTCAAAGAATACCAAATATCCAAGATCACAGTCACATGCACTACAAAAAGTAAAATGATGTACATTATCACTAAAGTATAGACCAGTAACCAGTTAGAAATGCAGGTCGCGGTGTGTAAACTGTAAAGTAATTTGCAGAACACATGATTTACAAATGTAGTTCAAGCCAGAGTCAATTTGGCTACAGCTGTAAAAGCCAGACTCAAAGAACACAGGTGTCCATTTACGAAACATGTGAATTCTTCAATTTGAACAGAAGTCATGATAAGTGGCCAGGATATCCAGTAAAAAACAGCAGCTGAGTAGACAGCTGCAGCTTGCCTGACATTTTCAGGATTTCTGCTAATTAAACCAAAAATGGTACACCAGAAATTGGTACAGTGGATGGCTACTAGCATAACTATCAACAGAACATTTCCTCTAAATCATCTTAGTGGAAATGTAAAATAAAAAAACGAGGGGAGGGAGGGTGGGTGGGTGTTATCTCTACACAAAATAAATAAAAGGGAAATAGTTAAGTCATCCTTACCAAACTCTTCCTTCAATTTTCTTTTATGATCGCCATTCAGGAACAATGTCCAATCATAAAAAGGCGACGTTACCTGATATACAAAATGTACGATCAGTTATTAGCATGGTATATGCAAGCCAACTCTGTTGAATCAATTTGGGGAAAGGTGTACAAAGACTTCACAGATAAACTTACAAAAATATTTGTTTCATTGAGCTTCCCAAATTCTTGCCAATGTATTCTCAAATACTCAGTCAGCTTTGGAACATCCTGTAGACGGAAAACATCCCAAAGAACTCCCAGATGAGTTTTTTCTGAGACATCTACCCCATCTCTCTCTGACTGTTCACAGTTGGCGGTGTCCTCTTCAATCATAGGAGTAGTTTCATGCCCATGATCTGCCGTACTCTCATCTTCATCTGAGGCCAACCTTGCCCCATACTCATTCTCCACATTCTGACCAAGTGAGAGATCAGGCCTCGTATCCTCTCCCATAACCATTTGTAGATCCCCAGATGATTCTTTAACCTCAGATTCCTCAAAGGACTTTTGCGTGTTCTCAATCTTTTTCTTCTGCAAACCTTTTAGCTTTACCTCACATGCATGCACCGGCAGGTATACCTGAGCTTAGCAGCTTGATGGGTGAAAATATGTTTATTTGAAACAGATAAAAATTTAGTTCATGAAACATGCAAATCAAATGTTCATCCATATCAAAACATTCCAACTCCAAAGATTGAAAAAAAAAATAAAAAAAAGTCATAAGTTTAACATCTAAAATATAATGTTGCACCAAAACTTATGCACAAAATTGTCTACTATTAGCTAAAAGTTCTGACATGGATACATCATCGTACCAAAAATGCTTTTCACTGAATGATCATTGAAAATTTATCCCTGTATTATGTGCGCGTGTGTAAATGTACACACACATGTAGAGAACGTTTCACTAACACAGCATAAAAGCATTACTCTCCCCTTGACAGAGTCGAACACATTTACTTCACTATGTGGTCAACTCCATCAACAGCCCCATGGTGGTACTGTCAGCCCTTTATTTAAATATATATTGTCTTACATCAAACAAATGAATAACAAAATTAATAGCCATGTTTGCAGAGCAAAAACAATAACTAAATTAGAATAGATTCTCAACTATCAACATTAATGGTGATAAGTCAACAAGAACGGAGAAACAACTAACCATGTCACGCATGTTGAAATGGAGATTGATTACAGAGTTGTGTCTACAAAGCTCCTCATAGGTCCCATAAGAAATAAAAATCTTAGGTCCAACCTTGTTTTGCAAAGAATAGTGTGGCAGTTTTGTAGCAACATTTAAAAGACCAAACTTGGAGTGAATATACTCAAGTAAAGGCAGTTTGCTGATAAATTCAGGTCTCTGATATAATAAGAACTCTTCAGATGCACTAGGGGAAGGCCAGTCTATGAGTTTCAACATTTCTGGCATACCATTTTCATTAATTCTTCCCTCGGAGTAACCTTTCATGAATTGACTAAGTTCAATATCAACCTGCCATCATGTCAAAGCACAAAGGTTTAGTTTAGGTTTATAACACTATATATTACAAATCAACTAATGGGATTATTTCATTACAACAAGAGTTGGTTATAAACAGCTGATACATAATATAAGAAAGAAAGGCCATAGAGGTAAATACAAGAAATAGCTGTTACAGCGAACCTCAGACCAGTCAAAGCAATTTATGGCCTTCACCCTTCTGTTCTCGTCCTTTAATTTCTCATCTGCTGTCTTCCGAATCCCTCTCCATATAACCATTGGATCCCAGCTTGAAATTGAAGAGCTATCAAACACCGTCTTAACAATGACGGGCTCACCCCTAAGCCAATGCCCTTTAAAATTGTCAATCCCATCAGATTTGATATCTTCAGATGAAGCGCAGTACAAGAAATTATCGCTATCCTCTCTGAGCATACTGGCTAAGTCTTGGATCATTGAGCCCAGTTTTCTCTAGACTGACAGCATCATTAACTCTACAGCCACTAACCATTTCCTCTGCATTTTTTACTAGTTTTGCAACCCAGTTCATCTTAAAGATACGGCTTAAGTTCAACAATGAATGGTCACAGCCACCATACTCCTTTGGAGGGCAAGGGATACTTCCATCACTGTTGGCTTTCCAGTTGGAAAATTTGTCTGCTAAATTTAGTCTGACTTTGGACAATTTTGGCTGCTCCAACTTGGTTTCTTCTTCTCGACTATCCTCACCAATCTGATTCTCTACCACCTCTCCCTTAACACCAGGCATGGATGCTTCTTGAAGATCTCAACAACAGTTAAGGCATAGATCATACGTGCAGCGGGAACAGTGCCAATGATAATCAATGATGGGAATCCTACAGAAATTGCTGCATAAAACCCATCAAAAGGAAATGTTCTTCAGAACAGGAAGAAATATTTGTGACAGTACAGCTCCAATAAATAGACCTAGAATTGCAGACACAGCCACAAAAATTAATTAAAACAAAAACTAATTGTCTACAGAAACATCACGTTCTCTTCAGTTTGAGGAGAAACTGTTGTTTGGGTTAGTTTATTATCCCCTTACAACAAATATGACAACAACATCAAGTTCTTTCAGTTTCAGGGGAATCTGGATTTTGGATCGGTTTATTTTTTTAAAAACATGACAGAAACATAGTTCCTTCAAATTCAGGAGAATATGGAGTTTGGGTGAGTTTATTTATGACAAACATGGCTGAACTCTGTAGGACCACATGTGAGTGGGCCCTACCACAATTTAAAATGTTTACTTGTTTATTATACATACTTTGTTGTTAAGAACTTAATTCTACAATATAAAGGGGTACAGGAATTGAATTACCAGCACATTTGCTCATCTGCATTCAATTTTGTCCGGGCAAGATCTATATCTGTTCCTGCAAAATACATATGCAAACAAAATGGTCAAACAATGTACAAAAGACATACAAGATACTGAATTCAAAATGCCATGAACACATTAGAGCATCTTACCACGAAGCTTTTTTTCCAGTTCAACTTCAAAGCACTGTACTTGATGGATTTGTTTAACTATAGGAAGCACTGAAGACAGCAGATAGTGGAGATATTTTAACTTATCTAGCACTGGGATCTCTCTTATCCGTACCTGCAAAACAGAAACATCAGAAATACTCATTCACCTAAGCTGATCATGTAACTAGTTGAAGACTCCTTTATATGAATTACCTTTACCAAATTATCTCTACGTAGGCACACTTTGCAATTACAAGTGCCACGACATGCAGGACAGGACCTCTGAATGTCTTCTAATGGGATGTCCGAGTACCTAAAAAGTTAAAGCATGAATACACAATACGGACATGAAACTGAATCACTTAAACATATGTGTATTGTCACTATTGTGTCTTTTCAAGACACTCAACCTCACCATGTCGAAATACAGCTGTCACAGTATCCTCTTCTATCACATTTGAGGCACCAAATGACTCTCTCTTTGTCATTCCTCCGACACTGATGGCAAGTTTGGCCACCAGTTTCTTCAGAGGATTCTGAGCTTCCATCAGAGTCTTCCTACAAGAAAAAGGTTTGCCTCAGTATTATAAAACGTAAAAGTAGTGATTATCCAATTTCAAAACAAAACATACAGCTGCACTAATGATAAACAGACTAGCAAATGGGACGTTTCAGTCTTTACTCTTGAATGTATATGTTGATGAACTATAATCTAAACACTGAAATGTACTTATAAAAATGTAGCCACAAGTAGAACTGACTATTCAAGCACACTTGTTTTACAAAACATTATTACCCTGTAGGGGAAAAAGCTCTCTTTGTCATGCACGGTATGGAAACCATACTAGCAACAAAAGATAGCAAGATCAACTTCGAAAACTAACAGATGCAGCTAAGACATTGTAAAATGAACATACCGAAACTGTCATAGCATTAACATCAAAACTCCTCTGTGGTCTGTTCCTGGATGAGTCCAAAGCAGAAGCAGGCGGTGACTTATTACTATTTGACCTCCAATTTTCTTCATACTCCTCCAAATCTATCTCGTCCATCAATTTTGACGGATTACGCACCGATGAACCCTTCACAGTTGGTCTCTCAAGTGAATAACGAAAATGATTTTTTGATACCTTCTCCATGTACTTTCTCTCCTGTGACTTCACGCTTGCAAGTGGTACATCAAGATCATCACTCTTGCTCTCCAAGAAAATATCACTTTCACCTAACGACTTCCTCTTGGCCTTTTTCAAATTTGCCCGCATTGCAGAATTAGCTGCCCTTTTCTTTACCTGGATGTAATGTTTTTCACATACCGTTTTATCTGGCATAGACATGGCAGTGCACCTCCACTGTTTCCCATCTGACCTCTTGCATTGCAAATCATCCGGAATTCCGACATTGTCCTCACCATTCCCAAGCGCCAAACGTGATTGATCCATTACATTGAACTCTTCACGGTTCTTTTACACCGCTTATGGTGTTATGCTCACAAGACCTACCAACAAAAAATCCCTTTAATCAATGTAATTCCATCAAAGAGTGTCTCAAAGAATTAGACATACGCTAGCTTGCAACAATGTTGGTCAACTCACATAGATATTAGCAACGCACGAGTGGAGTCACGGTGCCTACGACAAAATTAAAGCTTCACCTATATAAATTCTAAAGCAACAAACTACTCTACTAAGCTCCTAAAAGCATAACAGGTTGCGTGAATTCTAATACAATCTTGTCCAATCTAGTACATCGGTTCGGAGTTATAAATCCTGGCAATAAAATTGTCACCATTGATGCCAGGGCATAGAAATTAAGTAAAACAACAGTATCTCGCTTCCCCTCACTAAGTTAATGACCCATATCATGCTTTTTAACATACTAAATTTAAATTTTACTTTCGACCAGTGTTTTCAAAAACGAGCCTTGAGGCGCACCTAGGGAGCCTTCAAGGCAGGGCGGTGAGGAAAACGTCTCTGCCCAGCGGGAGTGGGCTTAAAGTCGCCTAGGCTTGGTCGAGGCGGACCTAGGCGCCTGAGGTGTCAGCTGGGGCGGTTTTTTTTTTGTTTTAAGGTTAGGGTTTCTCACCTACAGTGAAGAAATTTTTCATTTGATTGTTGATTGTTCTTCTATAACGCTTGATTTCGACTCTATTGTTGATTACATTATATAGAAAAATATATTTATAATTTTAGCCTCACGCCTCAAGGCTTTCGCCTAGGCGGGGTTATCCATGTAACGTCTTTGCTTCGCCTTCGCCTTTTAAACATAGTTTCGATAAACAGTAAACTTGAAAAATCACAATAAAAAATGTTAAACAATTCAAATTTAATTTTGTGTTTTTTCTCAACGGTGCTCAAACATACTCTAATTATACCAAACAAGAAGCTAGAAAATTAAGAGAAAATAATTAAAGTATAATTAAGCAGGACTCTTTGATCAAACAAGGAGCTAGAGAAAATCAATAAAACTACGGCGTTTCGTCTTTCTCAAACAACAGAATTTCCTGAGCTCAAAATTCAAAGCAAAAATTCATATCAAAGAAGGAGAACATAGAAGGTACCTGAATGCTCAAATTAGGGTTTCGTTGAGACGGCAGTGGGGGAAGGCAGTGAAGCAGGAAAAAAAAACCCAGAATTTATAATTAATCATAATTCAATGGAAGGAGACGGTGAATCTCTCTCTCTCCCCGTCTCTTTCTCTCTCTAGGTGTCCTGTTGTTGTTCTAGAGTTGTGTTTGGGTTTAATTTCGATTTTACCTTTAACTTGTGTTTTCTCTTTTCTCTCTTACGGCTATTTTCCGACATCTGTGAAACTACACCAGAAAACCCAGGTTGTTTTTTTTTTTTTTTTTTTTTTTTTTTTTGTAACAAACGCTATTATTTATACTAAAAAACCGACTCTGTGAAACTAAACCAGAAAATTCAGACTTTTTTTTTTTGGAACAAATGCTATTACTAAAAAAAGGAAGTGGACTTAGTCGTAGAATAATTTAGCAATAATGTGATTCAAATTCTGTTACGATCCTACTCGACGTCTTCTTCTTGCAGAGAGAGAAGTAACAGAAAAGGGTAACAACAATATTTCATTAACTGTCTTCCTTTGTTTACAAGCTTCTTATTTATAGAAGTTCTACTAAACTCCCCACTAACTAACCCCACAATTCTCAACTAATTCCAACTAATTCTGACACCTGTCACAATCACCTAACAAATTCGTCTTTAACGATAACCATTGGTTTATTTAATATATTTAAATAAATAAATAATCTCTTTACAAATTGACACACCCCGTCCCGAAGGAGGGCATGCTGGCCGTCACGTGAGAGTGACGTAACCATTTACACAGTTCGAAAGCTTAAAAAATACAATTGTGAATTCTGTCAGAACACCGTTGGATTCCTCGTGGCCACCAAAGCTCTGCTATCTCAAACCTGAAGGGGCGCAAAACAAAGTTTAGTGGGTCAGTAAAACAAATCTTTTCAAAACTTTCCTTTATCAAAGTTCTAATCCCTCGCTGTAAAACATGTATACTTTCCCAGAAAAATAGCATATATAAATATATATATATATATAGCTTCAAAAATCTCAAAACACCATTCTGTATCACTTTTCAGAAAATATGCCATGCCATGCGTCAAAAACATAATATGGATGCATCAACATAAATCAGGTGAAATAATAAATCAACCGGAGACCCTGCAGTGGTCCTGTACGGCTGATTCTAGAGCTCAATATCCAATCCAGCCGGAGTCACCAACTGTGACCTGTACGGCACTGCCGGAGTCGCCAACTGCGACCTGTACGGCACTACGCTGCACATGAGTCGGAACTACCTGTAGTAGTCTGTACGACTCGGATGGTGTAATAATACGCTCTAGTGCTTCTCTCATCAATCATCTGTGCACATAATCTAAGGTCACCTACTAGTCGGAATCGTCTCTAAGGTCTGTACGACTAGCATGTCGGAACCACCTCCAGTGGTCTGTACGACTAGCATCTACTTGGATCCAAGGTGAGCGTGTGATGCGGTGAATAACATAAGCACTAACACCAGGGGTGCAGGTTATGAGCTATCAACATAAATCACATCAAACAATTCAATGCACCAAATATAACTCACCTGATACTCACCTGTGCGTCCGCAGCACCAATTCACATATATGCATCATATAATATCAATTCACATATCTCATATAAATTCTATGCATGGCATTTCAAATCACATGATTCATAGAATCTATGCATGGCATTTCAAATCACACTTTCAAATCATATTTCACTTAAATAGATTTTCTGGGAAAAACTCCTTTATATAGGTATATACGTAAAACAAAATTGCCCACTCACCTGGAGTTCGCCCTGCAACTCCCTAGCACAACACATCAAGGCGTCATGGCAATCGGCGCCTAAAACAATCATCAAATCATACCTCAGAATCATATCGATAGAATATATCACTTATATAAAACACGTCACTATGAAGTTCGATCCGGAAGATCTGCAACTCAGATTTCCAATCCGTAACTTCCAGAGGTCCACAATAAATCTCTAGAACAACATCCTAAAATTTCATGACCATCCAACGGTCGGATCTCCGCCAATTACCAAACTAAGTGACGGTTAACATTATATTTTATGAACTTACAACTCCAATTCCGGGAGATCCGTAAGTCGGATTCTCGATCTGTAAGTTCCTATAATCCTCAAATATTACGTATTACAACGTATCAAAGTTTGGTGACGATCCAACGGTCGGATCGTCAATTCATATTTTGGGCTAACCATGCATCGTATCGAAATTAAGTCCAAATGATCAACCAACGTTAAGCCACTATCAAAACTGAACTCAGGACATCCAATATAGCTTAAAAATAACATTGGCGGCCCACTGGCCACGCGCCGCCGCACGCGCCGCCGTGGGTGGCGGTCGGCCGCCCCGGCTCGCCGGAAAATCCAACTTTATCCAAAAATTACCAAAATTTACAGAAATGAAGATCTCAATGAGTAGAACAACTTTCATACCTGTGGCCAAGGCCAATTCGGTCGGCAAAGCCTCCAATTCCAACAAAACCCGTCGGCAACCCTAGGTTTGGTGTGCTCCAATTCGACCTCCAAACTTGTTCCAACGCCTCAACCACTGCTTGGGCTTTGTTCTAGGCCTCAAGAGGATGCCATGGGTGGTGGTTATTGGAAGAAATTGCTTCACATCTTGACGGAAAGGGACCCAACCCGTGCGCCCCCTTTTTGCACTGTTTCTGCTATTTTCACCATCAAATCTCTCCAAATTTGAGATGGAATGGATAGAGCAAGGGTCCTAGAGTGTTTCCCATGAGGTTCCTTGAATCAATTCGCCGGAAAAACGGGTGAATTTCGCCGAAATGTGGGTGTGGGTGCCGCGGGTAGAAATGGGTCGCGGGTGAAGACCCGTTTTCTTCCTTCTCTCCTCCGCTTCTCGCCTTCTCTCCTTTCCTCCTTTCCCCTGTTCCGATTGGACCTTCTCTTCCTCTCTCCTCTCCCCATTCGTCCGGCTCCCTCCTTTCTCTCCCGGAGCTGCTGCTCATTCCTCCTGGTTGGGCAGTTTTTGCCCAATCTCTTCTTCCTCCTTTCCTCTCCAGCCGGCCACATACACACACATACACACACACATATAATTTTATTCCTATTAATCCCAGCCATCCATTTATTTCCTCATTAAATCTGGGCCGTCCATTTTCATAAAAGAATTTCCATATTTTATTATTATAATTCCCAAAATGCCCAAACTTCAAACTTTAATATCTTTTTCGTTATAACTCCAAATCACGAACCGCTTGCGCCCACGCGTCCGTAGCGACGAATACTACGAGGAAATGTCAAGAAAACAAATCTTAGATGGCACGACACAACGATTAACCTCGAACAATGCGCGTGCCTCAAAGGGCATTTTTGTAAAATCCTTTATTAAAACTTTAAAAAAATCTTAAAATCAGGGACGAGCTGTCACACAAATGGTTTTTTGTACTTGGAGCGGAAAATTTCGTCTCCTTCAACAATAATATTGTAGCCTTGTTGAAAAGCTATAAACATCATCTTCGGTTGTCATCAATGAGAGTGAGAGAACCTGAAAGAAAACAATCTAACGCACAAGTCAGTCTTTGTCAAAATGATGCAGTACATTATAAAGCGATTTCTTCTATTTCTATTTCTTCATGCATTATGGTGGAATTATTGGCCTTTTACAGGCATTTAAATCTTGGGCTCCTAGTTCCACTTTCTTCCTACTCCTTCATGTTTCACATTCCATGGAAGTGTTTGATAATTTAGGATGAATGGGAAATGGCTCATTGCTTGAGCCTTAATTTTTGCACCCACATTTCAAATAAAAATTAAGAAATTGAACGTCTCCTATTATAAATTTTTACTATGAAGATACGTTATTTGTAGTGAGAAAATAAACTTGTCCCCAAAAAGATAAATGCAAGTATTTCATTTTGGTATTTTTTGACGAACCAAGATCCTCTCCTGAGCAAAGGGTGAGGATCCTCATGACCAGGCCTATCGGGCCGTTGAAATTTTATCCAACGGTTACAAACAGAGGGTCATTCTAAAAGTTATAATAATTATAACCGTTGGATAAAATTTCAACGGCCTGATGGGCTTGGTCATGAGGATCCTCACCCTTTGCTCAGGAGAGGATCCTGGTTCTTTTTTGACCTCAAGTAGTTCCATGTAGGCTGTAGCATAAGAATTAAGCCTAAGTTGACAGTGAGTGGTGCCCTTTAAGTATTTTTGTTATTGTGAATTGAAATATTGGGAGGGTTGATTATTTACTCTCCTTTTGTAAAATAAATTTAATTTAAAAAAAAAAAAAGGAATGCAACCACACCAATACAATAAAAAATTGTGTATGTTTAGCCTTTATAGGTAGGCTATGTATCTCATCATAAAACATTATAAAGTTAACACTAATAACAAAATAAAGAAATTCGCTTTTCAAAACACATGACACTAAAATATAGAACATAAAAAAGTTGATAGCCAGGATATTCTCAATAACACCCCTCAATCTCCAAGGCGTCTTGTACTTGTAAGGATTATTTGTAATATCGATGGTACTTTGATTCTAATTTTTTAGAATGAATATGTGATTCAATTTTTTTTTATACATCCTAAGACCATCTTCAATGGTGGGCTAAAAGTCAAATTACATTCCAAAATTTTCCCCCAAACTCACTCCAACCCAAGGAGAAAATTTGGGCTAAATGCTAAATCAAGGTCAAATTCCCCCCATAATTTAGCCCAGAAATCGATGTGGGCTCCACCGAATCGAGTGAAAATATTTATCGGAATTTATTTTTTTTTTTTATTAAAATGTTCATAAAATTAATTTACAATAGTCTACATATTTATTTTTAAAAAAAAATTAATTTAAGAAAAAAAATAGCCTAAGTTTATTCTTTAATAATGTCACAGCCCGTCCCGGAATTAATTAATCGAGGATGTGAAATGACGGGATTGCCCTTGAATCTTCTACGGTATGTGACATTTCATTTGGGTTTTATTGTTTTATCCTAAGTTTGTTTTGGAATTATTTTGTGTGGTTGGGGTGCTTGTTGACCACACACGTACACTTTCATTTTTTCACTCTCTCTCTCTCTCTCTCTCTCTCCCTCCCGCACGCACAGTCTCTCTCTCTTTTCATTCGAACGGTACGGACAATCCAGGGATTGTCAAACCTTCACGGATCGACGTGGTTAAGACCACCATCATACTCCTAGAGACCATACGAACCCATTGGTACCCATTTCAGGTAAGGTTTCATACGTTTTCACGTTGAAATCACGAGGCCCGTGATTGTCACTATTCACCAACTTTTAAATGGTTGCATTTTAGGACAATCCAAGCTTACCACGAGCTTAAGGAAGTCCCCACGAAGCTCGGAGTGCTTCGTTTGAAGGTTTGGGACGTCGGGATCATAAGGTTCGAAGGTGGCCGGTTTTGGTGAAATTTTCCCGACGCGATTTGGAAGGTTTTGAGGCTCCAAAGAGGTATAGCCTTCTTCCTCTCATGATTTGTGACATTTTGGTGAAAATTTCATGAAAAATGGTGCAAAAACGAGTGAGAAAAGGGCAGTTGCAGGTTAGCCCAGAATCCGGCGCCGGTGACACTGTTCCGGCATCGGGAGGTTGAAGATGATGCGCGTGGGGGGCGCGTGAGGCCGTGGCCTCCCCGGCGCGTGAGGGCGCGTGGGCCATAGAAAAATTATTTAAAAATATCACGATGTTCGTGAGGTTGTGTAGATCGCGTTGGTATATTCATATGCCAAAATTGAGCATTGTATGAGAAGTTATTTTGAATTGTTGGATATGTGCTTAAAATAACGTTTTTATAGTTGTTTCGCATATAGGTGAGATCTACCCCGAGGACGAGCGCAGTCAGAGGCGTCACGGGGGTTACGATCCTGCGACATACCAGTGAGTGGGCAGTTTTGTTTTCATTATATGCCTAAATGACTTTTCCCAGAAATTGAATTTAAATGAATTATGTGATTGAAATGCCATACATAGAAATTGCATGAAATATGTGAATGGATATTATATGATGCATATATTTGATTTGGTGCTGCGGACGCACAGGTGAGTATCAGGTGGGTTACATTTGATGAATTGAATTGTTGGATGAGATTTATGTTGATAGCTCATAACCTGCACCCCTGGTGTTAGTGCTTATGTATTTCACCGCATCACACGCTCACCTTGGATCCAAGTAGATGCTAGTCGTACAGACCACTGGAGGTGGTTCCGACATGCTAGTCGTACAGACCATTAGAGGCGGTTCCGACTAGTAGGTGACCTTAGATTATGTGAACAGATGATTGATGAGAGAATCACTAGAGCGTATTATTACACCATCCGAGTCGTACAGACTACTATAGGTAGTTCCGACTCATGTGCAGCGTAGTGCCGTACAGGTCGCAGTTGGCGACTCCGGCAGGGCCGTACAGGTCGCAGTTGGCGACTCCGGCAGGGCCGTACAGGTCGCAGTTGGTGACTCCGGCTGGATTGGATAATGAGCTTTAGAATCAGCCGTACAGGACCACTGCTAGGTCTCCGGTTGATTTATTATTTCACCTGATTATTGTTGATGCATCCATATTATGCTTTTGGCTTATGGCATGACATATTTCTCTGAAAATGATGAATGAGGGTGTTTGAGATTCCGAAGCTATATATAATCATATATATTCTATTTTTCTGGGAAAGTATATAGGTTTTTATAGCGAGGGGATATATACGTTTTAAAGGAAAGATTTTGAAAGCTTTGTTTTACTGACCCACTCACCTTGTTTTGCGCCCCTCCAGGTTGTAGTTAGGAGTGTTTGGTGGCTCTCGAGGATTCCCACGGCTGTTCTGACGGACTTCACTCATGTAGGATTCACCTTCGGGTGTTGTAACTTAGTAGTTGTCCTACTTGACTGCATTTGAACCTTATGCTCTGATTATGTGTATTTCATACTTTAACTATCCCTCTAGTATGTTGTTAGGAGTGTATTGCTAGTAGTCGATTTTTAGTTATTCATACTCTTATATTATTGCTTCCGCATTGCGTAATGGTTACGTCACGTTTGTGACGGCCAGCACGCCCTGATCCTCGGGTCGGGGTGTGTCAGTTTGGTATCAGAGCTTAGGTTGCAGTCCTGTATAATTGTGAGTTTTCTAATTATCTTTGGTGTCTTCTGTCAGAACTATGCCGCCTCGTAGGGATCCACGTTCTTCTTCTGAGCCCAGTTTCCCTAATGTAGCCCAGTTAGGGGAAGCTATAGCCCAGGCCTTTCAGACTTCATTCCGTCCTCCTCAGATAACACCCCTGGAGACTGTTTATAATCTGAAGTTGGAGCATTTCGTTGGTAATGAAGGTCATGAGGGGGCAGAAAAGTGGTTAGATCGTATTGAGAAGACTTATCAGGTGATGCAAAGTCAGGGGAACTTTCCTGCTAGTAGATGGGTCGAGACTACTACATGGTTTTTAGGAAGAGAACCTGCAAGTTGGTGGGAGAATGAGACTAAGTTTATGTCACCTGAGGCAGCAGTTGATTGGGAAACATTTAAGGAAACATTTAGGAGAAGATTTATTCCTCCAGAGTATATTGATCGCAAGAAGCAGGAGTTCACTCAGTTGAAGCAAAAGAAAATGTCGGCAAATGAGTACTATAGGAAGTTTACTGATTTATCTCGCTATGATCCAGAAGTGGCTGCTAATCCAGTGGAGATGCTTCGTTGCTTTAAGTTGGGAACGAAGAAGAGATGGAGGACAATTGCTAGTGCTATTCCTTGCACCACTTATCATGAGTTTTCTGAGATTTTGGTTCGGATTGAGGATTCCGAAAACTTGCCTAGTGAAAGTGAAGAAGAGAGAGATAAGAATGGGGATAATCAAAGGAAAGATGATAAGGGTAAATGTGCTTTGACTTCGGGACCCCGTAAGACCCAGAATTTTAAGAAAAGTGGAGTGAGTTCGAGTTCTTCTAGCGGGGGATTTAGTGCCACAGGTCCGAGGAGAGGTGGAAGATTTACTAGTGGACCCAGGTTTCAGAGACAGAGAGATTTTGGTGGTGCTGGTGGTTCAGGCCCTCCATTCTGCCGTCGTTGTAATTCCAGACATTTTGGGGAGTGCAGGAGAGTTAGTGGTGCTTGCTATACATGTGGACAGACTGGACATAGAGCTGCACAGTGTCCCCAGAGTCAGCAGAGACCTCAGCAATCTGTTATGCCTCCTCCAGCGCCGATTCAGCAAAACCCCAGGGCAGGCAGTTTTGGGCAGATGAGTCAGGGTGGTGCTGCTTACCACTATCAGGGCGATGCCGCTTCCTATGCTTCAGGGCAGTATCAGTATTCCCAGGATCCTTATTTTCAGAGTGGGTATTCCCAGAATCTTGGAGGTTATACTCCTTATCCTTCTATGCCGGCTAGTGGATCGCAGTGGTATCAGGGAGGTCAGTTCCAGCAGGGAGAGGTTGCTGCTAGCAGTGCAGGATTATCTAGGCAGTCTAGCCAGACAGGTCAGGGACGTTCTCAGGGACGTGGTAATCAGAGTAGCAGAGGTCGTGGAGGACGACAGCAAAACCAGGGACGTGTTAACAACATCTCACTGCAGGATGCTCAGAACCATCCAGATTTGATTATGGGTACGTTAAACATCCTTGGTCACTTTGCTAGAGTTTTGATTGATTGTGGTGCTACGCACTCTGTGATTTCTCATACTTTTGCTCAAATGACACAACCTCATCCTACACCTCTAGGGTTTGATTTAGAGTTTGCTATGCCTAGAGGGGATAAATGTTATGTTGATAGTGTTTATCCAGGATGTCCAGTGATGATTGAGAATGTAGCTATGCTAGCTAATATTATCCCGTTAGATATTGTGGATTTTGATGTGATTTTAGGGGCAGATTGGTTGCATTATAATCGTGCCCATATAGATTGTTACGGGAAATCTGTCACTTTTCATCGTCCTGGACTACCTGAGGTTACTTTTGTGGGCGAGAGAAGTGGGGTGAGGCATGGTGTTATTTCTGTCATGAGAGCAAAGAAGTTATTATCTAAAAGTTGTCAGGGATATTTAGCACATGTGGTGCTAAATGATGTGGCTCCTAGTAGTGTGGAGGAAGTTGGAGTGGTCAGACATTATCCTGATGTATTTCCCGATGATTTGCCTGGATTGCCACCAGACAGAGATGTGGAGTTTTCTATTGATTTGCTTCCAGGTACGAATCCTATATCTTTGACTCCATATAGGATGGCTCCGGCTGAATTGAGAGAGTTAAAAGCTCAATTGCAGGAATTAATTGATAAAGGTTTTATTCAACCTAGTAGTTCACCTTGGGGAGCCCCAGTATTGTTTGTGAGAAAGAAAGATGGAACGCTGAGATTATGCATTGATTATAGGCAATTGAATCGGGTAACGATTAAAAACCGTTATCCATTGCCTCGTATTGATGATTTGTTTGATCAGCTTAAGGGTGCTCGTGTATTCTCTAAGATTGATTTGAGATCTGGCTATTATCAGTTGAAGATTAAAGAGGAGGATGTCCCTAAAACGGCTTTTAGGACCCGTTATGGACATTATGAATTTTTGGTGATGCCTTTTGGATTGACTAATGCACCAGCAGCTTTTATGAGGTTGATGAATGAAGTATTCCAGCAATATCTTGATAGATTTGTCATTGTTTTCATTGACGATATTCTGGTATATTCTAAATCGAAATCAGAGCATATTCGACATCTTCATTTGGTTTTGGAGAAATTGAGAGAGCATCGATTATATGCTAAGTTTAGTAAATGTCAGTTTTGGTTGAATCGAGTGGCATTTTTGGGGCATGTGATATCGGCACAAGGAATTCAAGTAGATCCTCAAAAGATTGCAGCAGTGGAGAATTGGGAGCAACCACGAACCGTCACTGAGGTACGGAGTTTCCTTGGTCTAGCAGGGTACTATCGACTATTCGTGCAAGATTTTTCTATGATTGCTTTGCCACTAACGAGGTTAACCAGGAAGGATGTTAAGTTCGAATGGGATGATAATTGTGAGCAAAGTTTCCAGCGGTTGAAGTATTGTCTCACTCATGCGCCAGTATTGGTACTTCCTGATGATGGTGGTAATTTTGAGATTTACAGTGATGCCTCATTGAATGGTTTGGGATGTGTTTTGATGCAGCATAATAGAGTGATTGCTTATGCTTCTCGGCAATTGAAAGTTCATGAAAGGAATTATCCTACTCACGATCTTGAGTTGGCAGCTATTGTCTTTGCTTTGAAGATTTGGAGGCATTATCTCTATGGTGAGAAATGTAAGATCTTTACAGATCATAAGAGTCTTCAGTATCTTTTTACTCAGCATGATCTTAATCTTCGTCAGCGAAGATGGTTGGAATTGCTTAGCGATTATGACTGCACGATTGAGTATCATCCGGGTCGTGCAAATGTAGTAGCTGATGCACTGAGTAGGAAACCTCAAGGACGACTTAATGCCTTGTATGCTTGTCGTGTTCCTCTTCTTGCAGATTTGAGGTCTACTGGAGTGGAACTGGAAATGGAAGATCGAATGGAAGCATTTCTTGCTAGTTTCCAAGTCAGGCCGGTATTGGTTGATCGGGTACGTGAAGCTCAGATGAATAATGAGGAATCTCATGAGATAATCGAGGCTATTGAGAAAGGTAAGAAAAAGGATTTCAGAATCAGGGAATCAGATGGTATGCTTATGCAAGAGAATCGGATGTATGTGCCTAATGATGAGGAATTAAAGAAAGGAATTTTGGATGAAGCTCATTGTTCGGCTTATGCTATGCACCCAGGAGGAACTAAGATGTATCATACCATTCGACCATTTTATTATTGGCCGGGTATGAAAAGGGAAATTGCTGAATATGTAAGTAAATGCATCGTCTGTCAACAAGTTAAAGCAGAAAGGAAGAAGCCATTTGGGTTGATGCAACCGCTTCCCGTTCCTCTATGGAAGTGGGAAAACATTACTATGGATTTTGTGTATAAACTTCCTCGTACGCAGAATGGTTTTGATGGTGTTTGGGTGATCGTAGATCGGCTTACCAAGTCAACACATTTTATTCCAGTAAGGGAGAAGTATCCTTTGAACAAGTTGGCTAAATTGTTTATTAGAATGATTGTGAAGTATCATGGGGTACCGGTGAGTATTATTTCTGATCGAGACCCAAGATTCACTTCTAAGTTTTGGGTGGCTTTTCAAGAAGCTCTTGGTACGAGATTGCTTTACAGCACTGCTTATCATCCTCAGACAGATGGTCAATCTGAGAGGACTATTCAGACGTTGGAAGATATGTTAAGGTCTTCAGTGTTGCAGTTTGGTGATTCTTGGCATGACCGCTTGGATTTGATGGAATTTGCCTACAATAATAGTTTTCATTCAAGTATTGGTATGTCACCTTTTGAGGCACTTTATGGTAAAGCTTGTCGAACGCCTTTATGTTGGTCAGAGGTAGGTGAGCGAGCTTTGGTGGGCCCAGAGATAGTGGAGGAGACTACTCAGAATATTCAAGTGATTAAGTCTAACTTGAAAGCGGCCCAAGATCGGCAAAAGAGTATGGCGGATAGGCATGCCACTGATCGAGTATATAATGTGGGTGATTTGGTATTTTTGAAATTATCACCTTGGAGAGGTGTGGTTCGATTTGGGAAAAGAGGCAAGTTAAGTCCTAGGTACATAGGACCTTATGAGATTGTTGAAAAGGTTGGTGAGGTTGCCTACAGGTTGGAGTTGCCTCCGGAGTTATCCAAGGTGCATAATGTGTTTCATGTCTCGATGCTTCGACATTATGTTTCGGATCATTCGCATGTGATTCCTCCTCAACCTTTGGAGATTAATCCGGATTTGACGTATGATGAAGAACCAGTGACTATTTTGGACTGGAAGGACAAGGTTCTAAGGAATAAGACAGTGAGCATGGTGAAAGTATTGTGGAGGAACCACTCGGTAGAAGAAGCTACTTGGGAGACTGAAGATCGATTGAGAGAGATGTATCCGAGGTTGTTTTATGGTTACTAGTATTGGTTTAGTTATGTGAATTTCGAGGACGAAATTCTATAAGGTGGGTAGATTGTCACAGCCCGTCCCGGAATTAATTAATCGAGGATGTGAAATGACGGGATTGCCCTTGAATCTTCTACGGTATGTGACATTTCATTTGGGTTTTATTGTTTTATCCTAAGTTTGTTTTGGAATTATTTTGTGTGGTTGGGGTGCTTGTTGACCACACACGTACACTTTCATTTTTTCACTTTCTCTCTCTCTCTCTCTCTCCCTCCCGCACGCACAGTCTCTCTCTCTTTTCATTCGAACGGTACGGACAATCCAGGGATTGTCAAACCTTCACGGATCGACGTGGTTGAGACCACCATCATACTCCTAGAGACCATACGAACCCATTGGTACCCATTTCAGGTAAGGTTTCATACGTTTTCACGTTGAAATCACGAGGCCCGTGATTGTCACTATTCACCAACTTTTAAATGGTTGCATTTTAGGACAATCCAAGCTTACCACGAGCTTAAGGAAGTCCCCACGAAGCTCGGAGTGCTTCGTTTGAAGGTTTGGGACGTCGGGATCATAAGGTTCGAAGGTGGCCGGTTTTGGTGAAATTTTCCCGACGCGATTTGGAAGGTTTTGAGGCTCCAAAGAGGTATAGCCTTCTTCCTCTCATGATTTGTGACATTTTGGTGAAAATTTCATGAAAAATGGTGCAAAAACGAGTGAGAAAAGGGCAGTTGCAGGTTAGCCCAGAATCCGGCGCCGGTGACACTGTTCCGGCGTCGGGAGGTTGAAGATGATGCGCGTGGGGGGCGCGTGAGGCCGTGGCCTCCCCGGCGCGTGAGGGCGCGTGGGCCATAGAAAAATTATTTAAAAATATCACGATGTTCGTGAGGTTGTGTAGATCGCGTTGGTATATTCATATGCCAAAATTGAGCATTGTATGAGAAGTTATTTTGAATTGTTGGATATGTGCTTAAAATAACGTTTTTATAGTTGTTTCGCATATAGGTGAGATCTACCCCGAGGACGAGCGCAGTCAGAGGCGTCACGGGGGTTACGATCCTGCGACATACCAGTGAGTGGGCAGTTTTGTTTTCATTATATGCCTAAATGACTTTTCCCAGAAATTGAATTTAAATGAATTATGTGATTGAAATGCCATACATAGAAATTGCATGAAATATGTGAATGGATATTATATGATGCATATATTTGATTTGGTGCTGCGGACGCACAGGTGAGTATCAGGTGGGTTACATTTGATGAATTGAATTGTTGGATGAGATTTATGTTGATAGCTCATAACCTGCACCCCTGGTGTTAGTGCTTATGTATTTCACCGCATCACACGCTCACCTTGGATCCAAGTAGATGCTAGTCGTACAGACCACTGGAGGTGGTTCCGACATGCTAGTCGTACAGACCATTAGAGGCGGTTCCGACTAGTAGGTGACCTTAGATTATGTGAACAGATGATTGATGAGAGAAGCACTAGAGCGTATTATTACACCATCCGAGTCGTACAGACTACTATAGGTAGTTCCGACTCATGTGCAGCGTAGTGCCGTACAGGTCGCAGTTGGCGACTCCGGCAGGACCGTACAGGTCGCAGTTGGCGACTCCGGCAGGGCCGTACAGGTCGCAGTTGGCGACTCCGGCAGGGCCGTACAGGTCACAGTTGGTAACTCCGGCTGGATTGGATAATGAGCTTTAGAATCAGCCGTACAGGACCACTGCTGGGTCTCCGGTTGATTTATTATTTCACCTGATTATTGTTGATGCATCCATATTATGCTTTTGGCTTATGGCATGACATATTTCTCTGAAAATGATGAATGAGGGTGTTTGAGATTCCGAAGCTATATATAATCATATATATTCTATTTTTCTGGGAAAGTATATAGGTTTTTATAGCGAGGGGATATATACGTTTTAAAGGAAAGATTTTGAAAGCTTTGTTTTACTGACCCACTCACCTTGTTTTGCGCCCCTCCAGGTTGTAGTTAGGAGTGTTTGGTGGCTCTCGAGGATTCCCACGGCTGTTCTGACGGACTTCACTCATGTAGGATTCACCTTCGGGTGTTGTAACTTAGTAGTTGTCCTACTTGACTGCATTTGAACCTTATGCTCTGATTATGTGTATTTCATACTTTAACTATCCCTCTAGTATGTTGTTAGGAGTGTATTGCTAGTAGTCGATTTTTAGTTATTCATACTCTTATATTATTGCTTCCGCATTGCGTAATGGTTACGTCACGTTTGTGACGGCCAGCACGCCCTGATCCTCGGGTCGGGGTGTGTCAAATAATCTCAGGCTAAGATTTTAAGCTAGAACAGTTGGAGCAAAAAAATTGTTTCTGGGCTAAAAGCTAAATTTTTCAGGCTAAACTATTTGATTTTTAGCTCAATCATTGGAGATGGTCTAAGACAATCAATTATGTCAATAAATGAGATTATAACCCAAATGAATTGATTAACTTTTAGTTTTCTCAACACAATCTTTAACATGCCGTGCACAAGCTAAAAAGTAGAAAGTCATCCGCATGCATATCAAAAGAGTTTTTATCACGTAAGAACCTAAGATTTCAAAGTCGACTGAGATAGATTTACTTTGTATACAATGTTGTGGCTTAGGATTTAGAAGAGCTTAATGATTAAGGTTGGACTGATTATTTTCAATTGCTTTCAACGCTAACCACTAAGGGTACGTTTATGTAAGGGTAATCGACATTAAGAAACGGAATTGAATTCCGATTACGGAATACTCCGGTGTTTACTAAATTTAAGGGAATCAAAATTTAGTGGGTCCACACAAATTTTGGAATCCAATTCCGAAATGTGGAGGAATTGGACTCCTAACAATTGGATGGTATTTGGATTCCGGATGATTTAGGGGATGAGGAATCCATTTTTCATACTCATTGTGCCCTCGCATAAAAGTTGAAATTCCTAGAGAAACCCAAGCTCTCGTCCCCAGTGTTATCCCTCTCCTCCTCCCTCACCACCGTCGCACATCCCTTGCCTTTCCCAGGACACAGACCCAGCCACCATCATCTTCCACAACAATTAAACCACAAAAGTAGATCAAACCACATACCAAGAAGAACCTTGCTGCAATTTTAGTAGGTAATCAAGGTTGGGATATGGAGGGAGAGAGCATGAAAGGTTCTTCGCAAAGGTGGGGTGGATCTGCAGCAGAGAAAAAGGGGTAAATTTTAGAATGGGGTGGGCGGCAGTAGGTAGGCAATAGAGAAAGATGGGATAAATTTTAGAAAAGGGGTGGGTCGGGAGAAAGATGGGGAAGAGAGGGAGAGAGAGGGAGAGAGAGATGGTCGCACACAAAAAAAAAAGACAAAGGAAAAATGAAGAATAAAGAAGTTTTACTAAAAAATAAAAAAGAAATTTGTTCTCTCTACTAAAAATAAAAAAATGATGGGTTTTGGCCTTTTTTCATCCAAAAAAAATAAAATGAAAGATTAATAATTTTATTAAAAATAATTAGCATATAAAATAGATTAGTTCAACTAGGGGTATTTATATAAGTTTTCATTCCGATTCATAAGAATTAGTAAACAGTTTATATAGATAAATGTCTTTCTTACTCTGATTCCATACAGGTTTAGTACACAACTCTAACAGGAATCTGATTCTGGTTCCACCTCATTTCAATTCCTCTCAATTTGATTATAGATTAATAAACGCGCCATAAGCTCTTCTAAATCCTAATTTTGAAAAATTAAATTAAAAATTCCCATCTAGGCAAAAGCGGATAAACCTCCATATAGGTATGTGCCTGTTTTTTATGTCAATTTTATGGACGATAAATAAGAGGTAAACAATTTGCACCCTATGTCTGAAGAGCATGGGGTCAATTGCATGACCATCACCATAGTTATCACCGCCGCCATATATGTGCTACGAATCTACCACCATATTTTCCATTCTCACTTCCATCATCGTCACCATCATGTTGCCACTTACATCATTTATCTTTGTCGCCATCACATTGCCACTTACGTCATTCAGTGACAGATTCAAAATTCAAATATTGGGAATCTTAGTGTTAAAAGGTCTAAGCTTTTTAAATAGAAACAAAAAAAAAAGTTTATTCATTGAGGCATTTCGTCGAACACTTGGTGAGTTTATTGTCGTCATGCTAATCATATTGCACATACATCAACATAGATCAACTTATGCTGAACCAATATGATGAGGTCATCAAGAGAATTCATTAAGTACTCTCAACGCAACTTGTCGAGTGCTGTCGAAATATGCTCGAAATATCTCCATATGTATATTTTTCAGACACCAAATAACCATGAGACCACCTTGATTCCAATACGTATCCGCCACTAACGACACCGTTGTTGCCACCACTATTAACGCATTGGTCACCTACCACCTTTCAACATAAATTAAACAGAAAGTCCGTGTTCAAATAGAATTTTCCTAAAAACAAATTTTGAGTAGTGCTTCGATCCCCAACCAAATTAGACTCACAAAAGAAAGACTTGACATCCCACGATGAAAGACTTGTTACATTCCACGATGCAGATGTCGAACGTCGCCCACGTCCCATAAAGCAATTGACTTCCTTCCCTCCGACTTCTCAAAATTCCCAAACACGCCCTCCATCTCCTCCAAATATTTAATTAATTAAATAAAACTCCCCACAAATCCCACAAATACTACGTTTCTCTCTCTCTCTCTCTTACAAGAAAACGCACGAAGCTTAGACCCGTACCCGTTTGAGAGAAAACGGAGAAAAAATGGCTATGGCTCGGGCGAGCTCGGGGCTCCAATACCCCCAGAGGTTTTACGCGGCGGCCTCCTACGCCGGCTTCGACGGATCTCCTCGCTCCGCCTCCAAAGCCGTTCGCGCCAAGTTCAGCTCCGAGTCCGCTCTCATACTCTACGCCTTGTATCAGCAGGTACCTCCCTCTACTGCCTCCTCCCGTTCCTCTCACATTTCTGAAAATTCGATCTCAATCCCTATCTTTCTAATACTCGATCGCATTGCTCGTGCAAATTCCAACTGCGCGGTTGATGTGCTTCTTACTCCGCGGCAACTTTTTGCGTTTTTGATAATTACTGATTTTCAATCTCATTTCTGACAATTTCTGCTCGGGTTTGTTGCCATGGAGTGGTTGATTTGCGTTCTGATGTGATTCTGATTGGTGATGTGGTTTTGGATTTCGATTGTTCAGTAGAGTGTTTGATTTCTGCGTTGTTTATTTCGCGTTTAGTTTCTGCAATGATGGTGTGTGTGTAATTTAGGTAGATCTGGAATATCGAAATCCGGATTTGTATATTTTGGATGTTGATCTAATACTTGGATTGAATTCTCCTTATCTATGCAATTGTGTATGTATCTATGTGTAATTATGGATGCATGTATGTGAATTATGTCAATGTAATGTGTTATTATACGCATTCAATTGGTTGTACAATTGCAATGGCAGGCTACCGTAGGGCCTTGTAATGCACTGGAACCTAGCGCTTGGAATGCTGTTGAGAAAAGCAAATGGAGCAGGTATGCTTCTAGTTACCACTTTCGTATCCTCATTTTAAGATGATATTCTTGTGTCCGGAGGTGTGTACGATATATACCGAATATGGACTGATTAGAATTTTTTCATAGTTACATTAGTTTGGTTCAGTAGTTGCTGTTTTGATGGTTGAACTTACGTACCAGTGAATAACAAGGTCTGACTATAATTATGGAGCACTGGAAGGATGTGGATTGGGTGTATCGGTATAAAAAGATTAGATGTCGAACCCCACAAGTTATCTGTGGAATTTTTGGGCCTATGACTGCTAGATTAGAGAGAAATGTAAGCTAATTATGACCGATAGGAATAGGTTCACTGAAATGAAACCATCTTTGAAAATATGGACGGAAAATCTCTCTATATTGTTGCATTTCATTTAAATCTATCCTTTAGGAACCTCGCCTATGATACAATCCTATACAAAGCTTTGGGTAAAGGACTGCAACTGTGGTATACCGCAGCTGCACATTGTGTTTTATATCTGCAATATCATGCATGTAATCGTACTGTATTAAGTTTGTTTTTAATGGTATTTCACATATACAATTTCCAGCTGGAAGAAGCTTGCAGACATGGCTTCCACTGAAGCAATGCGTCTTTTTGTGAAAATATTAGAGGTATGCGTGATAAGATTTTCAGGTCTATGTTTTTGTCATGTGGCCGAAAGCTTCACTAATATATCTTGATTTGCATTATTTTTTGGGTAGGAGGAAGACCCAGGTTGGTATTCAAGAGCATCAAACTTTGTTTCAGAGCCTGTGGTAGATGTACAAATGAATGTGAGTATGGAAGTTGTTTCTATGATATTCTATTTTCTTTCTTGTCAATTGCCAGTTGATCATAAACTAGAAGAACATGCTTAATCTGCAAATCTCTTAGAGATTTTAAGGGTTCCTTGTCTTCTTGGCTAATCCATGATTATTTTCCCTTACGGTGAACTTGCGACTCTTCCTCAGTCTTTTGTACTTAAAGTTTCTCTGTGTTTTTGTTATTTTTGGTTGGTTATAGCAAAATTCAAGTATTCAGCCAGTTGTCGAGAATGGTAACTCTTTTCCCGAGACCAAGACAATCTCCACTGAAAACGGGAGCATAGTGGAAGCTGAGGATAAAGATGTTATCTCTGAAGGCTTTGGATCAGTTGTTGTCTATGATCAATGGACTGCACCTCCAGTATCTGGCCTTCGCCCAAAATCCCGATATGAGGTATTTGGATATCTGTATCTTTATTTTCTTCATCTTCTCTGCCTTCTTCTTTTTGAGCACAGTGTTCTCACCTTTTCAGCATGGAGCAGCGGTTATTCAAGACAAGATGTACATCTATGGTGGAAATCACAATGGTCGTTACCTAAATGATCTCCATGTAAGCAATATATTTGCATGTATACACCTATACAAATTCACAAATCATAAGTATTCTACATTGGACGGTTGGCCAAGTCTTACTATGGTGTAATTTTTGTGTTTTTGTTTTATAGATCCTTTTTCTTGTTCTTGCTAATTGGAAGTACTATACAGGTCATGGACTTGAGGAGTTGGAGTTGGTCAAAGATCGAGGCCAAATCTGTGGCTGAGTCAGTTGAGGCACCCTCACCGGTAACAGTAACCCCATGCGCCGGTCATTCGTTGGTTAGTAGTGCCCCTTAGTTAATACATGAGTATCCATCTCTTTTTTCCAACTTTTTTCATCACGATTATGAATACTCACAGTAATGTGCAATCATTTCTCTGTTTCTGTAGATACCTTGGGAGAATAAACTTATTTCAATTGCTGGACATACAAAGGATCCTACTGATTCTATTCAGGGTAAGAACTAATAATTATTATTGTAATGTCCTTTCGTTTTCTGATGATATCAGACCTTGGGTGATATCTCAGTCTTTCTGCTTTAACCATTGCTCAAGAGAACCTCCGTCTGCATTCCAGTTAAAGCTTTTCAGGACTGGTCCATTTAAGTATTAAATTTGTACTTTCAAAGTAGTAAGACAAACTCATTTCACGTTCATGCAGCCTTATTATTTTGCCATATTTTCTTTGCCTTGATTCAATTACTGCTTTCTTATGCTTTCCCCCCTGTATTGGCTCGACAGTGAAGGCGTTTGATCTACAAACTTGCTCGTGGTCATTGTTAAAGACTTATGGGAAACCGCCGGTATTTATTTATTTGATCTACTGTTCATATTTGTGAAAATCTGAGTGTAAGCACAAGAGTGGGGTTGGAATTATGGGAATCATGGTCCTTTCCCATTCATGTTTTACAGGCATCGCGTGGAGGTCAATCTGTGTCTCTTGTTGGAGGTAACTTGGTTATTTTCGGGGGACAAGATGCAAAGAGATCTCTCTTGAATGACCTGCATATTCTTGACCTAGAAACAATGACGTGGGATGAGATTGATGCTGTGTAAGATTTATCTTGAAACTTCAGAACCATTAGAAGCATGTTGTTTTTCTCTTTTGATGGTTTGACTCACATATTGGCAAATTTTGTTAAAGGATGTATACTGCTGTATGTGAAAAAGGCATTTTTCAGCATTAATGATAACGATAAATGTTGGCACATATTTCTACAAGGGCTTGGAATGGGATAGACTAGAAAATATATGTTCAAGACATGCTCATTTTTTGATCAACTTTTGAGGTTAATATATTTCAATCTTTCACAGAGGGGTGCCTCCTTCTCCGAGGTCTGATCATGCTGCTGCGGTCCATGCTGACCGCTATCTTCTTATATTTGGTGGTGGTTCTCATGCCACTTGTTACAATGATCTCCATGTCCTTGATTTGCAAAGTGTGAGACAACTAGTCAATTCTGAAATTTCTTTACATGCTTAATAAAACTATCACTCACTCATATATTTGGACTGTATAGATGGAGTGGTCAAGACCCACACAACAAGGTGAAATACCAACTCCACGGGCTGGACATGCAGGTGTAACTGTTGGAGAGAATTGGTTCATAGTTGGTGGTGGTGACAACAAGAGTGGTATGTATGCTATATTTTTTTTGCATCTGGTTGGTTTATGCTATAATATTTGCATCTGGTTGGTTTTGGAATTCATAAAACTTCTGGTTGATCTACTTTTTAACGGGAATCCACTTTACTCTACGCAGTTAGGTATTGATCTCTTCATTTTTCATTTTTGCAGGTGTTTCAGAAACTGTTGTCCTAAATATGTCCACGCTTGTTTGGTCTGTTGTAACTACTGTTGAAGGGCGCATTCCTGTTGCTAGTGAGGTATTCGATTCTTGGGAACTCTGTATAGTTAACCTAGCTTGAATGGCTTTGAGCTACATTCCTTAGTACCACATTAATTATGAATCATGATAAGATCTTTGCATCCATGATCGATTGGTACCATGTAAAAGTTGAGATTATTCACTGCCAGCAGTAATGTAGTGGAATGACGATCTAATTGTTTCCATTTTCAGGGACTAAGTCTGGTCGTAGGTTCTTACAATGGTGAAGATGTACTCCTATCATTTGGAGGATACAATGGGCGTTACAACAATGAGGTAAGGATGAGCTTTCATGGTCTTGCAGCGTATGCTGCTCCTGTTCTATTGTCATGTTAAATTTGCTTCTCCTTGTTAGGTTAACGTTCTTAAACCAAGCCACAAGTCAACCTTGCAATCGAAGATGACGGAAACTCCTGTTCCAGACAGTGTTTCTGCTGTGCATAATCAAAGTGCTACCAGAGATGTGGAGTCTGAAACAGGGCAAGAAGGAAAAGTTAGGGAAATTGAAGTGGACAATGTTGACTCAGATGCCATGGTACGTGATGTTAAAAATTATGTGGAGATTTGGCCACAATGTTGCGTCTTACGTATTATTTTACTCAAACATCTGAACTCTTGTGCAGAAATCAAGAGGCAAGGATACCAATGAACATCTTATAGCGACCCTCAAAGCAGAGAAAGAAGAATTAGAATCATCACTCAGCAAGGAGAAAGCGCAAACTCTCCAATTAAAGCAAGATTTAGCTGAAGCAGAGATTCGCAACACTGACCTGTACAAGGTACTTTATGTTCACAAAGAAATTATGATTGTGCATTTTCAAGGGCACACATAATTCTTGCATAATTCTCTCAACGCTGGGGATTGGATGGAGAATTTTTTTATTGTCCACTATTGGTTTTGATTATCCGATTTTTCAAGAGCACATGTAATTCTTGTATGTTTTCCGTCCTATGAGTTTCCATTGATTTTCTCATACTGATTTTGTAGGAGCTTCAATCGGTACGTGGTCAACTAGGATCTGAGCAGTCAAGATGTTTCAAACTCGAGGTATGTTATCATGTACTAACTGAGTTTACCTTTTGCCTCGCAAATGTGGACGACTATCACTTGATTCTCGGTTCATCTGTTTGCGTCGCCAAACAAGATATGTTGCACTTCCGGTTCAAATTTTCTGCTAATGACTCTTTGAACATGCAGGTTGAACTTGCAGAACTACGACAGAAGCTCCAAACAATGGACGCATTGCAGAAAGAACTCGAACTCCTCCAGCGACAAAAGGCTGCGTCCGAACAAGCAGCACTAAATGCTAAAAAGCAGAGCTCAGGTGGCGTCTGGGGCTGGCTCGCGGGAACCCCTTCCAATGAAAAAGCTGATGACGCCTAAATAGATTTCGAAACCAACTGGCAGTAAGGATTGTTACTTGTTAGATTCGGTTCTCATTGACTTTTCTTTTAATACCATTCGACATGATTTTGTTTTACTCAACCAAAGTTCTTTCCTGGGATAGAAGAAATAAGATAATACGAGGTTCTTATCGGCGAGAGAGGGCGGGAATCCCCTTGGGGGTTTTTGCGTGAATACATACATGTACTGCAATTTCAGCTATGTAGTTTCATGTCTGTGAGTGCTTATGTTATTCTTTTGGGTCACAATTTTTTGTTGTAGTTTGTATTCAAAGTGAATATATTAAGTGGAGGTGTAGATCTCATTTGTTTATAATTTGTTGTCTAATGGAAGTATATTTGAGTGACCTTTCACATCTTTCTTCCCTTTGAGGCCCCGAGTTATTTTGTGTTCAATGTAATTATTCATTTTCATTAAATGAGTGATACACTACAAAAAATTTATTAAATTTGTTTATATATATATATATATATATATATTTTTTTTTTTGAGAAAGGGACCAGCTGGTGGCGCGAAGCCACGTCAATCCACTATTCTGAGGTTGGGCAGACTCACAGAGACATTTTAACCTTTTTGGCTATCATCCTGTGATTTACCAGCTCCATGAATCAAACTTGGGACTAGCCGTGTGAAATGAAAATATAGATCTTTATTATTTGTCGAAAAATCTACAATACTCTCCCACTTATAGCCTTTAGATCCAATCCAGTGGATTGAATTTAAGGGCTCTAAGGAGGTTCCAAAGCATTGTTGCCTCACCCTTTCTTCATTTGCTGAAAGCTCAAAGATTCAGTGGCGAAGCTACGTGAGGGCGAGGAGTGGCAGCCGCCCCTCCCCTCGTCGGAAAACACGCCTAGGAGTGCTGGTTCAGCCCCTTCGCTCTCGTCAGAATTCATGGCACTTGTAAAAATTGGTTTTGGTCGGTGCACTGTCTAGGTCGAATTTGTAGAGGAAAGGAAATAGTTTGGTTGGATTTGCAGAGGAATGATGAAGACGGAGGAGCGAGGTTGGAGGGATGAGGTTGGGATTGACGAAGCGGCTGGCACATGGAAGGGAGGAATAACATAGGTGTTTGGTTATCAAGATAGCAAGAATTTGGGTGTGAGTTTTAAAGACAGGTGTTGGACAATTATTAGGTCACCTAAGTAAAAATTGGGTACTAACACCTTACCCAAGTATTATCCTGCTGATCGTTTGTTTACTTTTTCTCTCTCTTAAAATACTGTGTTGACCCACCACTTCTTTTCCGGTCTTTATCTTTATACTCCACTTGTTTGTTTACCCATTCCCCCCCCTCCCTTTTTTTTTTTTTCTGACCCCACCTTTTTTTGTGGTTTATTAACCCATTTCTCTCCCTTTTTTTATTTTTTTTATCTTTTTTGTATTCTTGTATGTATTTTTATTTTCTCTTTTAAGACTCCCACCATATTTATTTTAAACTTTCACATTATTTATAAATATTGTATTACTTTTTATAAACAATGTAAATATTGTTTAATACTTATTATATGATCATTTAAATCCATCTAGGCTCCTGCTTAGATCTCGCCCAGGCACCTAGCTGCTAAGTCTCAATCCGCTGTTTGACTAGCACCTAACATGTTTTAGAATATAATCCTAGCCAATTTAAGCTTCTTACATTGACTTTGATATTATTGTTTACAACCGCTTTAATGAAAAAACTATTTTCTAATATGAATATTGACTCAAAACTTTGCACTCTCCAATGTGAAAGCAACCGCTTCGATTGAACCTTGCACTCTTTTGAATTTTGCCCCTCCCCTCGGCAAATCCTGGTTTAGAGGGCACACCTAATTTGTTGCCTGCACATTATATGGTTTCAAATTTCACTCAACTCGTGTTTTTTTCATTCGATTGGGTTTTCAAATTGACAATTTAGAATTGGCAAATCTACATAACAAAAAGATCCTCATTTTAATATGAGCCTTCAGATTAATCTAACCTCTCAATATTTTTTATATGATTTTACCGAGAAAGAAAAGTAAAATATGTGCGAGAAACATTAGTACATGAGTAACGCAAAATTGAATATGAACACACTCTAGATTCCATCTATCACTAAACAAGAGAAATTTGTATTCGTTTATTTTTCACATAAAAAAAATATTGGGATGCGACACTAAATTCATAAAGACTGTGATTGCCATTTTGATAAAATAATTTCGAAGTTAGATCAGTAAATTGAGGCAGTATTTTTTATTAGTTTGCTTGTAAATTTAAAATCCTTTTCTATTGATCACAATTTGACAGTATAGTTGTAAAAATGAAAAATTTTGACGGAATTGTGATGATAATATTTTGACGAGGGAGAAAAGTACGACGGTAAAAAATGGCGGTTGAAACCCGTGAAAAAGTGAAAATTGGTCAAGCAAATACAAAAAAGAAACTTTATATATTGACGTGGCAGCATCGTTTTCCTTGTATAATATCTCCACGACAGTGGAGTGAACCAAACTATTATTATTTCATTTCTCCAAACCCTGATAAAATCACAATTTTCCCCTAAATTTTCTTACCATCCAAACACCCTCTCCCTCTCTCTCTCTAGGGTTTTATCTGTATCCCTCAAAATCCCACTTTCTCGCGTTTTCCCGGAAAATTTCGCACTTTCAAAACCTCAGCATGAGGTGTTAGAAAGCTATGCCGCCTCATTGGGACCCGCCTACTGTGTTCGTCTAGAGCTGCCGGAGGATTTGAATTGCAGCCGGTTCGAAGATCTCTGTGATGAACAACGATTTCGGATTGGACGGGAAATCGGATGCCACTGAAGAGGCCGTGGAAGCTAGAGCTAGGGTTTCGCCAATGGAGCTCGATTCGGGGAGTGAGGCTGGCGGAAGATCTGAGGAGGATGGGGCTAGGGTTAGTACGGAGAGTGAAGGTGGAAATGTGGATAAAGTGATGGAATCGAAGGGTTCTGGAATTCCGGCGGATAGAACTAGGGTGGAGATTTCATTCAACGATGATGAAGACGATGTTTTCGACATTTCGCGGGTCGAAATTGAGGACGATTCTGATAAATCTGAGGCTCACAATGGTGAGCACCCGTCTTTGTTGTCTGAGTTTGATGAGTTTGTAGCTAATGAGAAGAGTGGAATGGCTCTCGGGACGAAGAGGGCACTGAGCTACGGGTTCGAAGTGGGTGACATGGTGTGGGGGAAGGTAAAATCTCATCCGTGGTGGCCGGGACACATATTTAACGAGGCGTTGGCAACGTCTCAGGTGCGGCGGACACGGAGGGAAGGACATGTCTTGGTTGCTTTCTTTGGTGATAATAGTTACGGATGGTTCGACCCGGCTCAACTCATACCATTTGATCCCCACTATGCTGAGAAATCTCGGCAGACGAATCACAGGGGTTTTCTGAAGGCTGTTGAGGAGGCTGTTGATGAGGCGAATCGTAGGTGTGAACTTGCTCTGGTTTGCAAATGTAGGAATGCCTATAATTTTCGGAAAACAAGTGTGCAAGGGTACTTTGTTGTTGATGTGCCGGATTATGAGCCAGGAGCAGTGTATTCGGAGAATCAGATAAGGAAGGCGAGGGATAGTTTTAAGCCGATTGAGATGCTGTCTTTTGTAAAGCAGTTGGCTTTGTCACCACACGGTGATGATCAGAAGAGCCTCAGCTTTAATAAGAGCAAGGCTACTGCCTTTTCTTTTCGCAAGGCTTTTTTTGAAGAGTATGATGAAACGTACGCTCAGGCATTTGGTGCACATCCAGGACGCCCTTCTCGTAGTCTAGTTCCAGCTCCAACTCGAGGTATATTAATAATTCTCCTCACCGTTGGTAATAATGTTATAAATTTTGGACCTTCATGCTGTAACTTGTGTCTGTGCTAGTCCAAGAAATGCCCGAGTAGGGTGCGATTACATTGCAGCAAAAAATTTCAATAAATAGGTTTAGTAATTTGGATTGTAGATGTTGAACTCAAAATTATCAGTTACCTTAATCTCCATTCATATTTGTAGCTATAGGCTTGTAATGCGTATATCAGTTTATGGTGGTTTGTTAAGATATGTTCTTCACAGGAAGTGCTGTTGTAGTGGTATTTAAGTGAAGCATGGGGTCTAAACCCAAATTATTTGTTTTGTTAATTGGTATTTGTGAGATGATTTGTCTTAAACCTTAAATTTGGTTTGACCCATAACATTGTGCAAATACGGAAAAAATGTTTACAAAATCCCTCAACGTTTTGCCTGAATTTACATTACCATTTGCGCTAGTGTATCATTGAGTAGTAAAATTTACAAGTTCATTGAACCTTCTGCCCCTTTTTTTTCGTTTTAGTGTCTACAAAAGCAAAATTAGATGTTTCCCATTTGTATGCAAGTTGAATTCACTGAACATGCTTTTCTAATTGGATTGTTTCCTTAACCAGCTGCTTTGAGTGGTCCTTTGGTGATTGCTGAAGTTCTGGGAGGGCAGAAGAGTGCCACAAAACCGATGAAAGTCAAGGAGCATTCAAAGAGAGACAAATACCTATTTAAGCGGAGAGATGAACCTGGGAACTCGAAAACCCATCAAACTAGCCAGGGCCAAGCTAGTTCCTCAGCCCCATCTGCCGTCTTGGAGGGATCAATAGCAGTAGGAGATGAGAATTATATGTTACAAAAGAGGGCTCCAGATGCATCTGGAAAAGAAGCTGCAATCATTGATCAGGCAACAAATAGCTCTCTCATCCCCCAAGATGTTACTGTTGATGCAAAGCCATCTCTTGCAAAGGGAAGGGGGGCTCTGCAGGAAGTGAAAGAGGGAGATGGAGATGTAGGTCCTACAGCCACAGGATATGTAGATTTATTGGGGGATGGGACCAAGCAATGTACAATAGATGGTACATCACAACCTTTAAAGCAGGAAGGTGAGGGTGTATTAGAGTTTAAATATGAAGAGAGTGAAAAATTGTCTGGATCATATGAAAAATTTCAACAACCTTCGAGTTCTTTGAAAAAAATGGAAGTAGGCTATGAACGTGGTGTTGGAGATCCTTTGCCAATTGAGGCAAAGAGTTTAGGGGGGAAGAAAGCTGCTGGTGGAGTGAAAAAACTGAAGGTTCTTAAACGGACTGCGGAGGACTTGAACATTGATGACTCTATGATGGGGGATAAAAAGAAAAAGAAAAGGAAGAAACAGTTAGATGCGCAAGCTAGCGTCAGAAATCAACAGAAGCCTTTGACTTCTGGAAAGGTACTGCCCTCAGGGAGTAAAGCAGCAGGAAATGCCAACCATGTAGGTTTGGCTCCAAGAGAGGATACCCAGGTTGAACATAAGAAAGATGTCACTTCCAGTAATAACTTGTCTGAATCTGTTGGAAAATTACCGTTTCGTGGCTTGGAAAATGTGCAGCTTGATCTACCACAACTGGTAAGTGATTTGCAAGCCCTTGCCCTTGATCCTTTTCACGGTATTGAGACAAACAGCCCTGCAATTGTTCAGCAGTTCTTTCTGCACTTTCGGTCCCTTGTCTACCAGAAAAGTTTGGTTCTGTCACCACCCTCAGAGACTGAACCTGTTGAAGTTCGCTCCTCTAAATCTTCATCTGGTGTGAAAGCCTCTGATATATCTCCTACCGAGCAAGTTAGAGATTTATCGTCCTCAAAGGCAGCAAAACCCATGTTCAGATCCGACGATCCTACCATAGCTGGGCGGAAACGTGCTCCATCTGACCGTCAAGGAGATATTGCAGCTAAGAGGTACAAGAAAATAACTGATATAAGAACATTGGCTGCAGAAAAGAAGGCTATTCAGAGACCTCCTATAGACTCCAAGCGTATAGAGGCAAAAGAATCAGCAACACCGGTTCTGCGGAAGTCACTCAAGCCAGGTTTTGCAAAGAAAACGGACCCTGCATCAAAGGCAGTTGAGCCTACAATGCTGGTGCTGAAGTTCCCTCCCAAAATCTCTCTCCCATCACCTGCAGAACTGAAGGCAAAGTTTGCCCGATTTGGGCCTATGGATCAGTCCGGTCTCCGTGTCTTTTGGAAGTCCTCGACATGCCGGGTTGTCTTTCTGTACAAATCTGATGCACAAGCTGCATTTAAGTTTGCTACTGCAAACAGCTCCCTTTTCGGCAACTTTAGTGTGAGGTGTCAAATTCGAGAAGTGGGCGGTCCTGAGGTTCCAGAGTTAGGCAAGGGTGACAATCCCAGGGAGACCCCGCGGGCTAAGGATCCATCAGTCGGGCAATCACCAGCATTGGCATCGGCACTCAGACAGCAGCAGCAGCAGGCTCAACAGAGTGCAGTGCAGCTGAAGTCGATTCTGAAGAAGTATTCAGGTGAGGAGTCGGCAGGAGGGCAGGTAACCGGTGGGAATGGAAATAGTAAGGGGACTGCACGTGTAAAATTCATGTTGGGTGGGGAAGAAACTAGTAGGACTACTACTTCTGATCAATTCATGATGCCTGGTAATAGAAATAACAACTTCAACAAGAACAACAGTGCTAGTTTTGTGGACGTCGACGGTGCACCGTCTTCTACTACTTCCACTGCTATGGATTTTAATACAACTAGGAACTTTCAAAGGGTCAATCCTCCAACTTTTTCATCACCATTGCCTCCTCGCCTCCCTAATCCTCCCGGCCCACCTCCACAATATGCCAAACCCCCACCCCATAGCAATTTTCCGCAGCATTCCGAAATGGCACCACCCAGAAATACTAGTCACAATCTTAACGCACCACCCACAAGCGCGGTCGATATTTCGCAGCAGATGCTAAGCTTGTTGACTAGGTGCAGCGACGTTGTATCCAACGTGAAGAGCTTGCTCGGCTATGTGCCTTACCATCCTCTTTGATGAAGCCGCCTCGAAAATGTATTACGCCATAAGGCTGCGTCGTCAACAAGATTCGAACGCAGCACTTCAGGGCTCGAAATCTTTGCTTGCTTCCGAGTTTTAAAGGACATGTGGACGTGGGGCGAAAGTTGTTAAGAGGGAGAGATGCCAGACCAAAGAGACTTGTAGACTCGGCGTAAACTTGACATGTACTAGTTTTTACAAGTTGGATACTCTATTGTACTGATGATATTGATAGTGCCGTCTTGTTTGCATTTTTTAATTTTGTATGTATTTTTGTTAGGGTGGGTTTGACTTTTGGCCCGTTGGCCGGAATACGGCACAACGGGAGAGTCCGAATGTCATATAAGGCATTCGGAGACCTTTCCTTTTGGACATACCTCATCGTCAACGTTTATAATGGGGCGGAGAAAAGAAGGAAATTGAAGAGGACATAGTGGATGGGATGCTATTTATATTGGAAGACTCTTAGATGTTACCCATTGATGGAAACAATGATTGGTAAGGTGGATTTTATGTGCTATTACATTTTCGTACAAGCGATGTAGGAGGATGGAGATTCAAATTTGAGACATCGAGGGTGCGAAAGTGTATATTTGTAATCGATTGAGTTACAAGCTGCTTGTATCTTATATTGATTAAATAAATTAAATAAAAGTTAAAAGACAAATAGAAACAAGATTGCTAAAAAAGAAAACGAAAGTATCAAGTTGATTTACTTTTTATGCTTGGAAATTGAATGGTCCAAGTTACGTTGTTGGTTGCGCGGCTTTTACGTAACTTGTCCTTGTCAATTGACTTCACTCCACTCCACCACAAACATTATTTTCTCCAATATTCACATGAATTCTTTCACTCAATTTTGTTTGTTGATGTGTTTGATCAATTTGTTGGGAGACCTTTTTTTGTGAACAATGCTCTATTTGCGTAATTTGTTGACATACTTTGGGTCAGTTAGTTAGGAAATTTGGGTCAGTTAGTCAGGAAATTAATGTTTTCTTTCTTGCATGACGTTCAAGTGATAAGAAATATTTATTTTTTATGTTTACATTTTTCTAGTTGATCAGAACATTGCGTTGATAGCTCAATCTATACATTATAATCATTAGCCAAATGGCACGTCAAAGAACAAAAAATATGAAACAAATAAAATTAAATTACGCGTAAATATTTATTCATGAAAAAATCAATTTAAAAAAAGTACGCGTAAACAAATATTCTAGGAAATACTCGGTGAAGCATCACAGAAGCTGCCTTTTCTTTTGTCTTCATCTTCACATCACCTCCCCTACTCTATAAATTCAAGATCTTTATCAACCAATTCACAATTCAACAATTTCCCAAATCTTCCAAATTCCAGTCGAACAATCCTCTTCTTCCAACTTCCAATTCCAACAACCCTCAAGAATCATCGCCATGGATTGCAGGCCTCTGGAGGTAATCATCGACTCGGCCAACGACCTCAAGGATGTCAACCTCTTCTCCAAGATGGACGTCTACGCCGCCGTTTCGGTCGCCGGCGACCCCTGCAACAAGAAGCAGAAGACCCCAAGGGGATGATCAGAAGAAGCAGATCAAGCACGTCAGCTACGGCCTCCGATCGTGGAGCGGAGACCCCAAGGGGACCATCAGTTTCGGATACAAATTCGGTAACAAGTTTTCGGTTCCGGTTCCAGAGCCCCAGAAGAATGTCCACGAGCCCTCGCTCGTGATGGGATCTTCATCAGCCTCTTAGATCTAGATCTAAAAATATAGATGGTTCGAGAAAGGCCAGTTATCTAATTACATGTTTTTATTTTATTTATACTTATTTTATAATTTTTTTAAATATTAAAAATCAATTAAAATTTTCTAATATTAAGCATTTTTCAACTCCAAAAAATCTAATTAATATCTTATAACCAAAAAAAAAGTTAATATACTAACATAAATTATCTACAAAATATTCTACCTTAATTCAAATAACAAATATACGAATGTATATTATACATATAAGCGAAATATAAAACCTAATTAAAAAGTAGGAGAAAATCATAATACACCTAGGAGTAAGACACATTAATTTGTGATATTTTGATTATAAAAAAGAATCTGTCACATAGATAAATAAAAATAAAGGAAAACTAATGAAAGTAAAAAAAAATTTCTCTTTTAACGAAAAACCCTTTTTAAAGGTATAGTGAATAGTGTTAGGTAAAGGTAAAAAAATGATTTTTCGTTAAAAGTGAACAGTACCGAAAGTGTTTCGTTAAAACTCCATAAAAATAATTAATCTGTGATATAGGTTGATTATAAAAATCTATAAATGAGGTTTAAAGCTAGAGGAAGAATAAGAAATAACAAAAAAAATAAATAAAGAGAAATAATCAAAGAGATAATTAGGAAGAAATTTGATTTTTATAATAAATCTTATTATTGAATAGATAATTATTGATAATAAAATAATTACATTTAAAGAATTGGATTTATTTTAATAAATTAGACTATTTGGCTAAAAAAATTGAACTTATATCAAGTTTCCTAAAAAAGGAAAACGAAAGTATCAATTTGGATTTACTTTTTATGCTTGGAAATTGA
Source organism: Heteromeles arbutifolia (assembly GCA_024362995.1). Lineage (NCBI taxonomy): Eukaryota > Viridiplantae > Streptophyta > Magnoliopsida > Rosales > Rosaceae > Heteromeles > Heteromeles arbutifolia. The sequence goes on along the minus strand of JANCRC010000017.1, from coordinate 11,091,167 downwards.
ATGGTCCAAGTTGCAAAGTTTTTTTTTTTTTTAATTCTTTTTCAAAAAAAGGGACAATTAATGGTAAATCACGATTACCTATCGCTTTCGGGGTCAAAGAGGATATGAGAAATTTCACCTGTTTGTGGTTACAATTAAACAAACTTATCAGCTCAAAGCATCGAATCCGAAACTTCTCATTTTTTTTTCGTTTATTAGATAATCGATGTCTGCGCCCCTACCATTGAATCACAGTCAAGTTGCAAAGTTGGAGATGTAGAGAATAATGAGAAATGGACTAACATGACATCGGTGTGAACGGTGGAGGTGGAACCTTATCCTAAATACCAAGTTAAAGGCTTACATTCAACGGCCATATTTCAATATCCTTCGGGTGACATCATCAACGCAATTTATTCCTTCTTTCGGAGGAGGAGGATTCTCTTCTCCTTTTTTCTTATACACTTCTATTATTTCTCTATTTGTGTGGTCATGGTTAAGCCACATATTTTTGTTCTATTATTTCTATAAAAAATTAATATAAAATATTGACGTGGTTTAACCGTGAGAATGAGAGAATCCTCCTCCTCTTTCGTAAGCATCGACCAAAGCCACTCACTCTGGCACTCAATCATTCCCACGTCTCATTTTGTGAGGATCCTCACCGGATTCTCTTTGTGAGGATTTCGGGAATCCTCCAATCACATTCGTTCATCATAAATCGTGCAGACAGTTTTTGTCAGGTATTGTTTATATTTAATTTTAAATTAAAAAATTTACAAGAATTTCTGACTGCACGATGTATGATAAACGAATGTGATTGGAGAATATTCAGGATCCTCACAAAGAAAATCCGACAAGAATCCTCCTGGATTTTTTACGTGCTTTTCTTTGACCTTAAGATTTCGATGCCTTACATGAAGTGAGTTTTTTGTTATGTGATGTTTTAATTTAATAATATTATATTTTGTAGAAAAAACACATGATATGCCATTATTGAAACGAGTTGTTAATGAATTTATTTTATACAAGATGACCTTTTATTTAGTCTATAAAGGACACGTGTGAACCAGAACAACACATGATGGTGAACTTATTCAACGTGAGTTGCTTTCCTCTGTATATATTGATGTGACCATGCTCTTGTTTTAATCTTGACCATCCAGTAAATTCAATGGATCGGATATACATGCCAAGCTCTAGATCAAACTAATGTTGTTGTTGTTGTTTTTATTTTTTTATTTTTATTTTTTATTTTTACAAACGATATTATATGCATTAAGGAGAGGGAATGAGCTTAACCTCACAATGAGCTAGTAGTAATGTGGTTTAAATTCGCATTTGGCGAGAATCGAACCTAAGACCTCTTACTTAGAAATGAAAATGAATACCACTAGACCGTGCTACTAAGTAGCAGATCAAACTGTTGTTTGAAGCTCCAACTTAAACTGTTATTCTGGAAGCCGTGGTTATAAATTTGGGTTTAGTGCCTAATAGAAGCCTTGTTCGAAATTAGAGAGTTGGTAAATTAGTAACCACTCTGATTAGTTTGGTCCATGGAATGTTTAATTTAGTTAAACATAACCAACATAACCAAAAAAATCAGAGGCCTAGATAGTTCAGTTTAAGGAAAAATTAAACAGATAATTAACTGATAAAATAAACAAAACACATTTACAAGGACAGAAAACCAGAAAATTAATTAATCAGAGCAAAGCTTAATTATTCCTTTGTTTACAAAGCATTAGAAAAAGGATCCAAAGTGGAAGAGAAAAGAGAGAGATTAATAAAGATGGGAATTTGCTGGGGTTTTCTGGGTGATCATCCAACACCACTAGGCTCTTCTGGATACAGGTATCTCTATCTCTTAATTTTCTATTTTTCATTTTCCTGGTTTATTATTCATACAAGCAATTCGAGGGAAGAATTTTGGGTGCAAAGATAAACGTTATTAACTATTTGAGCGACAAACCCTGCATTTTTCTTATTCTTTAGTCTTAACTCTTAACAAATTGTGAGTTCACATGAAAAAGTAGAAAAAAAATATGAAAAATGCTTGGCTCCTTGCATGTTCTTTCAAGGAGATGCCAAATAATAGGTGTAGATGCACTATGCATATTTGACATAAGAAATTCTTTCAACTAAATTGTTATTTGCTGGCTGGATTTGAAACTAATGGGGAGTCAAATTTGACATCAATGTCAAATTTAATTTTTATTAGTTTAGTGCTAGGTCTCTTGCCACTTAATACTACAGTATAATGGTATTCCTCTTCACTTGTAAGTGAGAGGTCTTAGGTTTGATTTTCACCAATGACGAATTTGAACCATATTATTTCTAGCCCATTGTGAGGCTAAGCCTACCATCTTCCTCTTAGTGTAAATAATATCGTTTGTTCATAAAATAAAATAAAAAAAATGGTAGGTCCCTTATTCCATAACATTTAAGCCAATAAAAAAAATTTGTTTTTAACAATTTTTCTAATAAATACAACCATTTAAAGCTCTATACTAATAACAAAATAATATTTGATATTTTGATTGGAGAAACATAAAATTTGATATAAAACTTCTGATTGACATATCAACTATCATTTGTAATTTGACTGTTATGATTTGATATTTTTTGTAAAGATGTCAAATCCATGGTCTATATATAAACGATTGATATATATAGTTAGTTAAAGAGGAATAACTCTTTAAATGTAATTTATATGTATAGACCCAAAACAATATCTAAAACCATTAGCATATGAGCATAATCTAAAGTTTAGGAATTTATAAATGTGAACGTGTGATTACGTCAGATGGAATTCATTCACTTTTGTTCCTTCCCCCCTTAAGAATTTAAGATTAAAGGCATTGCGCCATGCAAAACGGCTGTTGTTTGCGCGGCTTTTACGTGTTTCCAGCCTGTCAATGTGGGACCACCGCTGCCCCACTCGCCATATTTAATATCTTAATCACTAGTCAACAAACAAACTGACTAAACTCTCATTAGTCAATTCATTAGAGAAAAGACAAAACGTAATTAGTCCTCCTCAATTGACTTCACTCCACCATAAACATTATCTTCTCCAATATTCACATGAATTCTTTCACTCAATTTTAATTGTTGATGTGTTTGATCAATTTGATGAGAGAACCTTTTTTGTGAACAATGCTCTATTTGCATAATTTGTTGACATACGTCGGCTCAGTTAGTCAGTAAGTTAATGTTTTCTTCCTCGCGTGATGTTCAAGTGATAAGAAATATTTATTTTTTATGTTTACACTTTTCTAGTTGGTCAGAACAGTGCGTTGGCATTGAATTCGAGCTCAATCTCTACATTATGATCACATTAATCCCTTATTTAGCCAAATGGCACGTCAAAGAACAAAAAAATATGAAACAAATAAAATAAAATAAAGTTACGCGTAGATATTTATTCATGAAAAAATAAATTAAAAAAAAAAAAAACGCGTAAACAAATATTCTAGGAAATACTCGAAATTAGAAAAAAAAATTAAATTAAAAATGTAAGTCAGTGAAGCTTCACAGAAGCTGCCTTTTCTTTTGTCTTCATCCTCACCTCCCCTGATCTATAAATTCAAGATCTTTATCAACCAATTAACAATTCAACAATTTCCCAAATCCTCCAAATTCCAGTCGAACAATCTTCTTCTTCCAACTTCCAATTTCAACAACTCTCAAGAATCATCGCCATGGATTGCAGGCCTCTGGAGGTAGTCATCGACTCGGCCAACGACCTCAAGGACGTCAACCTCTTCTCCAAGATGGACGTCTACGCCGCCGTTTCGGTCGCCGGCGACCCCCGCAACAAGAAGCAGAAGACCAAAACCCCCGTCGTCAAGGACGGTGGCACCAACCCCAAGTGGACCAGCTACCCCATCAGGTTCACCGTCGACGAAGCCGCCCTCCTCAACAACCGCCTCACCCTCAACGTCAAGCTCGTCTCCGACCGCACTTTGGGAGACACCAAGATCGGCAAGGTCAAGATCCCGCTCAAGGAGCTACTCGACACCATTGGCGGCGGCGATGATCAGAAGAAGCAGATCAAGCACGTCAGCTACGGCCTCCGATCGTCGAACGGAAAGCCCAAGGGGACCATCAATTTCGGGTACAAATTCGGTGACAAGTTTTCGGTTCCGGTTCCAGAGACCCAGAAGAAAGTCCACGAGCCCGTGATGGCATACCCGACCGGACAGCCCGGGTCAAGCTCCGGGTACCCGCCGGCGGGTGCTTACCCACCTGCCCAAGCTTACCCATACCCGCCACCCGGTGGGTACCCACCACCGCCTCATCAGCACCCGGGTTACGGGTACGCGCCACCGCCACAAGCCGGGTACGGATACCCGCCTCAGCCGGGGTACGGGTACCCGCCGCAGCAAGTTGTGCAGCCGCAGAAGCCTAAGAGGGGCGGAGGAGGGAACATGGCGCTGGGTGTGGGAGCTGGGTTGCTGGGTGGATTGTTGATCGGGGATATGATTGGGGATGTGGGTGAGATGGCCGCTTATGATGCTGGGGTCGGTGATGATTTTGGTGGTGGCTTTGATTTCTAGGGATTTTTTTTTTTTGGGGTGTTTTAATTTGTTGTTTGAGTTTTGGTTTTGGGATGAACGAACATATAAAAATGTTAATGGAGGTTTTAGGGTTTAATGTTCAATAATCATCAGTGGATTTTGTGCCTTTTTTCCCCTATTCATTTTTCCACCATTTCTTTAGTTCTTCTGCTGAATGATTTTCACATATAAGTTGCCTCTGTATATTTTTAAGCCATTTTAGTATGGATGAATCCGACATTTGAAATTTAATCTAACGGTTAAAAACAGGAGTTTCTTTAAAAATTATAATAACTTTAGTCGTTGGATCAAATTTCAAAGATCTAAATTCATGGATTGGATGGATTTGGTAAAAGGGATCTGAAGATGATCCCTTTCCTTTGTTTTCAAGTGTTCCTCTATCTATATCGTAACATATGTCGTTGTTTTCATATTTCGGGCACGCGCGAGAGCAAAATTAGAAAAACGCTGTTGCTAAGCTAAAATGTTTTCCTCACCGGGTTTTATAAATTAATGATAATCAGGAACATAATTAACGGAAGGAGTGCGGAAATGCAAAATAGTGAAATTGGGGTAGGATTATGTCCCGTCCAGCAACATAAATAGTTAAGACAAACTAAATTACAACTCCCTCCTCCTACTTTTTCTATTTTCTTCTATCATATGTCTTTTTTTTCTTCTTCTTCTTGTGAGTGACTCTATGTGAACAGTGCTCGATAAAATACCTCAGTTGAAAAATCCTTGACAATCTTCAATATTACTCCACAGTATTCTACATCTACCATCGACAAGCCTCTAGAAATAATAGTAGTTGTCGACATATGTTAGCATAAACTTTCAGTATATGTTAACAGGAATTAGCAGGTGCTTACTAAGTGCTTGACAAAATGACCCAATGAAGTTTTTTTGATGATATTATGACCCTATTATTTGAAAATCCTGACAACGCTACTGCTCCCGTCCAAATCCCTTATCCTCCAGTCCCCTCCTCTCTCACTTTCCTCTATATCTCTTTCTCTATAAAAAAGTCAACACAAAATGTTAACGCGGTTTAATTGCAACTGTTCAAATATGAGGGGACTAGAGAGTAGGAGAATTTGAACTAGTCCGTAAAAATCACTTTCCAATTTGTCAATCATATAAATTATTCTCTCGAAGTGTTGGAAACGATTTTAGTAGACGCAGCACTGTCATTGGAAGTCAATTAGTTGCCGGCCACCTATGCCAATTGCAAACCATCCAAATTGCTTCCAGTCCAGTCCATCTGCCTACTCAAATTTCCACCAAACAAAAAGTCCCTAGTCACAGTCATAGCGTCCGGCTCACCCAAGAAAGACTCTGTCTCCGAGACAATATTATCAATTGTGTGAATAACGATCAAGCATCTAGTCGCGGGTGAGCGGCATTGATCATTTCAATTTGGAAATCGTACATGGCTATGGCTATGGCGGTCTGCGTTCGACGCAGTGCGCAGGCGAAGGCTGGTCGATTCAATGCAAGTAGTAGAGAGAGCATCCCTTGAAGTTGACGGTAGGCTCAGTGAACAATATGCATGCGGTAGCAATCTGACCAGAAAGATTTAAACATTATTCTCTGTTGACATTGTTCATAAGACTAATAGATAATCAAATGACTAATTTTTCAAAAATCAAGGGCAACCCTAGGCTAGCAGCTCTTTATATATAACACCCACAATGGGAGTGGGAGACGAAGAAAGAAGAGATCGCTGATTAGAAGCAGAATCTGGGGATCGAGAAGCAGACAGTGTTATGTACAAGTTTCTTTGGTTAGAAACTACTAATGCTTTTATCTCCTCATACTCCTAAAAGTTAACAGCAACCCTAAAGGACATCAAATCGGTTTCTATCAATTCCTTCATAATGCAACCAACCACAACTTAAACTAAGTTGACACGATGATAAACATACAAACCACAAGTTAAACTAAGTTGACACGATGATAAACAATACAGAAGATTAGTAACAACAGACAATCAGTCAGACTTTCTCTTAATCAATGGTTTAGACTTTAGTAGAGAGTAGAGTGTAATAGATCCAAGTATAATTAACAAGTTAATGATGAAATCGGCAATGATTATCATCATGCCTCGCAGTTATAAAATTGTCAATCCAACACAATGTTTTAACAATAAGGCACACAATACTATATACTACATAAAACCTTCATCTTGGTTCCAAAAGATATGAACATCAGCTTTCCTTTCCAAGACATTCGTAATCTCAAATGCATATTCTTCAACTCACATAGAAACTGCAAAGGTGTTCTGACCCTACTGGATCATATCATACCCTACGACTTAGGGTGGAGAAATCAAGCTCTCTCTCTCTCAAGGAGCGCAGTCCAACATAAGGTCTTAACTTGTTTCATCATCTAAAAACTTTACAAATACTTAACACAGCCTCTCAAAGAACCAAAGAGAATTCAAGTTAGGCAACGACATTTTGATAAGAGAAAAGGCAACAACTTTCTATCAGTCAATGAGTAACATACTCTGTCATGGCGGTCTAACGTCTAGCGCTTAATGTTAAGCATCTCCTTCGCCTCGGACTGCTCCTCCATCAATTCATCACTGGTATACTTACTCAGCAGCTCCCTCTTCTTCTTCTCCAGCACCATCTTCTCAATCTCCTTGTCATCCGGCAGCGGCACATGCACCACGAACTCCCTCTCCTGCTCACTCCTCTCTTTCAATTCCCTCTCCTTCTGCCTCTCCTCCTCCACCACCTCCTCTTCCTCCTCAAACAATACCTCCTTCACCTTTGCCGCTGACACCACCTCCCCGCTCTTCACCGCCCTCCTCGCTTCACGCCTTATCTCCTCCATCCTCTTCCACTCCGCCACCGCCTCCGCCCTCATCTTCTCCTCCGCCTCCACCTCAAGCTTCTCCAAAATCCCATCCTCATCGTCCCTATACCCATAATAACTAGCATCAATCCTCTTGTATATATCATACCTCGTCCTCCGCTTTCTCAGCTCTGGCGGCTTCTCGAAAAGCTCTCTGACTCCCGGCAGCTTCTTCGCCGCTCCAAAGTACCGATACCCAGGGCCGCGGCCGCTAGGGTTCGGAACATCGACAATATTACCGTCGAGGTCGGTCATCTTAGGGGCGTTTTTGGCATAATTTGGGCCTCCGAGCTCCACAATCCGCCGCTCCCAATGTACCTTCTCTCGAATCAGCTTGTTGATCTCGTCGTTGAGGTCGCGGGTCCGGTGCTCCCCGAGGGCTTCGTTCTGGATCTCGGCGACTTTCCGGCCGATCTCCCCCATGATTTGTTGCCGCCATCTGGAGGCCTCGGCGAGGTCGCGGCACTCGGAGGCGAGGTACGGGCGCCGCTCTTTCGGCTTCTTCTTCTCTTCGGCCTTGAGGGCAATGAACCGATTGAGCATCGACTGCGCTTTCTCTTCGTTACGAGCCATTGCGATTGATTTACAGTAGAAATTGATTCAGGCGGAGAAGCGTCGATAAAATTTGATTAAACCCTAAAAAAACCCTAATTGGAGATGCAGAGCGTGAGATTTTGGAGAATTGGGGATTTTTTTGTTCAACCGCAACAGTGAAATAAATATAATATTTTTAAATGAAAAAATCTCAAATTTATAAAATAAATATTTATATTAAAAGGTCGAAAAACCCAAATTCCCAACACTCCACCGCCCTCCGTATTTGATTAGGCCGTGACCGCCGTCTCCTCCCCCGCCTTTTCAATTCGTCGTTCCAGACGGGACTCCTGATTTACTCACCACTCCCCACATGGCGCAGCCGCAGTCAGAGCAGCCTCCCAATTCGGCCTCCGATTCCGAACCCGACGACTCCCGCTCTCTCTCCACCCACACGATCCCGAACCAAAACCCCAAGCTCCTCCACCTGTCCTTCAACCAGGACCACAGCTGCTTCTCCGTCGCCACGGACTCCGGCTTCCGCGTCTACAACTGCGACCCCGTCCGCGAGCTCTTCCGCCGTGATTCCGATCAGCGGGGCGTCGGAATGGTCCAAATGCTCTTCCGCTACCAAATCCTCGCCCTGGTCGGAGGCGGACCCGACCCTCTCTACCCGCCCAACAAAGTCATGATGTGGGACGACAACGAGTCCCGGTGCATCGGCGAGCTCTCTTTCCGGTCGGAGGTCAGAGGCGTCAGGCTCCGCCGCGACCGAATCGTCGTCGTTTTGGAGCACAAAATCTTCCTCTACAATATCGCCGACTTAACGCTCGAGCATCAGATCGTGACCATCTCCAACCCTAAAGGACTGTGTGAGGTCTCGCAGGGTTCGGGTCACCCCTTGCTGGTGTGCCCGGGGCTCCAAAAGGGTCAAGTTCGGGTCGACCATTACAGGTCAAAGCGGACCAAGTTTATCGTCGCCCACGATTCGAGGCTCGCTTGCTTGGGGCTCACGCAGGACGGCCGGCTCCTCGCTACGGCCAGCAGTAAAGGGACCTTGGTTCGGATTTTCAATGCTTTGGACTGTTCATTACTACAAGAGGTATTTAAATTTCAAATCTTTTACTCTGAATTTTCAAATTAATGTGTTTTTGGTGTTAGTCAAATCCGAATCGAATTATCAGTGTCTGTTCTTCTGGGTTTGATTTCATGTGAATATGAGTGTGCTTTTGTCGAAGTTGACATTCATGTTTGATTAAGGTTTACGATTGATTAAGGTTTTAGGTTTCAATTGACTGGTTTGCGAACTTAGACATCGTTATCCAAGTTTGAAGGAAACCCGAAACCAAGCATGAGTTTGTCATAAACGTAAGGTGTCTGGCACTGCGAGCTGCGGAGATGTGTGCTATATTTGTCGTCTGTTGGAATGTTTCGCCTTAGGAGTCGTGTTCTTTGCTACTCTGCGGAAAAAATATATGAACGCTTCTTATCACCGGGAACTATTTAATATTTATATCTGAGAACTTACCTTGGTATCTTGTGCAGGTAAGGCGAGGAGCAGAGAGAGCGGAGATTTACAGTCTTGCTTTCTCTTCTGGTGCACAATGGCTAGCCGTGTCAAGTGACAAGGGCACCGTCCATGTTTTCAGTGTTAAGGTTGATTCGGGATTCTTGGGGTGTGAGAGATCACACACACGCAGTGCATCAGAATCCAGTCTTCCTAGTCCATCGGGCATTTCATCCCTCTCTTTCATGAAAGGTAACATACTTTGCATAGCTTATACTTGAGGGCTCTTCGGCGACAAAAGTGAAAATTTGATTTTTTTTTTTTTTTTTTGCATATCTTGTACTTCAACTAGTAGTTTCTTGTTCTAATCATTGCGAATTACTCAAACTTATCGGTTGGGGGGTTGAATATGGTGAAAATATTGCATCATGTAGCCTATTCTTGCTTCACGGCAACAGCTAGTTTGCCTTTTAACTTATGCTTAACTTGCAGACCCTGTTACTCGCAATATCCTATGCCTGCTGTGTTTTGGATTAACGTCAATTTTGAAATGAATGACAGTTGTGGATTCTGATATTGGTCTTTCGGTTTCATTCTAGGTTTATCGTTCTCAGGCGTGCTGCCAAAGTATTTCAGCTCAGAATGGTCGGTGGCTAAATATCACTTGCAGGAAAGTTTGCGGTACATTGTTGCCTTTGGCCACCAGAAGAACACAGTAGTGATTCTCGGCATGGATGGAAGGTAAGGGAATTCGTTATTGTTCGCTGTTTTTTGTTTATATGTCTATTGATTCCGTGGAACTAGCTTCAACTAGGACGTTCTTGATTTTAATTCGGAATCAACTTCATTCTTTTCTTTGCCGCGTGTGAATATTACTCGTCTAATCCAATTATCGAATTGCCATTGCAGCTTCTACCGATGCCAGTTTGACCCCGAAAATGGAGGAGAGATGACTCAGATTGAATACTATAATTTTCTAAAGCCAGAAGAAACTTCCTGAACTAGTGCAAATATACAGTTTAAATTATTTAGGGTTGAGATTAGTACGTTATAAATATCTGAGGAGATGAGGAATGTGCTAGAGATTGTTCAACATCGGGGTTACATGTATATAACGGTTGGTTAGTTTTACTGGTAAACTTTTATCTCCAAAGTTTTGGTTCGCAACGCTCGGAAGACTTGGCGCAAAAACGAGCGCAGTGACGTTTTAAGATTCATACATCAAACCCACATGGTGAGTTAAGGCTTTGTTGTTGTTATACATAGAGGCAATATCAATTTACGAAATGATTCACATCAATATCAAGAGTGTTTTCTTTCGAGCTTAAAGAAATTTAAGAAATTTAAACTATAATGCCAGTTTGAACTCAGATCCAACGGTAATATTTCAGAAATTTAAACTATTTTTTCTTTTTTTCTTTTTTTTAATTTATAAAGCCAAATAATGTGGACCATTAATCTCAGATCCAACGGTTGAAATTAATGACAGTTTGAATTTTTTTTTTTTACCGTTGGAAATCCAACGGTTCATATAAAGTAACCGTTGAAATCCAACGGTTCACATAAAGTAACCGTTGAAATCCAACGGACAAGGATTTGCCATGTGTCCTCCAACTGTAACACTGCGCAAGCCTGCGCTGCGGGCCCCAGCGTCTGAAACTTGTCGAGGATGCGCCCCCATGTGCCTGACTAAAAAAATATTAAAATCGGGTTGGCGTCGCCCTAACGCCAGCGTTGCATCATACCCACCTCAGGCTCTCGGGGCAGCGATTCTCACCGGGCCTCTTGCTCAGGCCCGCTCGTGCGCCATAGCCCGAATACGTTGGAGGGTGTTGCCCGGGCTACTGCCCAATGTTTTGGGGCCCGTCACTAGGGCTACTCCACACTGTGGAGTTACTCTTAGAGGCAAACTACTGTTGCCTGCGCGGCTTTTATGTGTTTTCGACCTGTCAATGTGGGACCACCACTACCCTACTCGCCATATTTAATATCTTGATCACTAATCACCAAACAAACTGGCTAAACTCTCATTAATGAATTCATTAGAGAAAAGACAAAACGTAATTAGTCCTCGTCAATTGACTTCACTGAGTTCACTCCACTCCACCACAAACATTATTTTCTCCAATATTCACATGAATTCTTTCACTCAATTTTGTTTGTTGATGTGTTTGATCAATTTGTTGGGAGACCTTTTTTTGTGAACAATGCTGTATTTCCATAATTTGTTGGTATATGTTGGGTCAGTTAGTTAGGAAATTTGGGTCAGTTAGTCAGGAAATTAATATTTTCTTTCTTGCATGACCTTCAAGTGATAAGAAATATTTATTTTTTATGTTTACATTTTTCTAGTTGATCAGAACATTGCGTTAGTACTGAATTCGAGCTCAATCTATACATTATAATCTCATTAATCCCTTATTTAGCCAAATGGCACGTCAAAGAACAAAAAATATGAAACAAATAAAATAAAATAACGTTTAAATATTTATTCATGAAAAAATCAATTTAAAAAAAAAAAGAAAACTAATAAAAATGATTTGAAAACTTTGAGTTTTAACGATAATGACAAAATAAAAGATCAAATGAATAATACCAAGATTAACTTTTTAGTGTAAAAATATAATTTTTCATTAGAGTAAGGATTACCGAAAGTTTTTCGTTAAAGTGCTTTTCTTTAAAATTACTAAATGAAGCTTCCCAAAAGCTGCCTTTTTGTCTTCATCCTCCCTCCCCTACTCTTTAAAATTCAAGATCTTAGTCAACTAATTCACAATCCAACAATTTCCCAAATCTTCCAAATTCCAGTCGAACAATCTTCTTCTTCCAACTTCCAATTTCAACAACTCTCAAGATCCCGCTCAAGATCCCCCTCAAGCACGTCAGCTACGGCCTCCGATCGTCTAGCGGAAACCCCAAGGGGACCATCAATTTCGGTGACAAGTTTTCGGTTCCGGTTCCAGAGCCCCAGAAGAAAGTCCACGATCCCGTGATGGCAAACCGGACCAGACATCCCGGTGGTAGGTGCCCGCCACCGCCACAAGCCGTTGGGTACCGGCCACCCGGTCCGGTGCAGCGGCAGCAAGTTGTGCAGCGGCAGCAAGTTGTGCAGCGGCAGAAAGTTGTGCAGCGGCAGAAAGTTGTGCAGCGGCAGCAAGTTGTGCAGCGGCAGCAAGTTGTGCAGCGGCAGAAAGTTGTTCAGCCGCAGAAAGTTGTGCAGCCGCAGAAAGTTGTGCAGCGGCAGCAAGTTGTGCAGCGGCAGCAAGTTGTGCAGCGGCAGAAAGTTGTGCAGCCGCAGAAAGTTGTGCAGCGGCAGCAAGTTGTGCAGCCGCAACAAGTTGTGTAGCCGCAGCAAGTTGTGCAGCTGCAGCTAGTTGTGCAGCCGCAGCAGCCACGCGCCCAGCCACCGCCTCATCAGCAACCGTGTTGCGGGTACCCGCGGCAGCAAGTTGTGCAGCGGCAGAAGCCTAAGAGGGGCGGATGAGGGAACATGGCGCTGGGTTGCTGGGTGGATTCTTCATATGTGGATCCGCCGCAGCAAGTTGTGCAGAATCCCATGGCGCAGGGTGTGGATGTTTGAATCTGGGTGATGACTTTGTTGTTTTGAGTTTTTTCAATAATCATCAGTGGATTTTGTGCCTTTTTTTGTTCCCTATTCATTTTTCCACCAATTTTTTACTCGTGCTGCCGAATGATTTTCACATTTAAGTTGACTCTCTATATTTTTAAGCCATTTTAGTTTGTATGTACGTTATAAATATCTGAGGAGATGAGGAATGTGCTAGAGATTGTTCAACATCGGGGTTACATGTATATAACAGTTGGTTAGTTTTACTGGTAAACTTTTATCCGCAAAGTTTTGGTTAGCAACGCTCGGAAGATTTGGCGCAAAAACAAGTGCAATAATGTTTTAAGATTCATACATCGGACTCACGTGGTGAGTTCAGGCTTTGTTGTTATTGATGTTATTGTATATAGAGGCAATATCAATTTACGAAATGGTTCACATCAATATCAAGAGTGTTTTCTTTCGACCTTACACGAACGTGTGCTTACTAGCTGGCTAATGCATACGCTCTTCTTCCTTTAAGTCACAGGATTACAGGAACCAAACTAACAACAAACATGTTGAAAACAAAAGGTTTTCGCTTACATATCTGAATTGTACTCCTCTGGGATCACTGTTAAGGTCACAATATCGTCTCTCGCTCGTATCAGGACTACCTTGATGGGCACCCCGACTCGGTCCCCCATTATTTCAATGATCTGTCACAATTTCACCAGTCATATGAACCATCATATTGCATACTCATATGGAAAGAGATCCTCTCCGGATCTCTTCCACCAAAGCCCGCGGATCAAATGATCCGGACCTTTGAAATTTGATCTAATGGTTAAAAACAGAGGTCCCTTTTAAAAGTTATAATAATTTTAGCCGTTGAATCAAATTTCAAAAGCCCGGATCACTTGATCCGCGGGCTTTGGTGGAAGAGATCCCGGATCTCTTTCCTAATTATATAACCAAGTCATATGCTAAAGTTTGGAGTAAATACTATTGATCTCTGCTCGGATAAATTTCAACAAAAACCAGCCATATGCCTAATTTGGTGATTTCAAAATGTAATAATATTATGCTTAGGTTCTGAGTACCTCCTTGATGCTTGCAACAGCGTTTCCATCAAATTCAGTAACGACGTCACCAGGACGGAACCCAGCTCGTTCAGCAGGTGACCCAGGAGTTACCTATAATACAATGAACAATGGGAAAAATTATTAGATGATTGATCCAGCTATCCTCACAGAACAAAAAGAAAAAAAAAAGCGTCGTTTTCATATTTGTACATCACACACCCATTTAGAAAATACGGATACATAAAAAGGAACTCTTGGCAGATTGGGTACGAAAGTACGAAGTCATTTAAATGTCTTTGTGATTCAGAAACTGCCAAAGGATGGTATACATATATTCCCAACCCCTGTGGAAGGAAGCAACTATGTACATACCATAGGCACCAGAATGCCTTTCTTCACGTTTGGAAATGTAGGATCTCTTTCTTTAAGCTGGGTGATGATCACCTCATTGAGATCAACCATCTTTAGTCCAACCCAAGGCCGAACAACCCTCCTGCCAAACATGACTGGTTAGTTTCACAGATGCTGTCATAAAGGAAACCAATTTGTCATAGAGTTATACTTTAGAGTCCTAGACTAACGAGTTTCATGCTGAAACAAGCGTACCCGCTTTTCTTGAAGTGCTCCATGATTTTGGTGACTGAATCAATTGGGAAGGCAAAACTCAATCCATCAGCAGCATAGACTTTCATAATATTAACACCAATCACTTCTCCGTCAATATTGACCAAAGGCCCCCCAGAATTTCCCTGCACCAGGCAAGTGAGATACCAGAAAAAAAGGAGCCAAGTCTTAGACACATTCCATAGTCATTATTAAGGGACACACAAAATGAAGAGAGAGATACCGGGTTGATTGCGCAATCTGTCTGTAATTACTCTCTCCGCACTCCACCAAGCCCAAATCAGTGCTCTTTTGGTCAACACAACTAGATTTCACGGAGAAACAAAATGAGGAAACAGCAAGAACGAGGTTGCTTACCATTGTCAATTTAAGAGACAATGCTAGCTTTTCCTAACATCTATCATCTACATAACATGGAAGGGTTGAAATTGCTTCGTTGCTAGAAGTTTCATTTCATAACTGGTAAAAGAAAAGAACAACACCTTATTACTCAAAATTATTATTTTTACCTTACAATACCAGCTGTGACGGTATTCTGAAGTGAAAGTGGACAGCCAACTGCTATCACCCAATCCCCAGCTTGAAGTTTACGCGAACTGCCTAGCTTTGCTGTTGGCAGTGGGGTTTTAGAATTTATCTTTACTATAGCCACATCGGATTGTAAATCTGCATTGACCATGGTCCCCTCAAATGTTCTACCATCTTGCAAGGTGATATGAACCTGTACCAAGTTCCACCAAACATCAAACCTACTGCATTTCGTAACTCAGTCTTACAACTGTTACCCCTTCCAATAGGCAACAATGTGATATCTTAAATGATGAGAACTGGGATGTAGTTTCTAACCTTCCCTTTTGATGAAGCTCTCAGGCCATAAAAATCAACTACAGTATGAGCACATGTTAAAATTGTACCGTCCTCGTCAACAATAGTCCCAGAGCCTATACTCTTTCCCGGAGTGATCCCATATGCACCTACAAGACTCAGTTGACAAACTAGCATTATTGTCGATTTCTCGATAAAATACAACTACCTACCTCAAATAAAAATGCAAAACCAGAAAACCCAAAATCACAATTTCACCAGTCATATGAACCATCATATTGCATACTCATATGGAAAGAGATCCTCTCCGGATCTCTTCCACCAAAGCCCGCGGATTAAGTGATCTGGACCCTTGAAATTTGATCCAATAGCTAAAAACAGAGGTCCCTTTTAAAAGTTATAATAATTTTAGCCGTTGGATCAAATTTCAAGGGCCCGGATCACTTGATCTGCGGACTTTGGTAGAAGAGATCCCGGATCTCTTTCCTAATCATATAACCAAGTCATATGCTAAAGTTTGGAGTAAATACTATTGATGTCTGCTCGGATAAATTTCAACAAAAACAAGCCATATGCCTAATTTGGTGATTTCAAAATGTAATAATATTATGCTTAGGTTCTGAGTACCTTCTTATATCTGATGATGGAACTGAACTAGTTCCCACAGAAAACAGTGGACCCAATAGCCCCATTTGCCATGGAAGCTGCAAGGATTCGTGCAATGGCGCAGTGATTGACACTGATGCCGTATAATCTAAAACCAATTCATGAGCAATGATATGATTATTGTAGCTACAAACAAATGGACTAAAACCACATTTAATCAAATTAAAACCCCACTAATTTTTAGTTAAAATTTCTAAATGTTAAGGCCAAAAACATCTCAAATGAATTATGAATCTCGATCTCAATTAAAAGTTTGATCAATCAAAACCCAACATTTGACATTTCCTCAATTACCCACCAACCAAAAAAATATTTGACAACAAGAAAAAGTCAAAATTCAACTTGCAACACAAAAAAAACTAAGAACTTGGAGCTCACCGGAGTTTCTGCTGCCGTCGGATAACAAAAAAGCCGACCTTGCAGCCGCGGCAATGGCGGCAATCCGTTGGTTTTAATCCACAAAACCAAAAGCTTTTCCATTGAAATTTTCAGATATGCGCCTACTGCATTTTTGCACTACATAGTACATACAATACATCCGGTTACCATCGCCTTAGTAAAAAGACCAAAATACCACCGAGCCTTACAGATCCCTACTGAGATTGATTAGTTCTAAAAAACGACATGCGTTTTAAGCCTTCTTGGGGGACTTTGCTGTCTGGGGAGACTTGGGCGCCTTCTCGCCTTCTTGGGAGCCAGCGGTCTTCTTCGGAAGCAAGACTGGACTGATGTTCGCGATGTGGGACCATCGATTGCGCCACGCAAAACAGCTGTTACTTGCGTGGCTTTTACGTGTTTCTGACTTATCAATGTGGGATCATCGATTGCGCCACACAAAACAGCTGTTACTTGCGTGGCTTTTACGTGTTTCTGGCCTATCAATGTGGGACCACCGATTGCGCCACACAAAACAGCTGTTACTTGCGTGGCTTTTACGTGTTTTTGGCTTGTCAATGTGAGACCACCACTACACCACTCGTCATATTTAATATCTTGATCACTAATCACCAAACAAACTGGCTAAACTCTCATTAATCAATTCATTAGAGAAAAGACAAAACGTAATTAGTCATCGTCAATTGACTTGACTCCACTCCACCACAAACATTATTTTCTCCAATATTCACATGAATTCTTTCACTCAATTTTGTTTGTTGATGTGTTTGATCAATTTGTTGGGAGACCCTTTTTTTTGTGAACAATGCTCTATTTGCATAATTTGTTGATTGGGTCAGTTAGTTAGGAAATTTGGATCAGTTAGTCAGAAAATTAATGTTTTCTTTCTTGCATGACGTTAAGAAATATTTATTTTTTATGTTTACATTTTTCTAGTTCATCAAAACATTGCGATGGCACTGAATTCGAGCTCAACCTATACATTATAATCACATTAATCCCTTATTTAGCCCACTGGTACGTCAAAGATCAAAAAATATGAAACAAATAAAATAAAATTATGCGTAAATATTTATTCATGAAAAAATCAATTCAAAAAAAGTACGCGTAAACAAATATTCTAGGAAATACTCAGTAAAGCTTCAGAGAAGCTGCATTTTCTTTTGTCTTCATCCTCACATCACCTCCCCTACTCTATAAATTCCAGATCTTTTATCAACCAATTCACAATTCAACAATTTCATCAATTTCAGTTACAAATTCGGTGACAAGTTTTCGGTTCCGGTTCCAGAGCCCCAGAAGAAAGTCCACGAGCTCGTGATGGCATACCTGACCGGACGTCCCGGGTCAAGCTCCGGGTACCCGCCCGCGGGTGCTTACCCACCCACCCAAGCTTACCCATACCCGCCACCAGGTGGGTTTCCGCCGCGACCCGGTGGGCACCCGCCGCAGCAACCGGGTTACGGGTACTCGCCACCGCCTCCTCAGCAACCGGGTTACGGGTACGCGCCACCGCCACAAGCCGTTGGGTGGTACGCGCCACCGCCTCCGCCTCAACAGCAACCGGGTTACGGGTACGGACACCCGCCTCAGCCGGGGTACGGGTACCCGCCGCAGAATCCTGCGTGGGGCGGAGGAGGGAACATGGCGATGGGTGTGGGAGCTGGGTTGCTGGGTGGATTGTTGATCGGGGAGATGATTGGGGATGTGGGTGAGATGGCCGCTTATGATGCTGGCTACGATGCTGGAGTCGGTGATAAATTTGGTGGTGGCTTTGATTTCTAGTCATTTTTTTTTTTTTGGGTGTTTTAATTTGTTGTTTGAGTTTTTAGTTTTGGGACGAAGGAACGCATAAACATGATAGTGGAGGTTTTCGGGTTTAATGTTCAATAATCATCAGTTTACTCTCTATTCATTTTTCCACCACTTTTTTAGTTCTGCTGCTGAATGATTTTCACATTTAAGTTGACTCTTTATTTTTAAGCCATTTTAGTTTGTATCTACTCATATTCTGAGCACATTGAAAATCTCAACGTTTGAAATAAAAACATATAAGCGAAAGCAAAATTAGAAACACGCCGAAACTAAACGGTTTTCCTCACTGGGGTTGTAGTATTTATGATCTATAAATTCAAAAGAATCACGAACATAATTAACGGGAGGAGTACGGAAACAGGAAAAAGAGTGAAAATCAAGGTAAGATCCTCTCCCGTCCAAAATTCCTTCTCCTCCGGTCCCCTCCTCACTCACTTTCCTCTATTTCTCTCAATAAAGAAGTCGACACCAAATGTTAATGCAATTTAATTACTGACTACTCATATATAAATTATTTAGGGTTGAGATTAGTACGTTATAAATATCTGAGGAGATGAGGAATGTGCTAGGGATTGTTCGACATCGGGGTTACATGTATATAACAGTTGGTTAGTTTTACTCGTAAACTTTTATCTCCAAAGTTTTGGTTCGCAACGCTCGGAAGACTTGGCGCAAAAACGAGCGCAGTGACATTTTAAGATTCATACATCGGACCCACATGGTGAGTTAAAGCTTTGTTGTTGTTGTTGTACGAGGCCATATCAATTTGCAAAATGATTCACATCAATGTCAAGAGTGTTTTCTTTCGACCTTACACGAACGCGTGCTTACTGGCTGGGATATGCAGACGCCCTTCTTCCTTTTTAAGTCACAGGATTACAGGAACCAAACCAACAACAAACATGTTGAAAACAAAAGGTTTTCGCTTACATATCTGAATTGGACTCCTCTGGGATCACTGTTAAGGTCACAATATCGTCTCTCGCTCGCAGCACGACTACCTCGATGGGCACCCCGACTCGGTCCCCCATTATTTCAATGATCTGTCACAATTTCACCAGTCATATGGACCATCATATTGCATAATCATATGGATGGATCTCTTTCACCAAAGCCCGACGATCAAGTGATCCAGACATTTGAAATTTGATCCAAAAGCTAAAAACAGAGGCCCCTTTTAAAAGTTATAATAATTTTAGCCATTAAATCAAATTTCAAGGGTCCGGGTCCCTTGATCCGCAGGCTTTGGTGGAAGAGATCCCGGATCTCTTCCCTAATCATATAACCAAGTCATATGCTAAAGTTTGGAGTAAATACTATTGATCTCTACTCGGATAAATTTCAACAAAAACCAGCCATAGGCCTAATTTGGTGATTTCAAAATGTAATAATATTATGCTTAGGTTCTGAGTACCTCCTTGATGTTTGCAACAGCGTTTCCATCAAATTCAGTAACGACGTCACCAGGACGGAACCCAGCTCGTTCAGCAGGTGACCCAGGAGTTACCTATAATACAATGAACAATGGGAAAAATTATTAGATGATTGATCCAGCTATCCTCACAGAACAAAAAGAAAAAAAAAAGCGTCGTTTTCATATTTGTACATCACACACCCATTTAGAAAATACGGATACATAAAAAGGAACTCTTGGCAGATTGGGTACGAAAGTACGAAGTCATTTAAATGTCTTTGTGATTCAGAAACTGCCAAAGGATGGTATACATATATTCCCAACCCCTGTGGAAGGAAGCAACTATGTACATACCATAGGCACCAGAATGCCTTTCTTCACGTTTGGAAATGTAGGATCTCTTTCTTTAAGCTGGGTGATGATCACCTCATTGAGATCAACCATCTTTAGTCCAACCCAAGGCCGAACAACCCTCCTGCCAAACATGACTGGTTAGTTTCACAGATGCTGTCATAAAGGAAACCAATTTGTCATAGAGTTATACTTTAGAGTCCTAGACTAACGAGTTTCATGCTGAAACAAGCGTACCCGCTTTTCTTGAAGTGCTCCATGATTTTGGTGACTGAATCAATTGGGAAGGCAAAACTCAATCCATCAGCAGCATAGACTTTCATAATATTAACACCAATCACTTCTCCGTCAATATTGACCAAAGGCCCCCCAGAATTTCCCTGCACCAGGCAAGTGAGATACCAGAAAAAAAGGAGCCAAGTCTTAGACACATTCCATAGTCATTATTAAGGGACACACAAAATGGAGAGAGAGAGATACCGGGTTGATTGCGCAATCTGTCTGTAAATACTCTCTCCGCACTCCACCAAGACCCAAATCAGTGCTCTTTCGGTCAACACAACTAGATTTTACGGAGAAACAAAATGAGGAAACAGCATGAACGAGGATGCTTACCATTGTCAATTTAAGAGACAATGCTAGCTTTTCTTAACATCTATCATCTACATAACATGGAAGGGTTGAAATTGCTTCGTTGCTAGAAGTTTCATTTCATAACTGGTAAAAGAAAAGAACAACACCTTATTACTCAAAATTACTATTTTTACCTTACGATACCAGCTGTGACGGTATTCTGAAGTGAAAGTGGACAGCCAACAGCTATCACCCAATCCCCAGGTTGAAGTTTACGCGAACTGCCTAGCTTTGCTGTTGGCAGTGGGGTTTTAGAATTTATCTTTACTATAGCCACATCGGATTGTAAATCTGCATTGACCACGGTACCCTCAAATGTTCTACCATCTTGCAAGGTGATATGAACCTGTACCAAGTTCCACCAAACATCAAACCTACTGCATTTCCTAACTCAGTCTTACAACTCTTACCCCTTCCAATATGTAACAATGTGATATCTTAAATGACGAGAACTGGGATGTAGTTTCTAACCTTCCCTTTTGATGAAGCTCTCAGGCCATAAAAATCAACTACAGTATGAGCACATGTTAAAATTGTACCGTCCTCGTCAACAATAGTCCCAGAGCCTATACTCTTTCCCGGAGTGATCCCATATGCACCTACAAGACTCAGTTGACAAACTAGCATTATTGTCGATTTCTCGATAAAATACAACTACCTACCTCAAATAAAAATGCAAAACCAGAAAAACAGAAAACCCAAAATCCGTTCTCACCCTCTGGAGCAGAGATGTTGACAACAGCAGGACCGACCTTCGCAGCAGCCTTTGCGAAAGAATCTCTGCCCAAACATCCACAACATGGCTTAGGGGCCTCTTCAGATGGGGAAACACCAGAAATATCCTTCCTTATATCTGATGATGGAACTGAACTAGTTCCCACAGAAAACAGTGGACCTAATAGCCCCATTTGCAATGGAAGCCGCAATGGCGCAGTGATTGACACTGATGCCGTATAATCTAAAACCCAATTCATGAGCAATGATATGATTATTGTAGCTACAAACAAATGGACTAAAACCGCATTTGATCAAATTAAAACCCCACTAATTTTTAGTTAAAATTTACAAATGTTAAGGCCAAAAACATCTCAAATGAATTATGAATCTCGATCTCAATTAAAAGTTTGATCAATCAAAACCCAACATTTGACATTTCCTCAATTACCCACCAACCAAAAAATATTTGACAACAAGAAAGAGTCAAAATTCAATTTGGAACACAAAAAAAAACAAAGAACTTGGAGCTCACCAGAGTTTCTGCTGCCGTCGGATAACAAAAAAGCCGACCCTGCAGCGGCGGCAATCCGGTGCGGAGTTGAAAATTTTCTCTGCCGGAATCAGACAGGAAATTCATAAGTTTCTAGCTAAGTAACAAAATTTAAAAAAATTAATTTAAATTAAACTGCAAGAATACCAGAAAATGGTTCATGAGTAAAGAGAAAAAGAATGCTTCTTCAATGCGTCTGGAAATTTAGGAACGCAAAGCACACCAAAAACCCCCCACTTTTGCCGACGGTGCCTTAAACCTCAGAGACCAAAGTACTAGCAGTTTAATGGGCTCTTCGACCCACCGTGAAGTTTTAATGGGCTTTGGGCCATATCCCAATATGTAACTAAGCTTCAAGCCCAACAAGACACGTGATACCCATAAATTGCCATCAGAGCATTCGGCCTTCCAAGAAAAAGATCATTTCTAAATCTCTTCTACCAAATCCACTAATTTAGGCTCTTTGTTTAAAAATAGGAAGCCTTTTTAAAAATTATAATAATTTTAACCATTAAATCCATTTTTAAAAGCCTAGATTAATGAATTTGGTTGTAATAATCCATAGATGATCCCTTTCCGACCTTCCAGATGATAATGCAAGGGTTTTTTGGTAAATAGAAGATTGGTACACAATTAATTGAAAATAAATTAGGATTAACAACTCCTTTATCCTTAATCAATTTTTAAAGGGCACATGTGACATTTCACATTGTAAGACGGAATTTTAATCCACAAAACCAAAAGCTTTTCCATTGAAATTTTCAGATATACCCCTACTGCATTTTTGCACTACATACAACACATCCGGTTGCCATCGCCTTAGCAAAGAGACCAAAATACCACTGCGCCTTATAGATCCCGATTCCCTACTGAGATTGATTAGTTCTAAAAAACGACATGCGTTTTAAGCCTTCTTGGGCGACTTTGCTGCTTTGGGAGACTTGGGCGCCTTCTCGCCTTCTTGGGAGCCAGCGGTCTTCTTCGGAAGCAAGACTGGATTGATGTTGGGGAGCACGCCGCCGCTTGCGATGGTCACGCCGGCGAGGAGCTTCCCCAGCTCCTCGTCGTTTCTCACCGCCAAAAGCAAGTGCCTCGGGTTAATCCGAGTCTTCTTGTTGTCACGCGCCGCGTTTCCCGCCAATTCCAGCACCTGATTTCAATCCGCCACCACGAATAAATTAGCAAAAGTTAAAAATATATACAAGCGGAAAATGTTAAGACCTGAGAAATGTGGATCGGAAATCACCTCGGCGGCGAGGTATTCGAGGACCGCGGCGAGGTAAATGGGAGCGCCGGTACCGGTACGCTGGGCGTAGCGTCCCTTTTTGAGGAAACGAGCGATACGGCCGACGGGGAATTGGAGGCCGGCTTTAACTGACTTGGACACCGACTTCTTCCTCTCTCCGCCTCTTCTTCCGCCGGCGCCCTTGGTGGCTTTCGTGGCTTCCATTCTCTCGGGAGTTTTTGGGGAAACGAAAACGATTCGTTTAGGAGGGAAAACGAATTGTTGAGAACTGAGATGCGCTCCGATTTGAATTTTGGTGTGGTGTGTTTTGGTGCGTGGTGTTTTATAGTGGGGTTTGCCACGTTGGCGATCCAAGTGCTTTTGGGCTGGCCAATTGGATGGGTTTCAAATAAGGGAATGGTTCTGATTTTGTTATGACGATCAACGGCTGTGAGTTAATGACATGCTGGCAATCCAAGTCCTTTCGTGGCGACTCGTTAGAGCACTGGATAATGCTTGTGGTTAAAGCCCTATTTACTCATATTTTTTCCTTCCACACATTCTGTCAATATTTTGTCATCGACATTTTTTAATTATTTCAATTCGACAGTTGAAAATTGAGGACTGTGAGAAGTAAAAATTGGCGGGTGTGGATAGCACCAACCTTTCTTAAAAGGTCAAAAAGGAAATATTTTTGTCCACCATCCTATTTATTCAGGGACAGTGATGTTTAACATCCTATGTATCACCGTTAGATGAATTTAAATTTTAAGATCTATGTAGTGGATAGACACAAATATCAAAATCTAAACTCATCTAATGGTAATAAAAAGAGTAATACACATTACTATCACTTGAGGATAGTGAGGAAAAATGCACCTGTTCAAAAAGACATGCGTAAATCATTTCCAAATTTATAACACAGCAAAATGTTAAATTATATCAACCCACTTAATTATTTCTACAAATAAATTATCACAACGCCTCTTTTGGGATAAATTTTTTAGTGTGTTAGAAACACGGTACACCAAGTGACATAAAACAAATGGTTAGATATTTGAAAAAGAAAAAAAATTCAACTACTTGTGTTATGATATTTGGTGTACCGGACTGTATTCCCGACAGACTGAAAAATCTCTCATATCTGAGTATTCCTCACGAAATAAAAATATCATGGATTGGTCTTTAAGCAGACTTCCTTGAATCATTGGCATTTGGAAATGTAAACTGATCATTTACTACGTCATAATTAATGATTAATTCCAACATAATCCTATCATTAGCTCTTAATTAATTAACCTGCATGTGTTGTCACGGCTACAAGCTGATCATCACTTGGGAAAGAGCTAATGATCTTCATCTGCAACTTCCTCAAATTTGCAGCAAACTCCAAAGCTTCATTCATCGCAGCCCGAGCTTCGGCCAACGCCCCCTCGAGCTCCTTATTTATCAAGTAGAACGAGGATATCTGACGTAAAATTCGGTCGTGCCTCTCTTGAAACCTCGTCGCCCTTTTTTCCGCTTGCTTCAATGCTTCACTGATGATCCTCAGTTTTTCAGTCGTTACTTGTTGCGTACGCCAACTCTTGACGTTTGGCACGAAGAAGAAGAGCGAGCAGGAGAAGCCGATTAGGGCGAAAATTACGCGGCTGAAATCCATGGAGTTGGTGTTCATTTGTTGAAGACTTGAAGAGGAGATGTGAGAACAAAAATGGAAGAAAGAAGGGAACGTAGTTAAAGAATCTTTACTTTAAGGGATGGCATTTCAAGTAGAGGAACGTACGATATGGGTTTGCCATATAACTCGTTAAGGAATAATCTTTTCTTTTCCTTTTTGCCTGGTATTTTAAGGAACCTGCCCATCATCTCTAAAAAAAGATAATGCGTGACACTATCTTCGAAATTATGTAAGACCTCTTTATTCTTTGAGATAGGTTGAAAATCTCGACAAACCTTTTCTCAAAAAAATCCACTTCCATTAGAAGTGACGGAGCTTGTTTTATAAGATTGAGGTCATAGCTTTAGCAAAAAAAAACTTCTTTTGATCATTTCATCAAGCTTCTGGTGAGTACATGCCAAGTTATGCTGCATTCTGCCTATTTTTGTTGAGGCTTAACAAGTGAAACTTTTTATCGAACACAAGAAATATGAGAAAGAAAAAAAAAAGACAAAGGAAAGAAAGTAAAAAAAAATCTACGAAATAACTATACATGGGGTTGCAAAACAAAACCATCAGTTTATAATTAAGTATTTCTGACTTATCCTTTCAGTTTGCCGTAGTTGTATATAAGTGTCGTACACAAATATATAAATAAACATATATTGATGTTATAAAGTTATTGGCGTCATGAGCAACCAATGAACTCATGTTAGCTCTGCCACTATCTATTGGTTTTTACTTCATATGTACTATTGTTCTTGTCATCTTAATGATTACCATGCTGATTGTGAAAAGTAAAAAATGTCAAAAAACTGGTGCGCATCCAGGGAATCGAACCCTGGTCAGTACCGTGGGAGGGTACTATGATACCACTACACCAGATGCGCTTGTTGTTGACTGGGTTCTCCGATTACAATTTGTATGCTCCTATAAGCTAGACTGATTTCCTCTATAAAAACTGTGCTTAGATATATAAAGACAGTTCATGACACACGTATTAATTTTTTTGTCAATTCACGTAATGTCGATAATAAAGTTGGTTTGGTGACAAAAGAAGCGTCATCAATTTCACGTGAAATTAATGACAAAGAAGTTACCACATGCATAACAACTACAAAATTTAAATATTATTTACTTGTTTAACGTGAACAGACATAAAAAATGGGCAGTAGTTACATAAAATAAAGGTTAACTAAAACAGTTTTTTGACACACGTATTAATTTTATTGTCAGTTCACGTGACGCTGATAATAAAGTTGGTTCAATGACAAAAGAAGCGTCAACAGTTTAACGTGAAATGACATAAGAGGTCACACATGCAAAGCTTTTCATTTCCTTTTTTCTCATATTTAAATCCTTGATCACATCACAATGTCTTACATGTAAAATCCCAAACTTGTCAACTATTCAAAGACCTTGGCCGGACACTTTTTTTGGAGAGTTTGGCCTCAATTCTACCTCGAGCAGTTTTTAAACTTGGACTATTTCGTTGCCTTCGTGACTTTCGTCTTCCTCTTTTACCTCCGGAGCTAAATGGTTTTCTGTTGCCTCGAATGCCCTCTAACCGCTGACGCCGAATCTCAGGATCAGCCCAGCCCTTGCCCCACTCCGAAAAAGTTGAGAAAGATTTAGGTCTGCTTGCAGAGAGTAGCATATCCGCTTCAGGGAGAACGTAGAAAGTTTGCTCCGTTTTGGATTCGAGAAACTCCAACCCAAGTTCTGTTAGCTCGGGGAACTTTAGCTGAACGTGTGTCTGCGTAGAATGTTTAAGTCGAAAATGTGAGATCAGACTGAGCAAGAAACTGACACGATGCATGGTGAATCAAGCATGCAGATAAAGACTTAGTTGATCAGGATAAAGGAAGTTCATACCTTTTTATCACCCTCTTTGACGTAGCCTTTACCTTCCACGATTCGAACAAGGCCTTGCCACCAAAGAAGTTCGGTTGCCATAAATTCTTGAGACTGCACAAGGCGTCCATGGCCATCGTATGAAAATCACCAAACAATGTGTTAGAATTTGAGTTGCATCTTAAGTGCCACTGCAAGAATTTTACACAAGCGCAGAGCGAGAGAGAACCCACCTGCTCCCTTATTTTACTGACAATCATCCTGAGATTTAGCTTTCCCATATACCTCTCATGTCTAATATCAGTACCCATGTCATCATCATATAAACCGGTCCTGTATTTACTTGCATGATGAGCAGCAATAATCTGCATTAAGAGATCCGTCTCCTTTCTCAAATTTTGCAGTTCGGGGGGTCCATTTGCACACACATCACAGCTGCATTGAAGTAAATTGCTTAATATGCATAAAATATGAAAAACCGTCACGCACGAGTAAAGATAAAACACATTAAAAATAAACTGGCCAAAAGCAAACTCTGGTGAAGAAAATATTCAAAACAGAACCTCAAAAGAGGAGAAATGTTACATACAAGAGACACTTTTCATTACTGAAATCCTCCCCGAAGTACTCCACAAGTTGTTTAGCCCGACAGCATGAAGAATTCATTCCATACCTGCAAGTAAACAGAGAAGTATATAATGTTGAGAGTTGTCCCACACCGGTGAGGGACAAGGTTTGCTATGTGCTTATATGATCTTGGGTTACTCCCCATATTGCCAATTGGTTTTATGGTGGAACCTCAATTTCATCATGGTATCAGAGCAAGGTTGTCCACGTGTAAAGCCCAACGGCCACACGCGCTCCACGTCACCCAGTTGTTGTCCACGTGTAGGCTTAAAATCCGCCACACGTGCGGGGGCGTGTTGAGAGTTGTCCCACATCGGTGAGGGACAAGGTTTGCTATGTGCTTATATGATCTTGGGTTACTCCCCATATAGCCAATTGGTTTTATGGTGGAACCTCAATTTCATCATATAATACCTATGTATTTGCCTGCAAGCGTGTGAAACAAACAAGGTTGCAAGGAGATGTATTTAACATAAACCTGAAACAATCTGATAACATCTTATATGCTTGCTTTGTCTGCTCTTCACTTCTTCGACTCGGCAAAAGTGACGGAGCTCTTGTTAAGTTTGCAAATAAAACTGCTCAAGAGAAACAGACGAGGTTTAAGTCCAATCCAGCAATCTGGACTTCAGAACAAAAGTCACATTTAACAATGCAAATATAAGGAGAAAAAGCAGATATGTTTCAAGCAGAATATACATGAGCTTGGAATCCATAAAGTTAGCTTACTTGTCACAAAGAGAAATATAAGGTTAAAAATTTCAATTAACTTAACCTAGTTACAGCTCATATTCTGAAAATCAACTTACTGCAGTCGGCTAATTTTCCATCTCTACCTGCTCGACCAGCTTCTTGATAGTATGCTTCCAAACTCTATAATAGAGCAAAATGTTATAAGAAGCTCACACACAGCAGTGTATAATTAAGTAATAAACCAATAGCTGTAGTCGGCATATATACTGCGTAAACAAAGAAGCAAACTACTGAATCTATGTTTAGTTAGAACAAACAAAATGAAACAAAACTAGAGTAAGAAGATCACCTGTGGCCAGCCATAGTGGATGATTCTTCGGACATTTAGTTTGTCAATTCCCATTCCAAATGCAATTGTTGCAACAACAACCTACAATGGGAGGAAAATAATTTTAATGTCGAGTTTAGACTCCCACCTTTTCTCTTCAATACTTGGTTTTTAAGTTTAAGATGATTATTTTTCAGAACTTAATTGATCATTAATGACAACAAATGAAACTATAAACCTCAAGTTGCTAAATTGAAATTTATTACCAAATGCCTCAAACAAATTCCAATGCTTAACAGGAGATCCAGCATATGCATAAAAAATCTGTTTAGTTTTAGATGTGATATACATATACATATAGAGCACAGAACAATCAGGAATTAACATTTTTAGCATCTTCCGTGAGCCTGAAATTCATACCTCTAAAGTATTTTCATGAAACATCTTGTGGACCTGCCTTAGATGCGACTTTGGCAACTGGAGAAAAATTAAACCCACATATATGTTAGCAAACAAGAGATAGACTTCAGTGGCAGCATGGAGTATCTTCAATTTAGCAATTGGATAATGAGCAGAATTCAATAATGAACTAGCATGATAGGGGAAAGTAAAAAAAATCCATCACCAACATTCATCTAGAAGAGAACACTAGAATAATATGCATTTATAAAAACCTGCAACTGTCATAAATCCATAACGTACCGCTGCATTATAGGCAGCAGCTTTCACCCCGCACCGACAAAGATAATTTGCAATGCTCAACGTTCCCTTTCTAGTAGGAACATATATGATGGTTGACCCTTTCTGTAAAGGCTCTTGCACAAGTCTTAGTCTTTCTTCCGGTTTATTTGGCAGATCAGTTATATTAGATCTAGTTTCTTTTCTAGTATTCCAGTCATCACGAACAGTTTGTCTCAAGAATTCACCGCAGCTAACTGTATGAAAAGATAAGTGCATTGAACAATAATCATATCTGACAACTATCAAGTCTATTACTAATATCACAGGAGTCCTAGATCATATAACAAAAGAAAAGATAAGAGAGAAAAATAACAGAAATTGCAAATAACAATACCGTCCCAATCATTCACGCTCTGGAAGATGTCAAGGTCATTTTCCAAGTAGTCAACTGACAGCTCCCTTCCCTTTGAAGCACTTGAACCATTTTCCTGGGATGAACTTGCTTCGTCATCTCTGTCAGAGAAGTCATCCTCAATATTGTCCAAATCATCCTGAGAAATGTTATCTGCCTCTGATATGGTACTATTAGCAGAGCAATTCAGGAGGTCGTTTAGTTCTTGTGACATGATCATTTGTTTCTTTTCACCTGTTTTTCTCTTTCCAGTATACATGTCTATCAATTCACAGAAATCATCCTCATAAGTTGATGCAGATGTTCTACTATGTTGTACCTGTAAGTTATGACAAAAGTAAATTGATGAAGAATATAAGAAATTGTCATAACTGGAATCTATGAATTATCCATGCAGAACAAAACCCTCCTGCTGATCATTTTATTAAAAGAACCTAAAATAAGACTAAAACTTTTTCTAAAACTAATACAATAAACTTACCTTAAATCTTAGATTTGGCCGGAAAAAGGAAGTTAGCACAACCTTTGTTTCCTTTGACATGGACAATGACTTAAGAATGTCTTCCCGGACCTGAATTGTGGCAGTAGCAGTCAATGCCATCAGTGGTATATCAAATTTTAAGAATTTTAACTTGCAAGCACTGAAGTTCTTTCGCAACTCAGACAATTTCCTGAAACATTTGAAAATATGTGTCAAGGAAACATGATAACTTTCCCATCCAAAAGAACTAAAATGATGCCATATTGACAGCAAATTTGGAGGCTAGATCCAAATGACTAATCACGCTCATCTTCAAGTGAATGACAAGAACATTTGAGCCATTTATAGTCATCTATGCCCACGTTTATGACATGCATTAGTCATGCCTAAATCCAACCATTAATTTGTAGTGCTATACGCGAATGCACTTGTAAACAGACATATGACAAACCTGTAGTCAGGCCGAAAATCATGCCCCCACTTTGAAACACAATGGACTTCATCAATTGCGAAAAGTGCGATTCCGCGATTTTCTGCTAATTTTTGAAGTGGCTTTATCAGTCTGTAGCATGATAGATTGCAATTTCTCAGACACTTCGGGACACCTTAGTCAAACAACAGCCACATAATAAAGAAGTCTCTTACCTCAAGATAGTTTCAGGACAAACATATACTATGTCGTACATCCCTGTCATTGCTTTATTTTCCACAGTACTATCTGGTTGCCCAGATC
The DNA here is from genome assembly GCA_024362995.1 of Heteromeles arbutifolia. NCBI lineage: Eukaryota > Viridiplantae > Streptophyta > Magnoliopsida > Rosales > Rosaceae > Heteromeles > Heteromeles arbutifolia. The sequence goes on along the minus strand of JANCRC010000017.1, from coordinate 11,060,406 downwards.
CAAGAAAGCAAGCAGAAACCCCATGTTTTGCCAGCTTTAAGCATTGATCGTGCATCAAGCTTATCAACGGTGAAATCACAACCACCACCTTGCCTGTCAACAATGCTGGAATCTGGAAGCACAGAGATTTACCTGAATAAAAGGTAATTATGAGTAAATGTAGCCAACCATCTAACAGAAAGATAAGGAAAACAGACACAAAAATAAGCAAGAAATAATACCAGACCCTGTTGCGGCAAGAACAAGAGAATCTCGGTGAGCCATCCAAGCAGCCAAGACTTCCTTCTGGAAACTTTTTAATGATGAATAACCAAAATTCTTTTGCAAGAGACTGTTAGCTGTCTTCTCCCAATCTGATCGAATGTCCAGGCAATCCGATGCAGACGATTCTGTCAAGACTTCAACACTATGATCCACACCAGAAGGAGGTCTCTCACATTGTTCTACAGAAGCGCACACTAGTTTTGATCCAGAAACAGAAACGTCAGGTACAACCTCAGTCTTAATCCGTTTTGGTCTACCGGTGGAATGAAAATGATCCAGTATGCTAGACTGTCGAATTTGACCCAGAGCAGTAAAAGCCCTTTTCCCCAAAGCCTTCACATTCCTTGTGGTGCATCTTGAACTACTCAATGCTCTCTGATTGTTTCTACTACAACCGTTCAAATTATTCAATACATAATCCAATGCATCATCAAATGAAGGGCCTACTTCTTTTACAGCATCTACGACAGCGGAATTCTCAAATCCCATATCAAGCAGTTTTGCAATGACTTCATCTTCATCAGGTGAGACGCCATTGACATTCATGGCACGAAAAATGCTCTCTAGCGAAAATTTACGAAACCAAAAGTCAATCATGCATCAAAATGCAAACCAGAAAACCCGGATTCCCATATGAAAATGCGATTCCAAATCCGATTGAAATTAATTTTCACACCAATTTCTCGTTTTTACTAACAAAAAAAGGGATCTTGCCCTTTACCCTTAAATTTAATTACCTCAATGAACAAAAGAACATTAAAACAAGTTCTAATTTTTAATTTCTTCATAAGAAAACTGATTCGACAAATCGACACTGCTGTGAGATTCAGCTTGAGCAATCAAAGTTCAATGGTGAAAACTAAAACCCACGAAGAATAATTCCACGTATTCAATTGACTAATAATTAAGCAAAATTGAAGAAAGATAAGTACACTAATCAAGATTAAAACTCGAAAGACGAAAATCGAAAGCATGAGCTTACTTTAGCCCTTCAGCCCGCGCAACGGCGCAAGCGCTCTCTTTTCTCTGGGAAGTTGGGAACTCACCCCGCCAAACTCCGAAGTTGGGAATTTTGAAGTCGGGGCGTTTCGCGTGTATTGTCTTCTCTTCTCTCATCCTACGTCATGTCGTCCGTCCGGATCCTTTTCCTTTTACTGGAATCCTAGTGACCGTTCATCGTACATCGTACATCGTACATCGTAGAGTTATAAATTATTTCAAAATTTAAAATTTAAAATTAAATATAAATAGTACCTAACGAAAACTGCCCGCACGATGTACGATGAACGGTCACGATCAAGAGATCCCTAGGATCTCTAGGAAAATGATCTGGCGAGGATCCTTTTCCCAACTATAGGCTCAATTAGCCAACAGGATTATCTCCGAATCCTCTTTGTGAGGATCTCGGAATTTGTGAATCGTGTATGTTCAGCGTATATCATGCGATCATTTTTTGTTAGGTACTGTTTGTGTTCAATTTTAAATAAAATCATTTAAAATAATTTCTGACTGTAAGATGTATGATAAACAGACATGATTCACTAATCTTTGGAATCCTCACAAAGATGATATGTATTCCTCAATTAGGAATGCTTTCAAAATCACGAAGTGCTTTTCAAAAAAATATTTTTTTGAGTTCAAAAAACATTTGAAGTGTTTTCTATAATATACACTTATGTGTTTTTTTCCAATAAACACTCAAGTGTTTTCCCATGATTTATTTGTATTTTTATTAAAGATTAATTTCACAAACATTTTTACAAAAGACATTTTTAAGTATTTTGAAAAACACTTCAAACCAAGCTCATAGATAATTTAACTCGAACACAACCTATTGTTTCTCACGCATTGTTCCATCAAAATCTACTTGCACTGGTGTAAGGATAAATCATTTTCATTCAATATTAAAAAGTTGAAATTAAAGTTCAAATATACATGTTACTAGACCTACTCTAACCCTTAGGGTGTATTTGTTTGGCTTCTTTAGCTCTCACTAGATTAGACTGGATTAAAGGGTAAGGTAATCCAATGTTTGTTTCTCACCATGACTAACTTTAATGGTATAAAGTCTCACTCGCCTAGACTAACGGGCTCACTAAACAGTCTTAGCGACACCCCCCAAGAACCATGAGATTGCTAAGACCGTTCCCTTGCTTCCTCTCGACTACGCCATCCCCAACGATGACTCTTTATCGTCTCCAAGTGCCATCTCCGAATGTTGTCTCCGAGTGCCATCTCCGAGCGCCGTCTCCAAGCATCGTCTCCAACCTCTCGACTTTGTCCTTTTGGCTGCAAATTCGAATTCGCAATGTTTGCCAAGCGGCTGCAATCGATTGCCGCCAATCTTTGGTTTTTTTTTTTCAAATTTTGCCAGTTTAGCTTCTTAAGCAGATCGTACTTTGCCTTTTGTTTTATTAAAATTTCATTTCTTTTTTGTTGGGTTAGATTAAATTATGATGTTTTCTGGGTTTTGAATGGGGTTGAAGTTGCAGTGTGAGATCCCACATCGTCCAGGGGAGTAGATCATGTGAGCCTTATATATATATTCTCATCTCTACCTAGCACAAGGCCTTTTGGGAGCTCACTAGCTTCGAGTTCTGTAGAAACTCCGAAGTTAAGCGATAAGGGGGCTAGAGCACTCCCATGATGGGTGACCCACTGAGAAGTTGCTCGTGAGTTCCCAGAAACAAAACCGTGAGGGAATGGTAAGCCCAAAGCGGACAATATCGTGCTACGGTGGTGGAGCGGGGGGGGGAAGTGATCCGCCCAGGGCCAGGATGTGACAATTGGTATTAGAGCCTAACCTTGGTCGCGTGTGTGTCGATGAGGACGTCGGGCCCCTAAGAGGGGTGGATTGTGAGATCCCACATCGTTCAAGGGAGTGGATCATGTGAGCCTTATATGCATATTCCTATCTCTACTTAGCACGAGGCCTTTTGGGAGCTCATTGGCTTCGGGTTCTGTAGGAACTCCGAAGTTAAGCGAGAAGGGGGCTAGAGCACTCCCATAATGGGTGACCCACTAGGAAGTTGCTCGTGAGTTCCCAGAAATAAAACCGTGAGGGAATGGTAAGCCCAAAGCGGACAATATCGTGCTACGGTGGTGGAGCGGGCCCGGGAAGTGATCTGCCCCAAGGCGGGATGTGACATCCATAGTCTATCTGCAATTCGTGACGAAGAAGAGGGATATGCCCTTTTTTATCCATATATTAATTTTGACAATAATAAATTAAAATATAATAATAATTTATAGTTAGTCCACCTTTTTAGTCCGACACTGCACCAAACACTTCATTAAGTTAGTCCAGTTTAGTCTATTCTAAGCCCGTCCAGTTTAGTCTATTCTAAGCCCGTTCAGTTTAGTCCCTGAAGCTAGTTCAGTCCGAGATAGTCCGGTGCAACAAACACACCCTTAAAGTAAAACTCAAATTTTAGGTTCTAAATATATCCCAACTTGTCCAAACCTTGGGTCAAATATGAGTTTTAACCCAAAACTTCTTTTTTGGGCAAATTTAGCCCATGATTCCTCTCAGTTAATGGGTTGGCCCCACCATATGTGTATTTTTTTTTAATTTTATATTTACAAATTCATTGAATCCAATAGCTAAGATTTAGAGTAAATTGCGATTTGACCCAAGAACTATCACTCCAGTTGAAATTGACCCCCTAAACTATTTTTTAGTAAATTAACCCGTTGAACTATTTAAATTAGTCAATTAACCCTTTATCGTTAGATTGCGGAATCAATTCAATCAAATTCAACGGTAAATTAGTCGTTTCATCATTAATTGTTACTTGTAAGTTATAACCACTAATAAAATTTTGACACATGAACACAAAATAATTCAAAAATATATACCATAATAAGTGTTGTACCATATATTGGGCCTTAGTATTCGGCCCTCATGACCCAGCCCAACCCAGCCCATGATGTATGAAGCAGGTTAAGAAAACCCTTATTCTATAAAAGGATCCTTCACTCTCGCTTGAGGAAAGAGCAGAAAGGAGAGCTGCCTGGCTTGTACGTTGTAATCCACACATTTACATGGTGAAACGGAATCAACACCAGTATAGACGTAGCTCAACTTGGGTAAACCACAATATATCTTTGTATTCTTATATGTTTGTGTGATTCACGATTGGATTTACGTTGGTCCAACATAGATCAGATTTTGTGCATCAGCATTTGGCGCCGTATGTGGGAATCGATTCTCTCCCAAATTTTCATCCCATCACCGTGAGACCCTCACAACCTCACGACACTCCACCGTGGATCTGCACAAAACCGAGAACCCAAAACCTCTTCTTCTTTCCAAAACCAGCGAACCCAGCTACAAATCCAACCCAAGCAGCCACGCTTCAGAAGCCCACACTGGTCTCGACCCGATCTTGCTGCGTCTTGAAAATCGGAGCGACAAAAATCAAGGCAGGAAGACAGCATGAGGTTGATCATAATCCTTTCCCGACCCGATCTGAGGCAAGCCCAACCCTTTCCTGTGCAAACCCAACCTTCAATCCTTCACGGCGTCGGGTTGCTGCCGTGGCTTCCTTCAAAATCTCTGTGTTCTACGCTTCAGCTAGTGTTGGCGATGGTGGTAGCATCAGAAACTGGAATCAAGCTTTCCTCCCTAATCGGCAAATCACACCCTCAAAGCTTGCACAACCCAACTGCCAGCCGCAGGGCACTTGCTGTTTCTTAAAGCTTGCATCTTTTTAAGGTCGCAGGGCACTTGCCGTTCTTGAACTTCGTGAGTTGTCGAAGGTTGAGGCTGCTGAATCTCGATGGTTGCTGAAGCTCGGGTCTTGAAGATCAGCCAGTTCGACGCGACGTAGGTGACGCAGAGGGTGACGGTGGCAGGGGGCTGCTCGCAAGTGACTCGTTGCGGCAGGTTGCAGAGGCAGTCGAAGGCAGCAGCTTTGCCGGGCACTCAACCCCGAATGACGCAGGCGCTGGCAACCTCGCCTGGGAAACTCTCTGAAACAGCCGGCGCTGAAAAACTCGTCGAGGAGTGACGCTGCCGCATCCACACTGTACAGGAAACCCACGAAGAAGATAAGCTTCCTTATAATTATTTTATTATTATTTAATTAATGTTATTATTTTATTATTAAGTCTTTATTATTCCCCCTCTGATATTGTCGGCCATGCCTGAAGGAAACCCATCATTCTGTTTTCTCAAATTATTTATTTATTATTTTATTGTTCTGTGTTATTTATCACATGATCACTATCAAAAACGTGGCAAAGCACATCACACAAAGTTTTATCATTTAAATGGTTGTCTTGACACATCAGTGACTCATGACACACTACACTTAGAGCAAGTCCAGCGTTGGACAGTGCTCGGGGGATAGGGGAGAGGAAAGGGCCCGAGGCCCGGTGGACAACCCTCCAGCCTTGGAGAGCCCGAGTGAGGGTGGGGGCCCGAGCACAAGGGGGGTGGGGAGTTGACAGGCCTGCAGCCCGAGGGCCAAGCATTTTTTTATTTTTTTTGTGTCAGCCCGAGGGCCTGCAGCCCCATTTCCATGTTTTTTTTGTTTTTTATTATTTAAGCAAACAAAAAGAACTAATATTTTATTAACTATTGCCAAGGGGAGGGTTCCAAGGGTGGAGATGCAAAAGATAATTACTGTTCATTAATGGTAGTTACTATTCATTAAAGGCAGTTACTGTTCAATAGGGTGGATTGAATAGTGGATTGCCAGGGGAGAGGGCTTCAAGGGTGGAGTTGCTCTTACAGATATATGTGTATTTAAATATTTTATTATGATGATAATTCTTCGTCACATCATTATTACTGTGCCATGTGACATGGCCACAGATCTGCTGTCCCTGTCCTGAAAATGATGTCTCATCTATGACTCTGTTTATTTTTTTGACACGTATCATGCACTAACTCCACAGCAGACATGTGGCCATGTGCCATGTGACATAGGCTGCTAACACCACATACTGTATGTGTCCATAGGGGTGAAATTTTTTATCAAATTACCATACCAACCGAATTACCAATCGTACTATATCAAAGTTGTGCCAAAAAATTTGTACCATTGGTAATGGAACAGTATTTGTACCATACCATACATTTTCGGTACGATAATGGTATTCAAAACCATTACCAATGGTATACTGTACCGTACCACTACTATTAATATTATATCATTTATTTATTCATTTATATATAATTAGGTATTATTATCATTATATATGCACTTTATATTTTTTTCCTAGTCATTTATCCAATCATCTCACCTTTTAACCTCTACTTTTCCAATAAAAAAACCTAAGCCTTCTTGCGCGGCAACTCTTCATCTTTTTACTCATCAAGCCATCGGCTTCATCTATGTTGCTTCCGTTCCGGCAACTCTCTCTCTTCGCAGTCCATCTCATCTTCTCATTCATCAAATTGGGATGTCTTTCTCGCTGGCTTCGTCTATGAAGTTAATTTTTTGTACAATTTTAAAAAATGTAGAGATGAAATTTAGGAATCTTTGTACTATTTTTTTAGGGATGTTGGGTTCTTTCAGCAATTCTTCCATCTATTTACTTCTTGTTTCTTAAAAGAATCTCTATAAAATTCTCATAATTAAATAAAAAAGTTTTAGAAACCCAAAGGGAGTGGCCAAAACACGTTTGGGCCTTGAATTGGGTTGAAAAAAAAAATCAAATTTTGGCCCAAAAGAATGGCCCAAAACAAAGTGGTAATTACCATTACCATACTATGCCAACCAAACTATTTGGCACGCCAAAATTCGGTATACCGAAAGTTTGGTACGGTAATGGTAATAGATTTTGTCATACCAAAAGCTTTGGTATGGTAATTGGTACATGAATTTTGGTACGGTAATCGTACCAATACCACCCTTATGCGTCTATGCTTCTCATTATAATGCGACTTTATCATGACTATTCCCCAAGTGGGAAGTTTGACCACATCACATATTTTCACTCTTTCACTGTTAGGGCACAGTCCACACTCCACAATACAAAGTTATATATGTATATATATATATATAGGAATCCCGGCTATGCATGTTCTCTCTGCTGGAAAGGGGCCGAAAGGCTGATGATGATGTTTTTTACTGTGGAATCACGCGGTCTTCTGAAATGATGGATGAATAGTAAAAGTGATTTTACTATTCATGAATAGTACATTGTCGGAATGATTGCGGCTACTGCAGATGCTGTTTTTAGTGAAAGGATCACATGGCTACTACTGTAGGATTTACAAGGGTAAAAATCAAAATGATTACAAATTATTACATGTTTGAATAAATTCAAAATTCGAATGGGTCTTGGGAATCATGATAGTATTCTTGTTTTGTTGAGCTGGCTGGATGCTGGTTGGACGATGCGTCTGAATTATCAGAATCTGAGTCTTCTTCATGCAGAAAAATTGCTTCTGCCATAAGCTGCTGGGCTAAGTCCTTGAGCTGGGAGGATTTCTCTTTTTTCTTTGAACTGGTGGACTTAGAGGATTTGGAAATTCCTTTGAGTGATGAGGATGGACTAATGTCTGAAAGAGATTGTTCTGGAATCGTAGGCAATGCCTTTGTTGATGGAATTTGAATTGATGCTGGAATTGGGACATGATCAGTGGGAAATTTCAAGAGGACCAAATCAGTGATCTTCTGCTGGTTGAACTTATCCCATCATTTAACAAATCTTGATCTATAGATCTCTCATGTTTCAATTTCATAATTCCATTGTATAATCCATGTGACTTTATACTTTGCTATAAATAAAGAAAGTAGAGTAATTGTATCGTTGAAACGACTGCGGTTAAACTTTTTCTGGAAACCAGATGAGAGAACTTGCATGAGGTTTTCTGGGATGAGGTTGGCGATTGGGTCATGAGTAGACCACCATTTTGAAAACCAAGCTGGAAAATTTAACTTGAAATTTCTATCAAAAGTTACAAACCATGAGTGACTAAAGTCTTCTGTTTGATGAAGAAAGATATTGGTCCAGGCTTGGATATAATCAAAATAATCATATTTGTTGTGGTAGAGATGAACATGTTGTATATGAAGAAGTTTGGTTTGGTAGAGGGGGAGTCCCCATTCTTATTCAGTTACAAATTTTCCTATATGAAGGGAATGGTAGAGGATTTTGTTTTCATGAGTTCTACTGAAGATTGGTTTAATAGCAACATATTTAGATTCCATGAGAATGGCTTGGTAGTATTTGAGGTTTTGGTATGATTATGTGGGTTTATAATGAAGGTTGGGTGGAAACACCATTTTGGCTATTTTCTTTGGTTTTTTATTTTTCTGGATATTGGAAGGGATGCTAAAAAGGCATTCCATTGAGTTTTTCTGAACATAAGGTAATGTTTTGGTATAACTAGTTGATTGAGAAGATGATGGATGAGGCAACGATGAGTGTCATATTGGCTGACTAATGCCATTTGGTAATTTGGACAGGGTTGCTAGTAATTTGGTCTGAAATTCCCTACGGTAGAACGTAAGGGAGTAAAACGGTTAGTAATGGCTAAGGCTGATGAAGATCCGGGAATAGGTTCTTGTTTTACTGGTGGTATGGTGGCAGGAAGCCTTCTTTGATTAGGACCTGACATTCTTCCCCTGCAAAAATTCTCTGGTTAGGAAATCAGGGATGCAATTTTGGCTGCCTTTAATGTATTCAATTTCAAAATCGAAAATGTTTAATATGGCTTGCCATCGTGCAAAAATTTGTTTTGATGCAATGTTTTGAACATCCTTTTGTAAAACATGTTTTCCAGATTTGCAATCAACTCGAACCAAGAATTTTTTATTAAGTAAATCATTTTGAAATTTGCTAATGCATAATACGATAGATAATATCTTTTTCTTAATCATACTATAATTATTTTGTGCTGGATTCCATACTCCTGAATGGAAACGAACAATTTGTTCACGAGATCTGGAAGAAGTTCAAATGTCAGGTCCTAATCAAAGAAGGCTTTCTGCCACCCTACCACCAGTAAAACAAGAACCTATTCCCGGTTCTTCATCGGCCTTAGCCATTACTAACCGTTTTACTCCCTTAGGTTCTACTGTAGGGAATTTCAAACTAAACTACCAACAACCGTGCCCAAATTACAAAACGACATTAGTCAGCCAATATGACCCATACTCATCGATGCCTCATCCATCATCTTCTTAATCAACCAGCTATACCAAAACATCACCTTATGTTAAGAAAAACCCAATGGAATACATTTTCAGCATCCCTTCCAATATCCAACAAAATAAAAAACCAGAGAAAATAGCCAAAATAGTGTTTCCACCCAACCTTCATTATAAACCCACAGAATCATACAAAAACCTCAAATACTACCAAGCCATTCTCATGGAATCTGAATCCATTGCTATTAAACCAATCTTCAGTAGAATTCAAGAAAACAAAATCCTCTACCATTCATTTCATATGGGAAAATTTGTAACTGAACAAGAATGCGGACTCCTCTACCATACCAAACTTCTTCATACACAACATGTTCATCTCTACCACAACAAATATGATTATTTTGATTACATCTAAGCCTGGACCAATATCTTTCTTCATCAAACAGAAGACTTTAGTCATTCATGGTTTGTAACTTTTGATAGAGATTTTAGGTTGAATTTTCCAGCTTGGTTTTCAAAATGGTGGTCTACTCATGGCCCAACCGCCAACCTCATGCAAGTTCTCTCATCTGATTTCCAGAAAAAGTTTAACCGCAGTTGTTTCGACGATAGAATTACTCTACTTTCTTTATTTATGGCAAAATATAAAGTCCCATGGATTATACAATAGAATTATGAAATTGAAACATGAGAGATTTATAGATCAAGATTTGTTAAATGGTGGGATAAGTTTAACCAGCAGAAGATCATCGATTTGGTCTTCTTAGAATTTCCCACTGATCCAGTCCCAATTCCAGCATCAATTCAAATTCCATCAACAAAGGCATTGCCTACGGTTCCAGAACAATCTTTCAGACATTAGTCTATCCTCATCACTAAAAGGAATTTCCAAATCCTCTAAGTCCACCAGTTGAAAGAAAAAAGAGAAATCCTCACAGCTCAAGGACTTAGCCCAGCAGCTTATGGCAGAAGTAGCTTTGCTGCATGAAGAAGACTCAGATTCTAATAATTCAGACGCATTGTCCAACCAGCATCCAGCCAGCTCAGCAAAACAAGAATACTATCAGGATTCTCAAGACCCATTCGAATTTTGAAATTATTCAAACATGTAATCATTTTGATTTTTACTCTTGTAAATCCTACAGTAGTAGCCATGTGATCCCTTCACTAAAAACAGCATCTGCAGTAGCAACAATCATTCCAACAAGGTACCATTCATGAATAGTAAAATCATTTTTACTATTCATCAATCATTTCAGAAGACCGCGTGATTCCATAGTAAAAACATCATCATCAGCCTTTTGGCCCCTTTCCAGCAGAGAGCACATGCATAGTCGGGATTCCCGCTTCAATCAGTAAGGCCCATTCGTCTATATAATTCAAGCACTTCCTCATTTCAAAGGATCCGCTATTCAGCAGCAACACTTCTGCGTATTCTCAAAGAACAGAAGTCATTATTCATCTCAGCTCAAATATTGTAATATTATAAACAATTATGTCAATGATGCCTGCAAGCTCCATTTTCATTATCATCAATTGTCAATAGACAAATTACTTGTAAGTCCATTTGAATTTCAATAAATCTATTTTGAAATCCTATATGCATCATTATTTTGAATTCATTATTTTCAAAGTTATCTTATTTCTTCATCATGTATAATCCAGGTATATTAAACAATCTTAAATATTCTAGAATTGAAGTTTTCATTTCTTATCTTATTTATAAAACCGAAACTGAATCAGACTTCTATGCTTTCTTATTATCAATTTATTCATCTCAATCATATATTGTGTTTTATCTTTTGTCTATCATGATCCTCCTCTGTATTTGGTATCAGAGCCAAGTAAGTGGTGATTGAGTTATACTTTTCATAATCTACAAATTCGGTTCAATTTCCAGCCTTTCATTTTACAGTCTGTCTTATTTGTTAACCTTTTAAGTACGTTTGTTAGACTCTCCAACCAAACAGTAAGGCATGGTTCCAAACAATAAGTCCCAGGTGAGGCATGAGCGGGGAAAGAGTTTAGCGAATTCACGAGGAAGGTGACACATTTAAGTTTTCTGTATTTTGCTTGTCTGTATTTTGAATATTATGAGTAGATTATTTAGATCTAATTCAATGGCCAGCACTAGCTCTAGATCTAGTCTAGGAACTATCCCAGATATTGTTAATGAAGAACAAAAACTTGATTTTCAAACTAATGACAATGTTGACTTTAGAGACTGGAATATCCCCAAAGTTTCTTCAAAAAATATTTACAAAAAGAAATGGTTAGTAGCCTCCTTCAGAACTGAACATCATGTCAAAACTGTAGAAAAAGCTTATGCCCTTAGTAAAGAACATGAAACATGTCAACTATTCACTCCTGAACAAATCAAATCCCATAGGAAAGATGGTCATAATTACATCCACATTGGCTTAGTCCAAATAGCTGTCAAACCTTTAACACGTAGATGCCTTAACATCTCTATTTTGTTATATCTACGAGATGCAAGATTCACTGACTTCAGTGATAGCGTACTTGGAATGATTGAATCCAGCCTTTACAATGGACCTATTCATTTTGACTGTTTTCCAGATCTTATGATAAGTCTTTCAGATCCTCACATGCTGAAAGACATTAAACATCAAAACTTCAGGATATCAAGTTCTTGAAGGCACACAGCCTTTGGCATTAATTTACAGAGTTTATTATAAAGTCACTGGCACCAACATGAATTTTCAAGCTTTAACCAAAAGTCCTCGAGACCATACACTCTTAATCCAAACAAATCAAGAAAATGCAAACATTAAAATACCCAGAACCATTAGGTGGTCAGATATTAGTCTACCTTCAGATTGGTGTTTGATTAATGAAAGCAAACCTGTTGCTGTGCAAAACAATCTTGTCAACCTAGACAACATAGAACAATATTTTGACGGAACAGTTAAAATCAACTTTGACCATCCAGCCATAAAATCTTGTGAGTCTATCCATTCACATAGATCATTTGCTCCTAGCAGAAATTCTTTTTCTGGATCCATACCAAACGATGGGATGGGTCAAGATCAAAAGTTAATCAATTCCTTAGCAAATAAGAAATTAAAATCGGTAGACCCCAGTCCTTCTATTACTCGACAAGAATTAGTCAATGACTTAATTAACATTAAATTAAAATGAGTAGAAACAAATTCTCAGGTTACACACCCGAGATATCAACCTAATACCCAAGATCAAGGAGAACAAACTTCTCTTACAGAATCTGACTTTGACGCAAGTCAAGTCCATCATCAATTTCTAGTTTTAAACAAACCATTTAGATATAACAAGAAAAAACTCAATGCTAACATCGAAGCACCATAAAACATTCCACAAAGGAACATTTTCTGAAACAAACACACAAGAACAAAAATTAGAAATTTACGAAGAATGGAAAAATTTCATGAACAAATACGGATTTGAAGTATTTTTCTTTGACTACGTTGAAAAGTATTACGAGTCTGAAAAGAAATTAGAGGTCATAACCAAAGAAAATTAGCTTAAAGAAGACAAGACTATTGTCTATTCTAGTTATCCTCCACAAGAAACGATTCTCATCACAAAGGATAATACTCAAATCTCAGCAACTCCTTTCAAACTTCCCAAAGAAGATTTAGGAATAGCTAAACCTGTCATAGAATAGAACAATTTCACCAACCAGAGTCTTCATACCATAGGAAAACAATTAGACAAAATTGAAACCAAAATTGACAAATTGTCTCAACCAAAAATCTCAGTCAGAGAAAAACCTCTTGTCAATTTCCCAGAATCCTCTTCAAGAACAATCGCCTTGCGAACAACTTCCACAAGTCAAAAAATAGACCAAATGATCATTCTTCCCCTGCAAAAATTCTCTGGTTAGGAAATCAGGGATGCAAATTTGGCTGCCTTTAATGTATTCAATTTCAAAATCGAAAATGCTTAATATGGCTTGCCATCGTGCAAAAATTTGTTTTGATGCAATGTTTTGAACATCCTTTTGTAAAACATGTTTTGCAGATTTGTAATCGACTCGAACTAAATATTTTTGTATTTAATAAATCATCTTGAAATTTGCTAATGCATAATACGATAGATAATATCTCTTTCTTAATAGTACTATAATTATTTTGTGTTGGATTCCATACTCCTGAATGGAAACAAACAATTTGTTCAGGATATCCGGAAGAAGTTATTTGCTTGAGGATACCTCTATAACTAATATCAGATGCATCGGTCTCAACTATTTTAAATGAGTTGGGAATTTGAATGCCAAGACATGGCAAAGTCTTAACATGAGTTTTAATCTGTTTGACTATAGAAGTATGAGTGGAAGACCACGCTAGAGGATTATCTTTCAAACGATCAAACAAAGGGTTTACATTGTTAACGAAGATAAGGATAAAATTCTGAAACATAATTTAGTGATCCAAGGAATCTTTGCAATTGGGTTTTATCAGTAAACTGATCTGGGAATTTATCAGCAAATTGGATGACTCGATCTATAAGCTGAATGGTTGACTGGTGGATATTGTATCCTAAAAACCTAATGTTGGTTTGAAATAACTTAATCCTGGTTGCTGAGACAACTAATCCATTAGACTTAATTATTCTAGCAAACATATGCAAATGTTTCTAATGTTCGTCTATAGACTTTGAATAAATAAGTACATCATCAATATAAACAATTGAAAAATGGCTATAGTGATTAAAAATCTCATTCATGATGTTTTGAAATTCACTGTGAGCATTTTTAAGGCCGAAAGGCATTACATTCCATTCATAATGACCGAAAGGTGTTACAAAAGCGGTTTTGTATTTGTCATTTTCATGAATTTGGATTTGCCAAAAGCCAGATTTCATATCAAATTTTGAAAAAATAACTGCTTGAGAAAGTCTCTTTATTAAATCTCTTTTGTTAGGGATTGGATACCGAATCCATTCCAAACTTCATTTAAAGGTTTGTAGTTAATAACTAATTTGGGAGTCCCTCTTTCTAATTCTGCATTTTTCTGGACATAAAAAGCTGGGCAAGACCATGGTAATTTACTTTTCGTAATAATTCATTTATTAAGGAGTTCTTAGATTTTTGTTTTGCAGAATTCCATAACTTCTTGACTCATTTGGATTGGTCTGGTTTTGGTAAGTATTTTTGATTCATTAAACTCCTTGTTGTAAGGTAGTTTAACAATGTGTTGTTTTCTGTGCCAAAAGGCGTTGGGAATATCTGAACAGATTTCATTAACAAGTTTCTTTTGAAAATTATTAATGGTTTCTAACAAAGTTTTATTTGTTAGCTGTTCTTCAATTCCTTTGTGATTAATTTCTTCCTTTAAGAAATTAATTTGTTGTGACTTATTAGTAATTAAATTGATGGTTTTTGAAATGTTGTTTTTCTGTAAGTGCCTCAATTTTTTGAGGTCTGTTTCAATGCAGAACTCAAATATGACTTTTTGACGTAGAGTCTTGGTGGTAATCCGATCGTGATGAACTTTAAAAGGATATATATGCATTATCCCTACATTCATCTGGTTAAGATTATTATGCTAAGAGTGCTTCCCAAATCCAAAACTCGAATTTCACTAATCCTAGTCACATCACACATGTTTAAATAGACATTTATTTGTGCGACCTTAACCTGCTGCCTAGTGTAATGTGACTGCCTTTAACTAAGTCACTTATGCAACATATGATTTGCCACACAACTTAATAGATTATTTATTTTTAGTAAGCACATGGTACAATATTTTGCCTTGCCGAACTCTGTCAATTTGATCTTTAACTTTGTCGATTGATTTATTCATTATACGTTCATACTTATATTGTCATGAATTATTGAGCAACTAGCTTTATTGATCAACATTGTTACTGATTAACGCAACCTACCAACTTATATACTGATGAGCCACATGCTTATGGTGACAAAGATTTAGTCTGAACGGTAATATCTTGTCTGACCGGACACCCACTTGCTCGGACACTTGATCATTTGGACACCTATATGCTTGGACACCCGCGAGCTTGGACACCCATTTGTTCGAGCACTTACGAGATTGGACACCGTTAAACTTGGACACCCTTAAGCTCGAACCCCGACTCACAGACCCAACTCAAAGACCCTATGTATGGCCTCGACTCAAAGACCCGATCCATGGACCCGACACATAGACCCAATATGCGAACCCAACAAGCGGACCTAAGTCATGTCGATAGTTAACTCATAATGAGCGCACTTTGACATCGAGTGCATACTTGTAATGAGGAACGCCACGAGCAGAGTTGCCTCGCAACAAGCACCGTCTTCAGCCGAGCAACCGTCTCGCCACGAGCATTGCCTTTAGCCGAGCAGCCTCACAACGTGTGCTACCTCTAGCTGAGCATTGCTTCACGTTGAGCATCACCTCATGTCGAGTACTGATTTTGGACAACATCTAGTCATTTCGGCCCGCAAATGGATTTGATTTGAAGTCTCAAGCCAAAATACTATCTTGACTAAAGACTTGAGGAACTCTTGTTGTACCATATATTGGGCCTTAGTATTTGGGTCTTATGACCCAGCCCATGATGTATGTAGGAGGTTAAGGAAACCTTTATTCTATTAAAGGGATCCTCCACTCTCACTTGAGGAAAGAGCAGAAATGAGAGCTGCCTGGCTTGTACGTTGTAATCCACACATTTACATGTTGAAACGGAATCGACACCAGTGTGGACGTAGCTCAACTTGGGTGAACCACGATATATCTTTGTATTCTTGTGCGTTTGTGTGATTCACAAGGGTTAGAAGTCCCCCTTACTTGACCAATCCCAAAACTACTGAGCACCGGTCAACGTTATACCGTCAAGGACCCAGAAGAGTCTCCCTCCAACCAGGAGGCCAATCACAGAGCGACACGTGTCAACATCAAATGCCAATCACAACACGACACATGTCAATGTCAGAACAAAGCTAGAAACTTTATTTTATAAAAGGAGATCATTCTTCCATAATAATCGCTAATGTCATTTGGTACTAAATCATTTACTAGAACTCACTAAAGGAGAACTTGAACTTATGTACTTGTGTAAATCCTTCACAATTAATGAGAACTCCTATGCTCCCGTGGACGTAGCCAATCTAGGTGAATCACGTACATCTTGTGTTTGCTTCCCTGTCTCTGTCCATTTACATACTTATCCACACTAGTGACCGGAACAAACTAACGAAGGTCACAAACTTAACACTTTTTGTTGTACTAAAGTCTTTATTGATTTTGTGCATCAACATTTGGGAATCCGCTTAATCCTATTCTCTTCAGCTTTGTCAAGTTGGTTTCCATCATTCATGCACTCTCATTCGATCAGGCATCTCTCTCCAACATGGAAAGCGAAGGAAGCCATAGCACGCAGAACGACTCTCCTTGTGCATATTGTGAAGCAGCGAATGAGAGAACGAAAGAAGTTTGCTCTTCAAGCTAAAGTCGAGGAGCTGGAGGCTCAGAACAACAAGATAGCAATGAAGAATGAGATAATCCAGGAGCAGTATGAGAAGCTCTTCGAGATGCTCCACGAGGTTAGGCACACTCGGATCACATGAGCCATTTGCCCATGTAGACGTCAACTATCACCTGGGTGCCCCCCAACACGGAGGGTCACAGATCTTCGACACGGATATTTCTAATAAGGAACGAGCTACTCATCAATGTGTTGATCAACATAAAACTTCTCTCAACCCAATTGCTTCGACCCGAAGCAAGATAAGTCAAAGAATGCACCTTCTTACAGAGGGAGCGAAAGGATCGAAAGCCGTTTATCGTGACTGTCGGGACTTCTTGAGGCAACGTTGAGAGAACCTCATCCACGTAAACTCAAAGATCAATAAACCAAGGGTTTCTGAAAGACTCGATCCCTTACCACGGCCCAGGCCAGTTACCAACCTAGGGAAAGAGCGACAAGTCCTAGAGGAAGATGAAGGTATAGGGGACTCGGAGGTATTCCGACAGACACGCCCTAGAAGCCAGTACGGCGAGTCCAAGGAAAAAACACATGCCCTTGATCAAACTTCCCTACTTCCAAGAGGTGATGGAGACTTACGGAAGAAAGCTCTAGTAGTGCATGACTCTACTTAGGACCTCCTTGTCCTACATCTTCTTGAGGAAGTAAACAAGTTAAAGGCCGAACGTCAAGCTGAGATAGCTGACTGGAATCAACCCAGGCCCAGCCCTCTTACAAGGAGGATCCTCGACACCCTCTCCAAGCAAAGACAAAGTAGAAGCTCGACTTACAACTCTATGCTGGAAGAGAAGACCCGATTGAACACCTTAACCTCTTTAAGTTCACCATGGCATACCAGATGCATACCGACAAAGAGCGATGTCTTCTTTTCCCCTCCATCCTCTCTGGTAGAGCTCTAAACTGGTATTGTCGTCTTTCACTTGAGACGATAGACTCATTTGAGGAGTTGAGGAAACTGTTTGTCTCTCAACATATTTTCCAGACCGATCGCTTTCATTCTGCAGATGACTTGTACATTATCCGCCAGAAACCAGACGAGTCACTACGAGAGTATGCCGGCCGCTTCAGCTATGAGTATTCTCGCTGCGTTGAGGCAGATGACAAGACCGCCCTCAAGGCCTTTACGGCAAGCCTACATGACTGTTTCTTCAAGTACATAATCAATGCCAACACTTAGAAGACTTACTCTGAGGTGATGACACAAGTTTACAACCATGCCTCTGCCGAGGCAATGACGTACCAAGGGAAACCTCCTACAGCTATCCCTTATTAGCAAGTGGGGAGTGAAAGCCAGATCCAACCAAATGAAAAGACCTCAACCTTCCAAACAGTAGTAGTGCCTCCCCCTACCTTACCTAATGCTTCGCCAGGTCAACAAACGTATCAATCTCAAGGCAAGAGGACAGATTTCCATCATCGTCAATCTCATTTTAGTAAGAAGAGTAAGGGGCATTATCGCGATAACCAAGGGTATTGCCATGATAATGCCCGCCCTCAGGCAATCAATGCAATGGGCCAAGCATATGTCAAGACAGGCCCTACTCGAGGTATGAGGCATACACACATTTGAACGCCACATACGCGGCCATTTACCCTGATATAGCTCACTTGATACCGAAGCCAAAACTGAGGCAGCCAGATTACAAGTCCACGAAGAACACAGATATGTTTTGCTACTACCACGAGTATAACGGCCATGACAACGAGAAATGTGTCACCCTTCATGACCATATTAAAGCTTTGGCAAGAGAAGGAAAAATTGATCAATTCTTTCTTCACCATTCAAGGGATAACCGTAGTCAGGGCCAAGGCCCAAACTCAATAAAGAGGTGATTCAGACAACTTGGTCTTCACTCTTTTACATTCCTAACAATGAAACACCTGGTTTCACCCTTACCATAAACATCATACATTTCTTTCATGCATAGTAAAACATTCAGAAGCATCACTCATGTCAACCAAGATAAACATCATACATTCCCTTCATGCATAACAAAATATTCATAAGCATCACGCATGTCAATCAACATAAACATCATACATTTCAACACATTCATACATAAGCCAACCGAGCCTTGAAAGAAGCCAACATACTCTATATCTTTCGGCACTTGCTACAATGTGCCTAGGCACCTTGCCCTTATACTCACCAACCAGGTGATGAAAGGTACAACCCGTCATTTCCACCAACTAGGTGATGAATGGTACAACTTGTACATGTGAACTCCTAGCATTCACAAATAATAAAAAACCTTCAAGTCTTACAACTCAACTAGAGGAACACTTATGCCCAACAAGGGTTATAGTCACCAATAAAGTCTTAATGCAAGCCAACAAATGCTTTAGTGCATGGTATACGAAGATCAAACTCTTCAGTACTCTTCCATCTGCTCCAAACATTTCCTTTCTGTAACAATGCAAAGACTCCAACATGCAGAAAATGAAGGCATACAAACAACAAACTAGTACATCTAGAGTACATGGCACACGTCATACAAACAAACTAGTACATCCAGAGTACATGGCACACACCATACAAACAATAAACTAGTACATCCAGAGTACATTGCACATGCCATACAAACAACAAACTAGTGCGTCTAGAGTATATGAAAAAAATGAAGGCATCACGAGTCATCCTCATCAGAGGTCGAACCTCTAGCAATATCACTATGCATCCCACCACCATCTTCTGCATCTCTAAGATCATCCTCACCCTGCTAGAGTCTTCTCATTAGCACTAGCCTCATCGTCAGACTCCTCTTTACTACTAGGATCGACTGTGAGGACGAATGTTTCACCTTTTTGTCGATACTTATTTGTCTCCTCACGGTACTTTCGAATAATGCTTCCATCGTCATAATGCTCAAAGACGACCATCCATTTCCTTTTCTCAAAGTGAACCTTCCGGGTGCAAGGATGTCTAATGGCATGGTGAAAAGCCTGGGAACCTAAGAACTCCTGCACGGCAGCCCCCCTCTCAGTTGGGATATTCCCCTTCAGCTTAGAAACCTCGACCAAGGCACCATCTAACTCATCCCTAACCTTGGATGCCTCGAGGGTAGCCGCCTTCAACTGTTTCTTAGTCGCCTCAAACAGTTTCTTGAGCCTTAAGTTTTCACTATTCCGCCTTGTCAACCTTTCCGAGGTTTGGTCCTTCAGCTGGACAACCGCAGTCAAAAGTTTCTTATTACTCTTGGCGTCATCCACAAGCTGTTTATTCTCTTTCACTTTCGCCTTATACCGCTCAGCCTCTCACAGTCTGTCATCGTACTCAGTCATGACCTGCATGACAAGATGATCATCATTACCAAAAAAAAATAATAATAATAATAAAGAGGAGAAGGTAAGGAAATGACAAAGTAACACTCACATAAAAAGATAGCTTCAACATCCGGTCACGATCTGATTCATTCTTAGCTAATGGCTATCCGAGCTCATCAAAAGTGAATCGACGCCCTGCCAGGCAATTGTTGACATACCCAAAGTTTTTTGGCTGCATGGCAACCTTCAAGTCCTTCCAAGGGACGCTGTCAACCTCTTCCTTGTCCTTCCTCTTGCGGCTGGAACTAGGATCACCTTCCTGGCCAGTGTGCTCCATAATTGGGGGAAAGATAGGATCAATAGTAGGAAGATGAGGCAACAGTCGCCTCTCATTCCCTTCAACTATGGCAGCAGCACATCCGATGGCCTCAGCTTCAACTTTCCTCGAGGCAGCAATCTTGAGGACCTCCTCTTGAGACTTAGATCTAATGGTTGGTCTCACCCGGTGCTTGCGAGCTTCCTTGTGAAACAGAATGTCTTCTGAGGGAACTAACAAGGGTGCTTTCCTTTTCTTAGTGCTAGCCTCCCCTTTCTTGCTCACATTCTCCACTGAACAAGGAAAATCAAAGTAAGGAATACAGGATACAACTTACTCGCTCGTCTCTGGCACTCGAAAACTAGGGGCTAGAAACCGTACTTCTGAAATAAGGGTCGTAGCTTGCCCAAATGTCCATCCTCTTTGGGCACCCTCAACACCTTCTCTACATCAGCTAGCTCCCGTCCGGACAGCTTGATGGTGCCTCTCGTCACTACATGAAGAAAAATGTTAAAAGCAAGAAGAATTCACAACAAATAGAAAATAATGCGAACAATGGATACATTAAAACCTACAGTCTGGAAATGAGTAAGAACACGTCGCTCAGGTGTGACACCCCTAGCATGCTCCCAATCATTATAAACAAAGCACCAACGATTTTTCCAAGTGCATTACGCATTTTTCTTACCAAAGACAACACGCTCTCTCTCGCTCCGACATGCACACTTGGCATAACCAATGCATGACTTCACCGGGCCCATCTTATAGCAGTAGCGCCACTGATGGAATGAAGGCTCACCTAATCCACACTCCATCCAAATAATATAAAACCCGATCAAGGTATCCCAAAAACCAGGGTTGAGTTGCCCATACGCATATCCAATAAAAGATAGCATCCGCTGCAACCATGGGTGCAAATGTAGCTTCACCCCTAAGGTCACTAGCATCTAGGTGTAAAACATAACATGACCCTTGGGCGGCTCAGAGAGCAATTCATCATAACACACCGAGCACATTCCTACACTACGGGGGATACTACATGACTGCCTTAGGGCCTCAAGCTGTTTTTCGCTATCCAACAAGTTTTTCTCTAAATGGTCCGCTGTGAACTCAGAGTGAAATATGGGTATGGCGTCAAAAGCAACCCCCTCACCCACTGACATGAAGGAGGAAGAACCAATATTGGCCAAGGTTTGACAATAGTGAAGATCATCCAACGTTTCTTTTGTACAAGACTCTAACAAGGGCCCTGAACACTCTGACATTGCAGGCTCAAACCTAGAGCTAAAGCTAGGGGATCCCTCATCACTAGGACTTCCAGGCTCTAACATCTACAACAAACAGAAACAAACTCCATCACTATATGAAGGATCGAAACCTACGAAGTTCTTAGGGCATGAGAAAAAGCTCAACCAGTTCATCATGTTCTTAAACAAATACATGAATACTCAAACAATTCAACAAGAATGACAGCATTTGATCCAGTGGAGAAGACTACCAACCTAAAGATGGTGCAAAGCACTGCCGGAATCCCTCTCAACTAGAGAACACTCTGTCTTCAAAAATCACTACAAAAAAGTGAAGGCAATGTAAAGAGTGGAAAGTTATCCTTCTTATATAGTTCAACATGGCCAAAGAAATTCAAAATTCAAATTCAAACCATGAGAAAGCCCCACATGGAAAGTTTTCAAACTTCCACACAAGCTAGGGAGTTTCAAATTTCAAATTTTCAGTCATTCCCCCCCTCCCCCAAAAAAAAAATCCAAAAAAAGGGGAAAAAAAAAGGGAAGGGAGAACACAACAGCTTCATCAATGGAATTCAACTACAATTCTCAAAAGCTTCACACACTCTTGATCAAGATAATGTGGAGCAAAACCAATTTATGGTGCCAACAAAGCTTCATCAATGGAGGCCAACTACAATTCTCAAAAGTTTCACACTCTTGATCAAGATAGTGTGAAGCAAAACCAATTTATGGTGCCAATAAAGCTTTACCTACAAAGCTTCACCTACAAAGTTTCAACCACAAAACTTCACCTACAAAGCTTCAACCACAAAGCTTCACCTACAAAGCTTCAACCACAAAGCTTCACCTATAAAGTTTCACCTACAAAGCTTCAACCACAAAGCTTCACCTACAAAGCTTCAACCACAAAGCGTCACCTACAAAGCTTCAACCACAAAGCTTCACCTACAAAGCTTCTACCACAAAGCTTCACCTACAAAGCTTCAACCACAAAGTTTCAACCACAAAGCTTCAACCACAAAGCTTCACCTACAAAGCTTCAACCACAAAGCTTCACCTATAAAGTTTCACCTACAAAGCTTCAACCACAAAGCTTCACCTACAAAGCTTCAACCACAAAGCTTCACCTACAAAGCTTCAACCACAAAGCGTCACCTACAAAGCTTCAACCACAAAGCTTCACCTACAAAGCTTCAACCACAAAGCTTCACCTACAAAGCTTCAACCACAAAGTTTCAACCACAAAGCTTCATCTACAAAGCTTCAACCACAAAGCTTCACCTACAAAGCTTCACCACAAAACTTCAACACTAAAACATGTAAAAGCTTCACACTCTTGATCAAGATAGTGTGAAACTAAATTAAGTTTTGTATCCTAAAAATAGCTTCAACTATTCAAGCTATATACCCAAACAAAAACCTATAACCAAAAACCTAGAATCAATAAACCTTACCTATTAAACTATTTTCCAAACACAAAACCTTGCTGCAAATAAACAAATTTTGTTCACAAAACCCAAGATTTTTGGCAATTTGTGCAACAACAATTGGGTGAACAAAAACTTTAAACACAAATTTCCTTATCCTTCATCTCCATTCACAAGGTCCCTGTTACATATTATATAATTATTTGCGTGCAACTTCAGTCATAAACAAAAGCATAATTAAATATCCAAATGGAGGAGTGTTGAACCTCTTAAGCTGCAAACCCACACCCTTCAAATTTGAGAACAACTTCCTGCAAACAACTCACTTCTCTCAACCTTCAACCCAAAACCCCACTCTTTATTTTTGGGAATTTCCACGGGAAGGTTAGGACTCTATATATATATGAAGAAAGGATGAAGGAACGGTGGAAAAAGAATAATGGGAGCTGCGCAGAATGGGGGACAAACTGGGGAAGAAGGCACGGGTGGTGCAAGGAACAAGGCTAGGTTTCGAGCAGGCCTTGGGCTGCTTTCAACAAAGGCTGGGCTGGTGCTGGGCTTCACACAAAAAGGAAGCTGGGCTGGACCTAGCAAAAAAAAAGGAAGACAGCAGCCCAAAAAGACGCTGGTCTCTAGCGTCACATCAAGCAGGCCTTGGGTCATCGGGCCAATTGTCAAACAACAGCCCAAGAAGGGCGATGGTCTTGTGCTTCACAACAAAGGAACCTGGACCTTGGGCCAAGGAAAAAAAAAGAAAAAAAAGAAAGAAGAAAGTGGGCACGGGCCTCATCTTCTCCTCGGGCTTCCAACTAAACAAAAAATAAGGGCCCGGGCCTCCTACTCTTTGGGCCTAGCAACCTTAAATATATATATATATATATATCCTAACCTTCCCGTGGAAATTCCCAAAAATAATGAGTGGGGTTTTGGGTTGAAGGTTGAGAGAAGTGAGTTGTTTGCAGGAAGTTGTTCTCAAATTTGCAGGGTGTGGGTTTGCAGCTTAAGAGGTTCAACACTCCTCCATTTGGATATTTAATTATGCTTTTGTTTATGACTGAAGTTGTACGCAAATAATTATATAATATGTAACAGGAACCTTGTGAA
The DNA here is from genome assembly GCA_024362995.1 of Heteromeles arbutifolia. Taxonomy (NCBI): domain Eukaryota; kingdom Viridiplantae; phylum Streptophyta; class Magnoliopsida; order Rosales; family Rosaceae; genus Heteromeles; species Heteromeles arbutifolia. Next base: position 11,036,183 of record JANCRC010000017.1, on the reverse strand, counting down.
TAGAGATGAAGGATAAGGAAATTTGTGTTTAAAGTTTTTGTTCACCCAATTGTTGTTGCACAAATTGCCAAAAATATTGGGTTTTGTGAACAAAATTTGTTTATTTGCAGCAAGGTTTTGTTTTTGGAAAATAGTTTAATAGGTAAGGTTTATTAATTGTAGGTTTTTGGTTGTAGGTTTTTGTTTGGGTATATAGCTTGAATGGTTAAAGTTATTTTTAGGATACAAAACTTGATTTAGATTCACACTATCTTGATCAAGAGTGTGTGAAACTTTTACATGTTTTAGTGTTGAAGTTTTGTGGTGAAGCTTTGTAGGTGAAACTTTGTAGTTGAAGCTTAGGTTAAGCTTTGCAGTTGAAGCTTTGTAGGTGAAGCTTTGTGGTTTGTAGTTGAAGCTTTGTAGGTGAAGTTTTGTAGTTGAAGCTTAGGTGAAGCTTTGTTGGCACCATAAATTGGTTTTGCTTCACACTGTCTTGATCAAGAGTGTGAAACTTTTGAGAATTGTAGTTAAATTCCATTGATGAAGTTGCTGTGTTCCCCCTTACCCTTTTTTTTGTTTGGGGGGGTGACTGAAAATTTGAAATTTGAAACTCCCTAGCTTGTGTGGAAGTTTGAAGACTTTCCATGTGGGGCTTTCTCATGGTTTGAATTTGAATTTTGAATTTCTTTGGCCATGTTGAACTATACACGAAGGATAAGTTTCCACTCTTTACATTGCCTTCACTTGTTCATTTTGTAGTGATTTTTGAAGACAAAGTGTTCTCTAGTTGAGAGGGATTCCGGCAGTGCTTTGCACCATCTTCAGGTTGGTAGTCTTCTCCACTGGATCAAATGCTTTCATTCTTGTTAAATTGTTTGAGTATTCATGTATTTGTTTTAAAACATGATGAACTGGTTGAGCTTTTTCTCATGCCCTAAGAACTTCTTAGGTTTCGATCCTTCATATAGTGATGGAGTTTGTTTTTATTTGTTGTAGATGTTAGAGCCTGGAAGTCCTAGTGATGAGGGCTCCCCTAGCTCTAGCTCTAGGTTTGAGCCTACAATGTCGGAGTGTTCAGGGCCATTGTTAGAGTCTTGTACAAAAGAAACGTTGGATGATCTTCACAATTGTCAAACCTTAGCCAATATTGGTTCTTTCTCCTTCATGTTAGTGGGTGAGGGGGTTGCTTTTGACGTCATACCCATATTTCGCTATGAGTTCACAGTGGACCATTTAGAGAAAAACTTGTTAGATAGCGAAAAGCAGCTTGAGGCCCTAAGGCAGTCATGTAGTATCCCCCGCAGTGTAGGAATGTGCTTGGTGCATTATGATGAATTGCTCTCTGAGCCGCCCCAATGGTCATGTTATGTTCTACACCCAGATGCTAGTGACCTTAGGGGTGAAGCTACATTTGCACCCGTGGTTGCAGCGGATGCTATCTTTTATTGGATATGTGCCTGGGCAACTCAACCCTGGTTTTTGAGATACCTTGATCAGGTTTTATATTATTTGGATAGAGTATGGATTAGGTGAGCCTTCCTTCTATCAGTGGCGCTACTGTTATAAGATGCGCCCGGTGAAGTCATGCACTGGTTATGCCGAGTGTGCCTATTGGAGCGAGAGAGAGCGTGTTGTCTTTGGTAAGAAAAATGCGTACTGCACTTGAAAAAATCGTTGGTGCTTTGTTTATAATGATTGGGAGCATGCTAGGGTGTCACACCTGAGCGACGTGTTCTTACTCACTTCCAGACTGTAGGTTGTAATGTATCCATTGTTCGCATTATTTACTATTTGTTGTGAATTCTTCTTGCTTCTAACATTTTTCTTCATGCAGTGACGAGAGGCACCATCAAGCTGTTCGGACGGGAGCTAGCTGATGTAGAGAAGGTGTTGAGGGTGCCTAAAAAGAATAGACACTTGGGCAAGCTACGGCCCTTATTTCGGAAGTACGATTTCTAGCCCTTAGTTTTTGAGTGCCAGAGACGAGCGAGTAAGTTGTATCCTTCACTTGACCTTTGCTCTTCCTTTTTTATTTTTTATTTTTTATAAAGTTGTATTCCTTACTTTGATTTTCCTTGTTCAATGGAGAATGTAAGCAAGAAAGGGGAGGCTAGCACTAAGAAAAGGAAAGCACCCATGTTAGCTAAGAATGAATTAGATCGTGACCGGATGTTGAATCTATCTTTTTATGTGAGTGTTACTTTGTCATTTCCTTACTTTCCCCTCTTTATTATTATTATTTTTTGGTAATAATGATCATCTTGTCATGCAGGCCATGACTGAGTACGACGACATACTGTGAGAGGCTAAGCGGTATAAGGCAAAATTGAAAGAGAATCAGTAGCTTGTGGATGACACTAGGAAGAATAAGAAATTGAGGCCGTCCAGCTCAAGGACCAAACCTCAGAAAGGTTGACCAGGCGGAATGGTGAGAACTTAAGGCTCAAGAAACTATTTGAGGCGACTAAGAAATAGTTGGAGGCGGCTACCCTAGAGGCATCCAAGGTCAGGAAGGAGTTAGATGGTGCCTTGGTCGAGGTTTCTTAGCTAAAGGAGAATATGCCAACTGAAAGGGAGGCTGTTGTGCATGAGTTCTTAGGTTCCCAAGCCTTTCACCATGCCATTAGGCCTCACTGCACCCGGGAGGTTCACTTTGAGAAAAGGAAATGGATGGCCGTCCTTGAGCGTTATGACGATGAAAGCATTATTCAAAAGTACCGTGAGGAGATAGATGAGTATCGACAAAATGGTGAAACCTTCGTCCTCGCAGTCGATCCTAGTAGTGAAGAGGAGTCTGACAATGAGGCTAGTGCTGATGCGCAAACTCAGCAGGGTGAGGATGATCTTAGAGATGCAGATGATGGTGGTGGGACGCATAGTGATATTGTCAGAGGTTCGACCTCTGATGAGGAGGACTCGTGATGCCTTCATTATCTGTATGTACTCTGGACGCATTAGTTTGTTATTTGTATGGTATGTGCCATGTACTCTGGATGTACTAGTTTGTTGTTTGTATGGTGTGTGCCATGGATGTACTAGTTTATTGTTTGTATGGCGTGTGCCATGTACTCTGGATGTACAGGTTTGTTGTTTGTATGCCTTCATTTTTTGCATGTTGGAGTCTTTGCATTGTTACGGAGGGGAAATGTTTGGAGTAGATGCAAGAGGACTGAAGAGCTTGATCTTTGTATACCATGCACTAAAGCATTTGTTGGCTTGCAATAAGACTTTATTGGTGACTATAACCTTTGTTGGGCATAAGTGCCCCCCTAGTTGAGTTGTAAGACTTAAGGATTTTTGATTATTTGTGAATGCTATGAGTTCACATGTACAAGTTGTACCACTCATCACCTAGTTGGTGGAAATGACGGGTTGTACCTTTCATTACTTGGTTGGTGAGGATAAAGGAAAGGTGCCGAGGCACATTGTGGTAAGTGCCGAATGATATAAAGTATGTTGGCCCTTTTCGAGGCTCTGTTGGCTTATGTATGAATGTGTTGAAATGTATGATGTTTATGTTGATTGACATGCGTGATGCTTATGAATGTTTTGCTATGCATGAATGGAATGTATGATGTTTATATTGGTTGACATGAGTGATGCTTATGAATGTTTTGCTATGCATGAAGGAAATGTATGATGTTTATGGTGAGGGTGAGACTAAGTGTTTCATTGCTAGGAATGTAAAAGAGTTAAGACCAAGTTGTCTGAATCACCTCTTTATTGAGTTCGGGCCAGATGGTCCTTATTACAAAAGATGCTGAACGGCTATAGCTTAACACTTGTACAATGTGAGTCTACTTGTAATAGTACTTCATGTGATCAATGTTTCATAGATGGCCATCGACCTTGCCATTGGAGCTTTTCAGTTTGTAGGAGTCAGGGCGACTAATCCCAACAATTTTAAATGGTCCAACCCAGTTTGGACTGAGTGTGCCTTCGTTTGGCGCTGACTACGGTTATTCCCTGAAGGGTGAAGAAGGAATTGATCAATTTTTCCTTCTTTTGCCAAAGCTTCAATATGGTCATGTAGGGTGACACACTTCTCGCTGTCATGGCCATTATACTCGTGGTAGCAACAAAACATGCTTGTGTTCTTCGTGGGCTTGTAATCTGGCTGCCTCGGCTTTGGCTTCGGTATCAAGTAAGCTATACTGGGGTAAAAGGCCGCACATGTGGCGTTCAAAAGTGTGTATGTCTCATACCTCGGGGTAGGGCCTGTCTTGATATGTGCTTAGCCCACTGCATTGACTGCCTGGGGATGGGCATTATCGTGGCGATACCCCTGGTTATCGCGATAGTGCCCCTTACTCTTCTTACTAAAATGAGACTGGTGAGGATGGAAATCTTTCCTCTTGCCCTGAGATTGATACTTCTGTTAACTTGGCGAAGCCTTAGGTAACGCAGGGGGATGCGTCATTGCCGTTTGGAAGGTTGAGGTTTTTTCATTTGGTTGGATCTGGCTTCCATTCCCCACTTGCTAATAAGGGATAGCTGTAGGAGGTTTCCCTTGGTACGTCATTGCCATCACCTCAGAGTAAGTCTTCCAAGTGTTGGCATTGATCATGTACTTGAAGAAATAGTCACGTAGGCCTGCCGTAAAGGCCTTGAGGGCGGTCTTGTCATCTGCCTCGGCGCAGCAAGAATACTCATGGCTGAAGCGACCGGTATACTCTCATAGTGACTCGTCTAGTTTTTGGCGGATAATGTACAAGTCATCTGCATAATGCAAGCGATCGGCCTGGAAAATATGTTGAGAGACAAACAGTTTCCTCAACTCCTCAAATCAGTCTACCGTCTCAGGTGGAAGATGGCGATACCAATTTAGAGCTCCGCCAGAGAGGGTGAAGGGGAAAAGAAGACATTGCTCTTTGTCGGTATGCATCTGGCATGCCATGGTGGACTCAAAGAGGTTAAGGTGTTCAATCGGGTTTTCTCTTCTAGCATAGAGTCGTAAGTCGAGCTTTTCCTTTCTCTTTGCTTGAAGAGGGATGTCGAGGATCCTCCTTGTAAGAGGGCCGGGCCTGGGTTGGTTTCAGTAGGGTATCTCAGCCTGATGTTCGGGCTTTAACTTGTTTACTTCCTCAAGAAGTTGTAGGACAATGGGGTCCTAAGTAGAGTCATGCACTACTAGAGCTTTCTTCCGTAAGTCCTCATCGCCTTTTGGAAGTAGGGAAGTTTGATCAAGGGCATGTGATTTTTCCTTGGACTCGTCGTACTGGCTTCTAGGGCATGTCTATCGGAATACCTCTGAGTCCCCTATACCTTCATGTTCCTCTGGGACCTGTCGCTTTTTCCCTAGGTTGGTAGTTGGCCTGGGTTGTGGTAGGGGACCGAGTCTTTCAGAAACCCTTAGGTCATTGATCTTTGAGCTTACGTGGATAGGGTTCTCTCGACGTTGCCTCAATAAGTCCCGACAATCGCGATAAACGGCTTTCGATCATTCCCCTCTCCATGTAAGGAGGTGCATTCATTGACTTCTCTTGCTTCGGGTCGAAGCAACTGGGTTGAGAGAAGTCTTATGTTGATCAACACCTTGATGAGTAGCTCGCACCTTATTAGAAATATCCATGTCGAAGATCGATGACCCTCCATGTTGGGGGCACCTATGTGATGGTTGACGTCCACAGAGGCAAGGGGCTCGTGTGATCGAGTGTACCTGTCGTTCTAAGTGTTGTGGCTTCCTTTGCTTCCCATATTGGAGAGGGATGCCTGATCGAATGAGAGTGCAAAAATGATGAAAACCAGCTTGACAAAGCTGAAGAGAGTATGAATAAGTGGATTGCCACATATGGCGCCAAATGTTTAAAAATCGAAAAGGCATCGCTCTCCGAATTTCGAGAGCCAGATTTTCCTGGATCAAATTTGTCGACACTTCTCACACGCAACATTAGTTTTTCGGATACCATGGAACACTTTATCAAAAGATTTCTGACAAAGTTAAAACGCGTGGATTCTGCAGCTCCCACTACAATGATATCACCGAGAAAAGTAAAAGAATAGCACCACTACCTGCTATTTGGGAAATCCCTATATACGTGTCGACCTTCATCCTCTATGGCAAAGTAGACTTGCGAGAATGCCTAATTTTTTCCTCCCCTCCGAAAGTGCATCTTCAACAAAACATCTCGAAATACTCTATCTTCTTCCTTCATGAGAATACCCCCTAAACCAAGTCACCCAAAATGCTCAACTTATTTCCTCAGCAAGAAAACAGTTCTTCGGGAGCAAAAGTATCCCATATCATCAGGGTCAAAAGCAAGAGTATCCCATATCATGCTTTTTCCCTGTCTTTTCATTTGCCCTTGCTCTTACTTGCAAGACAATGAGAAAGAAAGCAATCAATCGGAACCTGAAATCAAACTTCTGATCTGGAACTGATTACCCGGAACCTTTGCCTGGTTGCTTACCTAGCATTGCTCTTGAGTACTTATCCTCAACTGTTGTCAGATCACGAATTCCTTCGACAAATACCTCAGAACAGTTGATACGATATTAGCTCTTTACACTGAAGCCGCCAAGCATGGATGAGTCGCTGAAAAGTAGTGTTCTGAAGGACCATTCAAATACAAAGGTTGAGCACCACTTCTACTACGCAAAAGATTGAAGCAAAATGATCAATGATGAGCTGGAACAGGTCACTATAGCACGATGCCCTTCCTGCAGAACCACATAATCCATACGGAGGAGTCTAAGTCAAATCCAAGCTCGACATCGCTGCCCTATCCAAAATGCTCGAGAAGCTTCAACAACCTTTTGCTGGCACTGTCATTGAAGAGCAAAGCCTCGCCATGCCACATCCACTAATTTGTCAATAGCAAAAGTATCCCATATCATCAGGTTGAACGTACTCTAGATTTGACGGACTTGTTTTGACTCTCAAATTCTTGAGTCGACCCGCTCCTTTGCAAGAAACCAGAAAACCCTCCAACCCAGTTCAAGAATAAGCTTGTGGAAAGTCAACAAGTACAACAAAACACATGCCGATTCATCCGCTACTTCTTCAAAAGCAAAAGTATCTCATATCATCTCTTCTCCCTGTCATTTTCTTTGTCCTTGTTGCTGCCTGCAAGACAATGAGAAAGAGAACAATCAGTCGGAACCTGAAATCAAACTCCCGATCTGGAATTGATTGTTTGGAACTCATTTCCCTAATTGCTTTCCTGGTTTTGCACCTCTTTCGGCACCTCTTTCCCTGATTGCTTTCCTGGTCATGTAGTATCATAAAAAACCAAACGTTTACATAACGGACCATCTCACATTGTCATTACACATTATTTTGTTTTCACATGTCATAATTACATTGTTGGTTCTAGTTGACAAGCAAGAATTAATGAAGGAAATACTAATTTTCCTTTGAATTTGACGAAATAATGGATGAAATCTACCGACAAGGAGTCAATTGGCTTATTTCAAATAGTTTAGGGGGTTAATTTACTAAAAAAATTGTTCAGATGGTCAATTTCAACTGGAGTAATAGTTCAAGAGGTCAAATAACAGTTTACCTTAAGATTTAATATGATCAAATATAACAGTAAAAAAATAGATCTAACAGTCCAAATTTAAATCTAGCGGCTAAAATAATTAAAAAAAATTAAAAAATCTTTCATGTGTTTCATATTCTTTTATAATGTTCCACGAGTTTCATGATGTCGGTTTAGTAATTTTTGAATATTTATCTGAATCTAAATATTTTTAAGTTAAAATGTTCATAAAATTAAATTAGGATAATCTACATAATCTTTTTTTTTTTTTTTTTAAATTACTTTAAGAATCCTAAATTCATTCTTTAATAATCTCGGACTAAAAATTTAAACCAGAAGGATTGGAGCAGAAAACATGTTTCTGGGTTAACAAATTTAGGTTTTAACTCAAAAGTAGGAGATGGTCTTACATATCTCACTTCGGTACTACGTAGAACATTTGATGACCTAACTTCACCAGACCACAATAAAAATAATATTCAGACCAATTCAGGTCATCTAATACTCGTAACATTTAATGCTACTTCACATGAAAGGATTTTCCTTACTATTACTTAAACACGATCAACCATGATACATTTTGAGCTATAACACCCGCGAAAAGAAAAGAAGAAAAACGACAATGAAATCTCAAACATTCTCCCTTCCTAGTTTCTACAACTCATCATTTGCTTCTTCCTCATCCTGCGAATCACTAGAACTTCCACCACTCTTCTCATAAACTTGCTTTATCACCGGGTTGCATACTGCCTCCACCTCCTTCAGCTTCTCATCGAAATCATCCTTCTCGGCGTTTTGGTTGTCATCCAACCACTCGAGCGCCTCCTTCAGTGTGCTTTCGATCTTCTCCTTGTCATCTGAATCAATCGTATCTGCCAGCTTGTCCTTGTCATTGACAGTGCTCTTCATGCTGTAAATGTAGGCCTCAAGTTTGCTCCTGGCATCGACTTTTTCCCTCACTTTGTTATCCTCTTCGGCAAACTCCTCAGCCTCCTTCACCATTCTCTCTATCTCTTCCTGGCTCAGACGCCCCTTGTCATTGGTGATGGTTATGGATTGAGATTTCTTCGCTGCATTGTCCTCTGCTCTCACGTGTAGGATGCCATTTGCATCAATCTCAAATGTCACCTCGATTTGGGGAACTCCCCTGCAGCAGAAAATTAAAGCAGGCAGCTTTCAGTATATAATTCGTCTTTGCAAATATTAGACAAGACTAAATTTACCCCAACCAATTCAGAGTAGTACTTGGGTTAGTTTTCAATTACCTTGGAGCAGGTGGAATGCCGGTGAGATCAAACTTACCAAGCTCACGACAATCCTTCGTCAAGCTTCTTTCACCTTCAAACACCTGATTATTTTCAACCGCATACATCAGTCAAAGTAACAAAAAAAGCACATGCTATGCAAAATGTCGAAATTCCCATCAAACTAATCTGTGCATGTATCTGTTATAAACATACCTCGATGGATACTGTGGTCTACTGGTCTTGATAAGTGGTGAAGACTTGAGACTTCTTAGTTGGGATGACGGTGTATCTTGGAATCAATTTTGTCATGACACCACCAACTGTTTCGATACCAAGACTAAATGGTGCAACATCAAGCAAAAGCAGGTATGCAAAGAAAACAAAGCAAATCTTAGTCATTTGTAAATTATGTTAACAATCAGCGCACTCACTAACAAATGAAAGCGTACAATTACCCTAGGTTTCTTCCCCGCCTTCGCCACTGAGAACTCCACCTTGAATTGCAGCACCGTATACAACAGCCTCATCAGGATTGACCCCCTTGCTTGGCTCTTTCCCATCGAAGAAGTCCTTCAACATCTCTTGCGCCTTAGGAATTCGGGTACTCCCTCCAATGAGGACAATCTCGTGAATATCTTTCTTCTTCAAGCCTCCATCTTCTAAAGCCTTCTTTACCGGTCCCATGGTCTTCTTGAACAAGTCCATGTTCAACTCCTCAAATCTAGCCCTTGTCAGTGGCTCTGAGAAATCAATGCCTTCAAAAAGAGATTCAATCTCCACCCTGATGCTGGCTACTCAACGCTCTCTTAATTCTCTCACATTCCTTTCGAAGTTTCCCGAGAGCCTTGTGGTCCTTGCTAATATCCTTGTCATATTTCTTCTTGATCAACTTGATGCAGTAGTCCATCACTCTATGGTCGAAGTCCTCTCCTCCCAAGTGAGTGTCTCCACTCATAGACCTCACCTCAAACACACCGTTATCAATTGTCAAGATGCTAACATCAAATGTACCACCACCAAGATCGTAAACTAATATGTTCTCCTCTTCTTTCTTATCTAGACCATAGGCAATGGCTGCGGCTGTAGGCTCGTTGATTATCCGAGCCACATTGAGCCCGGCAATGATGCCCGCATCCTTGGTAGCCTGCCTCTGCGCATCATTGAAATAAGCCACAAGAACCAATCAAAAGCAACCCATCAAACCAATGAACACAATAACATAATCACTATGTTTTCTCATTGTATTATCTAATAACCATCCACAGGACTATAGAAGATTTAAGCGACGAAATTTTCGAGCATTACCTGGAACGGTTACCACCGCGTCTTTGATTTTCTTCCCGAGGTAGGCCTCGGCAGTTTCCTTCATCCTACAGAAAATCATAGCACTGATTTCCTCAGGGCTCCTTCACCTGCATATAAGGCTTCCCATCTTTCTTCACAACCTTGAAAGGTAAAAACTTAATATCTCTTTGAACCTCTGGATCATCAAACCTACGAATCGAACAAAACCCAATTAAGTTCATAATCCAAATTAAACACACAGATAATCCACAACATCTTCCAATCCAAGTACCATGTAAAGTTGCTTAAATTCTTCCCATTTCAGTTCATAATCCAAATTAAACACACAGATAAACCACATCCCCTTCCAAATAATCCAATTTAGCAAGTAAAAACTTGCTTACTTTCCCCATTAAGTTAATAATCCAAATTAAACACACACAAAATCAGTCTCTTGCAACCAAATTACTAAGTAAATTTGCTTACTTTCGCCCAATGAGCCGCTTGACGTCGGAAATGGTGCGTTCTGCGTTGAGAGGTGCTTGATTCTTGGCCGCCTCTCCGATCAGACGCTCCGTATCAGTGAATGCGACCCAGGAGGGCGTGATTCTGTTGCCTTGATCGTTCGCTATGATTTCCACATGACCGTTCTTGTACACTCCCACACAGGAATACGTTGTTCCGAGATCGATTCCGATCAGAGTCCCCAACTTGGATGAATCATCCGCCGCTATTGCTATTCCACGCAGGAATTCTACCCACAAGCCAAAATTAAAAAGAACAAATTCTTCAGCAAATATATGAAAAAAAATAAATCGGAATTCGGACGTGCCATAGACTAATCACAAGTTCAAGGTCAAGGATGAAAATTATCGATTTAATCAAATAAACTAGAAATTTTCTGTGCATGACGTTTGTTCTTAAAATCGAGCACATGTTAGTCGTAGACTTGAATTCAGTTACATGTTGATGCATTTTGTAAACGACAATGTCACGTGATACATTATCGGTGACAGATTAACATTCGTTCTTTAGTATTTGCACTTCATAAAGAAGCAGAAACAGACATTCGTTTCATAGCCAAACTAGTTAAGAAATTAACATAAAGATTTGATTATTTTGTAGAGAAGTAGAAACGTGAACGACAATGCTTGGATCCTCTTCGCCTCCATTGATTTCCTTTTTTTTTTAAAGAAAACTAATGAAAAATGTTTGGAAATTTTGAGTTTTAATCAAAATGACAAAAATATGTTGTAAGTGAATAATACCAAGAGTGACTTTTTAAAGTAAAAATGTCTTTCTTCGTTAAAGTGAACAATATCGAAAGTGTTTCGTTAAAATTTCTTTAGTTTAGATTTTTGTGTTTGGTAATTTGAATTCTGAGTGTGAGAGATGAACTGATGAAGGTTGAGGGGGTTCTTATATACCGTGTGGCACTGTGCGGCAAAGTTTATGTCGTGCGTATCAATGGCCAATGGCGATGCGCCACGTTGGCAATTTTATCAGTGCACGTTGTTGCCTTGTTACTGGGGCATGTCAAATGGCGTATGGGAGGTTGACGCGTGGAGTCCGTGGGGATGCGGACTGTTCTTGAATTGTTAAGAAGGGGAAAAAGGTGGGCGGGGATAGGGATGGCAACGGTTCGATTTGAGGCCGGAAATGCTATATCCATCCTTATAACCACAAAAAATAATCATATCCATAACCGCAAATTAACCATCGGGTATTATCCATAACCATACCCACCGGGTAACGGATTTCCCATCAGTTAACGGGTATATCCATCTTCGTCAATACAAAAAATATATTCATTTAATTGAGAAATTATAAATTTGTAGATATCAATTTCGTCATTAAACATTTGATGTATAAAATGATCCAATGAATGGATCTTGTTGAGTATAAAAATTAAAACACTGATGATGTTGGCTTGTCTTTGTTATGTCTTATAAGCACCATTGGGTTTGCATTGATTTTTATTCAAAACTTTACTTTCCTACAAAATGCAACTTTTGTATTTTCAAGGTAATGGTTTGGTGAATAATAGATATACAAATATATATATATATATATGTATATATATTATACTATTATATTATATATAAATTATATTATTTACTAATCGGATCGGATTCGGTTATGGATACGGTTTGGGGATCTCTATAACCATATCCAAAATCATAACCGAATAATATAAATGGTTTTTCCCCATATCCAAACCATACCCGAATTTTCATATCCAAATCCAATCCATTCGGGTGGTTATCCACGGTTATCGGGTTTAACGGTTAGAATTGTCATCCCTACGCAGAGAGTAAATGACAGTTGGAGGGTAAAATGGGTATCGGACGAAAGAACGAGGGTGTTATAGTAATTTGGACGCTTTGTTTCACCTGTCTAATTGGGTCTTTGAGTCTGGGCTGGGCTGGACCACAATTGCTTTGTTTTTATTTTGGCCCATTATCACTTTGACCTCACGGAAGCCCAAATCATTCCAACATGACAAGACAACAGTGGAGAAATTCTTGAGTTCCGGCAGTCGTTCACGTCATCCGTCATCACAAAAAACACGTGACATTCAGGTCTACCAAAATGGGACCATGTGTGGGAGCCGGATGAAGGAAAATTTTTCTCAAACTAAGTTTAAATTCTAGTGGCGTCACTATCCAATAAATATTTGTTACGTGTTTAAAAAGTGCATTATCTATCTAATTGATGATTTACCCGTGATGAATTGGTGACAAAAGATAATATCTCCAAATGAAGGAGTTCTCCTTGTATGTTTCTTAGGCGAACTAGTTGATGTGCACAATCGCTCGCATCAAGACTATCTTTTAACTTTCTATTTCATGTTAAGTTCCCCTAATATTTTAAAGCGTGTCAATTTGGCACAAAATGAAAGATGTATCACCTATTCCGTTACTTTTCCATCACCCGAATGAACAAAATAACCCTCAATTTGACTGAAAAATCGACAGATTTGACGATATGAAACGACACATTTTAGATGAGGTAATGAAATTCATATCCAACGCAGCCTTAAGGCCAAAACCCTACATAGAAAATTCAAAACCAGGTTAACGTTCTTGCTTAGTGAATGAAAATCCATCATATGAACACACCAAAACAATCTCACAAAATCTACAACCTATTTGAATGGAGCCAGAGGATTTGGAGTGCGTGGAGCTTTTGAGCTTCTAAGCTCTTTACAAACATGATCCAACATTCCCAAAAAGTCCCTAACAATCACGAAAATCCGAAGCGGATTCGCTTCTTCCTTGCTCACATTCCCGTGAAAATACTCTGTAATCTCCTTCACCTGTGACAGAACCCTACTCTCATCACCCTGCAACTCTCTCAAACCTTGCTCTGCATAACATATGAACGATTTCATCGAATTGACCGAATTACCACTGTTCTCATCCATGCACAACTCCTTGTGTATAAGATGTTTGATCTTTTCTATTCCATCGGAGAGATTTGATACACTGCTTGCAAGAACATCCAAGTCCAATGTGGCTGTTTTCTTCGCGTTGTAGAGCTCGGTGCTGAGGCCGGAAACTAGGTCAAGCCCCATTCTTCTGTAGTCTTCTTCTTTCTCTTCTAGGGTTTTGGTTTTGTTCTTCTGGCTGATCTTCCCCATGATGCTGTCCGAAACTCGAATCCCTTCTGTCCGTATTATTTCTTGCACAACAAAATGTAGCAATGTGGTTTTTCCATCGGCTCCTTTTACATCGGAGAGCTTGAGGAGAGTGTCTAGCTTGAATGCTTTGGCACCTCCTCGGATCGTTCCAACATTCATCCGGTTTCCTGTTTTCAACACCGCTTCGAGTAGCTTCAAGAAGAGCCTGCTTGACCTCAGTTCCTTACAGGCCTCCTATAAACCGTAATTTAGACAAAAGAAAAGGATTATTTTGTGCTCAAATATGTTTCTTGTTGTATAATAAAAGCGGATCTAGCAGAAGCGCTTATAAACAGAAGGCTTCTTACATAAGCATATTCCCGAACAGGCTTACCTCTAGCACTGAAAAGGAGTTCCTAAGGTGAACCACCTCATCTTCAAACGTTTCTCTGTAAAGCATTGCTTCAACTCGTTGGAAAGCGAAAGGTACTCTAAGCACTGCCTTCACAAACTTCTCCGCTGACCCGAGTTCATTGATGTCTCCTTTGTAGCCGGTGAGCTTACCCTCTTCCTCCTTGGTGGGTTCCATCCTCACGAGCGCTTCCAGTTGTTGTAAGCGCAAGCCATTTCCTGTTAATGTCGTAATCTTGTTAGGTTTTGGTTGTTTATAGTACCGGTCCGGCTCTATGAAAGACGTCCTGATTTGGTAAAGTATATTTATAAGTTTAGGAGTTACATATATACCTTGCACTAGTGCTTCACATACTTGATCAGCAGTAGAATTCAGGGCTTTTGAGAGTATGGTTATGTTCTGTAGTCTTTTCGGCTCAAGAACATGCTTGCTTGGAGAAGGGCTCTTGCTCTTTGCTTCATCATTCTTCATTGAGCCTTGTAGATTGTATCCGAAAAGCGATTCAATCATTTCCTCATCCAGCCTGTTTCAAGACTCGTAATCAGGTCAAGGTTTTAAGTAGAAAAGTAGATACCAAGACACATCTGAAACATAATGTAACTTACTCGAACGAGCTTGATCTCAGTTTGTCCCACACCATAGAATGATCCGGGGCAGCTCTGACTTTGTCCCAATGCAACGGCTTCAGTTTAGGCAGCGGAGTTCCATCTTTCCCCAATGGTGTAGCCTGAGGGAGGGGTGGAGGAGGAGGACCTTTCGAAAAGCTATTATTCGCTTTCGAAAAGGGAGGTGGGCAGGGTGGTGGAGGAATAGGAGGTGGAGTTTCTGAAGGTCTAGAAGAGTTTTGAGGCGAAACAGAAAATCCGCCTTCGGGGGTTTGATTGGATCCACAAGAAGAATCTGATTTTCTTGGCGGTGATAGATTTCGCAATGCAGAAGACGAGCATGAAGCTTTCGATGCAATTCTAGTTGAACTGGGAGAAGAATGGAAATGAGGAAAATGTTTGATTGGTGGTGGGGGTGGAGCAGGTGGTGCTGGAGGGGCGTTGACATTCTTTTCGCAATTGGAAGAGCACGGTGCAATCAGAAGTTCGGATTCTTTATTTCGGATTATGGTTTCTGGTTGATCTGGTAAGTTTATAGAAGGTGCTTCTAAATAAGGTTCTATGTTCGACACATTTGTGGAGAGAACATCTGATGAGTCACCTGGGCTACGAGCTGAGGCATCCGAAAGGCGGATGTTGGATGAATTCGAATCTCCGAAAGAATGGAAAGATTCATCATCGGAAGAACACGAATCAACAGGAATAATTTTGTCACCGGTTGTGGAATTAGCACAATCAGAGTCGTATTTCACTGCCTCTGCAATTATATCCTCGTGAGTAGACATAATTTCCCTAGTGGAAGAACTACTACTAGCATCATCGAATTCCGATTTCATCACTTGTTGATTTGTTTCTTCCCTCTCAAGCAATGTATGATTTCGTGACGAAATTACAGTTTCGCAAGTTTCTTTGGAACAAGAAATCCGCTGCTGTTGCTGCTCTAAATCCAACCCTAACGAATCAAGATAAATGAGATCAGAAGTAGTAGTGGTGGCAGGATTTAACCTCACCTTGCTTGGTGATTTAGCTCCTCCGTTTTGGCCGAAAACCGAAATCACTCTCGTGGGTTTCTTCTTATGTTTCCTGTGCTTCCTGCAACCCCAAACGATGCCGAGCACACAAATCACAACCGCAGCTCCCGCAGAAACAAGAACCGGTACAAGTATCCTCGCCATTCCGCCTCTATCTTCTCTGTGAATGTCTTGAGGCTTTGAGATTGAGCGCAGGCGATGCGGATGATGCGAATGCGCATGGATGTGGGGCGCCGGAGCTGGAGCGGGAGCTGGACTCGGAGCTTCCGCTTCACTGTAGGGCGACGGAGAAGGAGAAGGAGAAGGAGAAACATTTCCACTGTCGGCAGCTGACGGCGTTCGCTTGTGGAAGCTGTTCAGTCCGAGTAAAGCTCTGAACTTTTCGACAACCGGAACTGCATTCTCTTCATCTTCCCCGGAAACTCTGTGAATCTGTAAGTTTTGGGGAGCCTCGGCATTGTCCTCCATGAAATGCAGGTGGTGTTGCAGGCCATGAACATTGAAGCATTCCTCTGCTGCATTGTGCAATGACAGGATAAAAGATATGATGAAAAAGATCATGAGGAGGAGAATCTGAGAGAAAATGTATGCCATTTTTCTCTCTCTCTCAACCCAAAAATCATCAAAGCAGCAATCTAACTTTCTGTTTATAAATCATCTTCTTTTTGTTCATTTATTTGGAAAAGAAAGGAAAAACAGAAAGTTCTTTGGGTGGGTATAGCAGAATAGGTGGTGTGCAATGAAGGTATTGCAGAGAGAGAGAGAGGAGAGAGGAGAGAGGAGAGAGAGAGTGAGAGAGGGAGGGAGGGAGGGAGGGAGAGAGAGACTTTAATGCTACTCCAAGGAACCCCTGAGCCTGGCAGTTGAAGGTGTACTGACCATTCTTTTACTTCTGTGTTCATGCAAATCTTATCTCTTCTCACCTCCATTAATGCCTCTGCAAAAACACCTTTAATTTAACAAAGAACTGGTAAATGGTGGATTACAAGGTTTTCTTAAAATTAAAAACTAGAGGTTTCGGGTTAGAAACCCGTTGCTGGTGTGGAAGTCAGACTTATGGTCAGAAAAAGGCTGAAATGCCTCTGAGTCTTCCCGACATCCAGAAGAGGTGGATAACTGTAGTTTGCCACAAGTTATCTTTTTTTTTTTAAAAAAAAATCTCTCAAACAATGTTCTATCTAAACCCTAATTTTAACACAATTTTTAGCCTCATTTTTTTCTCTTTAAATATTTTTTAGTTGAGGAAAGTTGAAGATGTTTTCTGCTATATATTCATCAATTGCCAATCATGAGGTTGATCATTTTTTTTTCAAAAAGTTTTAGTGATGATTTATGAGTTCATGAAGGCCACTTTACATGTTAAATGAGTCATGGGATTTGCAGTTGAACGTGGCTTTTTTAGTAGATACAACTCATCAAAACAAAACGAGTCCTCGTGGGTCCCATTTTGGTTTTTCCCTACCTAACTCGGTACATCGAAGATTTTACCATGCAGTTTTTTAGGGGACGAGTCGGTGATTTCACTGCAGTTTACTTTTTCGGAAGCAGGAGACTCATAGAAACATTTCAACTTATTCATAATCATTATGTTGTAATTCACCAACGCCTGGAATATTCAATAGGTGATTAAAATTCTACTATCATTGATGTATTGCAGAAATGTTCAATAGGTCATTAGCTGATTAAAAAATGACAGATAATTTATTTTTAGATTCTATTAGGATTAATAATAAATGAGCCTTTTAGTGTTTTAGTGTCAATTCTTACCATCAAATTCAAAGGGAGATGATCTTAATTTCTTAATTTTTAGTCATCAAGTGACCAAGAGAATGACACTTCAATGTATTGCTTCATTGTCTTGTAAGATCTTACATGAAAAAAGCCATTACAAGACTAGTTTGGGACATCGTCTTCTTGGCGTTCTCGTTTCATACGAGGCTTTCTCCCTATGTAGCGCGTGATGGCACCAGTTCTCTCCAACCATTATAATCGCAGAGAGGAATATACAAAGAGAGGGGACCATCCATGTGGACTTCGGAACCCAAAAGGAAAACATCAAGTGTAAAATTATAAGATCTTGATGGGTGCCAAATTATGGGATGCTTAAAAGTTTATTAGCAACTGCTTGTCCCTTTCTCTATTTCTAATGTATTGCTCACATATTCTTCCTTTTGAACTTGCATCCAAATTTCGGTGGGATTAATGTTGGTTTTTCACGACCTAATTCACAGTGTCATTAGCTTCTGCGTTGTCCCTTTCACCTAACCAGAGAGAGAGGAGACTCAAAGCTACAAGACAGAGACTACCTGCATGTCGTTCTAACCTTATTGGTTGCTTAGAATTTAACACTGTGCAGTGGGGGACCTTACCTTACCTTACCATGTTACTTCATGCACCACTTTTTTTTTGGAACAATTAGCCTGCAAGGCTGCAACCAATTTGTTACCTAAGTTACTGAAAAAGCAGAGAATATTTAGCTTAAGAAGTTAGTACCATTTGTAGAAACATCATAGTTTAATATGCATAAACTGTTCTTTCTGTAATTTTAATGAATTGCTTTCGTATATGTTCAGACTCTAGTTTGCAGTTAAGTAAGAATGTCTCGTTTGTAAGGAGTCGAGCATTTTTTTTGAAATGCGAGGTTGAGTCGAAATTTCAAGTAGTGTTTTATCTGTCATCTTCAGCTCGATGTGATTTGATCAACTTACATATTTTCTCCCTTCTATAGAGCAATTTAGACTGGTGGTTAGTTTCACATATATTTTTCTGGAAGTGGAGCCCGCTTCGATTTGCTCGTGCAGAGTGCACCTCATTTTGCGAGCCGCAATTTTCATGTGCCGAGACTGCCTTGTTTAGTGTGATAGAAGCCCGTCTCGTTTTCTGTGATGGAGCTTGCCTCATTTTTTGTAAGCTCAGGTTCGCCTCATTTAGCATGCGGAGTGCGTCTCATTTAGCGAGCCACGTTTTTCGTGTGTTGAGCCCGCCACGTTTTACATGCATTGAGCCTGACGAAATACGGCTCATTTTGAGTGCACGAAGCCTGCCTCGTTTTTAGAAAACATGGGTTTGCCTCATTCTACGTGTGCAAAGTCCGACTCGTTTTGCGTGTCGTATTTTTTCGTGCACCGAGCTCGACTCATTTTGCGCACTAGAAGTCCGTCTCATTTTCTGTGAGCGGAGCCCGCCTCGTTTTTTGTGCGCCCGAACAGGGACGAAGCCAAAAATTTAACTAAGAGGGGGTATCTTAACAAATTTGAGCTCCTTTTTTGGACAAATAAAGCTAGTTCTTTACAAATGCTGGAAAAATTAATTACAAAATGCCTAATTTTATTACTCTATTGTCTAATTTTGTCTTTAATTGTTGACAATCTAATGCTCATTTGTACTAATTAACCAAATACATGCAACTCAACAAGGTTTAGATTAATTGAAAGAGGATTTTTACTATTTTAATATGATTAATTGAATAATCTGTAAGGCAAAAAAAAAAAAGGGAATTGACTAATTGAATAATTTGTAATGAAAAAGAAGAAGAAGAAAAAGATGAGAGTGGGCATGTGCCCCCACTGGGCCTTACCTTCCTCCATCCATGCACCCGAATTCGCCTCGTTCTGTGTCCTTAGAGTCCGCCTCGTTTTGCAGGCGCGGATATCGCATTTTTTTGCACCCACCGAGTATGACTTCAAGGAAATGTTTTGTGTGGGAGTTAAGGAAAATGTTGCAAGACCTTTGGATGTAATCCTACCGTTTATTAGGTCTTGTAACTAATTTTTTACTGATTTTTAAGTTGAAAAATAGAAAAAATAATATAAATTAGTAGCGAGGCCCCCAAAGAGATTTGTGGTGTCGAAAATTTTTGGAATGTCCTAAATTAATTTTCAAAAACATGTGTAGCGACTAGAATGACTCAAATTTTGGCTTATAATAAATTTTGTAAAAGTTCTCAAAATCGATTGGAAAACGTGGGTTATAACTCACAATTTTTGTGAAGAAAATTGAAGTTTTTAGTTTTGGGAAATGTTTTAACGAAAATGTTGCAAGACATTTGGATGCGATTATACCGTTTATTAGGTCTCGAAACTATTTTTATCGATTTTTAAAGTTGAAAAAATAGAAAAGTAAAATAAACTAATTGCGAGGTCCCCAAGGAGACTTGTAGGTATTGAAAATCTTTAGAATGTCCTAAATTAATTTTAAAAAACATATGGTGTAAGTAGAATAACTCAAATTTTAACTTATAATGAATCTTGTAAAAGTTCTCAAAATCGATTTAAAAACGTAAGTTATATGTCCATTGAATGTACTATAAGTGTCCCCTAGGCCATATCATGTCTGTCTTTCAAGACAAACATGATGTACGGTCACAGCTTTTACTTAAAAAAATATGAATCACTATTCTTTTGCTCAAACCCCATGCTACTCCGGTTGGTCATTGTTTCATTTCATGCTAATATGTCGTGCGTAAGTTAATTCTTAATCAGGATATATCGATTTCGTTAATTGTTTTCAATGGATATTGGTCTAGTCTCCCCGCTTGTTTTACTTCTTTTTTTCTTCATATTATTAATAAAATCTAGTAGAGGGGAACGGACGAGGGGTTTTCTAGGTGCAACGGTCCTTTTTTTTTCGGTGGAGGGTCGGTGCCTTGACATGACTATTGACGAAGAATCAATCTCGCCTAATTCTTCTCTACAAAATTTACATTAAAAATAAAATAAAATAAAATATAACTGGTGAATGTAGTTTAGTTTTGGTTAGAAAGACGATGTGTAGGGATAGTCAATGGGTGCCCATGGATACTCCATATATTCGTTATCATCACATTAACACATATCTACACGTAAATAAACTTCCATTTAACTAAATAGGGGAAATGGATTGTCTCCGGATCCCTTCCAACTAATCTTCCTCATCAAACAATTCGGGCCTTTGAAATTTGATTCAAATGCTAAAAACACGGGCCCACTTTAAAAGTTATAATAACTTTAGCCGTTTGATCAAATTTCAAAAGCCCGGATTGTTTGATAAGGAGAATTAGGTGGAAGGGATCCGGAGATGATTCCTTTCCCTAAATAGGTACCCATTGACCAGTCGAGTACAGAGTCAGTTGATAACCCAGAAGCTAGTCCCAACGGAAGAGCACAACCCTACACGGCAGTGGTACAGGAGGTTGGCCTACTTGATGGAGGACAACTGGAGGAGGATTGGGGTCCTTGCAACATGGATTTCAATATTTTTGGACCTCTTCACTTGGAAATTCATTCAGTATAAGAATCGGGCCATGTTTGATGTAATGGGCTATTGGGTGTTTATAGAGCTGAGACCCTCAAGTTCAACATGGCCCTAATTCTTCTACCAATTTGTAGAAATTCAATTACTTGGGTGAAAAGCAAGACCAAGCTAGGGGTTATAGTCCCCTATGATGACAATATCAATTTTCATAAGTTAAGATGCTAAAAAATTCTACCTAGATGTCCCTAATGAATAATGGGATTAATAAATGTGATGCATGTTACAGCGTTGATAACATGTCGACACATGTTATAGCATCGATGATACATGCAACATGTTCTTCAATAAGAAATGTTGGAAATGTGCTCTAAAACCAATCATATGATGATACTTTACGGACATTTCACATGTTAAACTAATCTAGTTTAATATAAAGGGCAAAGATTATTGTTTTAAGCCATCTCATATAAATGTTATATGCTTAAACGATAAGTCCAAGGATTATGTAATAGGGAGAATGTGATCTAAAGAAGTTAGATTCATGAGACCATTCTCTTTCATATACATATCCTAAATGTTCATGATCATAGGATTGCCAATTGGGCATTGACAGTCCGTTAAGATCAGTACGTGCTATGTCTTCTCTTAGGGAGAGTGACTGGTCTCGAGTTAATGGTGTGACTGACACCAAGACAAGTACGTAGGTGCTCAATAGAGAATGAGTCCACTGAACGCGATCAATAAGGAGTTCTCATACTCATGTCACATGAGAACTCATGGTTGGGATAATGCAAAGTAGTCATTTGACCTGAGGCATCATAGTTGTCTTGTGGTTAGGTCCTTGATCTTTGGCTATGTCAAAGTCACTCCATCAGAGGGTGTCCACGACATAGTTAGGGTTAAGCCACTTAGCCATGGAGGCAAGTGAATACGCAACAAGGGATCTCTAACCTTCAAACGTTGAGGGAGAATACTCTATGATATGATTTAGAATCTCTGGCCAGAGTATGAATGAGATTTAGGAAGTCGTTCCAAATCACATTCAAGGTAATCATATAAGTAAATGAATTACATTGGATAGTAGGCATGAATAAACTATCAAACCAAACAATGTGGTCAAGAGTATTGTATTAGAGAAAGACCGTATTGCATTGTAATCCCAAACTGAATAGGTTCTCCAACCTCTTCTGATTAGCTTGGGTAGCCATGACATACTGCTAGGTGTCACTTATGGCTTGTGGAAGCCCTGAAGATGTATAATCACTAAAGGGAGAATTGAAAGTAAGTTTCAATTCACAATCGATTAGTAAGAGTCCTAATCGCCCACTGCCTCGCTAAAAGGAACCTAATGGATCGCACACCGTGTAAGGTAATGATTGAAGGATATAACGAAGATGAGAAAGGACAATTAAATAGTTTAATTGTTTATGGCAAGGATTAATTAATATGTTAATTAATCAAACGAATAAGTTCGTTTTAAACCTTGAGTTAGATTTGGGCCTTAAAGCCCAAATTGGGCTTCGAATCGTCAAGCCCATTAGCTTAAGTTGTATGACAACTTAACAACCAAAATTCAAGAAGCCCAAAACAGCCCAAAGGCATGGGAAAACCGGCCATATAGAGAGGGGTAGTGAACTTGGCTTAATTGCAAGTTTGCCACTCCATTGTGAGGTGGTATAAAAGCAACTTTATAGCCATTTCATCCTTAGGGTTTCTTTTGGAGAAAAGATGAGAACACAATGCTCTCTTTGCTCTCTAAGAGGCCGGCCACCATGGGTGAGTTTACTAGCATCTAACTCTTCCATGGCCACTCATCTTCTTCCTCAACCATCCTTGGTGTCGGAACTTAGAGGTCTCCAACTTTGGGGACTTTTGGAGAACCTAATTCTTCCATCCATATCCAAGAAGACATGGAGCCAATAAGCAAAGTTCCTCCATCCAAATCCATGGAGCCAAGGAGTAAGGTGACAAAGGAAAGAATGCCCTCACATGGGTGATTAACCTTTGCTAAGCAAAGAGGTGCTTCAAAGGTATAAAGTTTCTCAACTCACTTTGTTCTTGAGTTGAGTCATGGTTCACCATAACTACTAGGCTTTGAATTTCATGGGTAATGTTTTGTTTTGAGTGCATACAAGCATGATTCCGCCTTTAATTGTTAATTGCATGCCATGGATGTTGCTCAAATGAACATGTTTTTCACAAATTTTCCTTCAAGAAAAACATTTGTTTTATAGTATGACTAATACCAGTAATCTGAAAGTGTTTAGGTGATCACATTTGGGATCTTAGTTGGAGTTGAGCTACATGCCGGTTCACATTTGACATGTGACTTTCGTAGACTATTACAGTCGACCGACGATGAATACAAGCCTATGCATCTGTTTTACGGGGACCAACTGGCCAGATGCCTATTGGTGGTTTATGTTTTCGATAGTGCTTCAGTGGTTTCTATATCTTGCTTTCACTTATAACCTTGCTATGTTTGTTTATTGTCACATATGTGGATGTATCATGTATATGGATGTTCCAGTCCTACTTTACGCATGTGAGGGTTTGATTCGTGCATATTCAGGTCCAACTATAAAACTGTTAAAATTTTGAATGTCCGTTCGAAAGTTGATCAACTTCTTTCTCACTATGAACATCTTTATCGAAAGGAAAAATACAAGCACTATTTATTGTTTTGGTCAAATCTTTGATTAATATTTCGGGTTCCAGTTTATCCTGGAAATGTTTTGGCACTGCATATGTCAAAACCTCAAAGATTCAAATACACTCGTGGGCGGTATATCTATGTAAATTGTTCAGTGCTTTTTTTTTTTTGAATAAGGACGATATATATATTTCATGAAGTCAGACGGCTAATAAGTACAAGGTAGGGAGACATCCTCTAACAGAAGATCACTAATGATAAGAGGAGGTTCATCGAACCAAGTACAGTCTCCTCTAGTATGGAGGGCATAACGAGCCATCCGATGTGCTATCGAATTTGCTTGATGCCGGATGTGGGCAATAGAAGCTTCAGCGACCAGATTCAGCAAGAACTTGATATCTTCGATGATAGGTCCCAATAGAGATCGGTTCACCGAGGAATCCAATACCGCCGAAACGATCTGAAACGCATCTCTCTCAATATCCATCTTGGTTAAACCCCTTTCAAGCCCCATTCTTAAGGCCAATGCTTCAATTTGTGCTGGGGTAAACACTTCCTTAAGCACCTGAGTTGCTGCACCAACATAGATGCCTTTAGCATTTCTAATGATTATCCCTACACCACCAATGCACTGCTCCTTGTCACAAGCCCCATCCACATTCATCTTCATTCTACCTGAATGAGGGCAGGACCACGTAGGGGGAGCCCCCAGATTTTGTGGTTGGGTGGGAGAACAGGTTACCGGTAAGAAGTCTTGCCACCAATCCACATCACGACTCATAACCATTTGAGGGTCCGGACTCGAAGTCCAAATAGCCCAAAGTAGCATCAAGACACATTCAAAATCTACTCGATTAGAATTCTGCAACACAGTTAAAATCCAATCCTTAAGGGAGCCACACCTCCAGTGCGGAAGCCGGTAGGATAGAGGAGTAACTCGCCAAACACCCATAGCAAAATGGCATTCAATCATGAGATGGTGAATTGATTCCGGTGCCGAATTACATAGAATACATAACTGATCCATAGCAATTCTCCTCTTCCGAAGGTTGTGAGCCATTGGTACGATATCCGAAATAATTCTCCATGCCATCATTTTCACTTTGGGAGGAACATTGACCTGCCATAAGTTATTCCATAAGGTAGAAAATGGGCTAGTAGAGGTTGATGTGGATGCCGAGAGGGAGGTAGGAAGGACCCACAGTCGAGCCACATGATAGGCACTCCTAACTGTAAAATTGCCTTTCTTATCAAAATGCCATATTAAGTTATCACATGTTGACCAGACACTCAACGGGATGGTGCGAATGATATCAACATCCTCCTTGGGTAGTACCGAAGTTAGCATATCCACGTTCCACCTTGCTTCCTCCGTTATTAATTCACTCACAAAAGTGATAGTAGAATCTGCCAGCTTAGTGGAGACTGACTGAAATGTAGAGGGCCGAGGAATCCAACGGTCTCCCCACACCTTGACAGTGCGTCCATCGCCAATTTGCCACCTAGAACACCTTTTTATAATCTCTCTGGCAGTGCATATGCTTTTCCATACATACGACGCATTGGAATGAACCACTGCATCCATAAATGATAAATTAGGGAAGTACTTAGCCTTTAGAGTTCGTGCAATTAAAGATGTAGTATCAGAGATGATTCGCCACCCTTGCTTAGCAAGCAGGGCAAGATTAAAAGCATAAAGGTTTCGAAACCCAAGACCACCCTCCGATTTTGGGAGACACAGCTTCTCCCAGGCCATCCAATGAATCTTTCTTTCATTGACCGACTCGTTCCACCAGTAAAAGGCTACTAGTCTGTTTAATTCATCATAGAAATACTTTGGAAGGAGAAAGCAATACATAGAGTACAATGGAATGGCTTGAGCTACCACTTTAATTAATAGCTCATTCCCTGCGGCACTGAGGATCTTACCTTTCCATCCCCGGAGTTTTTTCCATAGCTTCTTCTTTATATGGTTGAAACAGGTTCCACGGTTTCTTCCAACGAAGGTTGGGAGGCCCAGATATTTCTCATGCCTCTTGACTCTCACCACTCCCAGAAGACCTGCCAACAGATCATGTCCATTCCTACTAAAACAGACAGCACTCTTGACTAGATTAACTTGTTGTCCGAATGCTCTTTCATAGCACGCTAAGGTGTTTTTCACACCATTATAGTCAGCCCGTTTGGCTCTAGAGAAAATGAAAGAATCATCCGCGAAGAGCAAGTGATTAATACGCGGGGCTAGCGGGCAAATAGAAATGCCTTGAATCAAACCCAAGTGTTCCATTTTTGCAAATAGACTAGATAGGCCTTCCGCACAGCAAAGAAATAGATAAAAGCATATGGGGTCACCCTGCCTTAGTCCTCTAGACGGTAAGACGTATCCCCGTAGAGAACTGTTCACCAGGAAAGAGTACGAAACCGAAGAGACACACATCATAATCAAGTTGATCCACTTCGGACTGAAGCCTAGTTTAGTCATCACATGCTCCAGATAACTCCACTCTATTATGTCATACGCTTTGCTCATATCAAGCTTTAGTGCAAAAAATCCCTTCTTTCCCATTCGTCGCTTGTGCAGAAATGTGGCAATCTCTGAAGCTAAAATGGTGTCGTCTGCAATGGCGCGTCCCGGAACGAACGCACTTTGTTGCTGGGAAATGATCTGCAGCAGGAGCCCCTTTAACCTATTTGCCAAGACCTTGGATAAGATCTTATAAATGACATTGCATAAACTGATTGGGCGCAAGTGACTCATTTCCCGGGGGTTCTTCTGCTTCGGAATTAAAGCCACGTTTGTGAAGTTAATTTTTTTCAGCATACGACCTGATGAGAGGCTTGAGATTATCGCCTTAGTCACCTCCTCCCCTACAATGGACCAATATTTTTGAAAGAAAATATGCGGCATTCCATCAGGGCCCGGTGATTTCGTAGGGTGCATCTAGAATAGAGCATCTTTTATTTCCTCATATGTGAAATCCCGATCCAACACCATGTTCATATAAGGCGTCACCTTACACTCCAGAGCATCGATAACCTCCTTATCCTGATTTGGGGAATGGACTTGGGATTGGAACATAGTACTGTAGTAATCAATCACCACTCTCCCCACCTTCGAGTCATGAGTTTTCCAGACTCCATACTGATCAACAAGCCCCTCAATCCCATTCTTCTGCTTTCTAAAGTTTGCCCTTTGATGGAAAAACCGTGTATTTCGGTCCCCTGCTTTCATCCATAGTACCCTCAATCTCTGCTTCCAATAGGATTCCTCGGCCAAGAGGAAGGAGTCGAGTTGATGAGCAAGATTAGTGCGCTCAACAATAGATGAGGCCGAATAGTCTTTGAGATTAACATACATCTTCACTTTAATCTTTGAAATTTAAAATCGATGGAAGTGGTCCCAGAGATTGTCCATTGCTAATCAGTTTTGTCATTCTATGAGAAATTTCTGTTAAATTGAGAGTATTTTGTCAAATCAACCTCTCCCCTTTAACTGATGGTTTATTCAACTTAACGAAGATTTTTCGCAGAAGAACCAAAATGATTGACGGTGGACAGTCTCAGAGACCACTTCTATCGATTTTAAATCTCAGGGACCAAAGTGATGAGTTATGTCAATCTCAATGACCATTTTGGCTAAAAAGCTAATTGTTTAGCTACATCCCCATTTCGTTGGTAACTTTCTGTACATATAATTTTCATCATCATTAATATTTGTTGACTACTACATTACTAATACAAAGTAAATCCATGTATGAACATGATGATTTAGTCTACCGGTACTTAGTCTCCATCTTACGGGATAAATTTTGAGTTAAAATCTTATAAACGACAGTTATTGATAAAAAAACAAAGATAAACCTATTGATAGCGAGAATTGATGTGTTTTATAGGCATCTCTTCTCGATTATTTCGGCTCCCGGAGACGATTATTCACATTCAAACTACTTTTCTCTAAGGTAATTTCATGTGCATAAATGATGCAGACAAAGTAGCACTTGCACACAAGAATTATTGTGATAAAATTCATGTACGAGGAAGTCCATGCAGTGCATTAAAACGTAACTTTGGCTTTATAATATTTCGTGTACACTAGGATTTATCTATAAGTCATCATAAGTATTTGGTAACAGGCTCATTGTATTGGGATTAATTGTGGGTTCAGGCACAAAAAAAATTGAGTTAATTAAGCTTTATATTTTTACCAATATTTAACAAAACCAAAAAGTAAAAAATTGTTTTTCTTGTTTTGCATTTAGAAAAGTGATTTCCGCACATCATATTCTCCTTCTGCAAACTCTTGTATAATTTTTGACCTCTAGACTAAATAAAGTAAAGAAAAATTAAGAGATAAAATTAAACAAAATTGTGTGGGATTAGAAATAAAATAAAGAAAAATTAAGTTGGTTTTCTTATGTCCTTTTGCTGCAGGAAGTTTTATTTCCATAAAAGAACTTAAAATTAACTTCCTTATGCAACTTTCCCTTTTGGGTATAAACGTAATGAGCAAGCAATTATGTAAATTAATTCTATATTTTTATTATTTTTTTAATTTCAATTTTCTAGTTGTATGGTAGCAGACTATAATATGTAGAAGATTTGTTATTTTTTTAGGTCAAACTAAATAAATTTTATTAATAAAAAATCTAGTACAAGATATAGAAAGCTCAAAAGGCGTCCAAATTAAGCAACCAAGGATAAGCAAAATGTTTCGTACGTTTTTTTTTTTTTTTTGTGGTGGCGGTGTCCTTGCGATGGAGGCGCAGCTGTTTGAAGGAGGTTAACGGTACTCCAGATCTAAGTTTTTCTTGCTATGAGCTATCTACTTATGGGAGGAGGATTCTCTCCTCCTTTGTTCCCATACACTTCTATCATCTTCTTGTTTGTGTGGTCACGGTTAAGTCACGTCTATTTGTCTTATTATCTCTATAAAAAAATCAATATAAAATATTGAGGTGGCTTAACCGTGACCACACAAACAAATGGACGATAAAGGTGTATGAAAAAAAATGAAGAGAGAATCATCCTCTCTACTTTTGGCCTTTTCACAAAAGTACAACGATGAAGTTTTGTTTTAAGTTTCTTACGTATTCAAAGATGCTTAATTCTTGCATTATTATGACAACCCGTTGGCAAAATAACTGTAAACAAATATTTAAAAAAGCAGATTTAAAGGCATAAAAAAAAAAAAACCAGTAATTTAACAGTTAAATAAAGGGCAACTTTATTCTCAATGCCTTCTAATTGGAAAGTTGTTCCCACAGCCCATAGGTGGTACCAAAATCTTTTTTTTTTAACTCTTGTATAATTTTTAGCCTTTGGATTTTTAATAAACTATTAGTTTAACAGTAAATTTTTTAGGTAAGTTTCTCTTTAAATTTGAGAGAGTTTGTGGGGTGTACCACTTTTCCACTACCAGTATTTAGTTTCTACTTTGCAGGAATAAATTTTGAATTTAAATCTTATAAAAGACAATTGTTGATATAAAAAAAAAAAGTAAAGCTATTGATAGCAAGGATTTATGTGTTTTATAGGCATCCCTTCTCGATTATACTTTGGCTTTTGGAGACGATTACCTAAGTATTAACATTCGAAGATTAGGTGACTGGACATCACAGCTCAAACAAATTTTCTCTAGGTAATTTCATGAGTATATACATCACTCACTGATTTGATTGATTTCTTGTACATGTATGTGGGTTCATTAAGCTCTATATTTTTACCAATATTTAACAAAACCAAAAGTAAAAAATTGTTTTCTGTGCTTTGCATTCAGAAAAATGATTTTAGCATATCATATTATTTTTCTACAAACTCTTGTGCAATTTTGAGCTTTTACATTAGAATAATACTAGAACGACTAAATTTGCAAACCAAATGTGTCACCAATAAAAAACAAGCACGTTAATCAACACTTGAGTGATAATTTAATTGCTATAAATATCCATATAAGGAGAACTTGTAAATTAACTTCCTTATGCAACTTTCCCTTTTGGGTATAAACGTAATGTGCAAGCGATTAAGCAATGATCTCATAATCATCATTCATGTAAATTAATTTTATTGTTACTCAGTACTACGATCTGGTAGTATTCCTCTTTACTTGAAAATGAGATGTTTTAGGTTCGAATCTCGTGGATGATGAATTCGATACCAAATTAGGCTGCCCATTGTGTGGTTTTGCCAAACTCCCCCTCCTCTCAGTGTAAAAATATCGATGCACTCAAAAAAAAAATTCTATAATTTTATTATTTTTAATTTCAATTTTCCAATTGTATGATTGCAGACTATAATATGTAGAAGGTTCGTTAGTTTTTTCTTTTTTCTTTTTTTTTGGGTCAAACTAAATAAATTTCATTAATAAAAAAGGTAGTATAAGATATTTAAAACCGAAAAGGCAGTCCACAGCAACCAAGTACAAGCAAAACGTTTCGCAGTTCTTTTTCTTGATGGTGGTGGCGACTTTGCGGTGGAAGCGCAGCTGTTTGATGAAGGCAAACGATAGTCCAGATTTAAAATTTCTAGCTATGAGCCGGCTACTGTTGGGCCTTATTTACATAAAGAACTGGACTTGGCTGCTGTAAATTCAGCAGCCGATCCTGCTTACACCCAATCATGGATGGATACGTGTTCAAGTTCATCCGTGATTGGATGTAAGCAGGACTGGCTGCCGAATTTTTGTTTTAAGTTTCTTATGTATTCAAAGATGCTTAATTATTGCATTATTTGACAAACCGTTGGCAAGTTAACTGTAAACAAATGTTTAAAAAAGCAGATTAAAGGCAGAAAAAAATGAACCACTAATTTAACAGTTAAATAAAGGGAAACTTTATTTTCATTGCCTTCTAATTGGAAAGTTGTTCCTACAGCCCATAGGTGGTACCAAATTAAGCAATTCATGTTAAAGAGCTTCTTGTTTTATTTATTTGTTTGTAAAAAAATAGTACCCTTTTCAATAGGCTAACCAAAATCTGCTTTTTTAAATTCTTGTATAATTTTTGGCTTTTGAATTTAAGGTTAATGAACTATTAATTTAACAGTGAATGCGTTTCAGGGAAGTTTATCTCCAAATTTGAGGGAGTTTGTTGGGTGTAGTTGAGAGATAACTTCAATTATATGGTCTAAATCTCTTCAAGGAAGCATGATTCTCAAGGTAACTTTGTCTCAAACCTATCACATGTCATGTACAAAAGTTACAACATATGTCAACACGTAATAAATTTAGGGTAATGCCACGTTGACAACCCCATTTCCTGTAAGCTACTATACTCTCGAAACCTAGATCAAGCAATATTTCATAGTAAAATTATACTAAACTGTCTCAATCTTATCGCGTGTCGTCATATGTATTAATTAACACGAAATTTTGTAGGAAACTTTGCCAATGACCGAGGAGAATCAAGTTTCTACTCAGAAGAGTAAGGCATGCAATTGACCTCCATCTTAGCACCAATATGTCACTTGGGTTTTGGTGATTTTGCTAGTTATCTCCATTCTCCAGTCCAGCATAATGATCACACAATTCTTCCCAAAAAACCAAGACCCAAATGATAGAATCTTCACAACCGAGCCAAATCACTGCACTCTTAATCTCTTATTACAATTTTAATTGCAGGGAGGGAGAGATGTTTCAACATGTCTGGAATACAGATGTTATTATCCAAGTAAATGAACTCTCCTTTTTAAATATATTTCTACTTGTATAATGACATACGACGTATGTACCTGTATTTTGAGAACATTGAAAAATCTCTTTTTGGGAAGAACAGTGAATGTGATGCGTTTGTTGAACTTGTCCGAAACACAGGACGAAACACTACATGAAAAGTAGTGAATGTGTTACGTTTGCTAAACTTGTCTGAAACACGGGGTGGAACACTACTTATCATTATACCATTGGAAAAATTATTTTTTTTCAAGTATCCTCCTAATTATATAATGAAATTTCGTATTCAGTTCTCGATTTCGAGTGCAACGAAAAATCTCTCACATTTCAATAAGAAGTTATATGATTTGGTATTATAAAACTCAAAGTGCTAGTAATCTTAGCTAGCAGAGGCATCAAATCCTACGACATTTTATAGGTCTCTAAAGTTTCAAATATAAAATTAGGAATTTTATATAAAAATATTTTATTTCACATTAATTCTCATTGTACTAAAATGAAATTTAAAAATATAGAATTCGACCAAAAATATTTATAAAAAAATATAAAGCCACGCCACCCCACCAAGCACCAACTTCAAGGGACCCCACTGTTCCACTGCAACCCAGTTCCCCCTCAGTCACTAGATATTTCCCCTCCATCATAAACCCCCCTACCTTCCTTCTGAAGCATTCCCAGTTGCCTCACTCATTGCAAACCTCTCCCTCTCTCTCTCCTCTCTCTCTCTAAAAATCAAGAGTTGCTCACTCTCTCTGATTCTGTCTAATGGCAAAAGCTGAAGCTAAGTCTGAAGCCAAACCAGAAAAACCGAAAGAAATTGAAGAAGTTTCCGTATCCACTCTCAAATACAAAGTAATTTACTTTCGAAGAACACCAACTCGTTATTTTTTGCAGAAAAAGGTTTCAACTTTCGAATTTTCTAACAACTTCTTCTCCGTTTTACAGATTTGGGTTTTGAAAGTCCCTGTAAACTGTGAGGGCTGCAAGAAAAAAGTCGCAAAAATCTTGAAAAAAATAGATGGTAACCTTAAAACCCCTCTGATATGATTTTAACCTATTTTTCTGTAGTTTTTTTAATCGCACGGTCCTTATTGATTTGATGGTTTCTGACTTGCATGTCCCCTGTTTCATCAAGTTTTTTCAGTTACAGACTTACAGTTCAGCTCAAGTTTTTTAATTTTTACAACATGGGTTTTGTTTTTGATGAGTTTTTATTGTTTTAATTCAAAAAATTATGTGAATTTTACTGATTTTTGATGATTCTTTGGTGGGTTTCCAGGGGTTTACAAAACAGAGTTCGATGGGAGCTTCGGGAAGGAAAACAAAGTGACGGTAACTGGGAACGTGGAGCCGGAGATTTTGATCAGGAAGCTGGCCAAGGGAGGGAAACATGCAGAGTTGTGGCTTGATCAGAAGGCTAACAACAGCAATAATTTAAACGACAAGAAGAAGAAAAAGGGGAAGAATAAGGAGAGACAGCAAGGCGAAAACGCCGAAGGGTCCCAGGACGGTAACCATGGCGGACCTGGCGGCGGCGGCAGTGGTGATAATGAAGGGAAGACGGTTAAGGCTGAAGTTGTTCAAGTCCAGGATAATGGTGGTAAGAAGAAAAATGAGGGTGGTGATGGCGCGGGTGGGAGTAAGAGCGGTGAGGGGGCTAATGCTGTGAAAGTGATTGAGGGTGGTGGTGCACCGGCAAAAAACGGCGGGGCTGGCGGTGGAAAAGGCAAAGAGGTGAAGGTTGAGGTGGTTAGGCAGGGGAAGGCTGTGAACATGTCAGGACAGCCGGATGCGGCGGAGAAGTGTTTTGGTGGGGACGACGATGATGATGACAGTGACTGTGAGGTTGAGAAAAGTGGAGGCGGCGGTGGAGGCCGCGACGGTGCTGGCGGCAGTGGAACCAAGAAGAAAAAGAAGGGGCAAAAGGGGAATGCAAATGCTGACCATTCGGATGAGCAATGTGGTGATGCTCCAGCACGCACTGGAGCACAGCCCAATCATGGCAACGTGCCACGTGGTCCTGCAATGCCTTACATGTTTAATGGGTTCAATGCGCCTCGCATGCCTCCGTATGGTACTCAAGGCCCAAACTTTGCTCAGGCTCCGGCACCAGCTCCAGCCAATCACATGGCTCCACATCAGCTGTTATATGAGTACCAGTACCCCAGGCAGAACTGCAACAGGCATCCAATCCAAGCTATGAACTTCAATACGGCCCACCCCGCCAGTAGCTACGGTGCATCCCAGTATGCTGCACCACCACCTCACGCACATTCTTACTCTTATGTGTCTCAAAGTGCGGCAGCTGAGACCGAGCTCAGGTCCTATCATTCGGACTCATATCCGCAGTACTACCCGTCTCAACCGGTATATAATCCGCCGCAGCAGTCCGATTCCTTCGTGCTGTTTAGCGACGAGAATCCTAACGGGTGCACCATTATGTGAAGCATTGTGGGCAGTGGCAGCATTGGAGAGTATGGAGTTGGAAGGTGAAGGCCGCATATGGGCTTATAGTGCTTGTATAAGTGCTTTTGGGGAACTTATACTACTTGTATAAGTGCTTTTGGGGAATGACTTGGACCTTTGTTATTTGTTATGTCATCTGGCAATGTGAAGGCTAATCCTAGCTTAGTGGGGAAGAATAAATGGGGTTTTATGGTGTTCTAGGTTAATTTTCTATTAGGGTTTTCAGTAGTAGTTGGTCGTTATGTCTAGCTCTAGGCTAATTATCTTTTAGTTTTTGCTCTTTTAATCAGTTTTAAAAGAGTTGTTAACTAAGTAATGATCGGTTTAATTAATTAATTAATTAAGTAGGGTCTCTAATTGTGTCTCAACTCTGCGTTCTGATGTGTAAAGTAGATTATGGCAATTTGGCTTCTTATTTCAGCTGCTTGTTTTCTCGTAAAGAAAAAGAGGGAAAATGCATTTCGACCATTCAAAATTGAAACTATATCACTTTGATCTGTCTAGTTGCAAACAAGAACCCTTTCTAGGTTTTTGAGAGAAGGGTCTTTGGAGCGACCCCTTGGAACTTATTTGTTCCGAATATGTCATTGTGACAATATTTTAAGCTTATAATGTCATCGACGGTCTTTCAAGCTTATAATTTACTGACGCATGTTTACATTTTTTTTTTGTATTACTTTTTGCGTGTAAGTTCTATCACGTATTGATATTAATTTTAAGAGTAAGTTGTAACAATAGTCCCTCAACTTTAACTAAATAGTTCCTCAACTCATCAAAACATGTAACTATAATTATTTTCGTTAACTCCGTCATAATTCTATCAAAATGAGTTATGTTGGAAGGACCATTGCTCCAATTGATTTAAAGTTGAGGGACCATTGCTCCAATTGGGCTAAAGTTAAGGGACCGTTTCTCCAGTTGGATTAAAGTTGAGGGACCACTGATACAATTTTTCTTATTTGATTTTCCATATTTACCCCTTAATTCAGCCTCACGTGTGCATGGCACGTGACTCATTTTGACGAAAGTTCTAACGGAGTTTACGAAAAGGACCATAGTTGCACGTTTTGATAAGTTGAGGAACCAATAGTAATGGATTTTTGGTTGAATGACTATTGCTCCAATTAGGTTAAAGTTGAAAGATCATTGCTACAATTTTTACTCTAATTTTAACATTTTCACATGGATGTTTATGGTTAGTTTTGAATATCAACATATGGAAGTTATTATATCAAACTTTTGCAAGTAATGTCCTTGGTGCTTTTTCTTGGTTAGCTTGTAGGCCATTTCCATCTTTTGAAATACTCTCTTAATGATGCGTAAAGGGGAAAATTAATAGAGAAAGTGGAAAGATTAGTCAAAACTATTTATTAGAGATGTACTTAAAAGGATGCTAATCACATTGTTAACTGGAAATTAAGAAGCAAGTTAGTGTAATGTCTTAGATTAAATGAGATCAAATCTTTTGCACTCATTTTGTGTGTAACCTCTCTGTAGCCTAGCCTTTATCATTTATTGACACATGTTAATAAACTTAACTCACATTAGCTTTTATTATCATAAATTAATACGTGTCAATCATGCCACATACAAAATGAGTTCAAAATATTTGATCTCAGATGAATTTTATCTTTTCTAAGATGCGGGAAACCCATTTCTAGATTCCAATAAAGTATATCCGAAATATTGAGATAGGATTTATAGGTTTTCTTTGCTGGTTTTGTGAAAGAAGAAAATGTTTACATTCACCAAATGGTAAAAGTCCCTTGCTTTTTGCTATAAACTTGAAATTTTAAAATAATTGATCTCCTTTGAAAGTTTTTACTTTAAAGGGGAAGAGAGATTTTTTCCGGATTCACTTTGTGGGGATCCTAGATTCCCACATCTTAGTCGTTCATCTACATCGTGCGATGCGGTTAGTTTTTGTCAAATACAATTTGTATTTAATTTTAAATAAAAAAAAATAAATGATTTATGACCGCACGATACACGATGAATGCCTACGATATAGGGATCTCTAGGATCCCTACAAAGTGGATCTGGATGGGGTCCAATTCCATTTAAAGGGTGGTGTTATCTACACTCATTTTTTACCTCTTAAACACTCTTTAATTTTTAGTCGTCAAATCAAATGAATTAAAAAACATTAATAGATAAAAATTAAGGGGTGTGATATCCACATACCCTTAGTTGATTTCTATCATTTGATATTTTTTAATTCATATAATCAGACAGTTAAAAATAAAAAAAGTGTGGAATAAAAAAAAGTGTTAATAGCACATCTCAAAATTAATAAAGACGTGTGCAAAATAAAAAAGAATATGTGAAAAACAATAGTATACTTTAAAAAGCAATATCTTATTTCCATTAGCCCTTTTGGAGTTTGTGATGGGCTGTCCTCTTTGCTTTAGTTTTCATTTTTTTTTTTCTTCTTTAATCTGTAGGCCAGTGCTTTTGGATTTAAAAGCACTTTTTTGGAGATGATTTTAAAAGCAGACTTGTACGGTAGTATGGAAGCCTTTTCTTTAATTATTGCTTTTGAGACATGTCTCCTAGGGCAAGCAACCCCACAAGCAAGCAAATCATGTCCACGATAGTCAGAAACAGAAGCAGGAGGTCTGCCCTCTTATTTGCCCTTTCCATCATTTCTTAGATTATACAATCATGATTAAGCCACGTCAACATTTATATTAATTTTTTTATAGAAATAATAAGATAAAAAATAATAAGAATATAAAATGTTAATGTGGTTTAACCGTGACCTCACAAATATGAAAGGATGGAAAGGGCATACAAATAGGAGGGAGACAATCTGCTTCCCACGATATAAGCTTATGTTTGACTTTAGTTTAGAGTGTTTTAGACTAGATTATGAATTATTATTAATAAAACTTGATCACAGTTATCTGTTGTTAAGTAGTGACACTTGGCCAAGCTCCACCCTAATTACTTTGGTCATATTTAATTAAGGTTATTAGGCTTTTTAGCCAAAATCGTCTCTAAGATTTGTATAAGTTTTCACTTTGGTCTCTAAAATTTGAAATCAATACAAGTGGTCCCTGAGATTATCCACTATCAATTATTTTGGTCATTCCGTGAATACTTATGTTAAATAAAGATTAAAATAACAAAACTACCCTCAATTTAATAAACAATAGGCCAAAATGATATGACAAAAATTGAGGAATGACCAAAATGATTATTTAATGGAGATTTTTCACGGAATGACCAAAATGATTAATGGTGGACAAACTCAGGGACCAATTCTATTGATTTCAAATCTCAGGGACCAAAATAAGGAGTTATGCAAATCTCATAGATCATTTTGATAAAAAGCCTTTAATTAATTATTTACCACTATTTTTCTAATTTTTCCTACCAAATGGTGCATGCGGTGGTTTTATATTCTGGGGTTTTTTCTTGGGTCTTATGAGTTATAATATTTATGAGAGGTTTTTCGTGTTCTCGAAGCACGCACATATGTTATATGATATTATACAAGTAGATGAGACATTTGAAAACAATTTTTCCTTTATTAGTATAGTAACATATAGTGTATCATTCATGTTTCGGGCATATTGAAAAAGTTCATAATATTTAGAGGAAGACCCTAATATCTTTTAACTTATTGATAAAAGGGCACTTAATTTTTAGGGTTTTATTCCCTTGTCCACTTGAGGGTCAATTGACATTCCAAGCTTTATAAGCAAGACAACCTCTTTGTTTTATTCTTATTCTTGCATGAAAAAATATGGTTTCTCAAAGATAATTATTCTTATCCTTATTGACTAAAAAATAAGGTAAATTTCTAGACACACTGCCTCTTAATCTTGGCTTTGATTTTCCTTTGATTCGTTTAATCAAATAACAACAATAACAAAGCATTATCTCATTAAGTAGGTTGGCTATATAAATACTAGAACATCACTGTACTTGGTTTTACGCTAAATCTTCTTTAAGTCTTTCTAGGTCTTCCTTTATTCTTTTTGCCATGAGCCTCTGTCTCATATCTTCTAAGCAAAGTTTCTATAGTTTTTCGGTTTACATATCTAAACCACCTTAATCGATCTTATCTCCTTTAATCAAATATCTAGAAAAAAAGTTGTGCAGAGAATAAAAGAAAGGGTACAAAAATTGACTCTTTCCCAAAAATAAAACAAAAACTGTGCTGCTATGCAGCTATTGTATTACTGTATGCAAATTTTTACCCACCTACAAAAACAGTAAACTCCACTTCTTTTCAGATAAATGAATTCTGAAGCTTCCGACCCAAAAAATGAATTCTGAAGCAGCTCAAAAGGGTAAGTGTGGTACAAGGTTTTGCCATATGCAGGAAGACAGGATGAAGATATAATAAATTATTGAGATGGACGATGCGTCCACCCCAATAATTCATTAGAGAATCTTAATATATAAACAAACACTTTAATCACTTGAGCCTAAATACTGTCCCCATTTGCATATTCTTCCCGACGAGTTTCTGGGAAATTTCCATCTAACAATCTGGAACCTGGTTCCCTTTAATCCAATCAACAAGCTCCCATCACAAATACCCTCTTAATTTGCCTTTAGGCCGTTCACACTGCAACAGAGGTTTTGTGACGTTTGATATCAAACATAGTTAGAAACACTTTTAGTTGTCAAAAAACACTTTTAATCATTTTAAAAATAATATCAAACAAACGTTAAGCATTATTCACTACGGAAGACCTCAATTAGCCTTTATTTACGTAAGTTGTAGGTGCTTGTCTGAAATTTAGGTGGCAAGATCACACATGAGGGCCCTTATTTTCTTCAAACAAAACATTAAGACGCTTTTAAGCGTAGTTTTTAGCATAGTTTTGTACAAATCATGACACAACATATAAAATTAAAAAAAAAATATATATATATATATATATATCCATGAAAAAAAAAAAAAAAACTAAATCTGCACGACATTTACAGCATCTGTTGGGAGTCATGAACCTAATTGCTGCTTATTCCTTTTATCCTAGGCTGTAAACAAAGCTATATATCTGATAAAAATAGGGAACCTCTGGAGTCTGGGGCCATGTTGCTCCCCTTCATCGACGGCTCTGGTTAGCTGTTTAACCCTTTAACCACCGTAGATAACCTGCACATCTAACAAGGAAAATTATATATATATATATACACACACACACACATATAGATATCAATATTTATATACATGTATATACACTTTTTCTTGGTGGTGAACAGTGTCCTTCTTTGCACAATAGCGATGACAAGACCCTAATTTTGCAAGCACAACTCTAACTTAATCAGAAAGCTATGCCTACAGGTTGCTCTGAGTTCCCACATTACTTCTTGTACATCCGCCAACTCATATTAGTTGCAATTAGGCCTGCACTTGCACTCGCAAGTACACAATGTTCTCTGTCCCTTTTCTCAAACTGCTTTCTTTTGATTGAGTTGATCAGACTTACTTCACGAGAATCAAGGGGTGTGGCCGATTGAGCATTGCACTCCATACTCCTTTGGCTAATGAACAGTACACATTTCTGGAGGATCAAATGGGAGACGGGGTTTTTAGTGCACAAGGGGAAGGTTCGATTCAATTATTTAAAAGGTAGGGTTGGGATTGGATATGTTTGTTTGTGTTTGTTGGATATTATCAACAATCAATGATAATTTATATATGCTAATAAATAATAAAAACGAATAATAAATTAACAGAGTATAAACAAGAATAAAAAATAAAAACAAACAACTTGAAGATCGAGGCTTGCGTACCGCAATGTCCTTGAAACAGAAATTTCGTCCCTACTCAGTGCTTATAGTTCTACGAACGTCTGCTTCACCAGGATTCAACGATCAAGTTAGAATTCCAGCACCGGAAAACTTAACTTCTGGCGAATTTTTTTGTGGTACTCTCAGTAAGAATGCTATGGATTGTAGAATAAGATTTATGTTTTTCTGTGTACTAATGTCATGCAGATGAATGTATATATAGGGAGATTATGCCTGTTCGCAACATGTATGAGAATGAGATGTAACTGTTGGGAGACATCTCTTCAGAGGGGTGCTGTGCTCTCTGCGTTTTTTCATTGAATTCAGACTTCATCTAAAAAGATGAGTTTGTTCAAAAAATAATTTAATTAAATTCGAAATTAATTAAAAATAATTAATTAAAGAATTTAATTTTCAGAGCCCATCTTTTGACAATTAATTATATATTAATTACCAATTAATTAGTGCACCCCAAAGCCCAACCCCAAGGGTGAGCCCAATTTCATTCTCCAATACCTATTACTCCAATCACTTTCTATAAGAGATAAAGCCTTATAAAGTGAAGACATCTTGTGGAAATGACCAATGTGAGACAAAGAAATTTCTACTCAAAAATTTCCAACAATGTTCATTTGGGAGGGAACTGGAATAGGGGGGGTCAATAATTACAACCTTAAGTGTGGGTAATTAGTTGGGGTGATGTTAATTAGGTTGGTAATGACCCAAATCATGACACATTAATACAATGATGCAAGCACCTCAAGCTAAACTATATGATATGGTTTTTACCGAATCCAGATCCTCTCCGGATCTTTGTGTCTGGAGCCAACAGACCAAGAAATCTGGATTATTCAATTTAAATCATCCGGCCCTCATTAGCACATCTCACTGACCCATCTCACATAAAATATAGCCTTGAACGGTCTGAATCTCTTTCTTTCTCTTGAACGGCTTGGATTCTTTGGTCCGTCAGCTCCGGATGCAAAGATTCTAGAGAGGATATGAATTCATTTTTACCATTGCATAATCAAAGCTACTTAAACTTTTTGTGCCTAAGATGCTATTTAAACACAAAAAACTAATCACATTGTTGATACCATGTCCAATACAAGTGAGGTTCAAATACAATAACAAAAGTCACCTGTAATATTTGAGAGTGCCTCAAGCCCTCAATACAATGCGATCAGTTTCAGTAATGTTATTTGAACACTTAAATTTGAGACTAACAACATTGCTGACACACCATTTAATAGATAAGGGTTTCACAAGCAATAATACGAGTCGTATACATGTATTAGAGAAGTATCAACAATGTAATTAGTTTTGTGTTTAAATAATATTATCGAGGATAAGGTACTAACTAAATAGAGATTAAAATTAGGGAGATGTCTCCTTAAAATGAAACCATGTCATGGGATTTGGGCCACATGCTATAAGTTGGTGTAAAGTGAAAGAGTAGTTAGTTATGCTATATGATATGGTTTTTACCGAATCCAAATCCTCTCCGGATCTTTGTGTCTGGAGCCAACGGACCAAGAAATTTGGATTACTCAATTTAAATCATGTGGCCCTCATTAACACATCTCATTGACCCATCTCACATAAGATCTAGCCTTGAACGGTCCGAGTCTCTTTCTTTCTATTGAACGGCTTGGATTCTTTGGTCCGTCAGCTCCGGATACAGAGATTCTAGAGAGGATCTGAATTCATTTTTACCATTGTATAATCAAAGCTACTTAAACTTTTTGTGCCTAAGATGCTATTTAAACACATAAAACTAATCACATTATTGATACCATCTCCAATACAAGTGAGGTTCAAATACAATGACAAAAGTCACCTGTAATATTTGAGAGTGCCTCAGGCCCTCAATACAATGCGATCAGTTTCAGTAATGTTATTTGAACACTTAACTTTGAGACTACAACATTGTTGACACACCCTTTAATACATAAGGGTTTCACAAACAATATACGAGTCATGTACATGTATTAGAGGAGTATCAACAATGTAATTAGTTTTGTGTTTAAATAATATTATCGAGGATAAATTACTAACTAAATAAAGATTAAAATTAGGGAGATGTCTCCTTAAAATGAAACCATGTCCCATAAACATTGCATAATATGGGATATGAGCCCCATGCTATAAATTGGTGTAAAGTGAAAGAGTAGTTAGTTATGACCATAAAAATATATGTGCTGGGTAGCACTTTGGCTTTATTTCCCTTTTCTTAAACTCAATCTTCTCAACTTAAACCAAATCCAAAACATCGTTAAAACAGTATATAAAAAGACAAAAAAACATAATGAAAAGTTGAAACCACAATAAAGCATGAAGCTAATACAATCACACAAATTTCTAATTGTGATAGTTTCAAACGCACGAACAGTTGATACTAGCATTTCTCGTATAATTAAATAACATGATCAAACCTACCCAACAAAGTGTTTGATAATATTCATATGTTTGTGTAGCTTTAGAGCTTGTTTAGAAATAATTTTAAAATGACTAAAAACATTTTTAGTGAAAATATTTTTGAGTTTCAACAACACTTGAAGTGTTTTTTGGAATAACTTTAAGTTTTTTTCCTTCAGAATTTACTCATATTTTTATTAAGAATTATTTCTAAAAATATTTTTATAAAAAATGTTTACGATCATTTGAAAAGCACTGACAAACACTCTAAACATGCAAAAGCAATTTTGTCCAAAAAAAAAAAAACCATGCAAAAGCAATTTTGTCTAATAAAACACAACATTTGAGCCGTATTATTGCCATAAAAAGAGTTGAAAACGACAGGCCGTAGTACATAAGTCGTTGGAGGCTTGCGTTCAGTTGGTGGGTTTGAGAAGTGTAACGTGTTTGTATAGACCAAGGCAAAGGACCAATGAAGAGTTGACACAACAGCCTCCTCACATTTAATAACGTATTGGCATGTAAACAAAAATTATACGCAAAGCATAATATATATTAGCAGACCGGTACGTCATATGACGGTAAACCACACATTACATAAATAGTTTTGAAAATAAACGATTCATTATTTGGTTAATTAGTTTTTTATCGCTTTTCCTTTTGGTTTCGTGGTTTAGGATGCTCTCATTTTACTAGCCAATTCTAACTACTAAGATATTTCAGTTGTATCAATTAACTACCATTAATGGAGAGTTTACTCTACGGGAAACTACTCAAGTTAGTCAATATAAACTTATGCGCTTAAAATTTAAAGATATGCTACGGTCAGTCGCCCACGCGTGTATGCATGACTTTCAACGGTTAAACTCTAACCGTTGATATATGTGGAACCCTTGATGCATCAATGGATAGATTGAAGGTGGAAAATGCTAGCAAACTTGTAAAATTACTCCATATGTTTGTGAGAACTATTCTCCTTCTAAGAATTATAAGGATTTTGATTAAATCTAAGCTTGTTCAAGCTTGTAAAGTTTTCCTTTTAAAAAATTAAATGCAAGCTTTATATATAAAGAGTGAGAGGGGCCTATAACCCAACAAACCCAACAAAG
This sequence comes from Heteromeles arbutifolia, assembly GCA_024362995.1. Taxonomy (NCBI): domain Eukaryota; kingdom Viridiplantae; phylum Streptophyta; class Magnoliopsida; order Rosales; family Rosaceae; genus Heteromeles; species Heteromeles arbutifolia. The sequence continues at coordinate 10,993,218 of JANCRC010000017.1, read as the reverse complement.
TAAATATCCACCTGACCTAGCAACTCCAGCCCAATCCTCTTAATCAGGGTCAACATCTCCTTTAAGGTACCCAAGCGTTGCAAAACTACAACCCAAATAAGGGCTTGTTTAGAAAGTGATTTTAAATGACCATAAAGGCTTTTAGAGAAAATGATTTGGATTCATAAGCATTTGAAGTGATTATTGTAAGAAACATTAGTTATGTGCGTCTCCAAAAGTTTTAGCAGGATTCACTTGCATTTTTATCAAGAATTGGTTTCAAAAACATTTTTACTTTAATCGCTTTCAGCCATTTAAAAGCACTTCTTAAATGAGCCATAGGTTCATGTGTGGGATTGACGAACTGTTTATGCAAAGACTAAAAGTGCTTTTTTAAAATAAAAAACATTCTTGGCTAGTTTGCATCAAATTTTTCTATATCACAAGAGCGGGTTACGAAAAATAACTTATTAGGTGTTTCTTTAGAAAACACTTCAAGTGTTTTGAGTTGCTTCTTACTTAAAGCCCTTCTACTGGGAGTGATTTTGTTGTAAACAAGTTTAATGTTTTTTTAAAAACTCAAGTTCTTTTGAACATTTCATGCTTCTCTAAAAAGCGCTTGACTTGTTTAAAAGTACTTTTAAAATGACTAAAAATACTTTTAACTCACTAAAAACACTTTTGATAATATTTAGCAAAAGAAGTTAAAACTTTCCTTGTACTATAGGAAGCATTCATTTGAAGTGCTTTTTAAGAAAGCACTTAAATTTTTTTTATTGAAAATATCAATGTTCTTCTAATAACCGCTTCTGAAAAAAGTGCTTTTTAGAAAAGCATTTCTAAGTTTAGCCTTGAAAATGTGTTTTAAGTTCTTCTAATAAAAAAGCCCGCAAGTAAAACGGGCCTCGAAAAAGCTCGAGAGTAGTTCCATTGATATTTTGTTCCAAAACCGAGTAAATCCTTCCCGCCAACGCCAAGTTACAGAGCGCGGCGCTCTTCGTCTGCGACCGATAGAGATGGAGTTCAGTGTGAGCGGCAACGCCCTGAAGACCTTCGCCCGCTCCATCACGTGCCTCGCACGCATCGGCAACGAGCTCGCCGTCCAAGCTTCTCCTTCTCAGGTTCTCTCACAAACTTCCCTTTTTCCACTTTCCCTCGCATTTTCCCTCCCTCCAAACACTCCGCACAGTCTTTACTTATCGGTAATTAATTAACACCGCACGCCTCAAATTCGTACGTGTTTCTTGTTAATTCGGTTTAATGCAACGAAATTGATGAATTAACTAGTTAATTAATTTCAATTTTATGCAGAATCGGGCCGTTAATTTCAGCAGTTGTTTGCATTTTATTGTTGTAATTGTGATGATGCTTGATGGTAGAATCAATTTTAGTGCTGTTAACTACAAATCTGTGGCGTGATTCGATCGAGTTCTCATATCATTTAGTACTACTGGTAATTTGTATTTTGAAGCAATTATCTGTTGGTAGATGGTGATGAGTATTTAGGGTTTTGCTTGTGCGTTTTAGGGTTTTGGAAAAGATCTGTATGCTAAGTTATTAAATTTCTTCGGGGTTTTAGATGAATCGTTTGTGAGTAGTTAAAGAAATTAGTAAACGGATGCTAGGTTTGCTTCCGGTTGAAGCTTGAATCCATTGTTACTTTTGGTTTGAAATGTATCCTAATTTGGGGATTGGCTGGTATTTGTTTGGTTTTCAGTGGAAAGAACTCTTGAGGTTCTCGGTACTTATTCGACCGTCTACTTCATAGTTTGTTTTGTTACCCTGCGTACTGGTTTATGTGAAATATAATGGGTGGACATAATTGGAGACCAGAATCGAGAAAATGAGTTACTAACAATTTTGATACCACCACAGCTTTACTAAAGATTTTATTCTCTTGTATCCAGCTTGCTTTGCACTCTCTCAATACATCACGTTCTGCCTATCAATCGAGCACATTTAAGCCTGATTTCTTTGACGTCTATACTGTAACTGGTAATCAGGTGCAATGTAGTGTGCTTTTAAAGGTAAGACATCATCTTTCCGTGGAATTGCGTTGTTCAACAGGCTTGAATAATGTGGTAATCTTACTGACATAGTTTGTTCAGGCTGTTTGCTCTGTGCTTAGGACACCTTTAGCAAGTATAGATAATTTGAGCGTGAAATTGCCTGATCCCGATGCATCAAAACTGCAATGGACTTTACAGTGCTTCAGTGGTAAATTATCCTTTTTCATGTTATGTGCTGTTGATTTTTTATACAAAATTTGGTATGACAGAATTCAATCAACTTTTTGTAGCTGATTTAACTTCTATTCACAATCAAAACGAGGGGGGTTCTGGAACTGTAGTTTGAGCACACCAATAAAATTTAGAATGCGTTGAGTTTTGTTGTGTAGATGGGTCATGATGTCGTACTAGACAACTTCATTGTGCAGCTTTCCTTATCACATAATTTTCCTTTTATCTATGTCGTTCACTTTCCATCATTTTAAACTTCATACCTACATTTTGCAGGTATGAAAAAAACCTATTGGATTAGTTGCAATGTTGAACCCGATATACAACATTTGTCTCTTGATAGGAGAAAATTCCCAAGCAGCTTAGTTGTGAGACCCCGAGATCTGAACAGATTGCTTGCTAATTTTCAGTCATCGCTTCAGGAGATTACAGTCATAGCAACAGAACCCACTTCCTTGCCTTCTGATGCAGCAAGTGAAATTGGAGGAAAAGCTGTTGAACTTAGAAGTTATATTGACCCAACCAAAGGTAATAAGGATTTTGCATCTCAGTTTCTTAAAATTGAAATTACCACAAAAAGGATGTTTATGCTTCAATTTTTGACCAGCAGACAGTGATTCGTCACTGCATACTCAACTATGGATAGATCCTACTGAAGAGTTTGTGCAGTATACCCACACTGGAGACCCCATAGATGTGACATTCGGTGTGAAGGAGTTGAAGGTTAGTAAATTCATTGTCTGGGATCTAATTGTATTTGAATTTGTTTACACTGTGAACAGCATTGTCCAATTTGATAAGCCTCGTCTTTTAGATAGAGATAACATCCAGCTAATTACTGTTGTTATCATCCCAATTACCTTCATTGGTTGAGGCTTTCTAGTAAGGTGTATAGACTTCCTAGGCTATTTTTTTCTAGGGTGCTTCACATTCTTTTTAGCTGAATCCTAGGTCCTCCAATTTGTCATTTCATTTTTTTTCTCGAATTATTTCAGGCGTTCCTTTCTTTCTGCGAGGGCTGTGAAATTGACATTCACTTATATTTTGAGAAAGCTGGACAGTAAGATATACCTAGTTTCTTTATCTTCCGCTTGCATTCTTTTTCCTGTATCTCATGACGAGTTTGAGCTAAGAGCTTAAAGCTCATATGCAAGTATTATATTTAGCAAACTGTGACTTAAAGATTGGTTAATTATATGTTGGGATTGCAGGCCTATTCTAATGGCACCAAAGTTTGGTCTAGATGATGGGTCCACTTCAAATTTTGATGCTACACTTGTACTTGCAACCATGCTAGTGTCACAGCTGCATGAAACCAATCCCGCAGAACCTCCACAAGCAGCTACCGAAATGCACATTCGGGATGAACATGGGACAGGGTCAGAAGCACGACGAGAAAGATGTAGGCCAAGTGGCTCTGAGCATCCATCTGACCACACCAGAATTTGGTCTGATCTTTCAGGTAACAGTATGTTTTAATAGTGACAAGATGTTGTTCTCTTATTTGTTAACTGTTTTACCTTTTTCAGGAAGTGGTGCAAGAAGTGGCAACGGCGCTGAAGGAGGACAGGTTCAAGGGGAAAGAAATTTGAATGCTAATGGACAGAGAGAAGTCCAAAGGATGAGTAAACTGCATATTTTGAATCCTGCATCTGCTGGGGGAAATGAGCCTGTGGATCCCAATGCGTATCCTAAACCTCACTATGTGCTTCAGTTTTTGCTTATATGATAATTCTGAAAGTTTTCTTGTTACATTATGACTTCTGTCCCAATCCATATTTGTTTCTCTCATGTGGGTCGGACCAAAGTCATTGCATGATGAAATATATTCTTTATCTATTACAAAATCGTTCTATTGACTTGTCATTCTAGCTGCCACCCTGAGGAAAATGATCATATGGAAGAACCTAGAGGTTTGTAAGAAAATAGTTAGGTTAATATTGCTTGTTTTATACAACTGTAGTAACTAAAGCTTGTGCATTTTGTTTCTTCCAGATAGATCACAAAATAACGGCGGTGGTTTTTCACAACACCATCCTAGTAACTGGGTAGATGCGGATGAAGACGACAGTGATGAGGATGAAGAGAATGACCTTTGTATTCAGGCAACACCACCATACTATGAAGAACAGTAGGGTTCGTGGCTGGATTGATGGTTGGCCGAATTTCTTCTCTCTCTCATGCTGTAAGTCCATCTTTCTCCTCAAATGACATGCTTTATTTCTAATTTCCTTCTTGTCAAGTACTTCTTAGCTTTACATATTAAGCACGACTGCTTTGTGTTTTAGTTTGAGGGATTAATGGATTATGCAATTATTTAAATAGAATTAAGTCCACCAGAAATGGATCAGAAACTGTGAAATATATCATTAAATTCAAATGGTTGTTGATATAGTTTGTATGCACAAAACTGTGAAACGATTCGTGGTGTCGATGTTACCAAACGTACGAAAGAGGTCATAGAATTGGTGGGTTTGGATCAAGAATTCACACACGGACGTTGATCCGTCACCATCACACAGCAGCTTATAGGACCCCTACTGTTTTCATTGCCTTAAATGTGAATCAGATCTTAGTGTTGATTTAACATTGCCCATCTAGTCTCTATTGCAATGAATTTCTGTCTGTCTTGAGATGGTTTTCCCGTACAACTGGTAACGAAAACAGTCGGAAAAATTCAGTTGCAGTGAATTCCTGCCTCTCTATAGCGGTGATTTCCTGCCTTTTTCTCACTTCAACGTTCGGCCATAGAGGACGCACAATGCGTGGTAGAACACGGTTTAGAGAGTTTGTTATTAGTTTGAAATGTTGTCACCGTAACATCTGGGAAGTTCGTATCCAACTTAGGACTTTCTTCGGATTGCTTATTCAATTTAGGACCTTTCAAGTTGTTGATTGTGAAACCTTAAAATCCTGCAGGTGGGACCCACTTACACCTAGTTGGCTAGTTATCTCAAGCAGTTTGGGGCAATATGTGTTTTCCTAGTTAATGTCGGCATGAACCCTGAACATAGCTTACGTGCCACGATGTATTATTTGCTCTTTCTTTTTTTGATCTTTTGGCACGCATGGACTGCAGGTTGTGAGTTTTGGATCTCTCATGTGCTTTTTAGCACCCGGATTTTTTTTTTTTTTAACAAACGATATTATTTACACTAAAATGGGAGAGAGATGTGTTTAGCGTCACAATAGTCTAGCAATAATATGGTTCAAATTCGCCTTTAGCGAGAATCAAACTTAAAACTTTTCACTTACCAATGAAGAGGAATACATTAAATTGTAGTACTAAGTGGCAGCACAGAGCTATTTTAGATATATTAATTAAATAATAATTTGGGGTGGGGGCACTTCTGTCCACATAATTGAACATAGCTACGTGCCACGATGTATTATTTGCTCCTTTTTTATCTTTTGGCACGCATGGACTGCAGGTTGTGAGTTTTGGATCTCTCATGTGCTTTTTAGTATCTGGATTTTTTTTTTTTAACAAACTATATTATTTACACTAAAGGAAGAAAGGGATATGTTTAGCCTTATAATAGACTACTAATAATGTGGTTCAAATTCGCCTTTAGCGAGAATCAAACTTAAGACCTTTCACTTACCAGTGAAGAGAGATATATTAGATCGTAGTACTAAATGACAAAATGACAGCATCTGGAGCTATTTTAGATATATTATTAAATAATAATTTGGGGTGAGGGCATTTCTATCCATCTGTGAGAATGTCTCTTCTTCCATTTCAACCTTTGAATTTGTTTACTAAAAAATGTTCACTTCCTAAAACAATTTTTAAAAAGGAAAATTAATGAAAATGGTCTGAAAATTTTGAGTTTTAACGATAAGGACAAAATAAAGGGTAAAGTGAATAGTACCAGGATTGATTTTTTAGTGTAAAAAGATGATTTTTCGTTAAAGTAAACAGTACTAGCAGCTTTTCGTTAAAGTTTATTTTTAAAAATGATGAGGCAAGATTCACGAGTAAACAGGAACTTAATTAAAAAATTGCATAAATTAAAAGTTTTTCTTTTAAAAAAGGTGTAATATAATAGTTTACTTTGGAAAAAAATGAAGGAAGCGAAATAAAAAATATTTGTAGGGAAGAGATTATTGGTGAGGGACCAGCTGGCTTGAGGGGGACTGAGGATTTGGTGTTGGGACGCGCAAACACCGTCCTAGCGATCTGCGGCGGGCCCGCCACCTATCTAAGGGCTACGGCACGTAGCCGCCCAATCTAACGCCGCGTATTTAAACAAGGTAACCGTTGTTCCTTTTCAAATGGTCGTCGCTATATGACAAAAAAGCGCGGGTACTATGGAATCGTGTTATATGCAAATGTCAATGGCATACACATGAAGAAGTATTCCAACATTTCAACGTGAATCCAACTCAACCTTCATTTTTTGTTTTTTCCTTTATGATGGAATGATTCAACTCATATATTGGATTTGACTTAATCTAATAAATGATCTATGTGGTAATAAGGTATTTAGAAGATAGCTTTAGTAGTAAGAAAAGTATTATTTAAACACTCGTGTAGTTATTCGTTAACAAATTTAATTCAAAAATGATTTTCCGTTAAATGCAGGAGTAAAAACGTATTTCTATCTCACTCGTTCTTTGGCTTCACCTCCTCTCTTCGTCTCTCGTCCTTCTGTCTGTAATTTGTATCTTCACCTTTTCATGCCTTTCTCTCTATATCCAACTATTTTAGCACTAAATTTGCTAATGTACTACACCACAGGTGTTTAAATCCTAATTTTTTTTTTAGTATGAGGACTATCTTTCGAATGTCTTATCACCACGAAGACTAGTTATTCTATTACGTGGATTGGATTTGGTAAATTAATGCATTCGTAATGGATGAAAACGAAGAGTAAAATGGGGGACGGCTAACAACTACAAGTGAGGTAATACAAAACTTACAAAGGGCACAATAATGAAGGATGACGCCAATGGGATGGACGAAGGGCATCTCCAACCGATGGCTGGCCAGATGGCTCGTTTTAGCCCTCTGGCCCTCCAAGATCCCCAAGATATTAATATTTTAATGAACAGTACATGGTCATATTTGCCTCCATCTCCAACCGAGTGCCAAATGGCCAGAGGGATCATTTTAGCCCTGTCACAAAAAACGGTCTCCAACCGAGGGCCATCGGGCCAAACATAATTTATTATTTAAAAACTACAACTTAAATGTTGTTAAATGTTTTTTTTTTTGTTGTATAATTTTTATGTTGGTTAATGTTATTTAATGTTGTTTCATATTGTTTAATGTTGTTTCATGTTACTTAATTTAATTTAATGTTGTATAATGCCTTAGGAAGTTATAGGAAAAAAATAGAATTAAAAAAAAATACGAAACAAATTTTGTGAAATAGAAGTTATAAGAAAAAAATAGAATTTAAAATAAAATGAAACAAATTTTGTGAAATAGAAGTTATAGGAAAAAATGGAATTTAAAAAAAAATACGAAACAAATTTTGTAAAATAAAAGTTATAAGAAAAAAATAGAATTTAAAAAAAATATATATGAAAAATAGAAGTTATAGGAAAATTTTTGTAAATAAAAAATAATAATAAAACTGTAAAAAAAAAAAAATCAAAGCATACATGTCGGTTATAAACGATACGAATACATTCATATTATTTAGTATAAATGTATTACTGTTTGTTATAACCGACAGTAATACATTTATATTAAGTAATATAACGTATTTCTGTCGGTTATAACCGAAAGGAAATCCGACATATTTAAAAAAATTCTGGCCAGCCCTCTGCCCTAGCCCTCGGTTGGAGACGATTTTTGGGCTATTTTCGACCCTCTGAACCCTTCGGTTGGAGATGGCCGAAGAAGACTAGCTATTACTCGTTGATAAAATATTAAATACATTGTCAAATAAATAATAAATAATCAAATAAATAAATAAATAAAAGAGAGAAACAGATAGGCATAGGATTAGGAAGGAGAAAACGTGTTTCGGTTAACGATTCTTTGGATGGACGTGCCCACTTGGGATAGGTGTAAAATGTAAACCCTAGATGCCGTCTTCCATCCTATCTCTCTCTCTTTTCTCTCTCTAATCTCCATTTTTTTAAGAGAGACAACCAGTCAACCATATGTGATTCTTAATAGTAGGTTGGGTTATGAATGTGCGTATGATTTTGCTTCTAATTACTAGGTTTGCCATTTGGTTTATGTACTTTGGTGTGAGTTTGAATCTCACAATTATCAATTTAACTTAATAATGTTATTGTTGTAAAAAGAAAAGTAATCAATCCCAAAATATAAAAAAATGGATTCAGAAAAACAAAAACAAAAAAACAAAACACACATGAACGTAGCCATATTGAATAACGAATAAGCTCTCTTTGTACTCCCAAAGTTCTAATTTCCTCTCGTAGTTAGAGGAAATTGTAGCAATAGTTCTTCAATTTTAACCTAATTAGAGTAATGGTTCCTCAACTAAAAATGCGTGACAAGTGGTCCCTTAACTCATCAAAGCATGCGGCTATGGTCATTTTCGTCAACTTCATTAGAACTTTCGTCAAAATGAGTCGCATGTCATACATGTGAGACTAAATCAATGAGTAAATATGAAAAATCAAGTGAAAAAAATTGTAACAATGGTTCCTTAACTTTAACCCAATTGAAGAAATGGTTCTCAACTTTAACTAATTGGAGCAATGATCCCTCAACTTTAACCCAATTGTAGCATGGTCCATCTAATATGACTCATTTTGACATAAGTTTTAACGAAGTTGACGAAAATGACCATAACTGCACGTTTTGGTGAGTTAAATGACAAATGATCACATATTTTTAGTTGAGAGATCGTTGCTCCAATTTGATTAAAATTGAAACCATTGCTACCATTCTCCTCGTAGTTCAAGTGAGTTTAAAATAGAATATGCCTAGCTTCAGTTTGAAAGAAAGAAATGAACACACAAAGGGGCACCATTGTAAATAATGCCCAATTCCAATGTCATTTGTTGACAACGGGCCTCTTATAAGTCCTTAATCGAGATTTAGCTCTTGTCTAATTTTCTTTCCTCTCTCTCTCTCTCTCCCTACTGGTGGAGATAATAATCAACAAACAAAAGGAAACACACAGAGCAAGAAATTAAAATAAAGAAGAGACCAAGAGAAAGCAACAAGTAAAGCAACGCAAGCAAAAATCAAAGAAAGCATTCAGCTTTGAAGAAAATCAACAAACAAAGAAGAAAGAGCGAGTGAAAAAGCTTCTTACTTTGGCAGAAATGGCTAGTCTGCACAGCTTCTCACTCCTCCTCCTGATCTGCGCCTCAATCTTGGTGGTGGGTTCGTCAAATGGGGACCAACACCACCTCTCCTGGATACCCACCGCCAACGCCAAGTCAGCCCCCTGCAAGGGCTCCATAGCCGAGTGCGCCTTGGCTGCCGGGGATGATGAGGAGTTTGACATGGACTCGGAGATCAGCCGTCGCATCTTAGCCACCACCAAGTACATCAGCTACGGTGCGCTGCAGAGGAACACCGTGCCTTGCTCCAGGCGCGGCGCCTCCTACTACAATTGCAAGCCCGGGGCCCAGGCCAACCCCTACAACCGCGGCTGCAGCGCCATCACAAGGTGCAGGAGTTAAATGTCTTCATTTTTTTCGCTTTTTTTTGTTTTGTTTTTGTTTTTGTTCATTTGGAAATGGGGTTTGACTGTTATACATGAACAAAGGGAGAGAAAGATGGGGTTTGGATTTGGAGGGGATGTGTCATTGTTTTTGTTATTAATTAATGGAAATATTGATGTTATAAAATCATATCTTGCAATGACTCTTGTAACAATTAATAATTTGCTAATCTTTTTTCTTCGAATTTTGTAGATTTTGCCTCTCTTCTGAATGAATTTTTGATATATTAGTCATTCTTAGAGGGAGAGGGCGAGTTTTGAATGTTTCTTCTTTTGTGACCAAAAGCTCATAGATTCGAGTAGTAGGAATAATCTATTTACAAACCAAAAATAAAACTGCGTACGGTGGACGTATCCTCTCAACCCTCGCAAAGTGAAAATCTTGTTAGCTTCGGATCACTCTTTAGTTATTCTTATTGGGAACATAGATGGTCTAGTTATAGAAGACGTTCTGTACATAGAATTTGAGATAGTTTATATTGAAGTTAATTGTCAATCACAATGTTGCTTGATTTATTCCCCTCTCATATTTTTCATGACCAACATATCCTTGTCTCTATAGAAAATTATTCCATGTGACAAATTATATATATTTTGTTTATGAAAGTTAGCATCTTTTGGGGACTTGTGTTTGATGGGATGTAGTGTTAGAGTGTATTAGTTGTAGAAAAATCCTCTTTCCAATCTTGGTGCTTGGCTTCTCCTTTTCTTCTCAAACAAGAAAAATGAAAACCAAATAATAGGAAGCTAGATTGAGACATAAAACAAAGCAAGTGACAAAGTAACAAGAGGAGGAATTGGTGACTTGTGATGACAAGAAAGATGTAAATTTGCAAAAAGGGAAAAGGTCAATTCAAAGATTGGATCTATTTTGATTCAAAATTGTTTCTCTAAGTATAAACATCTTGATATTTCATATTGTTTTTTTCCTTTTTATTTCAAGTTCTTTGCTTTGAATGATATTCATGCAAGAGGGACAAATAAGTTGTTGATTTCAATTACTATAAGCTCAAATTTGGATGGAGTAGATGGATATTTCTAGGGTAGTGTTAACCAAACATCCGTTTTTACTTCTCACACACTTCTCTTAATTTTTGGCCTTCGGATCAAATGAATCGAAAATGATTAATCGTCAAAAATTAACAAGTGTGTGTGGGAGGTAAAAATAAGTGTGTGAATAATGTCAAAATAAAATTTTACCTACTTCGTGGATGTCACTAGGGTGGTCTTTTACTGTTTCAAATGTCAATGTGTAATAGGCTTGGAATACTTCTACAATGATTTCCCATTGGTGGAAGTTCTCAAATTTTAGACATGAATTGCTAAAGCTCCTTCGGTTCAAACTTACCTACCATGACAATGGAGGTATTTCAAGCCAATCGCGCGCTCGCACGTGTTATAATTTTATTTCATGATAATATGTCATTGACTTGAGATATCGGCACTGTAGGGTTATACTTTGATTGCATGGACAAAGTGAATTTGTACTTAAGAGTAGAAGGTCCACAAACTAGTCCTACCAACATAGCTCCATTGAAATTGTCCTCTCCCATGTCCCCATGATCATAATGGTCTCATAACTCATAAGTCAGAAGGTCTCAATTGCACCCATCTCTTTCAAATATAATTTGAAGCTCCACATTAAATTCTTCCATGTGAAGGGTATGAAAGCAATTGAAAGTTTTGGCTTAGAGCTATGTCATCAAAAGATGATGTGATCTCCATGATTTAAAATTTATGTTTTATAGGTGTGTGTTGTGTTGGGTTGTTAAATGCTTTTAGGTACTCCCATCACATCCCTCTAATAGTGGTGCATTTTTACGGGTAATACTCACCATCTTATTATCGTCTTTGGATAAGTTTAAACTTTGAAATTTCTGTTTATGCGCTACACAGTTCTCAAAACTTAAACTTATCTACTAGTAATAAATAGGATGACGAGCATCACCGTCACTTGAAAGTGGTGAGTAAAAATATTTTTCTCTAATAGATATATGATCAAATTAAAGGTCATCGTTGTTTGTGGTCCCTTTTGCCAAATAAGTAGTGCAAAAAGGACACCTATGAAATCTCTTTGGTTTTAGGCGGCCGGTAGCTTTTTGCTTGCATTATTGAAGGTTTGGAATCTCTTAGGTTAACTTTTGAAGCACTTCACCTGTTCACGATGGAAAAAAGTGGATTCCTTCTTTAATTTGTTTTGTTTTAGTTATCCGCATGCTGAACAGTCTAAACTTGTAGCATGTTTAAGCACTTGAAAATTTGAAATGGAGACCAGGAATGAGAATGCGATTAACTATTTTCCGACGTACCTGTAATTAATTTAATAATTGAGTTTACAAGTTTTGAATTATTGTAATGTGGGAGTAAAAAAATATGTGTTAACAACCGCACGAAAACATCCCAATTCCTAATTTTCGTAACGTTCGCTAACTTCGGAGAAGGGATAAAGAAAAGAGGTTTAGATCTTAACATCAATAATCAAATACTTTTGAAAATTTGAATTGGACCAATTAGACCATCTTCAATGGTTGGGCTAAAAGCCAAATATTTTAGCCCGAAAAATTTAGCTTTTAGCCCAGAAACAGTTTTTCTACTCCAAACGTTCTAGTCTAAAATTTTAGCCCGGGATTATTAAAAAATAAGTTTAGGCTATTTTTTTTTTCTTAAATTAAATTTAAAAAAATAAATAAATATGTAGACTATCGTAAATTAATTTTATGAACATTTTAATCAAAAAAAAATTAAATTTCGATAAATATTTTCACTCAATTCGGTGGAGCCCACACCGATTTCTGGGCTAAATTCTGGGGGGAATCTGGCATTGGTTTAGCATTTAGCATTTAGCCCAAATTTCCCCTTGGGTTGGAGTGAGTTTGGGGGGAAATTTTGGGATGTAATTTGGCTTTTAGCCCACCATTAGAGATTCTTAGAGAGAGTAGTTGATTCGATTCGTATTCCTTTATTCCTACATTTCTGATAAGTAATCATGCCATAAAATAATTCCAAACACTCAAATGCCAGTAAACACACAAAAAAATCAAGAATCGTAACAATTCCAATACTCAGTCCACGTTAAAGTTAGCTAATGAACCCAATAAAGTTGTCAACAAAATGATGATATAATGGTGATGTCATTGCATAAACTAGTAAACATGACTGAGATTTTCAGAATCTTTAAAATTGAGTTGGTGGAAATTTATATTGAAACAATACTTGGTAGGTAAAAAGTAAGTTAAAAATGGCTTCGCCGAGTGCGCTACGCGCACTATCTGATTGGTTGGTAATGTTCAATATCTTATTTATTATTATTTAATAAGTTTAAATTTTGAAAACTATGCAATGAATAAATATATATATCAAAATTTAAACTCATTCAACGATAATAAATAGAACGGTGAACATTACCAGCATCACCATCACTTGAGAATGGTAAGCAAAAATATATCCTTAGTATGTTGGGATGAACTGCTCGACGTTTATTAGGGTTAGTGTTTAAGGTAGACATATCCCATTGAAAATAAATCACACATTAATAGAAAAATGGATCTTGCATAGGTTTAGAAGTAAGTTGAATCATTCCTCTTACTGTCAATTAATTTTATAATATACCAACTTTTTTCATAATATCAAAGTCAGATTATCTTACGTATATCACCTCACAGCCATTCGTGAGTGAGCCATGTTACCTCATTTGTGATGTGAGTTTCTTTTATTTTTATATTTTCACACGACCACCATCCTAGCCAAGCCGCTAGTACACAATCAGATCAGTTCAGAAGATTCCCCCACAACCAGATGTGTTTGCCAGAAAACTAAGTGAATGTATTTAATGTTTCAGAAACTGAAAACCTAATAACCTGATTATGTTTTCTTTTTCCTTTCCGTTAATAAATGAAAAGCTGATAGTTGAAGAGATTTTTTAGTTTGACCGAAATACGGAATGATATACCATGTATTATTATATAAATAGTGTGATATGTATGTTAAAAAGTTAATAACTTTAAAAATAAAATTTTTCATCACTTGTATAAAACCACGTGGGTAACCTCCGTGTTCCCGTCACAATGAAAAATTTCTCTGATAGTTGAGAGAGACTTTTGTATATGATTGCTCCATGCGGCATCTCCATCTATCAATCGGGTGAGAAAAAAAAATTACATGGTGTTTTTCTGTGTGGCCGTATTATCATGCGATCTGACAAGTAAACTTTAAATTTTTTTCTTTAGATATTTGAACTAGCCATGAGCTTGAATTGAACACTAATTTGGGAAAATTTTCAGAATCAACCAAATTTTGGATGGACCATGTTATAGAACTTACCTTTTTCTTCGAATTTTAGAAATTTTCGTTCGAGGAGGATTTGAGTGTTGCTCGAGTGATATATTTTTAAATTTTTGAAAATTCGATTAAAAGCCCTTAATCACTAGAGATTTGGCCGACTTGTATGTATTTTATACAATCACAATCTCGACGGTCAGATGATAATTGTATTTTGGATGATGATTATATTATAACAATACTAGTTTTCCAAATTTTTTCATTAGAAAAATGCTAGAAAGACCATGTTTTTATATCATATTTTGTAAACTAGGTGCGATTGATGGTTGGAACACCACATCATGTAATCTACGATATATAATTCAAGTAAATAGTATTTCTAGCATCGTCATTTCCATTATATATGTGCTGTATCTCAATTTGGGCCTTAAAGTCCAAAGATTCTCAATGACTCATATTATATTGGATCTTGAAACCTAACCAACCTTGACCCAGTGGGTCAAGCACGACCTAAGAACCTTCTCGAACTTAGCCCCACCGCCAAAAAGTCTAAAACATTAAGAAATTTTTAGTTGTAATGAGAATACGGATGATACATCGTGTGTTTTTATGCAAGTGGTGAAAAATTTTAATTTTTAAGTTTTAACACATAACCCACCATTTATATAAGAACACGTGGTATACCACTTCGTGTAACGGTCACGTTAAAAAATCTCTCCAAAACGTCGTTCTCCCCACGCAGTCAACCGTTAGCGTTGACGGACTCCTTCCCCGCCAAGCATAACAAACTTTCACACGGAGTTCGGATTCGGTTGGCATCGCCAAAACACACGCCCGCCGGTCATTTCTTAAGCGCTAAGATTCAACATTCGGTTTTCTTCCTCCTATAAAACCCTAATCGTCGTCCTCCAAATCTCCAACAAATTACAGCAAAAACCCAATCTTTACCTTCAATTTTCAATTCCAACCAACGAGAAAGTAAAGTATTCGGTTATGGCCCAGGAAGATTTGAGCGTGCCGGTGCAGCAACAGATGGTATGGACCATGAAATTCCTTCTGTTTTTCCTTGTTGTGTTATTTATTTGTTGATTTTTGGAAGAGATTGGTGGTGTTTGGATGCCCAGAAAATTTTGAAATTGAAAAGTTGACGGGGTTTTGAGAAAATACCCATGTGTTGTTGTTAGCAATTTCTTTGATAGTGTTTGGATGCCCAGAAAGTTTTAAAATTTAAAATATCATGGGATTGGGGTTTTAAGATTTACCCAAGTAATTTACCCTTTGTTCTTATTAGCAATTTATTTGTTCATTTTGGTTGGAGTTTGATAGTGTTTGGCTGCCAGGAAATTTGGAATACAAAATATAATGTGATCTTAAGAAAACAAGTTTTGTAGTTTTTCCCTTTTGCTCTTGCCGATACCAGTGAATAATTTTGATTAGTGTTAATTACTTATGTATGTTTTTGAATTATTTAGGCTGAGTAGCAGTTACTTTGTTCATTTGTGATTGAGATTGGGTGTGTTTGGCTGCCTAGAAATTTTGGAACAGAAAATATAAGGGGATTTTAAGAACTGGTAATTTACCCAAGTCATGTAATTTGCTCCTTTGGTCTTATCAATTTCTTAAATTGATAAACAAAGACTTATTTTTTAAGTGTTAATGTATTTACTGATGTTTTTTTTTGTAATTTTTTAGACTGAGGAGGAGGAACAGAGGCTCAAGTACCTCCAATTTGTTCAAGTGGCTGCAGCTCATGCCGCGGTTTGCTTCATAAACCTGTACGGTTTTGCCAAGGAAAGGTCAGGGCCTTTAAAGCCTGGTGTTGAGTCTGTGGAGGGAACGGTGAAGACCGTTGTTGGACCTGTCTACAACAAGTACCATGATGTCCCCGCTCACCTCCTCACCTTTGTGGATCGCAAGGTACTTCGATTTTTTCATGTTTCAAGGTTTTTTCCATGCTATTGTGGCGCTTGAGTTATGTAGGAATTCTTGGACCCAAGAATTGAGAATAACAATGTTCTTCATTACCTAGAATAGAATAACCACTTTAGAATAAACGAAACAAGTTGTATTTGTCAAAAGAAGTATAACCGGTATAAATATGATCCTCATTGTTCATCTTGATCAATGGGATCGTTTCTTTATACGGTATTTGGGTTACTGTGTGGCAAATCAATGATTGCATCTATTTCAATTTCAACTAGCTTAGTTAAATTGGTGGTTGTATTACAAAGGTGCGAAGTTGTTAATTATGATGCAATTGGAACTTCTTCAGGTTGATCAATCTGTTACCAAGCTGGACAGCCGTGTGCCACCACTGGTTAAGCAAGCCTCATCCAAAGCTCTATCCGCCGCTCAAAAGGCCCCAGAGGCAGCACGAGCGGTTGCCTCTGAGCTTAAGCGTGCCGGGTTTGTAGACACTGCCTCGGGCTGTGCTAAATCTGTCTACTCCAAGTGTGAACCCACAGCTAAAGACCTGTATGCCAAGTACGAACCAAAAGCCGAGCAATGTGCTGTTTCTGCGTGGCGAAAGGTGAACCAAGTCCTCCCAATGGTGGTTGATGTTGTTGTACCAACCGCAGCGTATTGTTCTGAAAAGTACAACCAGACTGTGCAGACTACAGCGGAGAAGGGCTACAGGGTCTCCTCCTATCTGCCTTTGGTTCCCACAGAGAAAATTGCCAAGGTTTTCGCCGAGAAGGCGCCCGAAGCAGAGCCTTTGCTTGCAAGTCACGGTGAAACTGAAGTCGCCACTCATTGAATGGGTTCTTCAAGCGTCGGTTTTGTTTTACCCTTTGGATTGATGATTTTATGTAAGAGTTTCGGCCATCCGTTAGGCATGGTTTTCTACTCTGTGTCAAATATTTAATATTTATATATGTTTATTTGTCTTTACTACTGTCTTGTGTAACTGTGTTAAATTACTTTACTTGGTTTTTACTGAGGGCTCGTTCGGATGGTTTTTACAATTACTAAAAGCGTTTTCAGAAAGAAAAAAAAAAGTTTTTTTTTTTTGAGTTTCAAAAGCACTTAAGTGTTTTATGCAAGAAATACAAGTTATGTGTTTATAGAAGTTATGTGCTTGTAGGAAACATTTCAAGAATTCATTTGCATTTTTACTAAAAATTTGTTTTAAATACATTTTTACAAAAATGATTTTCAGTTATTTTAAAAGCAGTAGAAGTTAGGCCCCATTTTATATTGCTTTTTAGAGTGTATGATGATTATATATTACTTTTTAGAGTTTGATGATTATTTTAGAGTGTCAATAATCTTGACAAATGTTTTTCAAAATTTATGACTCGCATGTGCGCAACCAACCCTACGATAGCTCTGATTCATAATGGTTTGTTGTCTAATAATTAGTTGTTATTGCGAAAGGGAAGTGATTTTCATACTTTTTGTAGTTCCTTACACATTCTTATTCATTTTTTGCCGTTGATTTCGTTTTATTGAATCCAATGATTATAAATAAAGAAGGGTGTGTGAAGCTAAAAATGATGTGTAAATGTGATATCTATAAGTTGTTTTGTGATCTACTCATCGCCAAAATGATGGCAAACAAATATTCTTTGAAATTTATATAACTCACATGTGGACAACTGATTCTAATACAACTAAGCGAGGTGAATTGTCTAAGTTACTCTTTTCTTTTTCTTTGATCCATCCACTACACATATTGAAATTTAAAATTTATCTAACGGTGATAAATATAATGATGAGCATCACAATCACTTGAGATTGCTGAGCAAAAATATTCCCTATAAAAGTACAATTACACTCCACTAATAAATCAAGGCTCGTTTGGAAATGTTTTTAAAATGACTGAGAACGGTTTTGGTGAAATTGATTATGGGTTCCAAAAACACTTTAAGTGCTTTTTGGAAGAAGCACAAGATATGTGCTTCTTGCATGAAGCTTTAAGTGCCTTTCTAGGTTTCTCTTGGATTTTTGCTAATAATTGGTTTTAAAAACATTTTCACCAAAAACGTTTTCAGTTATAAAAATTGTATATGATAATGAGGTGTTTATGATGCCAAGTATCTTTATTTTTGGGCCGAGATGGACAACATTTTGTGGGCTCTAAAAGGGCAAACAGTCAACATCCCCAACTTCTTCCACGCCACTACCAATCCAAATTCCCAGCCGAAGCTTCAAAGCCTTCCAGTTCCGACTTCAACGAACCAACCACCAAGTAATCTCAAATGGCGAGCAGTTTGCAGCTGCCAATCTCCATATCGTCAGCTCCTACGTCGGCGTTTAGACCCAGAAATGCTCGGAAGCTTACAGCTTTTTGCTCCGTTAACGCCAAAGCAACGGCCAAAATCCCAACTCCTCCAATAAACCCCAAGGACCCCTTTCTTTCGAGGCTCGCTGCGGTGGCTGCCAAGTCCCCGGAAACCTTGCTGAACCGGCCGCCTCAAAATTCCGACTCTCTCCCGTACTTGGATGTGTTTGATGAACCTATTCTCATGGCCACTCCTGCCCAAGTACCCCTCTCTCTCTAAGTTTTTACTTAAAAGTATGAATTGCTTCTGTTTTTGAAGGAATGAAGTGATACTTTTGGATTAATTTGATGGGTACCATTGATATTATGGAAAGAACTTAGTTTTGTATTGGTTAAGCTAGTTTTTGTTCAAAAGTTTTAATTTTGAATTAGTTATTTTAATGGGGTTTTAATGATATGGTAGTGCTAGTTGGATTTTCTGGTTTTTTCACTGTATATTGATTTTTGTAATATAGTTAGTGCTGTCGTAGTAATTAATGATGTGTTTCCATGTTATTTTCGGTTAATCCGTGTTCTTTTTGTTTGGTTATTAATCTTATGCTGTTCTCTGCTTGAATTAGGTGGAAAGATCCGTTTCTTACAACGAGCATAGGCCCAAGAAGCCACCTCCAGACCTGCCCTCGTTGTTACTCCACGGAAGAATAGTTTATATTGGCATGCCTGTGAGTTTTTGAATCCAATATTTATATTATTGTAGATGCCATCTTATGGAAGTATCAAATTCTGCTGTCTTTTCATAGTACATGTCGTGTTTTTGGGGTGCGAATTGGGAGGCCAGAGCATGTCTTCGGGGCTGAGATGCAAAAACAAAATGGGGAAGTGTTTGTCTTGATAAAGTAGCACTGTTTCTGAGTGTAAGCCTTGAGGGTGTTCTCTGGGTAATTCAGAAGGGGAAGATATGACTAGAATTATACTGGAATAATGGCAAAACTATTCATAATAGGTTTCAATCAATCTTATTGTCACTTTGTTTGTGCATTTTGTGAAATCTTCTGAAAATTGCTCTTATGTTTCAGTTAGTGCCAGCAGTCACAGAGCTTATTGTTGCGGAATTGATGTATCTGCAATGGATGGATCCTAAACAACCAATATATATTTATATTAATTCAACGGGAACCACCCGTGATGATGGTGAAACCGTAAGTCTGGTGTTTCTGTTCAAGGGAAGATGCATATGAAATGATGTCTCTACCAATTATCTATATCATGTATTCCAAATGCTTATTTTTCAGGTTGGCATGGAGTCGGAGGGATTTGCCATCTATGATGCTATGATGCAGTTGAAGAATGAGGTGATTCACTTTAAGAATTGTTGCACTTCACATAATTATTGCTCTAACTTTGTGGTGGCCATGGTGTTAGTGTTCCGGGTGTCGGTTTGGAGCTACATGGGGTGTTTCTAGATTAGCAATTGTGTTAAGGTGGAGATATGCATATGCAAGTGGAGCCACATGGGGTGTTTATTGACATTTTTATGTTCCTCTTCCTACTCCCCAAACTACATGTGCGAAGGGTTTTGGGCATTGGAAAATATGGAAATGATTTGCTTTTGTTTATGATATGAATGTTGTACGTTTTTCCTTAGTACTACTTGTTCTTGCTTATTCAGATACATACAGTTGCCGTTGGGGCTGCTATAGGTCAAGCTTGTCTTTTGCTTTCAGCAGGAACTAAGGGAAAACGATTTATGATGCCACATGCCAAAGGTATGACACATTTTGCTTTAAAAGGCTGCAACCTCATATCTTTAAAACTTTTGTTATCTTCCTTCAATCCTGTTTCAGCAATGATCCAGCAACCTCGTGTCCCATCATCTGGACTGATGCCCGCTAGTGACGTTCTTATTCGTGCAAAAGAGGTGAATTCCTCTTTCATTTCTTTCCACCATCTAATTGTTCTTGTCCTAATCATATATTTGTGCATCACCTCTTTTTTTCCGTGGCCTCTGAACTTATTTGGAGAATTAAAAATAGAAAGGTTTCTTTCACTCCGTTATTATCTGTTCATTATGCAAAATATAATGAGAGGAAATTTCTGAGGGGCTGTGACTTAAGCTTTCATTTCATTTATAACATCACAATCTTTTGAATTTAATTTATTTTGTGCATTTTGTGGAAAGTTTAACATTGGGTGAAGTACTTTGCAGGTAATCACAAATAGGGACATTCTCGTAAAGCTTCTGGCCAAACACACTGGAAATGTAAGCTCTTGTTATAAGATTTAATCAGTGTACGAGCAAAAAGTAGGG
Source organism: Heteromeles arbutifolia (assembly GCA_024362995.1). Taxonomy (NCBI): domain Eukaryota; kingdom Viridiplantae; phylum Streptophyta; class Magnoliopsida; order Rosales; family Rosaceae; genus Heteromeles; species Heteromeles arbutifolia. The sequence continues at coordinate 10,972,524 of JANCRC010000017.1, read as the reverse complement.
AACTTATGTTATTGTGTTATTTTGTATTAGTCAGAGGAGGCTGTTGCTAAAGTGATGAGAAGACCATTTTATATGGATTCTACAACTGCTAAAGAATTCGGGGTGATTGACAAAGTAAGTCCTGCTATGTAGTCTTTATGTAACCTATTTCTTCAATATTTGTGGAAAGTTGACTGATCTAGGGCAGGAATACCTCCTGCAGATCCTTTGGCGTGGTCAAGAAAAGATAATGGCAGATGTTGCCTCCCCTGAGGAATGGGATAAGAAAGCTGGCGTCAAAGTTGTAGATGAACTTGGTGGTCTGTAATTGAAGCAATGTGGTTGTTCTAGGTAAGTTAACCTTTCCTCAGTATGCAACAACTGTCATTCCTGGCTCACTAGTCATAGACTCATAGTGCACGGGCATGGCAGGTCGATCAGTGTTTATTTTAACTGCACAGGCTACAACGCCATTAAACTAGTTGTATATGTGTATGAGTGTTGGCGTGATATGCATGTCAGGCTGTTTTGCAACTTGAATAAAATGGCACGAACGACAGATTAAATCATGGTTATACAAGAACGTTGCAAGCTAGTGTGGATATTATTTCCGTTCTTTTATGTTAATGTTTTTTATAGCAATATCCTTTCGGCTAGATTTCTGATCAGAATGCTTCTCTTGGTGCAGGAGTTATCCATGGATACTGTAGAAGTTGTTACATGGTTGGTTGTCTGTTGGGGGTCCCTTTGGTTATCGGTCGAACCATTAATGTAAAGAGTACGAAATCTTCTTGTGGGGAGTATAAAGATGAAGGAACCAGACAACAGCGGCCTGTTTATGTGCAAGGTTTGGACGGAAGAGATTGAAACAGTGATGCCAAATTGAATTGCCTCGACAACAAATCTGGACGGTGCAAAACATGTACTTTTTGAAAGTTAAAAGAATGACAACACTTCCTTATGTTTGATTATGTTGAAAGCTTTGGAATTTTTAATATCATATCTTGATCAAGGTTTAAAATATCGATGATATCGGACATTCAAAAACATGGAAATTTCGATGGAAATATCGGGATATTATTGATATCGATAAAAATTGAATAAAAACCATGGAAATTGTAAGAAAAACTTGGAAATTTTTATTGAAACTTTGCAAGATGTTTATTTAGTCAATTATCTATTAGTTTATCATAAAAAATTGGAAGGAAATGCATTGCATGATGGATTTAACTGATTTAAGTTGATTATATAGCGAGCTGGCAAACATTGTGAGTGTAGAAAATATATAAATATATTAGCATATTTTCACAAAAATACAAGTAATATGGTGGTCAAGGTGTTGAAGGAGTAAAATGGAATGGGTTCGAATCCCCTTGGTGGTTTTTTAAATATAAAGATTTAAAAAATACGGAAATATCGATGACATCGGAAATATCAGTAGTCTAAAAACACCGAAATTTCGATGGAAATATCGAGATATTATGGATATTTTAGACCATGATCTTGATTAAGTTTTTATTTTGTTTTGTTTTATTTATCTCTTTATGGATGACGTTTCGGAGGCGGTAAAAAAAAAAGACTAGTTGGTGACTTTACCACTGCCGTCTACCTTATGAGAGCTGGGAAGACTTACAAAGGCGTTTTAAGCTTTTCTGGCCACCTTCTACCGTAAAATAAATTTAAAAAGAAAGCGAAACTTAAAAATTAAAATTTGAGATTACACCGAAAATCCAATTCGCAAGAGGGACGTCCAGAGTACATAAGACGGAGACCATCTGAACCAGATTTTGTAGGGGTGATGCGAGAGGGGAGGAAGAGAGCAAATGGGAAAGCCCTCTCTCTCACTCCGACTGACAATCTTCCTCTCCCTCTCTCTCACTGCCTCCTACTCCATCTCAGCCTCTTCATCTTCCCCAATCTTTCCCCGACGACCTTCTCCAAGGCCTTCTCTCAAAGCCACACCTTCGGACCTGCTCTCTCTGCTGGGCCCCAAATCCCAGTCTTCGTCCGTTGACCCCTTTGTTGCCAAAGAACTTACTTCCTGCTTCAAATTCCTCGTACCCTTTTCGCCAATTGCCAAGAAAAATTGCCCGCCAAGTTATTTGAATCGGAAATTCTTGAGCTTGAAGCAAAGGGGTGGTGATTTGTGTCAGCGGGAGGAAGATGAGCTCGTTTGGTGGCCGCCTCAGCCGGTTTTGGAGCTGGCTCGCCTGGCTGTTGACTCCGGCGGAGACCCGGCTGCGATTCAACGCGCTTTGGATCCGACTATGATCACTGTCAGTCTCCTTTTCATTTTTGCTTTTAGTAATTGCCAATTTCTCATGTATGTGATTGCCTTTTGTGCTTAAATTTGGAGAAAAATTGTAACTTTTGTGTATCATTTTGATAAATCGTTGCAGAGTGATTTCCAGTTGTTCCGAAATCGGTCTTCATTGTGTTGGATTTTAGTTAGTTTGGAGATGGAACTGAAATTATGATGAATTTAAGTAATGTCCGGATTGTCTTGTTATTTTTTGCACTATGTTGTAACTAGAGGATGTTTAATTTAGTAATGTATTAGGTACCTGATGTTGAAGGATCGAGAGAGGACCGATGCGAGCTTACTAGAACTCCGTATGGGAGACGATTCATAAGTGAGGTTTGCATAAAAAAATGCAACTTCAAGTTTTTGAGTTGTTCTAGTCATGAAATTTATCCTCTGTTTGAATTTATATAGTGCTTTTCTGTTGCATTGCAGGAGTTGAATTCATATCTTGAATTTTTGTTTGAACTTATTCTTGCTCGGGGTCCCGATATTGGATTGAACGTGTCGTTGAGTCGCTATGATTTATTCCATGGACACCTTTTTCTTGGCATAGACAGTGGAAGACTTGGTATATTGTAAGTTGGTATCTTTCTTGCAGCACCCTTTTGTTGGAACATTTGAGCTGTAATTTGCACGGCAAACAATGTTTAGCTATCATCGGTTTGTTTAAGGTTATGTCTTTTTATGTCTGATAGGTTCCATGCTAAAGAATACCCTGCATATGATAAGGAAGTATTTCCATACAACATGGGATACTGTCAAGTCGGTAAATCCCTATATAACATCTTTAATTTTTCGCAGTTCTTAGATCTTTTAGTTCAGATACCAGCTGTTCTGTCCTTGATAGCGACTTATCTGAAAATAGAAAAATTAACGAAGAAATAAGCTAAAGTTAAATCCTCCTTTCAGCATTACTAATTTGTTCCTCGAATTTTTGGTTACTCATATCAAGCAATTACACTGGTGATACAATGTTGTAATACCTTGTACTGAAACGTGTGTTACCCCTGTTGTTCTAATATCACCTCCTTTAGGGTCGAATGTGACTTATGATGATTCAATGAACTTGCGAAACATCCTCTGGCTTGCTCCATTGCCAAGCGATTCAACTAAAGCTTGGGCAGCAGCGGGTACTTTTGCCTAACCAATTTGAAGAAATTAGCTTCAATGGCTATCATATCATTTGTAATGCGGTTTGTTGATTTTCAGGTGTCCTTGTAGCGCTGGATGCCCGTCCAGACGGAATCATTTATAGAGATCTCATACCCGAATATGTAAATATTGCAAGGACTATATACGAAGGTGCAATATTTTATCTTGTCATATGCCATTTTTGTTTTTCTAAAATAAGTTCCTGAAGATTAAGAATACAATTTTTTCATTGGTGCTGGTCAGACGATCTTGGGGAAGTTGCAGTTGATGTGAACTACTTGGATGTTGGGAATGCGGGGTCAAAGTTTCAAATTTTTATTTGCTGATGCTCGTTTCAAGGTTCATGCCATATCCTTTCCCATCATCGACTATTCTATTACGCAACAATGCCAAGTAACCATGTACGGAATCTCTCTTTGTTTTGTTCTGTACCGATAAGTCTATAAGCTTTCCTTGGTCGTTTTCTGTTCATCCAGATTGATGAAATGAGCTTTCAATTTCTTTTCGGGCCAGTTGCAGATTATTTATCAAGGGTGAACCTCTAACGAGAGGGGCGATGTATGCTGGCCAGGATGATTCCTTTGGTGCTTGCAGAAAGTAGGATCCGGGAATGTGAAAGAGATGGCGTTGGTTTATTCTGGTGGCAGATTGCGAGGCAAGCAAACCGAACTTGCGAGGGATGTGATCTGCAAAGAATGTGTAATACTATTTACTAGCTTGTTAATAAGAAATTCGGGGGGCCATGAATGAAACCCCTTCAAGTATTTGTTACGAGGTTGAAACTTGGAATTGAATGATAAATTAGAGTTATCTGCATTGTTGAACAATTACATTGCAAACTGTTTTGGAGTTTTAACTTTCACGGCGGAGCATTCTACCTTCGTATGCGTGATAAAATTAAGAGTTCGACTCTTGTTCTTGTTTTTGCGCTGAAAGTTTTGAGTTCGATTTCTCTTTCATATTAAAGAAAACTAATGAAAAATCCTCAAAAACTTTAGTTTTAATGAAAAAGGACAACTAAAGGTGTAAGTGAATAGTATGAAGAAAGGTAAACAGTACCTGGAGTGTTTCGTTAAAACTCCTTTCATATTATTACTTGCGTAAAAAATAAAAAGAAAAACTAGGGTATGATGTCCATTAATCCATATAGGGCTTGATTTGGGCCTTTTAATCCGCCCCCGAAAATATCAAGTAATCCAAATTGTACGGGTCGGGTCCGGATTTCTATCCGGACTCCCCCTCTAAAACAGCACCAAAAGGAGAAAAACCCAGGGTTTTGTTCTCACTGGTTACCCTTGTGACCATTTTCTCAGCAACCAAACAACTTTGACAAAAAAAAAAAAAAAGAAAAAAGAAAAAAAAGCACCTCAAACAATCTTCAATCGCCTTCTAATCAAAATCCGTTCATTGTTTCGTCTGGAAGATTTAATTTTCGGTAAGAAGTTACTTTCTCGTCGTATCTCCCTCAATTTTCTCAGCAACCAAACACAAACTTGCACTAGTTGAGTGACATTTGCTTATTGCTTTATAGTATCTTTTTACTTATTTGGTATCTGTGATCTTGAATTGCATAGACCCACGATTTTTAATTGGGAAATTTTCGTTTTTCTTACTCGGATGTTTTTTATCCCCGATTTATTTAATTGTGAATTTGTGATGCAGAATTCGGTGTTCTAGGGCTTGATTTTGGTATTATTATCTTCATATGAATTGTTAATTATTTGCCCAATTAAATTCCCTTAATTGGTAATTATTTTGCTGCAAATTCCAGTTTTAAAATTTCTGCATATTTTTCGGAAGTCATTGGATGAAATTGTGGATTGAAGAAAATCTGCATATAATTAGTGTTCAATGATTTGCTTATGGGATTGGCTAATGATAAGTTGGATTAGGCATTGATGTACTTGATTAAGTTTTAAACTTTTTCATTACCAATTTGCCATCATGTTTTTTGTGGTTATTTTTCCATTGGATTTCTTATTTACCGTTGTTCTTTTGGTTGGCGTACGACGTTCAGATTCAAGGTTGTGCAGGCTCTAAAGTGAACTAGTTTACAGTCATGGCCACCGAAGAGCCAAGAGACCCGTTCAAAGGGGTGGATTGGAAAGCTGTTGGCAATGACATGCAGAAGGACCCCGGTGTTAAACCAGGGATAAAGAAGCGGCTTCCCAGAAAGATTAGGCAGATTCCGGATTGCTATTTTCTTCCTCGAAGATCCCTACCCTATAACATTGCGTTTTTTGGAGCATGCATTGCTGGTGGAATTGGTGCTGGCATGCTGTTGGAGGTGTGGATAAACAAGAAAGTTAGAGGTATGCCCTATAATTCTGATGTTAGTTTTCTTTACTTAAGGGAACGGTTCTACCTCTAGGGCCGAAAACAAGAGTAGGATTGAACGCCTTACGTCCTGCATAGTGATCACAAGTTCCGGTCTGGTCAAGAAGAATATAATTTTCACCTTTGCAAGTTTGATAATGTTTTTGGTTAGATGCGATGCTAACGTTAGACAATGTATCTTTGAGCCTTTCCATGACGGGGAATTATGCACTTAGGGGTTCTTGGGTTATATTGGACATCTGAACATAAGGAAATCACGAAGGATGTTAAAGTAAGAAATTTGTGATCAGACTGCTGACGCTCACGGCATTGTTTGTTGTAATGCCTTAATAAGACATGTACAAGCATTTGTTTGCTGTATATCAAGAGAGATGGTTAACGTAGGAACACGTTCAGTTTTGGCCAATCTTGGTTGTTCTGAACTGCTTATACATTTCTGATTGTTTTAAGTTACGTCCTTCGGTTTTTAATCATTCCATTTCGTATATAGAGCTTATGCTAACATATTCCTGCTTCGGTGTTGCAGAGGATGGAGGCGTCATATGGGAGTTTGACAAAAAATAGCCTTAGATAGGTGGAATTGTTGAATGTGACGGCATTAAAAACGTCCATCCTTCTTTCTGTACCTCTTCTCTTTCGGAATTTTCTTTAAATCGGCATAGGCTGTAAAGACATCGGAATTCGTTTTCTACACCGATGTTTGCTCTTGAATTTTTGTGTAACGACTAATGAGCAGCATACGATGTTGTTCTCGTATCGGCTTTCGAGTTGTTTCATACAATGTGCTGCATACAATGATTCAGATAGATATAACGTTGAATGAACCGAGGGGCAATACACTTGGGCCTGAGATGGGCCGAGTCTGGACACCCCCAAGCACTAGGCGGAAAGCCCATTTTGAGTCTGTGCCATGTTTTGGGCTATGATTCTTTAAGCATTCGCATGTAACAGTTGATTTAGTAACACAAAATCTCAATTTTTATTTTTGAACAAACGATATTATCTACACTAAGAGGGAGGGGATGAGTTTATCCTCACAATGGGCTAGCAATAATATAGTTCAAACTCGCCTTTTGGCAAGAATCGAACTTAAGACCTCTCACTTATAAGTGAAAATGAATACTTTGCATGCAAATTTCTTCCTCCTTGATCTTGGACAAAATTGCATCTACAAAACAATCAACACATTTGGTCAAGGTCAAGAGCCTCACGCGCCCACGATGAATGGGGGGTGCTTTGGCCGAAGAACCTCCGATGCCAAAGTTAGAATTTAGAGAGAAAAATGTTTGAAGAATTTTAGGGAATTTTAGCAAGAGTGAAGACTTAGGTTTTTAGAGAAAATGGGGTGATATATATAGGGAATGGAGGTGGCCGGCCCTTTGAGGTTTTTTGTCTGAAAATGGGTGATTTAATTTGTGATTAATAGATTAATTAGGAATTAATCCATTAATTAGCCAATTAATCTCCATTTATATGGAATAATTTGTAGGTTATGAAGTAATTACCTAAGATGATGATGGATAAGATAATTTGGAATTGGTTACCTTTTTGGACACTATTGGCTTGATTAAAGAATGATTGTCCACGGCTCGCGCGTAGGACAACCGATGTGTCTCAGGGGTAACTTTGTCCTTTTCACTCAAAAAATCCACGTGTCACCTCTTAAATATTTTTGACTCCACAAATACCACTAGACCGTAATATTAAGTGGCAAAATCTCAATTTTTTTGAGGTGATCCTGAGCTCAAATCTCCCCATTGTTGATTGATTAGAAATTTACACTGATAATTTTTTCAATTATAATTGTCGTTTTCAATTGCTAAAATTGGACTTAGGGAGTTTATATTACTAAAATCGATAAAATTTTCAATATATAATTGTCATTTCAAATTATCTGGGTTCGAAACTGACCCTCCTGAATTTTGAATCCCTCCCTCTTTATAATAATGATAATTTAAAAAAAAAAAATCCCAAACACATTTGAGTTGAAAATAAATGTCATATCTACCGAGACAATTGGTCACTTGCAACTTTTTCAGACAGAGTTTGACAAGAAAAGGGTTCTTTTTTAAGACTTGGGGAGGAACTTTTGGGATAATAACAAAAGATATTGCTTTTTAAATCATATAATATGATTATTGATAATTAAATTATTAAATTAAATATTATAAACGTGTTTAAATCTTATACGTAACGTATCATATAATTTATAAATACAGTCTAGAAAATTTACCAAACATTATCCAATAACGAATAGTTTAGGCACCCCGGGCCCCGGCACAGCGAACGTGACCCCAACAGTCTCTATACTCGCGCTTAGCTTCTCTCTCTCTCTCTTGAATTTTCTCGAACCTCCGTTTCTCTCTCACTCTCTCTTCGATTTCTGATTCAATTGTAATGGCTGCTGCGAGGGTTGAGCGTGGCGATCTATGGAAGAGCAAGGCCCTGTCGGTGCAGCTCCGGCTCAGGCAGCGGTTCAGGGTGGAGGTGGATCGCCGCCTCGGGCACCACCCCATTTTTTCCAACGACGGTTACTTCTCCTCCACTTTGCAGCGCTGGCTCCAGCGCTTTCGCGACTTCCGCCGTGACTCCCTCCCTTCTTCCACCGGCTTCTACCTCAAACGAGGTCCTTTTCCTCGCTCCTTCCTTCAATTAAATTAAATTCATTTTCTTTTTATTTTATTTTCCGGTTCCGATCGATTGCAAATTTTGATTGATTTGTTTCGGTGAAGGAATTTCAATTTCTTATTTTTTTGTAGTAAAAGATTGTGTCTTACTGTTAAAAATCAGTTAGCTAACTAGCATAGGAGGCAAGACTGATTATTTTTCGAATTAGCACGAATTTAAAAGTTGCATCTTGAGGACAATTTCGGATTCGTATCGGTATAGGCTTGCATTTCGCTATGATTCCATTAGTGAAGTGAAAATCTTTGAGCTTGAAGAATTTGCAAATGTTTTTAGGAGTATTTGATTAGTTTGCGCTTTTGTAATCTACCCAAGTAAGAATTTGCGGCGGGTTTTCGGTGAGGACAGTAGTAAAAGGGCGATTTTTGTATTGTGGTACCTGCAGTGGGTAAGGAATTCAATGCTGAAGAAGAATCAATCCTTCTACGCATGCTTCAAGCTGTGGCTGTTCCAGTCATTGGCAATGTTTGTCATGTGTTTATGAATGGATTGAATCAGGTTCAGGTAGGTGAGATTGTGGGGTATTATGTGTTTTTTATGTTGTAATTTTGTATTTTGAGGGCTGCAAGAATAATGTGGGTTTTCGAGTGTCATAGGTGTATGGTGTAGAAAAATTACATGATGCCGTGCTACGCAGACCCAAAGGCAAGCCTCTTATAACGGTAATGCCCCAGTATCCTATTTACGGGTCTAAAACTTAATGCATATGAATTGATTGGCATCAGTACTATTTGCTCCTTCGCTATTTCTGGCTTCCCATTGGTAATTATGGCTACTTTTTTAATTCTCATTTCAGGTCAGCAATCATGTTGCTTCTATGGATGATCCGCTTGTTCTCTCGGCGTTGCTTCCTCGACATGTTCTTCTGGATGCTCAGAACTTGAGGTGGACACTTTGTGCGTCTGATCGTTGTTTTGCAAATCCTGTAACTTCAGCATTTTTTCGATCTGTCAAAGTCCTGCCAGTTTCTCGTGGTGATGGGATTTATCAGAAGGTATTCTTTTAATTATGTCACTAAGTTTGTCGAAAGTGTTGGGTAGTTTGTTAATACTAGTGCTGTCATGACACGGATGATTGCAAATAAAACCAAACCTCTGCTGCATATAAGTAGTGTTTTGATGGTTATCTTCTTCTTTTCATATGTTTCTAGAAATGGGTCTTTTAGTATGATAAATCAAAAGATACGATGCTCTTTCCTTACTTGTTTTGAACATTTCATATGCACCTTGGGTCTACGGAAGGGCTAAAAGCTATCAATTTGTCTTATAATTAATTGGCGCTTAACTGAATGATTCTGGTGCAGAATGATGGATACAGTTCTATTTACTCTATATGCAGATTTTAGTTATTGATGTTTGATTTGGTTTTTGTTCTTCTATGTTTTTATGCTATTTTTTGAGTAATTACGGTGTGATAACCATGCCACATTCTCATCTTTATGGTTTAATTGATTCAGGGAATGGACGCGGCTATTTCAAAATTGAATCAAGGTGGTTGGGTTCACATCTTCCCAGAAGGTAGTCGTTCTCGAGATGGTGGAAAAACCATGGGGTCTTCCAAGAGAGGTGTTGGGAGGTGAGGATCTGATCTCCCTTTCTTGAAAGATATATTGCTCCCATGCTTTTATCTGTAAGCTTTTCGGTAAAGAGAGTCTTCGATAGTAACTTATGGCACATTGATTAAACCAGCAATTGGATGTAGTGTTCTTTTCATTGGAACACTTTGCGGTAACTATTGCATATTCTTACTTGGCAGGTTGGTCCTTGATGCCGACAATATTCCCATGGTTGTTCCATTTGTGCATAGCGGGATGCAGGACATTATGCCTATTGGTGCTAGCATCCCAAGGATAGGCAATACGGTAAGTCCAATACTTGCTATTATCAGTACATATTCAGTGTTGATCTGCTCAGTCTCCGTTTGATAGGGTGTAATCCTTCCAGCTAGACACTTTGATACTTAGCAACCATATGAGTGAGCAGGTATACCTTCGCACGTGTAGGATTTGATTGTTGTTTTTACCATTACAGTCTGTGACGCCTTTCACTCTTTATCCAGTGTTTTGTTCTTTTATGATACACTAGCTAAGTTGCACACGCGATGCGCGTGTAAAAATTCTTTGTGGTCTCACTGCAAAAGCCTTCCTACCGCTGCCCCTACTTCTACCTCTATCAAATCTCATGTACCTGATGTGTGTGCCAATTTTTTATTTTACTTTTGCAAACCCGATACAACATCGTCCTTATTGGCCCCAAACCATTTCATTTTTTTTCCTTCTCTCTCACCTGCTTCACCATTTCGTCTTGCATACCAAATCTCTCTCTCTCTCTCTCTCTCTCTCTCTCTCTCTCTCTCTCTCCCCCTCCCTCTCCCTCTCCCTCTCTCTCTCATTGCGAGCTCCTTGCGCGAAATCTCTCTCTAGATTCAGCCAATTGAATAGCCTTCCTCCTTCGTTCTCGATCCCAAATCCCCAAGTTCCGTGTGTGCCTTTACCGAAGAATAAAACTCCTCTACGAAACTGAACTCAGAACCCAGCATGCATTGTAGCCGACGGAAACCGCACCACGCCCTCAACTCATCACCACCACATGTCTCTATCTCTCTCTTGTTCCTATAAAAAATCTACCCAATCACTAAAATCCACAAAACACCGAGTTCTCTGTCCAGGGGGTTTAATTTTTAATTTTAAAATACAGGCTGTTATTACTACATAGCTGTGAGGTTCATATAAAAAACAGTAAAATTTGTGTTTATGTAATTACTAAATTGTCCATAATTTTTAATTCTGTTTTGTTTTGATTAGAGGATTAGAATTGTAATTTCATAGGGTTTTGGTTGACAAACAAGGTTCTATTAATATGTAGTTTATATGTTGTCCAGCTTACTGTTTTCACATATAATTGGACAATGTAGGTGACGGTGGTTATTGGCGATCCAATCTACTTTGATGATTTGTTGAATTCTGAACGAGCTAAGCATGTATCAAGAGGAAAGCTGTACGATGCTGTATCTTCAAGGATTGGTCATAGACTAAGCGAACTGAAAGTTCAAGTCGACAAATTAGCTCAAGTAACTCGGTCACAAAATCTTCCTGCGCAGAACACAGACCGAGCTGCAGTGATTTTGCAGCATATTGATTGGGAATCATTCGGAATGGGGAACCTTACACCTTCCGAAGATGATGGTTCACCGGTGCAAGAAACTGAGATCCAACTAGCTGCTCCTCCCCATACGCAAGAACCCCGGTCTGCTGATTGGAGTTACAGAGTGGGTTTCTCTCGTGAAGGTGGCTTTGCATCACGGATGCGTAGTTTCATGGACCAGAGTGAGTTTATGGGTTTCGCAGCTAGAGGCATATTCATGAACCGTGGAGTCCAAGAAACCTCTCCGAGCGGCAGAGGGGTTGGTCCGTTGAAAGCATGGAGACGATACTTGGAGGCCAATGTGTTACCACAATGGAATTAGTTCCAACATAAATCTAGCAGAGGCTTATGTAAATTAAAATTTTGGTGTTCATCATAAAAGAACTGAAATTTTGGTTGAAAATTTTCCGTTTGTTTTCAAGTATCAAGCTTTGGTTTAGAACGTTTTCAGTACCAAAATGGTTAAAGTTCCTGTTAGTAAAGTGCTTTTAGAACGTTTTGTTTATATGTATAGTTTCATTTCAGTTAAAGTGCAAGATTCTAGAAGATAGCAGTGCAACTCCTTATTTTATTTAACTTGTTTGAAAGTGCTTTTATAATAACTAAAAGCACTTATTTATTTATTTTTTTGTTGGGTAAATAATGACTAAAAACAGTTGAAAAATACGTTTATGGGATTCAAAAGCAATTTGACTTCTTGCAAGAAGTACCTGAATTAAGTGTGTTTTCAGAATTCATTTATATTTTTATTAAGGAATGATTTTAAAAAACATTTTTATCAAAACTATTTTGAGCTAATTTAAAACAATTTTCAGACAAGCCATTTAGTGGTGTATTGGACGAGGCATGCCTAACAACTCAATATCTTTCATTGACATGCCACCCACATTGTTAAAATTATTGATACCTTGAGGACGTCACTCGGTATGGTATGTCGAACAAGACACGAAACCTAACCTCATTATCCAAGACTTAGGCACTTGCATCTCGGACCAATAACGCATTATGTATTACAAAATTTCTTTAATATTGCGTTATTAGTTTGAGAGATCACCAAAATGACGGTGAAAACAATCATTAGAGTCGTTCATTCAGTTATCCTCATAAAGGTCTAATGATCGAACGAATTAGATCATGTCAATCATTGACCCCAGTAGGTTTTAGAGGTTACAAAGCCATCCCCACCACTCAAAATCATTTCGGTTCACAATTCATAGACTCATTGCCACTTAGTACTACGGTCTAATAGTATTCCTCTTTACTTATAAGTGAAAGGTTTTGGATTCGATTATTGTTAAAGGTTAATTTGAACGACGTTATTACTAGCTCATTATAAAGTTTAATCCACTTCCTTCATCTTAGTGTAAATAATATCGTTTTTTCAAAACAATTCATAAACTCATCAGAATCACCACCTCACAGGCTCACTAATCTCCCAAATACCACTAGTGACCCTTTACAGATCACACCTCAAAGGCAACTCTTCTATGTGACGCGTTTCAATCACAAAAAATCTTGGCCGTTTATTTCTGTAGGCCCCGCTAAAATAAACGGACAGGATTGATCAAGTTCTTCGTGCTCCGCAGGGAATCACGTTTCTCTCTTTCTTTCTCTGCCCCCCTGAATCTGAATCTTACAGTACACAGGTTCATTTCCCATTCAAATCTCAGAAGAGAGAGAGAGAGAGGAGAGAGAGAGAGACAGTGAAAACAGAGAAAAATGGCGGACGAAGAAGAAGCAGAGCTAAGCGAGAAGCAGAAGAAAGAGATAGCAAAGTGGTTCCTCCTCAACTCTCCCCCCGGAGAAATCCAATTCGTCGCCAAAGGTCTCACCTTTCACCCCAAAGCTTCACATTTTTCTCTAATTTTTATTTAATTTCGTAAAATTTCGGATTCTGATCGACCATGCGAATCGCATTCTGTATTTGATTTTCTCTTCTGGGTTGGCAGATGTGAAGGCGGTAATCAACGACGACGTTTTGTACGAGGAGGCTGCGTCAGAGGCCTTCCCACTGTACAACAAATCCCACTTGATTTCCATCGAAATGCCGGGCCGAATCGGCGACGTAAGTTTTCCTTTTGGCTTTTTCGAATGAAATATCGGCATTCCGATGGATTCGAGTTCCCAATTTGTGAAATTTGCAAACTTTCATTGCCTTGTTGATGTATTTTTGGTTCCAGAATCTGAAAATGTATGGGGTTTTGTTTCTGTTTGTGAGAGCAGGTTATAGTTACATCATATGGTGAGCTCGGTGAGACCAAGTTCATTGATCCCAGGACAGCTCAAGTTGCTGTAGTTGACCACATTAAACAGGCAAGTGTTTTATTTTTCTTCCAATACACAAATCCGATGATACCGAAAATGGGGGTGAAGAATATAGTTTCTCATACTTAAATTTTAGGATACTGGTAGTTTTTTATATAAGCGATAGTGGGGGAGGGGGGAATTGAACTGGGGATCTCGGGTGCAAGATGAATGCTCTTGACAAGCTGAGCTACAAACCCTTTGCTTGGATAATGGTAATTAAGTATTAGTAAAGCATGAACCTTGAAAAGGGAATATGCTGATCTTCCATCTCACTTATGGGGAAGATCCTGATGATAGAAATCAAGCATCCATGCATTTATTCCGTTATGACATTTTTGAGAGAATTGCTGGGCAAGCACATGAGTGCATTTATTCATACAGCTAATATAAAAGCTTTTCGTGTATCTTTCGTTACTCTTGTTTGTAATTACATCCTATTTTTCTGAGTCATTCACCGTCTGGACTTTGTCCATGCATGTATGATATGACATGTGTGCCTGTTATTCTCCTTGTTTGTCACCCTTTAGTACCTTTTCATTTAAATTGTTACCAATTATTTCATTAAAATGTGCTAAAATTGGTTCAGGTTTGTACAGAGGTGAGACCTGCACTGGATGAGGAACTTCCATCTGCATATGTTGAGGAATTCCGGTATGCTTTATTTTCCGTGAAACTTTACATAAGTTTTTTCACTCCTTTGAACTGAAATGAGCATTTGTATGCTCCAAGATATTTGGCTTCGTATTAAGGGTTTTAAGTGCGCTGCTTATGTTCATGTGCTTATTCCAAGTATTTGGCATGGGAATAATTTCACATTAATTCTGTAGGAACTACTACTTTGTTAATATTGAGTAACCAAACCAGTAATACTTTTACCAAAGAAAGTTAATATTTGAGAGTGCCCTTTCCATAATGGCCTAGACAGAACTATGCAATATATGTGTTACTTCTCGTCCAGTTATCTTCATAACATGCTCGTTGAAGAAGGAAACAAATATAAAAAATTATTGGAAGCTTGTGGAAGCAACACGCAAATAGAATCACAGCTGTTTTTATTTCAATCGTGTGTGCATGCGTACATTGGTGTGCTTGTGTCTGTGGGGGTTTTGGTGGGCTTGTGCATAAGTTAATATTCTTTCCTGTCAGGTGTGCTCTGGATGCAGAAATACTTAAATATGTTGGTGAAGCTTATCCGAAAGGAGTCTGCTCAGTGTACTGTGGCAATGGTAAAGATGTGGAGGGCCCTGGATTTGACTTTGAGCTTGTAGTGGTGATTTCAGCTGCTAGACATAGCCCACAAAATTTCTGGTATGTGAAATTAGTTCTATTCCCTACCCACGAGCTTGTTTATTTCTCTTTAACATTGTATTTCAGCTGGAACAGATGTATGTATAGTCTATAAACTACCAAAAAAATCTGTCTTGTTATTATACCAGGTCCTTTCTTAGTTACATGAAAGAAGAAAATGTTGATTTTCCTTTTCTTGCCTCTTTTTATGTGGGAATCTTCTGATACAAGTTTATTTGTCATGCCGCGTAGTAACGGTAGTTGGCGTTCAGTATGGAGCATTGAGTTCAAAGATGAAATACAAATGCTGGAATTAAAAGGCAAACTGCAGGTATTTCGTATGTACTTGGCTTTCAGTATGGAGCATTGAGTTCATAGCTTAAGAACCTAACCAAGAAGGAACTGTTTCTCATCCATGTTCTTCTATTCTTCTCCTTCTTTCAGGTGGGTGCCCACTATTTTGAGGAGGGCAATGTGCAATTAGATGCAAAACATGAATGCAAAGATACAACAATTTTTCAGGTGTATGACTATCTCCAGTTATTGTGATTTTTATTTTTGTATTGCTTTTGGTGATCTATCATGCAAGGTCATTGTACCTTCCCTTATTTAGAACCCTAGGGCTCGATTCGTGTAGAGGATTAATACAAAATGGAGAAGCCACTATTTTTAAGGTATGATGAAAGAATAAATAAAAAATTTGTGGTCAACTTGGAGGTAGAAGATGGATTACTCAATAAATAAAAGTTATCCATTCCAATGGGAAAAGTTTTCTTCATGTCTATCTCATCTAATCCCCTCAAAATGAAAAATCATCCGCCACAGCTTTCGAAATACCTTGAATTTAGAGGGTTATCCATTTTAATCCAATTCTCTCCACCAAATGAGGTTTTCATGTATTGCTTTTAGTATAACTTTGTACATCTATTTTTATAGAAAGGGTATTAATCACAACAGTTTCTGAGTCTTTTCGGCGTGTAACGTTATGAATCATCTGACACTTTTTGTGTGTAGAAACAGAAAGGATATAGTTGAATTTGATATTATTCATACAAATACTTAAGCATTGATATGAGGCTCGGTGATCTTATGAGTTCCTGTCCTGTGTCATGCTTCTCATACATTAATGATAAAACATTTCCTGTGGCTGTTTGAACTTTTTTTTTTATAACTTAACATTTCCTATGATTCTTCTTTGTTGCAGTCCTCTGAAGATAGTGCAATTGCCATTAGCAACATTATTCGTCAACACGAGACTGAGTACTTAACATCTCTTGAGGTTCAAAATGCACCAATTTCTCTAGTTAATAGCCGATGTTTAACTTTTTGAGCTCTTCACTAACAAATTTACTTCTGTAGGCATCTTATTCAAATTTGCCTGATACCACTTTCAAGGTACTATTAACTTCTATCGAGAATGAAATTAAATTTATTATATTTGTACCGTTCAACATATTCGAACATAATATGTTCATTATGAACATGAAACACATTTGCTGAAGAAAAACTGTTTATTTACTATTGCCTTACCCCAAAACATCTTTGTAATTGATGTCAGCACTAACCTTCAAAACTTAATCGATGTGATGCAGGATCTTCGAAGAAAGCTTCCAGTTACGCGCACCCTATTTCCGTGGCAGAATACCTTGCAGTTCAGCTTGACGAGAGACATCACCAAAGAACTTGGCATCGGAAAGTGAGTTCACCTTTTTCAAATGAAGATGTTCAACCAAGAGAGCGAGTTTCTTCCCATGTAGACCCATGGCTTGAGTATGCCAGTCGTACTTAGGGTTTGCCTACCTATGATTCTTCCCTTTTGCTCGTTTCCATTCTGAGTCATGTCTCCGCCATTGGAGCTTCTCTCCCTCAGTTTTGGTGCACTGTAATATAATTGTTGTTTGGGGTGTGATATCCACACCCCATCTTACTTCTCACACACCTTTTTAATTTTCGGCCGTCGGATCGGATGAATTGAAAAAGATCAACGGACATAAATTATCAAGGGGTGTGTGAGAAGTAAAATGGGGTGTGTGGATAGCACGTCCCTTGTTGTTTATGTTGTGTTAGTATAAGGGTTGCGGCTGTTTCTCGTTGTGTTATGAACTTGTCAATGCGGAGGACGTTGCGGAGTTTGTATTTGTAATTGTTATGAAGAGTGGCTTAATTTGTGTATTGGCTTCCTTTTATCAAATCAACGATGTTTGTTTCAACAGTACATCAAAGATGTGTACAAGAAACCCAATAGGATTGTTGAAGCCACAACCCGAAAAGGAAAAACCAAAGCGGACAAAAGCCGCCAAACCACGTCACAAATCTAGCATAATTTGATTTGTATTCAAGCTAATTTGGGAGAGAGAGAGTTTCGAATTCAAGATGCATTAGAAACTTAACACTTTATTCACTAGGATATTGGACCACATGCGAAGTAGGACGGTTCTTTGAGAGTAAATTCTTTGTGTCTACGGATAAGTTTTAAAGTTCTTGGAGAACTATTCTCCCCCATTGTCAGTTTTCACATGGAATGACACTAGGCAATAGGCAACTCAATCTCCTTAAATCAACAGTAACTGCACTGTTCAAGTGCATATCCACTCTGAATAGCCTAGGTAATTTGTATTAAAATATTAGTATTTTTTATTTTATAAAATAATAAAAGATAACTTTATTTTTAATTTTGGATAATAATAAAAGATTAGTTAAAAGTATTTGAAAATATTAAAATGTGGTGTAAAGTAGGGATTTATAGAATTAAAAAAAAAATTATTATTTTTTTAATAATTTAAATTGTGGCTAACATCATGATGACGTCAACCTTGAGTCACATAGGCAGGACGCTGGGCCAAACGATTATTGTCTGACTTCTCTATCGGGCTCATCGTGAGCCCAATTGCCCAAGTGGACTAGAGTATTTTGGAGAGGGGGAGGAGTGGAATGGGTTGCCTATCCCCAGGGTAATAAGCAACGATAGAGTTGCTCTTATAGAGCGGCGTCTAGACCGCTTGAGAAGTGTCGAACTTCCCTTCAGAATCATAAAAAACTTAAGAAGAAGAAGATTGGAGGAGTTTTGGGTACAAAACTAGGAGTGGGCCAACAGACCTTAGATAGTTAGATCCGTCGTGTTTTATTTTCAAATGGGTCTGGTTCGGTCCCTACGATTTTAGGCTTGCCTTGGCCGTGCTCACTAATAAGTGATGACTCATAAGTGGGATTAGGTCAAAATCTTGCGCTAATTAGTTGTCTATATCATTTACTAGCGAGCCTTGGAAACAATTAGAGATGGAAAAAAATACCGAAAATTCCAAACTGAACTAAAAAAATCCTGAAACCGAACCGAAAAAATTCCAAACCGAAAATCCCAAAAATTTCGGTACCCAATTCCAAACCGATCCTGAAATTTCGGTACAGAAATCGGTCTCGCATTTTCATTAGTTTAGTAATCCTGAACCGAAATAAAAAATAAAAAATATTTTAAATATATATTTGAAATTATGACAGCCGTCGAATTTGGTTGAGATTTAATCTTAACAGTTGAATCCAAATAAAACCCTCACTCAGTCTCTCGACCTCATCTCACCGCTCACCCTGCTCTCTCATCCGGTCATCCTCGCCGATCTCTCTCTGATCTGATATCTCTCTCGACTTCTCATCCCTCACTGTGGAGCGTCTGGAGCCTTCCTTCACCACACAGAGCCACGGCCACCGCTCTCTCTCGACTTCTCATCCCTCACTGTGTACCGATTCTCCCCCAAATCAGGTAAATTTTGGAATTAATTTAGGGTTTGGAATTTAATTTAGGGTTCGAAATTCGAATGGTCTTATTTCCTCTTCTCCTGTATATAGGTCGTTTGTAGTTAAGCACAAAGGTCCCAAACGGGTAGAGTAAAGCTCAGAACCCCTTCCCTAGTCCCAGTTTTTTGCCCTACCGCCATTTCTGTTACCCCTCTCTCTCTGTTTGCTTGCCGCCATCCTTCACTTGGCTCTCTCCAAGGTATGTGAAGCTTTCATTTGATTTCAATTTTGTTTTTACTTCAACTTCCTGTTTGGTTGCCGAGAAAATGCTAGGAAAATTTAGTTTCTGTTATCCTATATTTTACTTGTCGAGTTCGATGAACATCTTTGTGATACTTAGTGTCAATTGTAATGTCAATTTTGTTTCTTTATTATCCTGGGTTTTGAAATTTGAGCCTTTTTTTCATTCTTGTTGAAATGTTAGTTTTGTTTAATTTCATTGTTGGGGTTTTAGGGGCATTAGGGAATCGATTATTTCACCTACTTGTATTTTAATTTTAATTTATCTGAATTTTGAGAAATCTTCCAGAGAAGTTGTTTGTCTCGGCAACCAAACAGAGAATTAGGGTTGCCATCTAATGGCTTTGAAGTAATTACGTGTTGTTGGAATGCTAGAATTTTGATCCAATTAAACCTAGAAATGGAGAAATTTCAACTGATCCAATTATCTGCAATCAGCGAAATATGATGGCGTTAGTTTGATAGTAGAATATATTTGAAGAAGAATTCATAATTTCATATTTCAATTTGGGATTCCCGATTTGTCTCGAAATCCCGAAAATATTTCGGGATTCCCGAAAATTTGGTTTGGGATTGGTCTTCAAATTTCCGTCCCGAAATATTTTGGTTTGGGATTCGGGATACTAGTTTCGGTTCGGTATCCCATACCGAACCAGCCCTAGAAACAATTGCTCCGCAACGTTTTTCCTGTTAATAAACTTCCCCTGTGATTATTCTCTCTGGGAAATTGTGATGGAAGAAGATTGGGTTGCAGGGCAATTTCTCACTTATCAGCGTAGAAACTGGTATATATTTGAATTTTAGGGTTAGGGTTTTGAATTTGATCCCCTTCTCGCTCAAATTTTGAAACTTTAGTATTGTATTTGAATATTTGTTTTATATTTGTTCTGATAGTGTTGTAGTTGTTGTTGGCTTGATTGCAGCTTCCATTTTCTCTGCTTAAATTAGTGCAGGGCCATCATTTGGTTAGTAAAGTGAAGATCTTTTTCTCAATTTTACTATGTTTGGTTGCTGAGAAAATGTAGGAGGAAAATCAAATTTAAACAAATAGAAGAGACAAACTAAATAGAAAATAAAAAAGAAATATACTTGTCTTCTGATTGGTAACTAGCACTCAG
This sequence comes from Heteromeles arbutifolia, assembly GCA_024362995.1. Classification (NCBI taxonomy): domain Eukaryota; kingdom Viridiplantae; phylum Streptophyta; class Magnoliopsida; order Rosales; family Rosaceae; genus Heteromeles; species Heteromeles arbutifolia. The sequence goes on along the minus strand of JANCRC010000017.1, from coordinate 10,952,182 downwards.
ATGTACTCTGAAGAGATTACGGATTCGTAGTCTGCTTTGTTTCGTAATCGTGGGGATATGATTCGTTGTAGTTAGGTTCTTCGGGGTACAATCAAGTATTCTCTTTGTCCCTGATGAGGTATTTCTCGTTATTTTGTTCTTGAGCATATTCAATCTGTCAATGAAATGCTTCCCTCAGCATGTTCTTTGAATGCGTCTTTTATGTTTTTTGTGTGTGTCTATTTTTCTCTGGGATGATGCAAATTAGCCAAATCATACGTCGATGTGCTCCACAAGGCAATTTTTTCGAAGCGCTTTGCCAGTCTCTTCTATGGACTTGGCAAGGCTTTAGAAATTTGCCTTTTGTAGAAGCGTATCTATCTGATGATACAATAGAGATAAGGTTCCTTGCTGACCCGAATTTTCCTCTCTTGATATTCAGTTTGCTAATTGGTTTTTCTTGTGTCACATTTAATTGTTTTTAGTTTCGTTTTGCATAAGTGTTTAAAACAACTGTATGTATCGGTACTGCAGTCTGAACTAGAGCTCGTTGCCATCACCATAGCCATCGGATCTGCGTGGTGAAACAAGTTAGACGTTGATATGTTGACGATTCAAAAGCATTGAGCATTACTAGAGAGATGGTGCCACTGAAAGACATAGTGCCAGCAGCACAGAACAACATAAACACAAGGTTCATACTTTTGGACAAAGGCATCGTCAAGACTACAACTACTACTTCATCACAAGCCCAAAACAAGACGTGCCTGGCGCTAGTGGCGGATGAGACTGCAGCGGTTCACTTCCAGCTGTGGGGGAACGAGTGCGACGCCTTCGAGCCCGGTGACATCGTGCAGTTGAGCAATGGCATCTTCTCTTACTGCAGGAACAACCTTTTGCTCAGGGCAGGCAAGAGAGGCAAAATTGAGAAGGTTGGGGAATTTCTGATGGCATATGTTGAGACCCCAAATTTGAGTGAGATTCGTTGGGTTCCTGACCCTAATAATTCCAAGAAGTACATTCAGGAGGCTGTGATCTCCCCACATTCTCGTATATTTCCTCCCAAATACTGATCCATGAAGAAGAAGTTGTGTATTGAAAAACCGCAAACGCGAGTGTAGTCACATTGTCTAGAGTTGATGTGTTTTTTTCTACCAGGAGCGGCGCTAGAAGTAGAAAACTACATAGGGGCGGGCTAATTTCTTTTACTTGTAGTGTGAAGTGAAATTTAGGCGTTGTGGGCGACGATCTCCTTGTTCATATGATGAGAAATGCTTGAGGATTTGTGTATGGTGATTGGGTTTGGTTCTGCAGTCAAACCATTGCAACCAAATCTATTTTTTTCATTTCTTCTTAATATTTCGTAGATATTTTAAACACTGTCCACGACATGCAGAAAAAATGAAAAATGTAAAAGTTACAATATTTAGACTGATAATTTTCTTTTATTAATCGTAGTTATGCTCTTGGACTGAGAGATTTTTAGAGTACTCAGAACATAGGATGATGTATATATATAGAAAAATCACTCGACTTGGTGTAAAAAAATAAAATAAAATAAATAAATTCACAGGGGAATATATCGTCACATCTCAATGATTCAATTAATCACAAGCTGGTGGTTCAGTGGTAGAGAGAGTATTATGAGGTTTTCTTAAAACTAAAAATTAGAGAGTATTATGAGGTTTTCTTAAAACTAAAAATTAGAGGTCTCGGTTTGAAATCCACTGCTAGTCTGGAAGCCAAACTTGTGGATATGAGAGGCTAAAATGCCCAGTCTTCTCGGCTCCCGAAAAAATAGATAATTGTGGCTTGTCACCAATTGTTTTCCTTTTTAAAAAAAAAAATGATTCAATCCAATGATGGGCCAAAATGCAGTTTATGGATATCCTAAGCACTTGGTTGGTGAGAACTGGCGGCCCCACACGCGACGTTCCATGCAATCATCAGTCATCACCATCTCAGCTCATCACCAAGGACGGTTTATCTTGAACCCACAAAAATGGCAGAAATCAAAGCCGATACGAGCTACCACCGGAGTCTAATCGTCTCAGAACCCGATGTTTCCGACCCCAAGCCATCCAAATCGAAGCGCCTCGCTTCCCTGGACATCTTTCGTGGCCTCACCGTCTCGGTAGGTAGTTAATTCACACTATTTTTTTACTCTTTTTACTTGATTCACTGTTTTACTTTGTGCTTGAATGATGTAGTTGATGATTCTGGTTGACGATGCGGGTGGAGAGTGGCCAATGATTGGTCATGCGCCATGGAACGGCTGCAATCTTGCAGACTTTGTAATGCCCTTCTTCCTCTTCATTGTGGGCATGTCCATTGCTCTTTCTCTCAAGGTTTGCTTTCTGTATTACTTTCTTCTTTTAATTAGGCCCGTTTCGTCGACTACTTTTGTAAGAAATACTTCTGCTTATAAGCACTTTTGGTATAAGCACTTTTATTAGAAACACGTTGAATTTTTAATTCAAATTAGGACTCGTTTAGAAGTTTTCTTAACTTACTGAAAGAGCTTTTAGAGAAAATGTTTTTAGGTTCCAAAAAGCACCAGTTATGTGCTTTCTTTCAAGAAGCAGTTATGTGCTTCTTCCATTAAGTGTTTTTCCATAATTTACTTGCATTTTTACTGAGGATTGGTTCCAAAAACCTTTTCACCAACAGCGTTTTCAGCCATTTTAAAAACACTTCCACACGACCTAGCAACATGTGCTTCTTCATGAAGCTATAACTCATAAGGCCTTTAAGCTTTCCTACCAAATACTGTTAGAAGCGCTTTTACTTGGCAGAATGTGCGTTAAGCTCTTCGAGGAGCAGTCCCAAATAGGAATTCAACTAGATGATAACACTTGTAGGGCATTGTGACGACCCCTTGCACCGAGTTTGAATCCCCCTCTTTTTTTCTATATTAGACTAGACTAGTTTAGATTATCGCGTCGTAGGAAATGAGAACAAAGCGTGTTTTTCTTATAGAGAATACCGGACCAATTTGTGGCTGTCAAGAAGGTGATTCTTAGAACTCTGAAGCTACTGTTTTGGGGTCTCCTATTACAAGGTTTGAGTTCTTCCTTTGATAATATGTTGTCTTGTTATTTGTTGGGTTCATTATTTACTTCATTGTCTTTATAGTTTCTAGCCTTGCGCGAAAGCAACGTTACAATAATGTGCTTAAACACTTAAATAACTAGTTAGGAAATTCAATGCCATGGTTTTCGTATCATTGTTAATCAAATGACATTCTGTGTGTGATTGCATTACTTTATTTCAGACTTGAAATTACCATGTGATTTGGAAAACTGTCGATTGCTTTTGTTGTCGTAAGGTGAACTGGATGCCTTCAGTCTTTAGATATTAGCTCAGGTGGCGCTTAGTAGTCTAGAACATGTCGATGCACTGTTCAAAACTTAATTCCGCTTATAAGTAGGCCCAGAGGTCATTGACAAGTTAAATCCTGAGAACAGTTACCAAAACTCTTTCGTGATAATGTGGCAAACCCTACTTTTCCGTTCTTACGTAGACAATGACAAACATAACTTTGATATGTTGTGAAGGAGGTTACTCACACGCTCCTGACAAACTAACATATGGTGTCGACGTGAAAGAAATAAGGTGGTGCGGTATTCTCCAGGTAATTTTGGTAATCGTACACTTTTATGTGGGTTTATATTGATTACGTACGTTGAACATTGAGTAGTTCTTGTTGCTTCTTGTAGAGAATTGCTCTTGCATATCTGGTTGTGGCACTGATTGAAATTGTATCGAGAGGTGCAGAAACCAAAGATATGGCACCCAGCACGTTCTGCATATTCAAGTTGTACCATTGGCACTGGTAATTCTATATTTCTATAATGCTATAAAGTGTGTTTTTTTTTTTATAAAATGATGACAGAAGAATTCTTCGTTCCAAAATTTGTAGGCTTGTAGCTGCATGTGTTCTCATTATTTACTTTGCTGTGATTTATGGGGCATATGTTCCTGATTGGCAATTTACTGTCCAGGACAGAGAGAGAACAGATTATGGGAAAAGTTACACCGTAAGCCTTTGATCCTCAAATTATTTCTAAATGATAAGCACATCTCTTAAAATTGTTCGGGAATTGTTGAATTTGGAAAATTTGGATGTGGTAGGGATCTAAAATATGAAATTACAATATATTCTGCTTTGAATATTCTTTGTCGTTAGGTAGCTTGTGGCGTGAGAGGAAAACTAGATCCTCCTTGTAATGCAGTAGGATATATTGACAGAGGAGTGTTGGGAATCAGTCACATGTATCAGCGTCCAGCTTGGAAACGATCCAAAGTATGTAGTTTAATCTTTTCCTTGATTTATCATTTATATGATTTTCTGATCAAGAGCTTACATCAGTGCCAGTTTTAATGTTTAAACTTCTTGACTTTGAAATTCTGCAGGCTTGCACTGAGAATTCCCCATATGCAGGACCATTCCGAAATGATGCCCCATCATGGTGCCGTGCTCCTTTTGAACCTGAAGGAATTGTAAGGTATATATAACCCTTGACTTTGTTGGATTTGAACCGCTCGGTCCTGTACTAGTTTCGGACACTTAAGAGATAATATCAGGCCTCTGCTTCTAGATAATCCGATAGAGGTTAATACTGAGGCACTTTTTAGAAGTTTTATGTGGATTTCTTTCCACCTGCAGCTCTATATCTGCAATTCTCTCCGCGATTATTGGAGTGCATTTCGGACATGTGCTTATACATATGCAGGTTAAGTCTCTGATTCGTATATTCGGTGCTTAGCATGTGGAAGACTCTAACTCATTTTTCTTGTCTTTCCGGTTACAGGGTCATCCAGCCAGACTGAAGCATTGGGTTCCGACAGGCTGTGCTCTCCTCGCCCTTGGAATTATTCTTCATTTCAGTCATGGTGAGAACTGAGGCGAACTGGCGAAGTTTATACAGCGATTGATGTGTTTACCAGTAAGTTATTCTGTCTAATGTTTTATTCCCATTGCAGCGATTCCTTCAAACAAACAGCTGTACACATTTAGCTACGTCTGCATAACATCGGGAGCGGCAGCCTTGGTGTTTTCAGCCATCTACCTTATGGTATATAAACTCTTCTCATGTAGACTTTATAGTTCTTTCCTTTTTCTCATGAGGCTATAAATTTTCGACCAAAAGATTAACATCGTCTCACGCCAGGTTGATGTCTGGAGTATAAAGTACCTGTTCCTGCCGCTGGAATGGATTGGCATGAATGCTATGCTTGTGTATGTCATGGCAGCTGAAGGCATCTTGGCAGGATTCGTTAACGGGTGGTATTACAAGGACCCCCATAACACGCTTGTATGTTCGTGCACCATATGTTTCTACCTTCATTTTTACCTGCAATCGCCATGTTTTTTTGTGTTGAACTGTGTTGAGTTGCGGCATGGCAGGTGTACTGGATTCAAAAGCATGTCTTCGTCGGGGTTTGGCATTCGAGGAGAGTAGGCATTCTACTCTACGTCCTCGTTGCAGAGATCTTGTTTTGGGGCATTGTCGCCGGCGTTTTGCATCGGTTGGGCATATATTGGAAGCTTTGACTGCTTCTGTTAGTATCTGAAGAAGTGTGGAAGGTCGAATAATTAGCAATTTAGCATGAAATATTTTGTCCATATGGTTGGATAGCACTGGCCCTTGAATTGTAAATTTTCTTGTAAACGTAAGTGCCATCATATTGACGAGAGACTTGTAACTCAAGTGGTTAAGAGTATTTATCTTGTCAGCTGAGGTCCTAGGTTCCAATTTTCACTTGTTATAGTTTTTTACTACCCATGATTTTTCGTTTTCTTTTTATAGTTTTTTACTACCCATCAAAATTTTCATTTTACACTCACTTTCGATGCAAGAGAGTTTCTAGCTAGGTTAAGAGCTTAATTTTCCTTGCACCCGAGGTCTTAAGTTCGATTATGATTTCCTTATCTCCAGACATCTCTAGTATTAAAGGAAAAACAATAACAAAATCGAACATCAAGTGACACTAAAGTTCTTAATTGGTGCTGGAGCATAAGATAAAGTAGGCATGGCATTTGAAATATGTTCACTACAGTTGGTATCCCCCGATCGGGCATCAACCCTTCAAGACAATACTATCTCAGTAATTTAGAGCTCGTTTGGAGATGCTTTTAAAATGACTAAAAACGCTTTTGGTGAAAATATTTTTTGAACCAATCCTTAGTAACAATGCAAGTAAATTATGGAAAAGCACTTAAAGTGGTTCCTGGAAAAGCAACACATAACTGGTGTTTCCTGGAGAAACACATAACTGGTGTTTCTTATAGAAAACACTTTAAGTGCTTTTGGAACCAAAAAATATTTTCTTTAAAAGCGTTTTCAGTCATTTTAAAAGCATATCCAAACGAGCCATTTGTAGCGCAAAATTGTCACTACGATTTAGTGGTATCATTTTTCACTTGTAAGTGAGAAATCTCGATTCTCACTAAAAATGAATTTGAACCGTACTATTTCTAGCTAGTTCTGAAACTAAGCCCTGGTTTGGCATTGAGGTGCTTAAAAAAAAAGCTGCTTATTTTTGAAGTTTTTATGTTGAAGGTGTTTGGTAAACTAAAAAAAAGAGGATTATTTTGGAAGCTGTGGTGATTGACAACTGAAATCATCAGAAAAGCCGAAGCAGCTAAATGCTGCTTTGGAAAATTGGCTTTTTTTCAAAGCACGCGGAGCTACAGTTCATCTTTAATGAAACTTTCTAAAGTCCAATAACACCCTCGTCATTTTTACAAAATGACAGGCCTTGTCCTTAATACTCAAACTGGAATCTCTCACACTCGTTCACCCCCTCGCATCAGAGTAGGACCGCAGCCGTCCCGCTCACTCCCGCTCAACACCGACCACCACCATTACACCAACATTCATCCATATTCTCCTTCCAGATCCTCCAAATACACAAATAAGAGAAAGATTCAATCCTTTTAAGAAACCATTTTTGAAAATTTGCCGATTTGATCGAATCTCAGAATCCGAGTGAGAATCAACCTAGAATCCGAGTAAGAACCAGTCCAGAATCCAAGCGAGAAAAAGATTCCTGCTTGCAATCTTCCGTCTTCAACCCAGAATCCGAGTGAGAATCAATCAGAATAGATGAGAGAGATGATCATATCGGATCCAGATGAAGGTGATGATGGTGTATTCTCTTAGAAAAAAAAACAAAAAATAGAAGCACAAACTCACAAACAAAAATCACAAACAAAACTCAAGTCACCTCTTATCCCCAAGTCCAAATCCTTTTTTGGGACTCTCTCTGCTGCCATCATACCCTCAATCTTCCCTTCTACACTGCTCGAACGGAGGTGGCAGAGACCTCCGCGGTAGGGAGTGCATGTGATCCCAAAACGGGGGTGGATGACTGAGGCTGCTTCGGCTGTTGTAGTCCGTTTCTCTATTTGTATCCCTCTCTCGAATAAGCAGAAGACGAAGGGAGTGATTTCGTTCGTAGTAATTTTGGGGGGGGGGCAACTGGGTGGCGGTTGTGAAGGTGGTGACGGAGAAAATGGAAGTGAGGATGGAGAAATTGAGGGAGGAGGGGTTGCATGAGAATCGGACGATGAAAATGATGGAGATGATAGATTAGATTAGAATCGGAGAGTCTGAATGCTTCTAGAATTTTAAAGAGAGATTAAAATAAAAAATTATAAATAAATAAAATAAGTTATATTGGATAATTATTGTATTATATTTCTTATTCTTTATTTGTTAAGAAAATTAAATTAATGACACATATAGTATTATACCATTTTTTATCATTTCACACAGTTTACCAAACATTATAATATTTTTTTTTTAAAATCATTTTTACAAAAAAGTTTACCAAAAAAGTTTATCATTTCACGTGTCATACCAAATCAGCCCTAAGCCCACCGCCGAACAGTTCAGACAAAAACCTTTTTAGTTATCGTTTTCGTTGGAAAACAAAAACAAAAACCTTTATTTTTTCCCAACTCTCTCTGAAATCTGCCGCAGAAAACTCTCTCGGTTTCTGAGGAGTAATCGGAATCCGATGGCGAACCTCATGGTGGAGGACACGACTTTTGAGGACGATCAGCTCGCCGCGATGACGACCGAAGACATCGTTAGAGCAACTCGTCTTCTCGACAACGAGATCCGCATACTCAAGGTCCCTTCTTTTCTTCTTTTTCTCTCTCACTTTGGCACCTGTTGTACTCTAGGGTACTACTGATCGGTGTACAATTGGGATGAAATACTTGATTTTGATTTTAGAGTTGATTTATGATTTGGGTTTCCGATTGATTTGTTTGGGAAATTTTTAATTTTTAGTTCGATAAGTTGGTCGATGCTTTTGTTAGGTAGGTTTTTTTTCTTCTAAATTTTGGGGATTTGAGATTTTAATATGTGAATCTTTGTGCTTTTTTCTGATTTTTCGTTGTGGGATTGCAGGAAGAAGTGTCAAGAACAAATTTGGAGCTGGACTCGTACAAGGAGAAGATAAAGGAGAATCAGGAAAAAATTAAGCTTAATAAGCAGTTGCCGTACTTGGTGGGCAACATCGTTGAGGTATGTGTGTCTTCTTGTATTCTCAATTGTTTACATAGACAATTTGGAGAAAAGATTGGGTTTTTTTTTTTCTTTTCTTGTTAGGGTGAGTGAAGTTGAGGTCGGTAAAGTAACTCTCTTTAGTGAAAATTAAAATACGCTGAATATTGTGAATCGGTGGACTTAAAATGTTGTAGGGTTTACCTTGTTTGAATTAAGAATTCGCGGGGCAAGCAAAGTTGATAATGGAGTCACCCTAGCTTAAATAATTCAGGAATGGAGGTACAAATGATGACTGTTACTAAAGTGTGTTGGATTGGAGGACTTGGCTCCTTGCTTGCCATCTCAACACATCTATTTCTGGGCAACCCTTGTTTGCTAATTTTAGTAATATAATGAGTCTATGAAGATGTGATTTAAATTGTTAACTAGTTATTCTGACGTTATGTTTTATTAATGTTGATAGACGATATTGAGAACTTTAAGCTCTTTGAGTTGGTGTTAGTCTTCGATGGTCTGTGGACTTGGGGAGTTCTATTAGCCTTACGCTCTTATTGGGTTTTTTATTCTATATCTTTCAGATTCTGGAAATGAACCCAGAAGATGAGGCTGAGGAGGATGGTGCAAATATTGATCTTGACTCCCAAAGAAAGGGAAAGTGTGTTGTTTTGAAAACATCTACTCGCCAGGTAAGACTATCTTATATCACCAGCAAAGCATATGACTGCAGTTATCTGCATCATTGCTTTCCTTTTATATTCACGAATTATAATTTTGTGATATATGTGTTTACTGCTAAAAGAGACGTCTGAAAATCATATTTGATGCATTATTCAAAAGCCAAATTATGGGGTTTTGTTTTACTGCAGACAATCTTTCTTCCAGTTGTTGGGCTTGTTGATCCGGATACCTTGAAGCCTGGGGATCTTGTTGGTGTGAACAAAGATAGTTACCTGATCTTGGATACTCTTCCGTCCGAGTATGATTCTCGAGTAAAGGCTATGGAAGTTGACGAAAAACCAACTGAAGACTACAATGACATTGGAGGGCTGGAGAAGCAGGCAAGTTTCATATTTGAGACATTCTCTGTTGAGGCGCTCATGGTTACATTTGAATTTCGTATGCTAATTTGTTTTTATTGAAACAGATTCAAGAACTAGTTGAGGCGATTGTTTTACCCATGACCCACAACGAGCGTTTTCAGAAGTTAGGAATTCGTCCACCAAAGGGAGTGTTATTGTATGGACCTCCCGGAACCGGTAAAACTTTGATGGCTCGGGCTTGTGCTGCTCAGACAAATGCCACTTTTCTGAAACTGGCTGGTCCGCAACTGGTTCAGGTAAACCATAATTCGATACGGTTATCACTGATTCCATTTTTCTAGCTAAGTAATTATGCATATGTTGATTTATGTGCACGTTGAGCATTGAGCAGATGATATTCTAATGATTTTGAGAAATGCCACTAAGACATTATTTTCATAGTTGAATTTTCTGCATTTTGGCATTGCTTTTGTTGTTGTTGCTCTTTTTTCTCTGAGTAGATAAGGATAGTCTGTTTTGTAAATTTATTATGCCCTTGTATGCACCAAAGGGTTCCACGTCCTGAAGAATTTATTTGTCTGTGACTTTGGGTTTGCTAGATTTAAAGTAGCTGTTTCATAGATTGTCCTTTGTTTTACCTGTGTTGTATAAGGAGGGAATTGATCCTTTTGGCTACGCACCTAGAGGGTCCCACATCCTGAAGAATTGAATTATTTGTTTGTGACTTTGGGTTTGCTAGATTTAAATTGGTTGTTTCATAGGTTGTGCTTCGTTTTACGTGTTTCCTATTAAGAGGAATTGATCATTTTGGGGAGATGATCTCTGTATTAACAAGCTCTTTATCTTTAAATATGCTCAACTTTGTAGGATGTGAGTAAACTTTGGATATGTAACTGGGTCTTTAATGAAGTAATCGTACTTGTAATTGATGTAGATGTTTATTGGAGATGGAGCAAAACTTGTTCGCGATGCCTTTCTGCTTGCAAAAGAGAAATCCCCCTGCATCATTTTCATAGATGAAATTGACGCAATTGGCACGAAACGGTTTGATAGGTAAACTATACTTCCTGAGCAGTCATTTGAATTAACAAATTTATCCATAGATATTGTTTCCCATTTTGATCACTCCATTCTTTCCTGTTTGAAATTTATGCTCACATTTTTTATTGCAGTGAAGTGAGCGGGGATAGGGAGGTGCAGCGTACAATGCTTGAGTTGCTAAATCAGCTTGATGGATTTAGTAGCGATGACCGGATCAAGGTTTGTTTCCTTGTCTGCAATGTATTTGCTTTTCCTACAACTATGATTCAATTCACAATACTAGGTGTTCGAGACTTTTTAACTTCAGTTGAATCTTAACATGTTCCAGACTTTTAACTACTGGGAGTCTAGCACGTAAAATTTGATAGTGGTACCATTCTTTTGTCTTAAATGCAGGTGATAGCAGCAACAAATCGTGCTGATATCCTGGACCCTGCTCTGATGCGTTCTGGTCGGTTGGATCGTAAAATTGAGCTTCCTCATCCCACTGAAGAAGCAAGAGCTCGGATTTTGCAGGTTTGTCTTTTACCATTGCATATGTTTTGTGATTACTTTTGTGCTTGGTGATGACATTGTTATTAAAACCTTTACCTCAATCCTGTAGATTCACTCAAGGAAGATGAATGTTCATCCTGATGTCAATTTTGAAGAATTGGCTCGCTCGACCGATGACTTCAACGGAGCACAGCTAAAAGCTGTTTGTGTGGAGGCAGGCATGCTAGCCCTTCGCCGTGATGCGACTGAGGTGATTCTCTCTCTATCACTTATTGCATACGTCTACTGACTTAACTTTGTGGGTATACTTAAAACCCTGCGATAAGACGTGCAGTAATCTTAAAGTTTTGTTTTGATTCTACTTCAGGTGAACCACGAAGACTTCAACGAGGGGATTATCCAAGTTCAAGCGAAGAAGAAGGCTAGCCTGAATTATTATGCCTAGATCAAACGTTGGCGAGTTTTCGTTCGGAAAAACCAAACCCTCCCTTGTGTATTCATCGTTGTAGTGATACTTGAAATTTAGTGAAAGCATATTAGGTCTTGCTAGGAACAGCTACTGGTCTGCTGCTTTGCCGAGTCGCTCCTTGTGTAACTGAAATGTTAGTTGATGGGTTAATGCCTCTTTCTGGATATCATATCTTAGTTGATTTTAATTTCTTGATTTGTTTTCGTGAAGTGGTTCCTTCCTTTTTTACGTCTTGCCGGAAACACGATCTGATAAAAATTTCTCGTTCACCGTAGTTTCCGTGTTCTATTTTATAGGTCGGCAATGCTTTATGGCATGGAATGTTGGGCAGTGAAGTATCAACACGTACATAAAATGGATGTAGCAGAGATAAGAATGTTTCGTTAAATGTGTGGGCACACGAACAATGATAAGATTAGGAATGAGGATATCCGAGGTAAAGTAGGCTGAGGTAAAGTAGGAGTAGTCGAAATTGAAGAAAATCTGAGAGAAACTCGGTTACGGTGGTTTGGACATGTGAAACGAAGGCATACTGACGTTCCAGTTAGAAGATGCGATTACGGGACAGATGTTCGCGGCCGAAGGGATAGAGGAAGACCTAGAGGACTTTGGAAGAGACTCTTAAGAAAAGACTTAAGAGTATTTGGATCTAACTGAAAACGTGATATAGAACCGAGCTCAATGACGTTCTAGGATTCATATAACCGACCCCACTTAGTGAAAAAAAAGCTTTGTTATTGTTGTTGTACCGTAGTTTCCGTGTTCCCCACCCCCTCCCGCATGTCAACCCTTCATGACTATTTGAATATTTTAGTTTCATTACACTGTCCCAACACACAATTGCATTATCTATCTATGTATTTCTTTTTTTTTTAAGTAACCTCGAGGGTACGAGGGAGACTTTATTTAGGAGTAAAAAAATTACAGTTATCATCGAAAGGCATCCTGAATTATATTAGACGACTCTTCAAACCATTCAAAGCACAGTTCATTAGTTAAAGAGAATTTTATCAAACGATGTGCCACTCTATTTCCTTCACATCAAACAACCAAGTGTTTGTTGGGAACTTGGGACCATCTTCTCAAATATTTGTATCAGTTTCCCTTGGATTTCTTGCCTTACAAACTCATGTATCTTTGTTTCGATCCTACTCTCGTCGTCGATCTATCGGGCCGCGGCCAGCAGCTATTGTCATTACGCAATTGGGCCCAACAAGAAAAACCTCCCGTTTTTACTCGTCCGTTGAGAAAAATCCTTTCTTTAAGAACAAGTAGAGGGCACTCTTGCTTTTCCCCCAACACTCTCTCAATCCGCGGCTGAAAACTCTTTTCCGAGAAGAAGAATCGGAATCGATGGCGAACATGATGGTAGAGGAAACGAGTTTTGAAGATGATCAGCTGGCCGCGATGACCGCCGAAGATATTGTTCGAGCCACCCGTCTTCTCGACAACGAGATCCGAATACTCAAGGTCCCTTCTCTCTCACTATCTGTGCTTAAGCTTGTTTAGGGATTGCTTTAATCGATGCAAAATTAGGATGAAAGACTTGATTTTGATTTTAGGGTTTATTTGTGCTTCTATTTACTGATTGATTTGTTTGGGAAATTTTTAATTTTTAATTAGGGTGTGGGTTTTTCTGAATTGGGTGGCTTTGGGATTTTATTATGTGAATGTTTGTGTTCGTTTTTTTTTTGTTTCCTGATTTTTTGTTTGTGGGATTGAAGGAAGAAATGTCAAGAACAAATTTGGAGCTGGATTCGTACAAAGAGAAGATAAAGGAGAATCAGGAAAAGATTAAGCTCAATAAGCAGCTGCCGTACTTGGTGGGCAACATTGTTGAGGTATGTGTGTCTTCTTGTATGCTCAATTGTTTTCGTGCGAAAAGCCCGTTACATAGAGAAGATAGAGAAAGTATTGATTTTTTTTATTAGGGTGAGTGAAGTTGAGGTCATTATAGAAACTCTCTTTAGCGAAAATTAGAATACGCGGAATATGAGAATCGAAATTGGCATAAGATCTTGTACTATGGTTAGCATACAATCCAGTTGAACTACACTCTTCGAAACCATGAAAGAATTTTTTTTTTTAGAACGGGATATGGGCCATATGGCTTGTTTGAGTTCCAAATTTGCCATGCGAGCAAATATCTCAGAGATGGAAGTACGAATGATGGCTGTTATAGTAAAGTGTAATAAATTGGAGGACTTGGCTCCTTATGTATGTCATTGCAACACGACATCTATTTCCGCGCAGTCCTTTTCTAATTTTAGTCATATAACGAGTCTACAAAGATGTAAATTAAATCTTTACTAGTTATTATGTGGTTGTTTTTCATTTAATATCAATAAGAGTGTATTGAGAACTTTAAGCTCTTTGAGTTGATATTAGTCTCTTGGTGGTGTGTGGGAGGGAGTTCTGTTAGCCTTATGCTCTAATATTCTGTATCTGTCAGATTCTGGAAATGAACCCAGAAGATGAGGCTGAGGAGGATGGTGCAAATATTGATCTTGACTCCCAAAGAAAGGGAAAGTGTGTTGTTTTGAAAACATCTACTCGTCAGGTAAGGCTGCATACTTATGTTATATAATTTTATCTTACCCGAATGACTTCGGTGACTTGTCTCATTGATTTTCTTTTTTCTGATATATGCGTTCTCGGTTAAAAGAGACTGTATAGGATGCATTACTGACAAGCCAAATTATGGGTTTTGCTTTACTCCAGACAATCTTTCTGCCAGTTGTTGGGCTTGTTGATCCTGATAAATTGAAGCCTGGTGATCTTGTTGGTGTGAACAAAGATAGTTACCTGATCTTGGATACTCTGCCGTCTGAGTATGATTCTCGGGTAAAGGCTATGGAGGTTGATGAAAAGCCAACTGAAGACTACAATGACATTGGAGGGCTGGAGAAGCAGGCAAGTTTCATACTTTGGACATGCTCTTTTGAGGCATTCATGGTGCTCTTAGACTTAGATACCGAACATTTGGATTTTGTACCCTAATTTGTTTTTCAATGCAACAGATTCAAGAACTAGTTGAGGCGATTGTTTTACCCATGACCCACCAGGAGCGTTTTCAGAAATTGGGGGTTCGTCCACCAAAGGGAGTGCTATTGTATGGACCTCCCGGAACTGGTAAAACATTGATGGCTCGGGCTTGTGCTGCGCAGACAAATGCCACTTTTTTGAAACTAGCTGGTCCACAACTGGTTCAGGTATAGCATACTTCAATATGATTATTACTTATACCATTTTTTTTTCCAATTCAGAATGTGTGTTGAGCATGGGTAGGTGTTTTTCTAATGATTTTGACATACTAGTGCATAATAGATTTGTTGGTATACTTTGGGTTTCGTTGATTTAAATTAGTTGTTCCATGGATTTTCTTTCGTTTTACCTGTTTCTGATTAGGAGGAACTGATCCTTTTTGGGAGAGTAAATAGTCTCTGTATTAACTTGCTCTCTGTATAAATGTGCTCAACTATTGTAACTTCAGATTTATAACTGTGTCCTTAATAAAATAATTGTACTTGGAATGGATGTAGATGTTCATTGGGGATGGAGCAAAACTTGTTCGTGATGCCTTTCAGCTTGCAAAGGAGAAATCTCCCTGCATCATTTTCATAGATGAAATTGATGCAATTGGTACAAAGCGGTTTGATAGGTATACTATACTTCTTGAATTCAATTTCATCGTGGATATCCAATTTGATCATTGCATTCTTTCTTGATTGAAATATATTCTCTCATTTATGGTTACAGTGAAGTGAGTGGAGATAGGGAGGTGCAGCGTACAATGCTTGAGTTGCTTAATCAGCTTGATGGCTTTAGTAGCGATGATCGAATTAAGGTTTGTTTCCTTGTCTGCAAATCTATTTGCTTTTCCTGCAACTATGATGCATTTGGAAATACATAGTAGATGTTCCAGTTCAAGTACTTGGTTGGTATCTTAAATGCAGTTGATAACAACAACCAATCATGCTGCATAACCAACTTTGTTGTCTTAAATGCAGGTGATAGCAGCAACCAATCGTGCTGACATCCTCGACCCCGCTCTTATGCGTTCTGGTCGGTTGGATAGAAAAATTGAGTTTCCACATCCCACTGAAGAAGCAAGAGCTCGAATTTTGCAGGTTTCTCTTTTACAATTGCATGTGTTTTGTGATGACTCTGCGCTTGACAACATTCTAATCTATTACTATTTTTTTCTTAATTTTGTAGATTCACTCAAGAAAGATGAATGTTAATCCCGATGTCAATTTCGAAGAATTGGCTCGCTCAACTGATGACTTCAACGGAGCACAGCTAAAAGCTGTATGTGTGGAGGCAGGCATGCTTGCCCTCCGTCGTGATGCCACAGAGGTGCTTCTCTCTATTAAACTATTCATACTAAAAAAGGATAGTGATTTTCACTCTCCCCTTTTCTCCTTTTGCACTCAGTTTGCATCTGTCCCTTTGATTTCCCGTAATTTATTCATCCAAAGACTAGGAAAAAGAAAGAATAGAGTGCAGGGGGAGAAAATAGGAGTTTGAAAATCACTTCCGTACACGAAATTAGCTGAGTCTACTAATTAACGAAGTGTACTAATCTTGAGTATTTGTTTTGATTCTCCTCCAGGTGAACCACGAGGACTTTAACGAGGGCATTATCCAAGTTCAGGCAAAGAAAAAGGCTAGCCTCAATTATTATGCCTAGATGAATCATTTTATGTAGTTTGTTTCGCTTTTTTTTCGGCAAACTTGTGTAATTTGTTCTTTGAGTCGTCGTGTTTCCTGTTTTTTTCCCCCTTTCTGTATCAAGTAATGGATAGACCACTGCACTTAAAGCCATTCAACAGTTATACTTGAAATTTAGTGTAAAAGATATTAGATCCTTTTTCTCGACTCGCTCTATCTCTTGGTTTCATGTTTCTTTCTTCTAACAAGGCTTGTAATTAAGTCGATTAACGACGACATATCAATCAATTATTAACGACATTATCGATGAAATCTGCAATAGTGAAGCATTAAACTGATGGTCACACACAACATAGGCTAACCCAACAATACTGATAACTGTTCATAAGCATTATACAATGGTTACCAAATAGGTCCTGAGGACTCAAATGGTTATCAAACGGATCCTAAGATGATCAATAACACACACGAAGTCTTTTGTGTAAGCACAAAAATTTGAGTAGCTTTTTGGGGTCATAGGATTTTTGGGATCAACATTTGGAGAGAACCAAGTCAACCTGGCGGCAGTACAAATGGAGGAATGAGCTCATCTTAAAAAAAAAAAAGAATTAAAACCAAGTCAACCTGGCGGCAGTACAAATGGAGGAATGAGCTCATCTTAAAAAAAAAAAGAATTAAAACCAAGGTATAAAATATCGATGATATCGGAAATATCGGTAGTTCAAAAACACGGAAATATCAATGGAAATATCGGGATATTATCGATATCGATAAAAATTGAATAAAAACCACCGAAATTGTAAGAAAAACTTGGAAATTTTTATTGAAACTTTGTAGGATGTTTATTTAGTCAATTATCTATTAGTTTATCACAAAAAATTGGAAAGAAATGCATTACATGATGAATTTAACTTATTTAAGTTGATTATATAATGAGCTGGCAAATATTGTGAGTGTAGAAAATATGTAGTAATTAATGAAAGAAGTTTAAACACACCATAATAATTTATATATAATAAATTAGTACAATATTTTACACTTTATACATTGCATGGTAAGATACATGAGTGACTTATTACCCTTTATTTTATTTATTTAAGAATTATATGGTTGTGGGGGTTTTATTTAAAATTTATATTGAAGATGCTCTTAAATTATGTAAAATTGTGATCGAAAACAATATTTTATGTTATTTTATTTTCAAAATGCAAAATGGGCATTAAGAAAATTGCAAAGAAAGAGTCCCACTTAATTCCCAAAAATGCAAAAAATCCCAACCCATCATCTTTCTTCATAACCTATCAAAATCCCTATTGCCCTCATACTCTTTCCCTTTTATGAGTAAATTGTACGAATGGTCCCTCAACTTTAATCAAATTGGAGCAATGGTCCCTCAACTAAAAATCCATCACCATTGGTCCCTCAACTTATCAAAATGTGTAGTTATAGTCCTTCTCATCAATTTTGTCAAAATTTTGTCAAAATAAGCTATGTTGGAATGACCATTTATACAATTAAGATCCCTCAACTCATCAAAGTGTATAATTATGGTTCTTTTCATCAACTATGTCAAAATTTTTGTCAAAACGAGTTATATTGGAAGGACCATTGCTACAATTGGATTAAAGTTAAGGGACCATATCTGCACGTTTTGATAAGTTAAGGGACCAATGGTAATGGATTTTTAGTTGAGGGACCATTGCTCCAATTGAGTTAAAGTTAAGGGACCATAGCTACAATTTACTCCCCTTTTATTCCCACTTTGCCTTAGTTGCCTCTCTCTCTCCCTCCCTCTCTCTCTTTCCATCCATATTCTCTCAAATTCCTCACTCTCCGCCTGTTCGACCCCCTCCGCCCTCCTCCGTTATCTCTCCCTTCCGCTAGATCTCAACACCCCCACCTGAGAAACCACCCCCACCCACCCACCCAACTGATCATCATTTATGACGCTGGGCTTAGGAGGATTGAGTGCTCACTCTCCGCCTATCCGACCCCATTCGCCCTCCTCTGTTATCTCTCCCTTCCGCTAGATCTCGGCACCCCCACCTGAGAAACCACCCTCACCCACCCACCCACCCAATTGATCATCATCTATGACGCTGGGCTCAGGAGGATCGAGTGCAGTGGGTGAGTCTATCAAAACCCATGTCGTCGTTCCTCCTCCCTTTCTCACCTCCCGGCGACCACCATCAGGCAAGGGGATCCATCAAACGGTTTGATTCAAACCCGAGCGAGTTTTGGGATCCAGAAAAAATGGATTTTTCATTTCCGACGACAGAGGCGCAGATCTTGGGTCTGAGCCTGGATTGCAGAGAGAGATCTGGGCAGCTACGACGACGCAGCCTCAGTTGCCTTTTCGACGACGGAGCCACGACGATTGTTTCGATGATATCGAATATATCGCGATATTATCGATATTATTGATATTATCAATAATATTGCGATATTTTGACGATAATTAAGGGGATACGTGGGAAAATATCGGTCTCTCTGAAGAACGATAATATTGGCGATATTTCGCCGATATTATCGGTATTTTAGTCCTTGATTAAAACAACCACAACAACAACAAGAAGCAAACCTTATCTTAGTGGTCGGCTGTACAAATCTTGGGACACTCTAAAAACGAGCATTTCAGATATTAGCTAAAAGTAAATAAACTTGTTAAACCAAACAAAAATAAAATGAAGTTAATCAGGAAACTAAAACTGTGTCTGTCGGGGAAGTAAAGCCCACAGTATGCATACAAAAGTGGTTCTGGGAATATTAGGTGCATGCGGACAGAGATGTTTCCATTACTTTGTCAATGGAAACTCAGTGGGATTAGTGAAAAGGTTCATTAGTATATACAACGCACATGCATCACCATTAATCTTAAATCTTGATCCTCTAATGCCACTTAGTGGTTTAGTGGTATTATTTTACTTGTAAATGAGAGGTCTTAGGTTCGATTCTCGTCAAAGGCGAATTTGAACCACATTACTGCTAGCCTATTGTGAAGCTAAACCGACACTCCCCATTAGTGTAGATAATATCGTTTGTTCAAAAATCTTGACCCTCTAATTTTCGAACCCTAAAAAAAAGACCATATAGTTAAGAAAAGCTTGCACTTGTGTTTAGATCACGAACGCTACTATTTTTAACAAGACTTCCTCTTTAACAATTGCTAAAAACGACGGAATTAATAGAACATGAGGGTGATGATTTTGAAGGTTTAGACAATCCAAGTTGGATAGATCACGATGCGCTTCACATGTAAACAGTTATTGTCGACACATAACCGTTTCAACGATTAAAACTAAGTGATCGAGAAGCAAGGATCGTCAGGCATATGTATATGTTGACACTAAATTTTTGTAGGTATGCAAAAAGAAAGTTTGATTCAAGTGACCTCAATGGGAACAACTTACATTATTAATAAACACTATCACGTAACGTCTTTTGTCAATGAAACAATGATCTATGAATAAAAACTTACACATGACTTAATTTCATTGATGCATGATACATCGTAACGGTGTATATGTGTCATATACATCATCTTCACACTAATGATCCTTTTTAATATGAGGTATTTCATTACACATTAATGACAAACTAATATTTATTTGCATACAACCTCAACAGATACCATATGAAGGAAAGAGATTCTCTCCGGATCTCTTCCACCAAGGCCACCAGATCAAATTTCATCAAACGGCCCACATGTTTTGACCTCTTAAAAGTTATCATAATTTTTGTTCATTGGATAAAATTTGAAAGGCTCGGATCAGTTGATCAAGTGATCTTGGTGGGAGAGGATCTCTTTCCCCCATATGAAATAACATCATCCTTATTCTCATCAGTCATATATTCCAAAAAATGCACGAAAGAATTCAGTTTCTTTTTGTTATGACTTCAACAAGATATAGGCAGCTAGCACACAGATTTTGATAAGTTGATGGAGATAGACAAGAAGAGTGTGATGAACTTATATGACTGATGAGAATATAACATATATTAATGCAGAGGTAACTGCAGAATTATGATATGCAATTAGGGAGGAGAGATTTTTCAATGGAACCGTCACACGGACGGTACATCACGTGTCGTTATATAAATAGTATGATATGTGTGTTAAAAAGTTAATAACTTAAAAAATGAAATTTTCCACCACTTACATAAAAACATGTGGTGTACCATATGTGTTCCCGTTACAACTAAAAAGTTATTAACTTTTTAACACACATATCCCACTATTTATATAATGACACGTGATGTACCACCCCATGTGACGGTTACATTGAAAAATCTGTCCTTAGGAGGGGGAAGTTCACATTATCTGACATGCAAAGCAGGCGGTGGTTGTGAATTTTATGTCTACCTTTCTCTCTGGTGTACAAAACGGGTGGGAAGACAGGTCAACGATGAACAAACGCGTGTTATGACAAAATCATCCGCTTGGCAATTGCGGACTTATCGATGCATGCAAGTAACACAATGACAAGATAATTAGTTAAGTTTAGGAGATAATTAGGTTATACTAATAAGGTCAAAAATGTCGGAAGGTCCTCAATACATTGAGCTACCTTGCTGCAAACGCCAAGCTTGATCGACTAATAGCGTCTGTCAACCAGCTCAATTGTTTATTATATGAATCCGGATTCTCTTTGTGAAGAGCCCGGGAATCCGTAAATCGTATCTATTCATCGTACATTGTAGGATAAAAAATTATTTTAAATATTTTAATTTAAAATTAAACACAAACAGTACCTAACAAAAACTGACCGCACGATGTACGATGAATGTACACGATTTATAAATCCACATGATCCTCACCAGGATCCGTAGAGGATCCTGTTGGTTATTATATGATTAGCCATATGAAAGGTTAAGATCGGCCAACGATGGATGATTTAGTTAGTAAAGATCGTTCTTTTTGCTAAACCAAGAATGAATTTTGGTCTCACTGTCGGCAATTTCTCTTAATGGGTGATCCATAAAAACCAAAAAATGGGCTAAAATTCTTAGCGGCTTGTGGTATGCCCTAACACTAAGATGGAGTAGTTTCCCCTCCTCGTAAACTTCTTGTTACCAAAAAAAAAAAAAAAGTTAAGCTCAAGCTTAAGTACCAACCCTTAACCAAATTCTTGAGGTAGGGTAAAGTAAGTTGTTAATAATCATATAAGCACCAACCCTTAACCAAATCCCTGCAAAATTCATTGAGATTTTAATTATTTTTTATAAACTAAATTATAAACATGAAATATTATCACCTTTTTTTGGAAGTTGCAGAATAAAGAGGTGGATAAAGCAAACCCTTCATCCATTGTAAGATTCCTATCATAAAACGTAAAAAAAATTCTAAAGTGACTATAAAGGAAAAATTACAGAACCGAATATAAGTATTAGGTTTCGTCAAGATTTTAGAAAGACAAGTAAGCGGCTCATAAATAACCACACTAATATTGATAATCAACTTGCATCTTATAATTTATTTTACATGCACATTACGGCACGTGAATTATAATTTATTTTATTAATTTGTTGATGCAAAATTCTTAAAGTTTAAACATTATGCATGTGCAATTTATAAGTCATAAAGGTGACATCATGTGCAGATTTATACAATTTGTGAAGTGCATGCATCAATCCTAATATACCAAAAATAATACATTCATCAAACATAGTGCACACCACCTGCACAATGTACATTTTAGGCAATGTATTGATGGTGAATGAGTTGTACTCCTAAATAGCAATGGAATATTTCCTAACTTAAAGCTCAAGAAAAATATAAACATTACAATACGAAAATGGAATGAAATTTGTTTAATATACATCTAAATTAGGTCTGACAATTTGTTGTACAACATTTTTTTTTTTTGTCAAACAATAGATTTTGTTAGATTAGATGTTAGATTAGCCACCACCAACGGAGTTTGAACCCACGTCGTCATGCAAAGCCTCAACACCTTTCTATCATTGTGATAAAGGGCCACTTGCACGACATGTTAACTCGACATGAACTAACATGAAAATAATAGATTTGGGATCAATATGTTAACGAGTCAGGTCATTATCAAGTCGCCTATTACGAACCCGTTAACGAGTCAGGTTGTTATCGAGTAACCTGTTAAGAACCCCGATGAGACATTGTCTACTAGATCTAGAAATTAGGCATAGCAATTTTTTGCATAACCTGTTAACCCGACACGAAACTATATTACATGTTAACGGATCAAGTCGTTATTTGGTCATTTGTTAAAAACTTGTTATGATAACAAGCTTGATACGACACCAATGAGTATGACACAAATACGATACAAAATCTTGATCGTTCCAGTATTATACACCAAAGTTTACAAACCTTTTTGTTTATATTATTATTATTTTTTTCTTTTTTTCACATTACCAAGCCTTTCTCTAACCCGATAGAGTAGACACAAAATCTTATCTCACACCAAAATGTGAAAAATAAAAAAAATTGAGATAAAACAACAATCAAACCGCAGAAGATCTCGAGAGCGAATTACAGCCGTCGATTGGGCTTTATTTGGACAGCGGTTAATTCGCGAAGTCCAACCTCTCCCTAATCCAACGGTGCGAATTACACGACACGCAAATAGAGAGGCTGAGCGATTTCTCGATTGTCCATCAAAAATCAAAACTTTTCTCTCTTCCCAGGACACCATCTCTGACGACTGACGGTTTTCCTCCGTCTCTGCTTCGATCCTAACGACGTCATCTTGGTCTCGTCGTGATTCGCCGAACCAAACGCTCTGTTCCGCCGGATTTACTTCGTCTCGGTGTTTTTTGCGCTGTTGAGAAAAAAACAGAGAGAAAGAGAGAGGGGGAGGGGAATTGACCGTTGAAACGCCGGCGTATCGGAATTTAGGGTTGTGAGGGCTGGATTTGGGGGTTTCTATGGGGCTCGGCAGCGATGAAGAGGTTGTGGTTGACGAAAGCGATGGCGGTGGCGATGGTGGTGGTTGTGGAGGCAAGTCGTACGGAGGCTCTGTTTCCTGCTCGATTTGCCTTGAAGTCGTCGCCGATAAAGGGGATAGATCTTGGGCCAAGCTGCAATGTGGGCATCAATTTCATCTAGGTGAGTCAAAATTGAATCGGTTGGAAGTTTCGTTTTTTTTTCTAACTGCAATTTCAAAGATCCGGGTTCAAAATTGGTTTCTGATTTCGCAATTATGTTGGATTTTGATTTTTCCGGTGATGGGTTGTTTGATTGGTCAAGAATTGAGGAAAGATAAGAAATTTAAAAAAAAAAATACGAAACTTAAACTGAATTTTGCTTCCTTTATTAAAGCTTTGGTCTTGTTGGGTTGTCATTGTTTGCCCTGTTCTAAACTTACATATATTTTATATATATTTTTTTCACTTTATCAACATTATTAATCTATTGCTTATGCAAGATATGATGATTATATCTTTCTTGCAGAACCATGTAGTCGGATTTCTACATTTCAATTTCTTGTAATTTGATTCAATGGATAGAACCATAATTTGTACTGGAAGATGTGGAATCGATACAATATGTCAATGAAAATGAAGTATTGTTTTGCATGATGGTCTCTTGAATATTTTTCTTTGAAACCAGTGGAGGTACTGGAACTGGATACTTTGGGAGATTTGATTTCTCTGTGAACCTGCAATTAAGTGAAATATATAACAGGTTTCTGTACTCCCATTGTCGAAAGTGCGGTGTTGACAACCTGAATTTGTATGGCATTGAGAGCCTATAGTGTCATAATTTAGTCACAGGTTCAGTAGATCATTCTTCAGATTACTTTGACAAACTTTTTCTTCATATACTTAATAGAATTATTTTGATCTTAAAGATGACATTTGGATATCCCCAATAGCAATTTCTTTCCTTTGGTAGTTCAAATCATCTCATATCAGCAAGTGGAGTTGCATGTTTGCTGAGGCATAGTTATATAGTTCTTACAAGGGCATAAGTTTAGTTATGCCTTTTCAGTAAAGATGACATGGAGCTTTCATGTTTCTTGATTTTTTTGGTGACGTCCTTTCAGATTGCATTGGTTCAGCCTTCAATGTAAAGGGGGCAATGCAATGCCCTAATTGTCGGAAAATTGAGAAAGGTCAATGGCTTTATTCTAATGGATGCCGTTCATTTCCGGAATTTGGCATGGATGACTGGACACATGATGAGGATCTCTATGATTTAAGTTATTCTGAAATGGTAAATAGTTTGGATCCTTTTTTAATTTAATGTTCTGTTACTTTTTGTGAATATTCAATTTTTGTAGTCAAACGCAAACTCTAGTTAATGGTTTTCTATATGCTGACATTATGGTTATGGCCCTTTGTTCATGTTTAGATACGTCTCTGTGGGTTCAACTTATTTATGACAAATAATAAGGTTGTAAACAATATATAGAGTTAACTTACCTGATAGAATCAATATAGCATCAAAAGGAAGTTCTGCTTCAAAGGCTAGGATAACCCATTCCTTATTAAAGAGTGCATCCCTTCAAGCCAAAGGCCATGCTTCTAGATTGTCCTTGTATGTATGTTATTTATTAGGAATAACATCTGCATTTTAAAGCTTCACATAAGCAGAAATAGTTGACTTGCTTGGGATATTTATTGCTATTCTTAACTCATAGGCAAAAAATCTCAATTTTCTCTCTTGCTAGTGGTGAACAATCACTTCAGCTTATAGGTGCAGGTAACCTACTTTCTGCCTCAGGATATGGATGTCTATTTTGCGTGTAAGCAAAATAGTTTGGCTGGTAGGTGATTTTTGTCAATTGTGAAGTTAGTGATGATATTGAGGAGCAAACTCTAAAATTGGTTACTAGGCAGAGCCCGGTAAGCTGACAATTATTAAGGTGAAAGAGCGTGAACAGATTAGGTAAGATTTTAGTGTAGTGGTAGTACTATCAATAGAAGATTCAGTTGAAGGGTCTATAGCAATTATAAGGCTCTCCATTACCTTCAAATCTGTAAAGGAACAAAGTGGAATGGAAGAGAACCAAAGGCGGCCTCTTATTGTTTGTTGGCTGTTTATTTTCTTCCCATTACATTTGAATCGGAGAGTGGAACCCAGGGTCATCTCTGAGATTTTGGGGGCCCTGTGCGAAATTTATAAAGGGGCCCGTCCTTAAAATGGTCTTCCAAAAAAATTAAGACAACGTATTGATGCCCGAAAGCAATAACTTAAGGTAAAACAAACTGCAGTACTCACACTGATTATAAGTTTTCAATTATCATTAAATAATAAGTAAAAAGAGATACAAATCAACTGAATAATCAAAAGCAATTTGGTCTTAAACAACCAAACAAAAAAAAAGCTGCAAAAACTCTACAATAAAGTTTCACTTGAATATATAGCTGGATAAGAAATGATGGAATTTTATTAAAACAATAGAAGGAATTACAATAGGTGGATAAGAAATCCACCAACTGGAAAAACTAGCTAAGACCTTTCAAGTAGGACTACTTTACTAGGAACTAAGCTAAACCAACTTCATTTTATGGCTGCTAACACATCCATCACTACATGAGAAAGAGAATAATGCATGAACTCATTCGAAATTGATGCCCAGTATCTAACTCTACTCCATAGTTCCTCTACTTCCACTCCCTTATAATCCTAAAAAATTCTTCTATTACGTTCCAACCAAATGTTCCAAAAAACTACCGACACCAAACAGCCCCAGAAAGCTTTAGCTTTCTTCCCCTTCCATAAATCCTCGAACTTGGTGGTTAGAAGCTCGAAACATCCCTTTGGAATAACCCAACAAGCTCTAACTTCCTTGAACAATTTCCATCACAGCTGTATTGAGTAAGAACAATGGAGATAAACATGATTAACACTGTACTCCTCTGATTTACACAAACTGCACCACTGAGGAGAAATGCAAATAAAAGGCCTTCGCTTTTGAAGTTGGTCGCAGGTGTTGACCTTCCCAATAGCCACTAACCACACAAGAACTTTGACTTTTTGATTTCCAAATCTGAGAATAGGGTGGAAAATGTTGCAGAGTTCCATTGTTGCACAAGGAGCTATAGGATTTGCAAGTATCTCAATGTGCACTATTATATAGAATTATTATATATGAAATTCGAAAAAGTAAAAGAATCATATTGTTATTGGCACTTCAAATATCTCATTATGCACTCCAAATTTTTATATTTAGAAAGAAAAAATGTACACTTATGAAGAGTGCACAATGAGAATTTGTAGTGCTATAAAAGCACCTTGTCTTAATATATAACATTATATACATATATATATATATGTATGTATGTATGTATGTATATACCAGATGGCAAAAAAATTTGGGGCCCTATGATACAATCTTTCGCTCCCCCTCCTCCCAAAAGCCGCTACTGGCAAAACCTTATGAAGAGTAAATGGATGAACAATTGTAGATAGAGAGAGCCCACCTAGAATTCTTCATGTGAAGTAGTAGTACCACGTGAAGAAGTTTGATACCACTGCATTTATTTCGTCTCATGAGTGGCTTCCCACATAATTATAAAGACAATGTAATGTCTTCTGCATGTTATTCTGTGTTGGATAGTATTAAATCCAAGTGACATGTTCTGACTTTCAAGTTCTATGTCATGTGTGTGTATAAAATAGATAAAGCCTTATAAACTGATGTGCTCTATAGACTACAGTGTAAAAATGTCGTTCGTCATTTTGATATATTGTTTGTATATGAATGCTTTTTGCAGTCCTTTGGTGTGCACTGGTGTCCATTTGGTAGCTTAGCACGACTTCCCTCATCATTTGAGTAAGTGATCTCAATTGCTAAAGCTCATGTTTAAATTTATGGTTGCTGAAGTTTCTTTGCTGTAGTTAGCATTTAGTTTCTTGGGTTCAAAAGATACCAGTTTCCTTAGGCTTTTAGGCTCTTAAGAAAAGTGATTTTGGCCTATGTCAATAGCTTGCCAAAATTGAGATTGAGTTGAGATATGCGTTGAGATGGGGATTCAAGATCTCAAACCCCATCTTGATTCACATAGACCACAGCTTGGTCCTTTTAAGTTTAAAGCAGGTGAAGTTTTCAAGTTTGTTTCAAAAGGGGTTAGTTTTCCAATGGACCCCTGCAAAGGGGTACCTTGACCCCAACATCTTTTTGGTTTGTTATAGTAGCAAGTTTGAACAGAAAAACATTCGTATTGATCTTTACAATAAAATATTCCTCCTGGTATATGTGGCTAAATGGATTCAATTCTGGCGACTTATTTTTACCACCTCAGTGCTTTTCTTAATATAACTTCAGTGATGCTGCTGATTTTGCTTATTGGAGGGGTTAGCAAATCATGTGGAATCGTATTAACATAAAGTGTTATTCCCAGTTGACCTTTATTGCTCTGTTGTACACATTTGGGCGCAGTTGCGTTTTCCTGGGAGGTTACATGAAAGTACTAAGCCCCATCATTTGATTATGTTCTATCTATAAAGAGTCTTTTATTATCCTTCTACGTGGTCACAGTTATTTGTGGTTACTCTATTTATATTTTGTTTCCATGTTTCCTATATGCTTATAAGTTTCAGAAGAAAAAAAATGAGAATTTGGTTTTCAACTGGGTGCTTGCTATTTGGACTTCATAATGTATTTGTTGTATCATTTTACTCTTGTATCTTTATGTCTTTCAAGTTTTAGAAATTTTTTAGGGGTTGAAAAATAGATTCAAATTTGGTACTATCCTAGTCTGAATATTATGAGATATGACCTGACTGGTCCATATTGCCGGATGAGCGACCAATTGAGAAGTTTTTATAAATATTAAAGCAAATCATATAACATAATTGACTTGAATGCATGTGTTCTGAAAGAAAAAATATGAATATATTGTAGACATGCAGCACGTTACATTTTTAAATATGAAGGTTTAAAAATTTATTTTTACTCGCAAGGTATTCATGGACACGGTGAGGGTGTTGCGGGGAGGAGGAGAGGAGTTCAAATAGAAAAAAATAAAAACAGAATCGCCTCTATATCAACTATTTATTACATGCAGACGTTCGTTTTTCATTTTACTTGCTATTCAAGTTTAATATTTTCTCCTATACGTTGAACATTTTTTTTTATTCACAATTAACAGGGAGGGGGAGTTTTCACCAACATCATGTAAGACTTTCTTCTTTTCATTTTAAGTTGTGATATTCTATTCTGGCATTGTGGAGGATTATAATACAATGTGTGATATTCATATGATTAAATGTTGTCATGCAGATCATGAATTACTTGGACAGCATGCTATCTTTGCTGAGCATACAGCTGTATCATCTGCTGCCCATTCTTGCCCATATATCGCTTACTTTGGGCCAATTCACCCTTCATCCTCAAACTCCAGTGGAAATGTGTCTGAAGCTTCCAACTTCAACCATCATTGGAGCGGCACATCCGTACCTAGTGAAATGCCTAACTCCTATGCTTTTCCTGCCATGGATCTTCATTATCACAATTGGGAGCACCATTCCCCGCCTCCATTCTCTACAACCAACAATCATATTGGTAGCGCCGACCAGGCTTCAGTTCCATCTGTTACTCAAAGATCTGCTAGGCCGAGCGCAGATGTACCAAGATCAGGATCTTTTATGCATCCATTCCTTGTCGGTCACAGGTATGCCTTGACAAAATTTCAAGGTGGTTTTTAGATAGTTTACATCCTTTTTTTTTTCTAAACGAAGCAATTTTAATTGGTTGTAGTTTAGTTTCTAGAAAAGTTGTTCACACCAGCAAGATCATTCATGGTTCTCAAATTTGTCATTGAATTTGTTTAACGATGCGAAAGTACACAGATCTCTCTCAATACGGTGCTGCATAACATGCTTATATATAATAGAAGTGTTATGTTTATTGAATCATTTGCGTTTGCTTCGTGCAGTTCTAATGCTAGAGCTGGCAGCTCAGTCACTTCGTCGATGATTCCTCCTTATCCTGGCAGCAATGCACGGGCCCGCGACAGAGTCCAAGCTCTTCAGGCATATTATCAACAGCAACAACCTAGTAATTCACCAACCATGCGTACGGCCATGGTTCCTGGAGCCCGGAGATCCAGCAGTCAAAGAGGGGTAGCTCAAGTAGGGCCAGTGGCTTCATCATCGGACCAAAATGGTTTCTATTTTTTCCCGTCCAGTTCATCAGGTCGTAACTACCAGGAAGCTGAAAATCCGTTGCCTAATCGTTTTCATCCATGGGAAAGAGATCACATGCCTTCATTCTCGATGAATCAGGTAGACCGAGATCAAGGTTGGTCTGCTTTTAACCAAGGTGGCAGTGGTTCAGACTCGGCCATCAGAGGGAGCAGTTTCCGGCAAGGGCATGGGTCCGAGAGGTCATCCTCACAAAACCGGTCATAGGCTTTTCTCCTTATCCTTTTGTTGGTGAAGCAAACTACCGCTATCTATAACTGAAATCAAAAGTTATGTATGCTTGAAAACGATATATAATGCTTGGCGTCTTGTCAAGTCATGACGAGACGCCAAAATACTCAGTGTGGCTCGGAAAACGCTCCTTTTGCAGCCACATGGTGGTGTGATGGACATAACATTCGTCTAGTTTGTTCGCCTTCAGGGGTATGAAAATAAGCTCATTGTGGATGGCAAAGTTATGATTCGAGCGCCTGCTTGGCTGTATTTTATGATTCTCGGGTCATCCGCAAATGTCCCGGTGTTTATCTGGATGACCAGAACCAACTGTTGTGCAGGATAAGTAATCAGTGGGTCATTTATTTATGTCCGAAAACATATCTTCCTGCAGTGCTTGGTTTCCTTTTGAACGATTGTTGGATGGATGTACATGAAATCAAATCTTTTGACAGTTATTCTCCTGCCAATTGCTTGTATAAGCCGGCAACTAAGAGTACGTTTGGATGTGCTTTTAAAATGACTGAAAGTGTTTTGGTGAAAGTATTTTTAAAACCAATCTTTAGTAAATATGCAAGTAAATCCTGGAAAAACACTTAAAGTGCTTCCTGGAAGAAGCACATAATTGGTGTTTCTTGCAGAAAGCATTTAAAAGTGCTTTTGGAACCCAAATTTTTTTCTTTCTAAAAGCGTTTTCAGTCATTTTAAAAGCACATCCAAACGAGCTCTAAAACAAATAATTTGCTTTTCACATATTTGATGCAGTGCGACCCAATTCCAATGAATTTGGATCTCTTCAGACTTTAGTGTCAGACGCCTAAGGATTGGGAAATCCGAACTCTTGGTTTATGTAAGATGAGTCTACAAGATGAGTTAAAGCGAGTCGTTAGATTCAATTTGAGTGGTACAAATTGTCTTATCTTTAGGCTCTGGACGGATAGTAAGAACCAAAGTGGATCTCTGTCCCATTCCAGTAACTGTTTAACTAGGGGCTAAGGCCTTGTTTGGTATTGGGGATACGGCATATTGAAAGTAGATGAGAATGATTTTTCATTTTAAAGAAAGGTTATCTATCTAGTCCATGATTTCGGTGAGCATTCGGATTGATCAGTTTTCTTCGTGAGTAATTAATCTCCGACCTTCAAAATTTTAGTCACAAATATGCGAAACGTGTAAGGTTCAGTGAACGATAAGACTAATTCAGAAGATTGCGTTAGCAACGCAACTGCGGGACAAACACAAACCAATTCAGCCAAAGACAGCATCGGTTAAGAAGATCACTTTTAATACATGACACTAACTTCAACGTCAGAGACTTCATAGATGCAAATCACAACCGTTCAAGGTACGTCCTAATCTGAATCCGAATGTGCATTATAGTACATCAAGTTCCTAACTTCCATCTCCGACGAGACAAACGATACTCAACGACGGCGTCTGGAACCTACAAAGACGCTTCCTTCAGAGCTCACCTGGAAATCACAACCATAGTTAGTACCTGATATGCAAATACTCAAATCAGCTGCTTATTAGGTAAAAAGTGCGGATAACAAGTATTGACCGAACAAGCTGGAGTACCAATCAGGAAAATTTCGGCAATACCGTGCATAAGGCGAAAGAGACCGAGATAAGCTTCTGGATCTTGACCTCGGTCTGCTCAGAGTCCTGGGACGAGGCTGCGAAGAACCAATTTTTGTTATTAGGAGCA
This sequence comes from Heteromeles arbutifolia, assembly GCA_024362995.1. Lineage (NCBI taxonomy): Eukaryota > Viridiplantae > Streptophyta > Magnoliopsida > Rosales > Rosaceae > Heteromeles > Heteromeles arbutifolia. The sequence continues at coordinate 10,920,903 of JANCRC010000017.1, read as the reverse complement.
TAATAATAGAAAGCATTTTTATGATTCACTTTGTTTTCCATATTATTTCCTTTTTAATTCAACACAAACTATGAAACAGAGCGAAAACGGAACTTACAGAAGAGTTCGGAGACCTAGATCTTGTCCAAGATCTGCAATATTTCCACGAATCCAAGTTAATATCCACAACACTATCCTTTACTATTGACCTCAAGGCCCTGTCACTCCTTCCAAGGGCAGGCTTACCGTAATGGGACACTAGGAAAGTAAACATCATAAACCTTTATCCTCAGATGCTCTACACCAAGCACCCAATGATCTTTCCAGCAGGTCTTAAAACATAAACCAATCAACAACAGTAAGAAATAAAAATACCAGAATCACACAAAATCTAATCCTTCGTGAAAAGAGGAAAAAATTCCACTCATCCTTGTCGTAATTTAGTGAACGTACAAGTTTTGAGCTCTATGCTTCCCTAACGCTGATTTGTGGGTTTTGGTAGCTATAGCATGCGTTCGACAGCAATCCATCTTTACAACTGAAAACTAAGATACAGTCCCCAGATCTCCGCAACAGCCAGATCTGGCAAGAAGGAAGGAAACCTTCATAAACAGGTTCGGATAACTGGCTAACCTGCTAAACCCTTTAACCCCTTTACACCATCGAAAACTTCGGACAAATGATTTTGTACACCAAGTTCGTGGGAGTGCTAAATATAGTTTTCAAAGAACGTGATAGTCAGATCCCCGCGTTGGAAAAGACTAGAAGATAACAACCTCGCACCCTTTTCCGAAAAACAATCCTCGGAAAAAATTTTAAAAGTAAAAGAGGCAGGAAACACTCGAATCCTGTAGAACAAATCTAAAGGATTTGATCATTTGAACTGTAGCACACATATGGGTAACTAGGCAACTAGATAGGAAACGTAAAGGTTATAATTGTCTATATACATAATACTCAACTACCAGAAAACGTAGGAGAAACACTAATTTGACGTTAAAATTATAAAAAATACAGTAAACTCGTTGATTATACCAAAGAAGAAAAAGTTAAACAACTTTTAGGTAGCATGTGGGTACCTTGAGCGGGAACGTGAGTATGTTGCCTCCGGTGATATGCTGCAACAAGAGAACCTTTGTCAAAACTGCACTGTCCAAAAGTAGTATACCTACCTAATGCAAACGGAAAACCAATCTGGACCTTCTGCTCCGGCCACCATAGCTATAGCTGCGGCTGACACTTGGACTTCTTGACATATATGGAGTACGACTGGGGCTTCTAGAGTAGCTCCGTCTATAGTCATAACTGGGGCTTCTGGAATAGCTACGCCTAGAATCATACTCCCTCACCTGTACATCGAAGAACAAAATCCAAAATGGCATAAGTGGAATCTCGGACTCAGCACAATGTGCACATCAAATACCAGTCAAAGTTAAAATAATACCCGTATGTAAGAGCGATCATAGGCGTTTCTGAATTCAGAGTCATCCAGTTTTCTGATCTGCAGAGCACGCCGAATCAGACAAAATCAAAAGAACACTGCATTTGTATCATCTTTTTCAGTATTTTGACTTACAGCATATTTCATATCCTCGTAGTTTGTGTAGTCTACAATTCCCGTCATGCCTACAAGGATATTGTAACAACATCTAATAAACACAACGATCATACAATTTCAACAAAATAAAAGCACATAAAAGGAAAAAAGTACATGTTCCGAGCCGATGAATCTGGAAAAAAAAGGGACACAAGAACTTAATCAACTTACCACCACGGTCACGGAACACTTGGGAAAAACAGACATCGCCAGCTCGACGCATGTGATCCTGATCATCAAGAGCACAAATTTACATGAATAAAAGTAGGTTTAATGCAATACCAGAAAACATATGTACATGAAGAGCACAAATTTACAGAATAAAAGTAGGTTCTTACTTTCAGATCCTGCCACGAAACAGAAGGAGGCAATCCAGTGACCAGTACTGCACGTAGGAGTGAAAATAATAAGTTGAATGAATTCAACTCCAAAAAGATGCAACAAAAATGATTTAAACTCGCTACATACCACGATAGTCAGAGCGCCGGGAAACACCACGGCTACTGCTACTACGACTATAACTGCTGTAGCGATCTGATGAGGAGTGTCGACCACCATGCACTAGTTCAACCTATAAGGCCAGATAAAAATATTAACACAAAGAGAGAATAAGGTAATATGCAGTAAGTATATATGGTAGATAGAAGATGCAATCAAAGAAAGTATGACTAACCCGTAAACGAAACCCATCAAAGTCATAACCATCCCGGCCGTAGATTGCATCATCAGCATCACGAGGATCTTCAAACTGCAATTAAGCATCGAATTTGAAGGCATTACACAAATATCAGGCAACAAAACATAAGTTATTCGCCAACAGTCGCGTGCAGCTCTAAATTTTAAACATATATCAAGCAACTTTTCAAACAAAAAAATAAACTCCTAGATGCAAGTGAAATTTAAACTTACTTCAACAAAAGCATAACCTGGCGGTCTCGGAGGGATTTTGAGATCAATGTCAACAATTGGCCCATACTGCAATTTACATAGAACTATTAAAGGCAGATACAAACTAAAGAATTTGCAGTTAACATTTGAATTAGGGCAAGCATAGGGAAATTAACAACTGAATTTTTTTTTTTGAACAAACGATGTTATCTACGGCAAGAGGTTGGGGAGTGGGCTAAGCCTCACAATGGGCTAGCAATAATGGGTTCAAATTCGTCTTTGGCGATAATCGAACCTAAGACGGAATACCACTAGACCGTAGTACAACTGAATTAGGCGAAACCCAAAAAATTTCTACCGAAAATCAAGATGGATACATAAAAAACCATTTTCTGCGTGAAAAATAAATAATGATTGTCCATGCAAAACCTAACAAAAATAAATTAGCATTAAATATCTCGTTAAACCTAACAAATTGTTCATCTTACTCAGAAACAAAATGGATAGAGATAAGAATTTTATTTTCACACATAAATATATCAAAAACTAAACACTCATCAGAAAATAATTATGAATTTCAATTAATTGTGAAAAAAATGCGACCTTGAGAAACAAATCTTCAACTTCTCTCATACGAATATCTCCAGGCAGATTGCCCACGTAGATAGTGCGACTCGATCGTCGGCTCATTTTTTCTCCCCTGAAAAAAAAAAATCAGAATTACATAACCATAAAAATAAAAATCCAAACTTTAATCTGTTCATAAAAAAAAAAGGGTTTATTTACCTTTAATTCAGAGATTGCAGGGGGGAGGAGGGAGGGAGGGAGGAGAGATAGGGAGGATATGGGTCAGTTATGGTCTGAAAGAGTTGGGAGTTTTCTGAAGACGGTAGAGTTTTGAGAGCCTCCGAAAGAATCCGGATCCTTTTTGTAGGATCAGGATCCATGAATCGTGTCCGCCTATCGTATAATGAAAATTATTTTAAATATTTTTATTTAAATTTAAATATAAATAATAATTAATAAAAACTAATCATACAATATACGAATATACGATAAATAGATACAATTTACGAATCATTAATATTCTTACGAAAGGATTCGAAAAGGATCCTGTTGGCTTCTTGAAAAGGAGGGTGGAGGAGATCAACGGGGGTGAAAGATTGCGTGTTTCCCGGGGTTGTACGGTTGTACACGTGGCGTTAGATGAACTGGCAGAACAAGATGCGTGTACGGTCAGCGGTCTATCAGTACCTTTAAATTACTTAATTTGACAAGAAAATAGGATGGTGTTGTTGTGCATTCCAAATGTTTTATGTTTTGAAGAAAAATATGTATATTAAAAAGTGACGGAATTCAGCAACAGTCGCTAAATCTATAAATAGTCTTTTTAACAACAAAAAATTAAAAGTCGTCCCTTAAAAGCCTAACGACCAAAACTATTTATATTTTCTTTATAAATTTTTATTTCTATAAATAGTCCTTTTAACGTTAAAAAAATTATTTGAAGGTCGATTTTAAAAAGCTTAGCGACCGAAATCATTTATATTTTTTCTTTTTCTGTTTTTATAAATTTTTAATTTTCTATAATATTTAGGGTGGTATTTACCAAAAAGACTAATGAGGATCCTTTTCCGATCTTCTTGCGAGGATTTTAGAGATTCTTTAATCACGTATGTTTATCATATATCGTACATCGTATGATCAGTTTTCGTAAGGTACCGTTTATATTCAATTTTAAATAAAAAATTTATAATAATTTTTTATCGCACGATATACGATAAATAGATGTAATTCAAAAAAATTTTAGATCACAAAAAGAATTCGGAGAGGATCCTCGTTCCAAAAAGACAACGAGTTGACCCCAGGATAGGAAACATATAAAAAATATGGGACACGTGTAATCCCACTACCGCACACCTCGCCCACCGACTCGCAGGCACACAACTTCGATTTTATTTCCGCGTCCTCTTAAGCCGAAAGCCGCCACCACAAAAGACCACAACTTCAAAACCCCCTTCAATTATTCTCTCTCTGCAAAAGAAAAGAAGAAAGAAGAAAGTCTCTCTCAACAATGTCGGAATCCAAGAGCAAGGTCGATTCTCTCAGGGAATGGGTTGTGGAGCACAAGCTTCGATCTGTTGGTAAATTTCCCTGCTTTTTTGTTCTTCGATTTTTATTGGAAAACGCAAAGATGTTTTTGTGTTTTCCTTGGTTTAATCGCATTTAGGGATTAAATACGTGTTCTTAATTGAATTATTTGATTCGGGTTCGAGTTTTATGATCTGGGTTTTCAAATTTTGATCGATTTCGGCATCCGTCTGTATAATATTGGTGAAAAAAAAATCTGTCCTTTGGCTTTAATTCCAAATTTCCAATGTAATTTATTCATATTGAGGAAAACTAATGAAAATACTTGAAAACTTTGAGTTATAAACAAAATATAGAGGAAAGTGAATAGTACATGATTGACTTTTTAGTGTAAAAATGTGGTTTTTCGTTAAAGTAAACAGTAGCTTTTCGTTAAAGTTTGTGCTTGATATTGTGGTTCAGGTTTTGACAAATTTGTTTTTCCTTTCCATAACGCTTGCAGGTTGTCTCTGGCTAAGTGGAATTGCGGGTTCGATAGCTTACAACTGGTCTCAGCCCGGCATGAAGACCAGTGTGAGGATCATTCACGCCAGGTAGTTTTCCAATTTGTGGATTCTTAATTTCTTTTTCGACCGATAGCTACGTGCAGATTTGCTATTTTGTGAAGATTTGCGTTTACTTAATGGGTTAGGACCGGGGACACCCATTGTTTTGACACACAGTTTGGCACATTGTTTTGATAAGCATGAACGTTGAGAGAACACCTAAAATGGACAGTTTAGATCGTTGAAATACATTACGGGGTGTGCCTACAGAATGGGTGTCTCTGGATCCTAACCCTTAATTTATAACTTTATGCGAACACGTAGGTCGATCTTTTCACTAAATGTTGTTGAGGCAAGAGTTTAGAGTTGCATACTCATTTGAAGTCGAAAGAATATTTGATCCATGGGAGCTTGTGCACATTTCTGATGATTAAATGATACTATTTGTAGTTTGTAATGTGAATGTGTATGCCATCTTGTTTGGCATTCGTCTCTCTCTCTCTTTGAACTGGATGTTGTGATTACTGATTAAAATCTATGCCTCAAACTATGTCGGTTCTGGTATTCCCTACCCTGCCAGTGCTATTTGTCTCTTTAAGTCCTGTCCATAGGTGGCCCGGGTATGAAAGTTTATGCCTTGGTTAAGATTGCCATTCAATTATAAATTTTATTATGACTGGTATAATAGAATTAGTGATTTTCTCCTCCCAACAACGTCACTGGATGGAATACCAAAAAATTGGACCTTTGTATTATAATTTATGTGAGAATGAATTCTCGCGTGCATGTATTATTGTTCCCGAATTTGACAAAAAAAAAACAATGCATTGAGTATAGAGTGTTGAAGTTTCAGAGTCACTGAACTCTTGCTAATTTGATCGTGGAGGTCCAGATTGAATTCTCATTGTCAGTTTTTCCGGTTATAACTTTTCTTCCCTATGTCGACCAGGAGTTCTCCCCTTTTTCTTGTTTGCATTCACATTGACTACTCTTGTTTTATTTCTGACTTCTTACTCCTCGATGTTTTTCAGGTTGCACGCACAGGCTCTGACGCTCGCCGCATTAGCCGGTGCAGCAGTGGTCGAGTACTATGACCACAAAACTGGAGCAAAGCATGATAAATACGCGAAGTACTTCCCAATTGAGAACTTTAACAAGGATTAAGCAAGGCGTGCGACACGACATTTCATGGGGTAACTTCCAATCCCATATAGCATGGCATGGCCTTGTGGAAGTTTTCCTAAAAAATAGTCGGGAGGAGGATAATAAAATCACTTTTGTGAACAGCCTTTCTTCAACCATTATTTTGTTTGTTTGTAGTAATTACTGGATTTAGTTGCGATTAATGTATAACTTTGTTTATATTCCGGCATCGGGATTTCCCTGCTACTGATTTCCAAATATGTTGTTATTAGGCCTCGGTCTTTCTTACTTCATTTACTTTCTTGTTTATTCTGTTTCTTGCTGCACAATCTAAATATCTATTCTGAGTATGACTACTTTCGTTACGTGAATTGATCGTTTATCGGTGACACGTAGCGAGAGGCCGTCGTAGGGGATTCCGTCGTCGGTGGCAGGTTTTCAAGTCAATCGTGCAATGCTATGTGTTTTTAACTTTTTTATACGGCTAAGCATGATTGGTGTGGATATTGTCCCTGTGGCATTCCTGTTGCACAGAAGTCTTCTATATTGCTATTGGTTTAGTGGAAGTATGCCCATAATCTTGAGATGTATGATGAACAAGAAATTTTGAATATTATTTTGAAGAAAAACATGAATTATCTTACCTTCTATCAAAAAAAAGGTTCTGAACAATTAAAACTGAACTAAAAAAAATTGAACGAAAAACTTTGAAATTAAACGATCATAAATTACACTTAGCAATATTCAGTCACAACACAAACGTGACCACACGCCAAGAAATTAATCAGAGTGGAAAACTAAAAAACAAAGTACTTTCTAATTAAAAATCAACAAACGACTAGCTAGCACTAAAGATTCATCACAGTACTACAGTCTGGTGGTATTCTTCTTCGCTTGAAAGTGAGAGGTCATAGGTTCGAATCTCGTAGATGGCAAATTCGATACCAAATTAGGTTGCCCATTGTATGGCTTAGCCGAACTCCCATTTCCCCTAATACATCGATAACAAAAAAGCTAGCACTAAAGATTTAAAAAAGAGATACAACGCTGACTCTTAAACTTGTTCTTGCAATCCACCAACTTTCCATCGATGCGCACTTTCTTGTAGTCTTCAATCCTTTCATCGACCCACGCTCTCTTCTTGCATTCCACCGGCTTTCCGTTGGCGCGAAAAGCTCTCTTCTTCTTGTTGTAATTCACCCACATTCCATCGATCCAGTCCTCATGAAACCTCAGTTTCCTCTTAGGGTAAGCAATATGGTCCGCAGTCGTTTCGAAGTACACCCAGTATTCGTCCTCCCCACGCTTCTCAGTGACGGTACCTACCCACCAACCGTTGTTGTCAAACACATCGACCCTGTAAAGGACATCAAACCCTAAATCCGCTTTTTCTCGAGAAGGCTGAGGAGGACGAGGCCGGACCTCGTCCGCCATGACAACCTCTTGTAGAGGTTTGGACTTGTGGTTCTCCTCGACAAGGGTCTTGTACTTCACCCTGTAACACTTGTCCCCCGAGTTTGCAACTACCGTTGCTGCGTAGTCCGAGCCGATAAATCCATATTCTTTGCTGGAGACTTTCCACCTTGTCACCTTTTTGAAAAACAAGTTTTCGAGGAAAGTTTGCCTTTCCTCGCTCTCATTACCTTCTTGAAAACCCATTAGAGAGAGAGAGAGAGAGAGAGTAATAACGCAAGCGAATAGCAAAGTAACTCAGAGCTTGTGTGATTTTAAAATGACTGAAAACACTTTTGGTGAAAATGTTTTTGGAACCAATCCTTAGTAAAAATGCAGGTAAATTCTGGAAAAGCGCTTAAAGTGCTTCCTGGAAGAAGCATATAATTGGTGCTTCTTGCAGAAAACACTAAGTGTCTTTGGAACCAAAAAAATTTTCTTCTTTAAAAGCGCATTCAGTCATTTTAAAAGCACATCTAAACGAACCCAATGAGAGCATAAGGCTATATATAACAGAGGTTTAGGGTTGAGTTTTCCTCTTCTGTTCAGAATTGCATGGCTTTCCTTTTCCGTCTAGGATTTGGAGGCATTTCCTATTTATAATTGTTTAAGTAACTCAATTAAATTCCAACAGAAAAATAAATAAATAAAATTTAGCCCCATACATTAAGCTCGAGTAATTATTAATAAATAGTTAGTAACTCAATTAAATAATCTACCTAGTACCTATACAATTAAAAATGTCAAACTCTCTTCTAAAATGCCAATGCTATTATATATGCAACTATTTGGACACACAAAACTGACACATTTGTTGATACGATTTCTAATACAGGTGGAGTACATACAATGATGGCACCCAACTCTATCGAGAGCATGTTCAAATTTATGTGTTCAAATAGTTTTATTATATGCTGAAAAACAATAACTAGGAACTAGCAGTGTCACTACTCTTGCTTTGAACGAAAAGATAAATCATTTGAACAAAATTTGATTAATTCTACTGATATCTTTTAACAAGCTAATTAGCTTAATGACGTGCAAAAGTGAGGAATTGTATTGCTAGCTAAAGCTATCTTTGATCTCTAACCTTTTATCTCCATTGACAGAAACTATACTATCGACACAAGCAACAGCTTGAAAATCTCCTCGGGACACACCATGAACAGGAAGATACATAAGATTTTCGGTGTTGAAGTTGTAGCTGGCTAAGCGTCCATCTATGTCAACCAAAAGAACCTCGTCCCTCTTCCAAAGTATTAATGGAATATCTACCTCTTGATCCAGTTTGGGCACAACAGATAAATGTTTTGTCCAACCATCATCAAATTCATCCATCACCCAAATTTCAAAGGGTTCTTCATCTTCGCCATGGCAAAAGCCAAAAAGAGCAACAGATTCATTCCACACTGTAAGCGAGAACTCATGCGTCGGAGACTCGTAGAAACAATCCGGAAGTAATATATCATGAAAAACTTCATTACTTGCGTCGTAAGAAATGACCAATTGCTTCTTTTCCTCCTCAAGTCTCTCATAAAATGGCAGAAATTCCTTCTTTTCCTCATATCCCAACCCATAAAAAACTCCCTCGAAGTAGGTCGAGAAATTATCGTTACCCCAAAGATAAGTATTTTCTGTTTCCAAGTAATCTGTCCCGATCTTTTTCCAAGAATTAGTACTCAATGTGTATATTTCTGCTTGGGGAGGATGAATAATGAGACGATCATCCTCTAATATTTCCTCACCATAAGATACAATGCTGATGAGTATGTAATCTTTACGTTTTGGATCATAGCCAAATCCCAACGTACACGAAAACGCATCTTCGAAGCATGACTCGGGAAGAACCCTAAAGTTCTTGATTGCCGGATTGTATAAAACAAGTTTTCCGGTGTAAAGATATAAACAAAAAATCCCATCACAATGACCTACAATACTCACAGATTCACCAAGTTCTTGGCCAGGGAGCTCAATAAATTGTCCCCTGCTTTTTAATCTCATAGAATGCGGAAAATGTAGGTCCTCAACAGTACAATTAGGGTTATGATCAACATCGCTGTCTTTGTCATTGTGAAGACTAAGGAATGAAAACACGAGTTCCTCGTTGTTGAATTCGGTAGTGCTGAGGACGGAACGCTTGAAAAGGATGCAAGTGGAGGAGGTGGAGGGTTGGTCGTTGTATAAACGGAGGTGCTCAGCTACGAAATGGGGATTGTTAAAAAGGGCATACCACGACTTACGGACACATTTGAATCGCATTAGGGATTTGGGAGGCAGCCTTGCTAGGATTTCCAACCCTATTTCGTCTGGGATGTTGCAGAAGTATGTCATTTCGGCTCCGATCCTCACCTTTCGTGAGTAGCGATGGGCGGACAATGCCAGATGATAACAATGGTCAAGTAATAGTTTCTTTAAAAAAATCAGATGACAAGGGATAAGGGATATTTCACAGAAGCAAAACTTTCCATCCCGAAGAACAAAAATATTCAAGCAAGTTCAAAGAACAATTTAGAAAACTCTTTTAAGCTAGGACTAAAAAGATAGCAAAAACATATCGTCGAAATCATACCAAAGAATGTTGGGGCAACATACTTAAGGTCGAGAATACAGAGGGGAGAGACAAAAAGATGTGCAATATTGATTGATATGCGGACTGGAGAGAGATTTACAGTTTTACTTGGCATGATGGCAAGGGAAGGGAAGGGAAGGGAAGAGAAGTTTTCAGTTAGACATTCTTTATATAGTATGTTGCATTAGGTTAACAAACCTTTGCATAAACTCTGTGGCCCATATTACTACCTGTAATAACTTTTAATAAGCCCACCCTGATATTCATCAGTTTAAGTTTTCCCGTGGTATACACGTAGGTGTATGCATATATATGTTATTCATCAGTTGATTACATGAATTTTTGCTTATTTCTTTTATACAAGCAATAGCAGGAGGGGAGAGTCGAATTAAGGATTTCGGATCCATATGCTCTTAACTAACTATCTTAATCTGCATGATCAAACGATTAATTTATCTCCTAAATCAACTAAGGCAGCAGACATGAGTATAATCCAACTTCATGCATGCAAGGCCGGCTCTGAGGGTAGCCGAATTGATGATAGGGAATGCATGGGAACCAAAACAACAACAAAAAACTAAAACTAAAACCAAAAAAACCTATTATCTATTGTACTTCATTATTTAACCATCTTACATATAAGCATGATAGGGAATAGTTCCTCGATTGATGAAGAGATTTTTCTAAAAAGCTACAATATGGTATGACGCAGTCAAGAAAGACTGGAGCCTCTGAAACCATAAAATAGGAAAATCCTAAGGGAAAAAAGAGTAAAATTAATTTGCTTTTGCTTATTCACCATGACATGTTTTGACCCAAAAAAAATTCACTATGACATGTGAATTATTGCAGACCAACCACTCATCTTTTGGTATATCTTAGTGTTATTATTTCATTTTAATTGTAGTATGTTCGTATTATTTTTATATTCATATACTATATAAATGAGACATATCAACAATATTACATATTATTATATGCGAACATAGCGAATATACTAAAAGACCAGGATGTGGTCCTCGGGCCACTGAAGATCGGGAAAAAATGACTAAGAAAGTTATTCGGGGACTTGGCAGATGGTAATTGGTAGTTTGGTACAGGACCCAAAGAGTCCAAGTGTTCGAAGAAATGTTCGCTCGGAAATATGCGTCGACTACACTCGGCAATACGTGTCGACAAAATTTGGTGTGACTCACTCATCATTTGTCGACATTTGTTTATAAATGCGCAGCATGGCTCGACAAATAACTACATGTTTACTAAGTACTCAACGAAATATCTCATTTTAAGAAGTGAAAATATTTCCCACGTTGTACGCACTTTTTCCGTCTAAAAAAAAGCTTCAATTCTTTTACTGTAAAACCCTCCGAAGTTAAAATCATGAATTACTAGGAATGAATGATATACCATGCGACACTTATTTTGCAACCGAATTTCTCCCAAAAACCAAGCATAAATAACCAAGCATGTACCATGATGATTGTTGTTTCTACAAGCTTTGATAGTTGTGCATTGCGTGTACAAACACTCCCACATACAATATATTCCTTCTCGTCCTCTTTTCCCTCTCTCATGTTTAAAGCATTGCTTGCAATTTAAGGTTCGTTCATCAATATATATGGCAGGGCAGCACTGCGTGTCTTTCTTTCCTGTCCCCTTTCCTCACTTCAATTTCCAACACTCTAAAGCCTCACAAAAATCAAAGTCAGACTTTTCATGAACTCTTTGACACTTCATAATTCAAAGTTAACTATCGTGCTAAAATTATAAAATATTGTGTCAAAAACATAAAATAACAGAAAGTACTTGAATAGTCCCACTTTTAAGACTCTACTTAGCATTTCTCAAAATCAAAAGATTATATACAGCACATAAAAAAGAGAAGATAAAAAAACCCGAGTCCCCCACTTTTTTAGGCGAAGTGCAAGTACTACCCTTTGCTTACAGTCCCTTCTTTTTGACTGCCAAATTTACAAAACCTTACGCCATCTTTCTGTCAAAACTGGTCAGTCTCAGACGTGTGTGTTTGCTTCAACCTGTATAGTGTTTAAGTTAGAATAGTGTGGTCAAGGAAGAGAGGAGGACTTGGAAGGCCTTTTCGGTTTGCATAATTTAGTATGGCGTGGTGAAGACTTTAAACTGTGAGTTAGCTCTTCAACAGACGACAAAATGGGACTAATGTAGTTTACTTCTCATAAAAAGTTATTGTCCAAAAATCATGCATATCACCCAATTTTTTTATTGGCGTTGCAAATAGCAGAAATGATCACCTCTGCACGTAGGTTGTATTGTATGCATGGTATGTGCGCGCATTTGACGACGCCTTGTTCAACATATTGACATTATAATGATGAGATACTATTTAAATGTCAAAATATGTTGTCAATACTATATCTACCTGAGTCATACGCAAATCATGCGCACAAACCCACAAATTCAAGTGCGCGTGGTGAGCAAACCTCTTGCAAATAGGAGCACTAGAGACATTAATTTATTACATTGATTTTTAAGATTTTAGCTTATAGGACAATGTTTCGTTCGTTTTCTATTTAGATTGATTCACTATGGACATTTATTCACGTAGAAGTTGTCACTTCAGCTAGTTTAACCAAAAATCAGTATAATAAGTTGCGTCTAGTTTAAATTGTAATTTTGATGTGCCAATAAGCTCCTAGATTCTACGAAATAAAGCTTTTATGAACCCTTCAACAATACTAGCTAAATTTTTGATATTATAGCTAGCCGAATGACTCAAATGTTATTTTGGCTAGCCATCACTTCCCACATTACTAGCTATTTTAGCTTAAGCTAAAATATTTTAATATTATTATTTTCTAAACATAACAATCCAAGCTCTTTTTCTTCTCTTGATAAACAATGCAATTTTATATTTATTAATGTTTAGTTAGCAAAAATTTAACTCTCTCTCCTCGTAGCTAAATTTAGCTAGTAACTATACACAAAGTAAAATAGCTAGTCATTTAGCTAGCATGTTGGAGCTTACTTTTTCTGCATTTTTTGTTAAATTAACCAAAAAGCCTCATCATTTAGCTAGATTGTTGAAGCTGCTTCCTTGACAAGCACATCTTGAGCCAAGAATCTTTAGTATATATGATGCATGGTTCACAGTTCACAAGAAAATTGTTCTCCACTTAAAAATTACATTTACCTACTAGAAATTTCTTGTTCTCAAGCTGTGGTTTCGTCATGATATCCTTTTTTTTTTCCTTTTGGGCGCAGTCACCCGGTGATGGTATCCGTTCTTACGTGACTTGCATCTTAAAAGTAAATGTTAAAACAAGTTCTTTTTAGCTAAACAAAACAAGAAAAAGGCTAATTGTGCTGAGGTGAGGTTATTATTGAAGCAGAAATGTATACAAGCTAGCGTTATAGGGAACTTAATGAAAAAATTTAGGGCTTGAAATGGATACAACCGCCCCTAAAATTGACAGCACCGCACGCCTCATCTGTGTCTTGTACATGCAGAATTCAGTGTCTTTGTGATCATGGTCAACGTCCCATATTGGACATCCTCATGCTCTGAGAGAGAGAGAGAGAGAGAGAGAGAGAGAGAGAGAGAGGGAGAGGGAGATCTACAAAAAAACCAAAACATATGAGTCAGAGTCACAGAAAATATTTCAAAGAAACAAATGAAACGAAACATGTCGCGTGGCAGTGGAAATCCAAGACCAAAAAGAAGAGTGCGAAGAGAAGATAATGGAAAGTTCTACGTTTAATTTCCTTAACCTTACTATCATACGTACGTACAGCGTTCACATGGCTGGTTGGTCGAGCTGAGCATGCAGAAATGAGTGAGGAAGAAAGAGAGGTGAGAAACTTGTGTTGGAGAAGGGGAGCACGTGCAAAGCTTTGTTAAAGCTTAAGCTAAGCTCCCATGGAGGAGTGCTTGAGCTAGAATTTGCACGTGCCCTGCTTCTCCAACAGGAGCTACTCACCCATGCACGATTGCCCGCCATAACTCCCAAAGACCCCCATAACCCTAGCTACTCTTGACCCATTTGGTTTTGATTCAACCAAAGAGTGAATCAGAATGGTGAGGGAGCCCATGCATTTATAAACAAATTTCTCTAGGAGAGAGAAAGACTCGAACAGAAATAGAGTAAAGACGTTGAGTCTTGGAGTGTCCATTCTTTAAATACCTCATTTGAATTCACAAGTAAAAGCAACGGATCGAAGTTTTGAATAATAAAAGGATTTCAACTGGTTTTTTTTAATTATTTAAAACAATATTACTGCTCTAAGCTACATTACAAATATAAAAGAGAATTTGAAAACAGTGATTTAGAAAAGAACGCTTTATTCACCCCGAGCAATAATGCATCACTTGCAGCCACTTGAATTGTTTAACTATTTAAAAAGAAGAAAAAGACTTGAAGGTGTTTAATGTACACATTTACTCAAAAACAGTGGACTCACGCGTAGACAGAGCTCTCTCCCCTCCCTCACTAAAGTAACACACAACAGATGAGGATTCTCTCTCTTCTCTTTTTCCCTCTCCTCCCTCCCCTCTCTCATCTCACAGGTTTTTTTCTTTTCTTTTTCCTCTCTCAACAAAGATAAAATTTTGAGTGTTCAAATAGAAAGAGAAGAAACAGGGGGAGAAAAAAAAAAGGAAAGATAAACCTTATCCACACACTATTTACGGAAGTAGGTTTTCTTACGGAAAGGGATCCTCTTTGGATCCCTTCCTTCTAATCCATCAAGTTCGGGGATCCGGGCTATTGAAATTTGATCCAACGACTAAAGTTATTATAACTTTTAAAGTAAGCCCCTGTTTGTAGTCATTTGATCCAATTTCAATGGTCTGAATCCCTAGACTTGGTGGATTAAGAGGAAGGGATCCGGAGATGATCCTTTCCTTTTCTTACAACTTAATGAACAGAAGTTTGATGGCATGGCATTATAATAGATTTGACCTTGCGTATGATATTGAGAGTTTTAACGAAACACTTCCGGTATTGTTCACTTTTAACGAAAATGACATTTTTACTCTAAAAAGTCACTCATGGTACTATTCACTTACAACACATTTTTGTCCTTTTGATTAAAACTCAAAATTTTCAAGTCATTTTCATTAGTTTTCCTTATGATATTGGCTCAATGGGAAAATAATCCTTGCCGAATTCTTTTCCTGGGAATCCTAGGGATTCTGTGATCGGGATCGTTCATCGTATATCGTGCAGTCAGTTTTTGTTAGGTACTATTTATATTTAATTTTAAATTTTAAAATGATGTTTGACCGTACGATGTACGATGAACGGTCCCGATCACGAGATCCTTAGGATTCCCAGAAAAATGATCCGCCGAGGATCCTTTTCCGGCTCAATGAATCTTATTCTTGCCCTTTTCATGGAACACAGATCCTCTCTCAATCTGTGCAACCGGAGCCCATGGATCAATGGATCCAGGCCATTGAAACTTGATCCAATGGTTCTAATTATTATAACTTTTAGAGGGGTCTCCTGTTTGTAACATTTGAATCAAATTTCAATTGTCCGGATCCATTGATCCCCGGACTCTGATTGCACAGATCCGGAGAGGATCTGTGTTCCCTTTCATGATTACCTGTTTGATCAAGTCACCTTGAGATATTTTCAGTGAACAATAAACGTCACTTTGTGGGGGTACGTACATCCTGCCGCCAATTTGCGAAATAGAGCTCCCTCCAACTAGAAAATCTTGGGTAAAATATTGAGTAAAGTCGTCCGAATATGGTAATTGAAAACTCTCTCTCATAATTAAGCAGGACTCATGTATTAAAATCGTCCAAATATGGTAATTGAAAACTCTCTCTCATAATCAAGCAGAACTTCATGTATTAAAGTCTTACTCGAACTCAAAATAGTTTTGTGTGCAATGCATGCATGGGTATGCATGGGTTTCACTTGGTTACGAGATTGCCATGCGGATGATGTGAGCAAGCACCCTACTTAACACGTACACCTCCCCAAACGCTTTGTAATTAATTTGCATGTACTTTTTTTTATTTTCCTTCAAAACCTTTGTTTGATGATTATAAATTTGGGTGCTTTTTGTTTGTGTAAATTCATCTTCATAATGTTTTCTTGATAATTGGAATATCGTACCCAATTGACACTTTTGTATTGTTTGAAATTATGAATAAAATATCAAATATCGTTGCTTGTCAACGAGATGCAAAATTTGCGTGAATTTTCATTGGCATGTTTGCAGATAATCTTCCCGGTGCCATACTTGATGACATATTTGACCAAGCAATGACCATGAAACCATGATTAGGATGAAGAGTGAAAGCTGGGTGAAAATGGTACACTGCATCTGCATGGCACGACAAGGAGGATAGTGAGTGAATGACAATATGACACTGGCTGTTGAGGGTTTGCGTGTTGGGATCAAAAGTGTTTGATTCTTGTGTTGGTTCTGGGGAGAGCTGGGTGAGTCCCTAGGTGGATATGATTACCCTGTCTTCTAGCCCTCTTCAGTTTTCGGACATGGATTCTCTTCTTTCTTTCTTTTTCCCTCATATTCTCTTTTTTTTTATTTCAACGTTTAAGATTTCATTTTTCTAAAGAGAGTAAGAACAAAAAAAACTGTAAAAAGGAGGGGAGAGAGGGGAGGGAGGAGGGAGGAGGGAGGAGGGAGGAGGGGAGAGAATTCATCTTCAGTTTTCCCCTCCTCTCAGACTTTGAAAAATCCTTATATAAGCTTATAATACTATGGGCTCATTTAAAAGAACTTTTAAATGACTAAAAATGTTGTTTAAACCAAGGTTCTAAAAGAGGTTAGGTGTTTGTCGGGAGACAGATTAGGACCTAGCGTCTAGGCGACTAGACGAGGCCTAGACGGACGCTTAAGCGGACTAGATAGATTTAAGTAAATCTATTATATTTCATGTAAATAAATATCAGTCTATACATAATATATATATATATATAATTTCATCATAAACTACAAAATAGAATGACATATATATTATGAAGTATTGGAACATAATGAAAACATGGGAACAAACAAATAATGTGTGTTCATTTTAGTGTTCAACTAGTCTCTTACAATTTATTGAAAAAATTAAAATGCAAAATGAAAGTTATCTATTACCTGTTTAAGTGAGTCGAAACCTAGATGAGTGCTTAGGCGAGTCTGGGCAGCCTAGGCAGTTTAAACGTCCTTTCTTAATTTTCAAACGTCTAAGCATTAATCGCGACGGTTGGCCACCGCCCAGCTTCTAGACAGAAATTTTTAAAAACAGTGCTTTAAACTAATTATTGTAAAAAAAAAACGAATTTAAAAACAAAACAAAACCTTAATGTACTGAGGCAAAACCACCGGAGACTTCGCAACACCCCCCACTAAAAGAGCAACAAATACGTGCTGTCCTCCTACCCACCCACCACCACCAGAGACTTTTTTTTTTTTATTTCCCTGTGATCTTCTGCCAGCCAATCGCCCTCACATTTCGAATTTTCAATGCACTCTCCATTTATAAACAGATCATTATCAATCAAGTAAATTTTTTTTTTAGTAAATTGATATTTTTACATTAGGAGAAGTGAGAGTTCGACTTAGTCAGATAACTGATGATAAACTCCTAATTAAGCTCTTAGCATCAACTTTCTATTATGTTTAGGGATACAATTTGACGTGTAATCTTCATGACTTTCTTTTCATTTTTAGTTATTTCACTCCAAGTTTACATTTCAATTTTTATTATCGTACTTTTGAAAACACAAAATGTATGTGAAAGAAAGATTATGCATGTCATGTGTTTTATACCTTGATAAAACAATGAACTGCTTGCATTGTTCGAATTGATATGTTACGGTAACTAAATTAAACTCTCAATGATTGTTTAATAAAGTCTCAGAGGCTAGTGGTATAACACCATTTCTTTGTTATAAAATTATAATCAACACTTTCAAAAACATGCCCAAACTTCTTATGAAACTATTAAAGTGATGGGCGAAAGACACACACTTCCAACAATACTGATATTGTCCCTACTCCTCACGTAAGATCCGATTAGTAGGTCACATTTACAATCCATCAGGTATAAAGTTTTATCACAAAATGTCGGTATTAATTAAAGTAAGATTAAAATATTTAAACTCTTATTTTCTCAAATCTACGATGTGAGCTTCTCACTTGAAAAAAGAAAAGCCCAAACTCAAATATCCCGGTAAAAAATGGCCCAACAGTCTTTGCCTTAATTTTCAGGAACTTTAACGAAAAACTTCTGGTACTGTACATTTTAATGAAAAACCATATTTTTACACTAAAAAGTCAATCCTGGTACTATTTATTTTACCCTTTATTTTATCCTTATCGTTAAAACTCAAAGTTTTCAAGCCATTTTCATTAGTTTTCTTTAACATTATGTTTGGATGAGGGAAATAAACTTAGAATTTGAATAAAAATCAGAATTTGTAAATTGACATGTATCAATTTCCTTATTTTGATTCATAAACATAGGAATTTAGAATTTCCGCGTGAAAAAAAAAACTAGGAATTTGGGACCTCCAATTCCCAAGTTTAAATTCTATGTAAATAAGTGACATTCCCAATTTCTATGATTGAGAGCTTAAAAATAACAAATTCTGTAATTAATTTCAGTGTTCTTTTAGGTTAGCCAAACAAGAAAATTCACAAATTATGGAAAATAAAATCTCATCAATTCAATCTCCGTCATTTTAAAATTCTTTAGTAATATTAAATTTATTCTTCCAAATATAATGTAATTTTCTCAGTCTGTAATTTCTCTTCCCATCAGAAAATAGAAAACAAAGAAAGAAAAAGCGTACAAAACCTCTACTGGTTCGTTTTGGCCGATCAAACCGTTTTCGAAAGTCCTGAACTTTGAGCACTTCAGTGGGTTCTGAATCTATCGCTTCAATCTTCCTTTGCGAGACATCCGATTTGGTAAGCCATTCTCAGACTTACTTCTCTCTTCATCTTATTTTCGGAACTTAAATCTCTCAAACGGGCAGTCAAGGTTCTGTTTGGTTCCCCAGAAAATCCAGGAAAAATTGAAAATCGAAATCTATATATTTCTTACCTTCATTCTATTCAACCCAACTCTCGTTTGTCCGAATTGTGATGGGAGAAATTGGTTTTTTCTTGGTTAAATTTCAATACCCATTTCATTTTGCGTTTTATTTTAAATTCCTGGTTATTAAACAGAGATTAATATAATTTAAAGTGTCGTTCTTCGTTTACTCAGTGTTGCATTAGGAATAACCCATGTCGTGAAATCGATTACTTTAAGCGCATTTGGTCTAGTTTGGAGGTTAAGATGTTGCACACCAATTGTTTGATAGAAGTTGCGAATGAAAAACCCAAAGAACCAAACATTGAGCAATCAATTTCAATCGCTCCCTTTGAGCTTTTATGTCTCTTCCTTTGATCTGATACATGCCCCGGTGTGGTTTGAATCCTGTACAATCATAGGGGTTCACATACTTTGTGTAGGTGTAGGTACCATAGAGGCATAGGGATAGAGAGTATATTCAGGTTGGAAAGTTTGAACCGAAGATCTTTTGGGAGTTTTGGTTTGATTTGCGAAATTGTAGAGCCCGTGGAAATCGAGGGAAATCGAGGAATTCCCTTCAATTGCTACCTAAATTAGTAGCTTTGGTTTGTTTTTTGATGTTTTGCTGCATTATAGGAGTTATGTATGATGGTAATACTGCATTGTTTCTTCATTTTTCTACTTCTAGTACTAGTCTAGTTCTAAATAAATCCGGTGTTTTTCTTCATGTTTCATTTTTCGAGTGCCCAATCGCGGTCCATAGATAGTCAAAATTTTCAGTTAAACATTTTTGATTGAAGTTCTGACTTATTTGCAAACAGAGATGGGTATTCCCCCGGTCAGGCCACCAAGTATCACAAAGTATCTAAAGCCGTATATTCTGAAAATGCACTTTACAAACAAATACGTAAGTGCCCAGGTGATCCACACGCCAACTGCCACTGTAGCCTCTTCTGCAAGCTCCCAGGAAAAGGCCTTGAGAGAAAGCATGGAGATACAGCGGGACGTTGCTGCTGCTGCAAAGATAGGGAAGATATTGGGGGAGCGTTTGCTGCTCAAAAACATTCCCGCTGTATCTGTCCACTTGAAGAAAGAACAGAAATATCACGGTAAGGTTAAAGCTGTCATCGACAGTGTGGTCGAAGCAGGTGTCAAACTACTCTGATGAATCGTTCAAGTTTGCTTACATTACGGTGGTCAGTATCATGTCTTAATCCTGGATGGGTTGCTTAAACTGGATGATGAACACTAGTGTAACTTTTGATTCTTGTTGGATGTTGATTTTGATTTCGATAACATTATTCATCCGAATACACCTTATAAATTGTGATCACGAGAGTCATTATATCATTGGCTTGGTTTAGGGCGTATTCGGGGTTGAAAGAGTTTTCGCGAAACAGAAAGCGATTCTGGTGTGTGACATAAATAACTAAAAGTGCTTATGTAACGGAGAAGCGCTAACAGAAGATAAAGCGTTTATGAGCAGAAGCGTAACTTATAGGATGTTTCATGGTTCTGAATTCTGATTGAAGAAAACTAACAGGGATGAAGAGAATGGACGGATTGAATTTGATTTTTATTTTGGTAGGAAGATTGGATCAAACAGCCCGGGCCATGCCGTGAAACCAGATCCAAATCCAAGTGGTAGGCCCAGAAGCCAGTTCAGCAAACAAACCAAGTCCAATTGGATGGAGTGCGCAACCTGGCTCGGTATCAGTATTTCAAACCTATCACACGTCGGCATATATTTTAACTTACTTACATGACATCTCGTGATTGATTTATCTAATATCATCATCTTACCGTCCAAGTCGGATGCACCCTAACGAAACATGAGCAAATGTTAGAGTGAATGCTCTTATTAGATCATCCTCAATGGAGAACACAAATGTGGAGTCAAACTTATTTTGATGAGCCATGCATACAAAACATACTCCGATGAAGAATTGACGTTAAACTGTAAGATGACATTGAGTTCATACCGAGTTAAACTTAATATAAATTCCCATAAAGTTGAGGGCATTCTAGTATCTTCACTCTCACTTACTCACGTGAGATAGCCGCCCTTAAAATCTCCCATTAGCCTGGGGTCCGCGTCTGTCACATCGATCTTATCCCCAACTACGCGCTTCTCGATCTACACGCCACATCATCGCTCCCGCTGGATCCGACGAACGTTCCAGATCTCTCTGGATCTGAATAATTGTTCGACCTTTAACGCCCCCGCCGCCGATAAATAACCACCCGATATCCTCGTTCCACTCCCTCTCTAGTCTCTAGTCCAATCCCACTAACAAAGTCGTTAAAGTACGCCTGATCTGCTATCTAACGCCGATCCTTCAGAAAAATGGGCCTACTTGATCAGCTTTGGGACGACACCCTCGCCGGGCCTCAGCCCGACAGCGGTCTTGGGAAACTTCGCAAGCACAAAACCTTCAGTTTCCGGTCCCGCTCCGCCACTGGTGCGTCGTCGTTTTAGTATTTTTCTGGCGGCGCGTGTTAGCACGCGTGATGAACGCAGCTAACTGCTAAATCTTTACCAATTTTACATTAAATTTCCAGGAATAAAAGCTTTTAACCGAAAATCTCTGATCATTTGCAAATAGATCAAACGGTTGAAAATGAAATTGAAACATGAAAATGTTGAGATCGGGCGGCTGAAATTATTTAGGAGTGGGAATTTTGTTGGAAGTTTAATTGTTTGTTTTGGTTTGGTTGAATTAGGATCGTCAGATGGCGGAAAAGTAAGATCGTTCGGTGGGAATTCGGCGGAAGAGGCGAAAGTTACGCGGAGTATTATGATAGTGAAGCCCCCAGGTTATGGGAGCGGTAACGGCGGATCAGCTCCGGTTTCGCCAGCTGGGTTCACGCCTCCGGCTTCGCCGGCTGGGTCTACGCCGCCGGTGTCCCCGTTTTCTGGTAAGCATTTGGAATGTCAGATATGCCCCTGGGTCATTGCATGTGGGACCAAGTTTCCACAAATGGTGGAGCCTCCACGTGACGGATGTCTAGTGAGACAAGGGGTGTAGTAGTAATTTAACATGCGATAGTGTCAAATATCGATGTTCTAAAATGTGGTATGGCTTTCTGTGATATTTGTGTTTGACGTTTATGCCCTTGTTGAAAATCAAATCAAATCTTTTTGTTGTTGCCATTTAGGAATTAGGATCCGGATACTTAAATCGTGTCTGTTCATCGTATATCAGCAGTTAATTTTTGTCATATACTATTTATATTTAATTTTAAATAAAAATATTAAAATAATTTTTCGCATGATAAACAAACATGATTTGAAGATCTCCAATAATCAATAATGTAGTTTGCAATGTGTGTAGAAAGTTAGGAACTATTCTTTTTAACGAGTAATTTCTGCATACGTGTCTGAGTAATTTCTGCATACGTGTCTGACAGTGATTTATAAGTGGATTATAACGAGGTGAGCAGTGTTTTTGAACGTATTTTGATAGTGTTGTTCATGGTGTTTTTAGGTGGCAGGGAGCCATTCGGGCGGTTTCGAAGGAGGTCAGCATCGGATGCATACGAGAAGGCGAGCGGGGCCGCTGGGGGAGGGAGCGCCCGTTCTCCTTACGACGTGTGACATATGAAGACGGTGTTCTTGTTCGATCGAAATCATCCATGAGATTTGAGATGTGAGCCCTCCCGACGACATGAGATGAAGTGGAAGTGTTTTCTGTGGAAGGATCAGCGGTGGATGGAAGGAAGAAGAAACTGTTTAGGGTTTTCACGTTGTAATGTATTAATATAAGTAAGCATTTTGTATGCCAGGGTTTGGGTGTTGTTTGTTCTGGGTTGCAATCTAGTGAGTGCGCGACTATATAGTAGTTGTCTGATCTCTGCTGTTACCTGTAAATTGAGTGTGCTTAATTTTCCCTTGCAAGTTCCTGCTTTGGTGTTTGAATAAGAAAACTATATTACATCTATAATCTGCTGCATGTGTCAATATTACTCGTTGAATATTGCTAGGAAGATTAAATTTATAGATTAAATTTAGTAAATTAAATGACATGGAAGTTGATGATTGGATTTAGTTTCCCTAGCATTACGCTTACTCGTTTTAGACAGAAACTCTGCACGCAAAAAAAAAATCAATGAGGAAATTTCTTGAGCGCTTGGTGGAATATGCGCTCATACGACAAATGTCAAAGCAATTTGCCGAATGATGTTAAGATTTCATGTCGAGTGTCGTGTCATTTTTAAAAAGCATTTCATCATACGCTCGATGAGCACAAAAATAATTCATACTTACATCTTTTTTTTTTTTTTTTTTTTAAACAAACGATATTAATCAACTAAATCTCACCGTAAGCCAGCCCTAATAATGTGATTCAAATTTGTATTTGGCGAGAATCAAACCTAAAACCTCTTACTTACAAGTAAAGAAGAATAACATTAGACCATACTACTATGTCGCGTACATGTATACATCTTTCTTGGCATTCAAAGGGTCATTGGACCATCGGAGTTGAAGTGGAAGAGCGAAAAATACCCCCCCCCCCCCCCAAAATCAAACTGGTGCCTGTTGTTGCACCAGGAGCCGTTATGTTGGGCTTTGGATCCTCTCCTGAGCTTAAGAGGCTGAGCCTACTGAGTAAAGCACACGGACCGTTGAGAGGATCCAAATCCATTGTGTTGGATGCTAAAGCATGTGTGTTTTGTATTCATTGAGCAAAGACCATTTTTTTTCGGTGCACTAAACGATACATAACATACGAATAAAAATTGAAAAGAAGAGGGACTAAAGATAAATGAATGAGAAAACGAGGGACAGTCAATCATGAAGACAAAAGAGGAATGCTTGTAGAGTAAGGTTAGCTTTTAACATCTGTTAGTTTCATAGTTGCTGTCAATTATGTTTGTTGAACCAAATGTAGTAAAAGTTCTTTTGCTAGAAAATTTGTCATCAAATTTTTGTTGAAGGTTACCTGAAAACCAAACTACAGTTGATAAATGCAAACGAAACATTAATTTTTAAGGAAAACTAATGAAAATGACTTCAAATCTTTACTTTTTAATAAAAAAACCATCCACTACCTTTATTTAATGACAAGGACAAAAGAACAAAAAAAAAAAAAAACAAAAAACATAAAAAACCCAACTTGCGCTGGGCGCATCCCCCCCATATAAACTGATACAACAAATCCTTCATCCAAACATCCCAGAAACAAGAGAGAGAGAGAGAGAGAGAGAGAGAGAGAGAGAGAGAGAATGGATGCATTACCAACACCAGCCGACCTCAAATTCGAAGGCATTTTGCTGGAATTTGTCGTCGGGGTTGGGGTTCGTATGCATAGAAGTTGCAAAGGTTGAAACCCTCGAGAATAGAAGACAAAAATCGGATTCGTCTCCACATCATGTCCAGGTACTTGGAAGACATAAAAGTAGCCTCGCTGGTGAAGTTGGCACCTTGAGTGTAAAGTTGATAGCAATGAGGGTATGACGCCAAGCAACTGGCGTATGCTTTTCCGCCCAAGCATATGACTACCAAATGCTTAAGCAACCATTTTGTGTTACTTCCGATCTCAAAACTCTCTAAAAAGAGATCGAATACCCATAAATTCAAAAGTAAGTAGAGACCTCACCTGGGTTTGAGTTTGAGAGCTTCAAGCTCTCGGGCATTAATGGTGCCAAGGTTCACACTGCACCAATCCCACATGTAAAACCACCATTGTGATCTTTGCATCTCACAAACTTCGAATATGCTAAGTTTGGGGTTGATTTGTGAAGGTAAGTGGGAGAGTGAGAGCTTTCTTCTCTCGGTGCTAGAGAGATTGAGTTCGAGAGAGGAGAGAAGAATGTACTACCGTTAAGTTTCATAAACAGTGTATTAAGTTTCATAAACAGTATTGTAAGTTTTCATAAACAGTGCAGTAAGTTTCATAAATAATGTCGTAAATTTCATAAACAGTGTGAGGACGCCTGGTTCGTGCGTTAGAATTTTTTTTTTAATATTAAAATTATGTCATTTTCATTAAAATTTAAGTTCTTTTGTCCTTTTTATTAAAATTTAAGGGTTTTTCATTAAAATTTAAGTCTTTTTCATTAAATAAAGTTATAGCATGGTTTTTTTTATTAAAATAAACTTAATCCAAGCCCTTTTCATGAAAGTTCCCTAACTTTTAACAATTTAAGTTGCAAATTTTTTTATGGCTGACTGAAATTTAGGTGTGATTTGATTACACTTTTAAAAAGTGGAATCTACACCTACTATGCAAACAGTTAACATAGATTTATATAAATCTTGAATCAGAAATCATTTATTCTTCTAGGGTGCATTTGTTTCACCTTCTTAAGTGGGACTGGACTGGCTAGGATTATTGTCCCATGTTTGGTAAGCTTGGGGACTAACTTAAATGAGACTAGCCCAGACTCGTGTGGACTATCTCTCTCGCTAGGTCGTCTTAGCGAAGCTCCGCAAAAACCATGGGACTGCTAAGACTTGCTTCGTCTCGTTTGCGCCGCTTGGTGTCCTCCCTCTGCGAAGACCTTGCTTCGTCTGCATTGCGTCCTCTCTCCAACGAGATCACAGCACCACACCAAGACGATTCCCTTGTTTCAAATCCGAGAGAACTACATCGATATTCTCGGTGACCCGACCAAATTGCACCCCTTGCCGTCTGCAACTCCAATCCCTGCCTATGCCCATACCTAGCCCCACCCACCTGTGTTGTCTGCAACTTCAATCCTCACCCATGGAAGAACAAGTGAAGTTGGACGGGAAAAGAGGCAAAGGGAAGAGATAGAGGGATTTGAACGGAAAAACAAAGGGAAGATAGAGGAAGCTGAACATGAAAGTTCACCATGGCTGCCATTAAATTGGCGATGCTAAGCTTGAGAGGGAGGGGTTGGGGTTTTTGGGGGGAAGACGGTGGTACTGAGAAAAAGAGGGAGAAAAGGCAAAAAAAAGGGAGAGGGGAGGGAGTCAATGGGCGGAGATAAAAATGATGGAAGAAGATGATTCTAGCTAAAAGGCAAATGATAAAATAATAAAAAAAAAATTGGTAGATTAGATTAAATTAATGATAAAATATTTTATATATAGATTTAATAATATAATATTAGAGTCATGCTTCTTAATCCGGTACTGCATCAAACACTTCATTAAGTCAATCCAACTTAGTATAGTCTAAGCCAGTCCAGCTTAGTCCCTGAAGTTAGTCCAGTCCGAGATAGTCCGGTGCAACAAACGCACCCCTCAATATATCAAACAAATGATTCAGCATGAAAGTGATCCCAACCTTCTTCGCGGGTGTATTTTGTAATTAGCCAAAAAAGGGGCACTTTAATTAAAAAGGCTTCAACAATTTTTATTTTTATTTTTTAACCAAAAGCACTCAACAACTTTTATTTAATAAAAGGGACACAAATTATACACACTCAACTTTTAATAACAATAAGAACAAAAAATATAAAGTATTAAATATGCCCTGGCCACTAAAGCGCGCATATTACAAGTGCCAACAGGATCATTTTGGTGAGGATTATAGAGATATGTGAATCGTGTCCGTTCATCGTATATTGTACGGTTAGTTTTTGTCAGGTACTGTTTATGTTTAATTTTAAATAAAAATATTTAAAATGATTTCTGATCGCACGATGTGTGACGAACGAACACGATTCATGAATTTTCGGAATCCTCACAAAGAAGATCCGGATTCTTACAAGTGAATTCCTGATGGATGAGGCGCTTATACCTATGGGTGGATGTTTTTGCCAAATTGTCGTGCCAACTGAATTGCCAACCGTGTTATACCAATTTTGTACCAAATTTTTTGTGCCAATCGGTAATGGTACGGTATTGTACCGTACCGCAATTTCATGGTACAGTATTGGTAATGGATACCATTACCACAATATTACCGTACTGTACCGAAAATACAATATAATATATAATTTATAAATTATATAACACATATTTATAATATTCCAATAATTTGAAAATAAACCCCTACTTATATTAACATTGTTGTTGGTGACTTTGATCTCTTGAAATGGTGGAAATCAAACACAAAAGAGTTCTTAATTCTTTCACAAATAGCCAAGATATCTTTGTAACCCCCACTTCTACCGTTGCTAGTGAAAATGCATTTAGCCTAGGGAGGAGGGTTATGGACCCTTTTAGGGCATCTTTAACTCCTAAAATAGTAGAAGCACTAGTATGTACTAGTGGTTGGCTTAGGGCAGATGAAGTCAACTTCTACAAGGAACCAACGGAATATATGCTTCAATTTTACAAGGAAATGGAAGAAGAAGAAACAAAAAAGATATGCTTTAATTTTTTTAGTAAATTTGTTATTAAATGGTTTTCAACTTTAATTCTTCTTGCTACTAATTAATATGTTTTCTTTGTTTGTAATGTAGGCTTGACATAAGCTCAATCTTCTACAAGTTCAATACCTTCACCAAAAGCTTCAACATCTCAAGCTTGAATAACTGACCAATGAATTGTACTTTTTGAAGTTTAGTTCCAATTTTCATTTGGTTTGAAACTTTAATTTCTGTTTGGATTGTTGACTTCTATTTGTTTTGGTTCGTAACTTCTATTTGGATTGTAAGCTTAATTTTCATCATGAATCTTGATGCATCATTTGAATTATTATGTGTGTGAATTGTGAACGATAAATAATAGATGAAGTTAAGTTACAATGTATGAGATAAAGGTACAAAAAAAAAAGTTTTGCCCTTGAATTGGGTTAAAAAAACAAACACAGATTTTGTCCTAAAAAAAATAGCAATTACCATTGCCATATCATGCCAACCAAATTTTTGGCAATATCGAACTTCAGTATATCGAAAGTTTGGTACGGTAATGGTAATAGATTTTACCAAACCAAAAATTTGATACGGTAATTGGTACGAGGATTTTGATATGGTAACCGTACTGAACCCACCCCTACTTATACCATGCGTGAGTCAACTATCTCTCTTTCACCCCTCCCATTATCTCTCGCTCACACATCGTCTCCTCTATAATGAATTTTCTTCATTGCCTTTGTGTAAGAAGAAGACAAAGAAGTTGGAAAAAAGAGTACGAATGAGGAGAAATTTTTTATGTCTCTAGCTGTGAATATTCTTTGACTGAAACCTTGTTGGTTTTCAATTTTTGATCAAAGTTCCTGAAATTAATATTTATATGTACTTTACTATATTTTTTTAAATTAAAAATTGAAATTTATAGTTTTTTATATTAATGAGATTTTAAATGAAAAACCATAATTTGTGGGATTAAAAATATTAAAATATAATTGTGTGTGTGTATGTGTGTGTGTGTGTGTGTGTGTAAACATGGGTACATTCATCAAAATTAACCAAAAAATTATTGTATCAAAACATGGGTACATTCTTCAAAATCACAAAAAAAAAAAAAAAAAGATATTAGGCTTAATAAAATTAGTAAATTTCTTCGATTAAACATAACTTGGATACATTCTCAAATCAAAGAAAAAAAAATGTACCCATATAAGTTTAAAAATGGATTAGAAAAAAAAAATTGAATAAATTTTATATAAAAAAAAGGGTACATTTTACATATAACAACTTGGTATATTTAAGAATGAGTACATTTTAAGATTAAAAATTTGAAAAAAATTACATGAATGGTACATATAATTAGCATGGGTACATTTAGCAAAATTAAAAATGGGTACATATAAATAAAAAAAATATGGGTACAAATACAAATAAAACTTTATAAAATACGAGCACAAAAAAAAATATATATGGGTACAAATTCAAGCTGAAAAAAAAATTGGTACAAATTAAAAAAGGGTTGCAAATTAAAAATGGGTACAAACTAAAAATAAAAATATATGATAAAAAATTTAACCATAAATATAAATATGCTAATTGCAACATTTTTAACATTAAATGAATATATTTAGAAATAAAAATATTTTATTATTGAAATAATTAATTATGTTATTAATACCAAGGACCTTGATAAAAATTTGAAAATGAATAAGGTTTTAATCAATGGAGTAGCAAAAGGAAGGATGAGAACCTAATTTCTCCATTTTTTATTGTGATCGGAAAACGAGTGGTGCATTACGTGTTTTTATATAAATGATGAAATTTTTTATTTGTTAAGTTATTAATTTTTTAACATATATATCTTATTATTTGTATAATAATACATGATGTATCATCTCGTGTTCTCGTCAGATTGAAAAATCTAAATCTGAGAGAGAGACATCGAGAGAGAGCTTGCGACGAGTGAAGAGGAAGGATGAGAGAGGGAGATAGGTGGGACTGGCGAAGTGGAAAGAGAGAGGAGAGAGTGGGGCTCCGTGCGTGGAAATGGGCTGAGTTCATGGGATCCGCATGAAGTCTCTTGTCAAAAAATTAGTTTTTTTTTTTTTAATTATTAAATAAAGTTGTTTAAATATTTTTGTTGAGATTAAAATTTTTGAAGCTCTTCTTATTAGTTTCTTTAAAAAATTAAGGGTCTGTTTAATACTCTACTTAAATCCAAATTTTTTTTAAATCAAAAATACTTTTTAAATTTCAGTATTTAAAAACTTGTTTGGTATGACTATTTTCAGAAATTGGACTCAAGACTAACTAAAAAAATAGTCTATTCTCTAAAAACATCAAAGAGATCCAAAGATAGAGTTTTAAAAAAAAATTGTTTTCGAGAGATGTTTTTAAGAAATGATGAAATTTTGTTAATATGATACCAAACAGGTCCTAAAAACAGGGGCACATATATGGGCCTCAAACTTTGTTCAATTTGCTGGTACTTGCAATCTGAGCCCAAGTCTCTCTTTCAACCCATTTAGCAAAGTTGGGTCAATCAACACGGACCTTTAGTAACCGGGTCATCGGGTACCCACAGAGCCACCGTTCTCAGCGAGTCAATTTTTCTCTTGCCTCACTTCCGTCAATGCTCTGATTCCGAGTCTTTCAGGAGCTCAATGGAAGAAACCACCGATTGACAAAAAAATGGGTTGCGCGTCTCTGATCCTGCTGCTCCTTCTCAATACACTCGTCCCCTCTTTATCTGGTACTTACATAAATATATATATATATATATATATATAATATATATATTTTCAATTTTCTTGTTTGTTTTCAGATCCTAATTGTTTGGTTTTCGGGAGCTCTGTGTTGAAATTATTCGACGAACAGTTTTGGGGTCGATTTCATATTATCCCAACATTTCAGCCATCGAAAATTATCATCTTTTTATGCAAATAACGACATCATGAATTTGTATTTGTTTTTTTCTGGATTATAGATATTGGGTATTGGTCAAAATCTAGTTAGGATTCAGAAAGCCTCGTTCTTTTTGCACTTAATCGGTGCAATTTAGTCTACCATATGCAGAAACACTGGATTGCTGCTGTTACATGAGAATTGCAACATTGGGGTTTTCATTTTCTCACACTAGGTTAAGACTCCCTGTCCCCAGAGTGTCAAAACATAGGTTTTATAAGAGCAGTAGTTCCGGTGTGGCGGATGCAACTGACTCGGCTCAAGGGAAGCTGAGATGGGCTAGAATCAGTTTGGAGGTGGAGCTCTATGTTAATTATATTTGTAGTTGACAAGCCATGGAGGGGCATGCTTTTTGTTAAAGCTGGCATAGGTTGATCTTTGGTGTGCCTCGACTGCGTTATCACATCTTACGAGTGTATGGTCATAGCTCGTTTTTCGTATGTAATGGCGGTGTGGAAATTGGATGCAATCTGCTTGTTGTTTCCCGGTTTTATGTTCTCCTTAATCAGCAGAATGGCATTTGCTTTTTTATCAGAAGATATTTACTTCTAATGTGTCACTTTATCGAGTTTTTGTTTTTCTTTAATAATTGTGTAGAACTTATCATGAAACATTATCTGAATTTGTTTTCGTGCAGTTAAGCCTGACAGTGTATGTATTTCCCAAGGCGGTCGTTTCCCGCCATTCTCTTCTGAGGGAAAGCCTCCAAAACGTGTGAGCAAGGGATCCAAAGATCTGACTCTCTGCAGGGTGTTCCGCAAAAAAACTTGCTGTGATGTAGCCCAGACACATCCTGCACTTGTATCTGTTAGGAAGTTGGCGTCATCAGGGGAAGCTGGCCCGGAGTGCTTGCATTTATGGGAATTGCTGGAATGTTCCATCTGTGATCCCCGCATTGGCGTGCAGTCAGGACCTCCGGTTATATGTGCCTCTTTCTGTGACAGGGTTTTTGAGGCTTGTGCGGAGGCTTACTACTCTACGGATGCAATAACACAGGTATGTGGGTCAGTGGGTGGCTTATTTCCAGTCCAAGATTTTCCTTGCCAGTTTATTAAAGTGAAAGACTTTGATGTAATAGAGAACGACTTTGATGATTAAATATTTTCTGCCAGGTTCTAGCACCATGTGGAGTAAATGATTATGTTTGCGGCAGGGCCTCTGAATGGATTCGTAACGGCACAGAGTTCTGCCATGCTGCAGGATTTGACGTTAAAGATGACATATCGGTGAGCAAGGAAGAACCATTTTGCTATGGCGGGAAAGCGAGTCTTGATTTGATTGCTGATTCATGGAAGGCTTCACCATCTGAGGTGCCCCAGAAAGCTGAGAGCTTGAGGCTGCTAGAGGAATTCCAGCAGAGCTGGAGGGAAATGCCATTTAGTGAAAGAGTTTCTTGGGCCGTTGGAGGATTGGTGCTTACAGCAGGCCTATTGTTTGTAAGGTATGCCCTTCTTCTGTTGCCATGTCAATTTCCATAATGAAATTCTGCTAGCGTAGCTAGGGTGGATCGTTTTTCCTCCGCTGTTGATCTTTTCTTTGTTCATGTGTATATGCAGCAAACGGAAAAGACATAACCAGCGCCACAATGTAGCCGCTCTACGAATCAGGAAACTTGAAGCCAAGAAAAGCCAGAAATCTCCTAATAGTCCAGGAAGTAGGAAAAACAAGTAAAAGATGAATCTCTCTTGCACGGGAAAACGTTTAGTTATGACTATTTACAGACGATGTATCAATATATTGTTATAAAAAGTTTGTGCCTTTTGCTCTTTAGTTTCACTGCATACTATTGTCACCACCACCGCCTACCGTCATCACCACCGCCACTCACCATCACCACCATTGTCTTTGCCACCACCACCCACTATCATCACCTCCGTCACCATCACTAGCACATTCCCCAACTGCAATCTCTCATTCATATATTAATAACTCTATACACACATTAATCTCGTATTTAAATTCCTTTGTTTTGTTAGGTTAGTCAAACAATAAAATTCACAAATTTGAGAAAATAAAATTCCGTCATTTTAAAATTTCTTAATAATATTAAATTGACTCATCCCAACGCAGAGTAAGAGAACATCATAATTTTGTTCATTTATCTTTGCTAAAAAGTATATTCCTTCACCGGAGAAATCTCTAGAACATCTGCTTGGGAGTTGAGAATTCGATAAAGATCCCACTTACAAATACAAAACTAAGTAATTTCGAATAGGGTATACAAATAACTCTTTTAAGTTCCGATCTAACACCCGAACGACAGAAGATTCAACACCACATCGATGAAACCGTAACATAAATTTCTTCATGTCTTCTTGATGATACCACGGTTAGTCTTCAATATCCTCAATCTAGATGTTCCATCTGCAAAGCAAGGTGAAACATTTATCGAGGAAACGATAATTAAAACATCGGCAATGGCTATAGATACGAAGTAAAATTTAACAACATACCTTCCAAAGACCGTCATTAAGATAATGCATGTTGTCAACTCCAATTCCCTTGTTGATATCTCTTCTGTAAGCCATGCAGATAAGGCAATCAGCAATGGATTACTAAGCTGGATTTGATACAATTACTAGTTCACTGTAGTGTGAACTTGGCTCTACTGCCCAAATTTACGAAGAACAAGGGAAGAAACTTTAAAAAGTTAACAGTCAGAGGTTTATGATTTATTCTGAATTTTTAAGCTTTATCATTTGATGTCATATTCTGAGGTCAGTGAAGACAAGTTAGGCTCTACGTATTACATATCTTGTTCTCGATATTCTAAGGGTTTCTCAGGCAATAGTCTAGGAGAAGCAACTATAACGTCCTTCAAATGAGATAATAACTTACATTTCTTTTGCTGACATCTTTGTGAAGCCAATAGCGAGAGCATGTTGCTTCCCTTCTGCCATTATCGCCTGGGATACATACAAATCAAACTGAACTTCAACATTTCCATCTCATTATACGGAAATTATTTAAATTGACTCAACATCATATTTGTTATAGCGTGAGTATGACATTTACATTAATCCAGAGAAAGAAAAAAAAGACAAAGTTGTACCACAGGAGTTTCTGCTCCCACTTCGTCGTCCAAAGCACCACCGGGAGAAGTTAGACCTGGACACATTATGTTTGCACCAGAGAGAACAAACCTTATGGCACCCCTATCTACTTGCAACTTTTTCATAATATCTGGATCTGTAAAACCCAACAAGGAAACCCTGAATTTTCTCAAATACATATTTTTGGAAGGAAAACTTTACAAATAACATAGATTTTAATTTAACAAAAAGATGAAAAAGGAAGATTGCATAATAGAAAAACATAGACCAGACTTAAAAACAAAAGCACAAAGCCCTCTTCGCTGCCCTTCAAAAAAGAAAAATCCCAAAATTCATATGCAAAGACTTGTGGCATAGTTTGAAATATTTCTCTCCTCTTTAATAAGTTACCGGAACATTGTTGAATCGGAACTTCCGACCATGAGAATCAATTCACCTGGTAGGTCTCACCTGAAGGTAACAATTCTCACTTTCTAGAGTAGATGTATGATGGTTCCACCTGCCTGCACCCTAAACCCAAACCCAAAATCCTTGGCTGAAAATATTGACAGAATCTTCCTAGGCTTTCCACTACAGTAGGGCTCATATCACATTTGGAACCCCATGCAGGATGCCAAGAAAAGCAAGAAACCCACAAAATAGCTGGTTTTCCACTGTGATCTCAACAAATCATTGCATTCTTATTTACTGATTGTACGACCTGTCATTGAGAAAACTTCTAATCATTCTCATTAAATTCATTGAATCCTAAGATTAAAAAATACAAGCAACTCTTTTGGTATAAGTAACAGCTAGGTTTATCATTCTCATTATTAGAAGTTTCTTCCAAATTATTTACTTCCAAAGTATTTACTTCCAAAACACCAGAATTGCATTTTCACTTTACTACAAAGGGCATTAACTTATCAGCAGAGAGACTTGACGATCAACAAATAAAGTAACCGGCAAATAATTCTTCAAGAAAATAGAATAATGAGAAAACAATTTTGTGGGAAAGAAATTGTTACACTGATGAAGGAGTCTTAGGGTAGGCATATATGGTCCATCACGAATGTTGAAAAATAGTGGCACGTTGTTTACCACAACCAAATTGAGATGGTTCTGACTGAAAAAAGTGGAGAAAGTGGGAAACAATGTTAGATATACGGGATACGACAGCACCAAACGAACAGCTGAGTCAAGAAGTAAATCCAACAGAGTAACAAACCATTTAGCCACAATTAGAGGAGACTTCTTAGGAATCAAATCTTCCAACACTTGTTCAAGCCCAGGGTACTGCAGTTGAAGTTAAATTTTCGTTAAAATGAATGTAAAGCTATCTTAGTGCATCAGTTAAATTCCTATGAACATCTTACCTCATCTGCAATACTTTGCCGAATTTTGCGCTGGACAGATGCCTTAACTTGGTTTTGTGCGGATACCTCTTCAGTGGAAAACCTACAGCATAAACACATACATTATGCAATTATATATCAAAATATTCCCTAATGTATCTCGATTGCAACAAGAAGAATTTGCTACTCCAAACCACTTCCACAAGGAAGCAAATTACTGGGAACCCTAGCCATCCTCCCCGAACCTCATCTCCCAAAAAAGCAAAAAGAAGTGACCTTTCAAAAATCATTGTGAGCGCGAGCCTTGGCACAATGGAAAGATTGCTACTTTGTGACTCAAAGGTCACGGGTTCAAGTCGTGGAAACATCTTCTTTGCAAAGCAAGGGTAAGGCTAGATACGATAGATGTTCCCCAGACCCTCTCGAGGAGCCTTGTTGGCCTGGGAAGATAGCTCTTCCAAAAATCATTTGTAACATCAAAGCAGGGAAAACACAACAACAACCACTTAGACGAGAAAGCTCAATCTTTAGAACGATTGCTTATACACAGAGAAGCAATGGGACCATTCAAATGCATACTTCCAATTACAAAAACAACAAAATAATTCAAGGCATAAATCGAAATTCAAAACCCATATAAGCACAATCGAAAATCCAAATTAAAATCAAAATTAAAACAAAATGTTTGTATATCCACCGAATCAAAGCAAACCCAGAAATTATATGCCTCAATGATCAACAAATTAAAACACACATAGCATATACTTAGAAATACAGAACATAAAGCTTACTTCTTGAACATTCTGGAAATGGAGGAAAGAGAAAATCTAAGATCTTCAGCAGCAAGCAAATAAAACCCTTCGACGATTGATTTTAAGATCGAACAATGGACCTTGAATTCTGGTTCCAAAGTTTTGTTTTGAAGCACTGACTGGTGCGGAATCGGTTTGCTCAGCTGCGCACTGTACCCCCGCGCCGGTGTAGCTGGTAACCCATCTTTGGGGCCTTTTGCATTGGGTTCGCCTGGAGGTAGAATTAGGGTTTTGGGTTGGGCTATGTGTGATCTTCGGCAAGGTGACTTTTCTGTGGACTGAGACTGATCCATTATTAAGGCCCAACTAGGTAATTTTGACAAATGAAGTTTTGCTTTTCACACACCGTTTTTAGCTTCTCATTAATTCTTATATGATTCCGTTTGATTTATTCAATCTGATTATAATAAATAAAGGGAATTTTAATGAAAAGCTCTCGGTACTGTTCACTTTAACGAAAAATCACATTTTTACACTAAAAAATCAATCCTGGTACTATTCACTTTACCCTTTATTTTATCATTATCGTTAAAATTCAAAGTTTTCAAACCATTTTCATTAGTTTTCCTATAAATAAAAGGGATGCATGACGAGTTAAAAAAAATGTGCGAAAATCACTTTTTTATCATTGCAGCACGTGATTCATAACACCAGACTTTTCATCGACCAGAAATTTTCCATGTGAAGCACAAACCTTTAAATAATGTTACAAATTTACGTGTCAGTAGTTGTGGATGCAAATTCGAATCTCATGTAAATGGCATACAAAATATTAAATTTGTTTTTGTTGTCAATTCATTGAAATATGGCTCAAACATAAGATAATATTTAAAAGGAGGATGTAGAGGTCACGTCCTCTCATGAGTGAGGACTGATTGACTGACACGATTTAGTCCTCTTAGACCAACTCCAACAATGACCTAAAACCTAAAATTCCCTTTTTTTTTTACCCCCCAAAACCCATTCCAACCCATGACCTAAAACTAACCTAAAACCTAAAAGGAAGGCAAATACTGGCCACAATTTAACCCACAAATTGAAGTGGGACCCACGGATGAGAGTGATGAAAAGTGGGCTGTGAAGCCCACACCCCAAAACCCAATCTCCCCAATGCGCCTCACGCGCCACACTTTTTCCAGCCAAAGGCCCACCCATGTGGGTTGTCCTCCTCTGCCAGCATCACTGTAGCCCAAAGGCTACTTTTCTTCATCTAACTGGCCGGTTTAATTGGATCATTCGTTAATCCAACGGTCCACGTTCAAATATTTTTTTTTATATTTATATATTGATTGAATCCAACGGTTTAAATTGAATATAATTAAATCTAACGGTCCAAATTTAAATCCAACAGCTAGAATAGTTTATGTGGTTTATTAAATGTCGTTTGTATTAAGTTTATGTGGTTTATCATGATTTTCATGTATTGATTTAGTGATTTTTCAAAATTTATCAGAATTTAAATATTTTTAGGTTAAAATGTTCATAAAATTAATTTAAGATAGTATACATAATTTTTTTTTTTTTGAAAAAAAATTAGCCTTAATTCATTATTTGATAATCTCGGGCTAAAATTTTAGGTCAAAAGGGTTGGAGTAGAAAAGCTATTTTTGGGCTAAAACCTAAATTTTATGGGGCTAAATAATTTTAGGTTTTAGGTCACCATTGGAGATGGTCTTATGGGGAAAAAGAATTCCCGCCGGATCCTTTTTTTTGATCTTAGCGATTCCGTGATCATGATCGTTCATCGTACATTGTACAGTCAGTTTTTGTTAAGTACTATTTATATTTAATTTTAAATTTTGAAAGGATTTAATTTTAAATTTTGAAATAATTTATTACCGCACGATATATGATGAACGGTCACGATCACAGAATCTCTAAGATTCCTAAAAAAAGAATCCGACGAGAACCATTTTCCCTCTTATGGCTCAAATATGAATATAATGTACGACGAGCGGGTACCAATTGTCGGAATCCTCAGGATCCGAAGAGGATCCGGATTCCTAAAACATGAACCCACGTGTACAACGTTGCTATCATGCGCCGGTCCATCTTCCTCTCCCCGCCCCCACTTGTCCGTCCATCTTTGAAGGTTTCAACAAAATTGAAATCTACATGGCGCTGCGAGAAAAATTTAGGAGGAAATTAATAAAAAAATAGAAAAAGAATTAGAGATAAGAAAAATTCAAGGCAAATACCAATTTTCTAATCCCAATCAATCATTCCCTTCCTTCTGTTGCTTCTCCTTCTAATTCCAATACTCAAATCGCACCATTTTTTGTTTTTTTTGTTTTTGTTTTGATAAATTTCTCAGCTTTTCTCTGTTGACCCACTTGATCTTTCTTCTCCTTCAATCCAAAAAGTTGGGATCTTGATTCGAATCTCTGGATTTCAGAGCAACCCATTTCTCCAATCTTTCTGGTTCTTCAGAAATTTTAAAACTTTCAATCTGGGTTCTTTCGAGCAGAGCAGGTGATGATGATGACAATGGAGGGGATGATGGAAAAGGGTGTGTTGGATGATATAATCAGGAGGCTTTTGGAAGGCAAAGGAGGGAAGCAAGTGCAGCTTTCGGAGGCGGAGATCCGCCAACTTTGCGTCAACGCCCGCCAAATCTTCCTCTCTCAGCCTAATCTTCTCGAGGTCCGAGCTCCGGTTCGAATTTGCGGTCAGCTCTCTCATCCTCTCTCACAGTATCTTTCATGAGAAGGATGGTGTTGAATTGTCTAATTTAATATGCCCCGTTTATTTTCCGGTGTTTGCTTGTGGATGATTATGTAAGAAATTTGGTACTGAATTAGAATGGTGGCAGAACTGATAACTTGATTAAATTGAGGTGCGAAATAAAGGGCGACCCCAAGCCAACAAAGCGACCGTAAGCGGGTCGGGGAAACGTTACGTTCATTTCGTTAGATGAATTTGGAATATGTTTGAGTTATCAATTTGGGACGCCATTGATTCATTAGTTTCGATTTCTGCCCAATAATGTTCATTTTCTGGTCAGTAATGTAAAGAAAAGACAAAGACAAAGAAATGAACAAAGAAATGATTTTTGTTTTTCGTAATGACCGGTTTTTTGGCTGGTTGTAAGGATATCACAATCATGTACTTTTGGATTGTGTTTTTCCTTAATCAACCAACATACACATTCACCTTAGAATTTTGGAAACGACTCGAAAGGATTGGAAAACAACTTGACTTGGATGTTCCTTTGCTGCATTTTGAGTACTTGATATCGTCGAATTTGTATTCAGAACGTTTCTTGGTCCTCTTATTGTACATCATGGTACACTGTATTGATGATGCTCTAGTGTTTCCTGCATGAAGTAGAGGGCAGAAATGATACTTGAAAGCATACATAGTACAATTATCTCCTTATATTTCTTTATGTCCTCGGTCTTCCTAATATTGCAGGCGTCTTACAGGTGATATACATGGACAATACCAAGACCTACTAAGGGTGTTCGAATACGGTGGTTATCCTCCTTCTGCAAACTACCTGTTTCTAGGAGACTATGTGGATCGAGGCAAGCAAAGTTTGGAGACAATCTGTTTGCTTCTGGCCTACAAAATAAGATACCCTGCCAAAATTTTCCTTTTGAGGGGAAACCATGAAGATGCAAAGATTAATCGAATATATGGGTTCTATGACGAGTGTAAAAGGAGGTTTAATGTAAGGCTTTGGAAAATATTTACCGAGTGCTTTAATTGTTTGCCTGTGGCTGCACTTATTGATGGGAAGATACTTTGTATGCACGGGGGTCTCTCGCCAGATTTGGAAAACTTGGACCAAATAAAAGAAATTTCACGGCCAACTGACATTCCAGATAATGGTCTGTTATGCGATCTGCTTTGGTCTGATCCTGATGCTAGGGTTGAGGGCTGGGCT
Organism: Heteromeles arbutifolia; assembly: GCA_024362995.1. Taxonomy (NCBI): domain Eukaryota; kingdom Viridiplantae; phylum Streptophyta; class Magnoliopsida; order Rosales; family Rosaceae; genus Heteromeles; species Heteromeles arbutifolia. The sequence continues at coordinate 10,881,294 of JANCRC010000017.1, read as the reverse complement.
GAGAGTGATCGAGGTGTTTCCTGTACTTTTGGAGCTGATAGAGTTAGTGATTTTTTAGATAAGAATGAGCTTGATCTCATTTGCCGGGGTCATCAGGTATTCCTATTCTTACTTGAACAAATTGAATCCTAATTACAAACAACCTAACCGTATATGTGTTCCCCGCCTTTTCTTTTCCCATTCCCCTAGTAGTCTTATAAATTATGTCCACAATATTTTGGACTGGTAGAAACATCGTAGGCATTACAATTTACCTCAGTTTTTATGGTTGAGAGTTGGTACCTCTAGGCGTCCTTTGTGCAAATCATTATCACTATTTGCTGAATTTTTTCGTGATCACTTAATCCAAGTTGTCCAGATGAATGATTATTTAAGTTACACTGTAGGTGGTGGAGGATGGCTATGAGTTTTTCGCAAAACGAAGATTAGTCACAATATTTTCAGCTCCTAACTATGGCGGGGAGTTTGATAACGCCGGTGCTCTATTGAGTGTTGATGAAGCTCTGGTGTGTTCCTTTGAGATATTGAAACCAGTTGATCATAAAGCATCCCCGAGCGGTTCAAAGTTAAATCTTAAAAAGGTATTTGTATCGCCATTTTATATTTGTTTCGATAGCAATTGTATGATGATATTATTTAATCACGATGTCCTTGTGTTTTGCATCTTTGGGCAGCCTCCTAAAAAGAACTGATTATTTGGAGATTTCTCACAGCTCAATTAGAAAACACAAGAAGCTCGACAGGTGCTAGAGTTTGGATTCCGTTTAATAGATGAGCTTGACAGGGGAGAAGCGCCATCTTAATCCGAGAGTTCCAAGCGTTGATCACTTTGAAGATTTTCTTGTGTTTTTATGAATTTGTAAATCGTAACTGCATATGTTGTTCTTGCTTGTGCAGGGAAGAGGTTTTCGGTTTAGACACTACTTTTTGGTCAATATTTGCTCATTCTGGTTTGGTTTTTGTTGAGCATTTGTAAATTATCATCACAGCATTTCAGAAGTTTCGCTGGTTTCCTGATTAGTCTTCACTTCTTTAAATCAAGGATGGTGCTATCCACACGCCATTTTTTACTTCTCACACATCCTCTTAATTTTTGGCCTTCAGACCGACTGAATTGAAGATGAAAGGAAAAATTGACGAGGGGTGTGTGGGAGGCAAATCCCATCGGAGTTGCCTCCCAATTCTTTGAAGCAATTAAAGTGTCCTCATGTGCCTCGTTGTGTCATAAGCGGAGCCGAGCTTGATGATGACGGAATTCTTGTTTTTCCATTTGTCGATCTTTCCATTGATAAAAGATCTTGATCGTGAACCATCTCAAGTACTAACAAGTAAGTTAATTAATACGACGCTAATCACTCTTTAGCGTCTCATTTACCATGTCATCCCATTTGATCCGAGTTTTTAGGTCATCAATGCCAGTATCCAACACTCACACTTCACACATCGTGGGATGAATAGTTTCACCCCAACTTCCGAATACAGATACGCCACAAAAGAGTAATTCATCCCAAGCTACAAGATGGATAGCTGCCGATGGGGAACTTCCGGCAAAGATTGGCTCGTTTGGAAAGTGCTTTAAAAATATTTTGGATTCTAGAATCACTTTAATGCTTCTGGTGCTTCTTGTAAGAATCACTTCTCTTTCAAGATTCACTTGCATTTTAAAAAAATTGGTATTTTACAAAATCGCTTTTAGCCATCTTAAAAGCAGTTCCAAACAAGTCTAACATTACTCAAGTTATACATATTTATAAGGGTAAATATCAGTTTACTATCCTCAAGTTTCATGGTTTTCAACATTTGGTACCTGAAGTTTTTTTCGTCACAGAGTCATACTTAAAGTTAATTTTAGGACAGTCTCATACATCTGTTAAGTTTTCCGTTAGAACTTCTGTTACCTGATGACGCGGCGGCCATGTGGACAATTACTGGGCCCCACGTGTCAATATGGGCCCACTTCAATAAAATAAATAAATAAAAAACCGTACCCCCATTCTCCCCCGCACCCTCTCCCTCCCTTCTGTCTTCTGCAGCCAGCACCCATTCCCTCCCTTCTTTCCTCTGCACTTGCACCCATTCCCTCCCTTCTCTCTTGTGGATGATGCAATCGAAGGGGCCTTACTCGATCAGGGTCTTGGCGGTGGTGGTGGAATTAAGGATTGAATTGGGGACGAAATCGATGACACGTGGCATCCAGTAATTGTCCACGTGGGCACCACGTCATCAATTAACAGAAGACTTAACAGCCAGACTAACGGATATATGAGACTGTCCCAAAATTAACACTTTAGGTATGACTTTGGGACGAAAAAAACTTCATGTACCAAATGTTGAAAACCACGAAACTTGAGGATAATAAACTGATATTTACCGTATTTACAAATATCATTGGGCCAAGCTCGATAATGGGCTGTTCGATTGGGTCGAAACAGAAGCATGTAAAACTGCTAGGGCTCCAATTGGACCAATCCCCAACAGACCCGCCCGACATCAGTATCAACTGTAAACTTTATAAAGCTTGTCAAAACCCTAGCTTCACTAAGCGGCGTCCCGAGCAACCGAGCTTCAGTACCAGCAGCAACAATGGTATCACTCCCTCTCTCTCTCTCTCTCTCTCTCTCTCTCTCTCCCCATTTGTATTAGCATCTGGATTAATATGTAAACAACATTGGGTGTGGTGTGGTGCGAAACAGGGGATCGATCTCGTGGCAGGAGGTAAAAGCAAGAAGACGAAGCGCACTGCGCCCAAGTCCGATGATATCTATCTCAAGCTTCTCGTCAAGGTATATACACTTTTTTGGATCTTTGAACACTTGTACGTATTTGTATTTATACGGATTTGGTATACGGATTATGATTTGATTGCCATTTTGTATTTTACTTGAGGAATGGTCGTAGGCTTGTAGCAAATGAAAGTTCGTATTTTGTTGATTCCAGCTTCTTTAAATCCAATTTTAATTTCTGGGTTTGATAATTTGGGGATGTTGTTGTTTGTGCAATGATGATATATGTGTATCCCAGCTCATTACGAGACCTTTTGTGGTCAGGGAATAAAACCAATTCCACATCTATCTGAGCCTTTCGTAATTTCGGTCTGTTAAATCCGGATATATCGTATCGAAAAGTAGTATACTTTTGTTTCTGTAAAGATTTTGAATTACATTCCAATGGAATTGAGCATTGTTTGGTGTAAAGATTTTGGATTTTTCGGGATTAGTATAATCATGCCATTAAATTTAGTATTTTTCATCGATTGTTTTCTGATTCGAAATATATAGAAAGCGGTTTTGTTTTATTTTGGATCCCAAGTTTGGGTATCTTCCTATTTGACATTGCTGAACTGTGGAGGAATTGTTCCCTGTGATGTTTACGAACCATGCTAATCCTGATTTTTCATGATTATTTACTTCTAAATATTCTGAGGGAACTAGCTTCTATTTTTCAAATTTGATCATTTGAGTTAGTCAGATTTTGTTTAGCGAGCCTCATGAAATCTCCCTCATTTCTCTGTAAATCCATGGTCATTTTAGTTTCCCATATTTTATAATCGTATGAGTGTGTAGTCTGATTGGGTTCTTGGTTTTTCCCTGGTCAGCTGTACCGTTTTCTTGTCCGGAGGACTGGAAGCAAGTTCAATGCAGTCATTCTTAAACGTTTGTTCATGAGCAAAGTCAACAAGGCACCACTTTCTCTCTCGAGGTTGATTAAGTATATGCAAGGAAAGGTTAGTTTTTTCTCAATCGCCATCACCTTTTCACTTCTAAGTAAATTCTATACATACTATCGAGATATTTGTATTTATATCATTCTTTTCTGCTCTAAAAAGTCTTGGGTCTTATATATAGGACAACAAGATTGCTGTTGTTGTGGGGACGGTCACCGATGACATTAGGGTTTATGAAGTTCCACAAATGAAGGTTACAGCACTGCGGTTCACTGAGACTGCAAGGGCCAGGATTGAGAAGGCAGGAGGAGAGTGCTTGACATTTGATCAGCTTGCTTTGAGAGCACCATTGGGTCAGAACGTGGTATGGGTTCTTAGTAACACCAAGTAGTTTTAATTTAACATCTGCTAAATTGATCCGTACCTCTTCATAGTTTCACTGTTAAATTTAAACTCTTTTTCTCAAAATATTAAGTAACCTTGTTTTGGCCGCCAATGCAGGTTCTCCTCAGAGGTCCTAAGAATTCTCGTGAAGCAGTGAAGCACTTCGGTCCAGCTCCTGGTGTACCACACAGCCACACTAAACCTTACGTGCGGTCCAAGGGAAGGAAGTTTGAGAAGGCTAGAGGAAAGAGGAACAGCAAGGGCTTTAGAGTTTAAGCCGGTTAGGATTGAAAACGCTATTTCTGGAATCCAATTTTGCTGCGGCTTTAGGTGTCTGGTATCGTGTTTACTTTTTATTTCACTGTTAACTCCAATTGTCTCTAGTATTTCAAAATGCTGTTCACTTCACCAAAAGAGAACAGTGTTTAGTACATTTGAGGAATGCATTATATTTCTAATCCTGATTTGCGCCTATCATAAATTCTTCTTTTGCCGTACTGGCGCCAACGATCTCGCATATGCTTCGTTAAACAATAGATTGTATTTATCAATAAAAATGCAAGAACACAGAAATATGATTTTGGCAGATTTTGATCTCTATCCTTTTCCGGTTTGAGGTTGTATGAAACTAATGCGCTCGTCATTAGTAATCATAAGTATCTTGTTGGTCAGCAGTGATTTGTTCAATCCTCGATTGCAGAATCTAGGTTATCGAAATCAGCATCACTGTCGTTAGGAAGATCGAGGAACGAAAATGCAACTTCCTCGGTAGTTTCGGTCTCCTTGGCCATAGACCGACTTGAAAACGATGCGTGTGGAGGAGACATCGTTGTACGAATTGACGTGTTTGCTCACAAACTTGGGGTCATTGATTAGCGCATACCATGACTTTCGAACGCACTTGAATAGCATTAGAGATTTCGGATGCAGCCTTGCTAAGATTGGCACCACCATCTCTTCCGGCATCATGCCTGAGGCTGCCATTTTTACTCTGTTTTCGATTCGTAAATCCCATTTGGCGTTGATGGTAAGGAATTAAGGAAGCGTAAACACTTTTTATGGCATGTGGTTTAAGATATTGGAAGAATTAATTCAATCGAGCTTTACCTAATTATACATTTGTATACAAATTTCGGACCAACAAAAACGACTCAAACATTATCAAATTATATAACTCAGACGCCTTTCAAGACGGATTGAGTACTTATAGTTGCAGTTTTCTGTTGGTTCCTGGTGGTCAGGCCGGGGATATAAGGCACACCGGAGAGCCTAATCCACTTATCACCCCTGAAGAACCTACCGGGTGTGAAATCTGCAGCATGATTTTCAGTAATCTTCTTGATCCCGCGCCATGCCACGCGCCTTGCCTTGTTAGCAGCAGGGCCTGTGTTGCCTAACTCTGCGTAGAAGCATGTCTTGAGCCCCCACTCACCCTCCCATGGCAACCAACCTTCCGGTTGAATCACGTTATCAATGTACGAGTCCATGATGATTGTCCTCGAGTATTCTTTCCATGGACGGCCAAGATATGCCTTGTTCTCATCCTTGACAGGGAAGTAATCAGGGTTGGCGGTGATTGTGCTGTTTTGAATGATGATTGCAGATGGCTGGCGCCGTTCTTTCCTGCCTTGAGCTGTCACAATGCAAGACTGGTTTGGCAATGGCTTGCGGATCAAGAAAGTGCAGTTTTGGAAGATAACAGTAGCATCTCCGAACACAAAATCTATGGTGCCGGAGATGGTGCAGTCACGGTAGAATTGGCGTTGAGCATGAGTGTGCAGGGTGTCTTGGTACCCGTCCATTGAGCACCTGTAAAAGATTGCCTTGTCAGCGCTTACTCTCAATGCAACAGCCTGATGTTTCTCCGGACCAGCAGAGTTCTCAAACCCTATGTCCATTGCCATGAAATGGTCTCCCTGAATAGCTGCATGCATCCGATAACCAAATTAATCATATGTCCAATTAAGCATATTCACAGTCTGACAACATAAACATTTATCTGCCGATGTAAGTGTGTTAAGAGAATATTTAAGGCAATTTACGAGAAGCATGCTTACCAACAGTGGCAGTATGGTATGTGGTCGTGCCATCTACAAAGTTCTTGTTTCGGGTTATCCTGGTCTTATTCGCACCATCTCCGATCATCATCATATTCGTCATGCTCCTAGTAACCAGGATATGCTCATTATATATACCTTCCTTGATGTAGATGATAAAGGTCTCATTGCCATACTTGGGGACATGTTTTAGTGCCTCAGTGATGGTCTTGTAGCTTCCACTTCCATCCTTTGCCACAATGATGTCGGGCTTAATAATTTTCGGAGCAGAAGTGGTACTGGTTGTGAGAAGTTTCCTGCCTTCACCGCCATACCATTTTGGATCTTCAAATTCCCCACGACCAATAACTGGGAAGGCATCAAATTGGAGGAGCCGGCGGAGTTTCCTGCCTTCACCTCCATACCACTTGGGATCTTCAAATTCCCCGTGACCAATAACTGGGAAGGCATCAAATTGGAGGAGGCGGCGGAGTTTCCTGCCTTCACCTCCATACCACTTGGGATCTTCAAATTCCCCATGACCAATAACAGGGAAGGCGTCAAATTGGAGGAGACGGCGGAGTTTCCTGCCTTCACCTCCATACCACTTGGGGTCATCGAATTCACTGTGACCAATAACAGGGAATGCATCAAATTGGAGGAGGCGGCGGTGGCTAGGGTCAGGGTTGTTCAAGTCAGTGAAGGCTGAAAAGACTTGAGAAACCATGGCAAGGGCATTGCTGCTCAAATGCATGGAGGTTTTCAACATATTCTTCATCTCATCCGCTGCATCAGTAGAACTAGTTGTATTCTCAAAAGCATCCAAGCAGCTTTCTTGGTAAGTGATTGTAGCGCTCAACCAAACCTTCAAATCCATCAACATTTCATTAAACTTCGTAAGATCATCGATGAACCCCAATCGCACACGCGATTGCCTGAGCTCACCAAGCGCCAATTCCATGAGCTCTTTGCATGTGTCGAGGGCATTGGAGGTTCGGGGATCCTTCTCGAGCTTTCGCAGGAAGTCGGATTTTTTGGCAGCATCGGAAATGTACTTCATTGCAACCTTGAAGCTGTATCCAATGAGCTGTACTGGATCCGTGGTGGTGTTTCCGGAGGCGTAGCTGAGGCTGTCGAGACATTCTTGCTTGTAATCGGTTGGTTGGCAAATGGCTTTGATTGCTTTCATTGAGGCTGACTTGTCATGGGAGCTGCCTTTGTTGCCACTATATGGACTATTGTAGAAACTCTTTTCCATGGCGAAACCAACCGTCACCGCCACCACCATTGCCACCAATAAAAACGCCGAGACGCTGATAATGACGACTCGCTTTCTCGATCTCCCATCTGCATCGTCTCCGTACGCCATTTTCGAACAATTTCGAAGAGAAAAATATTATTTTTCTTCTCTATTTGTTGTTTTTTGGAAATGCATTAGGGAAATGTGAATTTATAAGGGTGAAGAAGAAGGATGGGAGATTTGAATGGTGGTCCTTATTAGGTTATAACAGTTTAGCAGAAGATGTGGCTTGGCGTGCAAGGAAGGTTCTATGCCAAGCTAGATGTCGTTACTTTTCACAAAAACAAGAACAATTCTACGTACTTTTCACAAAAACAGGATTAGTAATGACTAATTAAATGTTTAAACCAAGTGGTTATATGGATGCTTGTAATCAAGAATAATTTAATTTAGGGTAAACTACTAATTTAGTCCCTGAATTATCACCTTAGTGAAAATTAGGTCTCTAAACTATTTTTTCAGGAAAAATTAGTCCTTGAATTATAAAAATCTGCCAATTACATCCCTAATATTATATTCGAAGCTACTATATTCAATTTTCCGTCAATTCAAGTCATGTTAGTTGCATGTGATACACATTAGAGAGTAGATTGGTAGTTTTTCATAAAGAAATAGTGTATAGAATTAACTTTGGATGATAAATTGGTAGTTTTTCATAAAGAAATAGTGTAAGTTAACTTTTGAGGGTATATTAGACATTAAATCCGCAACCTATGAAATGTTAAGGGTTTAAAGACGAGAAAATGATGATATTACACTCTAAAGTGTGTCAAGTGACTTAAGTTGACGGAAAATTGGATAAAATAGCTTTGAATATAATAGTAGGGATGAAATTAGCAATTTCTAATGAATTTAGGGACTTATTTTATCGAAAAAATAATTCACAGACCTAATTTTCACTGAGGTGGTAATTCAGGAATTAAATAGGCACTTTACCCTTTAATTTATAAAATTAGAAGGAAAATAATTGACAGTTTTCAAATAGTTGGGCTAAAACTTAGGCCTAAAGATATACACACGGTAGCATGCAAGTATCTTCTATATCGCGTCTATATAGTTTTCAAATAATTGACAATGAAATATGAACTTTATGTGATAGCTTTTCTGGTACACATAGAATTTCTTACAAAAGTGATATGTCGCGTCAAGATTAAAATGTCCTTAGTGAAGAAATAACATTTTGACAGAAAAAAGTGAAGAAATAACATATTTTATATTTTTTCAAGAAGTCGTAAATCAATGAAACATTGAAATTCTCAAAAAAAAAAAAAGAAGTGCCCGTCTATAAAAGGAAAATACTTGGCGAATTACATGTGATGAGTAATTGCAAGCAAAATAATTATTTGAAATTATGAGTGTTTATTTTGATACAAGCAATATGGAAAATCGAACTTAAAATTTTTAGTGCAGACGTAAAGTACTCATAAATAGACAAGACACCTACTTTTATACAAAAATAGAAAATCACACTCCCCTTTTTCTTTTGGATAATACTTTTGTTCCCCCTTAAAGGGATGAGCTCATTCTCCCTGTGCAAATATGTATATTTATCTTACACATGTTATAACCGAAACTGTTTAATTTCTTTATCTTCTTTTGGACAGCACCCTTACAAAAAAACATTTGAATCGTAGATCATTAGTAATTGAAATGTATAGAACAAATCAACGGTGTAAATACCAAGTAACACATTGATGATTAATTGCTCATTTATTTGATATTTTTAGATGATTCAACGATTTTCGATTCGAAGGGTTTTTTCAAGAATGATCTACAAACGATGATTAAGAAGTTGAACAATTTTAATCGTTAAGTTTATTTGCTTAAAATACGTTATTCTCAATCTCATGTTGTTGAGAAATACTCTATACTAAAGCGAAATGAGAAAAATACTGTTCATAAGAACAATGTTTTTACTTTTTTGCCCTCATTTTTAATGTTTATGTGATCCCCTTTTTTTCTTGGTTGGAATTTGGGTTTTGCTTCTTTCTTTCTTTCTTTCTTTGTTTTTTTTTTTTTTTTTTTTTTGCTGTTTTATGATTATGATTATGGGGTTTTGTTTTCAGATGTGTCCCAAAAAATGGCTAAGCTTTGCACTGTTCTTTTCAGCATTTTTTTAAAAAAAAAAAACCAAAGAGAATAGAGAAACATCAACGACCATTAAAGTTTCTTAAAAGTAAAGAAGCAGTTGAAGCAGCAATTCCTTTCAGTAGTATATCACCATTTTGATTAGTAGAGATGATATTGGGAGAAACTCACGTTAAGTTGTCACGTGATGTTACACATTTACTTATATTGTAAATCTGATGAGTAATTTATTAAGATTATGCTCTAAGTCGATGAAATATCAATCATATCTGTCATTTATATTGTAGCAATTAACAGCAACTCATGACACTCCTCGTAACAAACTTCCCAATATTTAGCAATTAACCGTGATCTGCATTTGGCAAAGAAATTATATAATTAGGATGTTCATATTGTCTTGGAGTGTACAATTGCAAAGCTCCCAATAGTTGTGTGGAAATTGGATTGGAATTTGAAGACAAGAGATTTAGAAATGCGTGTTGGTTTTTTTTTTGAGATTTTTTTATTTATTGTGATATGATTACTGTATTTACTTTATTTAATTACAATTTGGATGTGATGAAAATTTAAAATTAACTTGAAATTTAATTTATGTGTGTTCATTTTTTTTCCACATCTTATAATTTGGTGCTCGAAGTTTACATTTTTTTGCACATGATGCCAAAAGGAAATTGGAACAGCAAAACAAATCAGATGGTACAAGCTCGCAGCGGAGCGTAGGCAATTTTACTAGTAAATACTAATCTTTACGCTACATTCACTGCATTATAAATCACGTACATAATAAAGATGACACAAAAGAGCCAAATAATGTAAGGGTCCAAATAATAATCAATACTAATATTTTAATTTAATTACTCAAACCCGCTGTAAACTTGACACCTGTCGACGGCAACCAAGCCCTCCCGTCAATAAACCGCCCAACGGTGAAGAAGCTCGCGGCGGCGGCATCCTTGAGTATATGGTAACCAGGCCATTTGACCCGACGCGCTAGACCCGCACCCGGCCCATAATTTCTATACTCACCATACCACAAGGTGCTCAAAGCAAAATCCCCATACCACTCGAGCCACCCTCTGGGCTGGACCAGCCCGCTCATACAAGTGTTCATATAAACAGTCCTGGAATATTCCTTCCACGGCCTGCCCAAATAAGTTGGCTGCGTGGCCAGAACAAAACTGTCCTGGATCGTAAACCCGGTGTTCTGATGCGGGTTTTTCCTACCTTGGGCGGTGATGGTGACCTTTTGTAGCGGGAGTGGGACCCTTGTGTAGATCTTGCAGTTTTGGAGGACTGCAGCTCCGTTGCCAAATATGAAGTCTATGGTACCGTAGATGCTGCATTCCCGGTAGAACTGCCGGAGGGAGTGAGCATAGAGGGTGTCTTGGTTACCCTCAATGCTGCACAGGAAGAAGGCCGACTGGTCGGAGTCGACTCTTAGCGCCACGCCTTGGTGGTTCTGGGGGCCGGCGGTGTTGCGAATTGTCATCTCTCTTGCTATGAATCCCTTCCCGGATACCGCTGTATCAAACATGGTATTCATGAGAAAGTGTAAATTTACGTGAACTATTAGTAAAATGTGTGAAAAATGCATGCACTGAACGTGAAAAAAACATGAACTCACCGACTGTTGCAGTTCTAAACGTCGTCCATCCTTGCATGAAATTCCGGTTACCGGTGATGATAGTTTGTCCGATCCCATCCCCAACGAACATAATATTGGTTTTCTTCTTCTTCAGATCGATGTTTTCCTTGTATATTCCTTTCTTCACATATATAACGTACCTGCTAGGGCTGTAGTTTGGAGCCTCGTTAACAGCTTCTGTGATCGTACGGTACTGTCCACTCCCATCTGCTGCTACAACAGCTTGCTTCGCACCCGATTTTGGATTCGATTTAACCAGCGCTTGATCATCCTCACTCATCCACGCCGGGAAATCATCCCCTGACGAACTTTTATTCGTCGGCGGACCATGATCCCCGGGAGGAGAGGGCAAGCTGTATAGTTGAGTGTACAAGGCAAGAACATTACCAATGAGCTGCGTCACTTGCTTCAAACTCCCCCTAACGAAACTTTCGAGGCGTCGGTCGGTTCCTTCAAAACCCTCAAGGCAGGTATCTTGGTTACTCAGGGCAGCACTAAGCCAAGATTTTAAGTCTCCTTCGTAGTGAACATTTGTGTCGCCGCCGCGGATTTTGATCATTTCACCTAGAGACCAAGCCAACTCGGAGACGGAGTAGTCCAGGAGCTCCTTGCAGTCCTCAATGGCTACACTCTCCCTGTAACTTATGGACAAAGAGTTGAACTTTGTGATCATTTGGATTGCATTTTTTGTTTCATTGAGCGTGTGCCTAAGAGCAGCAGTTATGATCGAAACCGAATCTTGAATTTGAGGCCCCGTTTTTTGGAGCTCGGCTTGCACATTCGCAAGGCACGAATTCCGGTCTTCGATATCAGTGCAAGTTTGTGTAACCATGGATTGAATGGAATGGGAGGAAGCAACCCCATAAGAACAACATGAAAGTGAAAGTAGAAGAAGCAGAAAATTGGCCAAGGCCATGTTTGGCTATGTTGGAGGGAAGGAAGTGATTTTTTTAGGATCATAGTAAAAAGAAGATATTTACTTATACGTGTGGGAAAGGAGGAGAATGTAGGAATGCTTGTTTGTAGAGGAAAGTTTCGTCCTTGAAGTTAGGAATAATTAACCTCTTTTTTTTTCTTTTTTTTTCTTTTTTTCGGCTTTTTAGACAGTCTAAGGCTCTAAGTCATTCTTTCTTTTGTAGGGCGTGGCCCTAATATTCTATTCTATTTTGGATTGACACGTTAGGTTGCCTTGTCAAACAAGTTATCTTTTTCACACTGCTTCAAATATTAGAGAGATGTAACCTTGTCTTCCCAATCAGTCTTGCTTTGGAGAAGAGCTTCCATGCACCTGGGATGTTAGCTGACGATATTTCAACCAAATCATACACGCTATGTATTCTAACTTTACCACCAACATGGCATCTTAGGTACATTAAAGTTTTTCTCCTCACTTTTGAGTCATATGGAAGGAGCACATGTTTCCGAAAATAATATGCAACCGTGTGATGCATCATGCATGATTGTGTATGTACAAATCATCCCAAAGCTCGTATACGAAAAGGGCTCACCGTCTCTCAGCTAGTATCCCTCGTTTGTACAACTTATCGCCGCCTTCCTCCGGCGAATAACTAATAGCCGGTTGCCTAGTAAAATGATCTGCACCCTCTGATGCCATAATTACCTTTGCATTCCAGTACCAAGGTTGAAGGTAAGGTGAAGAAATGGAAGAACTTGAGGAAGGGTGAAGTACTACCGAAGCCCAATCTCGAGTCCCAAGTTTTACTTCCTTTAGTCTTCTTCTAATCAGCAAACATCCGAGATCTTCTTTTCTCATCTCTGATACACTTCTTAGTATCGAAATGCATAGAAGAAGCACCAATACTGCATCTTCTTCAGGCAGCAATTCGGCTACCAATAGCTTCCAATTTAAGAGAGCTGTTGCTCTTCCATTTGGATTATCTTCTGTGTACCGGACTAGCGTTAAAAACCCCTCTTCTTCGTCTTCGTCTTCTTCCTCTTCACCTTCTTCCTCATATTGACGTTCTTCATCTTCGGCCACTGGCCATTTTTTCCATACTCGATACTGCATTTTCCGTCCTTTCAACAGCTTAACCTGCAATATATGATTTAATTTTCAAAGCAAACTATGAGAATTTATGTATGTAGTTGAGAAAAGGAATTCCCACCGTACCGTTGATTCTGCATCTTGATTCTGTATACCAAAACTGAGACCTGATATCGATGATGACAAGTCCCACCGTATCATCAATTCATCACCTGTTGAAAAATTCCATGCAGCAGTCCATTGTTCCAGCGGTTCTTTGGGTATTGCTGTTCCTACCAGTTTTGCTGTACTAGAACAGCATCAAAATGTTTACAATTTGATACCAAGAAATGCAATGAACGCACTTCTTAACAAAAAATTGTCTAAGATCTCTGTGTAAACAGTCAACAAAGCGCACGTAGATTGCTATATAAAACATACCAGGGGCTCTACCAATGGAACCAGCAACATAAGACCAAGAACCTTCTCGAATCTCTATAATCCTATCCTCCCATTTCACAGCTGAAGGTTTTTCTCCTCCTCTCCTCCAAAATCCTTCTCCCATCCTACAATTATTGCATTTCCAATTTCATTCAATAAGTAAGGTACAATGTCTCTATAAAAGTCATAACTGTCAAAAGATTAAAATTGGTCCTTCCCATAAGGAAAAAGATAAGTAGTTAGAACATGACCTTATTCGGATCACAAAACACTCTCTCCCTGCATGATCAAGAACAGTGCGAGACAACCACCGGCCTTCTTGGGGACGATACTGGTTCATTCTCAGAATCACATCTGATATCATTGCCCCCGAATCATCTGTGACACGGTCTGGCACACATTTCAAAAGGTATGGTGCTTGAACAGGTGGAGTTATTGAAGCAAAGATATCCACTTGTTGATATTCTTTCTCCAAAGTTAGAGACGGTGCTCTAAGTAAGTCATTCCAATGGAATGTAACAGTCTCTTGCACGCTAGTTCCTTTAAAACAGGAGCCACCTCGCCGGCGAAGCTCAAGTACGACTCCTTTGGTTCCAAACTCACAGTAGAGGTGCCAAGCTTTTTTCCACGTTGCATACGGAAAGTCAGAAATGGGGTTTTCAAGCTTTAACTCCCTGTGGCACCTCACCATCCGAAGACGAAGGATATTGCGCTTTGTATCCTCTTGCATTACCTTTGTTTTATCCCTAAGCCTGACAAAAACACAGACCTACATTGAGGCACCAAAGCACCATCAGTATAATACGCAATATTTAACCCGGTGCAAATAGCTTGTCTTAAGGGAAGCATGCAACTTAACACCCTGGCGAAACAAGTTATCATGATCACATAGTATCATTAGCAGATTAGCAGAAAAAACACAACTCTTGGTATTTCGCTGTTTCGAGTAATATTCTCTCTTTATTTTCATAACAATGTTAGTTGTGATCCATTTCTCTCCTTTTTTATGCAAATTCATCAACTGTATGTCCCACAGCGCCTTATCAGCGAGAACTTCTCTACACCCGGGATGCCACTGTCATGGTATTCAAGTCAGTCACACACTGCCTTAACTTCCCTCCGCATCAGTATGCAACTCATCTCTTAATTTGGGTCCCCGGGGCATCTACTTTGCTTGTTTTAGCTAGTGAATCTTTTAATGGTCCAACCATCCAATAAATTTCTTTAGATAGGGTCGGCGAAGTTAGGTTTAAGAGAGCGACGGGCGGAAGAGAGTGTTAAACTGACCTCAAGTAAGAACCTGGGATGCATGGGCTTGTATTTGGTATTGACATCTGTATCAGATGCCTCCCAGTAAACAGGCGGCTTGAATGAGACACCCCCGTCCAATTTTAAAGCTATTTCTCCACCAGCTTTCTCATATGGTTGATCAAACGTCCTCTCCCAAAGCTTCCTGGTCTCTTCCACCTCTTTTTCCTTCACGGCAGCCCACACGGTCACCACCTTCCCCAAATCACCCTCCATCCCTTTCAAATCCTCAGCATACACTGTTGGGTAACTCTGGTTCATACAAAAAAAACAAAACAAGCAGCAATTCAGAAAAAAATTCAACCTTTTTTTTACCACGGCCCTAATCAGAACTAGCCCAGTCCTCGGGTTTTTCAGAAACCTTTGATAACATTACACATTAGAGAAAACACTTTCGAATCCAATACTTTAACAAAACACCGCGTTGACTTTTCGATCCTAACTTTAACATAACAAACGGATTCAATTGAGCTTTCACAGTGTTATTTCAAAAAAATTATTGCCGTCAGACTGTTTTTACTACTTACAAACTCAGTGTCTAACCGCACCTTTGAAAATGTCACGTGTAACTCGTTTCACACACACGAGAAGAACTTTCCTGCAACGGGATGCCGATGGAAAAAATTTACCTCACTACTTACTACTAGGATAAGGAGAGACATTAAACAAAATTGAAAAAGATGAAGCACCTGATGAGTTAGCCACATGAGCATAATATCAGAGGCAGGGACCAAAGGAGAATCCAAATCAATGGAGGACCTCTGCACCATGAACAAAAACCTCTTGTACCTCTGCCTTGCTGCTATCAAATACACAATTTCAGACCTGTATGGCTCCGAAAACTTGGAATACAAAAACCTATTCTTTTTCACTTGCTCCAAAAGCTCTGCTTCTTCATCGGCTACCTCCGAAACCCTCACTTCTGAATTTGAATCCGAATCAGCTTCGTTCTCAAACGGCTCATTTGGGTACCTTCTGATCCATATTTCTCTGCACTTCATCAGTGCATACTCTTTGTTCTCTTCGTTGAAAATGGTTGCTTTTCCTATCAAGTTTGAGCATTTTTGTTCACAGTATTGCCTGTAAGAAACCTGCCAGGAAAACCCAACAGTATTATCAAGGGTCTGTTTCGCCTGCTTCTAGAACGGCTAAAAGAGCTTTTGACTTCGATTGTAGAAAACTTGAAATTTTATCCTTCATATCTTTGCGCTTTTGAACAAAAGAAACAAAATTTCTCCTTCATATAAGCGCTTTTTGAGAAAGCTCCTGTTTTTCTGGGAAGCACTTACAGTTTTCATATAATTTGGACATGTTTCTGACAAAAGCACATAGCTTCTGACAAAAGCACTTGAACGGATAAAAGCTCTTCTAACTCCGTTTGACAGAGAACTTAAAACATTCCTTGTTCGTATTAAAGCTTTCTGGAAAAACATTTGTTTTTAAAGGAAGCACTTTGATTTCTTGATATAAATTTGGACAAGCTTCTAACAAAAGTGCTTGTGAGCAAAGTGCTTTCTACACAAGCAACCCAATAAATCCTAACTTTCCCAGCAGTCAAACAAAACTTTAAACGCAGAGCTCGCTTACCGGATTCAGAGTGTGGCAGAACCAAACCCACTCAATGTCTATAGGAGGATGAATCACAGGAACCGCCGCTGCCTCCGCCGTCAGATCAGAAACCAACGGCATCCAGAGCTCATTGTACCTGCAAAACACCAACCCAACAATCTTTAACATCCACCGTCCGATCACACAACTACTTCACCGTAACCCCGGACCCAAGAGCTGACCTTCTAACGGCTTCAACAGCAGTTGCCTTTTGATGAAGCCACTGAGACTCGGCCACCGTTCTCAGGAACCCGATATTTCGCCTGGCGGCCGATACAAGATCCAATCCGAGTTTCAGCGTCTCCATATCCGATATCTCGCTGAGGCTGCTCGCCGCGGACATGGAGCCGCCAGTACTCAACGACATGTCGTAGGTGGTAGGGAGAGCGTGCTGCGAGCGAATCAGAGAGACAGAGGTTTGAGTTTTGGTTTTTTGAATTAATTATGTCAGAGGAGGAACAGAAACAGAGAGAATATTTAAAGAAACATGACAGGAGCAAAACAGTGGATGGTTAAGTGGAACCGAGCGAGGATTCTCGCCGGGTGTGAAGACTTCAATTATTCGTTCATCGTACATTGTTTGTTCATAGCACATTGTTCGTTTATCGCACGTGTGATTGAAGAATACTCAAGATCCTCGTAAAGAAGATCCTCACAAAGAGGATCCTCGCTGGAGTGGAACCAACAGGATTGTCTTCAGATCTTTTGGTGAGGATCTTGAGGATCCGTGAATCGTGTCTATTCATCGTACATCGTGCAATTACTTTTTGTCACGTACTGTTTGTGTTTAATTTTAAATAAAAATATTCAAAATAATTTCTGACCGCACAATATACGATGAACGGACACAATTCATAGATCTCCGAAATCCTCACAAAGAGGATCCGGCGAGGATCCGAATTCTGGAACCAACATGATCCTCTCCGAATTCTTTTGGTGAGGATCTTGAGCATATGTGAAATGTGTCCGTTCATCGTACAAATATTTAAAATAATTTTTAACCGCCCGATATACAATGAACAGATACAATTCACGGATCCACGAAACCCTAGTAAAGAGCATCGGATTCTAAGTGGAAAGGTGGTTGTTCCATCCAACAAACAAAACCAAAAACAAAAAGAAAGCGGAAGTGGGAGGGGCTGTGACAGGTGGCGCAGCTCGATAGTTGTCTTTCTGTGTCGGGATCAAGAGGTAGAAGAAGGGTTTGGATGATTCGTTGGCTTTAATCATTACATGTGATTAAAAAACTACTCTTTTTTTACTTGTTTTAGTGCGATTAAATTTTGTGATGAGATTGGAAGAACACTTTATGCTTTTCAAAATAATTTCACTATCGGCTACTGTGAATGTTCCTGATAGATAGAATGTTTATGAAAGTATTACTCTTGCAGTTTCTCTCATATATTATTTGTATCATCTCTTTAATAAAAGTATGATTCAACATCACATATAGTTTTTATCTTTAATAGAAAAATGATACAAATAGATAGTAAAATAATATTTTTGTTCTTTTCAATCTATTGCGATTTGAGTTCAAACTCTCATTTCGTCGTAGTCTATTTAAAGTAGTTATGTAGATTATAATATCAGTTGATACGTTAATCTTTTGGAAATTCAAGAGTCTGTTAGGTATGGTATTAAAAAAAAATTCATAATTTCTCAAATCATTTCTCAAGGACATATTTTAAGAATAATTTTCTTTAAGATCTAAAAACTCATTTGGTATGAGATTCAAAATTGTTTGTAAATTTTAATAATTAAATAAAAGAAAAAATATTCTACAACAACTAACGATTCGGAAACTACTGCACAATTTAATTGGATAGGTAGAGATATTCAAAGGAAGGATTGGAGGAGAGGGAGATTAGAGAGCAAGAGAAGAAAGATTCAGGGAGGAAGAGAGGAGAGAAAGATGAGAAAGAGGAGAGAAATAGGAGAAAGATTTGAGGGGAGGACGGGGAGGAGAGAAAGAAGAGAAAGATTCGGGGAGAGGAGGGGAAGAGAGAGTAAGATAGGATAGAGATAGAGAAAAATCGGGAGTGAAGAGAGGAGAGAAAAAGTAGTGGGATAAAAGTTTAAAAACTCGCTTTTAGTGTTTTTTAGAAGTAGACTAATTTTTAAGTTAGTTTTGAGTTCAGTTTTTAAAATAATCCTACCAAACAAGTCTTCAAGGTGGAAAACTTAAAAAAGTGTTTTTGAGTCTAAAAAGTTGAATTCCAGTAGAGAGTATCAAACAGGCCCTTATACTTTTATAAGAAAATGTATCTTAATCAAGCCTAACATCCTTTTAACAAGGGCTAAGAACTAGCAATGAAAGTAGTATAAATATGTCATAATCGAAACCGTTTATTTATAAATTACTATTTAAAGATTGTTAGTGTAAAATTGCCAATTCCTTACAAAACGTATAAGTTTGTAATGTCTTAGACTGATACATGTTATTTGTTGTAATTATTTTAGTCTAAGCTTATCTCTCATGCTCCTGATAAAAAAAATTACAAGCATTTCAGAGACATCCGCTCATGTAATTAGTTTGTCACGCATATGCATTCATTTAGTCCAAGAGGTTATTTTTGATTAGTTTGTTTTGGTTATTTGGAGTTAAACCTAAGAGCAAGTCCACCCCTAAGGACTTTGCGCCAGCACCCAGCGCATTTATCCACTCAAGTGAATAGTAATAGACCCCAGTAAACAGTAACAGGCCAAGGCATCTCCACCCCTAAAAAAATGCGCTGGCACCCAGTCAAAAAATGCACTGGCACAAACAATCTCCACCCCTAGAAAATGCGCTGGCACCCAGCCCATTTAAAATATTTTTAAATTTTTTGTAAACGAATAAAAAATTAAAATAGTTTTAATTTCGGATAGGAATTTTAACCAATCTCGTCACGCCATGTGTCCTTATCCGAGCGTACTATTTTGTGAATAGATTTCCGCTAAGATTTTAAACCAATCCCGACGCACCACGTGTCACTTCCGGTTTACAATAATTTAGCCAAGATTTCGATAAGATTTTCAACTAATAACGTCATGCCACGTGTCATTATCCGAACGTACTGCTTTATGGATAGATTTTCGATAAGATTTTCAACCAATCCCGACGCGCCACGTGTCACTTCTGGTTTACAATAATTTAGCCAAGATTTCGATAAGATTTTCAACCAATCACGTAGTGCCACGTGGCATTGTCCAGAACCTCATCCTTTCTTTTTTTGTCCATATAAACCCTACATCCCTACATCCATCCTCACACCAAGCTCAATCCTTCTTTTTAGCTCAGAATCCTTGTTCATCGTTTTCAAATCTTGAAATCTTATTACAATGTCTTCTTCAAGGAGAGTGTATAAACAGTTGCAGGAGCAACAGAAAAGGTTGTTGGCACAACAGGCAGAATTGGCCAATCTCGAGGAAGGTGAAGGTGGAGATGAGGCTTTCTTCATGGAGGAGGATGAGGATGATCACCATAGAAGGCAGAGGGCCTCACATTCTCGCCGTGTCATGGAAGCCGTGGGTCAGATATCCAAACCCAGACGTGCTGCAAACCTCGATAGAAAAAGGGAAAGACGAGGTAAAGATCTCTTGGAAGATTATTTTATTCACAACAGCGTATTCCCTGATCATGTTTTTAGACGTCGTTTTAGAATGCAACGAAGTTTGTTCGAAAAAATCTTGAGTGCTATTTGCAACCATGATCCATACTTTGTGCAAAAAGATGATGCTTTTCATGTTCTAGGTCTTCTTCCCGAGCAAAAAATTACGGCTGCCTTGCGAATGCTTGCATATGGAGCATCTGCAGATCAAGTGGATGAGATCACGAGGATGGGAAGATCAACTGTTCTGGAGTCCTTGATGCGTTTTTGCTCTGCAATTGAAGCCCTCTACACCAATGAGTACCTCCGGACACCCACGCCAAGGGACATGCGAAGGCTTTTTAGGAAGGGTGAGATGCGAGGCTTCCCTGGAATGATTGGAAGCATCGACTGCATGCATTGGACTTGGAAAAACTGTCCAAGTGCGTGGCAATGAGCTTATGGTGACAGAAAAGGAGCCAAAAGCATCATTTTGGAAGCGGTGGCTTCGTTTGATACATGGATTTGGCATGCTTTTTTTGGTGTTCCAGGAGCTCAGAATGACCTAAATGTCCTTGCCCAATCCCCAGTGTTCGACAAACTGCTGCAAGGAAAATCCCCGAAATGCACATATTGGGTTAATGGTACCCAATACGAGGGATCATACTACCTTGCATATGGCATTTACCCAAGGTGGTCAACGTTTGTCAAAACAGTGCCACATCCACAGACTGAAAAAGAAAAACACTTCGCAAAATGTCAAGAAGGGTGTAGGAAGGATGTCGAGCGCTGTTTTGGTATCCTGCAAGCTCGTTGGGCGATTGTCAGGGCTGCAGCTAGAATGTTTGATGTCGAGGCTCTTCGATCCATCATGATGACATGTATTATTCTCCACAACATGATTGTTGAAGATGAGTATGATTATGATGCCGTCGATGAATACGAGCCGGATCCGATCAACAACTCACGAACACGTATCTACTGTGCTCATGACAATACCGAAGATCCCGTGCAACACGAGCCCTTGGAACGGGATGGACGTTACAATGAATTGATCGTTCAACGGTACACGAACTTGCAAGAGCCATACTGGCACGTAACCCGCCAGAATGACTTGATTGAGCACCAGGGGGGATTGCGAGAAGGTGAAGATAATTAAAATGAGGCTTGTGGTTGAAGAATAAAGTGTATTTTTTTTTAAGTTTATGTAATTCTATGTAGTGTGTTTTGTTTTTTAAGTTTATTTGGTGAGTTTATGTAATCTTATTTCATGTGTTTAAATAAAGTACAAAAATAAATAAATAATTGCATTAAAATTGCATAATAAATAAAATAAAAATAAATAAAGTTCTAAAAATAAATAAGAAATAACATAAGAAATAACATAAGAAATTAAATAAAGTTCAAAGGAAAATAAGAAATTACATAAAAATTACATAATAAATTAAATAAAATTCTAAAAAAAAAAAAGAAATTACATAAGAAATTAAATAAAGTACTACAAATAAATACGAAATTATACAAAGTCTCTGGAGCTAGGATCTTGGTTGCTATGATTTGTGTAGCTAGAACCCCCTTCACTTATTTCCGCATCTCTTGCACGCCTCATTCGCATGACATCTCTTTTTTCCGAGCTCCAAAAATATTTTGAATTCGGAGACAGTCCTACTAGAGACTTGCTCATAGTGTCACGATCTGCTTGAGCCATCCTTTCTTCTCTAAGCATTTCATTTTCTCGATGAAGTGCTTCTCTAACCAGCTCGTTCTCTCGATTAACTATTTCTCTTTGTCTCTCAGCCGCCGCATCACGGGCCTCAGTAGCTGCTATTATTGCTGCCATTGCAGCAATTTTTTCCTCATCTCTAGCCTTTTCCCGCTCTATGGTCAGTTCACCTTGGCGGGCAAGTTCCTCCATATATTTAGTGTAGTCATTTTTGGAAGAACTACCTTTTTTCTTTGATGCCTTTTTACCTTGAGGCTTGAGGGACTGACGAGTCGGTTGGGTCTCGGGCACTTGTTCAGGCGTCCCTTCCGTGTCTTCAAATGTGTCGGCTTCTTGTTCGGCCGTGTCTAGTTCTGGCGAACTATGTAGACCCATGCCGTGCATGACAACTTCTGGACCGGTTGCCACAATTTTGTATTTAGGGCAATCTTTGACAATTTCCCAACATTCCCATCTATTGAATGATTTGTTCCTGTTCTTTGAATTGGAGAATGCTTGAGCTTGTAGTGTCTATAAAAATGTGGGATAAGATAGTGTTAAAAAATTACATAAGAAATAACATAAAAATTACATACGAAATAACATAAGAAATAACATAAAAATAAATAAAAATAACATAAGAAATAAAAATAAATAAATAAAAATTACATACGAAATAACATAAGAAATAACATAAAAATTACATACGAAATTAAATAAATTAAAATATTGATGTGGGTGGAATGCATATAAATAAATAAAAATATTGTCACCTGATCCGCTAAACTTGTCCCACTACGCAGGTTACCGGAAGCATGAGAGATGGCGTTTTTCCAACAAGTAAAGGATGCGTTGAGTTTTTTCCAACGACCTTGAAGACCTTGACTAGATCTGGCGTCTTTTCCATGTACATCACAAAACGCTTGCGTAATTTTACTCCACATTTCTCGCTTATCCATCTCATTACCCGTAATCGGGTCATGAGTAGTGTGAACCCAACATTCACACAACGTAACATCTTCAATGAGCTTCCACGAAGACATTTTTTTCTCTTAAAGTGTAGAAAATATTGAAATGTAGATAGTATAGGAAGTGTAGAAAATATTGAAATGTGGTGTAAGGTGGAAGATGAGGGTTAGGTATTTATAGGAAAAAAAAAATTAAATTTTTTCTGTAATTTTTACACAATTTTCTGTATTTTTTAATAATTTTTAATTTAGTTAATTAATCTGGATCGTTGGATTTGAAAAATATTCAAATCCAACAGCCCATAAAGTGCCACGTGGCCAACGGTCATAATTCTGACCGTTGGGCCCTTTTTTTTTTTTTTTTAGGGGACAAACGTGGACCGTTGATCTGTGATCGGACGGTCCAGATCAAAATTTAAATTTAAATTTTTTTTACCTTTGGAAATCCAACGGTCTAGAAAAACTAGCCGTTGGAAATCCAACGGTACATAGCGCACCACGTCGCCTCCCCGGTGAGAACTGAGTGCGCCTGCGCCGCGGGCCCCGCCTGTCGGCCACTCGCGCCCACGCGCGCGTCAATTGCACGCGCCTGGCGCAAAAAAAATTTAAATTGCCGTCTGACGCCACGCTGGCGTCAGATGGACCGGGCCACGCCTCAGTCAATTTTGGACTGGGCTAGAGACCGGCTTGGGCTGGGTGCTAGTCAATTGGATCGGCTGGAGGGGATTCACTGGGTGCCGGCCCCTTTTTTCGGTTGGGTGCTGGGCAAAAAGCCCTCCAGTGGACTTGCTCTTAAACCCTACTCTCTCCTCTCCAGTTCGTATGTGGCCGTCTCCTCCTCTTCCGTCAAAACCTACCAGTTTTCTTCCATCCATTTTCTTCATCAATTTCAAAGATTTTCTGATCCATGGTTTAATTTCTTCATATTTATTCGTCGATTTTAATTATATTTGTTTTTTTTGCAATGATGATCCATGATAATCCCAGCTCTATGAGACCTTTTGTGGTCAGGGAGTAGAATGTTATCCATATACATCTGAGCCCAGAAAATCACTCTTTATTTTAGTTTTTATTTTTAATTTCTTTGATTTTTTAGATTTTTTTGTTTAGTTTTTATTTATGTTTATCGAGGATTCGCTTGAGAAAAGTGCTTCTAAATGACTAAAATCGTTTTTGCAGAAAATGTTTTGGTACTGGAAACTTATTTAAAAAAACACCAGTTATATATTTTTACTCGAAACACTTCAAGTGTTTATTTTGAATTAACTTGGTTTCTAAAATCATTAAAATTTGTGGTAATTTTGCTTTTTTATTTTCCAGTTATTTAATTATTATATTATTGCAATGATGAACAGTGTGTATCCCAGCTCATTATGAGACCTTTTGTGGTCCGGGAATAATCTAGATTCACATATTATCTGAGCCCCGAATACAACATCTTTTTTTATTTTTTAAGAAATCAAAATCTTTGCCTTTTGTAAATTCTTTTGTTTCAGTTTTTCATTTATTTATCATAAAATCTTTGACAAAATATCATGTATTTGGTTGTTAATTTCTTCTTATTGATGATTAAAATCAATCAATTGTGCATCAGACTATGTTACCGGAACATGAACATTGAAAAATATGAGATATGCTACTTCTCAAATTCAACCACTCACAAAAGTAGAAGAATCATATTCCATTACTACAAAAAGGACAATATTGAAGCCAAATGTATCATTTTATAACGGTGACAACCAAAGTCTTTCAAGTTAGGGTATACAACTTAAAACATATTACCAATTATAAAGTGCAAATATAAATCAGGTCAGTCGATGTTGTGTTTGTCTTATTAATTTTCCGTCCTTTTATGCAAGAATTCAATGTCTTTCTCGTAAGTTAGAGTAGCTTGGACTTAAGAATATTGCTTAGAAAAAAGAATAAAATCTTAGATTAAGCAATTTCATCTCACATGATGACACATGTGACATTATTGTTTAGGCCTAAGCTCAATTCCCTCAACAATAAGTCCACCTTTAAGATGCACACCCTTCACTTCTCTTAGGCTCATCCTTATATCCTTCTCATCACACTCACCATTGTAAAAGCTTCCTATTTCAACCTCCATCCATCCATCCCCGCGCTTGCCGCCGCCGCGATCTTCGTCTAGAACCCTCGACCTCAAAGCTCTTACCGCCTTCAGAAAATGTTCGTGTTCTGATGAGGCTTGCTTCCCACTTTGAATATCATTGCGTTTGCTCAAGTAAATTGTACCTTGTGATTTAGAATTACCAACTTCAAGTGAAACCTCAGAAGGCAAAGTGTCTAACCCGTAAGCACGATTGGCTATCTTTATAATAAGATAGGTCCCATAGGCAGTTTTTGGTGATAGCATTTGAGTATTTGTTGTGCCACATATTTCCAGCCACCAAATTGTTCTAAGTTCAGCCACCTCTGCAAATCTGAATTTGCTCCTTTAGAATTTAGGCTCATATGTGTTTATATGCACAACAATGAAAATCTCACTTTTTTCCTCCGAACTTGTAACTGTATGACTTTGTCTCGTGTGCTTTTCATTATATTTGTAAAGTTATCTCATTATGTTAAGGTGGTCAGGAAAATCGTTAACTTGACTATTGTAGAACTGAAGCTAAAACAAAGAAAATGCCAAGTTTTTGGTTCTGGTTCCACAATAGCCAAGTTAATTAACAATTTTCCTGACCAACTTGATGGAACATGATGACTTAAGACACAAACTGAAAGTAAAAAAGTAAAGTTAAACAGTTACAATTTCAAGGAGTTAAATGGGATTTTCGTCAAAGCATAGAGGTATATAAACGAAAGAGCCCAGAACTTATTTTAATTTAAGTTAATCATATAAGACAATGCAATTTAGACCAAGGGTCTCAAAATTATACTTTCTTGAAAGTAGATTAGGGTTAATTAAAGAGTGCAAACCTTGATTCAAGACAAGGTCTCCAGGTCCAGTACAGAGGATGACTGCCCCATGTAATTGAAAGGTCCCTTGCACTTTAACATGTAGCATTTTTTACCTGTTGATTTCTCTATGAAGAATATCTGTGTTGTTAACCAATCAGAAAGTACTTACGTGACTTCAATCAAAATCAAATCATTAGTACATAAATAAGTTATAGAACACCCCTTAAGCCTAGAGCGATGTAGACTGTAGATAAGATATTGTCATAGTGATATTTTCAATCTAGATAAGTTTCGCTTTTAAAGCCGCTAGTGCATCCACCGGCGGTAGAACAAATATGAATTTTGATGACTCAACAAAATTCATATTTGTTCCCCCGCCTGTCAATGCAAAAGCAACCTTTTGGCACAAGGTCGGGCATAACTTGCTCGGGCTTTTGGGCAGGCTTTGCATGGCCTACCACTTGCCCTCTTCAATTTGGCCCGCTAAAGGTTTTTATTTTTATGGATTGAAGGGCTTCTTTCGAGCCCTTGCCTTTGCTGTTTGACAGCGGATGGACTTGCTCTTAGGTTAATTTTTCTTTGAGAATGTGTTACACTGTCACATAAAGCATCTAATATTGCTAGACTGTATGACAAAAGAACATTATGTTTATATTTAACAATTTTTAACGATAATGCCTACGTTTTAAGACAAGTAAAATTCCAAAAGACCGATCGATAAATTTACCTTATCACCACCGGCGATTAGGTTTGGACTGCATAACTTCATAAACAAATCTTTGCTAGATGAATAAGCTATGGGGCTCACAAATCTGGATAGAATCTGTTTGTGGTCTGATGTCAAGAATTTCCGCCACACACTACCGGCATCCGCCGTGGCCCGAAAAGACGATGAAACTAACGAGGAACGACATGCGTCGCCCGGAGACGTGAACGATAAAATGTGCGCGAAGCAGTCTTCAGGCAAGTGATCGAAATTCATCTCTGAAATTGGTGTGACATTGCCTGGAGGGAGGCATGTAATTTATACTGCTAATCGACGGTGATATCGTTAACGTGACAACACTTTCTTTCGAATGTCCGGTCAACATTATGACAACATGCAGGCAACACCTATTTGGTTCTAGTCAACATCATGACAACATTATGAAACTGAATATTAGGAGAATAATAAAAGGCCATGTTCAAGTTGCGGAGATGTATTTGCTTCACATAACGTTTCCATTCAATAATATAATATTCTGTTATAAAAAATTTGTGCATGACACTGTATTATTAGATTGAGATATCACAATAACGGTTAATAAATCTCGTATAAGTCCTTCTCAGATTGATTTCAAATAACATGTTTGTGCTAAATTTCTGTTGTGCTCCTTTGTCTTATTGAGCTTTTCTTTATAAAAGGCAATAGAAATGTAAAACGTTTTAGGTAGTTTTTTTTTCTTGAGATGATACATTTTTCTTCATACAAACGATATAATAGAAGGATAAAATTGAACCAAAATTTTCGTGTGCAGTCATAAATACTATTAATTGTTTAAATTACAAGCATCTCATAATAAGACGATATTCTAATTTTAATCTTTAAAATGACCGTTTTAGCTCTTTATTTTCTCTTAACAATCTGACATATTTTTCTACATACAATGTAATGGAAGGACTAAATCGAACTTAGATTCTTGTGTGCAGTGATAAACACTATTAATTACTTGAATTACAAATCTCTCACAATAAGACGGTATTTTAATTTTAATCTACGAATACGAAGATTCAAACAAAAAGTTGCCTCTCTACAAATTTTTTTGTTATTATACAAAACAATAAGTTACCACTCGGTTAAAGTAAAAAGTAAAAATTTAACCGTTGACAGTCCTCTTGTAATCACACACTCGGTTGGCTTTTGGCGCCTTATCTCTCCCTTCCAACCGCAAGTCCAGAACAACCGCAAGAACCACCAGATTTTCCACTTCCACCTACAAATTCCTCACGAACACACATCGAAGGTCGCGTCTTTCTTCTTCCATGGCGATAACCCACAACCTCAAACCCCCTATTTCCATCGCTTCCCCTTCCGTTTCATCCAAAACCCACAATTCCTCACTCTTCTTTGGCACTGTTACTTCAACAGTTCACAGCCACGGAGTCCAGCCGCCGCCATTGGCATTCAGAAGTTGCACTGCTACTAACTCGCAAATCTTCAGCACCAGAAGACTCTTCCTTCCTAAGGTTTCCGGCATCTGGGATGCCTTGACTAGCGGCGGCAACAATCCCCGTGAAGCCGTTGCGGCGATTCGACGCGGGATGGTGCTTTTTAGGCAGGTAAGTTCTGCTCCTTGTTACATTTTGGCAAGTGATTTCCACACCTGTAAGAAGCACGTTTGCTCAAAAGAATTTATGCTACAAGGGCTTTTATTATAATCATGTTTTGAAAATTCAACTTATATGTAGAAAATCACTTGGAAGTGCTTTATAGAAAAATGATTAAAGGTTCATTTGGGAAGTGATTTTAAATGACTGAAAACGCTTTTACAGAAATGTGTTGGAGCTAATCTATGGTAAAAATGCAAGTCGATTATGAAAAAAGCACTTGAAGTGGCACTAGGAAGCACTTCAACTACTTTTTGAATCCAAAAGTATTTTCTCTAAAAACGCTTTCAACCTCTTAAAAACACTTTCCAAATGAGTCATAAAATATTAAATAGAAGTGATTCGTAGAAAATAATTTGAAATTGCTTCATGGAAAAGCACTGGGAAGTGCTCCCTTAATATTAATAATAGGAAGGCACTTGGAAGTGCATTGTCGAAAATCACTTGGAAGTGCTTACTAGAAAATCACTTGGAAGTGCTTTCTAGAAAATCACTTGGAAATGCTTACTAGAAAATCACCTCATAAGGGCTCTGAAGCGCTTTCTGATTGACAGAAAACACTTTTTACCTTCCAAAAGCATTCCGAATTGACCCTAACTTTCTTTTGAAACCTGTTCTCATAGTTTGGTAATTAAAGTTTTCAACTTTGTTATTTGTTAAGGGTGATGTTTCAGGTTCACTAGCAGAATTTGACAAGGCAATTGAGTTGGATCCTCGCCAAAAGGCATGTAAGTCTATTGATTATGTTACTAATCACGGTTTTGGGGATATTCAATTGTTTCAGTAAGCGTTTCCTGTTGTTCTTATCAGATCTTTGGCAAAGGGGGCTTTCACTTTACTATCTTGATAGGTACTACTTCTTGTTTCCATAAGCTTTTGTTTTGTTACATACTGATTTGGTTAAGAGTCATGTCAAGGATTAAACCGGGTATATTTTCCGCAGGTTTGAAGACGGGGCAGAGCAGTTTCGGTTAGATGTTGCGCAGAATCCAAATGACACAGAGGAGTCCATTTGGTGCTTTCTCTGTGAAGCTCAGTTGTATGGGGTTAACGAAGCAAGGGAACGATTTCTTGAGGCAAGTCAATGCTACAAAGTTAAATTAGGCTTTAAGCTTGACAATATAGACTGGCAGACGTTATTTGAAGTGCTATTTACTCCGTTGTACTGAGCGGAAAGTTGAATAAATTCTTCTAACTATATATTAGATCGAATGCAGGTTGGCCGAGATCCAAGACCTGTCATGCGAGAATCCTATAACATGTTTAAAGATGGTGGTGATCCGGAAAAGGTGTTGAGTGAAACCTTTCTTCTTTGATCAAACCATTTCTTATCTGAGCTTGCTGTATGGTTCATGACTTTCCTCTAACTCAATTGATTGATGTTGATGCCTAGCTCGCTGCTGCGTTTTTGAATGGCCGTGAGAGTGATTTTTTCTACGCTTCTTTATACGCCGGACTTTATTACGAATCTGAGGTTTGCTTCAAACTATGATAATTTTCTTTTGATATCCTTTTGGTGTCACATGTTGTATGTCAACCGAATCTGAGTGTTCCTGCAATAACTAGAGATGGGAGGAAACGGTTCTCCATTGATCTTGTAGTCAGAAATCATGTTTTTTTACATCCCTTTTAAATTCTTGAGCCACAGGAACAAAACCACTTGCAGAAAATACTAACTGTCCAAGTTATCTTCGTTTTCGTTACCTAATATATTGATTAATTGTTTTTAGCTACACTATCTCTTACGTTAAGCTTCAATGGTGGTGAGAAATTATCAGCGATTGCTAACTAGCTATCTTAACCTGTGCAGAAGAAAGCCGACGGGGCCAAACTCCACATTGTTGCTGCATGCCAGTCTCTTTATGGACAAAGGTTAGATTTAGAAGTTCAATCGAAACTAATTTCTTATTAAAAACAGTTAAGTATCTGTTAAAAACATAAATTTGATTTCCTTGTTCATATTAGGTCCGACGATTACATGGCTTCTCTTGCCAAAGTTCACTGTCTTTGTCGAAATTGGACGACCAGTTGAAGCATTTGGCTCAAGCTCTGTCAATCTTCCACGCAAGTTGGTTTATCGTGTGCGGCGACAATCTTAATATGGATGTGTGCTTTTCCTAGAAGAAATTACTTGTTCTTTGTGTAATTGTTTCGCTGATTTTACTTCAAAAAGAGATGATTTTCAGCATAAGAAAAGACAAGTCGAAGGAACCTATAAGTAAAGTAACGATTCAATCGGAAATTACATACTACTTTGAACGACGAACTTGAAAGAGTTTTACATGAACAAAAAGGAAACACATTATACATGGTTCATGACAGATGATCAATCTAAACATTTGCCCTGAGTTTGGGACGCGTCCTTGTAGTAGTATCTGAGCTTCATAACCATCGCCAGATTCACAGCGCAATCGGGACTTTGCAGGTTAGTTTCCTCGGATACAAATTTTTCCCCATATTTCTTCTCGAAAATCTTCCGGAGTGTCATCAGTTCCGGAATATCTTTAGAGCACGTCGGAGCTGCAAATATCAAGCTAGTGATGGCTTCTTTCACTTCAGGCGGACACTTCTTTTGTTCTTCCATGATCGACAGGTTGTCCAGAACCGATTTGCAGAAGCTCTCGAACAAAATATACAAATCTAAAAGATGTTCTGCAGTTTTGAGCCGTATCAAATGTTCATCCCAGTCACGAGCAATGTCGGTACTAGTTTCCGCCTCCAACGCTTTCTCTTGCTTCAGCATTCGTATTCTTCTCGCAGTAGCAAGGGCATTCTCCACTGTTTTTCTGCATTCAGAAGAGTTGAAGCCGTGTCTGAAAACCGAGAGCCGGAGGTTCTTCATCGTGGTGTCGACGGAGGAGATGGATCCTCACACAAGGAAAGAAAACTGATCAACTGAGTTGGTGTGTCTGTGCTGTTTCTCGTACAAGCTTTGCTCGTGAGAAGCGTAAAACTGATGAGATATGTTGGTGGGATGCTGCCGGTTTGGTATTTAAAGACGTCGGATTTCTTCCTACTGGGCTTTGGAATTCTTATTTCCTACTGGGCTTGGGAATTCTTACTTTTTAATGGGCTTAGGAAATCCTGCTTCCTAATGGGCTTAGGAATTCTTACTTCCTAATGGGCTTAGGATATATGGATTTAAATATATCATTTGATTTTTCAATTGTTTTTTTTTTTGAACTTTAACGAAAAACTTCCGATACTGTTTATTTTAACGAAAAACCACATTTTTACACTAAAAAGTCAATCCTGGTACTATTTACTTTACCCTTTATTTTTTCCTTATCGTTAAAACTCAAAGTTTTCAAGCCATTTTCATTAGTTTTCCTTTTTTTTTGTGAGCCTTCTACACAAGGAGAGTAAGACCATCTCCAAAGAAGATGTCAAATTTTGAACATAAAATTTAAATTTTGACAGCTTATGTGGCATTTTGACATTTTTTTTAAAGTTTTGTTCTCCAACTGATATGTTAAATTAAATTATTATTTTATAAAATAAATTATTAAACTAATTAAAATTTAATCAGCAATCTATTCATCTTCCTTGATTGCAAAGAAGAAAAAAGTATGATAATTGCATCGGTCAACTCAACATTAATTATAATAAATAATTAAACTAATTAAAAATTAATAAAATACATTTAATAATTAATAAAAAAACATTTGAAGCTGTTGTAATTTGACAGCAACCTCTTTTGCTGCCAATTCATGTCATCACCACATAGGACTTGGCGCTTCGGTTGGAGAATATTCGTGTGGTCTTTTTTTTTTTTTTTTACTATTATAGCTGATGTGTATATTTTGGCATCTCCTTTGGAGATGCTCTAAGAAGTTTGCACAGAGGTCGACTCTAATTTTTCTCTTTTTTCAAATATTATCTCTTGATTTTTTTAGTGTGGCGGTAACACAGCTCAATACACAAAGTGTCATAATACAAGTAATTAAATACTTGAAAAAAAATTTCAACCACTTATTAATGACACTTAATGTACCGAATCGTGTTCTTAACCCACTAAAATATTTCTCAATAAAATCAGAGTTGCTACAAAACACAAGAGTCTTCATTATCACGTTTATGACTGTTTTCGTCTTGCTTGTTAAGTTTGGTTATTGTCCGGTGTGCGTCATAGACCAAAAATAAATAAAATTTAAACAGGTGTCAAATTATGCAACCATCAGTTTCACGCAATTATTGAACCAAAAATTGCAATTTTGTTTTCGTTACTTGTCACGTAAACTGCACAATCTAGCCGTGCACGACAAGTTGTGGTCAGAAACGTTAATAAAACATCAAGGTTTTTTTTTGGTTTGTTAAAATACTCTCAGCAAAATCACAGCAAATGATCTAATGGTAAAAGCGTAGATTGCGACTTTCAAATAAACAAAAAAATGTGAGAGGTTCCGGGTTCAATGTTCAGAGTTGATAAGTCTGCTTGAATGTGGACATGGACAGGATGAAATTCTCCATAGCCTCTCCGGCCCCGGAAATAGTGGAGAATGGCTTGCCACTAGTTGTCCTCATTTTGAAATAAAAATTGTTCAAACAAAAAAATCTCTGCAATTGTCATAACCTCACTTTAGTTTCTACGATTTAAAATTGATTGAAGTGGTCGAGAATGCCCTCTGTCAATAATTTTTGTCATTATCTGAAAAATCTCAATTAAATTTAAAAAAAAAAGCTACTAGGTCAAGTGGAGGGGTTGATTTGATAAAAATACCCTTATTTGAACGGAGATTTTTCATGAAATGACCAAAATGATTAATGGTGGACAATCTATCGATTTTAAATTTCAGGAATCAAAATGAAGAATTTTGTTAATCTCATAGATAATTTTACCTAAAAAACTTAAATAAGTATTAATTTATTGCTTTAGTGGTTGGCATAATAGAATCTCCAACAACAATGTGCATGCCTTATTTTAGTAATTACGCTTACTTATACCTAATTATGTAGCTTAATTAATCTTTCTCAAACATAATTACATATGCTTAACGAGTGAGTGTTTTGGAAGATACCCACTAACCCCTTTTCGGCATATTCGCAGAGGCAAGCGCATAAATTTGAATATTCCTTTTCTTCTGATCCTCCAATGGGATATGCCGTATGCAACTGCCCCTGTGAGTACATGAACCCTAATGACATCCTATGTACAGTTACCAAAATGCCGTCAAGTTATTTTCATGAAAATTGGCTTCTATATAGAGAGTTCTTTTTAACTAATGTTTAAATTCTATTATGAGTTCGAATCTCATAGGAAACAGTTAGGGGCAGCATCTATTTGACCGCACCGACCAAAACATACGGTACTAGGTTGGTTTGGTTGTAGTTTTGAGCTTTTTAAATTGGCCTAAACCGGAATTTAATAAATTTAAGATACATGTCTAGTATTTCGCTGACATTACTATTTAAAAATATTGAATTTGAAGTTTAGTACAATTTTGAAACTATTGATCTTTGGCTTGTAACCGTATTATTAATTAAACTGACCAATCCAATCTGAACCGTATCCACTCTTAAAAATAATTCTTGATAAAAAAAAAATTATTAATTGAATTCAGATTGATCAAACTATGGAAGAGAGTATAACCTGAATTTTGGTTTCTTAATTCAAAGAGTTACAATGAAAGCAAAAAAAAATAAAAAGGGTATTTTGGACATTTGGCAACCAGCCCTTGCTATCATCATGAAATACAAATACCAGATCCATATATAGCATATACCAACTAAATAACTCCAATTAGTTTTGCTAATTGTTTTTCTAATTCCAACACTTTTTTTGACCATAGAGCTCACCCAAACTGCATACTACCTACTTCATCTACTGCCACGTGGACCAATAGACGAATTCAAAACCTAAAAATGACACTTGTCACTTCACTAACCAAACGTCATGTAGAACCCGTGGGTTCACCAAAACCCAAAGCCCACCTTCCTCAATTTCCCGGGAGTTCTGCAAACTATAAAAAACCGCTGCATTTCACAATCAAGCTCTTGTTTCTTAATTAAGTTCATCTGGGTTTTTCTTAAAAAACCCAAAAGTCTCAATCTTTGGTCTGGTTTTTTAAGGATATGCTTATTGGGACTCCGAAAGCAAGAACTGTCGGATGTCGTCGGAGAAGCTCATTGCCACCGGTTTTGTGCAGTCCGATGCAGTGAATATGAATGTGGGGTCTTTCTCCTTCACCCCGATTTTCCTAGAGCTTCCGGTGGCCACCATCGTGTCGGTTTCGCGGCCCGAAACCGGAGATATTAGCCCCATGCTTTTGTCTTACACCATTGAGTTTCAGTACAAGCAGGCAAAGCTCTCTCTTTCACTGTTTAATTTATATCTGTATGAACTGTTTGGGATGGTTGTTCTTCAAAAGTTTAAGTTTTTAGAAACTAAAATTTGGTAATTTATCATTATTTTTTTGGTAAATCAATTGAAGTTGAACATTGGTAAATAGTTTGGGTACTCTGTTGATCAAATTTCCAAGTTTGTGTTGTTTTTAGATCATATGATTGCTCTTTTACTTCTACCAGTGTTTAAAATATCAAGGTATCAGGGGAAATATCGATATGCAAAGTTGTGTAAATATGCATGGATATATCGATATTGATATTGATATCGGTTGCCATCTATGGAAATGAAGGAAATTTGCTCAAAAACATGGCAATTTAAAATGAAACTTTAGGGTCATACGTAAGTTTGTTGATATTTAACTAAGAGTTCCCCGATATGGCACCCTTTTTCCATATCTTTCTGTGATTTTTCCAATATTTCCACATAACTAATACCAGTGTTATGTTATAATAATTTTTGGGTACATTGTTCATGATCGTCTCATCTAACGATTCACAAAACTCTTCGATTGTCAGATGGTTTGGAAGTATTGTTATTCCATACTAAACGATTTGTTTTGTATTCCGCTGTAACAGTTCAAGTGGCGGTTGCTGAAGAAAGCATCACAAGTTCTCTATTTACATTTTGCTTTGAAGAAACGCGCGATAATTGAGGAGTTTCATGAGAAACAAGAACAGGTTTGCCAATTTTATTTGATATGTCTATATTCTTTCATTTTTAGTAACATTTATGTGTACTGGATTTTTCTCATTTGTATTTGGCCTAACACGAAAATGTACTTTTCATTGGAACTTTACACGAAAGGTTAAAGAATGGCTTCATAGTATAGGAATAGTTGATCAGACAGCGGTAGTGCAAGATGATGACGAACCAGATGATGGGGCTGTCCCTTTACATCATGACGAAAGTGTTAGAAACAGGTGGTTTTCTGACTTTCGTATCCCCTTTTCTCTTTCATTCTTGGGCACAAATTAAGCCTTTATGCTAATAGTACTTATGGTTCCCTAAATTTGGTTATGATGCAGATATGTTCCATCTCGTGCTGCTCTTCCCATCCTCCGCCCAGCATTAGGAGGCCAGCAGTCCATTTCCGACAGAGGAAAGGTGGCAATGCAGGGCTATTTGAACCATTTTTTGGGGAACATTGATCTAGTCAATTCTCGAGAGGTGTGCTCCTTTTCTATTGCTGCTGTAATTTGGTGGTACTCGTTTTCACGCTTGTTATAAGAAGTGATTTTGGATTGCAGGTCTGCAAATTTTTGGAGGTGTCGAAGCTCTCCTTTTTACAGGAGTATGGACCAAAGTTGAAAGAAGGTTATGTTATGGTGAAGCATCTACCAAAAATTACCGGGGCTAACTCTGATGTGAAATCATGTGCATACTTTTGCCTTGATTGTTGCAGCAACAACTGGCAAAAGGTTTTTTAAATGAACATTTTTCCTTTGCTTGTTTATTACAGAAAAATCAAACTATGCTTCCTACAATTTGTCTATTTCTTTCTAGAGAATCGTATTTCGATTATCGTGATGTTTTTAATCCAACTGCAGGTGTGGGCTGTTTTAAAACCTGGGTTCCTGGCCTTACTGGAGGACCCTTTTGACACTGAACTTTTAGACATTATTGTTTTCAATGTACTGCCAGACTCAGATGGAACTGGACACTCTCAAATATATTTGGCTAATCAAATAAAGGAACGTAATCCTTTACGCTATACATTTAGGGTGAGCTCTTGTAGATTATGTATGACTTATATCTACTTCACTAATCCTTTACGCTATTCAATTCTGATGACCGACCGCATGATTTGTAAATGTGAAAAGGTTGCCTGTGGAAATCAAAGCTTAAGGTTAAGAACCACTAGCAATGCTAAAGTTAAGGGATGGGTTGCTGCAATAAATGATGCTGTTTCAAGGCCTCATGAAGGTTGGTGTCATCCTCATCGGTTTGGTTCCTTTGCTCCTCCAAGGGGTTTGGCTGATGACGGGAGTCAAGCTCAATGGTTTGTAGATGGTGAAGCAGCATTTGAAGCTATTGCTACTTCTATTGAAGGTGCAAAATCCGAGGTTTGTTTCTTGCCTTGTTTACGCCAATTAAAGTGTATTTCTAGTGGTGAGAGGTCTCAACCGTAAAATGCTTGCCTCCAGATTTTCATTACTGGCTGGTGGCTTTGCCCAGAATTGTATCTTAGACGTCCATTTCATAGCAATTCATCTTCTCGGCTTGATGCATTACTAGAAGAAAAGGCTAAGCAAGGAGTTCAGGTGCAAACACACCTATTCTCTCCCATTGTTGGTATTTATTCTGTTTTAGTGGGTTGATTTGACACGTTTTTTGGTCGAATGTTGGTTTATATGCAGATTTCCATTCTTCTCTACAAGGAGGTTTCTATTGCTTTAAAAATCAACAGTTCTTACAGCAAGAAATTACTTTCTAACATTCATGAGAATGTGAGAGTAATGCGCTATCCTGACCGTTTCCCCACAGGCATTTATTTATGGTAAACTTCTTGAACGGATTTCATCTCAATTTTTATCTGATGTCAAGATTGAATTAAAAATTCTCCACATTTTTTGAATTAACTTGTTTTTTGTTTGGTTTGATGATGATTCTCCATAAATTATTTACATAAACGTACAGGTCACATCATGAAAAACTTGTCATTGTTGATTACCAGATTTGCTTCATGGGAGGATTAGACTTGTGCTTTGGCCGCTATGACACGGTTGAACACAAAGTGGGTGACTGCCCTCCTCATATATGGCCGGGAAAGGATTATTATAACCCAAGGTATTTCTCAGTTTCTTCCTAAAAAAAATTATCATATACAACTCATACTCATTTTCCTTTTTGCGATGGGGGGGTAGAGAATCCGAACCAAATTCTTGGGAGGACGCAATGCAAGATGAATTGGACCGTGAAAAGTATCCGCGTATGCCATGGCATGATGTCCATTGTGCTCTTTGGGGACCGCCCTGTCGTGACATTGCTCGGCACTTTGTTCAGCGTTGGAACCATGCTAAGGTTGAGTTTCTACTATTTCTGGTCTTGTGGAGACATTCTCTCTTTTTAATTAAGTAAATTTGCTAACTTGACGAACCATTTCTAGAGAAACAAAGCTCCAAATGAACAAACAATTCCGCTACTTATGCCTCAGCACCACATGGTTCTCCCCCACTACTTGGGAAGAAGTAGCGAGAAAGACATTGAGAAGAAAAACAAAGAAGAAAACCAGAATGGAATCTGCAGAGAGAATTCTTTTTCCTCACTATCACCGGTGCAAAATATTCCATTGCTTTTGCCTCAAGAAGATGGTTTGGATGCTCCTATTGAAAACCAAAAGTTAAGCGCCGTGAACTTGAATCATAATCTTTTTGACCAGCCAGCTGATGATCTAGACCCTGATACACTGATGAAAGGTTTCACAGATGATCTTCATTCTAAGGATCTCAAAAGTGAAGGAAATTTAAACAACATGACACAATCTGGCTTGACAACTTCAGATGAATCGTCAGAAAGTTCAGAGGGAGGTGATCATGCTGTTGCTGCTGATGATTACGGACAAATAGGTCCTCGTACTGCATGCCATTGTCAGGTTAGAGAGGCCTCTTGGATACCTGGAATTTTGTTTTTAAGACTTCACGATTTGGCTAGGCCTAGGCATATTGTTCTATCTAATGAATATGTGATGTGTAGGTTGTGAGAAGTGTGAGCCAGTGGTCTGCTGGATCTAGCCAAACTGAAGATAGCATACACAGCGCTTATTGTTCTCTCATTGAGAACGCAGAACATTTTGTGTATATTGAGGTTGCACCACTGTCCTCACTTTATGAATCATTCTTTAATCTGAATCAAACAAATACTCGTAATTTAAATATGAATTGATGCTGTTTAAAGTCTTGATTTTCAGTTCGTGTGCTGATTATATTGCTATGTTGGTTGATTTTTGTTTCCAGAATCAATTTTTCATATCAGGTCTTTCGGGGGATGAGATTATACAGAATCGTGTCCTGGAAACGTTGTACAGGCGTATTGTGCTAGCATACAAAGAACAAAAGTGTTTTAGGGTTATTGTTGTCATACCACTATTACCTGGCTTTCAGGTACAATTCATGGTTTATTTTCTTAATTTGATTGCCCATTTATTTGCTGTGAATTTTCAGTAACAGTGTTTTCCCTTGGTTTTAATTCATGGTACATGTAATAGGGTGGTGTGGATGATGGTGGTGCAGCTACCGTTAGAGCCATAATGCATTGGCAGTACCGTACCATTAGCTGGGAAAAACACTCAATACTGCATAAGCTTAAAGTTAAGCTTGGTCCTAAGACACACGATTACATTTCTTTCTATGGTCTGAGGACATATGGAAGACTTTTCGAAGGTGGCCCTGTGGCAACAAGTCAGGTAATTTTCTGCGTTACATATGATATGTGCTTTCGTTTGTCAATTGATTGCTGGATTTCATTCTTCGTATGAATTTATCAGGTTTATGTACACAGCAAAGTGATGATAATAGATGATCGTATTTCCTTGATTGGATCATCTAATATTAATGACAGAAGTCTGCTCGGATCAAGAGACTCTGAGGTAAATTTCTCTTTTTTGTCAAGCAAATAAGTGTTGCAGCAAGTTCATTGCATTTCGTTCATTCTTTTATTTCACCTCAACTAAAGTTCACTAGTAACAGAAACTCAATTGTGTGCTGCGGTGCAGACCATTGAGCATAGAAGTTGATTTTTATTTGACATCTAGACATATTTGTGAAGAAAACATAGTGTTTCTTTACTTGTGAAATACTCCCGCTTCCCTAAGAATTTTTTGCTCAAATGAGTTGTTCATACTTCCGCGACAGCTCTAGTACGAAGCAATAGTTTTCTATAGCAGTCAGAGTCTCTGTTTTCCGTAGTTGTACTTGGATAATCGTTTACTTTTTTTAAATTTGCATAGAAAGAGATCCTTCAAACACATGACCTATGAACAATGTGATATTCATTGCAGATTGGTGTAGTAATTGAGGACAAGGAGTTTCTTGAATCATCTATGAATGGACAACCATGGAAGGCCGGAAAATTTGCGTATAGTCTTAGGTGCTCGCTGTGGTCCGAGCACCTTGGTCTCCAGGCAGGGGAGGTTGGAAACATCGATGAAACATTCAGTAATTTATCGTTCGTTACTGATGTATATTTTCCTCTGTTAATGTTAACATTGTTTGGTGAATCTCAAATCTTTCAGATAAATCAAATCAGTGATCCTGTATCAGATACAACATACAAGAATCTGTGGTTAGAAACTGCGAAGGTAAAACTTCCAATTCTCTAATAAAATATATGTTTAGTGTTTATTTTTGGTTTGATCGATTATTTTTCAGTTTCTGTAACTTTATCATGTTTCTGTTTTCCAGGAAAATTCAATTATTTACGAAGATGTCTTTTCTTGCATCCCAAATGATTCTATTCACTCAAGGTACAGTAATGATCAGGTTTAGCCCGTCTATGGAACCGGCATTATGCCATCAATAGTGTCGATATCTCGATTCTTTGTTAACAATAGCAGTGCAATATTGACTGCAAGACTGCGTACAATAGATGTTCCTTCCCCGGCCCTTGCAAAGCAGGGAGCTTTGTTGGCTTGAGGTCGCCCTTTTACCTATTTGCTCTATGCACTCTAAAATCTCTACTTTTGCCATCAAAATGCAGAGCTGCTCTCAGACAATGCAAGGCTCAATGGAAAGACAAACATGGCCACACAACGATCGATTTGGGAATAGCCCCCGAGAAGCTGTTGGAGTCCGGCAAGGATGGAGAGGCGAAAGAAACAGATCCGATGGAAAGACTGAAGCATGTAAGGGGACATCTTGTTTCCTTCCCTTTAGAGTTTATGCAGCAAGAAGATTTGAGGCCAGTTTTCAATGAAAGTGAATTTTATACATCACCGCAAGTATTTCATTAGGTATGATTTTCCATTGATCTGAAATTGATGTGTAAATAGTAGGAACAATCTATTGACTTGAAATTGTACATAGTTCCACATAAAAATCGATTGAGATATTAACACGGGGATACGTCAAATTAACAAGAAGAGTTGATGTATGCTCACAAGAGAATATGACATGGGGATACGAGAGGATATCACCGTGTCCATGCTTCGTAGACCAATAATGACCAAATTCATGCTACTAACCCTAATTAGAATACTAGATCAACAAAAACTATACTTAGAATATGGGATGAGTGAAATTAGATTGCAAGAAAAACTTGTGTAGGACAGCCGGACCACGTGTACGGTTTATCAGTTCTCACATAACAGAGCTTGATGATCTCATCTGACCCCACTAATCCCACCCTTTTGAGGGAGGTGCCCTATTGCGGTAACCCTATTGAAGTTTCTCTTCTAAATTGTTTATGAAAAGACACTGTTTATGAGCTTTCTCATAAGCGCATTGAAGCACATTGGAAATTTTAATAGAAGTCGAAATAATTTTATTTTATAAGCACTTTTAATTTTTTTTTAAGACGTCGTTAAAAGCGCTTCTAGCCATTCCAAACCAGCCCTAAGCGTGTTTTTACATCTTTTACTTACGCGAGATTGCGCCCGTCAAGGTAAGTAAATGATCACCAGGATAAAACCTACATTCATCCTCCCTCTGGTTAAAAACTCATAATATTTAGAAATCAAGCATCAGAACATACACTACAATCTCTAAATTCAAAGTCCCTTAAGTGTTTTAATTTTGTGGAATTTGTATTCAGAGGTTTCAGTCTACCTTCTTGCATAGTTCCTCAAAGAAGGTGACTGTGTGAGGCCATCGGGAGCAACTGTTGTGTCCTGGTTTCCATTCTTCTGTCATATTCTTCGCCTCGCCATGTAACCTCGAATCCACGGCATCACATCCTCGCTGAACTTGATCATGATGAAGAAGATGATCCGGTACACGACAATCATGCTCAAGATCACACTCAGGTCTATCCATTTCGATCTGGCTGTGTTAATCTGGAACACATTTTCCAGGATGTACTCCCCGGGAATCTTAGGAAGATCCGGTGTCTGGTTGTCGAACAATAAGCCGCTCAGGTCATTCTGGTATTGTCCCTGAAGGTGAAACATGTTCATAGACATCAGTTTTTTGAAGCACAATTCCCTCTATGTAATTTCAATATAATCCTCTTGGTAGGATGCTGATTAGGATGATGTGTCAGCACTATCAAATTGGTTAATTGGTTAGTTGGTTATAGTAAGAGATAAGGTTGTTAGTCAGTTTCTTAGTGGCTAAGTCGGTCTAGTTACTATATAAGGAAATTGTAAGAAGATAAAAGGTTGTTGAATGAAAAGTATACTGTAGTTTTACATTGTATCAATACATCGAGCAAGACGTGAAGTTTGGGTCTTATCACTTCTAACATCCACGTGCACACTTGGAGTTTACACTTGTTGAATTCAACATACGATGTCAGCTAAGAAATCATCGACGTCAAACTTGCCGAGCTCGTCGCGTGCAAAGTTGTTACTCGACAACATAATATTCTGAAAGCTCAACGGCAAATCGATATCAAACACGAAGGCGTCAACGGCTCTGTAACTGAAACCATCAAACGGCGGTGTTTGCTCGTCGTAATGGAGGACCGAAGGGGGCAACGATAGAGCCCTGCTGGGCAGCGGCTCTATCCTTGCCCACTTCAGTCCTCCTCCAGTGTTTACGATAGAGCTGCCATCCTTCGCCCACTTCAGTCCTCCTCCAGTGTTTACGATAGAGCTGCCATCCTTCTCAAGGGTCCTGACGCCGTCACCAACTTTTCTAACGTTGTTATAACGGCAGAGAAATTCGTTGCCGATGTGGTGGTCCCAGCTGCAAAGGAGGGATGCAGGTGTGTATCTCCGCCGTCCAGCGAGGCTCTATCGTCGCTCACTTAGATCTTCCGTTACGACGAGCAAACGCCACTTGATGGTTTCAGTTACGGAGACATTGACGCCTTCGTGCTTGATATCGACTTGCCGTTAAGCTTTCCGGATATTATGTTGTCGAGTAACAACTTTGTTGCCTCCTTCACATTGCCTATGTTTTTCCTTGTTGGATTTGACTCAGAGGTCGGCTATCCCACATTGGTGGGGGAAAGAAGAAAGAAATAGTTTAAATATTATTACCCCACTCTAACTAATATCGAGGTTTTTTGTGACAAAACTCCACATCTGACCGATTGAGCAGATGGTAATTATCAAGTTGGTGGCGCCCTTGGCCCGTCGACTCAAAAATCAAACAAATGTTGTATTTTTTACCTGTAAAGCCCAGAAGTGGAAGCTGATGTATGACATAGGGTAACGCCAGACGGGTTTTGGGATGTCATTCGGGAGCCTGAAGTACCCGGAGACTAAAACCAATTGACGTGAACGTGACAAAACCAAAGACGAAAGATGCACACGAACCCCGTGCCTGTCACAGAATGAAAGAGGGGAAAGTATTAGTGCATGAAT
The DNA here is from genome assembly GCA_024362995.1 of Heteromeles arbutifolia. NCBI lineage: Eukaryota > Viridiplantae > Streptophyta > Magnoliopsida > Rosales > Rosaceae > Heteromeles > Heteromeles arbutifolia. The sequence goes on along the minus strand of JANCRC010000017.1, from coordinate 10,838,498 downwards.
GAACTTGGGACTCCAAATAGACGGTTCCGCCTTGCAAATAATACATACCAGAATCGAACTGTAACCTGTTCCCACATTCAAATTGATGGTTCCGATACAAATTGTGACGACAATGTAAATGACGAGCCTGAGCCAGTAGTATCCAAAGTCCCTCGACATATTTGAAGGCCTGCATAAAGAAACTAGCCTGACTTCCTCCAGAATCTAGCACAGTTCCTTTCTGCAGCAAATGGAAAAAGAAACGTCAGTCAGAGTAATCAGATTAATGATCAACTGGTTAAAAGTCAGATTAACGATCAACTGGTTAAAAGTCCCGGTTTATATGAACACTTACAACTTTCGATATCTCCTCGACTTTTTCTCTAGCTGCGTACGAGTATTGAGAAGAACGATAGGAATCAATAAGAACTCTTATAGCTTCAGCAGTGGTAATCTTCTCCAACGGGTCATCACTTGCCTCAAACTGATAACAACAAACAAAATATTTCGAATTTTATCAGAAGACTGAAACTATTGCTACGAAGTGTGAACATTTAAAGTTACTTAACGTAGAAGTAGAAAAGAGAAAGAACTATGCGTACCCTGAGTTTCATGGACCCTTTCAGTGTGGCCTTTACTTTGTCGAAGTCGGAGTTTATGCATCTAAGAGAATGATCAGATGGGATCCTCAAAGCAGAGCACGGAAAGCCGGCTTGTGCAAAGAATTGAAAAAACCGACCAATGCGTTCGTAAGAGCTCTGTTACACTTACATTAAATCAACAAATAGATGTTCATAACGCAAAGACTGAGGGTTCTTGCCTCGTACGCGTCCGCCGCCTGACCAAAATAGACTTTTTTGCCACTAGAAAGCAAGTACAGTTGATCAAACAGTTCAAAGACTTCACTACTAGGCTGGTGAATTGAGGCTATGACAGTCCTTCCGTCTCGTGCCAGGGCGCTTAATGTCTTAGTCACGAAAAACGCCGAGGCACTGCCACAAAAAACCAAATGATCATTAAGATTTAACCTTACAACACAATAATTTGAAAGCACTTCAAACCAGTTAAATAAAGGCATACAAATATACCTATCAAGTCCACTTGTTGGCTCATCCAGGAAGAGCAATCTAGGCCTCGTCAAGATTTCAAGAGCAATGCTGACCCTTCTCTTCTCTCCCCCACTGATCCCACGCAAATGCCAATTTCCAATAACTGTGTCGGCGCAATCCTGCATTCCCATCTCTATGATTGTACTCTCAACCAGTGCCCGCTTTTTCGACCAAGCCATCTTATCCGGCAGCCTTAGTCTTGCCGAATAAGAAATCGTCTCTCGCACCGTTAAAGTTCCAATCAAATTGTCATCTTGGGTCACATAGGCCTGTTTAAATTTGCACCAACATCCACAAAAACAACATCATGAATACATCACATCTAGAAGCCTTCCTAGCTAGCTTGATCAAACATAATCTACTAATTTCAAGGTGTTTTTAACTTTTTAAAAAGAGCACTTTTTAGCAAAAACGCTTATGAGCAGAAGTGCTTCCTATGTAAACAGTCCCAAACAAACGTAAAGCAACTCAAACTCAAGTAGACAAAAAACATTCAAATTAAGAGAGACAGATTACTACTCACAGCAGTGCCAAAAGAGAGCTTCCGTTTGCGGCCATTGAGCAGAATAGTACCAGAAATGAAAGCATTGGCGGCCAACCGACTCGACAGAGCATCAAGCAAAGTAGACTTCCCAGAACCAGAAGGCCCCATGAGAGCCGTGAAAGTTCCAGGCTCAGCGTAACCAGCCAAACCCTTCAACACCTTCTGCGTCTCGCCGTTGTTCAGAGTCACCATCACCGTCAGATCCTTCCACGTCAGCCTTGCAGACACATCTCCCACAATCTCCAAACTTGTCTTCTCCCTCCACAGAGTCTCACTCAGAGGGCTCAGCCCTCCGGCCACAACCCCGTTTCCTGAGGGCTTTCCCGCTTCTATCTCCATCATAGCTTGCCCTGCGGCCGCCGCCGCCGCCGCTGCTGAACTCTTCGTTTTTTCGGTTTCATATGGCATGTTACTTAATTTCTCGCTAGCTCCCCGATATTGCACACGAGTCACGACCCAGAAGAGATTTCTACTCGTGTTTATGTAGGACGACGAGGAATCACAGACGTGAGTGAGGAAACGAAGACTCTGTGAATTTGACCGACCGTTGGTTACAAAGAATGAAACTTTGAAATTCCCATGCAGAACGAGCGTGTTCAAAGTTGAAATCTTTTGGTATCATAAACTACTTAAAAGAAAAGGGTTAAATTTATGTTGGTGTTGGTTTCCATTTCTGGTAAGGAGTTTGAATCTGTGAATTCTGAGAGACGGTTGCGGGGAGAAGAAGATGATCTATACAGCTATATTTTTTGTTCTGCAATTAATGGGTGGTGGCTTTTTAGTAGGAGCATTTAATACAAAGAACTTAATAACAGAAATGTTTTGTAATAACAGAAATCCCACATGGCATTATTCTAGTGGTTGAGTTTGTTAATATAGTTAGAATGATATCATTGTAATTGGAATATATGGCTATATAAGGGATTGTATAGCTATCATTTCTAAAAAGTTCATTTGTGTACATTTTCTCTGTTCAATCAATACAATCTTTCTAGTTTTCTCTCTATCTTATTCCTCTTTCTCTGTATCAATCCTTCATCTTTGCAATGTAGTTAATATGGTATTAGAGCCACCAGGCTCACGCCATGATTCTGGTGGTTTCACTTCTCATTAGTTTCGTCTATTTCTATTTTTACTCTGTTAGAGATTTTGTTAATTTCTTTGGTGCTTCTGCAATCGTTCAGTTCGTTCTGTATTTTCTGGGTAAATTTTCGTTCTGGGTTGTGATCAAAGATCATAAATTTTCATTAAGAAGAGATGGGGTTTCCCGAAGCAGCTTCTGGAAGCTAAGAAGGTCGCCGAACTAATCGAAGTCGTGGATGGTGGTGGGTCTGGCGGATGTCGACCGTTGATCTATCCTTCCTTCCTTCTTCCTCTCCCTCTCCCTCAAGGCGCGCGCGATCGATGCGACCTCCCTCTCAGCCGTCACCTTCTTGAAGAAATCGCTCTCCTGAGCAAGAAATTCCAACACCTTCTTCACTAACCCTAGAGGGACGCCTGCGAATACTTCGTCTCGGGCGAGCTCTGTTCCTTCTGGCTCCATGGATTCGATAAAAGTTTAAGAATTTGAGCGGAATCTTTCAATCCTGATTCTTCCGCTGTTATCGTCTTCAAGGGTTGTTGCAGAGGTGCAAAATCGGAGTGTTGGATTCTTCTGGGTTGCTCAGTGTCTCCGTGATTGTTTCAGTTGTTGTTATTCCTTTAATTCAAAAATTATAGTCAATTTTTGATTTCTGGGTTGCTAAATTCTCAAGATGTTGAAGTGGGATATTTTTTATTGATCTGGGATATATGTGTTGATTTGGGTGTTTGTGTTCATCTGCATATATTGTATTGGATATGTTGATGTGTTGAAATACGAAGTTTTGTAGTTAAGAAAGTGTCAATCTTTCCAGAAAGTGTCATTATTTCCGCATCAAGAACGTGTGGGTACAAGAAAGTGTTATTCTTCCTGCATTAACAACGTGTGGGGGTTTGGGTGCTGCTTGAAGATTGGGTGTTTGGTGATCTGAAACGGCGATGTGTGGTTATTTGGAGATTTGGTGGTGCGATTTTGGTAAATCAGGTGAATTCGTTTACTGGTTTTGTTTGTTGCTTATTTCTTGAAGTTGTGGCCTTTGATGTACTTTCGAGATTTAATTGAAGTGAAGATTTGGAGCTTTTTTGGTAGAATCTTGATGTGTTGATCTCTGCAAGTATTAGTTTTTCTGTATCTTTCCTGCGAGTATCATTCTCTAGGGCTTGTCGATTTAAAGAAGAAAGTGTCATTCTTTCTATGAATCTTGGAGTTTTATTCTCCTTGGGTATTTTTCTGTGAATCTTGGAAGAAAGTTGTGTTCATGGAGTGTCAGTCTCCTTATTTGGTATCTTTAGTAGAAGTGTGAGATTTGTGTTGTGCTTTGGAGTGTCATTCTCCTTGGTTGATTTGGTTTCTTGGAGTGTCATTCTCCTTGGTAGATTTAGTTTCTTGGCAGTGTCAACTATGGCTTCTCAGTTCACAGTCGAAAACTTGTTGGGTATGTTCAGACCAAGACCACGAAGTACAACTTTTTCCCCCGTAACCATCATGTACTTTGGAACATCCTGTGCAATCACAGAGCCGCTACCAATAAATGAGACAGAGCCAACATGGCAGAATTGATGAACGACGACAACCCCTGCAGTGTGAGCATAATCTTTCACCACAACATGGCCTACCAACAATGTATTATTTGCAAAAATGATGTTGTTTCCGATCTTGCAATCGTGGGCAATATGACAAGATCCCATGATAAGATTGTTATTCCCAACAACTGTTATATCACTCGACTTCGAAGATTGGTGGATCAAAGTATAGTTTCTTGCATTATACAAGAGAAGTTGCAGGAGTGATCGACAAAGAAGAAAAAGGTGGGTATGGAAAGAAGAAGAGTTTTCTTGTGGCGCAATTTTCGAGGGGAAATGCGGTAATTGGCACCTGGTGGTATTCATTTGTTTGGGGTTTTCTGCAGTGTTCTTGAAGCATTGCAGACATCTTGGTCTTGCAGTTCCAGATCAGTTTCAGAGCTCTAGCTAGTTCAAACTTCACTTGGCTATACCAAGTTCAGTTTGAGGGGGGAGTAGTAACAGAAATGTTTAGTAATAACATAAATGCCGCATGGTATTATTCTAGTGGTTGAGTTTGTTAATATAGTTAGAAGGGTATCATTGTAATTGAGATATATGGCTATATAAGGGATTGTATAGCTATCATTTCTAAAAAGTTCATTTGTATACATTTTCTCCATTCAATCAATACAATCTTTCTAGTTTTCTCTCTATCTTCTTCCTCTTTCTCTGTATCAATCCTTCATCTTTGCAATGTAGTTAATATAACTAATGCCAGGACAGACCCCTAATATTAACATTTGGCACACCACAATGTTGTCATTGAATGAGGGTGATTTATTTTGGACAAGGATTCTCTACTCTCCCACTTCCCATACACTTCCATCATCTCCTATTTGTGCGGTCACGGTTAAGCCACGTCAACATTTTATATTACTATTATTTTTTGTCTTATTATCTCTATAAAAAATATATATATAAAATGTTGACGTGGCTTAACCGTGACCGCACAAAGAAGGGGATGATGGAAATGTATCGAGAGTGGGAAAGTCGAGAATCCTTGTCCATTTATTTTAGGCCATGTTTTTGTACCACATTTTTATACCATCTTAGGTGGCATTTGATGTGGACAGTCACATCATTTGAATTAATCAGATTTTTAAATTTAGTTTATTATTTAATAAACTAATAATTAAGAAAAAACTAGTTAATTGAATGATGATTGTGGTATACGAGGAGTCTTTCTCATTCATTTTCTTGGGTTTTGCAAATTTTTCAAATGATGTGGCTGTCCACATTAGATGCCACCTAATGTGGTATAGAAATGTGGTATAATAACATAGTATGAATAACATTACTCTTCTATTAAATTTCAAGATGTAGATTTATCTAACGACAATTAATGTAAAGTCATGTGATGGTCACGTATTGTATTTGGTATTGTTTACTCTTGTATAGAAATACATCTGGACGGACACATAGACCTAGAGTACAAAGGATACATGTTCTATGTTTACAACATGAGTGAATAGGTCATCGTACGAGAAAACCTTGTATAAAGTCACATGAATAAAAATATTAGGGTCATACCCACACACCAAGGTAGCTAGTCCTACAGTATGAGAACTAGTACAATCAAGCAGTCTTATTGAAAATTTTATCTTTATTTTAGTAGTGTGACGATTATACCAAAAAATTTGTCGTTATCGTGAGTATGGCATTGAAAAAGAGATGAAGTGTCACTCAAGAATTAATAGTAAGTGGTGATATCATACTAGGGCATGAAGAAATTTTTTATTATGACGGGAATCTAGGTGGTATACCACGTGGTTTTTTATATAAGTAGTGGGAAATTTTATTTTTTAAGTTATTAACTTTTTAACCCACATATCCCACCATTTGTATAATGACACGTGGTGTATCACCTCGTGTACCAATCATATTGAAAAATCTCCCTAGGGCATAGGCTTGCATGGGTTAGTGCCTTGATATTGATTGGTTTACATCACAAGTCACAAAATGCTTTAACTTCTTCTTTCTTCCTCAGCTGTCAACCACCTCAAGAGGAAGATAAAGAGAAAGTTCAGCTCCTCCCCAATAGCCATGGGCATCTGCACACCACCCCCTCTCCAAACTACTTTGGGTGGGCAGAGGTTGTGGCACTCGGGGGCTTAATTCCTTCTCTCCCAGTCTTTTTTTTTTTTTTTTTTTTCTAATTTTTTATTTTATAAAGACGATTAGGCGAGATTAGCTATACGTCAACAGTCGAATGCGAGACACTTTTCCTCTCAATCTTTGACTTTCTAACTAAACAACACTTGTTCATTTGGAATGTAGCAATTTTTATATCTTTTCTTCATACCAATTCTCAAGTATTTGGTTTTAAGGATATGAAGTACCATTTTAGCAAAATATACATAATAGGTGTTGTTATCATCAAATCCTATGTCACCATGGTTACGTGGTCACTCATCCTCACTTCATTCAAATTGTATGAAGAAAGAGCTTGCTAAACAAGGACTGGACCCAAACTGCATGACAAACCTAAAGAGCCAAATCATCAGCAAAATTCTTTTCACGATAAATATAACGAATTTCACAAGACCAATTTTAGTGCATAAGAGATAATAACGTGTGGAGAGGGTGAAAAATATTCATGCAGAGATTATATTCTTTTGGAAAAAAAATTTGAATTTAGTCCAAGTAAGTTTGGACTGACTTGGGCACGATGTTATTCCAGCCCAAATGAAAGCATAACTTTCCTTCAGAAAGGCCCAATGAAACAGACTGATTCGATTTAGTAAAAGCCCAGATAAAATAGATGAGGTAGGCTGTAGGCCTGCTGCTGTTAATGTTTGAATCTTTGCTGATACTTCCAGACTACAAGTATTCGAATGATCATCTCTTTCCCTCTGTTCTTTCTTCACCTCCTCACACAGAAAGCGAGGTAAGCCTCCCCCTTTGCTATTTTCATAAAGTTTGAATCTTTTTTTTTTTTTAAACATGGGTATCTGGGTATGGTTGATTTGTTGATATGTATCATTTTGTAACTGGGTTTTATGCTGATTTGAATTGGGTGAATGGATTGAAGGAGAAAGATGTCATCTTTTATCTGCATTTGGTTTGAATTGTGAATCTGGGGGATGGGTTTTCTGCTAAATTGTTCTTGCCCTCATGATTTTTCTTTAAAAAATAACATTAGAGCCTATTTGAGACATTGGGTAGATTTTGAATTGGGTGGTGGGTTTGAACTTTGAAGTGCAATTATATGCTTTCTGTTATAAATAGGAAAAAGGTTAGAGAGATAACATTTACTAGGAACATGAGAGAAGCGGGTGCAAGATATCACACTGTTTAGTTTCGTAACTATAACATAAAAGATTGCAGGAAAAAGAGGACGGGATGGATACTGATATTATTGTTTTCACTTTTTTTCTTTGTTGTGTATTGTAATAACACACAGAGTGCTCTTTATATAGAGTCACATCCGTGACAAACCAAAATAGTGAAATGATTGCTCTTTTTGAAAACTTCACATGATAACAAACTATTGTGGCCTTTTTGAAAACTTCACGTAATAACAAACACACTATTGTGGGCATTCATTCTCACAATTTTACAACACTTTCTGCTCTTTTAACCCCATTGTTTTTCTTAATTTTCCAAATTTTACTTCTTTTGATAGGTTGTTAAAATTGCTAAAAGGTCCAACTTATTGTTCAAATGCTTGCATTATTAATTTTTGGTAATTGATTTTATTCACTACCCAAATTGCAGGAGAGATTTGGATGCTTTTCTGAAGCTAGAGAGTTTAGTCGATGGCATCATCTGAGATAACATCGGGGGCATTGGTTACATTGCAAGATTTGCATCCATCTTCCCCATATTTCAAGCAAGGAGCATCGTTACGAGTAACCGGAAAGTAAGACTTCTTCCCTTCCACATGTTTAGGGTACAAGTAGTTTATAGCAAAGGCTGGCTCGGTTGGTCTTCTGGACAAGGGAAACTTTCCTATCCCAGGGTCTTTATTGCCGTGTTCCTTTATCTCTCATCACGTACCATGTCACACAAGCTAAAGCAAAATTGGGATATGCACCCCGTTGCAGTGGAGTTTTTCTCCATGGGGACAGCTATGGCATCATAGCTGGAGTATATCATAAGGGCGATGTAGATATGATAGTTTCAGCATTTTCGGTGTTATGACAATATTGGTTGGAGCGATTGTGGTTTGCTTTTGATTTACTTAGATCATCATGAAGATGGTAGTGTCTTGGAGTGGATGCAGAACTGTGCGAGAAGATCTTCTTCGGGGCAAATTTGGCATCTCTGGTTGTGCCCGAAGTAGACGTTAAGAAACACTTTAGACTCTGACTGAGCTTAATATTTAGAAAAATGTCACTAACACAACCCAAAACAGTTGGTAATAGATCAAACAGATTCAAATTCATTAAACAGCTTATGAATTAGTATTCCTTGTTTCGTTCATAGGTTACACGATTACTCTGTAGAGACAGCCATTGCCACAATCGTCGATGGAAGTGAGAGGTTAAAAATCAACACGCAGCACCTCCGGGAGCTCAGCTTTCGAGTTGGATCCATCTACCAGTTCATCGGCGAGCTGCTTATTCAACCGGATAATGAGGTAAGTGGTAACTTACATTTACATTCACTTGATGATTTTTCGGGTGCTGGTCTTTTTCACGTGTCACAACACATGAATGTGAAAGCAAGAAAGCTCAAGTGTTCTTGTTTTTTTTCTCAGGCAGTGTTGCAGGCGCGTGTGGGAAGGAATGTTGACGGCATTGACCTCAATCTATATCATCAGTCTCTGCCACTGTTAAGACAATTTCAGGCCGACCATTTGAAGAAGCCAGCAACTTAATACAGTTGTTCTTTTGGAAAGGCTCGTGTGGTTGAAATTTATCCTGGTCCCCTTCATGTTATGAATTAGAGAACTTTTGAAAAATATTCAACTTTGGTGTCGCTCTCCATACATACTTATTTGTTGAAAAGAAATTACCTACACCTGATATGTCATTGTAGCGGTATTCCAAGCTAATAATACATTATCATTTCATAAAGTTAAAATACTTGACAGAGCGTATTTAGCACCTCCACATATGCCCCGCATGTATAGGTAGGTTTCTCTTATCTTTGTAAACATTCTTTTTAGAGAAAGTTACAGAGATTCTCTTAAAGTTGAACTCTACATGGACTCTTTGCCGGAGGGGGATTCTCTTCCCTATCTCTCTCCCCTTCCCTCCCCTCCTACTTGAACAGTTACGATTGAGCGGCGTCAACATTTTATATTAATTTTTTATAAAGACAAAGCGAAGTGTGAGAGGAGGGGAGGGAAGGGGATATGAATTGGAAATGAGAGAATCCTACTCCAGTAACACCTCACAGTTTAACGTTAATTTCAGTGCTAACATTGTAAAACATTGTGCAAAAAATATGAGGTAAGATGTTGTTCTTGGAAAGTTCCACTTTTGATAAAGTTTCATATGCATTTTCCTTCTTTTTAAGGGAAATGATTGTCGCGCACGTCTGCACCTCTTGTGTTTTTTGATCATCCAATCCAAATGTCACAAATAAACCGTAGTTTCCAGAAAAGATAAAGGTGCGGAAATCATTTCTTTGGTTTTGATTTGCAAATTTAATTGAAAGACCAAATTACCCTCCCACACCCCACCAATTTTACCGTGCAAATTGAAATCCTAAACGGTAAAAAGGGCAAAAGCATAGGGACAATGATCACTTCATAATTTAAGGAAAACAAAAAATTATTAATTAGGCCCATAAATTTTAATGAACTTTGTTCGTAGGTCCTAGCGTGGGGGATGGCAACGGTTCGGTTTGGAGACGAAAATGTTATATTCATCTCTATAACCACGAAAATTAACCATATCCATAACTGCAAATTAACCATCGGGTATTATCCATAACCATACCCACCGGGTAACGGATTCCCAATCAGTTAACGGGTATATCTATCTTCGTCAATACAAAAAATATATTCATTCAATTGAGAAATTATAAGGTTAGTAGATATCAATTTCGTCATTAAACATTTGATGTATAAAATGATCCAATGAATGGATCTTGTTGAGTATAAAAATTAAAACACTGATGATGTTGGCTTGTCTTTGTTATGTCCTAAAAGCATCATTGAGTTCGCATTGATTTTGATTCATTGTTGAGTATAAAAATTAAAACACTGATGATGTTGGCTTGTCTTTGTTATGTCCTAAAAGCATCATTGAGTTCGCATTGATTTTGATTCAAAACTTTACTTTCCTACAAAATGCAACTTTTGTATTCTCAAGCTAATAGTTTGGTGAATAATGGATATACAAATATATACATATATATATATGTATTATACTATTATATTATATATAAATTATATTATTTACTAATCGGATCGGATTCGGTTATGTATACGGTTTGGGGACCTTTATAATCATATCCAAAACCATAACCAAATAATATAAACGGTTTTTCCCCATATCCAAACCATACGCGAATTTTCATATCCAAATCCAATCTATTCGGATGGTTATCCACGATTATCGGATTTAACGGTTATAATTGTCATCCCTAAGCGTGGTCCAAGTCCTTCACCTACTTTAACGTTTTCTCTACAAACTTGCCATCGCATGTTGCCATCGAGTGCGCCGCCCCACACCTGATTGTTTGCTCTTACGAGGCATCTCTTGATTTGTACTGTGCTGGACCCCACGTAATCGTTTCTCCTTTGCACCGTGCTAGCGGTGCGAAGCACAGGATAAGTTTGTTCAAAGTATCACGTGTGAAAAAGCAGCAAAGTTAAGACTCGAGTCTCATGCATGCATGCAGGTATATGTACTCGTTTGTCTTCTTCTCTTTTCCTCAACCGATAATTCAACGAAAAATGTTAAAGTGACTTTTTTAAAAGTAAAATTTGTTATACACTTTCTGTCACTTAATGTTTTAGTATAATATTTTATAATATTAACACATAAATTAATATTAAACTACGAGGTGACAAAAATTATGTAAAAATCTTATTTTTGAAAGAGTTTCTTTAACATTTCTATAATTTAATTCATTATTTTGGTAAGAATCTGCTCAAATTCGGATTTCGTTTAGAGCTAGATAAGCTTCAACACCTTCCTGAAATTTTATTTAATAAAGAGTACCGTTTAAAACGAAGAATTAGAAGTTGATGATTAGTTGATCTAACGATATTTGGTTTCCGTGTCGACATAAGAAAAAAACTTAGTTCGAGTGTCGTAGACGTACAATTATGAGTTGAAAAATACGCAGGAGCATACTCCAACATCATGAACAGGTTGGATTATGCCACAGAGTCTTGAGAACATCCCATCCCCTAGACCCTAGTAGTCATCGTACGTGCGATTTGATTCTACAATTGGGGATCATGCATGTAATATTCTGCGCACTAAACAATATCACTTGAGTACCAAGAATTAATACATGATCGCATAAGGTCAAAGATGAGGAACTCACTTGGAGAACCAAGGAGTCCCGGGGAGATCCGAGGGATTATCATCCAAAAAACATTCAATTAGGGGTAACATATCTCGCTTGATGTTGGTAACTGTGGAGTTACTCAATATAACCAAGTCAAACGTTTGATTTTAGAAGTAGGAAACACTCACTCACTTCATTTGCTCCAAGCAAATACATAATTTTTTTAATAAAACAAGTATGCGATTCAAAGTCTTCTTGTACAGTATTGATAAAGGTTTACAAATTAATAGATCTCAAGTTTATATGATTACAATGTAAGATATATTCTGAAATCACAACAACAAGACATTAGGATCACGAATAAATCAAATCAATATAAAATAGAGATCGACATGAAAAGGAAATAAACTTATCTTCCGAAGCGGAGACATGGTTATGAAGATGAAGTCATTGATGAACTCTAGGTTCCATAATCCTTATTTCACTAGGATTATCAGATTACTTATGTCGGTAACAACTCGATAAACAAGTGGCTTACAACATAAGTAATCCAATACATTATTCATTGTCATTTACAACTTTACATCCAACTCCCAAAATAACTTGACAAGTTCCTATGTGACAATATTTCAAACTTCATTAAGCTTTAGACTTCCAATACGCATGGGCTGCCAATTAATAAACTATAGCTACTGCATCATTACTAATATGAACCATCGAGATAGTCACATGAGATGAAAGTCACGTGATGAAAGAAACATTACTAGAAGAATATCCTATGACTACATTTAAGAATCTCATCACGTCAAGTAATAACGTGATGAAATATAACACTCCATAGCAACATTGAAGAATTTCCTCGCATACGTAAGGGAGAAATAGTAAACATGAAATGCACATCTGGTGCCGGTAAGAGTTGAGATGTGCCGGTTAGAGTCTCCCAACAGTCCTCTGGTGTGACAGATTGCAGATCTGAACCACTTACCCAACTTCATACGGTAAAAAGTTGCTGTCACCATATTCACCAATAATTTCCTTGCCGACTATATAATATAGAGATTAATCTACGACCATATAAATCTCCATGGACCGACAATGTTATGGAAAACCTAATACCCCATTTGAGAGGAAAGCGAAGATGATTGACAGATAGAAACTAACATGCATGGTCAAATGAGCATAATATTCTAGGAGGAAGTAAGTAGGACCCTCTGAAATGGCGTTTCTTCAACTTTCTTCGAGGTCCAACAGGACAGTTGTTCTTGTTACATTGAAACGGGTCTCTTACTCTCTAACTTTAACTTTATAGGACATTGATAGATTTCATCTCATAGATTTTGTGGATTTGAGTGAGTACGTGGAGCTATTACTTTACTTTTGTGCATCTTTTTCTTCCTTTTGGTAAGCCCTATGTTGAGTGCTTTCCTTTCGCATTTTAATAAGTCTGTTTTCTGCAGAAGTTTGTGCTTGTTTTTACGTAACTTATAAAATAGGGTGGTGCTCGATAATAAATTTAAATAGAGGTTTCATTGTGGAATTTATTCACACATTTATTTTTTAATTTTATACACATTTTAATTTTTAACGATTAAATCGAATAAATTAAAGAAAATTGAATACTAGAAGTTAATAGAGTGGAGGTAAGAAAAAAAAAGAGTATATGGACCTTTATGTCGCCATTGACATGACCACCATGGTCGCCACCTATAGTACCACCATCTTACCTTGCCCGCCACCACCACTCTCACCATTACCTCTACTACTACCAACTTGTAACGGTCATTGTGACCACAACGTCCTATTGCCGCCGTCCACCCTATGACCACCACTAACACTATCATCATCATGATCACCACCTTTACACCCGTCTTGCCAATCACCACCACCTAAACCCCCAGTTCTTTACCACCACAACACCACATTAGAAACAGATGACTTTGGTCGTAGCAGAAAAAGTAAAATTACATGAGGTTAGCCTTGCTTACTCCTAATTGTTTTCTCAATAACAAAAAAAATAATATAGTTATTACAAAAGTCTGTTAAATTCCTTTTGAATTCTACAAATTCTACCATTAACTCTAAATAAATTTGTATACAACTGTATTAAAAAGTTTGCAATTTCATGAAGTTTCTAGTAATCAATAAAAACCTACGCAATCTACAAAAGTTTACCACATTAAAAAAAAGAACTTTAATGAAAAGCTTCAGGTACTGTTCACTTTAACAAAAAACTACATTTTTACACTAAAAAGTTAATCATGATATTATTCACTTTACCTTTTATTTTGTGTTTATCGTTAAAACTCAAAATTTTCAAACTATTTTCATTAGTTTTCCAATAAAAAAAAAACTCGGCTATATAAATCTCAATACAATACTTCCTAAATTATCATAACAAACTTAACAATCAGTTCTTTTTATTTTTTAGGTAACATTCAGCCTCCTGAATTATTTAAGAATTCTAATTTATGTGATTGTCAATGATTTTCGAGGAATTAAAAAATTTAGTTGACGACCTCACGGCCGAATAGTTTTACTAAACACTTTTAAAATTACAGAACATAAACTTAAAAAATGGACATTACGTGTTCATCAGCTTAATTAGCTAATTTCTTATATCTTGAGCTAATACAATTATTATTTTCGATGCACACCTAACTATGTTCATTTTTGTAGAATTAATAAATAACCCAATGATTATGATGGTTAACTAAACTTTTATTTTAATACATTGCATTCGTCCATGGCTGCAACTGGCCAAGAGACAGTCACATGCTATAAAATTCCATGCTATAAAATTAGCATCGACCGTTGGTTTTATTTTTGTGTAGTTATTTAATGGCAGGCATGTTTGGGACAGTCCATTAATTTATTTTAAATTTAATTTTTATTTATACAACAAACAATTATTAATTAGGAAAAATGTTGGGGAATTCTCTCAAAAGAGTAACTCTTCGTAAAGTGAACTTTCTGTTACCTCACAATTTAACGTCGTTTTTTCGTATCAACATTATAAAATATTATGTTATAAACATGAGGGGGTAAATAGTCCATAGAGCGTCTCATTTTTGAGAGAGTTCCCTTATCATTTATTCTCAATTATTTCATGTAATAGACATAATATTATATATAAATTAAAGCAAGCATATAATAGTTTATGAATGAGACATAATTGTCTTTTCCATATTATAATTAATTAATATGCAAGGAGCTCGTAATTCAAGGTTAAAGCAGTATTTTGCATATGAGGTTTTGTGTTCAAATTTTTATTCTCCAAATATCATTTGTATATACAAAGATAAGGGAATTACTATTTACACTCTGAAAATTTAATTTGTGCACTTTTTATGAGATTATTTTTCTTTCTAAATATTAAAATTTTGAAGTGCACAATTAAATTTTTAAAAGGTTAATAAAAATTTTCAAAGAAAATTGTATCAATATATAAGGTGGCTTTTTTGTGACCTGCCGACATTACAAATTGATGTAAAATATAACATGTGCATTTATTTATTAATCACATTATTTTTATTCGAGCGATACTTTAATCTAATATGAATTATGAGAGAATAATTCGAAGCTGAGTACAGGTGAGCATATGCTCTCCTAGGAGCATGGGGTGTATTAACCAAGTCTGCCATCAAATTATGGCACATAATGTAAATTAATAATTTAATACCACCATATTCTAGTATAACCGTCACACTCAAAATTTTTTTGCCGAAAAGAGGGAAGCAAGTCAGAAACTGTAAGCAAAGGAAGTCAACATATAGAACCTAACTCAGTTTACTAATTTCCTAACTGGAAAATAAAACATCTTTCTCGTTCTTCTTGGTTTTGTTTTGTCTGCTAAAAAATATTGAACTGTTAGGCCTTCCATAAATATCTAGAAAATTCAGCATTATTTTAGCTACAAATTGTTGACCGTCTACATGCACAACACATGTGTACAATGTAATATATAGAAGGCCAAATATCTATGAAGATCATTCAAGCATTTTTTATACTACATATAATTTCTCTGTATTTGCAACACAAGTTGTTGAAAAAATAAAAAATACCTCATCGGCCATCTCACAAAACAAATCATACCTTATATTAAATGATTTTACTTCTATTTGTATTGAGATCCTCGACATAAAAATCAGAACTATTGATTGCATGACTGATCAAGTAAGGATATTATTAAAGAAAAACTAATGAAAATGACTTAAAAACTTTAAGTTTTAATCAAAATAACAAAAATGTGTTATAAATGAATAGTATCAGGGGTAACTTTTTAGAGTAAAAATATCATTTTCGTTAAAAGTGAATCGTACCGAAAGTGTTTCGTTAAACACAAATTGTCTATATTTGGAAAGAAAAAATAAAAAAAAATAAAATAGCTTTGTAAGTTAAAAAAAGCAAAAACCCTTTTGGTTTCATGACGTAGTCTCGTAGAGTTTGGGTTGAGAAATAGTGTGTTTTTTTTTTTTTTCTTGAAACAATAGTGTGTTGTTTGTATGCCCAGCAAGCTTTGTTATCTTCTCCTCCTCAGATAAATATCACCTCACTTTCACCATTGCCAAACAAAAACACGAACACAAAACTAAGAGGAAGAGAGAGAGACCGGGTGTTATGGATTCTCATCGGTCTCCAATTTCAGTTCCTCAAGTTTTCAGCTGGGTTCGTCGGGATTACGCCGGGATCCGGTCGGATTACCAGTTTTCCAGCAACTTCGTCAAGTTCCAGCTTTCTAGCTTCTGAAATTTTCTGGTCAAATTTTGCTGGAGTTGATATCAAGGTTTTGATCTCGACGTCTACTTTGGTTGTTTTTTTCTTCCCTTTCTGGAGCCTCTTGTTTGGTTGCTGAGAAAATGAAAAGTTTTGTTTTTGGGGTAGCTTAGAAGCTCAAATTGAATTGTTTTTTGCTTCCTTTATGAATGTTCCTTTCTGGGTTTTGTTTGGTAACTGAGAAAGTTCAAAACCCAACTTTTTTATTTCAATCCTCTCTTAATCAAGTCTCATCTGGGTTTCTTTAGGTTGTAGTAACTTTTGTGGGGAAAGGGTTAAAGGGTTTCAAACGGCAGAGCTTTTAGTTTATGGAAGCGAAGAAAGTGAAGGAAAGGAGAATAATTTACTTGTTTATTTCCCAATTTAGAATAGATCTTTCTTGTAATTACCATACACGTATGTTATGAACTTTTGCTTTTTTAATGCAAGAATTGCCTTTCTGAGTCAGACAATGCCTTTTTGTCAGTGACAGTACTCTCACTCAGTTCAAGTTGTTCAATTCAACTTGCTTAAATCTTCTATATTTTTCTGAGAAGAATGTGAAAAAAATTTCAAAAAAACAAATAGGTCAAGCATTTTCTTGCCTAAAATGATGTTTAATTGTTTATAAATGTTCAATATTGTTCAGATTTTGTTGAATCTACAACCTGGAAAATCCGGAATTGGAATAGCTAAGCAAAGACATAGCTAATGGGGCACTTATCCTCCATGTTCAGCGGATTGGCGCGATCCCTATTGTTCAAGAAAGGGAAGAACAATGGTGGGGATTCAGGTGCAAGAGGAGCTGCAGAAGCGATGGCGAAGGAGGCGAAGAAGAATAACATGATCCTACGCTCTTCTGGGATTGTCAATGTCGATGGTTCAAATAATTTTGCTTCTGTTTTCTCGAAGAGAGGCGAGAAAGGAGTCAACCAGGATTGCTGCATTGTGTGGGAGGTAAGCAAATGTTGTGCATTTTTCTTACCTTAAGCTCCATTCCGATGCCAGTTCAGTAAATTAGTACTAAGTGGAAATCAAATACAAAACAAACTTGTACGCATCGCGTGACGAAAACTTGATAAAATAGAATACAATATATAAGCAAGTAGTTCCGCAGTTCGTCTCTGAAATATTGACATTTGTTTGGTTTTAGGAATTTGGGTGCCAAGAAGACATGATGTTTTGTGGGATTTTTGACGGGCACGGTTCATGGGGACATTTCGTGGCGAAACAGATAAGAGAAACAATGCCACCCTCTTTGTTGTGCAGTTGGCAAGAGACACTAGGTCAAACTTCTATTGACCCGGATTCGGACTTGGAGTCGGATAAAAAGCGTCACCGGTTTAACATATGGAAGGATTCCTATATCAAAACTTGTGCTGCCATTGATCACGAGCTTGAACAGCATCGTAGGATCGATTCCTTTTACAGTGGAACAACTGCCCTGAGTATTGTCAGACAGGTATTGATTCATTTTCACTTGAACTAGTTCAAATTGTTGTTCGGCTTGCAATTGTAGCTGGATGTTTACCAAAAAAATCAAGTATAAACTAATGAGCTTATGCAGTTTTCATCGGCATTGACATGAAAGTATATCCGAATTTTGTTTGTTTAGGGTGAGCTCATTTTCATAGCCAATGTTGGCGATTCTCGTGCTGTTTTGGCTACAACTTTAGACGATGGAAGCTTGATGCCGGTTCAGCTTACTGTCGATTTCAAGCCTAGTTTACCTCGTCAGTCTCTATCTCTCTCCCAACACATAAAACTGAAGAAGATAACATATGGTTACACATATTTACATGTTTTTAATGGTTTTGTTTGCAGAGGAGGCGGAGCGAATAATTCAAAGCAATGGGCGGGTTTTTTGTTTAGATGATGAGCCGGCAGTGCAAAGGGTATGGCAGCCGGACGGGGAAACACCCGGACTAGCCATGTCCAGATCATTTGGAGATTACTGTTTGAAGGACTTTGGTCTCATTTCTGTGCCTGAAGTGTCACATAGAAGTATAACAAGCAAAGATCAGTTTGTTGTGTTGGCAACTGATGGGGTATGCATTGTTTTCAAAAGTAATTCTAGGTCGTCAAAGCTCTTTCTGCACGAAGCGCTTGAACGTTTAATGAAGTTTCAACGTGTTTCTAGCAAAAGCGCTTATGAAAATAAGTGTTTTCTAGAGAGCCATTTCTCGCGGACTCTTAAGACATTTTTGATATTTTTGCTTGTAGGTTTGGGATGTCGTTTCGAATCAAGAAGCCGTGCAGATTGTAGGTTCGCCGGCAGACAGGGCGAAGGCTGCAAAGCGTCTGGTGGAGTGCGCTGCGCAAGCATGGAAGCGGAAGAGGAGGGGAATAGCGATGGACGACATTTCTGCCATTTGCCTCTTCTTTCACTCTACTTCCCCTCTCTCTGAATCCCAGCAAGTGCACCCTATTAGTATGGCCACCCCAAAATAAAAAACGCAGAATCTTTGCTCCTCCTCCTTGTTCATCTTGTACCTTTGAATTTTTATTGGTCTTTTATTTAGGAAATTCCGCAAGCAAAAGATCTTGATTCAAGTTTCAATCCAACAGTTATCAGTGTTTCCGTCAACTTACTCCTAAATTCCTAAATTTTTTAAGATACAAGCACATGAAACACTTTTTTTAAACAAAAAGTTTAGGGGGAGGGGAGGCTGCGCGTCTCAAGACCAAGGTAGGCTACTCATTTCAAGATCAGGCATACCACAAACTTCTTTGAGGACTTACAGAGAGGACTTTAGACATTTTTTTGGTTTATTGACCATCAAGAGGGAGTTAGCGAGGCTTGAATCTAAACCTTGGTTTAACCAAGAGAACGATCCTTACCAACTTAATCAACTTTGCATCTCTAGTTGGTAAGCACATGAAACACTGTTTTATAAACACTTAAATTTTAATAAAAACCTAGCTTTCTTACTGTAAGGCTCATCATTACGACGCTACAAACATTCTACATAAACTTTTTTTTATGGCGAATAAACGTTGTTATTTTTTATTAATTTAAATGATGTGGATGTTTATATCAGATGTCATATAAGGTGGTATAAATATGTGGTATAAAAACATGGTAAGAATAGCATTACTGTTTTCATAATCACTTTTTATTGCGCTGCAACCCCATCCATAGTTTTTTTTATCGCAAAAAGATGTTATTTTATTTTATTTTATTTTTTGAGTACATCGATATTTTTATACTAAGAGGAGAGGGAGTTCGGCTAAAACCACACAATGTGTAGCCTAATTTGGTATCGAATTCGGCTTCCATGAGATTCGAATCTAAGACTTCTCATTTTCAAGTAAAGAAAAATATCATCAGATCGTAGTACTCAGTGATAAAAAGATGTTATTTCTGAAAAACGACTATCAAATGCCGCATTGTTTGCTATTTAGTAGGCAGTCTCTGCTTCCACGAAGGCGTAAAGTCAAGGGTCTCGAGACAACCACTTTGACAAATTTTCCAAAAGCTTCAAGGACAAGACTCGAAAATTCCAAGCCCTACAAAGAACGAAACTAGGCTCTCGTGTTATTGGGCTAGCAACAGAAGCCCAGCCCATTTGTAGATTAGGTCTGGTTCGGGTTGCCTGGCCCAAAGAAATTAGATGCGACGAGTCGCGCCGACAAGAACACAGGCAATGGAGATAAAATCTTCTGCACTCAAATTGGATGTGGCTTCTCTATAGCCCCCAATAAGTGATTGACACGTAATTATTTTAACTTTTCTAAATTTTGTTGTTATGAATTTAATATATAGTAATCACTTGTTGGGACCACAGAAAGGCCACATCAAATATCGAGGCGAGCCGCGAGTTCGATAAAAACTCGCGTGAGAGGTAAGCAACCTCGTCCATTCATGCCTGCTGAGTGCCGAGTCCCAACAGACAAACCTTATCCGAAAACCCCACTCATCTCGTCTCCCGATTATCTCCCGATAAATCGGTGACAGAAAGACAGTTGCTTCCATTCATTAAACTCCCCTAATTAATGCCCCCAACCTCGAAAGCGAAAGTACGAAAAGTAAAGGCACGGTGCTCGAACGGACGTGAGTACCGAATATTCAACTTAGTTTTGTGTTTTGATTTCGAATCCGCGACATCCCCGTTCCCACACGCATGATAAGTTTTCAAAACTACGTAAATAAGTCAACGTAGTTATCGATAAGTTGTTCTGCTTATCAGTGATAGGTCAGTAGAAAAGGAAAGACTCCCGCATCGAACGCAGCGAGACTTCTATAAATCCGTCTCGTTCTCTTTCCCCCTCTCTCTGTGTGCGGTCTGCAAAACCCTAGAAGTCCTCGAAGCGTGAGATACAAAGTCCTTCGAAATATCGATGGTTTCTGGGATTTGGAGGTTTCTCTGAGCTCGGATTCGGAGCTTGAGTGTGTTAATTTTAACGTTAATCTTTGTCTGTTTGTGTAGTGAAAGCTGAGAGGTCTGGTTTTTGCTCGGGAAGGACAGAGGAATTTCTGGGGGCTGAGGGTTTGAGGATCGAAAAATGTCGTCTTTGAGCAGAGAATTGGTGTTTCTGATACTCCAATTTCTGGAAGAGGAGAAGTTCAAGGAGTCCGTACACAGGTAAGCTGAAAGCTTTCCCAAATCCTCTTGTACTTACATATATAATATCTGTACACGTGTGCACGTGTGTATGTACGGTTTAATACATGCATGTACGGAAATCCGTTACTTTTGAGCGTGTATTTGTACTTTTGAGGCCGGTTTTGGTTTTGGTTTTGGATTTATGTGCTGATTGTGTGGTTTTGATTGTTGGAGTTTATGTCTTTTCGCATTCGATTTTGTTGTTTTTAATCTTTAATTTTTTACAAAAGTGACTCATGTTTGCTGGCTTGGTGGTGATTATGCCGGTGTAGTTGTGAAAAATGGACAATTAATGGACGCATTCGGCTTAATTGAGGTTTTTACATGCGTTATTGGTGTGAATTTTGAGAGATGGAAGGATATACATGTGTAAAGTCCCTTGTAGTCGGTTTTAAATTGCGTTGTTTTGGTGGTGACTTGGGCGGAAAATTGGGTTTGGGGGGGGGGGGGAAGGGAGAGGAGAAATGCTAAGGAGACTTTGCATGGACTCTCTGCCACCTCTCAGTTTAATGTTAATTTCCGTGTCAACATTATAAAACATTGTGCCAAAAACATGAGGTGGCACAGAGTCCATGGAGAGTACCACTTTTGAGAATCTCCTTAGCATTTGTCGGGAGAGAGAGAGAGAGAGAGAGAGAGAGAGAGAGAGAGAGAGAGAGAGAGAGAGGTACATTTTGCTTAGTTTGAGCAAAATAGTAGCATTTAAGCTTAGTTGACTAGTGAAGATTAGAGTCAATAACGCATCCTCTGTCTCTATCTGAAATCTGAATTCATTCACTGATAAATGAGGTTGTAGTGTGAGAGAAATTGAGAAACTAAAGAAGAGATGGAAGATGAAGCATGGAATATACAACAAACAATAATGATAGAGAAATTCATCAAAGTTGGTTTATTAAGCTTGGTCAAGCAAGCGTCTTGTTTTAATTGGGACTTAGTTTGGTAAATAATGATAACGAGATCTAACGGAAACAAACAATTAGGATAGTAGAAAACTAAGGCAAGATTCAGAAGTCACTTGTTTGACAAAAATTTCAAATGATTTCCATGTGTGTAATTGATTTTTAGCTAAAGATCTCGTTTCAACATTTATTTTCTTTTTTACTCCCCAAATTGTTCAATTTTGTTGTTTGTAAATTTCATAAAAAAATAAAAGTTGACACCTTTACATTGTAGGCTTGAGAAAGAATCAGGATTCTTTTTCAACATGAAGTACTTTGAAGAGAAAATTCAGGCCGGAGAATGGGACGAAGTGGAGAAGTACTTATCAGGATTTACAAAAGTTGATGACAACAGATACTCTATGAAGATATTTTTCGAAATAAGGAAGCAGAAATATCTGGAAGCACTTGATCGGTAATCCTTAAGTCTACTATTGTTGTTAGTATTTCTTTGCCTTTTGAAAATATCGTTTTCCGGAAGGGAAAGAGTAATCTTATGTTTTGTTTTTCTGTTTGTGTAGGCAAGACAAGCCGAAGGCTGTTGAAATCTTAGTTAATGATTTGAGAGTGTTCTCCACATTTAATGAAGAACTTTTCAAAGAAATCACACAGCTTCTAACTCTTGGAAATTTCAGGTAGTTTCTTGCATATATTTGTTTAATGTCGGTTTTTATTACGACAAAGCCAAATTAGCATATAAGACAAGAATTTATCGAGGAGTGAGTTCTTTTACGTCTTTGATGTATTGTCACCAACCGAGTGGGCCATCTTGTAGTTGAAATTTTACTTTAAAGGAGATGCAATGCGTATTCTTGACAATTGAGATCTAGAATTAGGGTGGCCAGAGTGTAGCCAATTGGTTGTTGGACCTGTTCTATAATGATCTAAGTTCAAATTCCTCGGCCATATGTCGTAAATTTAGCAGAAAAAAAGGAACAAGAAAATGTACGGCTATATGGGATTGCTTGTTTTTCTATGATACTCTAGAACTCCTAATTTACGGTACATGTATGTAACTAATCTCTTTCTTTGGAAATAACTACCAGGGAAAATGAACAGCTTTCCAAGTATGGGGACACCAAAACGGCTCGCAGCATTATGTTGATAGAGCTTAAGAAACTTATAGAAGCAAATCCCCTCTTTCGTGATAAGCTTGTTTTTCCCGCTCTGAAGGCATCGAGACTGCGGACTCTAATCAATCAAAGGTGAGAGTGATATTCTTGGATGAAAAAACCTGGGTTCCCCCATGTCTTTCCTCTCATAGGTGTTTTAAACATTTTTATACATTTTGAAATAGAGATTTCTGCCACTCCCCTATCTCCGCAAATTAGCTAAGCTTTGACTTCCTTTGCTTGTGCTTCAGCTTTTCAGTGTTTTTTTATTTGGTCTGAACATTTCAAATAAAGTCTTATTTATCCATTATATTCTAATTGATTGCTTTCGTTCAAGCACAGGTTGCTTCTAGCACTTGTGTCACCTTTATGAACGACGATTGAATGACTGAAGCTGGTTTTGTTTTGAAATTGTGCCCAACCGGCAATGAATAACATTTGTGTTTTTTCATGTTTTCTTTCTTCTTTCCGAAGGGAAAGAAAATCATAAGCTAGTAGAGGCCTTTTGTGCTTCTTTTGGGTCGTATAGCAGTCTGGGACCCTGGTAAGGGTTTGGAGGGCTAATGAAGTTCTTTTAACACTTTCGTATTGTAAAGTTGTCGTTATTGTTCGGGTTATTGTGCTAAGCTGATATTTGTCTGATATCTGATACTTTCATGTAGTTTGAACTGGCAGCACCAGTTATGCAAAAATCCAAGACAAAATCCGGACATCAAAACTTTATTTACTGATCATACATGTACACCTCCAAATGGCCCTCATACTTCTACTCCTGCACCTGTTACTCTTCCACTTGCCGCAGTTGCAAAACCCACTGCTTATCCTTCACTCGGATCTCATGCTGTATGATATTTTACATCTTATAAGCATTGATATTTTTTTTCTTCGCCGCCTTGATTATAATTTAGGGATATAACAGTGCGGACTAATAACTGTCTTCTTTGTATAGCCCTTTTCGGTCGGTGCAGCCGCTGCGAATTCTGATGCTTTAGCAGGTTGGTTGGCCAATTCCTCAGTCTCTTCATCTGTGCAAGCAGCCGTTGTTAATGCATCATCCATGCCCGTTCCACAGAACCAAGGTAAGAACTTCACTTGGTTTTTTTTTAACATAATTTCTCTCTTGTTTTCATTTGGGAAAGAAAAGAACTATAAGGAAAAAGGATATATGTGTGATGTTGATGTTCGCTGCAATGTTATTCGAGTTCTGTGTTGCACATATTGTGGAATGAACTTTCGACAACTTTCAAGTTTTATGTGGCTAGCCAAATTGGAAACTCGTAGCAATTCTAGGTCTAATGTTAACAGTGCGGGTTCTAGTTATATTCAATTGATATCATGATCAAAGGAATTCACCTTTTTAGTATGGTTTCCATTCTGCAAATTTACTTATTTCCTAGCATATCTATGTCGGAACATTCTATTTTTGAATTTAAGGCGTTGCAATCTTGAAACGTCCAAGAACACCTCCAGCTGCTCCAAGTATGGTTGATCATCAGAGTGCTGACCATGAACTTATGAAACGACTACGACCTGTTCAATCTATTGAGGAGGTAATCTAGGCAATATTCTGTTTCGTATCTAATTTTGAAATATTTGGTGTTTGCCTTTTTTTTTTTTCTCCTTCTGTGTGCAGTAATCTTGTCACTGATTTACATATAGGTTGCATATCCAACGTCTAGGCAACAAACTTCTTGGTCACTGGATGATCTACCCAGAACAGTGGCTTTTACCTTGCATCAAGGATCTACTGTCACAAGCATGGATTTTCACCCGGCTCTCCATACGTTGTTGCTAGGTTTGACTTTTTCTCATCTTGTTTGGCTTTTAAACTTGGAGTAGTATTATAAATAAGCTCCTATTTAATACGTTGCCTCGCCCCTGGGCTGTCCGCATTCTCTTCTAAGTCTTCTGTACTGCATGTCTGGCAGTTGGTTCTAATAATGGCGACATTACTCTTTGGGAACTTATGTCGCGGGAGAGGTTGGTTTCAAAGCCGTTCAAGATATGGGATATGACAAAATGTTCACTGCAATTTCAGGTCATGTTTAAGTTATGTTCATTTTTTTCATGTTAAAATTTTGCTTGCTATGAAGTTTATATGATCTGGTGTTAAATAAAGCAATTTTACGGAAGCAGTTTTGGGTTTTGCCTATACGTTTGTATAGTGTTTGGGGATTTGAAATGCGGCTATAGTAACAATTTAGTTTTTATGCAGGCCACAATTGGCAAGGACACACCCGTATCTGTCAGCCGTGTGACGTGGAGTCAAGATGGGAGTTTTGTGGGTATGTACAATTCGAAGTTTGCAAGTATTTTTTGAATTTTTGTTTGTGTATCTTATTGTTTTTTTTTTTTTTTTTTTTTTTTTTCTGCCGTAGGGGTTGCATTTACCAAGCATTTGATTCACTTGTACGTTTATACTGGACCTAATGATCTACGCCAACATTTGGAGGTGAGGTCTTATGGCGATAATTTTTCAAATTGATCAAGAAGGCTAAACTTGTGACAGCTGCTCAAATTGCATCCCTTATTTTTTGCAGGTTGATGCCCATAACGGTGCTGTGAACGACTTAGCATTTGCTCATCCAAATAAACAACTGTGTGTTGTGACCTGTGGAGACGATAAGATAATAAAGGTAGAATTAGAGTTCTCATCATGATATTCATTTTTGTATGCAAAGTTTCCACTTTATCTAAATGAAGTGAAACAGGTATGGGATTTAACAGGACGAAAGCTATATAACTTTGAAGGTCATGATGCTCCCGTCTATTCGATCTGTCCTCATTACAAGGAGAACATTCAGGTATGTTTGCGAAACATGGAATGCTTTTGTGCACTTAATCAATTTCTTGCTAGTTTTTTGGGAAGCAAATCTTTCGAGCAAGTTAGCTTAAATTCATATGATTTTTCTGATTTACTGAATTTTTATTTGGCCTTTTGCTTATCTGAAACAACTAATTACTTAGATTTATTGGTTGAGGGGATCTTTTTGAAACTTCTTTTGAACGTGTGGTCAACTACCCTGCGACCTTGTTGTCTTCTGTTCATTACCACGTGCAGTAATTGGTGTTCGTTGAATTTTCAGTTCATATTTTCAACTGCTACTGATGGGAAAATAAAGGCCTGGCTGTACGACAACTTGGGTTCAAGAGTTGACTATGATGCTCCTGGTCAGTCGTGTACCACAATGCTTTACAGTGCAGATGGAAGTCGGTATGTAAATTTTTTAAAGATGGGCCTTTACAAACTGAATATTTAGTAAAACAATTTACTCCATGTTATTTGAACGTAAGAGTTTTTATGTCATAGTTGAAATGTCTTATCAAAACTTATCCGAGTTCCATCATTTCCAATTATCCTTCAGATTGTTCTCTTGTGGAACAAGTAAAGAGGGAGACTCGTATCTAGTTGAATGGAATGAAAGTGAAGGAGCAATAAAGAGAACATATTCTGGACTCAGGAAGAAATCAGCAGGCGTTGTCCAGTTCGACACAACACAAAATCATTTTTTGGCTGTCGGTGAAGATAGCCAGATAAAGTTTTGGGATATGGACAATAACAATGTTATGACTACCATAGACGCTGAGGGTGGACTTCCGGTGAGTATATTGTTATAAATTATCGTTTATCACGTAAACTCCAATGGCTGTCGAACTAGAGTATGATGTTTTCATATTATATGTTTCAGAGCCTCCCTCGTTTGAGATTCAACAAGGAAGGAAATCTTCTTGCTGTCACAACTGCAGACAACGGATTCAAAATACTTGTAAATGCTGCTAGAGTTAAAACTTTGAAAGCTATCGAGTCCACCACATTGTTTGAGGGATCAAGGCCTCCCATTGAATCCACTGCTATCAAGGTTTCAATAATTTATTTAATCTGTTTTTTGTGAATTTGTTACCAATTTTTTCTTCATTTACATCTTTTAGAACCTTTTTATTTGTCTCAGGCATCCGGCTCGGCTTCTGTTACACATGCAAATGCGGTCAATTGTAAAGTGGAAAGGAGCTCTCCTGCTAGGTCTACTCCAATTATTGTATGTCAGTCGATCTTTTGTGAATATCTTCTTTTTCTTTTTCCTAAAGTGGCATTGCATTGATTTGATTACTTTGGCTCTCTTTCAAGCTTGGAGTTGATCACCTCAGTAGAAGTTTTGACAAACTGAGAAGCGTAGAGGATGCAGTGGATAAACCTAAACCCTGGCTGTTGACTGAAATTCAGGATCCTATACAGTGCCGGCTAGTTACCATGCCTGACACAACCGATACTTCTAGCAAGGTTTGTTATGTACTTCACGCTCTTGATATTCTATTGAGATGTTTATCTGCCATGAGATTCTTAAACCAATGCATTTAAATTTAGGTCGTTCGACTCCTATATACAAATTCGGGTGCTGGCATTTTGGCACTTGGGTCAAATGGTGTGCAGAAGCTGTGGAAGTGGGTCCGTAATGAACAAAATCCAAGTGGAAAGGTAACACCTAACCTAGAAAGGGTTCAATCATCTTTTTTTTCTTCTTCTCGTAAATGCAATCTTCTGAAGTTTGTGTGTTTAAAGGCCACTGCCAGTGTTGCTCCGCTGCATTGGCAACCAAACAGTGGTCTTCTTATGGCCAACGATGTCTCAGGCGTCAACCTTGAAGAAGCAATTCCATGCATAGCGCTCTCAAAGAATGACTCTTATGTAATGTCAGCTTGTGGCGGAAAGGTCTCGTTATTCAACATGATGACATTCAAGGTAAATTTGTACATGCATGTCTAGCTAATTTTTTAAAAATTGGGATTCTTTTTTTATGGTTCCCCGTGAATTTGTTTGCTTTGTAGGTAATGACAACATTCATGGCGCCTCCTCCTGCTTCCACTTTCCTAGCATTCCATCCTCAGGATAATAACATCCTTGCCATCGGAATGGAAGATTCTACCATCCACATTTACAATGTTCGAGTCGATGAGGTAATTGCTTCTGTTTTCTAGAGTCTTATTTTCTTTCTCACCACAAAGATTTTATTTCGTTTGTTGCATTGCTAAAGACTGATATGATTTCTGTTGATTTTAGGTGAAATCAAAATTGAAGAGTCACCAAAAGCGGATAACTGGTTTAGCTTTCTCAACCAATCTTAATATACTCGTTTCGTCCGGTGCTGATGCTCAAGTAAGTGAAAGCTGGGCTCTTTTTTGTCTTGTTTATCTCGTTTAACCGCGGAGAATTTTTGTTATGCAAACTGTTATAAATGTCATATTTGAAATGAAAAATAGTGAAGCGTACATGTGTAAAAAGTACAGTATACTAGTGCATGATATTTGTGCATATGTTGACCCGACGTGTTTTGTTTTAATCTACCTGCTAAATGAATTGGTTTCTTATGTGCCAACTTTGATAAAAGGCCGATCGATCCATTGCCACCCTTGATGGTTTTGCCTTTTCCAAATTTAAAGTGTACTTTTAACTACAACCTGCAGCTCTGTTTGTGGAGCATTGATACATGGGAGAAGCGGAAATCGGTTGCAATTCATATGGTTTCTGCAAAGGCAACTGTTGGTGAGACTCGAGTGCAGTTCCATTCCGATCAAATTCACTTGCTGGTGGTTCACGAGACACAACTAGCAATATATGATGCCTCAAAGATGGATCGCATTCGACAGGTAGTAAATTCTCTTGAATGTTTGACACAAACAAGGGCTGATCACAGATTAGCTTACTGTGACTTTGTTCTTCCATTTCAGTGGCTTCCACAAGATCCACTTCCTGCACCAATATCTCATGCAGCATACTCCTGCAACAGCCAACTAATATATGCTGCCTTTTGTGACGGTAACATTGGGGTGTTTGATGCCGATAGCCTAAGACTCAGATGCCGTATTGCTCCATCAGCATACTTACCACAAGCGGTCTTGAACGGGTAAGCTGTCATAAACTCACCACGAACTTTCAAGATTGTTATTATTATTTCTTGATTCAGTCATTATTAATTAATCATGTGGCATACTGCATTGTAGAAGCCAAGCCATGTACCCGCTGGTAGTTGCAGTACATCCACAAGAACCAACCCAGTTTGCTGTTGGGTTGGGCGATGGTTCTGTTAAAGTTATTGAACCCAACGAATCAGAAGGGAAGTGGGGTTCGTCTCCACCTGTTGATAACGGAATACCTAATGGAAGAACATCGTCGTCTACCACCAGCAACCACGCGCTCGATCAAATGCAAAGACGAGAGTAGCTTCGAGTTCTTGGCACTTGTCTTTGGCTGCAATTTACGAGTACAGAACTTAGGTTAAGTTGCTCTTTTGTCCCTTATCAAAGGTATTGTGGACATTTTGTGTAGCATTTAGTTGTAGTCAAGTAGTCAGCTCGAAAGTGGCAATTTTTATGTCATGTTTGTTTATTTTGGTAATTAAGATGATGTTATGTTACTTTAAAGGGACTTTACGATAAAGTTAGGAAGATTTGGAATGAGACTTTAAGAAAAGACAAGGTATTTGGAGCAAACAGAAGACTTGATGTAAAACTGGACGCAATGACGTTCAAGGATTCATACAGCCGGTCTCACTTGGTGGGATACGGTTTTGTTGTTGTTATTTGTGCTCCTTTAAAGGGTTTATGTGTTTGATTGTTTTCCAAAAGAATCCCTACATTTGGGTCTGATTAGACGGTAAACGAATCGGATTTGGATCAGATCGGTCTAATCCAAAATTCGAGTCCATTTATATTCTAATGATCTATTTATATTCTGATTATCGGACTTGGACACTTGTAAGAAACAAAATTTTGAATATGTAATGTGATAATACAAGTGGTTGAAATTTTTTGAAGTATTTAACCAAAGTATTATGACACTTCAAGTATCGGGTCGTGTTATTGTCACACTAAAAAATCTTTGGTGGCGGTGCTTTTAAGTACACGCTTTCCACAATTCTTTTCTTTTTTGGAAAAGTAGGACACTGGTGATCTTATAAGATAGCTTTTGATTTGCTCTGGTGAAGTTAAACGTCCGAGGCTCGACTTTCACATAAGCACCTTTGAACTACAAAACTAACTTTGAACTGCAAAACTATGGCATGGTAATTCGAAACCGCAGAGCCAAGATTAGTGAGAGTTGTATGAAGTGTCAAAACAAAAACATTTGTTCTCCATTAGCAGCTGTGTTTGCCAAAATCATACCAATGGCTCCTATATCTTTCACCACCTATCCCTCCTGCACTCAGGGCTTAATACCACTGTCACAAATCACAATCTTCCCGGCAACAACGCTGCAATCCAAAGTTCCTTCCAAACACAAGGAGCTGGGATGTGGGAAAGTTGAATTGCTTCCCATATACACCATCAACTAAAACTGGCGTCACTACCAATGGTGCGCGAAGATTGGGCGGAGAAACGTAAAGGGAAGCAATCATAACACTATATACCAAATAATCTGTCCACAGATTGGGAAATTTTAACAGTTTGAGTTGTGATTTTTAAGGCAAGGCGCACGTCAACTATGCAATGCTCCGTAAAACTTAAGGGCTGTGTAGGAGCTCTTGTTTGTTGTATTGAATACCATGGTTTCACTCAGCAAGAAAGGCTTCATTTTGCTTAGATTTCCTTCACATGAAAAGGTGCTTAAAATTTTATAACTACCTAAGCTACTGATGAATGCAGAGCGTGTTGATTGGTATGGTCATTTGGACATTAACACGGAGTTTGTGACTCTGAGTTTTGAGTTGGTTTCTGTATTTCGAGAGCTCTTCTATTTGGGATTTTGCTTTTTAGCATATTTCTTTGTTCATTGTTCATCCTATGACTGGTATGTGGTCAGTATTTACTTACTCATACGTGTTGGGAAGTTGGCACTTGGTCAGTTATCTACGATTGTACTAATTTGTGTCTATTGAGTTAACTATAATTTTATCACTATGTGTTCTTTCTGGAAATTGGTCAGTAAACAAACAAATCTGGATTCCGATTCAGGAGTATCATCGTGTTCCTAGCTTTCTATTCACGATAACGTCCTTCTCCAAGCAGTATACATACAGATACTAGAAATATATAAATCTCAACTGAAACTACCAGGAACGTTCTGTTATAGCGTATACAGCTTTAGCATCAGTTGGTACAAAGGGACATTGGTACAAGGGGCATCCTTCCGAAGAGGGAGCTGATATCATTGGGGCTTTTGTGCCCAACTTTCAAGATCAACATCTTCATATCTGCGCAACAAGCTTCGTCTCTCAGGTTCTTTGAGAGATTCTTGACGGACCATTTCTCGGCCCATTTCCTCTAGTGAATCATGCATCTCCAGGTCCCCCCACCGTGAGACAGTTATGAGAGCTCGATCCATTAGAACTCTTATTGCAGTACAAGGATGGATACCAATCATATCATACTTGCCCATAATTTTGAGTGCAGAGTCTACGTTCATCCCTCTAAAGAAGCATGCAATATCTAGAAAGACGTCCTTCGTTATGTCATCTAGTCCATCGAAGCTTGTTTGAAGCACATCATGAATTTTCCTTTCCGGGATTTTCCTTAATTTTTCCAACACATCTTCCCACTCGTGTACAGTTTTGTTATAAAGAACAGCTCCCAAGACTTTGAGTGCCAAAGGCAGACCTTGAGCATATTGTATGACACGCCTCGAAAGATCATCATAATCCGTGGTGGGTTGGTTTGTTCTGAAGGCGTACAACCTAAAGAGTTCCAAAGCTCCAGGATCACTGAAAATCTTGGGCTCATATATAGCATCAGCTCCGCTTAGTAATTGCACATCTCTAGTTGTTATAATGATTTTACTTCCACCACCAAAAGAATGTTGCTTTCCGAGTAAGGCTTCAATTTGGGCTACTTTGTCTACATTATCAACAACAACAAGAACTTTTCTCTTACCAATTCTTTCTAACATCAGCTGGAAACTTTTATTCGATATGTAGGAACTCCCCACCTCGTGGCCCAAGATACTCTGTAGAAGTTGTGCCTGCATATGTAGTTTGTCAAACTCCGTATAACTCTCGACATTTTCAAGAAAATGAGCAACTTCAAATCGATCAGCGGTCCCCTTGTTGCCCAAGATACTCTCTAGAAGTTGTGCCTGCATATGTAGTTTGCCAAGCGTCATAAAACCCTCCTTGACATTTTCAAGAAAACAAGCAGCTTCAAATCGATCAGAGATTTCATCATAAACAGCTCTAGCGATGGTTGTTTTGCCTAAACCACCCGTACCACATATTCCAACAACGCGAACATCATTCGTTTCAACTCCAGGGGGATGTAATAATAAATGCATTTCATGCATATGAGAATCCATTTCAATCAAGCCATTACTTTTGCTTGATGTTAATGCGATGCTGATCAATTTCGTAGAAATCCATTCTACAATTTTCTCAATAAGCTCTGCATCATTCCTGTCAAATTTAAAAAATAATATAATAGAAACACCAAATAATAATTAATGGGTCGTTTTGATAATTATTTCGTTTTTTTTTTAAATCTAGATTTTGAGTATTCAAATTTTGGGTCTTTAATTTTTAGTTTCACTCAGAATAGTTTTCAAACAAGTTTTTCAAATTTTCTTTTATACGAATCTAATGGGTCTTTTCAAGCGTTTTGCATAAAACTCGTACTTCATACTATTGTAGTCAGATCACAAGTTTCCATCTGTTAGTTTTTTTAAAAAAAATTAAAAAATTAAAAAAATGAAAACTAAAAACTTAAAACAAGTGTTCTAAAAAACGCCCTAGGCGGCGCCTAGCAACCGAGGCGTTTTTGGGCAAATCGGGCTGAAAAATTGGATTGGGGCTAGGCGGGCTAGGCGGGCTAGGCAGGCTAGGCAGCTAGGTGGGGTAGGCGGCCCTAGGCGGTCCTAGGTGGTCTTAGGCGGCCCTAGGCGGTCCTAGGAGGCCCTAGGCGGTCCTAGGCGGCCCTAGGCGATCCTAGGAGGTTTTTTTTTTAATTTTTTTTATTAATTGTGTGCTTTTTTTTTTTTGGTTTTATAGCGGTATACTTATGGAAATGGTGTATCTAATTTGCATATGATGGATTAACTACAAGTTCATCCAATACTTATGGAAATAGTGTACCTAATTTGTATTTTATCATTATTTTATTATACATACAAGTATAGTTTTTTTTTAGGTGTCAATATGCACTTATTTACAAGATATACTAGAAATTTACCTAAATCCGCCCAGGCCGTCTAGGCGCTAGGCGCTAGCCCGCCGCCTGACTAGCGCCTAGCGTTTTTTAGAACCTTGCTTAAAACAAAATATTTATCAAAAGACCATAAATGTTACAAAGATCCCAAAAATTAATAGGAAACTAAAACAAATTAGAACTTACCGATAGTATTGTGAATCCCAGCCGCTCATATCGGTGGCCGATGTAAGAGCGGATCTCCAGCTCTGAACCTCACCCATTTCGGCGCTAGAATCATTATCATGCTTTGCAAAATCTTCCGAGAAACTTCTCCTGAGTTTACGAACGTCGGATGGATTGACTTTGTAGAAAATGGGGATCACAATCTGGTTCTTGGTATCCCTGGATTCCCCTATTTTCACGAGTTCTTTCAAGCAAAAAGTGGAAGAAGCATAGTTTTCAAAGAAAACTAGAAGCGAAATCTTTGACTCTCGAGCCGCTATCAGGAGCTCGGACAAGGGGTCGCCTTTCCTGAGCGCTTTGGCATCCATGTAGGTGTTGATTGAATTCTGATGCAGGGCGATGGCTGACGAAGCCCCTGCGAGTGTCTTCACCTCTGAAATTGATGAACACATCGTATTCGATCGATGCTGGTGAGATGTTTCTTGGTACCATTGCATTGCAGGATTTCCACGAGTTCTTTCAAGCACCGAGTGGAAGAAGCGTAGTTTTGAGAGAAAACTACAACCAAAAGCCTTGACTCTCGAATCGCTATCAGGGGCTCGGAAAGGTGGTCACCTTTACTGAACATTTCGGCACCAATGAAGGTATCGATTGATTTCTGACGCAGAGCTTTGTAAAGATGGCAGACGAAGCCATTGAGAGTGTCTCCCCCTTTGAAATTGAGGAACACACCGTATTTCCAACCAGGGCCAGAAGAAGAAGAAGAAGCAGCCATGAATCGATCGTACCTGGTCAGCGATGATGGAGCAGCTAAGGCTAAGAGTAATGTAAGAACGGAAATACTCAATTGATCTACAAACTGGATCACCGGAAATGGTCTGATCGATACCAAGTCAACGAGTCGATGCAAATTAGCTCAATCGTTTTTAAATTTATCATTGCGCAAAAAGGACAAAAGAAAATTTTTTCGCATCTTCTTCCATGTAAGTTCAGTGTAAAAGGAATCTGCATACTTTGTTTGACCAAAGAAAATGTGAAGAAAGGTGCCGTTTGGTACGCAGACAGGACGGGACGGAACAATGATTCCATGTTATGTTTGGTATGCGCATGACGGAACAGAACCAAAAGATTAAAATGACAAACTTATTTCTGTTCCGTCTGTTGTTTGGTACAATGTTTAAGTTTGGGACGTGATGGAACAATTTTTTTTTTCTTCTTGTTGCTACTTATCTATGATATATTTTGTACACTATACTTGAACTTTCATGTGTTTATATATTCGTACCGTGTATAACGAGAAACATGTATTTGTACATTATGTTGCTCATATAATTAATTTAGTGGGATAATATGTCAATTAATTTTATGTGATTTAAAAAAATAATAGGGTGAGAGCATGTCATTGGCTTGGCACATGGCAGTGTAGCCACAAGTAGAAATGCGTAAGCATTCATGCCAACCAAATAAACCCTGAGGATATTTCCAAGAAACACATGGAGGGTGAGGTTCCCGGTTCCCCGGCAGGAACTTGAGATCTCCAGTTCATTCGAAACGCAAGGGTAACACAACTAAATATAAAGTAAATTAACAAACAAATAAACCCTGAGGATATTCATGCTTGAAAGAGCTTTCTTCTGCCATGTTGAAGCACTACAAAATACAAAGAAAGAGAGACCGAGAGGCTACACAATCACAATCAGATCGAACCAGGAACAGTGCAGAGTTGAAGTTCACAAAGAGGCTACACGAAAGAAGATGAGGAGGAAGGTTGCGAATGGGAGATGCAGAGCTGAAGAAGTTCACAGCGGCAGAGAAGAGAAGATGATAGTTAGAGTTTGTGGTATGATTTTGATGGTGTAAATATTGAAAAAGCTAAGGGGTATTTTTGTCTTGAAATTTATGATTTTTGTGTTCTATGGGATGGAACGACTCGTTCTGAGAGAGGAGGTGAACGAAAATTTAATCAATTTTCGTTCTGTAGAACAGCATGTTCCACATAATTTAACGCACCGAACATATGACGGATGCGTTCGGCCCATCCGACGCACCCTAAGTACACACGCTTTCCACAATTCTTTTCTTTTTCGGAAAAGTACGACACTTCGTTTAAACATGGCGGGGACAATTCCTGTTACAATCCAAACGGACCGTGCGACTCCCCAACGGCAACTATATTTCTCGCTCACAGTTTAATTTTGGGGTTAGGGTTAGGGTTTATCTGTCCCTCTCTCTGCCCCAAATAACCTCAGTCTCGTCCACTTCAATTTCTCCGTCTTCCAGCTATGGCGAACCGTACGGACCCGTCGGCGAAGAGCATAAGGGGGACGAACCCGCAGAACCTGGTGGAGAAGATCGTACGGACGAAGATATACCAGAACACGTACTGGAAGGAGCAGTGCTTCGGGTTGACGGCCGAAACCCTAGTCGACAAAGCCATGGAGCTCGATCACATCGGCGGCACCTTCGGCGGCAACCGCAAGCCCACGCCTTTCATGTGCCTCGTCATGAAGATGCTCCAGATCCAGCCGGAGAAGGAGATCGTTATCGAGTTCATAAAAAATGACGATTACAAGTGAGCTTCACTGTCCCATTAATTAATTGCATGTTATAATTGTTATAATTTGTTTTGGATGTGCTTATATAATTGGCAATGTGCATGTTCTGGTAGCTGGAAGAGTAATATAGTTAAAGGGTGCTGGTAATTTGGTATTTCTGGTCTTTTTCGGAGAAACCCCAATCCTAAAGTGGTGTTTTAAACATTGATTTCTTTCGGATTTGATTAGTATGATATTAGAGAATATGAGCTGAAATCGGATATTTTTGGTGGTTTGGGTACATTGGAATATGAAAGGAATAACATTAGTTTCTTTATGTAATAATGTAGGAGAGATTTAATATTCTATGCTGTGTTAGCTGAAGGTAAAGGAAGAAGGCGTCAAGTAATCGGGTCTTGTTGTTTATATGGCATACAGTACAAATTGGTCTTTTTTCTTTGTGAATTTTGGTTTAGGAAGGTTTAAACAGAAATGATTTAGATAGCAGTGTAAGTTTGTGTAGTATGGTGGAGATTGTTTTTTGTAGTGTTCTGTTTGAAGTAGCCTTTATGATTCTTAATGCTGAATATATTTATTTTCGAATTTCATGTCGGTGTGGAACATTTTCGAGTTCTTCTTTCAAATGTGATTTAACGTTTTTTATTTGGGTTTCAGGTATGTCCGGATACTCGGTGCATTTTATTTGCGGCTTACGGGAACTGATACTGATGTCTACCAGTACCTAGAGCCTTTATACAATGACTATCGGAAGTTGAGGAGGAAACTGCCTGATGGGAGTAAGATATTTGATCCATATCTGAAATTTTCCTTGATTACTTTTTCATGACTAGTCTTGCTACCATGCTTACTATTGAATATTTATGAGCATGCTAACACAAGTATGGCTAATCTCTTGCTCTAATTGTTCCAGATTTTACCTTGACGCATGTGGATGAGGTTATTGATGAACTTCTCACAAAGGATTACTCATGTGACATTGCAATGCCACGAATTAAAAAAAGGTTTGTTTTTGGAATAATTGTTTCCAAGTTGATTTGATCATTGTGGTCTCTTTTGGTTCCTTTATTTTGTTTTAGCTATAGACAGTATATGCCCCACCAATCTTTATTTTGAACTTTGGATTTGTATATGTGATTCCTATCCATATACGTACAGATGGACTCTCGAAGCTACTGTTTCATTGGAACTCAGGAAAAGTGCTTTGGAGGAGGACTTTGAGGAGGAGGAAGAGAAAGAGGAGAATGATGGAATGGATGAAGATGTCCATGATAGGGATTATTATCGTGGCCGAAGCCCTGCCAGGGAAAGGGACAGGGATAGAAGACGCGACAGTCACAGATACAGGTTTGTTTTCCTGTTTGTGGTCTATGTGAATGCTAGATTTTCTGACAGCTTTGAGCATATCATATTGGTTGGTAGCTTTGAGAATGTCAGATTGTTTAGGTCTTATTCTTTGTGGTGAATGGAAATTATTTTAGGATTTTGGACTAAACTGAATTTATTTTTATGTTTGGGGTGAGTAATGTTTTGTTGTAAACAAAGCACAAAAAGTAACAGAATGACATGCATAAGAAAATTCTTAGAAAAAAAAAAGCAAGTTAAAACTGATTCTATTTTTGTTTTGTAAATGAGAGTCGGGGGAAACTTCAAACTGACTTGCTTTGCTGCAGTTCCGTCTCTCTTTGGGTGAACAATTCTTGTTCATTGTGAGAAATTTATTAGAGTTTGAAGTTTTACCTCATGAGTATTATTTTTGTAGTGGAAGTTGTTGCCTGAGTATACAAGTTCAGACTAGTACATTCATATGTCATTGAAGTTTCTACCATGGCATTTTAGGCCATAGGTGTTATATAATGGCTTCCTATACTGATATCCATGATCCTGCCAGGTTTCTCTGCACTGACAGTGTGCAGTGAGAAGTATGATGGATCGTACATTTGCGTGCTGTGTCTTTTCTTATTTGGCATTAGAGAATAATTTACTGTGTTATGGCTGTGATTGACTTCCGATCCAGATATAAAATCTAAGAATCATAAGTTCTTTTCCATGACGTGGTTAATTGAAGGCCATGGTTGTGAATTGTGTCACCTGTGCCTTAGTGCTGTCCTTTCGTTTGCAAATGTTGAATTCTGCTGCATACCCTTAACCTTGTTAAAGGATTGGAACTGTCATTTTTAAGCTGACACTGTCATTTCTGTTTCTTTCCTTACCTTAAACAGGGACCGAGATTATGACAGAGACTATGACAGGGAACGTGGACGTGGGCGTGAAAGAGATAGGGACAGAGACAGGGATAGGGATTGGGACCATTATTGGCTAAGAGATGAAAAGGATTATGGTCGTGATAGGGATCGGGAAAGGGATTGGGACAGGCGAGAAAGGGATCGTGGCAGGAGGAGGAGCCGTTCAAGAAGCAAAAGTCGTAGTAGAGATCGTGATGGTGGAGATAGAGATCGCAAGAGACACGGCCGCAGCGTTAGTCCCAGAAGACCTGATCGTGAGGAGCCGAAGAAGAAGAAAGAAAAGAAGAAGGAGAAGAAGGATGATGGCACAGACCATCCGGATCCAGAGATTGCTGAAGCAAACAGACTCCGAGCATCTCTTGGGTTGAAACCCCTGAAGTAGCGATAATCATGGTGACTAGTTCATGTTAATGTGTCTGAACTGTCGTATTACATCTAGACTTTCTACTGCCAGTCCTTTCAGTATCCGTTGTACATCCATTAATTGGCACCCAAGTTCGTATAGATAGATGATTTATCGATTATACATGCTTTGCTCGAGTATCTTTTATGTGCCCTACTGTTTGCAGTATACATGCAACTGGGACGCCATGATAGTAGTATTTCAAGCCTTACGTTGCATTGCATTAGTTTGGAATTCTGTCATCGTGTCTTGGTTGCATGTATGTCTCTTGCCCGTTGAAAAACTAACGAAAATAATGCTAAATTCTTCCGTTCAACGAAATTACAAGGGATTCGAAAACAAAACATTCACGAATAGAAATCATGGGATGATCTCGGTTATCAAAATGCCATTTTCATCATACCGAAGAGCCCCAGATAAACTAAGTGGCTTGCACTTGCCTCCCATGAGAATCCTCTTCTTGCACAACTCCTCCCCTTCTCTTTCTTCTTGCTTTGTATTATCTTCCTCATCAAACTCCCTACTTAACAACTTCCCTAGGGACCTTCCCCTTCTCGCCTTCCGGCCATCGGTTACCATTAGTTTCGATTGACCCCCATTCAAGTTGCCGGAACTTCCATATTCCCCAACCACTCTGTTGCTCTTGGTTTTGCTTTTCGTTAAGTTTCCCCCACCGGACAAAGCATTTCTATCCGGTGACTTGATCCTCATGCTGCCGAACGCATTGACAAACACCGAACGGATCTTCGTTGTCAGAAGCTTTCCGGGCTTCTTCCTCACTTCCTTGGTCTTCGTTTTCGCGCAATGCTGCTTGTGCTCATTGCCTCCGTCAGCGTCGTTAACGTTGCATCCATAGCGAAAGCGTTTCTGCATGGTTTTGAGTAGCAACTTGGGGACCTTGATCCTTATTTTCGGCTGAGGAATGGAGATGGTAATAAAGTACCATAACGGGGGGTTTTGTGGAATTTTCCTCCGGTCCATGGAAATATCAAGACCTCTGAAACTACTGTTTGTTGTGATTTCTTTCATATTTTTCTCCATCTGCAAATCGAAATGGCGAATGAATGCTTTGTCTGCTAATTGCCAAAATATCCATTTTTATGCAGTATTTTTCGTGGCGTCCGAGAAAATAGGTTGAGTTGAATCGAAAGAAAGTGGATTTGAAAAGTGGAGAGCAGTTGGAAGACGTGGGCGGAGACGTCTGTGATTTTCTTTTTTTTATTTCTTTCATATACATATGTCAGCGGGCGGGCGCGGTTTATGCCCATTGGAACTCGATTTTGATCTAACTCTATCTCCTGAAACTCAAAAGTCGTCACTTTACTTATTGAAACTCAAAATTTGCTTTGCATTGCCTCGTTTTATGTTGTTTTCGTAAAAAAACTGTCAAATATGCTGATGTAGATTAAAAAATATACACTTTAGAATAAGTTTTTTTAGCTACGTTACCTGGAACTCGATTTCGATTCCACTTTTGCCTCATAAAACTCAAAAATCACTATTTTACCCTTTCAAACTCAATATTCATTTCCACTTTGGCTTGTTTCTGTGTATTCCGTTAAATAACTTGCCGACTCGTCTCTCTAGTTGTTGTGTGCATCCATTCATCCCTTCCCCCTCAATCCTGAGCTACCTTATTATTAGTTCATTTAATTTCGTTATTTCTTATATTTTTAATTGAAAAAATAAAGTCTAAACTTAATGGTTATCAAACGAAATACGTAAAAACAGGTGAAGTGAATATTTAGTTTTATTGTAAAAGCACTTCTAAATAGGGAAGTTGCTCCTATAAAAATCCAAACTCCAAGAGGGATTGCTTGTCGGTCCATACGAAAGCCCAGCCCAATATATTAGTCAGCCACCCAGCATTCACTTAACCCACCATATACACAGAGAGCCCAATCTGACTAAACCAATCTCGAATTGGACAACAACAAACCTAAAACCCTAACACTATCTCTCTCCCCCTCTCTCGCTCCTCTCTCTGTGCATACAATTGCGGCCACTTCAGGTACTCTCTCTCTCTATCTCTCTATCTCCGACTTCATTTCCGATCGGAAACCTTCTTCTGCTCGTAATTGCGACTGGTAGCAACCAAATCTGTACGAAGATTCTCCCTTTTTTCGCGATATATAAAAAAGATTGGATTTTTTCATGTGATTTCGTGAAATCTCGGACGCCATGTATTTCTCGGATCTTGGATTCAGGAAAAGTCTGAAAATTTATCCCCAGAAACGATTCTGATTTGCCAAGTTTTGCATTTTTTTTGTGAAGTTTTAATGATTGTTTGATGATAGATGCATAGTGTTTCCGCATCGGGTGCCCGATATCACAATTTTTTTGGGGGATGAAACGTTGAAGTGTGCCCTAAAATAACACGGTTTATCTGCATATGATTTTGAATTGTGTGATTGATTGGTGGTCTAAGCAGACTGATTTGATTTCGATGATTTGTTAGCCGAGTTCAATTTTGACAAGATGGGAATTTTGTGGTTCAGGTCACGGTTGCATTGTGTGAGGCGGCTGGTGTTTTGAATTCAACATGGCGAATTTTGCAAAACCGGAGAATGCATTGAAGCGAGCGGAAGGTGAGATATGGCTGATTATGGCCTATTAGCTAATATGAATGTTTGATTCTTTAGTTTTATAATTTTTGTTACTGATTTGCCCTAACCATTTATTGTCAGCATGTTACTGTTACACTATATTATGGTAAATTAGTAAATGAATAAA
Source organism: Heteromeles arbutifolia (assembly GCA_024362995.1). Taxonomy (NCBI): domain Eukaryota; kingdom Viridiplantae; phylum Streptophyta; class Magnoliopsida; order Rosales; family Rosaceae; genus Heteromeles; species Heteromeles arbutifolia. The sequence goes on along the minus strand of JANCRC010000017.1, from coordinate 10,797,171 downwards.
TTTGGTTAAATCATGATGTCGATGACAGAGCTTCTTTAGAACACACGAGTAGTTTGCTACTGTATGTTGGTTTATGATAGTGATTGGGATATCAATTTTTTGTGTATCAATTGTCTGGCTTCAGCATTGCCCTGTATATCTTAGTTGACAATTATAATGTGTGGATGCAGAGTTGATCAATGTTGGGCAGAAGCAAGATGCGTTACAGTCGCTTCATGATCTTATCACTTCAAAGAGATACAGAGCTTGGCAAAAACCACTTGAAAAGATCATGTTCAAATATGTAGAGCTTTGTGTTGAATTGCGCAAGGGTAGATTCGCCAAAGATGGTCTCATCCAATACCGTATTATATGCCAGCAAGTTAATGTTAGTTCTTTGGAAGAAGTTATCAAGCATTTCATGCATCTATCTACTGAGAAAGCCGAGCAGGCCCGTACTCAGGCCCAAGCCCTTGAAGAAGCGCTTGATGTCGATGACCTTGAAGCTGATAAAAGGCCTGAAGATCTGATGCTGAGCTATGTCAGTGGTGAGAAAGGAAAAGATAGGTCTGATCGTGAAGTTGTTACTCCCTGGTTCAAGTTTCTGTGGGAAACGTACAGGACAGTACTGGAGATCTTGCGAAATAACTCGAAGTTGGAGGCTCTTTACGCGGTAATTTGTTTCTTGTCCAGAACAAACTTTTGATACCATTATTCTGGTTGTTCTGCTCCTTAAAATATTTCACCCATAAGTTGCACGGATTCTAGCTGTTAAAACCACTCGGTTACTGAAAATGCGGTTGTGGCATATTGAATTTCTCCAAGGTTCTAGTACTGAAATCAACTCAGTAATCAAATATTCATTTCTGGATTATTAGGTGTTCTCCAAGGTTAATTGGTTGAGATTTAGCTAAATTTTTGTAGAAACCTTGTTCTTGCTTCGAAGGATGAAACTAAAGGAATTCAATCAATCAGTAGTAAAATCCCGCTGATGTTTACTTAAACTTGTTTAACACTTCATAGTTCTTTCAAAATACTAATATGGGACCTTTTCTCATGCCAATTACCGGTGGAGTTGGAAGGATACACTTTATAGTTTTGCTTTATACCTGGATTTTGTTCTAGCTAGATTTTTTTACAGAAAGATTAGTGGTATTTCTGTTCAATCTTTCCACCAAATAGTGCTATGTATTTTTTTTTATCATGATCTACTTTTGTTGTTTGTGTTAAATAGTATTGTACAAATAATGTTATTGTAATACTTAATATTTCTGGTACATGAAAGAAACTGTGGAGTCTTATTGCAATCTTTAATCTTTAGATGACGGCACATCGAGCATTCCAGTTCTGCAAACAATATAAGAGAACGACAGAGTTTCGCAGGTTATGTGAAATCATCAGGAACCATCTTGCGAATCTGAACAAATATAGAGATCAAAGGGACCGACCTGACCTGTCTGCACCTGAGAGCTTGCAGCTGTATTTGGACACGAGATTTGAGCAGTTGAAGATGGCCACCGAGGCTGAACTGTGGCAGGTGTCTAAATTGTTTTTAAAGTTTTTATTATGCATGGATTCTGTGAACAAATTGAAAAATCTTTCTATCTGCTTGCAAGTCCTGTCTATTTCTCACAATAGGTTTTTCATGAATGTGTCTGCAGGAAGCGTTTCGTTCCGTTGAAGATATTCATGGCTTGATGTGCATGGTCAAGAAAACACCTAAAGCGTCCTTGATGGTGGTTTATTATGCCAAATTGACAGAGATCTTTTGGAGTTCAGCTAGCCATCTTAATCATGCTTATGCATGGTTCAAGCTTTTTACACTGCAAAAGAACTTTAACAAGAACCTTAGCCAGAAGGATTTGCAACTGATAGCATCATCTGTAGTTTTGGCTGCACTATCAGTTCCACCCTATGTTCAAACACGTGCTGCATCGCATTTGGAACTTGAAAATGAGAAAGAACGCAATTTGAGAATGGCTAATCTCATCTGGTTTAATCTTGAACCAAGAGTTGACAGAGGAGATGTGGTATTGTCATTTTCCAGTGTTTTTCTTATGATTCCATTTTTTAGTTCTCCTTTCTGACCATCTGTTTTGTGTGCAGCTGTCAAGATCAGCTCTTCTCTCAGAATTGGTAAGTTTGCTGTGTTATCGTTATTTACAGAGTCAATTGAGCTTGAGTTCCTTTTTCTTCTGAGGAACGTTAGCAAAAACTTTTCTTAGTAATAAAGCCAATGCTTCTCCGTAATGTTGTGTGATTTTCATACCATGACAATATGTTGAGATTTTATCTTTTTGGTACTGTGGATGAAAGTTGGCTTTTATTTTGTCATTTATACCTCACTGTGATATCATTTCCTTATGTGGTATTACTTATTAGTACACAGTACTCAGTAGTGTTTTTTTTTTTCAAATTTTAATAGCTGTTGAGATTTGCTAATCATAAAGTGATATTTGGGAATATTTATTTGCAGACTATAAGAAAATAATTTTTTTCATGTTTCAAATGTTTTCTAAATGTGTATGTTTTGTGCAGCATAGGATATTTTGTCTTTTGTTAAGTTGCAAGTAATATGATCTGATTTCGGTTTCATTTCCAGGTCTCAAAGGGTGTGTTGAGCTGTGCAACCCAGGAAGTTAAAGATCTTTACCATCTCGTGGAGCATGAATTCCTACCCCTAGATCTCGCTATAAAGATGCAACCATTGTTGACCAAAATCTCAAAACTTGGGGGTAAGCTGTCTTCAGCATCTTCTGTTCCCGAAGTGCAACTGTCTCAATATGTTCCTGCCCTTGAAAAGCTTGGTACTCTGAGGTTGCTCCAGCAGGTGTGTTGAATATTTGTTATCTTCAATTATTTGTAGTAGTATCTCTGAGTTCGTATAAATTTTAACGTAGTTGTTGATTCTTCCCTCTACAATTTTCAGGTCTCCCAAGTGTATCAGATAATGAAGATTGAATGTCTATCTCAGATGATCCCATTTTACGACTTTTCTGCTGTTGAGAAGATTTATGTGGATGCTGTTAAACATAACTTCATAGCTATGAAAGTTGACCATATGAAGGGTGTTATGTTGTTTGGTAACTTGGTAAGTTAGAGCTTGCAGACAGTATTTTCATCATTTTTTCAAGCTGTACAAGTCACGGACTGACTGTTTTCTCACTAACTTTTTCAGGGTCTGGAATCTGATGGGCTTAGAGACCACCTGACTAATCTTGCCAAGTCTCTAAATAAGGCTAGGTCTATGATGTACCTTCCAGTTAAGGGAGCGTCAAAACTAGCTGAAATTCTGCCTTCTTTAGCTGATACTGTTGATAAGGAACACAAAAGGCTTCTTGCTAGGAAATCAATCATCGAGAAAAGGAAGGAAGACCAAGAACGTCAGCTTCTGGAAATGGTAAGTCTCTGTTTACATCTACCTTGAGTTGCAGTTAGTAATAGTATGGGAATGGACAAATCATAGACTAAGCTTTCAATCTCCCAGGAACGTGAGGAAGAGTCTAAGAGGCTCAAACTACAGAAAATAACTGAAGCAGCAGAACAGAAGAGGCTTGCTGAAGAAGCAGAACAAAGGAAGAATCAAAGGATCCTAAAGGAAATAGAGGAGAAAGAAATTGATGAAGCTCAGAAGCTCCTTCACGAAGTACGCAGTAAAAAGAAAGGAAAGAAACACCTTTTGGATGGAGTAAGTGAAAGTTTTCTCATGAATTATGGTTTAGATGGAAGACCCGATCTTTATCTATATTATTTGTGTACAGGAAAAGGTGACTAAGGCAACTTTAATGGAGTTGGCCCTGAGTGAACAGCTCAGGGAGAGGCAAGAAATGGAGAAGAAGTTACTAAAACTTGGGAAAACAATGGACTACTTGGAAAGAGCAAAAAGAGAGGAGGCTGCTCCTCTAATTGAAGCTGCATATCAACAACGTTTAGTTGAAGAGCAGTTACTTCATGAACGCGAACAAACGGTATGTATTATGGTTACATTTTTGTATTTAGCTTACCAACTAAATCTATCCATTATATAATACTCTTGTCTTAAAGTTCAGTTTTCACTTTAAACTGCATCTTTCCTGAATGTTGGCCATGGCCTGCGGTTTCTTCCTTTTGTTTTCTGCTGATTTTGGCCATTTTAATGACTGCATTATCATTTCTTTTTCTTTCTTAAAATTCGTGTTTATTTTGTCTTTCTGCCTTGTATGCTAACCGTAATTCAATATTTTGCTTTAACAGCTGGAAGTTGAGCTGAGCCAACAGCACCATGAAGGAGATCTGAAGGAGAAGAATAGGCTATCACGGATGATGGACAATAAGGTGAGTTTGCAGTTTTATGTGGCCTAACTGTGGAGGATTGCTCAGAAAAAGAGTTACACTTCTGATCTTCATTTTTAACATAGATGGATATGTCTAGATTATATATACTGCCCTAAAAAATGTGCATGCTCTAATCCTGGGGAGAGAGATAACGTATGCATGCATAAGAATTTCTTTTACTATAAACAAAATTATTGTGAGCTTTTTTTCTTTTTGGCAGACTATCTTCCAGGAAAGGGTGTTGCATCGTAGGCATGAAGAATACGAGAGGAGGAGGGCAGAGAGAGAGGAACAGATTAGCCAACTGATTTGGGCCAGGAAACAAGAGAGGGATGCCAAGAGAAAGAAGATATTCTTCGTGCGGTCTGAAGAGGAGAGACTGAGGAAGCTTCGTGAAGAAGAGGAAGCGCGCAAGCGTGAAGGTAGTTGTCCTCCCCGACTATTTACTGCTTTACTGTTTCTGATTCCTCTAGCTGTTTCTTGGCTAATTAGGGAAACATTGTCGAGTAACTTTACTCTCTATGATGACTCTTGCGGTTTCCTCTAGCTGTTTCTTGGCTAATTAGGGAAACATTGTTGAGTAACTTTACTTTCTATGATGACTCTTGCGGTTGTTATGTCTTGTTAATATTGTCTTATGATGTGCATCCATCATTGCTGCTTTGAACCATGCAGAAGCTGAGAGGAAAAGAAAGGAAGAGGCGGAGCGCAAGGCCAAACTGGATGAGATAGCTGAAAAACAGAGGCAAAGAGTGGAGGAATTGGAAGAAAAAGAAAGGCTAAGGAAAGAAGCACTTTTGAGGAGACCAGCTGAGGTTACTAGGCCTGTTGAGCCACGTGCGGAGCCTGCTATTGCTCCTCCTGCTGCTGCTGCTGCTGCTGCTGCTGCTGGGAAATATGTACCCAGACACCTTCGACAAAGGGGAGCTGAGGCACCTGGGCAGGCTCCTCCAGAGCCTGACCGAAGGGGAAGCAGGCCAGATGACCGCCTACCGCCTTCAAGTGATAGGTGGCGCAGCGGCAGCGATGAGCGCAGACCCACCTTTGGTAGCGGTGGCGCAAAGTGGTCTTTATCCAGGGCTCCAACCCGCTGATTATGCGGAGTTTTGGTCTCTCATTTCTTGATCCCGGGGCATTTTGATTTTGTTTAAGCTGGGAGTGCTCCGGGTTGGACCAAGAACTGGTTATTTAAATTGAAGTACTGGACAAACTAGAGTGGATATAACCTTTGCGTTAAGTTAAATTCTTTTTTCGCCTGTTTCGTTGCCAACTTACGAGCCTCGTCTCCGTCGAATTTGAATGCTCTCTTCTCGGTCGAATGCTCGTTGTAAACATGAAAATTCAAACTTGAAGTTGATTTTGTTCTCACCATGCGTATTTAGATTCTCACAAAGCTTGCTTCTGTCGATGGTGGTTTCCCATTGTTCTTCGTTGCCAACTTTTCAATGTTGTGAATACCAAGTTATCAACTTACAGAAAACGGTGTTGCTCTTTAAGCCACTTTAGCCACAAAATCCAAGACAGATATCATTTTGGTTTTCGAATTTTCTTTTCAAGAGCAAAACTGGTTTCTCAAATTTGAAAAAGAAAAGAAAAGAGGTAAGGTGTGTAAATTAAGTCCCGCGACAATGCTATGTCTCGCTTTGTAGAATGAATTCCGTGTAAAGATTTAATAGTTTGTAAAAGACTAATCAAATCTCTATATGTTATATGAAATTATTAAGGGAACTTTAACGAAAATCTTCAGTTACTATTTACTTTAACGAAAAATTATATTTTTATACTAAAAAGTCAATCATGATACTATTCACTTTATTCTTTATTTTGTCTTTATCGTTAAAATTCAAAATTTTCAAACCATTTTCCTTAGTTTTCCTAATTATATTAACTTTTCAGACCATTAAATAATACTTATGATAAAAATAAAATTGGAGTAAATTAGGGATTAAGAACATTTATTATTAAGGAGGATCGTTTAGCTCGCATCTCCCCCGCTCGGTCTCGCCTCCTGACACCTAAACCCTCCTTGAACCCTCCAGAGTCCAGAGTCCATACTCCTTCCCAATTCGATTTCCCTGCACTGACTGAGTTTTTCAGCAGAGAAAATGAGTTCAGTCGCTGCCAGATTCGTCAAGTTTATGAGGGTCCCCGTTCCTTCCTCGCCTACCTCCTCACTTGGTTCTCTCTCTCACTCTCTCTTTCTCCCAAAATATTATTATTTTGTTGCTCATTACTGATTTCTTATTTGTTATTTGCTTAAAGTTTTGATTTTTGTTAATGGGTTGGGTTCAAACCCCTTCTAAATGGAAGATAATTTTCCCCAATGCAAGTTTCTGCAAAATCTGATGATCTTGTTGGTTCATTTGCTGTATTGTTTTCTATCTTGTATTTCCAGAGATGGGTTTAGTCCAGAAAAGCATTTTCAATAACATGTTGCATAAAATTCGGCATGATTACATGTTTTTCGAAGAACAATTTTCTCGAATGGTGAAGAGTGAGTGTTTTAGGTGGATTAATTGGTGTTTATGTTGGTTTTTTACCATTATTACAGCAGTGGGAGTGCAAAGAAGCTCAAAGTTGTGGTTCTCGAGCACCCCATCTGATTCTGACATTGGCAACGATGGCACAAAGAACAATGTGGCGGAAGATGATTTTGACGACTTTATTGGTGCGAAGAAAGATGTGAATTTGCAACCCCAAGGTGTTGATCCCAGGAGGGGATGGGGATTTCGTGGTGTGCACAAGGTATTTCATATGTTGTTTCAGTAGAAAACAAAAACGTAATTGTTACTCATGTGTAGTTGTCGTGTGCATATAGATTTACTTAGAAGTTTACAAATACGAGTGCATTATGTTATAACTTGTAAAAGATCTTTAAGGTCTTGGGGAAAAAAATGATATTTCATTGGGGATGCTAGACACAGAAACAACATAAATAATCAGATAGTAATTCTTCTTTAGTTTATATATGAGCAATCAAAAAGTTGAGAAGGGATATGCTCTTCATATGTTTATGCTAGGCTCTGCTGAATTTATACAGGCAATTATCTGTGGAAAAGTTGGGCAAGCCCCTGTGCAAAAGATCTTGAGGAATGGTCGAACTGTAACCATCTTCACGGTTGGGACGGGAGGCATGTTCGACCAAAGGGTAATTGGAGCAAAGGACTTGCCAAGACCTGCTCAATGGCATCGAATTGCTGTGCATAATGAAGCACTTGGGGCTTATGCGGTTAAACAATTGGTTAAGAAGTATGTGTCCATTTTTTTAATATGAATGAATGTCTCTATATGTTGTGTCTCTAATGATTGGAGGTTTTCTGCAGTGCATCAATTTATGTCGAGGGTGACATTGAAACTAGAGTTTACAATGACAGCATCAATGGTGAAGTGAAACATATTCCAGAGATATGTATTCGTCATGATGGTATAAAAACCAACATTTTCTTTTCCATTTATTGTACTAGATGTTTTTTTTTTTAGTTCGGTTTTCTTTGCTCTGCAGTTCTTTTGGATTGAATTGTGTTTCATATGTATACTTTTGCTATGTATTCCAACATTTGTTGCGACGATAACTTGAAAGGATATAGTAATCTTAGATGGAATATTGTTGATGCCCGAAATTCATTGAGTTTAAGCTTCATTAACAGATGAATAAACATGGCCACGGGGATTCATATTTTTTGGCCCTGTTCTGCATCAATAGAAAGTGCTGATATGGCAAATAAGATCGAAAGGATCAACATCAATATTTAGGTTGATTCCGTAGATAGTTGAAAGGTCTACCCCATCCCTCCAATCTTTCATAAGCAAGTGTAGAAATCGAAAACATATTCATGTAGCCTGATATATAGGCTGATTCCATAGATGCTATATTATTCAACTGTTCTCCTTCCATATTGGCAGTGTGAAATTTCTTAATAGCGTGATATACATCTTACAGGGAAGCTTCGTCTTATAAAGACTGGAGAAAGCATCAGCAGTATATCCTTGGATGATCTGCGTAAGTTCCTTTACTTATTTTAACATCTAAACTGATGTCATGCCCAACTAGCAAACAGTAATGTACTCCTCTGCTATCCCGAGTTTAGACTCTGGTTGGATACTTAAATTACGTGTAATCATGGTTACTTATGTGCTTCCGCTGAAGTTTTTCAGACCAACCACCGTAGGTATTTGAGTAACACCATTCCATCTTTTGACATTGATTTTTGATCAACGTGCTCATCGATTACTTGCAGGAGAAGATTTGCTTTAGCTAACGGAACAATTGATTGGCACATTAGGGAAAACTCCGCTTTGGAAACGAAACCTAGCTCAAGCCACTTTTGTAGGAAACACATGTTATATTTGCGTGTCTAGTCTGGTTGTAACCCGGGAAAGACAAATTGATGGAGTTTTGTTCTTCTAATGTGTTGATATATCACTCAGTTTATTAGTCTGCTCTTCATTGCTTTCTTACTCCAGTGAGTGAAGCCATTTATCCTTTCCTCTCCTTCGGAGATCGGAGCGTTCTTAACGATTGAGATCTTGTAAAGACTATTAATGTTCTTAAATCCCATTAATGAAGTCATATATTGTTCCTTCAACTATTTTAGGGCCTGGTTCGAAATGCTTCTCTAGAATAAAAGCGCCTATTAGAAGCACAACTGTGTTCTTAATACAAAAGCACTTCTACTCAGTTTTTCCTGTTATGTGCTTATTTTCCTGTTATGTGCTTCTTGAGCATGTGTTTATTTCAGAACGCACTTCAAGGGTTTTTTTGTAACTCAAAAAGACTTTTTAACTCTTTAAGCCAAATATTGTGAGAAGTGTTTTTGATGAAATGGACATGCGTGTTATTTAAAAGCACTTTTAAATAGGCCTACCGTCTTACTATATGGATTCAAAAACTGAAAACAAAAAAACCATTTGTTTCTATATACTTTGCCTATCCTTGTTCTCCTCATAACCTAGTTGTACTCACCTTTAAATTATATGTTTTATCCAAGTGATACTGAAGCCTGAAGGTGAAAGAATTAAACTCAAAATTTCAAGTGTAAAGATTAAAAATTTAATTAACAAAAGTTGTTTGTGAATGGTTTAGTGGGTCTGTATATAAACCACTTGTTCTTTCAAAAAACAATTTACCATTGACTTCATCTCTTACAATATAAGATATCATTTTCAGTAGACTTTACACATGTCGTCAACAATCTAGTATTTACACATGATTGCACTAATTTTCTTCTTTTGCACATTAATTTGTTTATCTATAGTAGTTTTAAATTATTTATTTGGCTCAAAAACATGAGTACTAAATTGCGTCAAATGGGCGGCAATAGGTGAAGGTGAGAATAATGGAGGAGTCGTGGCCTAATGTTTTAAATTCACAGTTCTTAAATTATACATTTGGAACTTTGTCCTTTGCTTGATCCCAAAGTGTATGTTGCTTTTTGGAGGCCACTTTAGGAAATGGGTGCCCCACTGCCCCTCAAAAGGAAAAAAGAAGAGAAATGGTAAGAGACCGCCACTTTAGCATAATAATTTAGAATGTTAGCACAAAAGTTGTGCTAAAAACGTAAGGTGACAAATAATTTCATATTTGAGAAAGTCTCATTAGCATTTCTCGAAAAAGAAAAAACCAAAAACTTCCTTGGAAATTGGAGAGTAGGACTAGGACTAGTGTGACTTTGATTGATTGGTGATTTTCCAATGTGTTTGTAACACAGGATAATATATCATATGTCATTATACAAGTGGATAGATACTTGAAAAATAAAATTTCCCTCCACTTATATAATGACATGTGGTGTACAAGTACGTGTATCGGGCACATTGAAAAATTTCTCTAATACTAGAGAGACTATTAGTTTAAACCATATTTTGTATACCATACGATTTGGTTGATGATTAGGTTATTAATCAACATGTGCTTATTTCTTATTGGTGAAAATCACATATTCTGCAAATGTGGTCTAAAAAATTAGTATGCCTAGCATTATTCTTGATCTTAACCCAAATGTCCTTCAAACGTAGTGACGAAACGATAGTCTATACTAAATTAAATTAAATAAAAAAAACATGAATTCGAATTTGAACGCACAGAGAAGAGCAAACTATTGTAGCCAATTTGACAAATCCCAGATTTGCAACTCAATGATCAATTTTTTACTCTCACAAGTCACAAATGGGATGAGAATATGAATTCAGACTCGAATCTATTTTAACATGGGGAAGTTTTAGTAGAACTTTTATCAGCGTAAATATGTTTTTATTTAAAATATATTTGTATTTTGATTTATTACAAACATTAAATATAAAACGTAAACTGTTATTAAAGATGGGATTCCAAGATCAAGTCTATATACATAACTTTGTCTGTTGAGATTTGTACGGTTTGGTCTCGTCCGTTTTTTAATCTTCCTTTTAATTTCCTATGGTTTTGCATCCTCATAATAATTCCCTTGATTTCTGACCATTTAGCACCCCCAACGTCCATTTTCTTATATATATATATATATATATATATATATATATATATATATATTATTTATAGAAAAATTGAGATAGTAGTTATGCGATTTGCAAAAAGTAAATAAGAAAAAATTAGAAGTTTTACATAGATTGATAGCAACATATCGAAAGGGTGCAAGTTTGAAGGTTCTTCCATAAGGAAGAACCTTATCAGAAGAAGGTTCTAGGCTGTTTTATCCTGGGGACGACGTGGTGTTTGTGAACTGCTTGCACACTTTGCCGCGAAACTTTTTAAAGAGAGTGACTTAGTCCGCGACTCATCCCAAGAATCATTCACCACTCAAGGCTTATACATTTTTCGGGTAACTTCGTTCCTTTCTATTTCACTTAACCACAATTTTAAGATGTATTCAATCTGCCATGCATTATAAGGAAAACTCTGCTTCTCAGGCAAATCTTGTTGAAGAGCAATTGATTGCAATGATATCAGAAATCAACCTAGTTGATGGATCCGAATGGTGGTGGGTGGACACTGGCGCTTCTCGCCATGTTTGCTATGATCGTTCCCTTTTCAAGACCTATTATGTGGCTGAGGGAAGAAAGGTGTTGTTGGGTGATTCGCACTCAACTGATGTTACTGGTACTGGAGAGGTGGAGTTGAAGTTCACCTTTGGAAAAACCATGATACTTAAAAATATGATGCACGCTCCAGCGATAAGGAATAATCTTGTCTCGGGCTTTCTTCTCAACAAGGCTGGATTCACTCAAACGTTTGGAGCAGATACGTATACTCTTACTAAAAATGGGGTTTTTGTGGGCAAGGGATATGCTACTGATGGAATGTTTAAATTGAATGTTGATAAAATGTTTACTTCTGCTTACATGTTGTCTTCTTTTAATACTTGGCATGCTAGACTTTGTCATGTTAACAAACGTTTGGTTAAGAACATGAGTAACTTAGGCTTCTTACCTAACTTATCATTGAATGATTTTGAAAAATGTGAATATTGTAGTCAAGCTAAAATCACTAAAACTTCGCATAAATATGTCAATAGAGAATCTGAACCACTCGACTTAATTCATTAGGATATATGTGAATTTGATAGTGTTAACTAGAAATGGAAAACGTTATTTTATTACCTTTATTGATGATTGTTCAAATTACCGTTTTGTCTATCTTATGAAAAATAAAAGTGAAGCTATTGACATGTTCAAAACTTTCTTGACTGAAGCTGAAAATCAATTTAACCGTAAGATTAAAAGATTTCGTAGTGATAGAGGACAAGAATATGAATCCACTGAATTTGTTAATTTGTTTAAGTCTCATGGAATTATTCTACTACTCCTTATTCTCCTGAAATGAATGGTAAAACAGAAAGAAAAAATCGAACTCTTTGTGAATTGACTGTTGCTACTTTACTTAATTCTAGAGTTGCTTCTTATTGGTGGGGTGAAATTGTGTTGATTGTATGTTATGTGTTAAATAGAATTCCTAACTCAAAAACGAATATTTCTCCTTATGAAATTTGGAAAAATAAGAAACCAAATGTGTTGTATTTCAGAACTTGGGGTTGTTTAGCTTATGTTCGTAAACCTGATCCAAAAAGATCGAAATTGGCTAGTAGAGCATATGAATGTGTTTTTATTGGTTATGCATGTAATAGCAAAGCATATAGATTTTATGATTTGAAAAATCATGTCATAATTGAGTCACTTGATGTTGATTTTTATGAGAATAAATTTCCTTTTAATCTTTGAAATAGTGGGGGTTCTAATTCTTCTAAAATTTATGAACCTACTATTATAGAACATACTCAATCTACATTAGAACCTAGGAAAAGTAAAAGAGCTCGAATAACTAAAGATTTTGGGCCTGATTTTCATGTATATAACTTACAAGAAGATCCTAATACAATTCAAGAAGCTTTAACTTCTTTAGACGCAGATTTGTGGCAAGAAGCTATAAATGATGAAATGGACTCCCTAGAGTCAAATCAAACTTGGCACTTGGTGGATCTTCCACCTGGTTGCAAAACAATAGGTTGCAAATGGATTCTTAAAAGAAAATTAAAACCTGACGGTTCAGTTGAAAATTTTAAAGCCCGACTTGTTGCCAAAGGCTATAGACAAAGAGAAAATATTGATTTCTTTGATAATTATTCACATGTGACTAGAATAACATATATTCGTGTATTGTTTGCTTTAGCTTCTATTCATGATCTTGTTGTGCACCAAATGGATGTTAAAACAACTTTCTTAAATGGTGAATTAGAGGAAGACATATATATGGATCAACCAGAGGGTTTTATCATTCCAGGACAAGAAAATAAAGTTTGCGAGTTAGATAAGTCACTTTATGGATTGAAATAGGCTCCTAAACAATGGCATGCAAAATTTGATAGTTTGGTTACTTCGAATGGTTTTAAAATAAATGCAAGTGACAAATGCATCTATTATAAGTCTGAAAGTAATATATGCACTATAATATGCCTATATGTGGATGATTTGCTCATTTTTGGTTTGAATATTCATGTTGTGAATAATGTCAAAACTTTGTTATGTGCTAATTTTGATATGAAAGACTTGGGTGAAGTGAGTGTAATACTTGGTTTGAAAATAACTAGGTCCGAACATTTGTTTTCTTTAGATCAATCTCACTACATAGAAATTTTTTTAAGAAAGTATAATTATTTTGATTGTAAACCAGCATGTACTCCTTATGATCCTAGTGTAAAATTGTTCAAGAACACTGGTGACAGTGTTAAATAATCTGAGTATGCGAGTATTATTGGTAGTCTTCGTTATGCTACTGATTGCACTAGGCCTGATATATCTTATGTCGTAGGAGTTTTATGCATGTTTACTAGCAGACCCAGTTTGGAGCATTGGCATGCTATAGATAGGCTTATGAGATACCTTAAAAGAACGATGAATTTCAGATTATACTATGAGAAGTTTCCCGCTGTCCTAGAAAGTTACAGTGACGCCGATTGGAATACCCTTTCAGATGACTCTAAAGCCACTAGTGGATATAGTTTTAGTATTGGTGGTGGGCTGCGTCATGGAAGTCTAAGAAACAGACTATCTTGGCTCAGTCTACTATGGAGTTAGAATTAATAGCGCTAGCTACGGCAAGCGAAGAAGCAGGATGGTTGAGAAACCTACTGTCAGATACCCCTTTATGGGAGAAACCGATTCCAGCAGTTTTGATCCATTGTGATAGCACAACGGCAATAGCTAAAGTGCAAAACCGTTATTATAATAGGAAAAGGCGACAAATACGTCGTAAGCATAGCACTATAAGAAATTATCTCTCTAATGGAGCTGTAAGAGTGGATCATATATGGTCTGAAGAAAACTTGGCTAATCCTTTGACGAAAGGACTAGCACGAGAAAAGGTTTGGAAAACCTAGAAAGGGATGAGACTAAAGCCCTTAGAAAATTGAGTCATTTGTGATAGCAACCCAACCTATCCATCCCTAAGAAATAGGTTCAAAAGGTAATAACAAGTCACAAGTGATATGAGTGAAGTCTTGCTAATTTTAATTTGGAATATTATTCCCTATCCATCCCTAAGAAGCATGACATCCTGAAGTGTTTTTAGGTTGAGATTTTTTTTTTTCTCTTAGTAAGGTCTATACTCTATGTTGAGTGGGATATCTAGCTGCAGGAATATCCTTGATAGTCTTACTTATGTGAATGTGGAAGTGAGGCCGTTTCCTATGAAATCTTGGGCAAGTTTCTAAAGCGTTCACTATACTGGGATACAAGCACATGGTCGTAATGTTCTTGCTTTGTAAACTTCACCTTAATAAAGTTATGTGTGTGGTGTTGTCAGAGATAGAGTTCAAAACTATAAGAATGGATCACTAACACTATGTACAAGTTCAAGTTGAGAAACACCTTTACTTATGCATAGCTTTATAATATGTTGCTTGATTTACGGTTTTTAAACAAAAACAAATGGGGGGTTGTTGGAGTAAATATGTTTTTATTTAAAATATATTTATATTTTGGTTTATTACAAACATTAAATATAACTATTATTAAAGATGGGATTCCAAGATCAAGTCTATATTCATAACTTTGTCCGTTGTGATTTGTACGGTTTAATTGGTTAACCTTTGCTTTCTCTCTTGTTTCCTTTCCAAATTAGTTGCCACTCCCTCAGGAACCCTAGCCTCCACCACTCCCCTCAGGAACCTGGCTTCCGCCGCCGGCCTCTAACTAAGGCTAGGGGCCGGTAGGCAACCTATCCCTCCTCTCATACTTCTCCTAGCCTTCCTCTTTTTCTCTCCTAGCCATCCTTTTTCAGCCCTCCACCTTCCTCCCATCCCGTGTTCTTCCCCCCCCCCCCCCCCCCCCAAAATCCCTTAGATTCATACATTGCCCTCCTACGTCTCTTTGTTCTTGGGTCCGATTCGGTGTTTGTGTTTGGGTCGACTTGTTTTTGGAGGCCCGCTACCTGTGGTTTCCAGATCTAGTGGTGGCTCCATTCGGCTTGTGCGGCTTGGTTTTCGATGTGTGGATGCCAGCATCCGACTAGCAGGTGCGCCAGATTTTGTTTCCCTTCTCGGTTTCTTTCCCTTGTTTCGCTTCGGGCAAGTTTTATGTAATTTTAGTTTAATTTAGTTTTCATAGATTAGTGTCTTCCTAGGAAAATTACTCTCTAGGGTTCCTAGGTCTCCTTAGGTTCTCTAGGAGAGCGCCTATCTAAAGATTTGTATACAGCATTTGGCGTCGAGTTACCTCCAATTTGTTGGAGACATTTTTAGCTGGTGGTTCATGCTGGTTTTGCCGCATGTGGAAAGGACTATGGAAGCCATGGTCGCATGCTTTGCCGCACGGTTGACACTCACAGCACATCAATGGTTATACGCTACATGTTTGGTGGATGGAAGATTCCCCTGATTTGCTTAGGGATATCTTGGAATTTGTTTATGTATTGACATTTGGGGATATGTTCTTTCGTCGTGCGGAACACTCTTTTTCCTTAGACCGGATTCTCCGATTCTCCAGCAAGGTTTTATCGAGGCCCAATATGCACACTATCTTCAGTTTGTTGTCAGTTTGTCCTTGTATTACTTTGTTTGCAATGAATATCAAATATCGTATTTCTCTTTAAAAAAAAAATTAGTTGCCACTTACTATTTCCCCTCTGGTTTATAAATTTTAACGAATAGGAAAGCAGGGGCATGGTGGAGGAAAATTCTAGATGCAATATAATATGTGACAAACCAGTGGTTGAAATCAGCTAATTAGCTTCACCCTTCATGCGTGCCAAGCCTTAAAAAGTATCAATGCTTTTGATAATTAGGATTTGATTATTCAAACCCATTTCTTAATCTCTTCATCAAATTCTTAATACACTGACAGCTGTTGGCACACCACCTTAAACATTATTCAATTTCAAAGAGGACGTTACTTTCACACCCATATAATTGATGATACAATTTTTTTTGGCGAAGTGATGTTTAACTAGAATTTAAGGAAAGGAGGCCAATGACACTACCTATGTGGTATTGCTCGTGACTTTTAATTGGGAGGTTTCGGTTTTAGTTTGATTGCCATAAATGGCGTGTTCAATACCTAATAATGATTGACATGTTGTGTTGTTTAGCATTAGGCAATCCTTCACACTCCTACTATCGTTGTATACAAAAAGAAAAGAAAAAGGAATTCGAATTAGGAATTTAGGATACAAAGAAACAGAAAAAACGACCTTTGCCAACTAGCGTAACTCATATATACCGAGATTCTACTAGTGCTAATCACATAAATAAGGTGTAGATATTTTAAGATCCCATATTGATAAACTAATTAGAGAAACGTCCAGTGGATTCTCTCAAAGTGGGGCTCTCCATGAACTCTCTGTGATCTCATAGTTTAACGTCAATTTCCGTGCCAACATTATAAACATTGTGCCAAAAGTGTGAGGTAACAGAGAGTATATAGAGAGTCATACTTTTGAGAGAGTCCTCTTAGGATTTCTCAACTAATTGATCCCTGTGATGCTAAACCCTATAAATAGACATTTAGTTCTGAGCATTTCTTGCATCCTCTCACTTCTACAATGGCTTTGAAATCTTTTGTGTTCATGGTCGTGAGCCTCGCGATCACCATCAAAACATTCCATGTTTCAGCTCTTGATGCTTGCCCTAAATGTGGCAACATGGAAGTTCCATACCCTTTTAGCACAGACGACACGTGCGGGGACTCAAGGTACAAACTCTACTGCAACAACAATGGAGTTCTTGATTTCCAGTCAGCTGAAGGCTTCGGCTACAAGGTCCTAGGCATTGACCTAGCTGCTCAGAAGCTCATCATAAAACCACCTGATCTCGTACAGGACGACAACATGTGTCGCACTACTGATTTCTCTTCAGAAGGTCTGAGACTTGATGAAAACTTGCCCTTCAACGTGTCTACCCGGAACACCGTCATACTGCTCAACTGCTCCGACAATCTTCTCCGATCGCCTCTCAACTGTTCCTCAAACAGCCTCTGTAGGATTTTTGAGGATAAAATGTTGGAGGGGAGGAATAATGCATGCAAAAGCAGGCTGTGCTGCCATTACTTGAAAGACTCGCACATGACGTCGTATATGATTAGGGTTAGGGTTGGAGGGTGCACTGCTTATACTTCTGTGGTCGATATTCAACCCCAAGATCCTGCTGATAAATGGAACTATGGCATTGAGCTGCAGTGGATGCCTCCTAACTGAGTCCATCGTGATGTTCCAAGTTACTCCCAATTGATGTTGTTTTCTACAAAGATGTTTCTCTTGTTTTTAGTTGCTTTCATGCATGGTTTCATGTTTAAATTTGTCATGTGTTGCTTTTAAGAGGTCGTTTCGAAGCGGTCTTACCAGTTATTGAGTCGAGTACTTTTAATGTAGTTTCATAGATATGAAAATCATAAATTTATCAATAAAAAGCCACTAGTGCGGCTGATTACATAAGTGGCCTTACCATTTATAGAATTAAATAAGTAATTATTTTTGTACTTTTAAACCGACAAAATAAAACCAATTAAAAATAATACTGGGGCTCCAAATAGGAAAAGGATCCTCGCCGGATTCTTTTCCTAGGAATCCTAAAGATTCCGTGATCGTGACCGTTCATCGTACATCGTGCGATTAGAAATCATTTCAAAATTTAAAATTAAATATAAATAGTAACTAACGAAAATTGACCGCACGATGCATGATGAACGATTACGATCACGAGATCCCTAGGATTCTCAAGAAAAGGATCCGACGATGATCCTTTTCCCTCCAAATATAGTCAGAACGGAGTGTTGCATGTTAAAACATCTTTAAAACATCCTGAAAGAATTTTAAGAAGCTTATGGTGTGGAGAAAATTCTACAAAAATTGGATTTATAATTTTTTTTTAGCATTTCGCAAAAACATTGTGAGGGAGCTTAATGTGTAGAGTTTTTGCAAGACCTTTAGGTTGCACAGTAAGGAAGATGTTCCAAGCCATTTAGAAGCAGGGTTACCATTTATCGAGTCACATAAGTATTTTTAATCTAGATTTTAAGTCCGAAAAAAAAAATCGATAACAAAAATTCAAGTGAGTCCCTAAACTGAGTTTCGTCAATTTTAACATCGCAACAATTCCAGTACGAATAATGTGGTGCTTATAAATCTTACTCTTGTATTTCAAAACAGCAAGTAAACGAGAGGGACTTAAATGGACCGGGACACTACAGAAACGATGATCCCGTTTCATGTAAGTTGTTCTCCAATTAAGCACATTTGGAGCAATACACAATCGGGTAATTAAAGGCGGCTCTAATCTTATAAGAAACAAATAAAGAATGAATTATGTAATACACTGTGTCAACACCGTTCCATAAAAGAATCATAGTAAAGTGGCAAGGCAAAGTCTAAGCAGCATTTGTAGACAATTGCTTAAAAATTTTGCCTATCGAGTATATATTCATTTGTTCTAACACAATGAGTAGAAAAAACAACACACAGATTCGTTCTAACACAACGATTACACAAACCTTTGATTTACTTACAAATTAACGCTGTTAGCGATGAGAACACTTGAACCCTCTGTGAGTCCGTCAAACAGCCGAGCACAAACCAGAATCGACACAAACTCAAACTGCAAAATTCCTACTTTACTCTGCATATCTCAACTTCATTTCTTACACACATCTATAAATAGTCACCACCTGAAAAAGGAAAACCAAGTATATGCTCACACTGCCAGATAAGAAAGATACAATTTAGGATATGTAATCGGGTAAATTACTACAAGACCACAGTAGGTCTGGTTAGTCTTTTCCCTTCCATGGCGTCTTTCTTGGTCTGACACTTTGCGCAGAGGAAGGGGCCTTCCCATGGCTTTGATGCTGGGGAGAAGAAAGGCCCAGAGTTTACTGATAAACCTTCTACTGGGGGCTGATCCACTTGGCAGACTGCGCATCGGAAAATCCCAGAATTTGCATCCACAGGAGAATCCTTCCCCAACCTGTATTTCCACCGAGAAAGGAAAGAAATTAGGGTTCTACTCAAACTAGAAATACAATCTTATAATTAGCAATTAGATAATAAACCATGCTGAACTGACCTTTCATCGAGCATTGCTGAACCTTCTTCAAACAACTCTTCCACAACTCCGATAGCAGAAAGCTTATTTGTTTTGTTCACAGAATTCTGACCTTTCTTCCCAAAGATAAGAGAAGCAAGCATGTTTGGTTTCTTCATCGGTGTTGGAGGTAAGACAGGATGACCTGAAGGGATTATGTCAACAACTACGCAGGTTGTATCATCTTTCAGTCCCCTTGACCTCAGAGCCTCCTGAAACAGAACAAAGAAAAGCAGGACTAGATCAGTAAAATCAGACTTGTTCTCTTGGGCTTAAGGTAATGTTTGCATTTTAGGCGCATCACCTTAACGACCATCTTTGCAGCAAGCTCTGCAGGCAATCCTCGACATGACTTCGCTGCCATATCAGAAGATAAAGCATCCCAGATGCCATCAGAAGCTATTATAAGTCTTCCCCCAGCATTTGAAAGCTACATAACCAGGGAAAAAATAAGTTGAGAATTAAATTGTAAGATAATAGTAAATAGAACCATTGGTAATAGCACAAGATGAATTTACCTTCACTTGCTTGACATGTGGTATTGGGACAATGTATTCTCCCACATCTGTGTCACCAATTGACCTAGAAAGGCACAATCCACCAGGCCAGCAGCGGAGGGGACCAACCTATGAACCACGTAAACATAAGAAATTTACGACCATCAAACAAATGTTGTTCCATTGAAAATTGAAATGACTTTCCGTTTACAAGGTAGAAGGATGAAGAACAGAATAAACCAGGATATACCTCATTGCCCCCAAAAACATTTAGCCTTCCTACTTCACCCCCACTGGCAGTAACTCGCTCCCTCTCTTCTTCATTTTCTTCCAGCCTGTGATCAACAGTCAACAGTGAAACAATACCTCCCTGGGTGTCCAATATGCATCGAGAATCCCCAACAGATGCAGCAGTCACAGTCCAACCATCGATCACAACAAAAGTCACAGTTGTACCAGAAGTTTCCCCTGAGGTTGATATTAAATCAGAATGCTAAGAAAAGCAAAATCAAGCAAATGAAATAAATAATTATTGGAAATTCAAATGGCTTGATGTATACCTTTCTGCTGAAATTCTATATCAGTTTTGACAAATCCTGCAACCAGCGCCCGAGGAAGGGCAAGCAGCCATTCATCCCTACTGATTCCTTGCGGAATGGCACTCAAAACATTAGCCAATAAATTCTCCTTTGTAAAAATAGCAGCTGATATACCATTATGCCCATCAAAAATCTGCAGACAATAATTTCAAATTTGTATCAGAAAGAGTGAGGGAATGAAGTGATGCTCTATCGGTGCTGACAAACGTATGAAAAGAAGAAAAATTACTAAACAGTGATTGCTCTTTTATCACACCGTTTCAAACCTGAGAAAAAATAAAGTTACACTTAACCGGACACAAATGCAACTATCAAATTCACTCAAGGTAATCTTTTCACTTTTAATGACTCTCAAATTCTTTTCCTTTTCTTTATATAGGTACAAAGAAAGAAAATAAAGGGGGGAAAGTACCGCAAAGACAGAAAATGTTGTTGACAGATCCGAATGAATTCTTTGGCAGTCAGTTTTTATAAGAAAGTAATCTTCTCCTTTCTTCGCCAAACCAGCCTGCCCATACTTCAAATAAGGTTTCTCAACTTCTTCACCCCTAAGCTCCCGACCAATCAGAGTCGCAAGTGGGATGAGAGGAGATTTCATCGCCGATACTTCAATCTGGCTCATTTTAGTGTCCGTTATGACATTTCCATGACCCAATTGCCAAAACCCTATTCATCCAAACGATTAAACTAATCTTGTTAGGACTTCATTGCAAACGTGTACATCTAAATGTACTAAAATCACCTCATACGGCCACCAACTGACTTAAATGATTTACCCATTAAAGTTAAAAATTATAATTAGATAATGGAGCATATGACACTAAATTTTAAGTCAAATATGATGCAAACAAAATAATGTTAAGCATAAATTAGAAGCTTGCCCATGGGTCTAGGCCTACTGAATCTAAAACCGTCACCGGAAATTGACCCGGTGCTTCTATGCACACAGTTCAAAAAACCGGGAAGCTACAAACGAAACATACAACATACAATTTTGAAAGGGAAAACAAAAACTAACAGAATTCATACATAAAGGGCAAAAAGAAGAGGTTGTTCTTGCTAGTACAATTTTTGAAATTTAGTACCTGTTTCTCAAAACAATCAATCAGAAGCCATTTTACACCATCAAAATGAGAAAATTATATAGAGTACAAGCAATTAACAAAAAACCCCACCTACCAATCAAAATTTTCAACTTCCCTCAATAGCAAAATGCAAATTCAAATAAAAAACTTCACAAAATATGCATAGATAGTTCCTTCAGAGCCCGAAATCTAAAGCAATCTTGCA
This sequence comes from Heteromeles arbutifolia, assembly GCA_024362995.1. Taxonomy (NCBI): domain Eukaryota; kingdom Viridiplantae; phylum Streptophyta; class Magnoliopsida; order Rosales; family Rosaceae; genus Heteromeles; species Heteromeles arbutifolia. The sequence continues at coordinate 10,775,433 of JANCRC010000017.1, read as the reverse complement.
GAACCCATTACAATTAACTCACACGCAAGTCTACAGAATCCCCAAGAAGTAAAATTGAGCTAACCCACGAACTAGATGAACTATAATAATATTCAAAAATTGAGGAAATTCAGAAATAGTTATAAAAAAAAAGGAAAAATCGGAGGGAAATATTGGGGTACCTTTGAATGCAGAGCAAAAACACTGGTGTCCAGATACGGATCGAGCAGGGAGGATCTGACATTGAAGTCCATCTAAAAATCCTTCATTGGAACTGAGCTCGCACTGGTTGCTCGGAAATAAACCCTAGGAGAGAGAGAGCTTCGCACTTTTTCTGTGATTTGATTGGAAGACAGCTTTAGAGAGAGAGAGAGGGTGGGCAAGAATCTATTGAAATGACGTTTATGTCCGAAATTTCCGGCGGAGAATTGCGAATTCGTGGGGGAAATGACGAAAGTGACCTTTGATGATGGAGTGGCGGTTGGTTGACAGCTGGATGTGGTTGCCCGCACTTTTCATCGGCTGGTGGAGGGGACGGGGGAGCCTCACTGTTCGTATCTGTCAGTTGAGCGCTTAGTTCATTTCTAACCGAAAGGGGATTATATTTAGGAGAGATTTTTTTAGTATAATCGATACACGGGATAATACATCATGTGTAACTATATAAATTATAAGATATGTGTATTAAAAAGCTAATAACTTAAAAAATAAAATTTTTCACCACTTATATAAAAACATGTGGTGTACCACCCGTGTTTCAGTCACAATGAAAATTTTCTCCATGTTTAGCCCTATAACCCTACAAGAAATTATTTTTTAATGAACAGTACAAGATCATATTTTATACCATCTTCAACCGAAGGTCCCAAAGGGTCATAGGCTAAAACATAGCCCATTTGACAAAAAACTCATCTAAATGGAGCTATTTTTTAGCTCCTCAATAATTTATTATTTTAATTAAATTAATACGGTAGTTTAATTGAACTACCATATTAAAATAAGGTTTTTAGACATATTTTGAGTGTCACTTGTCGTTAAATGAATAAACCTCTAAATTTTTTATCTTTATATAATAAAAAAGAATGTGAAAAATTAGTGAAGAATTGAAATAAAATGAGGTAAGATAGTATAGAATAGTGAAAGTAAGGTGAGAAATAGTGTAGAAATGGCTTAAGTATTTATAGGAAAAAAAAATTAGAATTTTTTTTTTTAATTTCATCTGAAAAAAAAAATTCAAATCCAACAATAACTCAGCTAGCATGGGTTTGGGCTGGTGCAAACGGGCTAGCTCGCTCCTTTTGGTAAGCCCGCTGCCCTGGTGGATTAATTATGGCCCGACGGGGTCGACAATCCCTTTAGCCTAGCCTTCGGTTGAAGACGATTTTCGTGTCAAAACTGGCTATATTTTAGCCTATGGCCCTTTGGCTGGATCGGTTGGAGATAGCCTTACATGACGGCATGGGTTCGAATCTTGTATCTTAGATCTAATCTAACAAAATTTACCGTTTGACAAAAAAATAATATTTACATCTGATGCAAACGTCAATTGTAGTTTAGATTAATTAATTGGGTCTACCACAATGGTACATATCACTCAATGGTATGAGTTTCAATTTATGGAAAAGGATCCTTGTCGGATCATTTTCTTAAGGATTCTAGGGATCCCGTAATCGTGTCCGTTCATCGTATATCATGCGATCAAAAATTATTTAAAATTTAAAATTTAAAATTTAAAATTCAAATATAAATAGTACCTAATGAAAACTGACTGCACGATATACGATGAACGGACACGATTGTAGGATTCCTAGAAAAATGATCCGGCGATGATCCTTTTCCTCAATTTATAATAGTACTATCCACAAATCCAACATTTATCTTAATTTTTGACCGTCGGATCACTATATACAAGATTTGGCCGTTAATATTTTCACTCTCTTCCTGCTCGCTTCACTTTCTCTTTATTCAATTCACACTCTCTGTATGCGAGTACATACATTTATTTAAGGTTTATTACTTTCACTGCCCGCTCTACTATTATTTTACTTTCAATCTTTAATTTAATCGTACTTTTTACATATCATTTTATGTTAAGACTTTGTCACTTTCCTGGGGTCTGTCAACAAACCCTACTCCCCCTCCCTTCCATTGCCAATTGGTTTGAGTTGCTGCTTCACAAAACACGTGAAGGAACATTTTTTCACCTTGCAAGGAGGAATCAGCGGTGATTTTCTTCAACATTTGTACCGGAAAGTTAGTACCTTCCGATAACGATGTGTATCACGACCATTGTCAAGCTGTTGTTAATTTCATGCATGTTCACGTAGTTTTGATTAAGGGAGGCAAGAACTTAACGAGGAAGATATAGTTTCCCGGTCTTTCTCCAGTCAGGAAGCTTGACCAAATTTGTACTTAGTAATTAATTAATCAAATAGGAACTGAATTAGGACATTGATTTGTTTGTGTTAATTGATAATGTGGATACTCTTGCATGAACTAGATAGGGTTTTTCAAACTAGTATGACTTCAATCGTAAGCGAAGGATATGTAGCTCAAGTTGTTAAGAACGGTTACCATGCAGCTAAAATCTGTGATCACTGTTCGGTTTTCCCTCTCCCCTAATATCGTTTGCATCGAAAAGAAAAATAAAGAGACACTTCTGTCCCGAGGGGATTGTAGTTCATCAGAATGTTGCGTTTGATTTCTCTACATTTGAACTGAAACAGTAATCCACATTGTCTCTCATTTTTCTTTTGAAGGACACATCAAAGATACAAAATATACATCATCGATGTTATTTGATTGTAATATCAACACTCATAAAAAAAATTGAGATGGAACGGGGTGCGGTCGACGACGTACATCTTATGACCACCACCGGAGAAACTCAGGCAACCGGAATTATTGCCACTTATAGAAAACCTCTCTCTCTCTCTCTCTCTCTCTCTCTCTCTCTCTCTCTCTCTCTCTAGGTATATATGAGCACACAAAAAATGACCCCAAAAAAAGAAATGAAGAGGAATCATACAGCAAACTTCCCTCAACACACCATTAAAAAGCAACCTCATCATCGATATTACTTTGCACTCCCAGGTCTTCGCTTCCCTTCACCAATCCTTCCACTTGCGGTCCTGTGCAGAGGCTGGCTCACCCCATTGGGTGGTTTCCGTGATGGCGAAGGAATCAATGATGGAATCATGCTCCTGGTGACGAGGCGGAAACATCTTATTAGAACATAGATATATAAGAGATTTTGCATAGGAAACAATATGCTGACAATGCAGCTTAAAGAAAACAACGTAAACTTATAGCAATCGGAGTTTACCTAGTTTCCGGGCTCCTTATTGGCCTTGAATTAGTTTTCTTCGCTTTTGATCCCAATCCATTTGGAATGCAGGTAGGTTTCGGAAGGTTTTGTTGCCAAAGCATGTCTGGCTCCGAAGAATCACTAGTTGCAGCATCAAGTTGATCATCTGAGTCATCGGTGTTGGCCATCTCATTCCGACTCCTTTGTACATCATAGTCTTGGCTGTCCTCTTTGCTTGCCGTTAACTTTCCAAAATGTGGTTCCATGTATAACTTTGGAGCGTCAGGGAGGCTACTTGGACCAATCATCTCCGGCAACTGTCTGTTGTCCATATCCCAACTTCCTAATAGATTCTCTTCTCTATTTGCACCTTCATGTTTGTTCACCATGACCTTATCAACCCAATCTCCAGAGAGTACTGAATCCTTATCGGCTTCCTCCTTTACATTTAGTCCTTCATCATTAGCAGGTGGCCAGGGAGGCGAACGCCCTTGTGTCATCATATCTTGAAGATCTAAACTTCGCCTTTTTGGCTTCAATGCAGAAAATTTGCGAACCTAGTGCAATCAAGATGAACCTCAAGTGTTAGATTCATCAAATAACATGGACAAAACAAAATTTTCGGCTTATCAATTTAATACTTGGCTGGTTTGGTATTGCTGTGCTTTGAAAAAAAAGCTGATTCTGCTGTGCTGTGAGAATAAGCAGCTGTGAAACAAAGCAGCAGAGTGTTTGGTAAACTTTTTTGTAAAAGTGCTTTTGAAAAAAAAAAGCAGTATTATAGTGTGTAGTAAACTTTTATGTAAAACAGATGTGAAAAAAAGCTGGTTTTTCAAAGCTGGGTTTTGCAGCTTCCTGTTTTTGGCTTTTTTTTCACCCAAAACTGTAAAAAAAAGCTGAAGCTCAATGTTTACCAAACACAAAAAAGCTCAGCTTTTTTTTGTAGCAGCTTTTTTCATAATCACCTCAGTACCAAACCAGGGCTTATCCAATACCTCTATGTTTCCAAAATCATCTGCTGCTTGCATGGAAGCCCGGGACAAATCTCCGGTGCTTTTCCAATTAGAATGCAAAGGGGAAGACCCAGCAGACTTGATTCTGGATCTTTCTGGGCTCATGGATTGAGAATATTTAATTTGCGCTTGCGCTCCCTCGCTTTCCTTCCTTGCTAAGGCTGCCTTAAGTGTAGCAATCTTGTATGGACAGAAAAACTGGTAAACAAGAGGTTTTATTGTACGTTACAACTGGATACATATAACCCATAAATTAACCACCTGTTCTTTGAGCTCTTTTACATCTGCGCTGTCTTTGTTAACTCGGGCGGCACCAAGTTCAACTGTAGAAACCCTTTCTGCAAACTTGAGTGTACTAAGTGTTTCTCCGAGTGCGTCAGGCTCAGGGCTGATATGAACAAACATGAGCGTCTTCGCTTGCCCTCCTGATGGAATAAGGATGGATCAAATGATTACAACGGAGACCAACAAAAATGAGAAAAATGTCTGTGCAAGTTTATTAAACAATCTTACCGAGTGAGTCTTGGAGCAGCTGTGTGAGTTTACTGTTTCTGTAAGGAACGTGTGCGTTCTTTTGAGCAAGAGAGGCAATGACATCTCCTAAAGCTGAGAGAGATTTGTTAATATGTTGTGCCTCCTTTAATCTGTCTCCCGTCACCTCAGATTTGTCAACTCTCTCACTTCCTGCCAAGTCAACTAGATGCATACAACCCCGGAGAATACTTCGCGATGTCAGGTCTCTTCCGTGAACATGAACTGTCAAGCAACTGTTTATGAAGTGTGATAGGAGTTAGTTTAGACGGATTCATGATCACTTCATGAGTTTTACTTGTAATGTGAAACGAGAAGGGATCAACTCAACGTCTGTCTAAAAGGACATCATTAATCTTACCTGTGCGACCTACTACTCCGGTCATTCATGGCTGTTGCACTCACTGAACGATTCTTATGCCCAAGGTTCATCAAATATATAACATCAGATGTCGATGACACAGGAACAAGGTTCGCCTCAGGTACATTAATTCCGTTTTGAGAACTGTTGCGAATTTCTAATGTATGTTGGAGTTAAGGAAACACATGAATATGATACGCATTCTGCAGAAAGCAATAGTAAGGAAAAGTTATTACTGTCAGCACTCAAGAAGGATATCGTTTGCTAGAACCCTCCACCGCCAGGAGATCCTTGACTTGCTCATTGTAAATTTCAAGCATCTGAACGGAAATTTCATAACAAATGGTGTCCTTTCTCTGTTCTGATAGATAAAACAAATCGCTGAGTGCTCTGTAATTTACACCTCGACTTTCCTCTGTAATATCTTTCGGTCCAGTCTACATCGGTGAACAATATGAATATATAACTTGTCAGGAGTGATTTGGCCAAAGAGTAAAGATTATATGATGAAACATCTATGCACATATTTTACCATTGTAAAAGTTTTCCCTGATCCCGTTTGGCCATAAGCAAATATACAGACATTGTAACCATCGAGAACAGACCGAATCAGAGGCTGCGTGTCTGAAAATACCTCCTCTGCAGAGAAAGAAAAGTAGCAGTGAAAAATGCTGACACATATGAGAGAATAGAAATGAATCCATATCGAGAGTAGCTAACCTTGGGTTGAAAAAGGACCAAAAACTTTGTTGAAAGTGAAAGATTTCCTTCCCTCTTTGCCATATTTGGAAGGGGTGATAATCTTAAGACTTCTGTCATCTATGTGATCATAGCTACTGGCCCGGTTTGATTGCCCAGGCAAGAAGGGCCGCACTCGACAGTAGACCCTTATATTACCTAACCAAAATAATTGATGGACAAATTAATCTCACACAAAACACAACTTGTTTCTAAAATATAGAACTCGAGACAATTTAAGGAAGACCGGAAAAATTACCTTTCAAATCCTGCACTTGATTGTATAACTTGCGATTTTCTTCAAGAACCTTCTGGTATCCTGTTGCTGCAGAAGCCAAACCATGGAGGTGCTTGCCTACATGCATGGGAAACTACTTATGGTCCTCCGTTGAGAACTTGAAACAACTTCAAAGTGTTGGGGAAAATGCGAGCTAAGCGAGCCTTGCTAAAAGTATATCAAATCGTTTTTCGTCACAAGTCATACCTAGGCTGTTGAACTCCTGCCGGTACCTCATTTGTAGAAGCTTCATTCCTGCTTTTGTATCGTATAGAGTATGTTTCAGTTCCTACAGAATACAGACTATTAACATAAGTTTCCAGTACCTGAGGGCAAACAAAATTTTGTAGCTGCTAATATGAAACAACCGCAGTTTACCTGAATGTCTTTCTGTTGTCGGTCAACCAACGTTATCTGCTTTAGAGACCGACTTTTTGATCCCTCTTCATGGTTGTATATTTCCTCCTCTTTGGTTTCAGAGGCAGCTTTCTCTTCAGTCTTAATCATCCATCAATGGACGCAAAATGTCACCCAATTTTGCTAACAATAAAAGATACAAACAAACCGAGACACATGCACAAAACGATTTCATAATGACACAAATTTGCCAATTCTACGGTGAATCTAAAACTTGTACCTTCATATCACCGGAAGCACATTCAGAGGAACAGTCAGAAAGAGGTCTATCAGGGCCGGACAACGTCATATCTTTGGAAGTTGTTTTCATCTGTCATGTTATAAAGAATTCAATCATCCCACATATAACATGTTTTCTCGAAAGGAGGCAATGCGATTTCTCTGGGAAAAAAGCAATGCACATATGAAATAGTAAGCCAATGTTGAAGAAATGCTGCTGCTTACCAGTTCGCCTTGGCTAGCTAACCGATGCTCAAACTCCTCCATGACTTTACTCAGCAAATTTTCCACGATCTGTTAAAAGCAACAGCAAATTGTTTCTCTTAAGTTACACATAATGCATATATAAACAGGATCATGCTCGGGCTGAACGAGTAGAGACTGCCATCTGCATTAGTATGATTTGTTAAGATAATCAACATAAAAGGTAGAAGAACCCTTACGATTGGTATGTCTTCTTGCCTCTTGTCCGAAAGCACTTCACAGACTAGCGCATGTAAAGAATGAGAGGAACTCTGCAGATCAGAAAGAAGAACAATTAATTTCCTGCAATATTATGAGTGTACAAGGAAAAATTGAGAAACACCTACTGCTTCATAGAGATCTTCACAGGACAAACTTTCGTGTGACTTTTCGCCCCATGATAAGGTCCTTGAAAAGGAATTTGAAAAGGGTTCTGAATTTTTCCGCAAGAAGTATTTCCCGCAGGCAGGTGGTTTCAAAGCTCCACCATACTTCCATGATCCAATTCCACCTCCTTGTTTCCACTCGTAATATGATTTCAATGCTAGAACGCAGTTCACAATCCTCGCAGATTTCCCTCCCTGTAAATTCAGAATGTGGAATATGTCACAGCCGAACGACATAACCACAGAAATCATGCACTTCATCCTAAATCATATGGATTCATCAACACAATAATTGTTTTCTGAGCACAAACCTGTTCCAAATCGGAAGCTTCAAAGGTTGGAAGCCCCATTTCCTCCACAGCCACACGGAAGTTCCTAACATTTTCGAAGTACTGATACGCTGATAGAGCTGCCCAATCGGGAATAATAACGGAGTCACAAGGGCCTTCAACTACCTAAAAACAAATCTCCAGTTAACGTTATCAAAACCAGTCAATAAACAAAAGGGCTTGAACAAATGCAAAGTGAAAACCAAGTTCAGGGGCATTACCTTTGGCACAGCTCCGGGTTGAACCTTGTTAAGAACATTGCAAAGGATTATTCCACTCCGCAATCCAAGCCGGAAATCTTCTTCAGAAGGCTCAGCCGGCAAATCTTTACCCCCCACAACGCCAACCGTCTTTCGTAGCCACCTCGCTGCTTCATACCTTCTCAAGGCTGCTCAACAACATGGCAACATTCATACGATCAGAAAATTTTGCTTCTGCTATGGAATTGTCATAAATTTGGAAGTACCAATGACAAAGATAAATAAACAAAAATTAATCCAAGATTAAAGATTAAACAGATGAAGAAAAGATGATTACATGCTTCCTCGGCCTTCCTGGAAGCCAAGTCGATATCGCTCAGACGACTACCATGCTCCTGAAGAACGCATTCAACCACAGAAGTTATGGAGAACGGCAACACTTGCTCCGTCGCCATTTACCGCCAAAAAAAAACCCCAGGAAAACACCAAAAATCTGACCGTTAAAATTCAACTCCTACCCATTAATCCACCATGCTCAAACTACCCAAATCACAATTCAAAAGCCGAAATCGCAATGGGAAAACCGAAAAGTTTGAATCTTTTTCTTTGAAAAAAATGTGAAGTTTATAAAAAAAATATGGAAATCTATGAGGTATAGATTCAAATTAGAAATAGGGGAAGACTTGGATGTGAAGATACAAAAAAGATATAATAGGTTTTTGAAAGTGAAGAGAGAGAAGATTTTTGGGTTCGGATGACTTGATTCTCTCCCTCTCTCTCTCTCTCTCTCTCTCTCTCTCTCCCTCCCTCCCTCTCCCCCTCTCTCTCTCTCTCCCCTTCTCCCTCTCCCTCTCTCTCTATCTATCTCGTTTTAGGCTTTAGCTCTGTTTTCCTTCTCTTTCTCTGTTTCTGGGTTTGTCCAATATTGAAGGACAAAAGCTACACCGAACCTGGTTCCGAGCCTCTCGCGGGGAACTTGGCTTTAAGCCTTTAACTGTTTGTATTTAACGGATCACAAAATCTTTAAAATTTAACCAATTAAAATATATATATATATATATTGTGTGAAATATAATAAAAAGAGGAGAGAATCCCTTTGGTCAATTGGATTGAATTGAGTCAAACATTTTTGTCTCTAAAATTAACATTTTCTTTGTTACTTTGTTATTTCATTTTTTGTTGTGAGAATAAGATAACAACTTACACGATACGAGTACACCACCACGTGACGTTTCATACCAATAAAGTAAGGATATATATGTGAACAAAAACTTACACATGTTTTTATTTTATTGACGTAAGACCCTACCGTGACAGTCTATTTGTACCATATAAGTCATTCTGATATATATGTGAACAAAAACTTACACATGTTTTTATTTTATTGACGTAAGACCCTACCGTGACAGTCTATTTGTACCATATAAGTCATTCTCGTGAGAATGAGTTTTTCTTTTCTTCTTGGAAGTGGGTTAATGGGGTATTTCTTCAATTTTGTGGTAACATAAAACCTAATTTGACCCTTGCCTTCCTCTTTGGTCAATTGGATTGGTGTTGGATGAAATATCTCTAAGAAACTTGACTTTTGCCTTTGTTTCTCATTTTTTGGTTAAAAAGGAGGTGTGGCTTTGTGTAAGGTAGATTAATGAGAAATTTTTTAATATCGTCTTGCTATTACAAATTCACGTGTTATTATATATTGTATGACATTATTAAAATATATATAAACAATATATAATACTAACAAATAAATATGCATATTATAATGTAAGCAAATTTATTACACCACATAAACACAACGAAAATGAAGAAACATAATATTTGATAAGAGTCAAAATGTAGTCAAAACTTTTATGTTGAAAGAGTAAATGTATTCTTCCACACGTTTCTTAGAAAAGTCTACATCTTCTCAAATGACTTAGTCATCTACCTGAGGTTAGGTTAATTGATAGAAATGACCTAGTCTATGTTTTCACTTTGCTTATGTGTAAAGCCTAAACATGTCACCATATTCAAAATAAATAAATAGATAAATCTTAAAATTTAGGATATGATCATTAGGGCCCTTGTACTTGACCTAAATTTGAGAACTTGGCCTTTTTAGATATTATTACTTGAATTAAACTTAATATTATTCAGCTACTAGTTCTCATGCAATTAATCAAACTCTTCATAAAGCACTTTAATTTAATTAAACACCATATAAACAAAATTCGCAATTATGAAAAACAATAAATTAAAATATAAATTTTAGTGGCTGAAGATGAATTCCAAGTCTTTATTCTACACGGCATGCCTTGGGTTTGATTCTTAGTGTTGGTGAATCACACAATAGTTGCCAAGGAGAGGCTGAAATATCTCAGTGAGTCTTCTCAGCCTCCAGAAAAGTGGACTGTCATGACGAAGTCACCGGCTGGTTCCTTTTAAAAAAAAACTAATGAAAAGGAAATTGAAAGATGAAGAACACCTGTTGCATGCACCACCCTATCTTCTTTGCCCCTCATTCCACTTGTCACTAAAAGATGATAGGTGACCATTTGAATAGCACATGATATGTGCACCACTTCATGATTTAGGCCATTTGTAGTCACATTAAAAAAAAAATATTTTCTATTAGAAGCTTATAAACTAACAACTTCGAACTTTGCTAATAATATTTTGGGTTCACTTATTTTTTTAATGTTTTCTTGGTAAAGTTGCATAACCCTAGATCCTTCTAGGCTTTGTCATCGTGGTGGGTGGGGATAAGGTGAATATGCACATGATATTCAAAGTCTTTTTCTTTAGGGTCTATTGGAAGCAACTTATAATTCATGATCCAAACTCCATTTGAATGGAATGGCCCCAAAAATGAATTCAAGATTGGCAATTACAAAATAATTATTATGAGCATCATGGTAAATAAAGAAAATAACAAAACACACTTTCAATTGTTCTAACGGTATTCAGTTTTTACCTTGCCCGATAAGATTTTAAGTTTGGTTCATATAAATGCAAAGATAATATACAAACTCGTTTGGAAGTGTTTTTAAAGAGCTTTTAGTCATATTAAAAACATTTTCAAACGAGCTTTATATTTACATTAGTGAGTATATTTGTAAATATCATATTATTTGTATAAAATAAAAAATAAAAAAAGGGTATGGTGTCAATTTGGGCTTCGTTCCCTCCAACGGTTGAATTATTCAAACTTACCCGGTTCGGATTACGAGCCTAGACAGGTTCGGCGCCAATTTTAAATGTTCGCTGTCGGAGATTTGACAAAAGCCGTTGCGGGGCCCAAAACTTAGAGTTCCACACGGGGAGGGCCCAAAAGCACCACGCCGGCTTTGTAATATTAGTTGATGACAACAGGAGCCGGCCCAAGCCCAACAATCACATAAGTGGGCTCCACAGGCCCGGTTAAAGACCTGCCCAATAAACAAACATAACAAGTTAACAACAAATTCACATCATAAGTTATTTTTAAAGAAAACTAACGAAAAGTTTGAAAAAAACTTTAGTTTTAATGAAAATGACAAAATAAAGGTGTAAGTAAATGGTATCAGAAGTGACTTTTCAAGGTAAAAATGTCATTTTCGTTAAAAGTGAACAGTACAAGAACTGTTTCGTTAAGATTCCCTTATTTTTAATCAGAGTTAATTATAAATTTGTCCCCTTAATTTTAGTGGTTGTTCCACTTTCGTCCTTGTACTTGTTTTCGTTATAAGTTGATCCTCAAAACTTTTAATGCGTCAAACAAGGACAATGGTACTGAATGTGTTTGACGTAGAAACTTTCGGACGAACACCTGCCAAAATGATAATTGTAGAGGGAAAAATGGAGCGTAGAGAGAGTTATCTTGTGTGTCTCAAATTGGATAGACTAGCGTTGTAGGGTTGATAAGGTGTTTTACGACCAATGTAACATCGAAACAATCACTTGAAAGACATTATCAAAATAAATGTCTAGCACTAAAAATCAGTGGTCACGTGTCAATAGCTTGTGAGTACTTTCGTCAAAGTAGATGAGTTACTAAACGCACAACAAAATATAGTCGCGTGTCATCGTGTCAAATTTTTTTAATGGAAACACTTTAAAAAGTTTGAGGACCAATTTGGAACGAAACCAAGTGAACATGGTTGTACTATAGTTTATTGTTATCAATTTTTTTTTTTAGTATAACGATCTATTTTATATTAAGAGGAGATGAGAGTTCGGCTAAGCCACACTATGGGCAACCTAATTTGGTATCAAATTTGCCATCTATGATATTCGAACCTAGGATCTCTCACTTGCAAATAAAGACGAATATCACTAGACGATAGTACTGAATGGCTATTGATATCAAATTGAATGTGAACGAATGACATCTTAGAGGTAGAGCCTAGAGGCATGTCCCTTCCTAGGGACGAAAGCAAATGTGCACATGTTTAGGTTGCAAATAGATAATGCATATTTCTCAATTTAGCCAAAGCGGGAGACCCTCCATCTCCAAACAAGTTAGTCATGGTCTAAAGTTGTAGAACACTTATATTTCCGAATTAACTAGAATCTCTATACTTAAGGGACCCATCTTAATGAGTCCCACAAAGTTTAGTGAATCGTGATGCGATAATGTCTTCTTTTCTTTATGCCATTGTTGCTTTGCATGATAAGGAATTACTTTTACGAATGATGCACTAGCCGTTGATAGTTGTCAGTCATTGATATACGTAGATAAAAAGTTACTCCAACAAAACGTCCCCGTGTTCCTCGAATGGATCTCTTAGTTGTTGAGAGGGTCGCCCAAACTGGTTCGTTATTAGGTTCACTATAGTTGTTGGTAGTTATCATCCCTTGCCACCATAACTATATAATGGTGTCCATTTCCACCAAATCGCTAGCTTCGAAGCACAATCGCGAGAGATTTTTGGTTGTCTACGGGGATATATCTCTTCTTATAAGTTTATAACAATCAACACATGATCTCAGTTGTATGAAAGACTCTCCCCCCCCGGGGTGCATAAGAGAAGTTTTTGGCTCTCCGTGTATATATCAGTAACACTTAATATATGGTCTCGATTGCATGCAAGATTCTCTCCAATTTCGGATCTCACTGACCCAACACTTTTGGCTATTTAATTCTAGATATCCGAACCCACCTCAAGCTCAGGGATTAGGGTTTTGGTTTGCACTTTGCATCTGCACACTCATAAAAACTTAGAAAGAACGTCATTGTACAATGTCCAAATTCCAATTATGTACAATGTCCAAATTCCAATTATCTGACCCCTTTTTTGCGAAATAAAAAAATGCTCAACCTAACTTGACCCAAAACTTATCATAATTTTCATAATTTAGAAGCATATAAAGAAAACATGTTGAAAAGTGAGGCCATCATATGCAGTTGTGGCTGGTGAGTCAAGCCAGTCATGGCACTTTCCCCCTAAATCATGACAGGATCAAAATTCTATGTCTTTTGCTGCCTGGACTCTTTTGGACCAAGCCAAATAAGATGGAGGTAAAGGGCAAAGTTTACAACATGTAAATTTCTCTCACTTGGTGACATTTCTCCACATTGGTTTGTCAAATGGTTCAGCATCATGTAGTTAAGTTTGTTAGTGCAGTGTGACTATCGCACACAGGACTAATATGTTAATTTAAATGTTTAGCACACACTCCTGACGGAAAGAAATTTCATTTTGAACTTATGTTGAAGTTGTGGGTGTTCCGTTTATTTGCAGTCGTTGATGTATGCCTCTTCAATTTTACTTGGCAAAACGGGAAGGGAGCCTTTATGTAAAGACAACAAAGGTTGTTGCCGAACTCGTTTCCCAAAACAAATAAATACAACTTATCATATGAGATTTCGGGCGAGCATAAGTCGCATTGTCTAAATGACTAAATGGCTTATACTCGTCCACAATTTTATTAAATTTTGTACTATTTTTTAAGTATGAATATTCCTCCATATAACTTATATTAGATTAAATATTGCTCAGACAGAAAAAGAAAATAGTAGATCAAAGTAATGGGAAACTTTTGTGTGCTAAAGAACTTGTTAAATTATTATGTCTACACTCCTTTAATCTCACACTAAAATCTAGCATGGAGGAGCTTGGTGAAATTAAAGATAAGCACATTAATTCAAGATATTGGGGATTAAACCTTTGGGGAAATTTTTCAGTGTTCAGGAACACTGCTCGATACATCAAGTGTCATAAGACAAGTAATTGAGTTTTTTTTTTTTCACTTATCCAACCACTTATATTATGACATTTTGTGTATCAGACCGTATTCCCGGCACTCTAAAAAATCTCCCAAGGCTTTGGTGTTCTTTTTTAAGGGGCCAAGATTATGTCTTCTTTTATCCCAAACCTTCAATATTATAAGCTAATCAGTCATTAGGTGGTCCATAAAAATTTAGTTTGAGTGGCTAGGGGATAGTTAATAGCCAATGCCATTGAATTAGACAACTCAACTCCCTTCAAGTCATATCATATGTAGGAAAAAAAGGAAGTTAGATGAGTTGTTAAACCTAAAAGAAAGGTGATTGATTCCAATTAGTGATTCAAAATATTGTAAAGCAATAAGATATGTGATATAAGTATCTTCTAGGCTTTTAGAAACCTAAATATATGGGGAATTAAGAGCATATTCGAGAGAAGTTGTCAAATTATTAAAAAAATTATTTAAAGAGTGAAATCTAAAAAATTTATCTCCAACTTACTTCATAAAAGAGTGTCTGTTATAGCAAAATGAACAGTTACTCTTTAGATTTAGAGATCAACTGTTTATATGCTAAATATTAAAAAAAAAGGTAAATCTCAATTTATTACCCTCAAGTTTCGTGGTTTTCAATATTTAGTACATGAAGGTTTTTTCGTCTCATAGTCATACTTAAAGTGTTAATTTTGGGACAGTCTCATACATCTGTTAAGTTTTCCATTAGAACTTCTGTTAACTGATGATGTGGCGCCTACATGGACAATTACTGAGCGCCACGTGTCAATATGGGCTCACTTCAATATTAAAAAAAAAATAATACAAAACACAAAAAAAAAAAAAAAAAACCCACCCTTCTTCTACCTCCCCCTTCCTTCTTTCCTCTGTAACCCCCACTCTCTCCTCTCCTCTGCAACCCGCACCCACCATCCCTCCCTTCTCTCCTCTGCAATCCGCACCACCCACCCTCCCTCATCTCCTCTGCAACCCGCACCACCCACCATAATTTCGTATTGGGAGACAACGACGATTCGTCCGGGAGCCTGAGCGCAATGGTTGACAAGCTGCCAAGGCTGAGGGTCGAGGAGCTCCGACGCGAGGTCCGCCGTAGCGACGTTTCGATAGTGTAAATTTCGCTGCCCTTGCGAGAGATCTGAGTGTGAGGCGTCGTCGTTTAATGGTCTTAGATCTGAGCAATGAGGAGCGTCGTCGCTTTGGCGGAGCAGCGGCCCCCGACCTCCAAGGCGACGGAGTCCCAACTCTGGGTGCCGTGGCAGTTCACGGTGCAAACGAGCAAGCACTCCTCTAACGTCCCCCATGGTTGTGCGCTCGTTCCGTGTTCCCCAGCCATGTTCCTCTCATTTCATCATTTTTTCTATTTTTTTTTTTTTAAATTAGGGTTTTTGGTTTTATACCAATCGAAATGTCCGAATTCTTTTTTTGACAGAGGATGATAGATGATGATGAATGCAGAGGAGATGGGTGGTACCATTGGTGCGAGGTGGGTGGTGCGGGTTGCAGAGGAGATGAGGGAGGGTGGGTGGTGCGGGTTGCAGAGGAGAGAAGGGAGGGAGGGAGGGTGGGTGGGGGTTGCAGAGGAGATAAGGGATGGAGGGTGGGTGGTGCGGGTTGCAGAGGAGATAAAGGAGGGTGGGTGGTGCGGGTTGCAGATGAGAGAAGGGAGGGAGGGTGGGTGGGGGTTGCATAGGAGAGAAGAAAGGGTGGGGGTTGCAAAGGAAAGATGGAAGGGACAGGGTTGGGGGGAGGTAGAAGATGGGTGGGGTTTTTTTTTTTTTTTTTAATTTTTTTAAATTTTTTTAATATTAAAGTGGGCCCATATTAACATGTGGTGCCCTGTAATTGTCTATGTGGGCGCCACGTCATCAGTTAACAAAAGTTCTAACGGAAAATGTATGAGATTGTTCCAAAATTAACACTTTAGGTATGATTCTGGGACGAAAAAAACTTTATGTATTAAATGGTGAAAACCATCAAACTTGAGGGTAGTAAACTGAAATTTACCCTCAAAAAAAATAAAACTTAAGGGTGTACCCATGAGCCGAGGAGAAAGGGAAGAGAGAAGATGATTTTAGAAAGAGTAAATTGTTGCTATGGTCCCTTAACTTTAACTCAATTGGAGCAATGGTCCCTCAACTAAAAATCCATTACCATTGGTCCCTCAACTTTAATTCAACTGGAGAAATTATCACTTAACTTTAACCCAATTGTAGCAATGGTCATTCCAATGTAACTCGTTTTGACAAAATTTTTGACATAGTTGACAAAAAGAACCATAATTATACACTTTGATGAGTTGAGGGACCCTAATTGTATAAATGGTCATTTCAATATAACTTATTTTGACAAATTTTTGACAAAATTTATGAAAATGACTATAGCTACACATTTTGATAAGTTGAGGGACCAATGGTAATGGATTTTTAGTTGAGGGACCATTGCTCCAATTTGATTAAAGTTGAAGGACCATTCGTACAATTTACTCTTTTAGAAAATGATAATACTAGGAAGACTAAATTTTATAAATTAAATTATGTGGTTGTTGATGGTTTAAAAGAAAAAAAATAACCTCAAATCATTGAAACCACTTTTAGATTACCCAAAACAAGAACTTTAATGAATCAAGGGCAAAACTGAGCTTCAATATGCGCTTCTTTCAGAAATGACAAAAAGAAGAAAAAGAAAACGAAAAAAAGAAAGAAATAGAACATGGCTATTGGAGGTTATTTTAGGAATAATAGTGGTGGGAAACTAATATTTTATTTTTTAACTTTTTATGGCCCGATGGAATTATAAGTAGGTGGGAAAATAGGACAATGAGTTGGGTATGGTAACACTCTAGAACATTCAAGGTTTGTTAAAATAGAGAGTTGTTGGAGATCAAAAATTAAAGAAATTAACTAAAGTAGTTGTTTTACACTGTTCGCCTGTTAAACTAGCAAAAATTTAACAAAAATGTTGGAGATGCTCTAAGCTTGTATAATTGGATCAATTGGCTCTTGGCCTAGTGATCATTGACTCATGAAAACTCGAAGAAACTATAAATTTCAATTCGTCCTCCCTTGTTGATTCAAAGATGAGAGTGCATAAACCTAAAAGAAAATACTATGAGGAGTGCATAAGGATTTGAATACATCGCATAGGAATTAAGATGCGTAATTAAGTAGAGAATTGCAAAAAGTCAAAAGAGAGTGCAGAAATCACTTATCTTTCAAAAAAACAAAATGAGACATTGAAATTGGAAGACTTAAACTAAGAAATTCAATTGCTAACCCACAAAAACATTGATCAAAACCCAAATTTGGTATCTCAACCCAAGCCCAAGTTTCACCTTACATTTTGCAATAGGTCCAAGTTGGTTAGATCCAAGTTCAAGTTTATTCTCCAAAGCCCAACCACTAATTATAAGCCTAATTAACATAGATAGTGTGTGTTTATCCACTAAACACAATAACTTTACCATTAATTGAGCACGAATGGTTGAAATTGCATAAGCTTAAAAGTTAAAATCATTAAGCACGTGATAAATAAGACCCCATAATCTTTTTTTAATAAATTCATGTTTTTTACTTATGGTTCTTGTCAAGCAGAAAACCTACAATATCATATTGCAATCAGTTTTATGTGAAATGAACGGGCGAGGATTAAAAGAAATTATAGAATTAGGGAAAAAGTTAAGATAATGGATCCACACCAACTATTGCGTGCCATACTCAGCTGTAGGAGAAATGTTACAGCGTGTTGGAAATACAGCCTCGTATATTGAATGTAATAATACAATAGGTTGGAAATTTGAAAAACAAAATTTCAACCAATAATATTATGACATTTGGTGTACCGCCTAATGTTCCATGCACGCTAAAAAAATTCTCCTGTTGTAGGCTCATGTCGTCTTGTGATTAGAATTATTGGGTGCATTTCCTTAATGGGCTGATTTCTATGGTCGAGCTTGCCACATATTTTAGTGGGGTCTCACCAATTAAAGAAATAAACCCTTTAATTAACAACAATAATGATGGGAATATAAAATAAAGAAAAGAAAAAAAACTGAACTAATCAACTCTTTAACTTTATGACTAAATAAATTTATTTGTAAATGTGTATTTCAAGTGTTGATTCTCCATCAGATGTGGACGTTTCAAAATGTATCTTTGTATGTGAACTCAATAAGTCACTTTAATTTTGACAAAAAAAATAGTCACTTTAATATACAAAATTATGTTGCCAACTAAGCTTCCTAAAATATGTTTTTATATGATATTGGCTTTTCCCTTTTTGTTGCTTTTTTTTTTAAGGAAAGAGCAATAATTTCGTTAAACAACCTCATGATGAATACATAAATTTTGGAAGAGAAACTCTTGAATAAGGATAGGAGGCTCCTTAAACCAAACTAAGTGATTGCCACTAGACAAAGCAAGCTTTGCAAGACAGTGTGCAACACCATTACAACAGCGATTAGCATGGATAAAACTCACCCTAGGGAAATTGGATGCCAGCTGCAATACATCTCCTGCAATCATACCTAGCTCCGTGGCATCAGAATGAGGAAGATTGAGGGTTGTGATGGCCTTCAAGCAGTCGCTCTCCACCACCACCTGCTGGAAACCTTGTTGCTGAGCCAACTGCAAGCCACACCTGATTGCATACATCTCAAGGATTGGAACTGAGACAATGCCTGGGTACAGGTGTACCCCGACCGTCAAATGACCTTCCCTCTAGTCCCGAATCACCGCTCCCACTCCACCAAACTTTTCTCGATCTCTCAGTCCCCCATCAGTGTTAAGCTTGACCCACCCTTGTGAAGGGGGAGCCCACCGAGGAGACGAATAGAATGGAAAATACTTATCCCATCAATTACTGTTTGATACGTGTTTTCAAATTTATCGTTTTGTGCTTTTTAATAAATTATTTTACATATGCGTTAAATTATGATTTGTAAAAATAATTAAAAGATTTTTAATAGAAAATAGCCATGTAATGTTTATTATACAATTTAATTTTAGAGCGTGTTTATTTACATAAAATGAAAACTCACTTTTTTTTCAATTAAAATGAAAAATCACTTTTTTTTTTCAACTAAAATGAAAAATAACTTTGATTGTCGACTTTTTGCACTTTTACCCACACATATAGAACACAAAAAAATGCGGGTCCAAACGGTGGAGCTTACCACACATTTTGGTGGGGTCAGTTGGTTTTATAAAAATGAGATTTTTTACAATACTAGATAGTATCAAATATTTCGAGTTTTTTATTCGTTAAATGTTAGAATTCTTCTGTCCCACATCGGTTAGAAGGCTTGAGAACAAGCCATTTATATAGAATTACCCCATTCAAACTATCACCGAGGCCTTTTGGATTAAAACCCCATACCTGACGGATTAAGCATATGGTCAAGTAGGGACAATATCAGTGTTGTTGGAGTGGGCCTATGGCCCGTCTTCCTAAAATTTAAGATGGTATCAGAGCCAGGGGACGGGCCCATACATCAACGTAAACGGGTGGGTCCCCTTTGACCCCGCGTGAATGGGTGAGCCCCGACTTGGCTCCACGTAGGCCAAGAGATGCCACGTGAATGGGTGGGTCCCCATTGGCCCTGCGCGAACAAGTGAGCCCCGACTTGGTTCCACGTGGTTGCCGATGTGTGAAACTTCACATGTGACCCATAAAATGGGGTCTCACATGCGGGGGAGTGTTAGAATTCATCTGTCCCACATCGGCTACATAGCTTCATGAGAACAAACAATTTATATAGAATTATCTCACTTTAACTATCACCGAGGCCTTTTGGATTAAAACCCCACACCTGACGGATTGAGCAGGTGGCCAATTGGGGACAGTATCAGTGTTGTTGGAGTGGGCCTATGGCCCGTCTACCTGAAATTTAAGATGGTATCAGAGTTAGGGGACGGGCCCGTACATCAACGTGAACGAGTGGGTCCCCTTTGACCCCGCGTGAACGGGTGAGCCCCGACTTGGCTCCACGTAGGCCAAGAGATGCCACGTGAATGGGTGAGTTCCCATTGGCCCCGCGCGAACGGGTGAGCTCCGGCTTGGCTCCACGTGGTTGCCGATGTGTGGAACTTCACATGTGACCCATAAAATGGGGTCTTACGTGCGGGAAAGTGTTAGAATTCATCTGTCCCACATCGGCTAGAAGGCTTGAGAACAAGCCATTTATATAGAATTACCCCACTCCAACTATCACCGAGGCCTTTTGGATTAAAACCTCACACCTGACGGATTGAGCATGTGGCCAAGTGGGGACAGTATCGGTGTTGTTGGAGTGGGCCTATTGCCCGTCTACTTGAAATTTAAAATTAAATATTTGGTAAAAATCACAAAAATTGTGACCTAACAGTTAAAAGGTTTGGAATATGAGATACTTTGGAGCACCATAGAACTTTTATTTAGAAAATCCTTCTTCGCATCCCTAATTTACTTTGTTCAATCTAAGCAAGTAAAACATTTCAATGTGATATTTGGGATGCATGTTTATCATGTCATCAACTGACAACTAATGTGATAATAATTAACATAAATCTAACACGACAACAAAATAATAATTTTGCATATGACATTTTAATATTTAAAAAATGAGATACAAACGGGAAATTTTATGACATAATTTATTATAGTTTAAAAAAAAAGAACTGTTATTAACACTCCAAAAATCTCATTTTACACTATAAACTTTCTACAATTAGAAAGAAAAATATACTTGTAAAAAAGGTAGAATAACAATTTTAGAATGATAATAACAACTTCCTAAAAAAAAATTGAAATAAATATGATCCGAAAAAGTAAGTCCTATGGTCTTTTTTGGGTTAAAAGCCAATCAAATCTTTAAAATCCGTCCCACGCAGTGAATCGAAATATACCAAACGCCTACAAAATCCATCCACGTCTGTACGAATGACGGCCCCCGGAAAGCGCAAGGGCAATTCCGTCATTCTAGAAATGGAAACATCGAACTGGGACTCCAACTTGCGTACGCCGTAAGAAGCAACGTTTTTTTAACTCTCTCTCTCTCTCTCTCTCTCTCTCTCTCTCCTCTCGAGAGCATTATAAAAACAAATAACGCGAAATTCATATAAAAAAGAAAAATATAAAAACGCAAACAAAAGAGAAAAAGAACAAAAATTTCGGACCATTTTCCATTGTTTCTGGTGCTCGCTTTCTCTCTCAGGTACCCACCACGCACCCCTCTCTCTCTCTCTCTCCTCTCTCTTTCTCTCTCCAGAATTTTTTTTTTCTTCTGTATTTTGTGTTTGTATATGTAGGTATTTTTATCTGTGTATTTGTATTGGAATTTGATGTAAAAAATATATATTTTATCTGGCTCTGGTTTGAATTTGAATTTGAATTTCTGGGTTTTTGGGGTGGGTTGTTGTTGATATTTTTGCTAGGGATTTGATTCTTGAATTGGGGATTTGTTTTCTGTTTGGATTTTTATGGTAATTTGGATAAAGTTAGCTGAAAAAATGGAAAATAGAAGGTGGAGAGGGGAGAGATTTTTAAAATGGAGATTCTTGGTGGGTTTTGTTCATGGATTTTGGTGTAATTGAATAAATTTGTGGGAAAGCGAATCCTGGTTTTTTTTATATTTATTTTTAGTTTTGATGCCGAAAACAGCAGATCGGTGATGGGAAAGATTATAATTTGATTTGTTTGAGCTGGATTTGAGAATCTCAAATTTGGATTAATATGTGGATTTTTGGGTGCAAGGAACAGATGGTAAAGGGAGGGAAGGTTAGTTCCAAGCGAAAAATCAAGACAAGGGTTCCGTCAAAGTATCGGGGCTCCGATGATTCGGATGAGGATTATGTGATTTCGGGTGAAGAAAATGAAGTTTCTGAGGATTTAGAGGAGGATTACTGTTCTTCTTTGGACGGAGATGCGTCGGAAGAGAGCTTTGGGAGTTTTGTGGATGAGGAGGAGGAAGAGGAGGAGGAAGTGAAAAAGGTGAGGAAGAAAACTCGATCAAGAGCGAAAAGGGGTGCTGATGGTTTTATTGTGGATGAGGAGGAGGAGGAAGAAGATGAAGAGGAAGTGAAACCGGTTAGGAAGGGAATTAGGTCAAAGGTCCAAAATGGTTTTTCTGGCCGGCAGAAAAATGGGGTTAAACCGTCACGGAAGAGGAGAAAGATTACATATCATGAGGTGGAGGATCAGGATTGTAATGATGAAGATGATGATGACGATGAGGAATTCACACCAGATGAAGATGAATTTTCGGACGTGGAAGAAAAACCAGTGGTGAAAAAGAAAACTAATGGAAAAGTGGGCAAGCGGCGTTTGAAGAAAAATGGTCGTCCTGTAAGAGGTGTAAAAAGGAGAAAATCTTTGGCTTCAAAGAAGCCTTTGAGAAAGAAAGGTAGAACAAGTCAGGCGTCGAGGAGGAAGGCAAGAAGTGATGATGATCTTGAAAGTGATAGCGATTTCATGGATAGTATTGTGCCCGTGAGGGTAACAAATGAGAAAAAGACGGTTGGGAAAAGGAGGAGAATGTCTGTACCGTCAGATTCAGATTTTGTGTCTTCTGGAGCATCTGATTATGACTACACCATCTCCGAGGAAGAGAGAGAGCAAGTACGAGAAGCCAAGGAGTTGTGTGAAAGATTGGAAACTAATTTGCGAAGTTCATCAGTGCCTACTAGCATTCAGGAGGATACACCTGTACAACAGCCAAGAAACCCTCCAAGAAGGAAGGGCAAAGAGAAGATTGAGCAAGTGAAGGTTGAGTTTGTAAAGCAGGTCTGTGGGATTTGTCTTTCCGAGGAAGATAAAAGAAGAGTGAGGGGAACACTAGACTGTTGCACTCATTATTTTTGTTTTGCCTGCATCATGGAATGGGGAAAAGTGGAATCTCGTTGCCCTTTGTGCAAGCAGAGATTTAAGACAATTAGTAAGCCTGCAAGATGTACGACAGGAATTGATTTGAGAGAAGTGGTGATACAGGTCTCTGAGCGTGATCAGGTACCTTATCGTGTTACTTCTTATGTCATGCTTTATCTTGCATTCTGTTTGCTTCTTCATTTTTTTGTTTGTTTGTTCAAATGGGTTTATTTCTTTATGCAGGTCTATCAACCGACGGAAGAAGAACTCAGGAGTTATCTTGACCCTTACGAGAATGTGATATGTACAGAATGCCACGAAGGAGGGGAAGATGGCCTCATGTTACTGTGTGATCTATGCGATTCACCTGCTCACACCTTTTGTGTCGGTCTTGGCCGAGAAGTACCTGAAGGTAATTGGTACTGTGAGGGTTGTAGACCTGTGGCTATGGGATCCTCAAGTTCACAGGCTCAGGGTCGGTTGTCTGATCAAAGAACTACAAACAACATTTTGTCTAATAGACCATCACCTACTGTACATTTTGACGAAGGAATAGACCTTAATGTGGTGTCCTCACCTCGTCCACAATTTACTCAAGGATTTCCCCCTAGATTTCCTGTTGGAGGTTTTCAAGCACCTTCACCGGTATCTGGGGCAGGAGCACCAACTCTATCAGGGAGACGCTTAATACAGCGTCATATTCAACAGCTCCTTAATTTTAATAGGACGAGTTATATGGCCAGTATAAATGAGAGGAACTCATCTGATAATTTGAGTAATGATTTCTGTCACTCTCAAGCTGCTCAGACGAGGGAAATGACAGTCCAACATACCAGGACACACGAGATGGAGGCATCTTACCACACATTCTTTGAGGAGAGATTACAAAACAATCCTTTAGCACTATTGCCAGATAACTTGAGTACTGATTTCTTAAATACATCAGCATCAACCCCTCAGAGAAGGCAAGCAATCGAGGATCCAACCACAACATCTGCTGATAGATCTCAAAATGGAGCATTATGGTCTGTACTTACCGGAATGAATTCAGTACCAAATTCTGGACAATTCCATCACTTCAGCGGTAGACCAAATATTAGTGGATCTGATGCTGGTGTGTCCCCTAATACTGCTATGGAACAGGGTGTTTTTCACCAAGCAAAGGAACAACTGAAAGTGATGGTCAAAAACCACTTGGATAATATGTCCCGAGACGTTGATCTAGGTATGCGAAGCTTTCAACTTATTTGTATACTTGTATGGAAAACTGTCACAGTTCATTTTGGACTGATCCAGACTTGAGCATTTCTACATTGATATATGAAAATGCCTTCGATCTGAATCCGCCCGCTTCTTCTTATGAATTATGATTCTACACTGCCAATTGGAATGTTATCACTCCTTGTATCTTTGTGTTTCAGACAAAGACACTTTCAACGACATTGCAAGGAGATCTACGCACACTGTCTTGGCTGCGTGCGGACGTGAGCACAGAAGCTGTGAGGTAGTTCCCGTGCCTCCTCCCTCAACCTGCGCCCACATTGAATTAACGGTGGGTGGAATGACAAGTCTGATGAGAGGCCGCTGTCCATCTTGTTTCGAATCTTTTGTAGGGGAAGTTGTAAAGAGGATCTTCGATACAAAACTCCCGCAGTGGTTGAGTTTACGTCTCTAGTTATCGAGGATCCTCGTTGCAACACGTGTCTTTTAGCTCTTTCCCCTCCCCCGTCGATCCTGTTTTTGTTAGGAATTTTAGACCATATTTTGTTTAGCTTATTTAATCCCATTTTTACATTAATTTGTTAGATTAGGCTAATTCAAATATATGAAAATTGCTACGTATTTATCACTTTCCATTTTTGCTCATTGACTCTGATTATTCTGTCTGTCTCTGCTATTTTTTGATGTTTTCTTAACGGTTGTTTCTTTGTCCACCCTTTGTTTTTTTTACCGGAAGTTACTGATGCATTTACTATTTGGGAAGAATGACGCTTGTGGTAATTGACCACTCACACACCACCAACCAGCCTTCTCTTTGCCTTTTTGTGTTTGCCCTTTCTTTGTCATCCGACCCAGCCCCTCCACTACACCACCTTTCTAGTACAATGGCACATGTCAGTCCCACTGATCTTTTCACAATTTGAGACGGCTGAAAATACTTGGCTCGTTACATGTGAAACTTTTCTTTTTGGGGCAAAGTTATATTTTCGAGTACGAAAGATGCTCGTCTCTTTACACGTAAGGGAATGTTTATTCGTACTGACGGATTACAGTTTAACATGTGCAAAAATGTAATTTTTGTAATTGTGAATAAGCATATGTGTCAAACTGTAATTTGCAGATAACGAGCGACAAACATGCCTCTCTCTCTCTCTCTCTCTCTGGGGTCCTTTTTCTTCATCAACTGTGTGAATACGAGGGAACTGGCTCCATATGTCTCATATCCTTCAATTATGCTTCACACCCACGCATGACCCTTTCCCACTTTATAAAAATTTAAAGGGCCGTTTGTTTTCTAGTTGGTAGGTGGGTGGAGATTGACTGCATCTCACCAAAACAGACAACCAAATTATGTTTCTGCGTTTTAGTGTGGTCACATGTTAGATATATTGGACCTCCAACTTTTCTTACCATTCACTCTTCTTGTTCTTCAATGTATTGGTCAATTATATGAACACAAAGAATAAAGAATCAACAAAGGGGACTTTTCGATTTCGATAAAGCGATATGTTAAACTACTCTGTTTCGTGTTTCGGGTAGAGGAATAAGAACTGGGTGCAAGTGGCAAGCACATTGTCCTGACCACTTGACCTAACAAACGAAAATTCGTACAAAGGGGTTTTGGGGAGAAGCATTGAATGAAAAGAAATTATTTTCTTTTATCTTTTTCTTTTCTTTTAAAAAGAACTAAATATCGACCTGAAAATAACAGATGATGAGAGAGTTTTGTTGAGGCCTATAAACTAAAGTTCACATGCCACATAATTACACTCAAATTCCTACAACTTATTCCACACACTCCTTGTGCTCAATAACCATTGGGAATACTCTTAGCTACACACCAACCACAGACTGCAAAGGGGCTCGCTCTTGGTTGTGAAAACTTTCACTCCGGCAGCGGCGCCATTGGGAAATTCATAAACCGTCGTCGAGAATGGTGGACAACAACATCCCCTGAACAAACGCGCATCTTTTCGTCTTCTCTTCCTTATCCTTGATGGACAAAGGAGGTGACTGCACGTTTCTGTGACCAAATAAACGTGTGTCAGACCTAAGAAGCATACTGAGAGGAAAATAATAAAATTCAAGAACCAGAGACCGGGTTTCATATGCAACAGAAAGGCAAAATAGCTTGCTCATTGGTAGAAATTTGACAAGATCGAGCATCAACAATAACTGTATGGAGTTTTAGCATTCTTTCAGCCGTGTAGTTAAGCACGATATAGTATGCACGGAAAAAGATAAGAGCATGTTCTCGCATAGAGCACAAACATATGCACACAAGAGTTGTGTGCAGTGCCCTCTTAAGTGATCAGTCAAAGTTCCTTTTTATTTGTTTCTGCAACATATTGCATGCACTCATTCATGACTAGTGTATGAAATTGCAAATGCTTCCATCGCAATTTGCAACCAACATTCATAATCCTTGTCCAAACTTCTTATACATAAAATGAGATTTAGCAAGAAATCATAACTGGTTAGGCATTCAGCTTGACCAAGGGTTACAAGGTCAGAATTAGAGCAAGCTAGGGAGATAGGTTTTAGGTGTCCCATCAAAAGGAGTTTAATATTAAATAACGTACCGTTCTGATACTCTCTCATCTGAACTTTTCTTGGCTGAGCTTGCTTCAGTTGAGAAGGGTGGCATACTAACGAAATCATCCGCCATAGGCAAAATAAATTGTGACAACAATGGATCAGGCGCTGCATTGGATGAGGAAAGTAAACAGGAAGAGCCCCCAAAAAGAGACTGCAAATTTCCTTCCCGCAGCTCTTTCCTCAACAAAGATAGAGTTGAATAAGCTCCACTTTTCCTTGTCTTCCTCTTGCGTTGCATGTAATTACTAGTTAAGGAACTCAAGCATTGGGAGAAATCTTCAATCTGATCAATCTTTGATAAAATGTATAATAACTCTCAGGGGTATGATGAACCAAAAGAAAACTACCTTATGAGACCTCGTAACGTTCAATCAGAATTGTGGGGATATGGAGTATGTTTTCATGCAACAAATGGTAAATTACTAGTTTAAACCATTAAGGACTCAGATCATACCATTACAATATACGTCAGATCCCCATAGGGAAGTTTTTTAGAAAGTGATGGCATGTGGAATACTAATAAATTTGCATTGAATGACAAAGTTGATTATGACAGAAAAAAGATAACACATAACATCTGCAACAGATGACAAATCAACAGAAAAGGATATCTTGAATATACTTCCATGTTGTAGGGTAATGTGCGCAACCATATCAACCCCCACCCTCATTGCACAAACCGGACATACCTGCAGATAAACAACGCTCTTTTTTAGTAAGATTAACCTCCAATAACCCATCCTCATTAAAATAAGAGAAATCTAACATCTAACAAATGCAACATCTTAGCAAGTTCATATAACTTGACCAACTACCTAATTTCCACTTCTCCCACCACCACATTACAACGTCGTCTTTCAACAACAAGAAAGCATTGAAATCAATTCTTCAAAGGATAAAATCTCAACTGTTTAAGAAGCTGGGATCGACGAGATTCTCTTGATATTCATAAACAAATGGCTTTGAATTTAAGCATTTTGTAAAATATGATTGACTAAAGGTTGTCTTGTCAGTATTCCCTACTAAGTGATGCTTGGATATGAACATACTGGAAGAGTTTACTCCTAATGTGAGTGAGACCAAACTATATTTGGTGTATATGTGTTTTGATATGCAAGTAATTGGACAAATATACGCACGTCTTTGGCCTCACTTCTCAAGTTAACGTGTTCAATATACACTCGTCCTATTGAGAGCAAGAACTGTAAGGAACTGAGAGAAGAGAAGATTGAAGTATGAACTCATTCATGATGAGTACTTGTGCAGGTACGAACTGGTATCAATTAGGGTTAACTTCTGATTAGATGCTCGGACTAGTAGAACGTGGTTTAATGGCTTTATTGGTTTCGATACTTGCACAGTGGTGTCTATATGATGCTTTCACATATTTCTTTATAAAACAACGTATGCAATAGATTCTCATGAAAAGTTAAATACAAACATCAAATCGCATAATAATTTCAATCTATATACACCAAACAATTAAAACGTACTCGCTATAAGGATGAAACTACGAGAATTAGGTACTGATAGATATGAAAAAAGGATTCATACCCCATTCTTCGCCTCCACCGGGTGCTCTTCATCAATGTGGCAGCACAATCCTACAATGTCAAAGTATTCGGAGCAGAACGGGCATGGAAATTCCTCCCTTATATCATCATCCCCATCAATTTCTTCAAACCCCATGAGCATATCTACATTGCACAATCCCATGTTTCAATACGTGGAAAATCCATAAAATTGAAGAACTTTAATTAACTGGGGTTTCACCATTGAAAACCATTGAAAACCCAAAATTCTGATGTCAAAAAGTCTCGAGAAAGAGATAATGATACCCAAAGTAGTTGGATTCAGCTCAACTTGGTGAAATGTTATCATCACTAACTTTATTTTCGTGGGTCATAAAAATTTGGAAAATGGTAATCTTTCCAACCATTAATAATACAATTATTGGAAAAGAAAAAGAATCAAGCTTTCTAATTTCTCTCGTCTACCACTTACCACTTATATTCTTCAGATTAAAACCAAAAAATTAGAAGATATTCTTCAGATTAAAACCAAAACCCAAAACGAAAAAAATAAATAAATAAAAAATTCAGAGCAAAAAAAACAAAATCAATTTCCTTTTTGTTTCCCTACCAAAAAAGGCATTACACAAAAATCAACAACAATTAATGACCAAAACGGGAAAGAAATGAATGTGAGCTAACCAGATCGAGATTGAAGGGCGGATTGATAACGCCGAGAGGCAGAAGAAAGACGAGCGCTCCAGGAATCACCGTCCATAGCTAGCTACCCTTTACGAATTTAAACGAAAAGGTAAGGTCTTTGGGGTGTGATTCGCCTTTGGGTCCGATCTCTCAGATTCAGAAACCCGAAGAACTGGGAATTTGGGAATGGGATTATTGATACGGACAAAAAGGAATCGGCTTTTGGGGTTGGTTGAGCTGGAGGATCCGAGGCTGACGATGGTTGACGAAGGCGGCGACGGTGGCGATGGCGGTGGCGGTGGTGGTGATTGTGTAGAAAGAGGAAGGAGGAAGAGGAGGAGAGGAGGAAGGAGGAGGTATTTAATCTCTCCTACCAGTTTATTATCTATATCTGTCTCTCTCTACGCTGTATATTTTCTGTATTTTTAGTTTTTTTTTATAATTTATTTGTTGGGGAGGAAAAAATGGAATTTATTCCAGGTAGAAATGTGTGGTGAATATGACAAATGGCTAATAAAATGAAATAACAGTGACACACAGAGGAGAGAGAAAGAAAGAGAGTCTCTCTTCCTGTTTCTCTTTCTTTCTCTCTTCTGTTTCTCTTATAGATGATACAGCACGTGTTATTATGCAAATGATGGGATAAATGCGTTAAAAATTTAATAATTAAAAAAATAAAATTTCTTACTACTTATATAAAAACATATAATGTATCAACTGTATTTCCGTCGTAATGAAAAATTTATCGTATTATAGCTCGTTGTTTTTTGCGACTCTCTCTCACTCAAGTGTTCTTTCAGAGTCACTTTCACTTTGGTAGTTTTCATGATTTGACACGTGGGGCCTTATACCACCAGATGCTCACGACAAATTTAATTACGAATTTGCCTTTGAATTTCCGTGAGTTGTTCCCACTGTGGTCCTCAGGATTATTTTGTGTTTATACGAAACACCTTTCGAAAACTCTCATGTGCCATGTATGTATGTGCCAACTTTTTTATAAGTTTTAGCTACGTTGGTATTATCTATACATTTATTTTACTTTTTATACATTGTTTTTAATTTTTGATCGTCAGATCAAATAAATTGAACAAGATTAATGGAAAAAACTTAACAAAAGTGTGTATGAGATAAAAATTGATGTGTGAATAGCATTACTCTTGAGATTTTTTATTTTTATTTTATTTTTTATTTTTGTGAAGAAAAGGCGATATATTTCATTTCAAACCTAGACATGCTAAATAGTATAAGGGATGGAGAGGTCCTTCTCAAGAAGATCACTAATAATAATAGGAGGTCCATAAAACCAAGTACAATCACCTCCCGAATGGAGGGTAAATCTAGCAAGTCTATGAGCAACCGAGTTTGCTTGACGGCAAACATGGAAAGCAGAAACTTCGGCGATCACTTACATCAAGAACTTTGCTTCCTCTATAATTGGTCCGATAAGAGACAAATCCATAGAGGACAAATTTAATGCAAAAATAATCTGAAGTAAATCCCTCTCCAAAATAACGTTTGAAAACCCCTTCAGCCACATAACCCTTTAGCCATTGACTTCATTACATAAACTTTCCTTGTTTAAGAACCAAAGTGAAACATCTCAAAAATATGGGGATAAATATGTAAATTGACTTTGACCAAATGGAATAAACTCTTTAGTTCCTCAGGCCCAAGGCCCAATAGGCCCAAAAAAAAACCCGCACCGGAAGAAGATACCGCGGTCGTAAACAACACCGGCGAACTTACAAACCAACCGACGAAGAAGCCTTTAATTACAAAGTTACCAACTCCTCTCCAGACTTTCAACCAAAAAATTATAAATTCCAAATTCGCCGGGGCCACGTGACTCGCCGTCCCCGCCGCCCTCCTCCCTGGATCTCCGATCACGTGACCCCCGTCTCAGCCACCACCGGAAGAAGAATAACCCTTCCAATTTACCAGTTCATTTCCCTCATCATTTCGCATGACAAGGCGCGAAATCAACGTTTCTGATTGTCCGTTGGATCCGTAGATTTTGTAATTGTCCAGTGCGAATCTGAATCAGGAGCTCCGTTTCCATGGCGACGAGGAATCGGACCTTGGTTTACAGAAAGTATAGGGATGCGTTGAAGAGCGTCCGCGCTCCCACGAGCTCCTCCGCTTCGAGCTCCGGCGCCGGTGGCGGCCCGGTCATTGAATTGGTCAGCACTTCGCTTTTGAATCCCAATCGGAATTATGCTCCGCTCAGTACTGAAGATCCCGGTAATTCAAGGTCTCTCCCTCTCTCTCTCTCTCTTCTCTCTCCTCTCCTGTGTATGTTAATGGAAATTTTCTGTTTAATTTAAGCTTTGATTGAAGTGTTTAAGATTTAATGAAGTTAAAGTTTAGAGGAAAAACATAGATCAATAGCAGAAAAGAAATGAAAGGTTCGGATAGTGGAGAAAGAAGAAGTCTTTTACCGGAAGTGTGCTGAATGCAGATTAGGTCACACTGAATTGTGATAGTTAGATAGCAAAATTGGATGCTAGATTGTTGTTTATTAGAACAGAGATACTGTAGTTTAGGCATTCGATATCGATTGGATGATCACTAGGTGCAATGCAAATGCACAATTCGGAGCTTGCAGTGATGAACTTTTAGGATTTTAGAAGCAACGGTCCATGAAGATGATTCATTGGATAAGAGCATTACGATTTGTGGGTTTTCGTATTTGAATTTTTTTTTTATTTGGAACAAACGATAGTAACTACACTAAAGGGGTAGGGGAGTGGGCTAAGCCTTACAATAGGCTTGCCATAATAATGTGGTTCAATTCCTCCTTTGGCGAGAATCGAACCTAAGATCTCTTACTTACAAGTGAAGAGGAATACCACTAGACCGTAGTACTAAGTGGCTCGTATTTGAATTAGTTCTAATATGTTTGCAATGTGAGTCCCTGAAATGGTTTGGTTCTCTTTGGACCCTGCTATGCTAGAAGGTTACTGAAAGCCTTTTAGTCAGTTTGAGACGTTCGTAATTACTGGAATTTGTTGCAAGAAATTGGGGGATTGATTTGGTTTCAGGGGAACATTATTTTTTTGTTCTTCTTACTAGTATGCATGGAAAAAGGCAATGAATCGGGTGCAAGTATGGATTTTTTTAATTGATTTCTGTAGTGTGAAAGTCATTGTGTTTTTATTGCTGCAGTCGGGGTGCACTTACTGTTGGTCTACCGCCAGCATGGGTGGATCTTTCGGAAGAGGTAGCAGCAAACGTGCAGCGTGCACGGGTAAAAATGGCTGAGCTGACTAAGGCTCATGCAAAGGCTTTAATGCCTTCTTTTGGAGATGGTAAAGAAGATCAACGTTTGATTGAGAGTCTTACGCAAGAGATAACTAATTTGATAAGGAAATCCGAGAAGAGACTACAGAGGCTTTCTGCAGCTGGGCCTTCTGAAGATTCAAATGTTAGAAAAAATGTGCAGGTAAGAATTAGAAGCCACTAAATATTTTTGGCAGCGCAGTAAGTGATTAGGTTTTCCTTAGTCTTGTTTATTCCAGAGTGTTGCACTCTTGAGTGGGGCGTTATCCATAATTCAAGTAATCCCAAAGAGCAGTGCTAATGTCTGCATGTTTCTTTTGTAGCGCTCTCTTGCCACTGACCTTCAGACCCTGTCAATGGACCTTCGCAAGAAACAGTCAACTTATTTGAAGCGACTCAGGCAGCAAACAGAGGTGCGAAAAGAATTTTACCTTTTAACCATTCAAGTCAGTGGATTGCTGTATATCATACCTTTGTTTCAACATTCTGTTGTTACTCTGGCTTGATAATCTAGTTCATACGTAATATTTCCATGTACTTTTTGGAACTTGGAATCGTGTTTTCGCATTCAGTTTGTATACCAAGGGTAACTATGTGATTTGACATGTAATTGGAAACTAGTTAAACTTATAGTTATATATTTTCAAACATTTCTTTTGTTTCTCATTTTTGGTGATACAGGGTCAAGATGGGGATGATTTAGAGATGAACCTAAATGGAAGTACATCGAGAATGGACGGTGATGATTTGGATGACATGGTAAGCTTTCTCCAGTTCATAACCATTTTCTGATCTTGTCAATCACGACAAATATGAGTACGCTAAATTCCCTATACAGTGTATTTGTAGTGGTGTTGAGTGATCAAATTTTAAGACATTCTTTTACCATAGATGATCGTAATATGATGATAATACATGTATCCTGTCAGATGTTTAATGAGCGTCAGATGGCCAAGATAAAGAAAAACGAGGCATTCACAGCTGAAAGGGAAAGAGAGATCCAACAGGCAAGTGAAGATCTTTTCGTTGTTTCTAAATTGACTGGTGTTTGATCATGCTTCTTTCACAATTGACAAATACTCGTTTCTCTTCCCAATAGGTTGTGGAATCTGTGAATGAGCTTGCTCAGATTATGAAGGATTTGTCAGTACTAGTGATAGACCAGGTTAGTATTCATGTCCTGTCGATACATGAATTTCATCAGAAAATCAGCCATTAACTAAATATCGTTTCTTAAACAGGGAACTATTGTTGATAGGATAGACTACAACATTCAGAATGTAGCAAGTACAGTCGATGAGGGCCTCAAGCAATTGCAAAAGGTACCTTTCTTACATCGATCATCATACTTCATCTGTATGTTTTCAGATTCTTTTCCGTGTTTGTTCTTGTGGAATATTATGTTTAACGGATGGGGTTTACAGGCTGAGAGGACACAGAAACAAGGGGGAATGGTGATGTGTGCTACCGTACTTGTTATCATGTGCTTTGTAATGTTGGTCCTCCTAATCCTCAAGGAGATATTCTTTTGATCTACAAGCGAAAGGTCAGTTGATTCCAGATTTTGGTTTCATTCTAATTGTCATAACCCTCCCTTCGGACTTCTAAGTGCGCAAAGATGCTATCCGTAGCAGAAGATTCGACAAGTTTTGGAGTGCCCTAGTTACATACACTACTTCAAGTGACTATTTGTGAATTCCTACTAATTTCTGGGTATTACTGTATTAGTAGAGGGGAGGGGGAGGGGTAATGATTCATTGGGGAATGAACGCCCCGGAACCTGTATAGAGCTTAAGATACACCTTCTCCTTGGGGAAGGGCGTTTTCATCGAAGGATCCACGTTGATTCTTCCGATTTTCATTTGCCGGGATTTTGTGCTTTCATTCCCCAGAACTAGGCGTTTATTTGTTCCATTACATGTTTGATCATTCAATAAAGCGAAATACATCAATTTTAGCTGTTACGCACG
Source organism: Heteromeles arbutifolia (assembly GCA_024362995.1). Classification (NCBI taxonomy): domain Eukaryota; kingdom Viridiplantae; phylum Streptophyta; class Magnoliopsida; order Rosales; family Rosaceae; genus Heteromeles; species Heteromeles arbutifolia. The sequence continues at coordinate 10,741,107 of JANCRC010000017.1, read as the reverse complement.
GAAATGATTTGTGTCGCTTTGATTCTCTAGTTTTATTCAATTCAAAGGCGATAAATTATCAAGGGTGTGCGGGAGGGGAAAATGGTGTGCGAAGATCAGTTCCTTGAAGTCGTTAATCAAGGAATTACTGTTGAAAGCCGATAAGAAATCGCAGTAAGTGAGGTCTGCTATGTGATTACTAATGAAAAGATCTGCATATTTTCATTCAACAGATGAATGCCCAGAAGCTAACAAACATCGAAAATTCTAAAGAGAAACGAAAGAAGTAAAATTTCTCCATCATATAAAATATAACCAATAAAGGTATACCATCCGGCAATATGATTCGACTCCGACCCAACAACAAATCTTGAACCTGAAAACAGGACGACGAAGATTCAACAACAGACAGAACCGTAACCGTAAGCAAGAACATAAATCCTTCGACCGTCGACCATAAAAACAAAGTTTGGGAGTTCCAAAACACCTCCGATCAACTGTAGTAGACATGTGAGACCAATATATGATGACACCTAAAACAAATGAAGACTTAAGAAAAACTCAAACATCTTTTGCTTCATGGGATAACGACCTGACCACCGGAAATAACGACTCTCCAAGAAAATAACTCCGGTTCTTTCTTTTAATGTGTGTTGCTGATGTCCATATGATCAAACCCATGAGAGCCTGAACCGATTTAAACCAGCTGGTTCAAACACCTGAGCCAGCTACCCCCGACAACAATGAACCCTACAACAGGACTCGAACATAACATGACGCCTGACCTGACCCGACCTGACTGGACTGGATTATTGCCTTGCTGAGGAATGCTTCTGCAATTGATAGAATAATACAATTCGAAGCATCAATAACACCGTCCACATTCCAAACATGAAATTATGGAATTGTGAAATGTGCATCACCTCTAGCCGAAGTTGAATCCACCAGATGGGACAGTTGGAACGTCATTCCCTCCAAAGTTGAACGCAGCTGGAGCAGCATCACCTGGTGGCATTGTCTCATCATCCTCCTCCAACCAATATGTCTCAAGCATCTTTACTGCCTTCTCATAAATCTCTGTGTTGTCATGACTCTGTAGACTTTCAATTTTCTCCAACCCATCAGCATCTTCAATTGCCTGAGCATAGAGATTCACACCTCCGGTAGTCCCCAGGTTCTTCTCGGCTTCACCAACCTTCAAAATGTTCTCCAGGCCTTCTAAACAGACTGTAACAATTCTAGGATCTGGGCAGACAAGAAGATCGCACAGTGGCTTGATACACCCTTGACTAACTAGAAACCTGTCAGCGAAAAGACAAATTAAATCAGCGGTTAAGAAAGCTTCATACTTTATATAAAAAAAAGTTAACAAGATTCTCTTCGTACTTTATCTGTTCATGAGAACCGCCAGAGGTAGCATTTGAGATCGCCCATGCAGCCTCTTTCTTTATATCAAACTCAGCATTTTGAAGCAGATTAACAAGAGGACCGATTATATTTGCCTCAACTACAGCCTGTTTAATCCAAAAAGTAATTGGTAACATCAGTACCTCGGATGCCAAACTTGACAGAAACTCTAAATCAAGTTCTAAGTTTCATGATTCCACGAATGTAAATATATAAAGAAACTAGAAAATCTTTGCATTACCCGGATCTGATCCTTGTTTCCGGCCGTGATGTTTGAAATAGTCCAGCAAGCTTCCTTCTTGATGCTCTTTTTGTAATTGTTGGTCAAAAGGTTCAGCAGGCAAGGAAGAGCTTGATGTTGGATGATAACCTAGGAAGAAACAACAGCTCATTAAATCCAAATGCAGAAACAGAAATGTTACAACGGCAAAGGGAAAATGTGTCTGTTATTCAAGTAAACTTAAAATTCTGTTTTGCCCAACTACAATTGTTCCCCCTTTAGCTCCATTTCATCTGTCTAGAGGGCAAAGATGCTCACCATTCTCTATACGGGCAACCAAAGAGAAAGAATACTATGCTGAGCCACATATCATCTAAAAACATCTATGTGGGAAACAAGACAGCTAAAAAGCCAAAGAGCAAACAACCTGAGTTTGCATATCATCTCCAGTAACAATATTTCCAACCGTGCGGAGAGCAGGAATGAGAACAGAAGGGGATGGATGCCTGGAACAATGCTTAGGAAGGTCAGAATTTTCAGAACATAACAATAAGGGAAGAAATACGAACAGGGAACCGTAAGCACCCACATTAAAAGCTCAACAAGCCGGGGGCACACTCCAGATTCAATAACAGCTTGGATTTTGTCATTTGTACCATCAGAAAGATAAGAAAGAGCCCAACAAGCATCGGTCAAGACTTCTTCATCATTTGAATGAATCAAACGTGCAAGAGCTGGAAGGGCAGGCTTAACCTGAAACAAAAATAAAAAATAAAAAACTCAAACAGCCATTCTTGGTATGGACACAACCTGAATTGACTTCCCTACAATATGACCTATGTTGCCAACATATTACAACAGACTACTACCAAAGCCATATAACACCTAAGTGACTAAGTTCAGAATCTTTCAAGTTAAACATAACCCAAAAAACCCTAACCTGATCAAATGGAGGCTGTGGTTTGCCCCTGCAAAAATTTGACAGTGTCCAAGTTGCGTTTCTCAGCATAGAGAGCTTTGCATTCTCATTAAGCTGCGAAAGCAATGGAAGCAAAGCCCCATTACCAAGTACAAGATCACGGCATCTAGGGGAATCACCAGCAACATTTCCCAATGCCCAAACAGCCTGCAAGTTAAAGAAGGCAAAGGGAGTGAATAAATGACGGTCAACATCTACAGTAAATCAATATAAACTAGAAAAGAGCAACAAAATAAACCTAACAACTTGGAGCAAACCCTCAACTGATCTTCCCAACGTTTACCTGCTCACGAACATCATCACTTGGAGAACTAAGCAGTTTCACAAATATCGGAACAGCTCCATGATCAATTACCACCTTTGTATTATCAGATGTCCCAGAAGCAATGTTTGTAAGAGCCCAAGCAGCCTCAAACTGCAGGAAATTGTTTACAAATTTTTTTAGCAGACATAAATAAGACGGTAATCAATAACTGAAACATTAACTAGAAAGTATCATACCTGAAGTTGTGGAAAATCCTCCCTCATTAGAAACTCAACAAAGCGAGGAACGACACCCGCTTGTATGACTTCCTCAATCGGAGGACTACGTTCTAGCGTGTAGGGGAATATAGCAATCAATCGGTAAGTACAGTCTACTGTATGAAAGAAAGAAAAAAAATTGTACAGCCACAAACGTCTACTAACCAATTGAAAGCAACTTCCTAAACTGAGTTGTTGCCTCAAGCTGCAAACTGCCCTCATCACCCCAAACACCAGAAACCATGGATGGTAAATGCTCTAGCTGTATCAAAAAATATTCAACCACTATTAGTATTATCTCCAACAAGACGTCAAACCTACCAAAAGTACCATAATTAATATGTTCAACAGGAACAAAAATAGGAGCATCAATTTTCCTTTCATTTCAAACTCTAGAACGTACCATAAAGTTTTTGTGTAGAATTGCATGAATCATTAATCAGTAATAAACACAACACAATAACCTCAACACAGTTCAGTAACTTCAAAATCTAAACATTTTGGAACCCTAAACAATATCTAAAACTAAGGCAAGGCTTAACTAAACAGCAACAAGCCAATGTGATGCTAAAGTCTACTAAATAGAAAACACTCCATCCTCGAATGAAAAAACAACTACAGTAGAGTGAGTAATCAGCATGCATCTAACAACCGCTCAAAGGATTAAAACTATTTCCGCACCGATCACGAGCTCAATGATCTCATGATCGCCTACCCACAACTCCTAAGTCTGATTAACTCTCCAAAGAATCAAACCTAAAACCGACAGTTACCCGGCAATAAATTTCAATCGTATGCACAAAGAATGTATTTGATAAACACAGTAACCAATTAATCAATCCAAATCCAATAAAACACAAAGTGACCAAAAGCGTACATTCATCTTAATCAGTAGAATCCCAATTTAACAAACCCTACAAATCAATTCAATCAAACCCCCAAATTAACCAAAAATCAAACATTAGGTTTCACCTTCTTATCCAGACCGGAGGAGTGAAGACTGGAGGGCAACTGCTGAGGTTGAAGCCCCTCGCGGCGCTTCTTCTGGAGGCTCTCTTCTCTACGGTTCTTCCTGATCTCCACCATATTGTCCTCCCTCCGACGCCGCCCCTCCTCCGCGTCCACAGCCACCTTGTACCTGTTCCGGCGGACCTCCGCCCTCGCGTTCGGCCTCAACGACATCGTTTCAATTCAAATCAAGAATCGGAAACCCTAGGAGAGAGAGAGCGATAGGGTTTTAGCGAGCAGAGGAGAGAGAGAGAGAGAGAGAGAGAGAGAGAGAGAGAGAACGTGCGATTTTTTTGTTGGGAGTGGGTTTGTCTGAGAGAGAGATGGGGAAATGGAGACGATATTTATAGCGTTAGTGGAAGAGAGCGAGGGTGTTGGGGATTTTAGGCTCGGATCGGCACGTAATTACGGAGATTGCCACTCGGTTTGAATTTCAAGATGAGGGAAAAAGTGTTACTTCCTTTGGTCTTGGTTCGATTGTCCGATGATGACCAATTGTGTTTTTTTCTTTCAAAACGGGACCCAAACCGGTTCATTGAGAGCTTTATTGTTTGACCCAACCCTAGCAAAGTGTCTCGAAATTGTCTATCGGCCGGTTATCAAAGCCGATTGGTCACGGATGATACACCACGTGTTTTTATATAAATTGTGAAAATTTTTATTTTTTTAAGTTATTAACTTCCTAACACACATACTCCACCATTTGTATAATGACACGTGGTGTACCATCTCGTATACCGGTCATATTGAAAAATCTCTCGTTAATGTGAATTAGTCAATCGACGATGCTGGTTGATTGGCCACTAAATTTACGTGACAGTGAAATGTAATCCAAAGTATATATAAAAGAATTAATTGTTGAAGGTAATTTTAGAAGGAATTGGATCCTCTCTGGGGCAAACCATCGGGATCCTCCTGACCCAATAACACGTGTCGTTGGATTTTGATCTAACGGCTACAATTATTATAACTTTAGAAGAGTCTCCTGTTTGTAGTCGTTTGATCAAAATCTAACAGCCCGTATTAGTGGATCAGAAGGATTCCGAGAGTTTATCTGGGAAAGGATCCAATTCCAGTTTAGAAAACCAAAATGAGTAAGAGAACGACTGAGGTGGAATTTCTTAAAGGTTAGAATTGTTTTATAGGAAAAAAGGAATTAATATTTAAAAAATAATAAAAATCACTTAATAGGAAGAAAATAGACTTCATGGGGTCCTCCCAAACCGAAGTTTATCGCTGCCGCCCACATGCCCAGGAAAAAAGAAGGCCTCAAAGAAGCCCAAGTCAAATCGACAAAGGGCTTAGGGAAAATAATTATTTTCCTTGAACAACGTAGTAACCAAGCAATTGATAAACTTTGCAATTATTAAATTTCATTTTACCGTGCTTATTTAATTGGGAGTTTTAACGAAAAATTCACGGTACTGTTCATTTTAACGAAAAATCACATTTTTACACTAAAAAAATCAAACCTGGTACTATTCACTTTATCCTTTATTTTATCGTTAAAACTCAAAGTTTTCAAATCATTTTCATTAGTTTTTCTTATTTAATTTCACTTTGTCGTGTTTCTCCACAACTCTACTCAAGCTTCTCTGAAACTCTACTCAAATAGTAGAATGTAAGAACATAGCGACAACAAGAAGAAAAAAATTATGGAGCAAACTGATGCTAATATAGACAAGTTATTACGGAGAAAAAAAAAATTAAGGCTGCAGTTGAAATTTGATTTTGAGTAGGCTTTTTATATTAGCACTCTACAAAATATTGAATGCATCCCACATTAAAATTTAATATTAAATGACTTATTTACCCTACTATGCAATAACAATTTTGACCTTATTAGGTTAAAAATAAATAAAAATTTCTAAATATATCCAAATCACTTTTAGCGTATTATTTATCTTCTCAACTATCAAAACCATCCCTCCTTCATTATTGAACAAAACCCTAACCAATGAAACTATAAACATGTTGATTGAGAAACATCTTCTCTTGTATTTGCTATTTGGTTGGGAACATATCCCGCAAGTTTCCAGCAGCCGAAGTGCAAAACGACAGATGGCCGTTGCTTTTCAGAAGAATACTCTTCCCCTGTTTCATACAGAGCTTGTGAAGGCGGATCAGCAACTTCTGGCTGGACTCGTCATCACGAAATTTATGCACACAAATGCATCGCTCGGTCTTGTTGATGTTGCGGAGGTGAGTCTCAGTCGGTTTTTGGAGGTGGCGCTCCGTGTGCTGCATGACCCGCTTGATGAGACGCATTCACCGGAAGCATTGAACAATACTGTTTACAGTTTGAGAGGCAAGTTGGAAAATCTGAAGTGTATAGAAAATGTGGGGTGTATGTACAAAATATAACGTGTATATTGAGAATGTGGGGTGTGAGAGTATTATGGGAAAGTACGTGGAGTGTATTAAGATAATTTTTAAGTGAAAAAGCAAATGTGGGATGTATTAAGTATGTGGAGTTTATTCAACAATTTGTAGGATGTTAATATAATAAGCCTTTTGAGTATCTACTATTTTCAAATTTATTGTGATAGCTTTCAGAATACATGGATTGAAGCTCTAGTTATATTTTTTAATGATATTGTAGTGCTTGGTCTTCGGATAAATATGAAGCGTTTAGAGACGAAATTTAATTGTACACAAAACCACTCTTATAAAATTATGAGCCTAATAAACGTCTCTTTCTATTCTCGAAGAAATTTTACTGGCTGATTTATGCTCACTCTTGATATCAATTCATTTCGATTCTAAGAAAGGGTGAAAATTTACAAAGAGCTTGTAACTCAAATAGTTAAACAGTATTTACTCATGCATCCGAAATTTTAGGTCGATTTCCCTTTTCCTCAGTATCGTTTGTATCAACAAAAAAGAATGAAGATATAGGACAAGTAGTAAAATATGTAAGCCATAACGATTACTCTCGAACATGTCAAACCTGAAATCACTCAATTATAACTGGAGGAAAATGTCACGAGTGAATCTAGCACTACTAGATTTTGTATAGTCTAATAATAACATAACATTTGAGGTTGGTGCAAATAGGGACATGATAAAGAATGTAAGACACGACTTAGGGATTGGGAGGGGGGTCCAAGTAAAAGCAACTTTGCCAAAATTAAGAGAGAATTGTTGATTGAAATCCAGTGTTTGTCCCACCTCTATCTCGAATCCAAACACACCAAAATACAACCACCCCACCAGATGATTCCATTTCTATGGTTTTCATGGAACCAAAGGCAACCTAGCAACACCACCACACTTGTTCCAAACAAATACTGCTACGGGATTCGAACCATTCACGAGACAAAGAGGACCGTTGAAGAGAGAGATTGTGTGTCTGGTGAGCTAGTGGAATAGGCTAATAGATACCGCATGATTTAAATTGAATGATTTGAATTGCTGAATCTATGTGCTTCGAAGTGTAAGATCCAGAGAGAATCTCAATCCGCCTAGCTACTGTGGGACTTGGAATTTTAGACAAATAAAATCCCTAGAATTTCGTTTGAATGTAAAGATACCTTGTTGAATGATAGAATTTAAATGCAACGCAATGTTGCTCTATGCGTCCGTCACTGTCCTCGCATGTCCAATCCCTATCCTTGCGTGACCAACCATTATGCACGGAGGCAAGGGAATGACGTTGTATACACTCGGCTCTTGTAAGCATATTTATTTCCCTTATGTTTTTTATGAACGGTAGCTTGTTTAATTATCAATCTATTTCAAATGACCTGACATAGAAAATCACAAGCTGATGACCCAATGGTAAAGAGCGGATGGCGAAACTTCCTTCAAACTAAAAACCGGAGGTCTGAGGTTCGAAACCCGCTACTAATGTGGAAGCCAGACTTGTGGTCAGGGAGATGCTGAAATGTCTTTATGAGTCTTCCCGGCTCCTGAAATGAGTGGATAACCATGGCTTGCCACCAATTGTCCACCTTTGAAAAAAAAAAATTGACTTGACATAGAAGTTGACATGTCATTTTTCTCATGGATGTAAGGTCTTGATGTCAATCTTTGCGATAGTCTTTTGCCTAGACGTCTGTATAGGATTTCAAACACAACATGATAGGAGTAGAGAGGCGAACCTAGTAGTAGAGCCCTCTATGTGTATGGTCAAACAATGGTATGTTGTGCGTATGACATCGCATTGTGTGTGTGGTCGTACAACCATGAGTCCAGAGGGTCGCACGAAAAAATTCCTCGTCATTCTTTTGTAGATTACCTCCTTGATGAACAAGAAATGATGAGAAGGGCTTGTTGACAATTGTAAAACGTCTAAAATTGTCGCATTATTTAGTGCATATCAAATTGTTAATTGTCAAGAGAAGAGTAATCAGTAAAAATCGATCTGCACCAAAAGTGCATAGGCAATAAATTAAATTAGAAAAAGAAACCAACAAAAGAAATAAAAGTAAATAAAAATTATTACTAAGAGAACCAACAAACACGTCACCACCAACAAACTGGATTTAACCTACACCAAGCTAATCAAATCACCTCCAATCACATCTTAATCAGGGAAATTAAGGAATAAAAAATGTTCAAATTCAAGTCCAGATTGAAAACGAAAATTAAAATAAAATACAATTGGGTGAGATATTTTAAACAACAACACGTTACTTCACATGATCCGGTACATCGCGCTAGCAGCGAGACCTGCTGCGCTTGGCTGTGCTAGCGTTACCTCTCGAAGAGCCGACACGTGGCTTCTTGTTCACCGTTGGATCCACGTCGCTGAAGTCGAATCCCATCATCCCATCTCCACCGACCATATCGTTGAACATCCTCCGGAGATCTTCGAAAATGTCCTCCTAAAATAATCAAAATTGTAATTTTTCTTTTTTTGTCAAACGATTGATTTGTCTAAATTAAATATTAGATTAAAAAGTTGACGGGATTCGAACTCAAGCCATGGTGTACAACACTCCATTATAGTAGAACATGTTTAGATGTGCTTTTAAAATAACTGAAAACGCTTTTGATGAAAATATTTTTAGAATCAATTCTTAAAAAAAATGCAAATAAATCCTAAAAAATCACTTAAAGTGTTTTATAAAAGAAGCACATAACTAATATTTCTTGCAAAAAGCACTCCCAAAAACATTTCAGCTAAAAACAAATTCAATCATTTTAAAAGCACATCCAAACGACTGTATGGAGCTACTTGCATCAAAATTGTAATTAAAGACGCCGAATTTTTTTTTTCCAATCAACTGATATTACCATAATACCCCTTGACAAACGCGTAAAGTAAAGTTTATTCCTAAAATTACGACATTATCCTTACCTCGTCTTTCACGTCGTTCATCATGGACAGCATTTCGTCCATGAAATCGCAAAATTCCTGTCGACAAATTCACATAAATTCAGGGACATAAAAGGAAACCGAAAAACAGTGACGTAATTTTTTTTACTTTCTTTTTCTTTTTTACCGCGCATTCCGTGCGGTGAAATATTTGTAACGCACCTGGTCTTCCTCTTCAAGGGGGTCGTAGAACCCGGCGTCGTACATTGATCGCTTTGTCTGATCTGAAAGAACTGCGGACAACCAAAACGGCATCGTTAGCGCGAGGAAAGAGAAATTAAAAGGTTACTAGGCTTTTAACTAACGACGTCGTTACGAACGAAAAGTGACAAAGTTACCGGAGTAGGCCTCTTGGATTTGCTGAAACCGCCGGTTGGCTTCTCCCGCCGCCGTTTGGTTTCGCGCCCTGTCCGGATGCCATTTCTTCAAATTAAAAAAAAAGAACAAAAAATTCATAAAATTACCATGATTTCACAAAAATTCAGCTTTTCTAATGACAGAAACGACGTCGTATGGATTTGCAGAAAACAGAGAACAATGCATTTTGAGGAGGGGGAATTACCAGAGCGAGCTTGTGGTAGGCGGCGCGGATATCAGAAAAGGAGGCGTCCCTGCGAATCCCAAGGACGGCGTAGTAGGAAGATCCGCCGCTGGATCCTCCTTCCTTATCCATCACTCCACAAACCCAACGACAATAAATAATCAAAAATCGAAAAATAGAAAGTAAAATTCAAAAAAAAAAAAAAAAAAACAGAGCCTGCAGAATTCAAAGCGAAGGAGCTTCGAGAACAGCAAGCTTCTCTCTCAGACCATGGGGGCAAAAGGGGAATTGTGTGTGTGTGAGCCTTTCGGAGAGAGGAAGAAGAAGAGGAGGCTCTCTGCGTTTCTCTCGGGTTTTTTTTAGTGGCGATGTTTGTTTGGAGACGGAGAAAATATCTTGGTTACAGATACGGCGGGGAAAGTTCGAGAATTTCTTTTCGTACGTGCAAACTGACTGCTGAAGAGAATTTCAGTGACGGGATACGTCACGTCTTATTATATTATATAAATAGTGGGATATGTGTGTTAAAAAGTTAATAACTTAAAATATAAAAATTTTCACAATTTTTATTAAAACACATGGTGTATAACTTTTATTCCCTTCACAATAAAAAATTTCTCGTTTGCTTGGTGGCTAGATATTTTCTTGTGAGATTATATTCACACATCCTAAATTACTTCTCTCACATCCTTTTAATTTTTTAATATTTTTCTATCAAGTATTAATGGTGTGTAGAAAATATTAAAAAGTTATAAAGATGTGGGAAAAGTAATTTAAGGTGTGTGAATATAATCTCTAATTTTCTGTTGGAATGCTCATAAAAGGGCCTGAAGTTAAGTTGAATTACGGCCCTCTACCATTGGACTTTTTTATAGTCCAGGCATGTCGGGTTCTCATTTGTCGGATCCTTACGCCTATGTGGAATTGCCTTACGGGAGGGATTCCCATTTTTTCAAAAAAATGGAGACATGTTTCCTACCGTTAGATTGATTTTAATGAAATTATGTGGTTGAGATTAAAACACAGGTCACACAATCTCAACCACACAATTTCATTAAAGTTAAATCCAACGATAGAGAGTGTGTCCCCATTTTTTTAGAAAAATGGGGTTCTTCTTGTGAAAGGTTTCCTTGCTTTCAGATAATCAAAAGTGTTTTTATGATGCTTACTTTAACAGACTAGCATACATCACGTAACGTTGCTACAGTCAAAGTAACAACTAAGTAAGATACATATAAGTAGTAATTTTTATACTGTATTTCTTTTCAGAAGCCAAATTTTCATTTTGATACTATGTACAATATATGTACAATATGATCAATTAACTGCAGTAAAGTAAAACCTGTGAATTAATGATTACTCGTTTGGAAAGTGCTTTTAGATGACTGAAATCGTTTTTAGAAAAAATATTTTTTAAACCAATCTTTAGTAAAAATGCAAATTAATCGTGGCAAAACACTTGAAGTGCATTAGTTATATGCTTCTTGCAGGAAGCACTTCAAGTGCTTTTAAAAGCCAAAAACAATTTTTCTAAAAGTGTTTAGCACTTGCCAACGAGCCCTAAGCTTAGCACATCTAGGACTAGGAGAGGATTTTTACCCCTTTTACTTCTAGGTACTTGCTTGATTTTACAGCTAGTAAATAGTAATTAACAAACTAAACCAGAGAAGATGAAACTTCATGTCTTCTAGTAGTTCAGATACATAGGAGGACGCCTTGCCATTCTTTTAGCAGCCACATCCCTCCTAACCGAAACCGACCATTTAATGGCCGCACGAAGCTTGCACCAGCATGCCCTGGGTTTCCTGGGTTTCCGTCTAGTCCCTGCGCTATGTACAAAAGCAGGAAGAGAGAAATGCCCGGCTTCTGCTTCGCTACTTGAAGCGAAGCAGAACCCGCCTCCTTGTCCCCATGTTGGGTTTGTAGGGGAACAAGTTGATGCTTGAAACTGGAAAGGGTTTTCTGCGCCTAAATGACCAGTTGGGACAATTGGCGCTTGAAAACCACCGAAAGGCGGCCAACTGCTTTCTCCATTGTCGAAAATGGAGTTAAGATCCTCCATCGAAAGGCTGCTGCTTCGGAGTTGTATTGGATGGCTAGGTTGTGCCACAGAAACCATTAGCTGATTGCTGCTACCTTCTGCTTGGTAGGGACATGAGGTTGAAGTTGATGCATGGTTGAAATCTGTGAAAAAATACTTGGTTTTCAGTTACTTGGAAAAGCATAGGTAAGGCAAAACATGCTATAATGTCAAGATTTCAAAGAGACAACCAACAGACACTTCTAATCAACAACGATATTGTCCCTGCGTGTGGATTTTATTTTATGAGGTTTCCGATGTGGAACATTACATTCTTCATCATCTAATACCATGTACATAATATTAATGTAACATTTTACCTTGATGTGTCTGAAATTCAACTTGCTGCAGATCAGGGTTTGGACAAGCGAATGAGTCAGCTTGTGGAACTGGCAAAAACTTCGAATGGCCAAATATAGTCGAAGCATCGACAGGCACCAAATCTCTTACATTTCGATAAGCCTGCTGCTTCAAAGCTTCCACCAGCATCTGCATACAGACTTAGGGAGCTCATCATTTTTTAGCACTAATGAAAATTTTAAATACGCATCAATTCTGTGTCTTCGGAACCAAGCAACTGACAAATTAAGGCAGATCAAGAATACGCGTGAAAGATTAGAAAATGAAAAGGAGCTCAAAAATGTGTAGTACGCGTACCTTCTGATTCGCGTCGAGTTCATCCAGAGAACAGAACTGGCCATTGATTATTGCCCCTTCAAGCCCGTGGATGGAATTGAACAGGAGACTTACGTCCTGTTCGGCGCTATAGTAGGCATAGAACTTACGATCATCCAACTTACAGGCCATAGCATGCTCTACGATTGTATCCCATATCTTGCTCGAGATCCCACGCAAAACCTACATTTCCGCAGCAGAAATTTAGACAGATATTTATTAAACTACGGGTATAAACTACTCTAGGCACACTACTTAGCAGAAGAAATGATTTTCTTACTGTTCGTAGCGAGGATGCATCTTTCGTGTACGACTGCAGGAAGTCCTCCACGGTCCTGATTCCATTCTCGTGCAGTCTCTTATGAGAGGCACCGTCTTTCGATATCTTTTCCAGGCGCCATATTTCGTCGTTCGGGTATGGAGGGTGGTGTTTCTTATACACTGAATCATCATTTTCTATGTCAGTTTCATTTAGTTCAATGCAAAAACAGTTTACAATTTAGGAAAGATCAAGATTAGTGAGTTAAGGATTTCTTTATAAACTTACATTCTCCGCGGTGATCTTTAACCACGAACGGTTCACTTGTAGCTTCCCTAATTCGAACTTCACTCGGAGCTTTGGCAACAACTCGAGCTGCTAGTCTGAACTTTCGGCATCTCATCCAGCTCGAGTTGTCGGTAAACATGACTTCACCGAGAGAACCAACTCCCTCTCTTAGTGTAACATGTATGTCACCCGTCACTAATGGCCTTTTGCCTTCCCTTTCGCGCACCATGTAGGTGTTGAGTTCTTTTTCGGTCCAATCCTCTTGATCATCAGACCCGAACTCACCATTCAGCACAAAAAGTTCAACCTTTAGTGAAGATAGGGGACCGGAATGGACTATAGCACCAGTACTGGCATCAACCAGTTCAATTTGAAGAGGCTCGCCGGTCTCTGCTTCCACCCGACTGCCTGTGAATATGGTAGTTGGCAGATTGTTGATAAAACGCAACTGCAAGCTGCTTCCTCCAGATGTACTCCCACTTTCGTTTGAGGGCCTGAGACAAAATTAACAACAAATCCAATATGAATCTTGCAAGAAACAATTTGTGCAGTATGAATGTAGCATGTTCATCGGAATATATCAGCTATTGGAAGCTTTGGTGACTAAAAGCTAACCTTGGAGATGCCATGAAGAAGGGAAGAATACGGCGCTCCAACTCATCTCGCACCTATATACGACAAAGATACATGAACAATGCACAGTAAGCCTAATAAAACCGTCTTCCTAATCGAAGAATCCTAGCTTTCTTGCAGCAGTTACTCAAACCGTCTTCCTAATCGAAGGCAATAAACTTGCGAAAACAAAGCACAGTAAGCCTAATAAAACATGGTAACTATGATCACTGCAAACAGTTCAATATTTAACTTGTATATTTTTGCATAACACACAAAAACTATCACTAAAAAGCTTTCTTAAGTCTCAAGCTTGAGCTTAGATTCATTCGTACAGACAAGAACGGAGATTCGAACTTACTACTCTTCGAATGGAGCGCTCCAACTGGCCATTCAGTCTGGCATCCCTCATCGCATCCCTAACAACACTGCACAACAAACATCACAAAACCCTAAAGTCAAAAAAAACCAACTCAATCAACCGGAAAAGCACTAAACTTATACTCAAACGGAACTACCTACTCGGTAAAAGTAAGTCTCCTTTTCGATTCTGGAACCGGAAATTCAAACTCCTCGCCACCCTCGCCACGAAAATGCCTCTTGAAGTTCATCACGCCCGAAAACAGCAGCTAGCAGCAAGTTGGGTTTAGTTTCGAAAAAGCACGTAAGATTTCGAACAAAGCGCAACGAAATCAACAAACTGCTCAGTCCTTAAATACAATCTTGGATTCACTATTGAAGACAGAAATACAAGGAAGGTTCGTAGTGCTAAAGACAGACACGCTAAACCTTGAAAGTCAAGCTAAGATTAGCTCATGCTTTAAACTGACAAGATCCCAAAATTTGGATTAAGATAGTAATACTTTTAGATTATACCGACGTTGCATCAGCTTTTATGGGATTGATCGATGACTGTCTGTAGTTTTTTTGTCTCACTTTTTATGAAAAACAGAAAAGAAAACATATTTTCAAGATTCTCAGGCTTTGAAATTTCATACGGAATACTAATCCGACGCGTAATGGACTCATGATTGAAAAGTACTGAAAAATACACGGTATATTCCAAGAGATACGGGACAGAGTTTAGTGAGAGAGCTACGTTTGTTGTGTGCGACTGGATTGAGAGAGAGAGAGAGAGAGAGAGAGAGAGAGAGAGGGAGAGAGTCCACGTGGATAGAGAATAAACAAATTAGAACAAAGCGTGTGTACTATAGATGATATGAAGGTTGCTAGAAGGTGAATTTTTCCATGAATACGCGTTCCCATTTCTCTGAAATTTGACCTGAAATTACATTTCAAATTCCATGCAAAACCCAATGATTAGAATTGTACTAATAACATGTCAATACGCTACGTTATTCAAACATATTTGACGATGTTATTGATGACTTCTCAAAACCATATCTCCTGTTTTTTTCTTCTCTTTACAAAGATGAAATCTTGAGCGTTTAAACAGGAGGGAAGGAAAAAAAGAAATCTTTGTCCGAGTGAGAGACCGTTGAACTTGAAAGGTTGTTCACTTGATTGACTTGTAGTTGGTGGGGATTGCATAATGCAAGTTCTGCGAAATTTTCTGGGAATCCAGTTTTCCGGGAAAATTCTAGGAACCTCTATGGAGGTGGAGCTGGAGACTTGCCTTTCCCCGAGTCGTCCCCGGACCCAGGAAGATTTTTTTATCTAGTGTTCTGAGTTCTGATGCAATCATCAATTTTGACTAACCATATTTTAATCTACATGTTTAAGCCCCTAATCACAAAAAAGTTATACTGATTTAGTACTTGAAGAATCAAATTTATAAATAAGTTAGTCGAATATAACAAGAAATATGAGCTTAATTAAGCTAGTTAGGGCAATGTGATGATCCCACCTGTACTCGTTTTTGAATTTATCTCGTCATAATTAGATGGATGTTGTTATTGTTTATAAAAAAAGAAATCAAATATAACAAAGATTAGTAAAGGATTTATCATTTAATTATCAAAATTAATCAATGTTGTTAGCCAAAACTCAAAAGAATTAAAGGATATTGAAGAAAATAAGAAAATCATATCCCACTAAATTCATGAACAAAACACATCACGTAGGAGGTGCCTTAAAAATCCCAAATCTACATAAAATAGCTTTAAAAAAAAAGGGATTTTGCAACCAAATTGAAAAAGGAAAAAGCTTTTCTCAATTCGTACCAGTGCGAATTTTCCCACCAAATCAAAAACCCAGATACCAATTGCTACCAACAGCAATGGCGTCTCCTATGCCGTACGCACCAACCCCTTCGACCCTCTTGGCAGCCATTGACATGGGCACCAACTCCTTCAAGCTGCTCATAGTCCGAGCATGCCCAGATGGCAAATTCTTCACCGTCGATCAATTCAAAGAGTCGGTGGTTCTCGGCCGCGACACCACATCATCATCAAACCCAACCCCTTTTGCCCTCTCCCATCATTCCCACCTCCTTGCTTTCGAATCCCTAAAGAAGTTTCAGAAAATCCTGAAATCCTACAAAATCGGAAAAACCAACGTCCGTTGCGTCGCCACCGCCGCCGTGCGCGAAGCCGTGAACAAAGCCGAGTTCTTGGAACGCGTGAGGGAGGAGGTGGGTTTGGAGGTTGATGTGCTGCCGGGTGAGGAGGAAGCTCGGCTGGTTTATCTGGGTATGCTGCAGTTTCTGCCGATATATGAGAAATCGGTGCTGGGTGTGGATATCGGAGGTGGGTCTACTGAGTTCGTGATTGGGAAGGAAGGAAATGTCGTTTTTGGGGCTTCGTTGAAGCTGGGGCATGTGAATTTGACCCAAAAGTTTGGGGGCAGTGAAGGGAATGCTGAAATTATGAGGCAGCATATCAGGTCGGTGATTCAGGAATTTGGGCTGGTTGAAAAGATTCAATCTTGCGGCTTTGATGTGGTTGTGGGATCTTCCGGTACGATCAAGGCCGTTGAAAAGGCGGTCCGTTTCGGGTATGCCAATATGAGCAATATGCTGCAGGTGGGCAATTTGGTCTCTTTTGGGGATGGAAAGAGGGACTGGAAGTTGAGTAGAGGAGAGGTGAAGGGTGTTGTGGGGAGTTTGTGCAGCGGAGGAGAGGCGGAGAGGATTAGGAGGGAGAAGTTCTTTGAAAGGCGGTCGGAGTTTATGGTTGCTGGGGCAGTGCTTTTGGAGGAGATATTTGAGATGATTGGAATTGAGGAGATGGAGGTTTCTGGGTACGCATTAGCAGAAGGTGTTATTGCAGAGAGTTTGGCTAAGGGTAACGAGGGTTATGATTTGAATGCCAATCGAAAATGGTCTTCGATTGTGAGGCTTGCTATGAGGTTTAATGGCAAGAAGAGGATGCAAGCTGCTGCACAATGTGCTGGTATTGCTAAGGTAATCAAAGTGAATTGAATTACTTGTTTTTTATTCTTTTCTAAAGTGCTTGTTTGATAAGCAGAAGCTGGTTCTGGATAATAGAGATCAGTTGAATGTAGAACTCAGTTATTTTTTTCGTATTGTAGAGATCAGTCGAATGTAGTTGGAGATAAATTGTATTGCAATATCCAGTGTTTTGACTTTTGAGTTGATGTTTTTGCAGGAAATTTTTGAAGGTTTGAGAAAATGTGACGACTTTACTAACAATCAAGTTGCTGCCTCCCTAGATGACAAGCATCTTGAATATCTTGAAGCTGCGTGCTTGCTTCACAACATTGGGATTTCCTTCAGGAAAAAGGGTTACCATAAGCATTCTTATTCTATTATCATGGTAATACTGTTCTCCAATTAATAATTCAATCAGTACGCATTGAGAAAATTTTATTTGCTAATATATAATCTTGATGAGCTAAATTGCTTGTGTAGAATGGCGATCATCTTCATGGTTATAGTACCGAAGAGGTCAAGGTATGTCAAGTGTTTATTTGTGTGCTATGTCATGGTGCATACTCTGTATTCTGTATAGTGATGACCAATTAGTGAATCTGCAGCTGATAGCACTACTTGCAAAGCACCACCGGAAGAAATTACCAAACGTTGATCATGTTTCCTTCAAGGAGTTGCCAGAGGAGGTATCATCTTATCTAAATATATAAAATATTGCGAGAACTTTAATTGTTTGTGCCTTTATGTTTATTTGTGGATACTTCCAATTTGTCATCAGGGTAAAAAGAAATTCAAATTTCTGTGTGCAATTGTCCGTACTTCTGTTGCACTACAACAACATCGACACATAGATTTCCAACAACTGGAATTTTCACATTTTCACGAAGGTTTTAGACTGGTATTCTCCTCTCTGGTTTTCAGTTGAACTTTTTTCTCATAAAGTAGGGTTCTTCTTCTTTGCATTTGTGGAATTTCGTTATTAAACAACATGCCTGGAGCATATCCTGTTCTATAAACATAGAAGTAGTATTTGTGTTTACTCTTGCAAATAAAAATACCCATATTTGTATCCGCTTCAACTTCTTGTGGCCAAGGGAGAAAATAAAACATTAGGTGCCGTTATTGGTTCTTTCAATTGATGGTATGAAGCGCAATATTGATCTTAGATTATGGTAGGGACATCAAGATATCAATGCGTTCTAACTATCACATCCGCTTGCTCGGTCTGTAAGCTTTTCATTGGCTTTGTAATTTTCCTTGTAAAACAGAATGTGCGCGGAAGCTATAAAATGTGATAGATTTTCATTGATCATAGATTATTGACAAGCTTAAACCTTGATGCTGGTTTAACAAAACCAATTATTTTCTGGAGTCTGGCTAACTGTAGCTTTGATCTGGCGGTTTTTTCAGACATGCAGTGGCGTAAAAGATCAAAATTCTCCACCTGACATAGTATGGAGTTTAGCTGAGGATATTGGAGATGAACTAAGGCAGGAGCTAGCACACTTTAAAATGGTAATTTTCTTAATCTTCCATTTATATTTAAACATTTCTTATGGAACTGCATTGTCATCAAATTATATGATATGGACTTATTTTGTTGTCTTCAGGTTTTCCACGAAGAACTGTTCATTGTCACTCCTTCAAGTGCTTCAGGATGATCTGAGAGAGAGAGATATATGCATTAGATCAAGAACCATGCTGTCTTTAGATCCATATAATCCATAGTTCAGCCTACACAAGGGTCCATGCTGTCTCTAAACCGTAAAACCTCTTAATCCTTTTGCAATTCAGATTTAAACTTGATTAGTGATATGAACAGTTTACGCTGTAGGATTTTAGTGATCTGGTAGTAAACCACAGTTTTTGATTGAGGGAATGTACAGGCATTCAAGCCATGGAAGGACAAAGGACAGTTATGTTGCCCGAGCGGAAGGATAGCTCTTATGAATCATCGCCAATTTGCCAAATAGCTCGTGGGCTGAAATTTGGTGTCGATGCAGACTCGGTTTGGTGTCGTTCAACTGAAATTTGGTGTCAACCAAGTTACCTGCTAATTCATTAAGCAATCTCATGAGTCATAAATCAGTTTTGGCTTTCTGTTGTTTCCTCAAGCACAACAGTGTGATGAAAATTTTTGAGTCTGATCTTTCTGATGTCGTAGTTCTGGAGGTCATTCAGATGTGCATGTGTGTTGGGGATTTGGAATCGGGAACCATATCAGAGATCTAAAGCTGGCTTAAATATATGATATGTGTTTCTAAGACTAAAATCCATGCATTTAGCCGTCTCGGTGGAGAAATTCTTGAGTCCGGCTATGACCCCATCCATCCGCCTAGCCTCACACACGAGTGGGACTCTTATATTTTGGTCTCACATGCCCGTGTTGGAGACTGACTTGTATAGCACAAATACGTCACCACAATAGCATTCTGGGCCAATAATACAAAAACATGTATTAGTTTTTCTCTACATGTTATTGTATTGTTGGGACGTGATGTCACCGTGATAAGCTAGTGCATGGGAACCCCCATGATATAATTTATCATGGACATTGAGTACTAAGTAGGGTCACCGATGGAACAATACTTGGCTACTCAAAGGAGTCGGAGGTCCTACTCAAAATTATTCGTTGTCAATGTATAGAACTCCGTTTTTATAATAAGAACCATTCATATTATAAATCATTCTATAAAGATCTCCTCTGCGAAAAATTAAGTAAAACAAAGATCATTCAGTCATCGAACTGTATAAAAACAATGAACGGAATTGGTAAAAGCATTACGAACCGTCTATATATTTGCTAGAATAAATTAATTAAACGACCTTAGTTTTAATTCATTTTTTACAGGGATGATCTTTATAGTGTGATTCATAATATGAATGGTTCAGATCATAAACACAAAGCTCTGTAATTCGAACACGAAAAATTTTGAGTAAAAGTTCATACTCATCTTTAAGTAACTAAGCATTGTTCCTCCAAAGGCCGAACGTCATTAAATAGTGAAGTGAATAGCAAACCATAGTGGGTGAAATTAATAAGAACATACCCATCCCACCCAAGCTCCAACCCAATTTGTAACATTAATCCATGAATTGGATGAGGACGCAATAGGAGACATCTAGACATTAGGTACCTTTCAAGCTGAGTCCATGACATAATGTGGGACTTTAAGAGTTTCGGTTCGGGATACTTTTTTGTTGAAAGTGTAAATCTCACATCTGATAATGGAAGTCTCGCCTAATAATTTAAATCTCTCTTATTATCAATTGATTTTAGAATGAATGCTTGCAATCTAATATGGTATCAAAGCAGACTATCCATGTATTGAACTCAACGAGTCATGTCTAACATCATTTAAACCTAACACGTAAAAAGATATTACATACATTGAGTGACGTGGAAGAGTAAGTGTTGTTCTATCCATGAACTTTTAACAATTGAGCTCTGAACTAGACGAATTTTTACAACCAGTGATAGACAAGTTTTTCTCTCGAGTATGTTATATTCTCTCTCTAATCCCATCTAAGTTGAAGGTATTCGATCGGATTAAAATCCATCCATTTGCATCCTTGTCCTTAGGTAATGGTGGCATTTTTGTTTTCTAATCTCCAATCATGAAACAATTTACAATGCAGATTGAGTAGCAGGAAGTAGTAGGGTTCATCACTATACATGAAATCCTTAGCATATATATTCCTAGTGCCATTTGTCTTGTCCCGGATTAAAAATAAAAAGTAAAATTTTATGGACTGGTTTGGAAGTGTATTTATTTTTATTATTATTATTATTATTTTTAACAAACCATATTATCTACCCTAAAAAAGAGGGGTTGGATTTAGCCTCACAATGGGCTAACAATAATGTGGTTCGAATTTGCCTTTGGCGAAAATAGAACATAAGACCTCTCACTTACAAGTGAAGAGAAATACTACTATTAAGTGACATAAGTGCTTTTAAAATAACGAAAAATATTTTTTATGAAAGTGCTTTTGAAACGAATTCTTAGTATAAAATGCAAGTGAATTCTGAAAGCACATAAGAAGCATTTCAAGCGCTTTTGAAACTAAAAAACAATTAGAGCTCGTTTGGATGTCCTTTTAAAATGATTGAAAAAACTTTTGGTGAAAATCTTTTTGGGAACAATCCTTAGTAAAAATGCTAATAAATCCTAAAAAAACACTTAGGCCTCGTTTGGCAGGTCGGACTGTACTGACTATTTCTGTCGGATAGGATAAATAGTCACCGGATATTACTGACTAAATTAGTCGGGCGTTTGGTGCAGTATCGGACTATTGACCGTATTATTTATATTGTGCTTGGTATTATATCGGATAGGAGAATCAAACTTAAAATAAAATTCAAAAAAAAAAAAAAAACAAAAATCATCTCTTTTCCAAGATCTCTCTGCCGCAACCCCCAAATCCCTCCCTCTCTCCATTCTTCTTCTTCGTCTGCTCCGCCATTTTCAGCACCACCATCGACAACTCCAGCTACAACTTCTCCAAATCCTCCACCTCCTCCTCCGACGCCTCCCTCAAATCCTTTAAATCCTCCCTCCCTCAAAACCCCCAAATCTACTACCTCTCCGAGATCTGCTGCGCGACCTCCAACTTCCTCCCCCACCACCGCCTTTCCTCCTTCTCCTGCCGCTGCTCCATCCGCTTCGAAGACGTCGTCGTCTTCCAGCGCAAGTCCCGCAACCCAAAGAACCCGAGCTACACCGTCCTGTCGTCGTGGCTCTCCCGGATGCAGATCGCTACCGACCTCGCCCACGGCCTCGATTACATCCACCACTGCTCCGGCCTCGACTCTACATTCGTCCACAACCACATCAAGAGCTCCAGCATCATCGTCTCCGAGTAGGACCACCTCGTGCTCGGTGCCAAAATCTGCCACTTCGGTACGGCAGAGCTGAAAATGGCAGAGGGGGTCGAGTTCGAGAAGGCGAGAGAGAGGGGGTCAGAGTTCAAGAAGGCGAGAGAGAGGGGGTCGAGTTCGAGCGGAGAGCGAGCAGAGAGGAAGGAGAGCGAGGCTGACTAAATTATACCGTGAATTTGGACGGTATAAGCAGTCGGGTAAACGCCGGATAAAAAACGTGGGCCCGGATTATTTAATTCGGTGCCTATTTAATCCAAACGGCACCAAACACCGTACACCGTATTATTAGTACTATCCGGTCCCCTATACGATGTGCCAAACAGGGCCTTAAAGTGCTTCTTGGAAGAAGCACATAACTGGTGCTTCTTGTATAAAGCACTTAAAGTACTTTTGGAACCCAATAATATTTTCTCTAAAAGTACTTTCAATCATTTTAAAAACACATCTAAACGAGTCATTTAATAAACACTTTTAAACGAGCTCTTATTCATTTTGTATTGGACTTAACGTATATATGTGGATAGAGTGACCAAGGTGGTGCACAACAACGGATGTAAATATGGAATGACAGGTCATGTACACTGTACATGACGTGTCAACTTGTCAAGTATGGTCCATCAACTCTTTAGCTTTTGCCATCAATACGACACGTGTCAGCATATGCCCTGAGAGGTCTCGGGGCCGAAAAGGTCAAAAATGGGTTGTCAATTGATTTTTTTTTTTTTTTTTGAGAAAAGTCTCATTTTACTGGTAGACTGCAAAGGCATCACCATGATTCGTAAAACTGAATTTTTAGAAAATAACTGAAGGCCTAATTAAGGCCACACCGTAAAAAGTATATATTCATTTGAGTAATGGATAAGGTTATATCAGTACGTCACGTGATGTTAAAGTTCCGTTACACTAATCAACCACTCTAGTTGATTGTGTGAGAATTAGCAATTGTTTTATTGGGAATTCATAAATCATTTTACAGAGATACTTCAATGAACGTGTTGATTAAACCAACCTAAATAAGGTATAATTTAGTATCAAACACAATACAAATACGTGTAATCTTTACTTTTACGTGAGTCAAACTTGAACTCACAAAATATTTTGAGAATTGTTATTAGCATTCTAAAAATCTCATTTTGCACTCTAAACTTTCTATAATTAGAAAGTAAAATACACTTGTGAGGAGTGTAAAATGAATTTTTTAGAGTGCTAAAACAGTTCTCAATAGTTTTAGTGAATAGAAGATTCAGAGCTCTTTTTAAGTATAAACGATATTCAATACTAATTTGTAATTTCTCCCACAATGCAGTGAGTTAAAGAAAAAAATTCTACCATTACAGCAATCCACTACGTGCAAAATATTCCAAATTCTAATACACTTGTAATCGTGTTTTAATATAACGTAAAAGTAATTATTTGGCTTCTTAAGAACCAATATCATGATATCGACTTGTCTGTGTTATGATATTCTAACCAACCAATGTTTTATTTTCTTGGATTTTATGTTGAATATCACTCGGCTATTTATGTGTATGAGTTCTTACTCAAAATTATTTGCTGTTAATTCACTGAATTTCGTATTTATGATTAAAAACCGTTCATTTTATAAATGATTTTCTCATCTATGTAAAAAATCTATTAAACTACGGTCGTTTAGTTATCAAACTGTATAAAGCATATGAACATATTTGGTAAAAACATTAAAAACCATCTATCGATTTGCTACAGTTGATTGACTAAACATCTTTAGTATTAATTATTATTATTATTATTATTTTTTAAATAACCTTTACAAAGTGATTTACGATATGTGTATCAATCACAATCACAAGTTCTAAAAATTCAACGCAACAAATTTTGAACATGAATTCTTACTTGTAGCCAAGGATTATTCTATTATATATCTAGTTTGCCAATAGTTGAAGTTTATTTGAAGTCAATCAGTCAGTCTTATCCGAACCAAGATCCTTGCCGGATCTATTCTTTAAAGATCCCGCAATCCTGTTTGTTCATTGTATATCATGCGGTCAGTTTTCGTTAGGATGCTGGTTCGTCTTCTCCATATGCTCAATTCCAACTGCCACTTTATAAAATAAGCGAGGATCTAGTCCGACGCAACTACGTGTGCCCTCTCATACAACAACCCCATCAAAAACATTTTGTAACAATCCCAAAAGTCTAAAATGCCCTTTTCTGCTGATCTTGTTTCGTTCCCTGCCAAGGAGAGCAGTGCCCACCGAACCCGCCGGTGCATTTTAGCATCCGCCGCCAGCGGCTCACCGGCCTTTTAGAGAGAGAAAAGATCCATTAGCGACTCCGCAGAAAAATAAAAAGCTTTTGACTAGCCGTTTTCGGAGAACAAATCCGGTGGGGCCACCCCCGTACTGTATCAGTTCCTTCTGATTTTTTATTTTCTTTTAAATATTTCTCCTTTTTATTTATTTATTTACATTTTGGGAGGAAAAACGAGGAAGCTCCGCGGCAGAGTTTGCAGAGAGATTGAAAAACGGGTAAGTTTCTTCAAGCACTGTTTGGTTGCTGAGAAAATTGAAGAAAATATACGAAATTCCGAGTTTTTATTTTTTGTTTTTTGTTCTTGTGTTGTTAGAAAACTAAACATTTGAGATGATTAAAATAGTTTGTATCACTTTTATGCAAGGAAAAAGAGTTTTTTTTTTGGGTTTTTTTCCTGTCCATATATGGTCAATGCTTAATGTTTATGTACATGTTTTGTGTGGTTTTTACAAATATGACGCATGTATGTTTGGCGCAAAACTGAGCACAGTAACGTTCTAGGATTCATACAGCTGGCATCACTTGGTGGGATAAGGCTTGGTTGTTGTTGTTGGTGGTGGATGCTTAATGCTAGCTCAGCTGCGCTTTGTTGTAATTCTTTGTTGATGTTGTTCAATTTAATTGCTGTTTATCTGATTAATTTCGAGTGTTTTTCGAAGAGATATTTGGCGTTTTCTTCAATTATTTATGCCTCATGTATGAATGTATGTTTTACTGGTATTGTTCTTGATCCTTGGTGTGAGAAGTAATAGGTCTAATATGTAAGATGTCCTTCCTTACTTGTAAATGTGCATGCTTTATTGCAAAGAGATTGAATTAAACTGCATAGTTGATAGAGTGCAGACTGTTATTTCTTAACTGGGTTCGATTACTGACTATCCAACTGTTATGTCATCGCAAGGTTCTAGTACTGCCTCATTCGATAGCTTTGGATTTGTTGCTTGCAATTGAATGATCTGTACGGGACTAAGAGAGGAAGTTGTTGGATCTCAGATGCTAGATTGTATATATTGAATTGTAGCAGCGTCGAAAATGATACGCGTTCAGTAATTTACTTACTAGTTCAAACTAATTTTGGTTCAGTTTCTGAGGACCATCACTTCATTCTGGCATGGGCTTGGAGGAAGGAGTTGACATGCATAACAAGCAAGGCAAAGTTAATCAGACATCAACTATCTGCAAGCATGCTTTTTCTGACCTGAAGCATATTACTCCGTTGGTATTCATATACCTCTTGAAAGAGTGCTATTTCCATGGTAAGGGTATTTTGCTCTCGATCATTAATTTCACTGTCTTTAAGCATGATTATGTTGTGACGAGGAATTTGATCCTAGCTTGTTGTGCCTTTTGTGTTAGTGGTGTACCACGCTGTGGTCAATTACTCAATCATTAATTTTCCCCAAATTAATCCTTCATGTAGTGTATAAAACCGTTTTAGTTCAAAATCATTCTGCGTGTTTTAAAATTGACATTTATTCAGTCATCTAACTGTTTAACAAAACTTATGCCCCAAGGCATTTCCATACAGAGGCAAGATAAAACCTGTCTTCGTATGGATAGAACCAACTGTTCACTCTTACCATCTACTCTGTCTGCCTTTCCAATTAACTTGAAAGGCACTTAGCCCTCACGAGTGAGGCAAACTTCTGTTGTGTGTTTCGATTACCATTAGAGATCCAGGTTGAATTTATACCATTATGCTGTAGTCCAATCCTGCAGAAGTTTACTCGTATGCAATGCTACTTTTTTTTTGGTTGCAAATTGAACTGAGTTTGAATATAAGATCTTATTTTCTCAGCTTTTCTGCATGTACATTGGAAGTAATGTTTCTTTTCTACATGTAATAGGCACATTTAAGGCAACTAAGAAGTTCCGAGTTCTTCAAGAACAGGTTCATCTAGTACTACGCAATGATCCCCAACCTGGACCAGCTACTTTTTCTATTCAGTGCCTCTATGTCTTGCCTATATTTGATTTATACTGTGAAGGGTTCAGTCATTTGATTATATCTGGTCTTCGCCGTTTCCTAAAATTGGAAACGTGCTCGGGGGACTCTATGGAAGCAAAGGACCTCGCTGCCCAGTTGTTTCTCGATATTGTTGGGGGCTCTGTCAACCATGATGAGAGGATAGTTGAGAAGATACTTGAAGTTTATGATGTTCAGTTGGCAAACATTGATAAAGTAATGTGCCTGAATGCAAAGAATAATTGCAGATTTGACAATGCAAAAGAGTTTGTTGAGCAATATATATTTGGACTGATAGAGTCTCAATCATTTATGGCTGCGGTTACTTTATTAGAGCACTTCTCTATCCGCCAGACTGGCCAATTGTTTCTCCATCGTATGATAGAAAGCAGACAGTTGAAAGCAGCAGATAAATGGGCAACATTCATGGGAACGCCGATGTTATGTATTCTTGTCCAGGAGTACTTTGGCAGGAACATGCTAAAAAATGCTTATGACATTATACAAAAAAACAATCTCCGACATGAATTTCCCGATGTTTATCACAAGTATAAAGAGAGGTAATTTTTTTATATTCGTATTTATGCCTGGTTGTCAAATTTATTTATTTTTTCCACTTAGTTTACCTTCAATCATTCTATTTGTTAGTCTTGAATACCTTTTCTCGCAATTTAAAATAATAAGAGTTAATCATATACTTTCAGCGCTTTAAAGAAACTAGCAGAAAAAGGTTGCTGGGAAGTTGCAGAAGCAAGGACAAACAGTAATAGACAGCTTCTTGAATATTTGGTATGTAGCTTTTGGAATAGATTGCATTTCCAAAATGCATATATGTATGCATGTATGTCTGAATGTATGCTTGGTTGCATTCTTTTCATAGTAAATTAATTATACTCTTTTGGTATGTCTAAATTTTTTTTCTTGTTACTTTTGAAGGTTTACTTAGCAATGGAAGCTGGTTACACAGAGAAGGTTGATGAGCTATGCGATCGATACTCGCTTGAAGGTTTCTTAAATGGAAAAGGTATAACAAACGTTAATTAAACCTCGCTTATCGTTATGAAATTATTTTTCTAGAGTTAATGCAGTGAAGCTGTCAATCTTGGCAATCTGAGTTTGTTCTTTAGCACAACTAGTAGTTTTCCTTTTTCTAGTATTTAAAGACAACGTATGAAGATAGCAACTCGAAGTTATACATTTAATATAATTTGTTTATCTTTTTTATATAGTACCCGAGGTAAGTCTTCTTGAAAATCGTTGTTTGCATCTCAATGAGTTGGTTGTAGAAGGTGTTGTTTGGGTTGATGAAGTTGATGCCTTGCGCAATGCAACCTCTCACTTTGAGGGATGCAAAGTTGTGGGTCTTGATTGCGAATGGAAACCGAACTATGTAAAAGGCAGCAAACCAAGCAAGGTAATAAGGCATATTGAATTTCATTCTTTGTTAGACTTCAGTTGTTTTTTCCCTACATTTCCAAATACATGTTCACTCTGAATGATACTCTCATAGTCAGCTGACAAGTTTCCTTCCGTTTACAAATCTTTGTTTTGTTGAAGTGTTTTCTCCATGTTTCAGGTTTCCATCATGCAAATCGCATCTGAAAAAATGGTTTTCATCTTAGACTTGATCAAGTTATTCAATGACGTTCCTGCCGTCCTGGATGATTGCGTAACTCGCATTCTGCAATCTCCTAGGATTTTGAAACTCGGTATGAGAAATTGTCATACAGTGGATGAAATAGAGCCTCCTGACAATGCACATAAATGAAATAAACTGGAAATTAAGCATATGCCTGTGAATTATGCTCCTTGTAGGCTATAATTTTCAATGTGATATGAGGCAGTTGGCTCATTCGTATGGAGAGTTGGAGTGTTTCAAACACTATGAGATGTTACTGGATGTCCAGAATGTTTTCAAAGAAGCTCGCGGTGGTCTCTCTGGGCTTGCAAAGGTACCAGAAGCACGGAATTGGACACACAACAATCTTTTCTTTATGTCTCTGTCGTTCTATCTATATGCATTCTAATGCTCATAAAGTGCAAATTTACTTTGTGTACCGCATCAGAAAATACTGGGAGTTGGTTTGAACAAGACAAGAAGGAATAGCAATTGGGAGCAACGACCTTTGACGCCCAATCAGGTAGTTTTTATACATATACATTTCACCTTTCTTACCACTCCTATGACTTATGAAATTGGTTTCTCCCTGACCCTCACAAAGCGGGGAGCCTTGTTGGCTTGTGGTTGCCCTTTAGATTACTCAACTACAGTTAAAGTTTTAGGATCTGACATGACATGATGTTTGAGTTCTACATCCAATTGTGTAGTTCAAATAAACTTGAGGCATATTCTTGTGCAGCTGGAGTATGCAGCTATCGATGCAGCTGTTCTAGTTCACATATTTCGCCATGTTCGGAATCATTCCCAGACTGCCGAGGGGGAAAAAATCGACTGGAAATCCTGCATCGTAAGTACAGATACAAAAACTTTTCCGGTGAATTGTCATCGTGCATGAACATTATCGAACCATTGAATGTGTTGGGTTAATATACAGGTTTCCCACATGGATAATAAGACCAAAAAGGGGAGTCGAAAGGAGTCATCAGAAGCTGAGACAAAGGAAGAGCAGCAGCAACTTAGTTAGCCGCGTCGCATTTTCCCTTTGCCGTTGGATTAGGATGTAAACACCTGTAAATTTATCCATTTGGTTAAAAAAAAGGATCAGGATCCCTCCTGAGCATAAAAACTGAGCTTGCTGAGTAGGCGATCGTGACCGTTGAAATTTGATCCAACGGCTACAATTATTATAACTTTTAAAGGATCTCCCTGTTTGTAGCCGTTGGATCAAATTTTAATGAACACGATCGCCTGCTCAGCATACTCAGTTTTTTATGCTCAGGAGGGGATCCTGATCCAAAAAAAGACGGTATTTAACCAAGATGATGGTCTAGAATTCTAAATATTTCTGCATTTGCCTAGTTTTCAAAATTTAATTTCTCTTGGTCCATGTGGCATAGTTTGGGACAAAGCTTAAAAGCCATAACTCATAAACAACTTTTATCTTCCAATGGTTATGGTTAAAATTTTAGCCGAGATTTTAAAGAATATTTTTAGTCTGATTTTTTTTGGTAACTTTTGAAAAAATAAATTTATGTAGACTATTCAAATTTATTTTATGAACATTTTAATCTAAAAATGTTTAAATTCGGATAAATAATGGAGAATCACACAACTTAGGTATTTATAGAATTTTTTGGGTAAAATTGAGTTAAATAACTTTTTTAATTGTTTTATCTGTTAGATATGTATTTGGGCTGTCAAATGATTTTTTTACTGTTAAATTTGATCTCATTTGATTATAATCGTTAGATTATAAATAATAATAAAAAATAGTTTAAAATATTACCGTTTGATCAACCAACGGTCATATTATGAACAGTTGATTAGCCGAAGAGTCTTCGGCTCTATTTGTAGTGGAAGCCTGTCCTAATGGGCCCAGCCATGCTTCCGTGTGGCGTGTGGCGAGTCTGTTTGGGGCGTGGGGCTTCAGTCGCGCAGCCCGCGTGCATGGGTTGATCCATAACGAATTAAGCCACACTTAATTCTTGGGAGAAATCTGAGTTGAGATTTTCTGCACCCATTTTTATCTGTGGTCTCTCTGTACCTTTGCTTTTTGAACTAAACATAATTAATGTTAACTTGACAATAATTAAAATAATAAAAAATAAACCAAATCCTCAGCCAAAAAACAAAGACACAGAGGGGCCACATGCAAAAATGGGTGCAGAAAATCTCACCCAATACTTATTTTAGCACTATGATTGAAAATAATTGGGGGCCGGGGAGGGGGGGTGTTTAAAGCTTAAATTTTAGGGAACTTTAACGAAAAGCTCTCGGTACTGTTCACTTTAACGAAAAACAACATTTTTATACTAAAAAGTCAATCCTTATACTATTCACTTTACCCTTTATTTTGTCCTTATCGTTAAACTCAAAGTACACAATCGACACCGAATCATATTGGTGATCAACGGAAGAACTGTAGTAGGATGTTTCCTGCAGTTGTTGAAGATGCGGTTGTTTCGCTCACATCATATGTAATAAACAGTGACTGCCAGCGAAAGTTTTCTAACCACCATGGGAAAGGATTTCCCCCGCCATTGGGCCGCTACACACTCCCCAAAGACTCGTTGCTTTGCCTTCAAGCAGAAAATTCAAAATCGATAAGCCGAATATGGTTAAGGAGTCAGGTGCTGGACTGAAACCTTAAAACGGCCCCCGGCTCCCTTGGGTCCAGCTCCTGTTCAATTGTGCACAAGGATACGAGCACATGATTTTACCTTTTCTTATTATGCACACTCGTATTTATGTTTTTATATTATGTTTTGATTTATTTAATTTAAAAATCAAAAATAAACACAAATGTAAGGTGAGAAAAAAGGCGTACAAAAATCACTTTTCTTGTGCACACCGCACACCCTCCTAACAATGAGAAATTTTTGGGTCCGTCAAGTGGATTACATCACCCATTCGGCCACACACATAATTGAGATCGTGCTATGTATTTTGGTTTCCCTTGCCTATATGATGATGTCGTCTCATATTTGGGCATTTCTGTCATTGTGGAGAAAGATTTAGAATTTTAGATGGACCACGTACATTTTGATGGTGAAAATGAGATTAACATGTGAGTCTCTGACATTATTAGACCGAATTACTACTGTAAAGGTCTACTCAGACCATCTAAATTGTTCTTCTCATTGTGTGTGTGGCCGCATGGTAACGCTCGCCGGACCAAAGAATTTCTCATTAACAACCCAAAACAAAGCAACGATTTTTCAACCGATTGGGAGTTTAATGTGAAGGAAGTGGGGTGTGTAAACTATTTGTATCACACTAATCTTGTTTAATATTACAAATACATATTACACTTCAGGGGCAGGACAGTAATAACCTTCAACTCTCTAAATTTACTTAGGTTGACATGGCACTCAGAACTGTGTACAAAAACCAACCTTGGCCAACAAAAATCCAACCCAAAATTCTTGGTGTCTCTCTCTTTCCTCCCTGTCTTCAACCCAACAAAGAACACCAACTAATCACTTCTTAACCACCCTTTAATATATTTAAAAAGGCAAAAATAAATCCTAATAATGCACATAATTAACATGCCTCGGAGTCTCTAAACTCTCTCCCTCTCCATCGCGAAAACGTTCAAAGAGAAATCTTTCCAGAACGGGAGAGAGAGAGAGAGAATATCAATGGAGGAGATTCGATACCGTTCATATGCAGTTGCTGGCTACCGGAACGACCTAGAGATGGTGAACGTGAGGAGATTAAGCGAAAACCGCACAATGTACACGGGGAGGCCACATTTTCATCCATCATGGGATCCGAATCCCCCCGTGAAAACAGGACAATGCAATGATCTTCAACTGCGCATCGGGGGGATGAAGGCGAGGACAAAGAGAGTGCCGTCAACGAAGTCGAAGTCGATGAAATTGTGGTGGAAAGATCCGGAGATTAAGAGAAGAGGCCGAGTGGCTAGGTATAAGTTGTACGGTGCTGAGGGGAAGGTGAAGAGGTCTTTGAAGAAAGGATACCGTTGGTTCAAGAGGAAATGTCTCGAGATTGTACGTACCATTTGAAATACTTTGATCGATTTGAAGACATTGAAGGCTCAAATGTCCAAGTTTCCCATTCAATTCGTGTGTACGAATAGTGTACGTTCGAGCGTATATTCTAGTATGTCTGTACGAGGCTTTCATGATTGCAATTTGCATGCATGCATGCAATGGAAAAGTGATCGTTGGTTCTAACTTCTGAATTTAAGAAGTTTTTTTTCTCACTTGTGGGATTTGGGATGGTGAATGTTCCTCAAATGTTGTTTCAATTAGGTGATCTTTTTATATTTTCTTTTATTCCCAAAAAGAAAGAAAAAACAAAAAATTGTTCCCCATTTGAGTTTTCAACCTTCTAATTTATGACCAAAAAACCTTTTTAATTTATTTAAAAATTATAATATATTTTTGTATTAATTATGTATTGCTGTATTTTAATGATTTTCGTACATAAATTAGCTCATTTTATACGTTTTAATGTCGGAGACAAATGTTACTCAAATACTTTGGAGAGTCGTTTCATGAACACGCATGCAAGAATCGATCCAATCCTTGTGATAACTGTCTCAAGGCTTGCTCTCAAAGATAAACGTTTTCTGTCACATTAGTGAGATAAAAAGAGATTGGGAGGGCAAAAATTATCTTTATTCTTCAAAAACAATACTTTATTATTTGACCTCCGGCGAGTTCAATTATTACTTTGCCAACCATTTGTCTTGTCATATCGACGTGGTTTTGTGGTCAAAAGGAAAGTGAATAATGATTTTGATTTTTCTTTAAACCTAAGATCTCTGATTAAGACCAAGATCTAAGAAACCATAAAGAATTAGTTGACAAATGGCACATGCAATCATAGCGATTAACATATTGTTTAAGTGTTGCAAAATAGTAAGCAGACCTCATTAGATTCTACAGTACTATGACATAGTAACAACCCTAAATAATGTGTTTCTTGTGGGCTCATTCTGTCTGCAAATCATTTATGTATGAGCTCTCTTAGGGCTGGTTTGGTATTGCTGTGCTTTGAAAAAAAGCTGCTTCTGCTGTGCTGTGAGAATAAGCAGCTGTGAAATAAAGCAGTAGAGTGTTTGGTAAACTTTTTTGTAAAAGTGCTTTTGAAAAAAAAAAAAGCAGTATTATAGTGTTTGGTAAACTTTTATGTAAAATAGATGTGAAAAAAAGCCGGTTTTTCAAAGCTGGGTTTTGTAGCTTCTTGTTTTTGGCTTTTTTTCACCCAAAACTGTGAAAAAAAGCTGAAGCTGAACGTTTACCAAACACCAAAAACTGTCCCAGCTTTTTTTCACAGCAGCTTTTTTTAAAATCACCTCAACCCCAAACTGGGGCTTAATCACTCGCAATTTGGATTATTTCCGAACTTACTGTCTAGAGTTTAAGGATAAAAAAATTTAGATTTTTGATTCGCGAGAAAGAGAGATTAAAACTTTTGTGTGAGGTGGGTCAGCGCAATGAGTTAATGAGGACCGTGGAATTCAATTAGAGTGGTTCCGATTGCCCGATCCTTGGGTTTCGGACAATAAGATCCAAAAAAGACCTCTTTCCAATCATTTGTTCTCTTTGTAGGTATCATCGTTCCAAACCAACATGCAACGTTGTATAAGTAAAGTAGAACACACAATGAGAGGTGATAGATTTAGAATGTTGTTATCTTAACATGTTCTATTTCACGTAAGTTTTTTCGTACGAATGATTTGAAATACCGTCGCTTCAGCGTCGGGTGTGAAGAAAGTTTCTCCCATGTGAAAGGGATTAAAGTGAGAATATCAATATCATCCTCGTATATGTAATGACGCTGGAGATATGAAGAGGACAAAGGAAAACAAACTTGTTTGGCAAAATGTTGTATTTTATTATTTTTAAAAAGGAGACTTTTTATATATAAGAAAAGGATAGTGGACCTTTTGCATGGAATCTTAACAAGCAGCAAAAAAAACTTTGAAGATGGCAACACCCTTAAGTTGTGAAATTAATGTCACCATCCAAAAAATATAAATGTAAATGTAAATGTATACATATAAATACAACGTCTTTATCCAAAGGAATCTTTATTTTTCGGGAAAAATACAGACTAGTTGTGAGGCTACCTTTGGATAAAGACGTTGTATTTATATGTATACATTTACATTTATATTTTTCGGGAAAAATACAGACTAGTTGTAAGGCTAAGTAAACATCGAATTTCAATAATTTGAACTATATACTTTTTATGTCTTCATTCATAGAACATTCTTGCAAAAAATAATTAAATTTGAAATCATTTACTCATTTTATTATTATAATGAAATTTAAATATTCCTTAAAACATAGTGTTCGTCGATGTGGAGTGGGTCCCATAACTAGTCCCCATTTTAACCAAAAAATAAGAATCTCTTTGAATAAAGGGCTTGTACACACACACATATATACATATATATATATACACACACATATATACATATATATATATATATATAGAGGGTAATTGCATTTTACACTTCTTAAGTTTGAGGTGATTTTTAAAATGGATCATGAAGTTTTAATTTTCTAACATTGCACTCTAAGGTTTTGAAATCGTACCAATTTACACATTTTTGTCTCTTTGAACGTCTAATAAATTAAATTTATGACTTTTTTTGTCAGTATAGTGCAAATGTAACTTAAACGTTAACTTGTATAAGAGTCTCAAGCTTAATACGTCACATACTAAACAAATGGTACAATTTCAATACCCTTCAGTGCAATATGAAAAAATTAGAACTTCATAATCTATTTTAAAAATCACCCCAAGTACTGTTAGCTACTACTTGTGTGAAGTTGTCTTGTAGACCAATAATTTGCATTCTTTGAGTGTTTAGATTGGGACAAAAGAATTATGTTTTTTTTTTCTGAATTTAAATTTTATTGGTAAAAAACATGTCATTAATGCATTTTGTTGCATTTGCCTAAGGGTTAATAATTGTAGTGTCCTCGAATGTATTGTCAAATCTCACATTACTACCAAATGTCACAATTATTTATAGAGTATGATTCTCTCACTTTCAAATTTTCTTTTATTTTTTCTTTTCATATTTGAACAGTCACGATTAAGTTAAGTTAACATCAAAAAGAGAAAGAAAGGAAGAGAAGAGGAGATAATCCTACTTCTTTATTTGCATTAGCATGTTGACTAATATCTGGTCTCACTTTACCACCTATTGTCAAAATCCTTAGAAATTTCGTCAAAACCACTAGCATTGCACGTAGTGGCGGAAAACCATAAGGGCGAGTAGGAGCCATGTCATCCATCTTGCTGAAGTTATCGACAGATGAATGAATGAACTCGATGTTGGGAAAAAAGTAAGGAGAAATTTTTGAGTACGCGATCTATTTACAAATGTGTGTGATTAACACGAATCCGAAGCATGTATAAAGTCTCATTTTTTATGAGTATGTGATTAAAGAGAGCTAAATAAATCATTATAACTTCATAAAACGTGAAGTTTGATCATAATTTATAGACCACTAAAACCCTTAAACAAAACACATTGATTCACATTCATGAAAATTTATGCGACAAAAGAAAGAAAATCGTTTGATTTTTAACTCTCTCGGCAATTCGCAAAATAGGATCGAAACCGACGACTTTAATTCGAGTAATTTGAACCTTCGATTGATCTTAGCATTAAAGATGGGGCTCAAAACTGAACCAGGATCCCCGTCGGATCCATTCCCTAGGGATCCTAGGGATCACGCAATTGTGTCCGTTCACCGTATATCGTGCGATCAGAAATCATTTAAAATTTAAAATTCAAATATAAATAGTACCTAATGAAAATTGACCGCACGATATACGATGAACGGACATGATTCCGTGATCCCTATGATCCCTAGGGAATGGATTCGGCAAGGATCCTGGTTCCTCAAAACTATCAATTTAGGAGAACGTCTTATATGAAACGAATTTACAGTCAGCGATGTTTAAAACGGATTTATTGTCTGTGACGTCACTTGTCCAATGTATTCTCATGTGCAAGTTTTTTTTTTTCTTTTCATACGACAATGTATTATTGCACCGAGAGTTCTTTTCATATAAGTTGATTTCTCAATTTAGAGTCCACGTGGCGGGGCGGTATACGCTGTGGCACATGATTTACCTGAAAAAAATTAAATAAAAAAAGGAGGCAGGGTGGTAGAGTGGTCCAGAAAATAAATAAGTAATAAAATAAAATAAAAGAAGAAAAAGATTGGCATTTCTCAAGCTTCACAGGACTCATCAGCCACTCAGCAGCTCTCCCTCACAGCGATGCGTTTTCTTCTTTTTTTTCATCCGATTCCTTGCTCAGTGCTAAGTTCTAACGTCTCTTCTTTCTTCCATTTCAAACTCTCTCTCTCTCTCTCTCTCTCTCTCTCTCTCTTTCTCTCCCCCCCTAGTTTGTAGTTTCTGCAAATTTCCCTCTCAAGTTTGACATTTTTCCTCTGTTGCATTCCCAAAGACTCTCTCTCTCTCGCTGAAATTTAAAGACTGTTTTCTTTACTTTCAAAACCCAAATGATTCTGCTGCTCTACGCTTTCAGATCTTCAATCATTTCCTCCACACCTGATTGTTCTTGTTTTTCAGCACAAAATTTAGTCCAAAAATAGAAAGAAAGAGCTGGCTTTTTTGTAAATGTGGGTTCTTGGGTGAAGAGAATGTGGTTCAAATGGACTGAAGGTTTACTCATTTGACTGAAGGTCCTTCTGCGTATTTGAATCTTGGTTGCTGATTTCGGAGGAAGCGCGGGATTTGAGTGATTTGCTGTGTCTACAGAAGAGAAAGAAGAAAGAGGAGTGAACTTGTGTGGAAAAATGGGGTTCTGCAGATGAAGGATTTGAGGTGAGATTTTGATTGAAAAGATTATAGATTTGTGCTTTCTATTGATTTTAGAGGGTACCCATTTGCTTCTTTTCATAGTATAATTAATGGTATAATCCGATTTGTGGTGTTGATTTGAAAAATGATGTACATTTTAAGCAAATGTTGAAACTTTAGGAGGGTAGTTTTGTTTTGTTTTAATTTGTCAATAAGCAATGTAGGTAAATTTTAGGTCTTAATTCATGCTAATTAGTTGGTAGTGTTGTTATACATTTAGTACAAATTGCCACATGGGTTCTGTTGAAGTGATCCTTTTTGTTTGAATCCCAGGCTATAGGTCTGCCGAAGACAAAAATGGAGGTTGAGAAGAAACGTTCAAAAGGGGGCTTTCTTAACTTGTTTGACTGGAATGGAAAATCTCGGAAGAAGCTCTTCTCGGCCAGTTCTGAATCATCGGGTAGTTTTCTTTTCTATTTTACTTCATTTTTTGTTGTATATCTCACTTATTTATCTGTAAGTGGTGGTTCTTAGTTAAGCATTGTGTTTAACTTTTGGCATTTTGACTGTAAAGGATTAAAGCATGGAAAAGAATATGTGGAGAGTTTCTCAAAGCCAGGGCTTTATAGGGTAGGCAAAGACCCTCTACCCTCTGATGTTAGTCATGCTCTTGTTTCTTTTTCATGTGACGGAAGTATTGAGAATCTGCGTTTTTACTTTTTATACTGTTGGGATATTTGCAGGTGGAGGTGGATGAGAGTGGAACTGCAACCACTTCAAGTAATAAAGGAAGTAATGACTGGAATTGTGCTTCATCAGTGACCAGTGATGAGGGATGTGGGGTTAGAGCCCCTGGTGTAGTTGCTAGGTTAATGGGTCTGGATTCACTGCCTGCTTCAACTGCCCCGGAGCCATCTTCTGCTCTACTCTTTGACTCCCAGTTGCTTAAAGCATCTCAACATGAAAGGAGTGGTCGTAATTTGTGGAGTGATTTTTATGCCACAGAGTACATAAATGTGCCAAAGAAGCTGGATAGGTTTTCTTGGAATCTTGTAGAGCCTAGGACACAGGGG
The DNA here is from genome assembly GCA_024362995.1 of Heteromeles arbutifolia. Taxonomy (NCBI): domain Eukaryota; kingdom Viridiplantae; phylum Streptophyta; class Magnoliopsida; order Rosales; family Rosaceae; genus Heteromeles; species Heteromeles arbutifolia. The sequence goes on along the minus strand of JANCRC010000017.1, from coordinate 10,703,202 downwards.
GTACCATGCCACCCAATTGAGAGATTTCAAACAGAAGCTTTGCCTCCAAAATCAGCTAAGTCAATTCCAGTTCCTCAACATAAGCTTTTGTCACCTATCAAGAGTCGTGGCTTCATTCCACCAAAAAATGCGGCTTATGTAATGGAGGCAGCCTCAAAGATCATTGAGGCAAGTCCTCGACCATCTGCCAGGAGCAAAGTGTCATCTGTGGGGCCTTCTTCGATTCCCTTGAGAATTCGCGATTTGAAAGAGAAGATGGAAGCTGTGCATAAAGCATCAAGACCTGAAGGACCCAAGGAAGCTAGTAACTTGAGGTATGTGAAAGGACTGCCGAGTGACAGGCGCCATAACGGGTCAGGTAATGTACCAGTAGCCAAGGCTAACGTGGATTCAGAAAAACAAAGTTACAGGGACACGAGGAATAAGGGAAAATCACTATCACTTGCAGAACAAGCAAAGGTCAACGTTCAGAGAAGGGAGGGGTCAACTTCTTCTAGTAATAGAAGTTTTATGAACCAGAAGGGACAAAATGAGGTCAAACAAAATCAGTTTTCCAAGAGCAGGTCAAGTACACAAAGACCTATGCATAAGAGAATTTCCGTTGACAACACAAGAACTGCGCTCAAGCAGAATAACCAGAAGCAGAATTGTGTATCTAACAGAGATAAAATGACTTCAAAAGGTATGGTTCCTAATCAGCCTACTAGAAGAATGCGGCCACCTAATGGCTCTAGTGGGCCAAGCAAAACTGTGAATAAGACTATTGTAAGCTCTGAAATTGGATCCGGAAAGATGGGCTCAATGGCAACTGCTACTGGAAAAGAGTTTCCATTATCTACAAGAAAGAATGTTTATGGAAAGTTAAGGTCTGTTCATCAGGATGTTCGGTCAGAAGAAACTGTTTCCGATGATGCATATATTGGTGAAGATGAAAGGTCAGTGAAATGTAATGTTTCAAGGAATGGGTGCTCCAATTTGGGCGCAGATAATAGGAATCAAGGCATGGATGTTATTTCATTTACATTCACCTCTCCCCTGAAAAGATCATTCTCTGAATTACAGTCACCTCAAGTCACAAGTATAAATAACAGCTTTTATATTGATTCTTTTGGTAACAATGATCATCAACTCTATCCAGAGAATTTCACTTTATCTTCTCCTGGATTGGACGTGATTGGTGGTGATGCTTTGAGTGTCCTTTTGGAACAAAAGCTTCAAGAACTGTCATGTAAAGTTGAGTCATCTCAGCGTAATCGATCCAGTGAAGTGACTTCTGGTAGTTCTACGTCTTGCTTGCAAGATATGGTTTCCAGTGTGGCTAGCACTACATCAAGAGGCAAGGGGTTCAAATTTGGTTTAACCAAAGATAAAACTCACAGCACATACGACAATGGTTGCTTGTCGGTTGAGGTTAACCAGCAGTGGCAGGTTTGTTTCTTTTGTATAAACATTTTTCCTTATGCAGATTCTGTTTTATTCTTAATGTTCTTGACTCATGATTTTTTGCTCTTGGTTTTTCCTTTTTCTTTTGTATAAACATTTTCACTCTTAGTTTGTTCTATAGGTACGTAGAATTATAGGTCTTTTCTTAAGATACCAATCCGTGCTTCAAAGTCAAGGTTCTGTGTTAAAATTCAAATTCTACTACAGCTGGGTGAAAATATTTTAGAGATAATGGTGACAATTTAAGCAATCAGCTATACTAGTCTGTATTTGATCCATATTTGTGAAAAAGATTCAGATTTTATTATAGGTCTTTTCTTAAGATACCAATCCGTGCTTCAAAGTCAAGGTTCTGTGTTAAAATTCAAATTCTACTACAGCTGGGTGAAAATATTTTAGAGATAATGGTGACAATTTAAGCAATCAGCTATACTAGTCTGTATTTGATCCATATTTGTGAAAAAGATTCAGATTTTATTGATATTTGAAATTTTGGATAAAATTCTCACTTTGGTCCCATTAATCTTGTCAAGAGCTGCGTTATTTTGATTCTTAGTTTACGTCATGAAGATATACTCACATGCTAATCAATTTCTCTTCAACAATTTCAGGGATCAGAAGGGGTGGAAGAGTGTAGCAGTAGCATCAGAAACAGTGCAACTGGAAAAGAATTTGATCGACGTCTTAGTCCAGTTTCAGTTTTTGAACACTCATTTGAGAGTCGAACCTGCACAGATAACAGAAGTAGCACCAATGGTACAACTAAACTTTTCTATATCTTCCTTTTCCAGTACATACATTCCGTAACAATTTCTTAGATCTAAGTGTCAGATTAAGAGTTTTTGCACTCTCAATAGCTTCACATTTACTCATTACCATCAAAGAATAGCCAAGAACCTAGTGGACCAGAGAAAATATTAAAAGGTCTATTAGGCGTGGACGAGTTTTATGTATATGCAAGAACGTGAATTACACAGCTTTGAGAATGTCTATGCTAGTTGATAGTCTTGCAAGTAGTAAAAATTAGATAAGACAAGCTTAGTGGAACCTCTTGTAAGACTGAAACCACCCCCTGGACCTTGTTGTATAATTTAGGCACTATGTTCTTGTGATAGAAAAAATGATTTAACATGCATGCTATACTCTCCATTTACAGGCAGTGACAGTGAGAGATGTTCGTTGGCTCAAGTTCAAGATCAAGGTAGTTCATTCTCTTCATATGGTGTTTCAGAGTTCCTCGACTCAGCCTCTTCAGCTTCCACATGGGATGCCAGCGGAAAGAGTACGACTATAATCTCTGGTTCCTATTATTTTAATCAAACAAACGATTGGGAACTGGAATATATAAGATACATCCTAAGCAATGTAGATTTAGAGATGGAAGATTTTGCATTGGGTGATGCTCAACACGTCATCACCCCCAGTCTCTTTGACCATTTGGAGAATCAAGAACAAGAAGAGTATCCGAAGCTCGAGCAGAAGATCTTGTTTGACTCTGTACACGAAACCCTGCAGTTCAGATGCAAGCAAATTTTTGTGGGAAGCCGCAAAGCGTGGGATAGATTGACCACATTGTCTCAAAGGAAGGGACGGCTAGCTGAGGAGTTGTACAAAGAGATTTCGGGTTGTAAAAACATGGTAGAACTGATGGGGGATGAGCTTGTGGACAAGGACATGAGCACTCAGCATGGGAGATGGCTTGACTTCGAAGTTGAAGCATTTGAGGAGGGTTTGGAGATTGAGAAGGGGATACTGAATTGTCTGGTGGATGAGTTGGTGTCTGATTTTTTGAACTTCTAGTCCCTCTTTAAGATTGCCTTGTATTAAGAACTTCTAGCCCCTCTTTAAATATTTTCTTCCAGATGATAATTTCCTCAATATCTACTGCTAGTAAACCATTTTTCATTTCTCGTGCGAAGTCTTTGGTGACTAGGATTGAATTCGATTAGGAGGTAGGATTTGATCTCATCGGATTAGACTGGATTGGAATGGATAACTTAAGCATTCCGGGCCTTTGGTTCGGTTTTTAGGTTTTGGGTCATGGGGTTGTTGTGAGATTAACTCCACATTTTCTGATGATTAGTTCTCCTGCAAGAGGGAGTTAACATTTTATCCAATTCTTTATTCACTTTTGGTGATTGGATTAATCTATTCTAATCCTACAACTCGGCTCCGAAATTGTACATTGCTTCGGTGTATGACATGCACCGAAATAACCGATGGTTGAATGTGTGGTTAAACTTCTAATAGATAAAGAACACTGGTGCTGCAAACTAGAAATCCCCTTTGCTACAAACCCGATCCACCAAATGGAGAGAGATTTATGTGAAACTTCTAACGTTAAGGTAGTATTATCCTAAACTTACCACGTGTCATGTCTTTTAACTCTCAAATTTCTCATACGACATTGCATGATTGGTTTAAGAAACTGTCACGTTATTGTCTTGGCTTCATTCACGCAATTCATTCCCCGCCAAAAGAGGTACCACACTAAGTTCTCCTATTGCAAGCTGCAAAATGTACAATTTTAACTGCAATAACAGATCAATGTTTTATCCAGGATGAAGCTGTGTAAAGTTACTACACGATGGATTATCAGTTTAACCGCTCAGATTCCATTCAAGTCTGAATAACCAGAGATCTTGGCTTGGTGCGAAGTTTGGTTCTGGTTCTAGTTTTTGTCGTGGTACCAATCTGACTTCTAGTACAGGTCCAATCAACCCTACTGGAATTGGATGAGAAATACTTAAGTAGGAGCATTCCGTCATTTGGAGCACATCATTTTAAGTCGGAGAGATTCTATTGTTACTAATGCATCACTTGATTAATGTTTATCGGATTATGTACTTTTTGAACATGTGATAAACATCTATTGAACATGTAACGATATTAGAACAATCCCTTGATTGCAAGTGAAAATCTCTCAACAAACTGACAAAAGTATACAACCTTCTGTATTCTGGTCTCACCTGACCCTCGACGTTTAATATGTGAGAACTTCCATGGTCAGACAACACTAACAAAAAAATTTCTCCTACCCAAGGGCTAGGCTTCTAAACGGGTTGATTTCTTGACCAAATGTGAGTTAAAATTATTATAAAGTAGGAGAAAATATGTTGTGTCATTGAAGAATGTCCTCTTGCGTATACGACGTGACAAGTGTTATAGACACAATCATGGCCTACCTCACACAAAGGCAGTTGAAAACCAAGAGTAGTAGTAAACAAATGGGGCAAATTAAATAAACTTGTTCCCTTTTCTTATTTAACCACAAACAGAAATAGAGTAAATGTAAAACAGTAAAAATTGAGTGAAGGACTTTCAACCATGGCAAACCAACTGTGGACTCCTACTCTTCAAGCAATTGTATCATGACACTTGCTGTACTGGTATGTGTTTCTGGCACACTGAAAAATTTCTGCTTCAAGTGTATTTCTTACGTACAAGAGTAATTGTGTAATTCAATAGCCATAACAAGAGTAATTGAATTCTATATATTTTTTTTTCACCATTTACTTCAAAATCTAAAAAAACAACTCTTCATTCATATCATAGGATGTTTAGGGTTTGCCCAAAGCTATATAGGTTAAACTATGTTTACTTTAAAATACATTTAGCATATCAAATGCAACATGAGAGAAATGAGAGAAATGGTAACTTTTCTTTTCAATACAAACGATGTTGGAGTAGGGAGATTCGTAAACATGATTTTGAATGCATAAATAAACGCTCGTAGTTACTTAAATTGTAAGTCACTTATCATCGCAAATGATAACTGTAGATATTATTTAGATGAGATTTCTTACCATGGTCACTCATAAAAAGCATACAACAATACAAACACTAGTTTCCTTGTACCAAAGTGTTGGTGGAATCTGCCATCTTGATAAATCATGTGCCACCAAGTGGGCCTTTTTGTGTTCCGGACAAGCTTTGATCAAAACAAAAGAGCTTATATCAAAGTATTGTTTCATTGAAGGACACCCTACCTAACTAACTTAACCTAAGCAGAGCCACATAAAAAACCAAAAGCCATAACTGTTGATATCTTTTGGCAACACAATTCATGGCTTTCAAAACTTTGTATTAATCAGTATAAGTTGTAACCCCGTATCACAGAAAGGTCACGGGTTCAAGTTGTAGAAACAATCTTTTTGTAAAGTACGGATAAGGCTACATACTACAGATGTTTCTTTCGCCCTCGGCCCTCGCAATAATGAGAGTCTTGTTAGCTTGGGATCGCCATACCAGTGTAGTCAGCTCGATACAAGTCAAATAAACGATGTGAGAGTTGGACACTGGAAGTACAACAATAATCTACAGTTTAAAAGTAGTTCACTGTAATCACAACTATATCGTAATCTGTGGATGGGAAAAAACCAGATTTATGAACAATAACCTAAGATTTACATTGTGCAAACAAAACAAAAGAAAAGAAAAAACAGAGCATGTGATGGTGTGGCAAATTGCACATGGAGGTATCAATTGCTTTGTCTAATTTAGATTGGATTTTGCCAAAATCTATCAAAACACATCTTCATCTTCAGCTTGGTGGCCAAGTAAGTGGACAAGCAATGACTTCTACTTGTTTATTCTGGGTTTCTAATGTGGGCTTATGATATTTCCCATACTAAATACGCACGGTCAATACTCTCTCTCTCTCTCTCTCTCTCTCAAACTAATATTCTTATAATTTTCTTGGGTACAGGGAAATCTGAAAAGAGGCTCCATCCGCAAAGTATACAGATTCGAAGACTAACTAGCCTCCATGCACGTATTCACGCGTATGCAGAAGAAATTTTTTGAATCACGGTGTGCTATGTTTAACTTACACATTTTAAATGTATTTATATGCGTTAATTGTTAATTGCTTCAATACTTTTTTTTTATGACAAAAAAAAAGTCAAATATTTGAAGTAAATGAATAATATTCGAACATGCTAGAAGAAACATCTCATAAACCAATTAAAGCAGCTGAATCCACATAATAAAATCGATCTTTCAATTTCATCTACATTATATTGAATTTACATTAAGAATAGAGAAAATAATATTTAATAAACAACTGATTAAATTACATTATTACTAGTTCATTGTGAGGCTAAGCCCACCCCCTCTTAGTGTAGAAAACATCGTTTGTTAAAAAAAAATGATCATTTGACAACTAATTGAATCACATTATTATGCGTGTGTGAAAAACTTTTTTTTATAATTGGCACTACGTGCCTCTTAAGTGTTTAAAAATAAAGAAAATAATACAACTGATTGAATCACATTATTGTGCGCGTGTGAAAGACTTTTTTTTATCACAGGCGGTACGCAACTCTTAAGATGTTTTGAACGTGTTTAAAAATAGAGAAAATAATATTTAATAAACAACTGATTGAATCACAATATTGCTAGCCTATTGTGATGCTAAGCCCACCCCTTCCCCTTAGTGTAGATAATATCGCTTGTTCGAAAAAATAATAATCATTTGACAACTAATTGAATCACATTATTATGCGCGTGCGAAAGACCTTTTTTATAACCGGCATTACGCGCCTATTAAGAAGTTTTGAACATGTTTAAAAATAGAGAAAATAATATTTAATAAACAACCGATTGAATCACATTATTGTTAGCATATTATGAGGTACTAATTATATATAAAAAAAAATTTGTGCCAAAAAAAAACCTGTACAAAAAAAAAATTAATTATTAAAAAAATACTATTTATATCACGAAAATACCCTTTCATTATTTTGAATTGTTTTTGAGTTTTTTTGGTTAGGGACATTTCTATCCACTTATTTTTGGTGAAGCTTGTGACCCCAAAAAAATATTGTTCATCGAAGTGTAGGCGCGCCTCTTAAAATATTTTGAACATGTTTAAAAATAGAGAAAATAATATTTAATAAACAACTGATTGAATCACATTATTTCTAGCCTATTGTGAGGTGCTAATTATAAAAAATTAAAAAAATTGTGCCAAAAAAACCTGTACAAAAAGAATTAATTATTAAAAAAATACTGTTTATATGACTAAAATACTCTTGCATTATTTAATGCACTATTTTAAATTGCTTTTGTTTTTTTTGTTTGGGGACATTTCTATCCACTTATTTTTTATGAAGTTTGTGACCCCAATAAACACTGTTTACAAAAGTGTAGGCTTTATATATAGAGATTAGTAATATTGTTATCTTTATTATCGATTAAACTATGGTTTTACTTACGACAGGTTGGGGTTTTATAATGATTAGTTATTAATTAGAACCTTAGCCTTCGGACAGCTGCCCAAAAGTTAGGATCCTATGAAGAGAGCTGTGGCATTGTGCATTCTAAGAAGACTAAGAACTCTCTGCTACCTTATTTTTTTCATGTAAATATTATAAATATTGTGTCGAAAATATGAGGTATAAAAGATTTTCATTTTGAAGAAAGTTTCCTTAGCATTTCTTCCCATCAAAGCCATATTATCAAAGTGTTATTTGGGGTAAGAGAAATGGTAGTTCCGGAAAGAGTAATGATAAGGGGACCAAATTTTGTAAATCAAATAATGTAGATATTGATAATTAAATTATTATTTAAATATCGATTATGTATTTATTTATTTATTAATGATATATTAATTAATTTGTAAATTTGATTTAAAATTTTGATCTCGTTAACAAAGATGACGTGGAGATGGAGTCAAATCCTTGATCTTTGTTTAATCCGAGCAATCAGAAAATATAGAGAGATGCATGCATTCACTACATGTCCAAAAGGAGAGGAAGAATAATAATAGCACTTATGCAGGACTGTTGGTGTTGGGCATGATGAAGAAGATGGATGGGACAATGAAGAACGCATCTCAATGACATCGGACGGCCATGGCAGAAGCAACTGCATGCAACTCCTCAAGACTATATATATACATACAAGAGGGATGAGAGAGAAACACTTTCTTTCTCTTCTGTGTGTGTAGGTGGAGAGAAAGAGGGGCAAAGCAACCAGAATTAACAAGGAGATTAAAATTTGAGGCGATGTGCAGCTCAGTCACTTGCCTCTCTCAAAGCTTTACTTTCTCACTTTCCAAAGTCGATCCCTTCTCTTCTCTCAATGTTTTGCCTTTTTCAGTCTTTTTATGTTTTAGTAATTGTTAATTGTTGTTGTTCACACAATCAAAATACATTTCTTTTGGGATGATGATTATCTTCCTTCTTAATCTCTCTCTTTCTATTTTTTTTACTTGAATGGTTACGATTAAATTACGTTAATATTTTATATTAATTTTTCTTTTATAGAGACAATAAGACAAAAAACAATATGTGAGAGAAGATGATAAGAATATGAAGGGAGAGAAGAGGATGAGAATATGAAGAGAGAGAATCATACTCCTTTCTTTTCCCTTTTCCCTCATCATATAGGATCGAGACATTACATTTCAAATGATGTGTCACCAATAAACAAACTAAATTATAGGTCACCAATAATGATGTGTCGCTAATAAAAAAACAAGTACATTAAGTAATAATTCAATCATCTACAACCACATCATTTGATTTACAAATTTAGTTTTAAAAAAAAAAGGCTTTTTAACTTTAATCCTTTAAGAATATTGAAATTTAAAATAAACCTGGTGTTAGATTACATATTAATTATAATCCCTTGATGTGTCCTTAATTCAAAATAATTAATATGCATTTTATTTAATGTCTCCCATTAAATATTTAAATTTATTAATATACAAATTTTATTTTATTTTTTGACCAAAAAAGAGTTTTTTAATTTATTAATTTTATTTAACATTCTTCAAACTTGAAAGACTCAATTAATGTACTTAAATGTTAGTACCGAAATGTATTATATTGAACTAATGTATTTAAATGTTAGTACTAAAATGTATGTACCGAAATATATGCATTGAAATGTATTATTTGAATTAATGTACCTAAATGTTTGTATTGAAATGTATGTACCCAAACGTGTGTACCTAAATGTATGCACTGAAATGTATTATAATGAATTTAACGTACCTAAATGAAGAAGACAAAGTACATCGAAATATATTGTATAACAAAAGTTAATTTATCTAAATGGTTACAACAAAATATATTATGATAAATGAAATGAAAATTATAATTATAATGAAATAAAATTAATACATTAAAAATTAGGAAGAAAAAGAGAAATAATTAAAAAAATCAAAATATAATTAATAAATTAGGTTATTAATGTATCAAGCGACTAAAATTAGATTTTGATCTTACTCATGGTTTTAATCTAAAAGTCATCTTTGACAAGGATTAAAATGAAGTTTTCTATTAAAAGGATTTGGTTTTCCTAGCATTGGCATGTTTACGTAAAGGTAACTAGAATAAAAAAAGCACATTATATTTTCTTTACGGATACTCCAGCGTTTCGTGAATCGGCCACGAAGTGTTTGAAGAGGAACTCTTCATCCTTTGAGGAATCAAGTTAATTCTTTATTATGAGAACAATTCAAAACTATCAGCGTATACTCAGCTAATATAAAAACACAATTGAAGAATTATACTTCAAAGAGTATATTAATTTACTTTGCAGTGCCAATAACAATTTTTCTACTAATGCTAGTATATGTCGTTTCCAACTTGTAATTTGTTGTCTTTATGATACAATCTAAACTAAAGTTAGCAGTCTTGAATTCAGAACTCAAAAACTTCAAAAATGTCGGACTATTCCGTATCTCTCTTCTTCTCGCTATGCTCGTTTAGTTGATGAATAAAATTAGTAAGCGGTGAATTGCCACGATAATTTAGGGTTTTTTCTTCTTTTAATTTACTTTTTATGGATTTGACCTTTCTTTTCTTCTTCTCGTAGTTGTTAATGTTATTAACTAACTAGCAGAGAGCACATACTTTTTGTGTGTGAACAACCGCCCACTTTCTCTTACGTTCTCCTCAAGCGCAACCGCTTAAGTTCATTCAAACTATCCAAAAAACATCATGATTTCAGTTACCTGTATGAAAAAAATGATGGTTGGACAATTTCTCTTATTAAGTGCATATTTTTATTTTATGTAAATATTTTGATACAAAATTACTATTTTGCCCTCCTCATGTCAACATTGTGTATCAAAAGTGAGGGCAAAATTGAAAAAAAGGCAAAAAGTTCAAAAGATACAAAATTACCATTTTGCCATCCTCATGTCAACATTGTGCATACAAAAGTGAGGGGCAAAATTGGAAGAAAAGGGGGCAAAAAGTTGATAAGCGTCTTCTCTTAATAATATAGATATTAATCCTAATAACATTTGGAATTTTGGAACAAATAATTCAAAGTGTATGATGACGATTTGTACTGAGTGGCATAGCAGCATTCATAACTGGGAAAGCGATCTTCCTCGGATCTCTCATTCTAAAGTTTAGGGATCAAGTGATTTAGGTCTTTGAAATTTGATTTAACGATAAAAAATTATTATAGATTTTAAATTTTTTTACTAACTTATTTGTTTTTAGTCGTTGTATCAATTTTCAAAAACTCGAATCACTTGATCTTGGGTTTTGAAGGGAGTGATCCGGAGATGATCTCTTTGATGTCGTGTTAACGGGGGTTATAAATGTAAATTCAACCAACTTATAGGTACTGGAAATTTTCTTAGGAAAACTAATGAAAATGACTTGAAAATTTTGAGCTTTAACGATAATGACAAAATAAAGAGTAAAGTGAATAGTACTAGGATTGACTTTTTAGTGTAAAAATGTGGTTTTTCGTTAAAATGAACAGTATCTTGATATTTTCGTTAAAGTTTTCTATTTTCTTATATGTTCTGCTGACGTAGACATCATTCCCAATTTTTACATAAAAACAAGCTGGTTTAATGGTCCTCACTAATTAACGAAAATGATTTCTTTCTAGAGGTCTTTTAATATGGGTCCAAAATCATTAAAAATTGGATCTATTTCAAAAGTCACTAAAAATTGGACCTATTTCAAAAGATAGGCTATAAAATTGAACCTATTTCAAATTTTCCCTTCTATCTAATTTTTTAACCCAATTAAAAAGTCCAGGAAGTTGATTAGTTTAAAACTTTAAGTTAATTAATACAAATTAACGTTTTAAATTAAAAAGTTAGACCTCTAGTATGGACGATGGGATGACCACGGCAAAAATGTAATAAACGCAATGTCAAGGGGTGAAATTTAGTACGCACGCTGCATACTATATTTTCTGACTCTCTGCTCCTCTTTCCGCTAAACAAAGCTGGCACAGAATAATAATGGAGCTCAAAACTTCGCCCGGCAATGGCACCCAACCCCCAAACCCTGAACCGAAACCCCACCCGTCAAACCCTGGTAATGCTGAAACCCAGCAAACCCAGCTTGAAACCCAGCTCGAAAACCAGCTCTTCTTTGAAGACTACGACAGCACCTGCTCCACACCTTACGTCAGCGCGCCGTCGAGCCCCGGACGGAGTGGGCCGGTCAGTGGGTTTTTCTACAGTGCTCCGGCGAGCCCAATGCACTTCGCGTTGACCACAAAGTCGAACTCTTGTTCGTTTGAGAAGAATGACGGGAACGGCAGCGGCTCTGTTTCTATGGGTTTTGAGTTCGACTTCTCTGCGCACTTCGGGTCGAGCGGGTCTGGCCCGACCGGTCCGATGAGCTCGGCCGACGAGTTGTTCCTGAACGGGAAGATCCGACCCATGAAGCTCTCGACCCACCTGGAAAAGCCCCAGACTTTGGCTCCGTTGCTGGATCTCGAGCCGGAAACTGGGGAAGACGAAGCGGATCGGGTGGGGTTAGAACCCGTGAGAGGCAGAGATCTGAGGTTCCGCGACAAGCCCCTACGGCGGAGGACGAGATCTTTGTCCCCTCTGAGAAATGAGCCATTCGAGTGGGGACAGAACGACGAGATTATTGAAGCTGATGAGAAAGACTGCAACTTTGCTGAAGATCCGAAAGGGGCGGCGAAAAACGGGGAAGAAGACGAAGAGGGAGTGGAGGAGAGCAGCTCCACCACTACTACTCCTTCGGTTTCAGCTTCGTCGTCTCGGTCGTCGTCGGCGGGGAGGAACTCGAAAAGGTGGGTTTTTCTTAAGGAGTTTCTTCACCGGAGTAAGAGTGAAGGGCGGAGCAGCAACCACAAGTTCTGGTCGTCGATTTCGTTCTCCGCCGCGAAAGAGAAGAAACCCATGAAACAGGGCAGTCAGAATGCTCAGGGCTCTCTTTCAAAAGACCCCAAATGCAGCAACCCTTTGAACTTGGGCTCAGAAGGGCAAAAATTGAAGGGAAGTAGGAGCGGTGGTTCGGGGAAGAAGACGGCAGCCGGAAAACCCACCAACGGGGTCGGGAAGCGGCGTCATCCGCCGTCGCTTCACGAGCTGCATTACACTGCAAACAGGGCTCAGGCTGAGGAAATGAGGAAAAAGACTTACTTGCCTTACAGGCAAGGGTTGCTCGGATGCTTAGGGTTTAGCTCAAAGGGTTATGGAGCTGCCATGAATTCTGGGTTTGCTAGGGCTTTGAATCCAGTTTCTTCAAGGTAAGGTAAAAGAAACTAAGGTCTCCAATGGCAGTCTCCATGAATCTTTAATGTGGTGGATTCAGAAGGAAGTGTATAGATATATATATATTTTTTTTTGAGGATTTTATGTGGTCATCTGTGTAATCATTGAAGACTGGCCGGCTAGCCAATTTAGATCTCTGGTTTTCTTGTGAAAAAAGAGGAGCTGCAGCAGTCTTTCTGTATTTTGATGGGGTTTTATGATGATGAAAAATGATGGGGAAAATCTTTTATTCCCGCATCTTCTTTGCCACTGTTAAATTTATTCTCTGCTGTCACTACCAGTGCTGGTATGATGGAGTCAATCAGTTTATTTATGATTTTATTCCATGGTTTTTCTTACTTTGAACTTCTCATGGATCCTTGTTGAGAACTTCTGAGACCCAAAGATGAAGATCCATCTGCTCCATATAAGGTTGAACAATGCTTTTGCTACCCAAGGATGATGAGTAGGAGCTTTTATTCAATACGTGTTCGAATCGTAGAGACTTTTGCTTATAATCAAAATTATTTATATTATGAATCATTAGGTAAAAGATCATTTATAAAAAAATAAATTAAAAGTAAAGTCGTTTGGTCAATCTACTGTAATAAATACATAGACGGTTTAAAATACTTTTACAAAATTTGTTAATCTATTTTTATACAGTTCAATGAGTGAAAGACCTTAGTTCTAATTGATTTTTTGCAGATCGATCTTCATAAAATAATTTATAATCTGAACGGTTTTGACTATAAATATAAACGACTATATATGGGCTACGAATGATTTTGAGTAGGAATTCGTACTCATCATTTGAGTAGCCAAAAATTATTCTTTAAGGATAGTCTTGGTCCTTGAGATATTAATGATATGAATGTGTTTTGGTTATTCGCTTAATTTCCATCATTAGAAAACATGATCCTAATATGGGAAAATTTTAAAAGAAGTGATTAATGCACATGAGCTGTTGAAGCGATTCTAACCTAAAATCAGATATATTCTCAATCAGTATCTCTCTCTCGTCATGTGACATGTTTCGCTTATCTTGTCTAAAGCTTTTGGTGCTACAAACAATGCACATTTTGCATGAGATGGTGGTTGGGATGTTTGGTAGAGATGATGAGGTGACCCCAATTTGCCCTATGTGATATTGCCTGTTTTGGGACCCTAAAGAATCTACTTGTCTGATATAATTACTTGCTTTTTTATGTTAAACAGTTATTACACCATTAAACTATCAATTAGGTAGATTTTAGATGGAGTTTTGCAAATGTGTAATTGAGATCTTAATTTGCAAGGGACATGGTGCCTCCTAGTCCTACACATGAAGGACATAAAAGGAGGAGTTTGAGATTATCAGACATTCCCTCAACTTTTTATGTTTAGATTCCACTCAAAACAATCCAAATCCATCATATTGCATCTATTTTGGGATTCTTTTCTTCTCATGTTATTGGAGTTTGAGATTTGAGACAAGTCGGATGGTAAGTCAACTATAATTAAGCGTTGAACTCGTTATATATGAAAGTCGTATTTGAAAGTTACACTTATAAATGAAGATAAATACTATTAGACCGCACTACTAATAACTAATAAAGACGATTTTTAAACTACGGTAATTATCTAGAGGAGATTCGAATTCAGGGTGTAAAGGACCGATTACACTATCCTGATAAATTGACCTAACTCACGATAAGAAATTAGGGAACTTTAACGAAAAGCTCATAGTACTGTTCATTTTAACGAAAAATCACATTTTTACACTAAAATGTCAATCCTGATACTATTCATTTTACATTTTATTTTGTCCTTATCATTAAAACTTAAAATTTTTAAACCTTTTTCATTAGTTTTCCTAAGAAATCAACTAGCATCCGACCATATCATTCATAAAATATCTTTCACAAAAGCTTAAGTACCATGTGATTTGATCCTATTCAACGTCACATTAATCTTACTCAGTAATAAACAGCTCGACCTAAGTTTTTCTCACATTTGCAACAAGGCTTCTTGGAAAATTTCTGGAGGATCCAACAACAATGAGATCTGATCTGATGCTGGGGACGTGTAATTTTTATTTATTTTATCTTAGGCTGCAGAAAACAGCAGCAAAATCCCATCATCATGATGGTCCCCTCCCCTCCATTATTGTTCATGGCTTGGGCGTATTTATCCAGATATCTATTTAACCCAACAATCAATTATGACAGCATAAAGTCTTGAAATCTTTTTTTTTTTAGGTCACAAAGTTTTGAAATCTAACTAGTACAAAACGGAAAGATAAGAAATGAATCATATTCGGATCCCTTCCATCAAGTTCATTAAGTTTATTCATTCGGATCATTAAAATTTGATCCAACGTTTAAAGTTATTATAACTTTTAAAGAACATCTTGTTTGTAATCTTTGAATCAAATTTCAATGATCCGAATGAGTGAACTTGATGGATTTGGTGGAGATCATTAAAATTTGATCCAACGTTTAAAGTTATTATAAATTTTAAAGAATACCATGTTTGTAACCTTTGAATCAAATTTCAATAAACCGAATGAGTGAACTTGATGAATTTGGTGAAAAGAATCTCTGGAAAGATATATGTTTTTTTTTTGGTCGAAAACGGAACGATATATGTTTGATAAACAACTTCACACACATTGATCAATCACATTGCTCTCTCTCTTTCTCTCTATCTGCATCAACTTTGTCGCTTCAAAAACATCTGGTTCTTACTACAAACGGTCCCATCTCCTAATTAATTCCCATTGTTCATCATCACTGGCGGATTTAGAATTTAAATATAGAGGAGTCCCAGTATTAAGGGTCTAAGTTTTAAGGGTAAATATCAGTTTACTATCTTCAAGTTTCGTGGTTTTGAACATTTAGTACATGAAGTGTTTTTCGTTCTAGAGTCATACCTAAAGTGTTAATTTTGGGATAATTTCATAGATCCGTTAGTCTGACTGTTAAATCTTCCGTTAACTGATGACGTGAAGTCTATGTAGACAATGACTAGACGTCACATGTCATTAAAAACATTAATTAAATAAACGTATTAAAAATAAATTAAAAAAAAAAAAAACCCAAGCTTCGTCTTCCCCACCTGAACACAAACATAACAAACACATCCAGAAAACACCAACGAAGCCCTAAAATCCACACACAAACCCTTATGTTATAATCCCTGCACGATTATTCTCAGAACCCAAATCACATAAACAGCACTCAAAAGCTTCAACCAATGTTGACCTCGATTGTCTTCGGCTCCGGTGGCGGTAGCTTCTGCACTGTGACAATCAAAACCCCATCCTGGCAAACAGCAGAAATCGCATCCACGTTCGCATTCTCCGGCAACAGAAATCGCAGAAAACCCCATGGCCTTGGCGTTGTCGGCGGCGTCCATGATGTGCTGAAGTGCGGAGAAGAACGGGGCATCCAAACTAGGGATTCTGACGTCCATTCTTCGCTTCTTGGTGGGTGGAATTTTCGCTTTTCGGTTTCGATTTGAAGGCTTTTGTGAATTTTCGAGTGGGAATCTGGTCGCTGTTCGCTGGGTTCTTCTTCTTCATACCCTGTTTAGCTGCTGAGAAAATTGAGTGAGAAAATGAAAGACATGGATGGGTTTTAAAGCTTGAGTGAGAAAATTGAGGCAAAACCCAGATCGTCTTCCCCAAATCCCCCCGTGCCCACCCTCCCACTCACACCCAGATCTTCCCGACTCGTGTCCCCCCCAACCTAAACCTTCCTTCACCTCGCAGGTGATGCAGAGGGTCGAGACTCCTTCTCTCTCTCTCCCACAATCTTTCTCTCTCTCTCTCCTCGAACTTTCTTCTTCTTCTTCTTCAAGTTCTTAATCCCCGCTAGGTGGGAATGGTCGATGGGGAAGATCTGGGTGTGGGTGGGTTTTTTAGTTTAGTTTAGTTTTTTTTTTCAATTTTTTTAATATTTTTTTTTTTTTTTTGAATTTTGAATTTCCACGTGGACCCCTTGATGACATGTGGCGTCTAGTCATTGTCCACATAGGTGCCACATCATCAGTTAACGGTAGAGTTAACAGTTTAACTAACAGATGTATGAGACTGTCCCAAAATTAAAACTTTAGGTATGACTCCAGGACGAAAAAAACTTTATGTACCAAATATTGAAAACCACGAAACTTGAGAGTAGTAAACTGATATTTACCTAAGTTTTAAAATGAAAACAGAGCGCGAAGAGCGCAAAAAACTTTCATTTTATTCACTCAGATATTATGTCGAACACTTGGTGGACTTGTTGTCGTCAATCGAATCATGTTATGTAGGCATCGGCATATGCCGAAACAATCTAATGAGTGCATTGATAGAATTTGTCATGTGCTCTCGATGCAACTTGCGGAGTGCTACCGAGATATGCCTCTGCGCTGCCGAGATATACCTAACAGACATTCCAAAACATCTAATTCTTACTACAAACGGTCCCATCTCCTAATTAATTTCCATTGTTCATCATCATTGGTGGATTTAGAATTTAAATAGAGAGATTATATTCACACACCCCAAATTATTTTTCTCATACCCTTTTAATTTTTTAATATTTTTTACACACCACTAGCACTTGATAAATAAATATTAAAAAATTAAAAAGGTGTGAGAGAAGTAATTTGGAGTGTGTGAATATAATCTCCCTTTAAATATAGAGGAGTCCCAATATTAAATGTTTAAGTTTTTAAATGAAACGCAAAAAGCTTTCATTTTATTCACTCAGATATTTCGTCGAACACTTGGTGGACTTCTTGTTGTCAACCAAATCATGTTGTGTAGACATCGGTATATGCCAAAACAATCTAATGAGTGCATTGAGAGAATTTGTCATGTGCTCTCGATGCAACATGTGGAGTGCTGCCAAGATATGCCTTCGCGTTGCCGAGATATACTTAACAGATATTACATCAAACACTTGGTGGAAACAAAAAAAACTCATCCAAATATTTGAAGGGTTCATAAAAGACCTTTACTTGTATATTTCCTATACTCCAGGTGGTCCTCGACCCCCTTGGTCTCATTGCTCATCATGTCGACATATTTTGCTACTTTGCCCTAGATCCTATGGTTATTTTAGCTTCTTCTACTTAACAAAGTTGTCACATTTAGTGAAAAAAGACTTGGGTGTCACTTTGGAACATAGAGCTGCATTTGAGTTGTACGCAAGAGTACGTTGAAGAAGATAAGAATCTCACATCCGACTAAGTTTAAATTCAGTCTTTACCTTGTATTGCCTACGAGGAGGTGTGTCAAAGGAATATAGAATCCCACGTCAAAAGATTTGACAAAACTAAATCATTTATATTAGACCAACTGGCTAGAATATGTATCTACCCTCTCTTTCACTTAAGTTCGAATTATCCTTGTAACGTAACCTAGAGTGGTCTACAGTACGTATCATATAGTCACGAAAAAAAAAAATTTCATGATTTCTGCTACCTTACGTTCCTAAATTATTGCGAGCGCAACGAAGTACGATGGTTTCCTCTTCTAGTTAACCTCTCCATAACAAACAGAAAAATGAAAAGCAAGCAACTACAACTCAAGATAAAGACTTCCAACAAGCCAAGCAGTTTGCAAAAGAAAAGGTTGATGTTACTAATACTTCCAAGCTTTGGACGGGACATGACATTACCTCTTTGTTTTTATCCGCTTCCAAATAATGCCTCGCATCGCATGAACTCATTTTTCTTTTGGGACCACGATACTTTCCTCTCCTGATCTCTCATTCTCTCCCCTTTGTTAAAGTTTATAGAGAAAGAAAGATAAAAAAAAAAAAAAATTGTGAGAGGAAGGGTTAGTTTGGTATTGTTGTGTTTTAAAAAAAAACAGTTTCTGCTGTACTGTAAGAATAAGTAGTTGTAAATTAAAGCAGTTACTGTTTGGTAAACTTTTTTATAAAAGTGCTTTTGATAAAAAAAAAAGCAGTGTCTAAGTGTTTGGTAAACTTTTATATAAAACTGCTGTGACTATGTTAAATGACTAAAAATGATATGAGGGTATAAATAATATAATAAAATAATTATTTATAATTCTCTTTCTAGAACTGTCCTCTCCCTCATATTCTCTGGACTTTTTTTCTTCTTCGTTTTCTCCGTCGTCTTCGTGTTCTTCAATTTCACCTTCTCCGTTTTCATTTGCCAAAAAAAAAAAAAAATAGTATCGTTCTCAATATTGACATCATCCCCACCTTTACCTCCCAGAAAAGCTAGCATTTCCAATAACCATTAATTTTTTCACCCAGAATATTAATATTGGGTTTTGGGTAGGTTGCATCGGGGGAAGGGGGTTGGGTTTTGGCTAGGGTTGCATCGGGGGAAAGGGCCTTGGGTGGGATGGGGAGTTCATTGTGAGGGAGGAAATTAGGTGAAGAGGGTAGGTCAGGGTTCGAAAAGGGGTTGGACTTCGAATCTTTCTCTCCTGCCATCTAAGCAAAGGGAATGAAGTTTCAGGTTCGTATTCTTTCTGCCATTCTCTATCAAAGTTGTGAGAATAGTTCCAGATGATTTGTTGCCTTACAATATTTTAATTATTTACTTCCTCTGTGAGTGTTCGTCTTTAAATTTTTATTTGATGGGTGTAGAATTTGATAGATTTAACTGGTTCTGAATAATTGCTATAACTGGAGTTGCCGACCAGAGCAAGGAAGATGAATTTTGTTGTCGGTGTGATGTATCTCAGTGTGATGGAGAGACAAAAAGAGGGTAGGATCGGCATCTACAAACTTTCATTAAACACATTGTTCACCCGTGTTTTCAGGAAAGAAAAAAAGCCGGTTTTTAGAGCAGTTCCACCGGAGTGGAAATTGCCTAGTACCCAGTCAAAAAACCAAGCTGGGGGTCAGTCCATTCACTCTAGCCCGTGTGTTTGCTTGGCATCCAGCCCAAGTTGGTCTCCAGGCCAGCCCAGAATTGACAGACCTTAGGACTGGCCTATCTGACGCCAGCGTGACATCAGCCACCTTTTTTTTTTTTGTGCGCCAGGTTGCCCGACGATCGGGGGTTCATGATTTCGCACGCCGCCAACAGCGCCACGCCCAGCCCATCCACGACGCTGGCTGAGGGGAAATATTCCAGCTTCAAAGACGGTGCCTTTCTTTTTGTGGTGGTCTCCAGCTTGAACGTTGCCGCCTCGTCCTTCAAAAGCTTGCCTCAGAAGTTGAGGGTCTGGACCGAGTTGAGAATCAGGACCCTCTGGGGGACGATCTGGTGAGAAGTGAGCAGCTTGGCCACGGAGGGATAGGACAACGATGAGGAGAGAGGGGTGGAGAGGCATCTCTACGGCCGCTCCATTAGGATTTTGAGAGAACAAGAGGAAGGGAGAGGGAAGGGCCGCTCCTTTTTTTTCAGTAAAATTATTATTTTTATTATTTTATAATAAAAAATAATAATATTTTAATAAAATTAACGTGGAGATGCTTTGGCCTATCATTATTTACTGGGTCTATTACTATTCATTTGAGTGGATAAATGCGCTGGACGTTGACGCAAAGTCTTTAGGGGTGGAATTGCTCTCAAAGTAGCAAATAGCTGCTTCCAGATTTTAGCCTTTTCTTTTCATTACTTCGGAAATAAGCTCTCTTTTGCTTTGTTACCAAACACAATTTTCAGGCCAGCCTTTTTTCACACCCGCTTTTAAAAAAATTTAAGCAGTACCAAACTGAGGAAGGGAAGGGAATGAGCATTGAAGGGAAGAGAATCCTACTCCTTTTTCTTTGGTGCCATTCGGCTTTCCGACGGATTGTACCGTTCCTAATCTCACATGTGTATGTCTCCTCTTTCCTCCATCACACGTATGTCTCCCTCTCTCCTTCATCTTTCGCCTGCTGAGGGATGCAAGCCTGGAACGATGCCCTTCTCCATCACTCAAGAAAAGATCAAAACTTTGCGTATTACAATCAACTTTTGGGTCTTCAAAGATTGGGGTAAGGGAGTTATTGGAGGCTTTTGATTTCCACGGATCGAAAGCAATTCCCAATTTCAACCACGCCAGCTTTGAATTGCTGCGATTTGGTCGTGGGTGTGGTGTCGAGGTGGTGACGGATGGTGGTGATGGAGGAAAGAAGCGGAAGCGTTGGTGGTTCTGCGGAGGGAAAGGGGCAGGGGAAGTGGTGGTGGTGGTGCTGGGACCGTCCGATCAAAACCACAAATCTGACGTCCCATCGTCCAATCACTGACGAAGAATGGAAGTTCAATCACATAAGAACTTCCACAATGGTATGGTTTTAACCCAAGACATAATGTTGAAGCCGAAACAAAACTATTCGATGCAAAAAATAAAAGGAAAACTAATAAAAAACGTTTGAAAACTGAGTTTTAACAATAAGGACAAAATAAAGAGTAAAGTAAATAGTACCCTGATTGATTTTTTAGTGTAAAAATGTGATTTTTCGTTAAAATGAACAGGACCGGATGCTTTTTGTTAAAATTTCCAAAAATAAAACGCTAGATTATTGTTAATAGTATGCCGGCTATCCTTCACTACTACAAATGATAAATTAAAAGCGCAAAAATGTCAAGTAAAAGATGTGTGCCGATAGTACACTGAGAAACCTCTCTCTTCCCAAGATCCGGAGAAATTGGAGGACGACTTCACCAAAATTAGGTTACAGATTCCTCCCTGCGTGCCGCGTCGGAAGTGCCTCTTCATGAAGATGAAGCAAAGGTGTATAGAATGTTCTTCTTGAGAGTAAACTCGTCGGCCTTTGTTGGGTTGACAGACTGCACCAACGAAAACAATATGAAAAGGCAAGGCCAATGTAGATCAGTAACCAGCGTCGAGAGGGGTTTGAAAAGAATAAGAAAGATCGTATAGGTTTCACAATCCTATAACACATGAAGTCTCAGTCGAATCATGTCAGCTTACCCTTTTCGCCAAACAAGGCCTATGTATTTTGCTAGTACTGGAAAGAGTATAATATAAGATCTAACCTTTTCGAGTATGCGCTCAAGCCGCTGAATTTCATTCTTTGCATAATCAGCTCCTTTCTCCAAAGACTTCTTGGCAGCTTTCAAGTAGATGTTACCGTACCTGAAATTTAAACAGAACGAGAAGTTAAATTGCGAATCAGAAGATCAACTGCAAAAGGACGGATCTAAAGGATCTAGCTAAGATCATCACTGAAAGATTATACATTCGTATTAAGTATGTGCAAGTATTATCTGATCAAACTAGGGAGCGTGTATTAACCTTGCAGCCGAACCCTCAAGTTTCCCAACTTCCTCTTCTATCTTGGAAAAGATTGCCTTCTTCTCATCATTGCTAGATTTCACAAACTCCTTTACTAATTCGTCCAAATTTTCAACAATGCCAGCCTACATAAAAGAAGATCATTGAGAAGAAATGGACAAGATTTTGATCAGGTGCATTCATGATGAATTGAAGGTACTGACTTTGGAAGTAAGTTGCCCTTTTGCGTCTCTGCTGGCGCCAGATTTCTCATTAATGAAATCTACAAAATCCTCCAAATCTCTGCCGCCACCATACTCTTCACCCTCCTTGTTGTTCTTTGGGAAGAATTTCAATGTGGGATATCCACTAACACCGTACCTGAATAGGGAGCCTTGTATTAGGTCCATTTTTTTTTTATGATATGTTTTACTCTGAAAATATTTCATCTGAGTCATTAAAATACGCTACTAATAAAAAACAAAATATAGATTCAGTAGAGTACAACACACAATACTAAAATAAGGACCAGAAGTTCGTTGATACTATTAAACTACTAACTCACTTTTCAGCTAAATCCTTGTATTTGTCAGCATCAAGATTAGCAATCACTACGCCGTCCTCCAACTTAAATGCTGAGGCAACCTTCTCATAAGTCTGGATAGAACACAAAATAAATAATCAAGATCAACTGTTGTTCAAGCACCAGACAAAGAGTTCCAATAACGGATTTGAAGGAGCAGAAATACACTTACAGGAGCAAGGGATTTGCAATGTCCACACCTTCCATGAAAAGAAAAAGGGGGAAAACAGATTTAGAGTTGCAAAAGTACCAATCAAATTCTACCGCGTTTATTGCAAACACAACAGGATGATAATTGTATAATCCCCCCTCCCTCTTGTACACCAATTTAACTCCATTGACTCAACAACCGACAATACAGAATTCAATATTAAGCATTAAAAAGGAAAATTTAAGACATAATCTTACCATGGTGCATAGAACTCCACCAGCACATCTTTTGTTTCATCCAGGACAACCTCATTAAAGTTATCCTGCGTAAGTACCACAACATGGGATGGGGCTGCAGCAATCTTCACATTGGTCCCTGCTTGCAAAAAAGAGCTTCATGATCAATCATAAGCCTAGGATTATTACGTAAATGAATGCGTATATTAGAATTGAACATACTCAAACAACCAAGAAATATCGACATATTTATTCAGTTCATTTTCAGTTGAATAACATTACAAAATAATACCTTCTTCCTTATTCACAAACTCAGCAAGAGCTTCTGCAGTACGGGCACCTTCATACCTAAATCATGTAAAATTCAATCAGAAAGGTAGACCAGAATTACTAATACAAACAAGGATGGTGAAAAATGTTACATTGTCTGAAATTTGGTTAGAGGGTTCGGTGGCAAGAGTATCAAATCAAAACTACAACAAATGCTTTCAAGTAAACTGAGCAGGGGATAGGGGAAAACACACTCACTTTTTGGGTTCTAAGGACCCTTTAGGAAACCATTGAATTGTGGGGTAGCCGGAAACTCCAAACTTGCCACAAACGCCCTTGTGCTCATCACAATCAACCTATTGAGAATCGGCAAATAAAGCAAAAACAGTCAATCATTGGTAGTTGTCTGCAAGACACAAATTCAATAGTATGGTAGTAACACAATCATCAAACAGTCTAACGAGGACATCAGGAATAGAAAACCTACCTTTGCGATTAAAATCGATTTTGCTTTCTTAAAACTTGAACCGAGCTTCTCATACTCCGGTGCAAGTTTCTTACAGTGACCACACCTGTGACAGGAAGTACGAACCGTATAGAATTAAAAGAAGCAAAATTAAAACTATAGAAACATATCCACCATACGCTTCCTGAAATATGGATACGAAACAACAGAACGCATCCGGAGAAACGATGTTAGTCCAATACTAATCGAAATTCGGACGAAAATTCAACATAGATACATTATAACTCGCATTGTGATTACCAAAAATTCCAATTCCATATATAAGAAAAAAAATTCAAACACTTCATCTGGCCTCGATCAATTATTCACCTGTAGATCTAGAATCCTGGATTGCCTAATCGCAGATCTCCAATCAATCAGTCTCAGCACCGCCATAGCCGATACAATTGACTGATTCATATCCGTGTTTGGCATCCGAAAAACTAAATTAATCGATTCAATTCAAATCATTTACAATCCTACACTTGAGTAAACTAATCTCACACTAATTTGCATTCATTTCGTTCACAATTAACAACAAATAAGATCATCACAAAACCTCATCAGCTAAAATTAGGGTTTTCCGAATCAAATCTCGGAACCAAACAGCTGAAATTATAAGTCTAAGAGTACCAGGGAGCGTAGAACTCGACGAGAGCGGCGCGATCTTGACCGACCTCCTTCTCGAAGTTGTCCTCCGTGAGCACAACGACGTCGTCTGCGAAGGCCGACAAGGCAAAGAGCAGGGCTAGGGCTCCGAAAGCGAACAGAGTCTTCGAGCTCGCCATCGTTTCAAACTTTCTGAAGGGAGTTGGTTGATTTGCGGAAGGTCCAACTGCTCCTCAGTTTTTATACCCGCCTTTGTTGGACTTGCATTCTGCTTCTTCTTTTTTTTTTATAATTATTTCGCGGCGGTAAAAAATAAAGAAAAATAATTTTAAGATGTAAATTGGAAGCTACTCCACGTAATTCTCATCGCGTCACTGTTTACGCGCGGCGCTATGAGTACTGGACACTGCTTTTTTTAATCTGGCAAATCATGTCTCGCCATGTGTACAAATGTAATCATCAGTCCACTGAAACAAAGACACGTGTCAAATACTATTTTAGCAAAAGTTAAACGAATTCTTACATATGAAGAACCAAATAATTTTCCTTCGTATGCTTATTAATTTTGAGTATTTTTTAATTTTAAATTTCAGTTTTTTTTTTTTTTTTTTTTTTTTTTTTTTGTCAATAATAGATTTTGTTAAATTAGCAACTGACGAAGTTCGAACCTACGCATGTTGGTATGCTTATTAATTTTGAGTATTTTTTTAATTCTAATATTCAGATTTTTGTTTTTTTGGTCAATGATAGATTTTGTTAGATTAGTCATTGTTGAAGTTCAAACTCACGCTATCATGCAAGGCTCAAGACTTTTCTGCCATTGTAGTAAGTACTAGTTTGGTACTGAGGTGATTTTATAAAAAATGGGTATAAAAAAATTCTGAACTCAAAAAGGTGTTTGGTAAACACTTAAAAACAGCTTATTTTCACTGTTTTGGGTGAAAATAAGCTGAAAACGTAAAGAAGCAAAAATGAGCTTATTCTCACAGCATAGCAGAAACAGTTTTTTTTCAAAGCACAACAATACCAAACCAACCCTTAAAAGACACTTATTTCAGTTGACTTAACTAATCTTGCCATAAACCTTTTATGGTTTTGATTGAGTTTTGCACAGGATGTTAGTGAAATGATAATTAAGAAAACAAACATTTCTAAATGTGACATGTATACGATGAAAATAATGCTAATTGTTGTTGGATGATTATAAATAACTTAGATGCACGTTTATATCTCTTTTGCAATTGTAAAAGTTTAGATCGCGACATGCTCCTACGAACACCACCAATGCTACAATGCTAACGAACCAATGCGGAGAACCACTTGCACGTTTGGGAAGTTGAAGGCCGTTGGGTTGGTTGCAGCATGTTGAGTTATCCTATTAGTTTTCGCCTCCCAATGTAACATCCCACGTTGTCCAGAAGGGTGATCCTTAAATGTATATTCTCATCCTTACCTAGCACGAGGCCTTTTGGGAGCTCACTGCCTTTAGGTTTCGTAGGAATTTCGAAGTTATGCGAGAAGGGGGCTAGAGCACTCCCATGATAGGTGACCCACTGGGAAGTTGCTCGTGAGTTCCCAGAAACAAAATCGTGAGGGAATGGTAAGCCCAAAGTGGACAATATCGTGCTACGGTGGTAGAGCAGGCCCGAAAAGTGATCCACCCTGGTCCGGGATGCGACACCCAAGGCCTGGAGACCTAACTAGAAAATGTGAACTAATAAAACCTTTGTTTTTCCTGTATTTTCCCTTTCCCAAAGCCCTCCTTATTGGAAGAATGAATGATTTGCTCGTGAAAATCCCGGAAGAAATTTATTAAATAACTTGCCATATGATTGCTATTTCACTTTTAGTTTTAAAAAAATGGAAAAACAAAAATTTCATTACAAATTTTAAAAATTAAAAAAATATGTTTTATTTTTTTTAAAATTTAAGGTACCAAACAAGAATAGTTCAAAAAAAGCTTAAAAAACCTGAACAAGAAAAGCGTTGACAGAGAAAGAAACAGTAGAAAAACAGCGGAAAAAATAGAGGGGCGTTGTGAGAATCGAACTCACGACCTCTCGCACCCGAAGCGAGAATCATACCACTAGACCAAACGCCCGATTTTGCTGTACACTGGAAAGTAACCTATTTTTAATTTAAAATCCCTAAACTTTTGAATAGTATTCCTCACGCCTTTTTTCGCTTCTTCTTCTTCCCCTTTTCTCCAGAACGTTGAAGATTCGGACACTCTCTGGTTAGCCCTCTCTCCAATCTCCATCTCTCAGAGATTCCCAAACTTTCAATTGCATCCTTCAAGGACCGGACTGCAAATTAGCTCAAAGATTGAGTTCCGCAGCCATGGCCAGCAGTAATGTAAGTTCAATTTCCCAAAACCCTCACTTTCCGTCACTGAGAATTTATCAATTGCCCTAATTAGGTTAAGTTCTTGATTCCAAACATACAAAATACATGATAAATATTTAATCTTTATAATATTATAATTAATTCATTAGTAGTTGTTATTTTTTTATAGGCTGCCGGAGTGGATAATACTTTCAGAAGGAAATTCGATCGAGAAGAGTTCTTGGAGCGAGCTCGTGAGCGCGAAAGACAGGTTTGAACCCCGAAAAGTATCGTTCTTGTTGTTGGTTTGTAAATTTGTAGTACGTTTTTTGGGTTTTTCCTAATCTGGGTGTTTTGCAATGTGCTTTAGGAGGAAGAGGGAGGACCGCATAAATCCAAATGTGGGTTTGTTTAATCTTGTATTTCGGTCTCTTTGCGCTATTCGAGTTGTTTTTAGTATAAACTAAAAGGATGGTTTGCTATATGCGTGTAGCGAAAGGTCCGCCAGTGCAAAGGAAGCCATTGAAGCACAGGGATTATGAAGTGGATCTCGAGTCTCGCTTGGGGAAAACACAGGTGAGCTTTTTATTGTTTGGAGTGCATATGCATTTTTCCCCGTTTGTTCGAAAGTTGAGATTTTTTTGAATTTGTGGAATACTATCAAGCCTAGCATGATGCGACTACTTCTCAACCTATGAGTTAGTATTTAAGAAGATTCCAATGTCATGTGTAATTGGATGCATTTGATCGTCATGGTTAATCAGCATCCTCGATGTATCTGTTTTAATTGAGCATAAAGTTTTGATGTAAAATCTTCACCTTAATGCAGTATGTTAAAAAAAATGATATATATATACTGTCATAGTTGGTTTGGTTTTCTGATTTCATGAAAATGTTGTGGTCCTTAGAAGATTATAGATTTGGATTAAGGAAGCTTGGTAGGAGATGAGGGGTTTGTTATTCCTATGTTGCTTTACTCTGAAGAAAATTATATTGAGACGTTTGCCTCTTTCAAATGGGAATATCTCACGTCCTGCCTGCTCAGTTGAGTTGCATTAGAACCATGAATATTTTGTTGGATCCTGATGTGTCTAAATAAGATCCTTTATTGGATATTTTGTTGCTTACATCTTTGTTAATTGCTAAGTAAGTTTTACAAGTTTCTTATCACGTTTTTTCATTAACCTTGTTATTCCCTGTATGTTTTGCAGGTTGTTACTCCGATAGCACCTTTAAGCCAGCAGGTAAATACTTATCATTGAATATTCGTAACTGAATTTTATGATTTGCATTTTAGTAACGATGTTACTTGTTTATTTTAATTAAATAAAAAATGGCCAGCCATTGCGTCGACTATGCCCATCAAAGGCTTTGCATTTCTTATCTCTCTCTTTCCTCTCCCCCCTCCCCCTTCTCTCCCCTCCTCTTTGAAGGATATTCCCTCATTAGTTAGGCTGTGTAGCCTTCCTACCAAATCCTTATCTAGTGTAGGCTGAATTACCGCACTTGAAGCCAAGATTTGAGTGCAATAATTAACCCATTAGTTAAAGTCTACCGCTCACTTTTCTAACATTATATTGATATAAATTTCATTATGCAAAAAGAACATTAGCGTGTATAGTACTTTCTCTATATGGTTATGGTATCTTGTACTTGATCTGATATGAGTTGTCATTTTCTAGTCTTGTCTTCTCAATATTGTTTCCCCTGCTACATTATGATTAATTCAGTTCTCTTTCAGGCTGGATACTATTGTTCGGTTTGCGAGTGTGTTGTAAAAGATTCTGCAAACTACTTGGATCATATCAATGGCAAGAAACGTATGTAACTCTTTTGATATTGTTATGATATGAGTTCATCTATAGATATTTCTATTATCCTTACAATTATTTTCTTTTGGTTTTATTATCCTTTGAATGGTTCTTTTCTTTGTAGATCAAAGAGCTTTGGGTATGTCTATGCGGGTAGAGCGGGCATCACTCCAACAGGTGGAATTTGAGAAATAAATTTTTGTTTGTGATAAAATTGGAAATTCCTTGTTAAAATCATTCATGGGAATGACCATATTTACGTTGAATTCATGCAGGTTCAGGAGCGATTTGAAAAGCTCAAGAAGCGGAAAACTGATGGAACTTTCACAGAGCAAGGTAAGACATTGAAGGAGTGAGAAGTAAATGAATCCTTCAGAGACTTTGATCACTTATTTAAGGTGCATCTGTGTTCTGATTACTGATAAAAAGTTGATCTCTCTTCCTTTTCCCTCTCAGATCTATCTTGATGAGCGGATCTTGAAGCAGCAGCAAGAAGAGGAAAAGCGGAAGCGCCAGCGTCGGGAAAGGAAGAAGGAGAAGAAGGTTGGTAGAATTGATTCACTTAATATTAATGTTTGTAAGGCAGAGATTGGAATCTTCAAATTCGGACGTTTGTTATCTGCCTTGCTATAATATTTTGCAGCTGATTTTTATTTTTCTTTTATGTCAACTGATTCTTTTAAATCTTCTTTCCTCGGTTCAGAAAGAGAAGGTAGTCGAAGAGGAAACGGAAATTGATCCCGACGTTGCAGCTATGATGGGATTTGGTGGATTTGGTTCAACC
This sequence comes from Heteromeles arbutifolia, assembly GCA_024362995.1. Lineage (NCBI taxonomy): Eukaryota > Viridiplantae > Streptophyta > Magnoliopsida > Rosales > Rosaceae > Heteromeles > Heteromeles arbutifolia. The sequence continues at coordinate 10,673,804 of JANCRC010000017.1, read as the reverse complement.
AGGAAGTGATCATTTCATGCCAGATCAACGTCCACAGCTTTTTTATAATCTGAGTGGTTTCTTATGTATCTGATTTTGTTCTTAGTGACCGTATCGTACGAATTTAGGCGTTCGGACTTGTACAAAATGTAGGTTTGTGTACTTTCAAAATGTTAGTGGAATTTGAGAAAATGTAAGAGATTTTATGCCAAGATTCATAATGCATCTGGGTTTGATTCATCTTTGTTCTGGTATAGCATTTGAAGCTTGTCAATTTTGTTTTAATTTTACAAAGAAAATGAGAATGATTGATGATATGAACATGGCATAGCCGAGGGACGTTTGAGGTTGGTAATTCTAAACCCGAACCAAGGCAATCACCGGTCATCTTACAAAATATCGAAAGAAAAATAACTTGTTGCAAACCACAACGTACAAGATCTTTCGTTGTAGGAGTAATCTATGATTGTTCATGTAACACTAGATTGCAGTATGTTATGGCGGTCGAGTGTAAATGGTGTATATGGTGGTGTAGTTTTAACTTTAGAAGATGTGCTAGTGTCAGTCGCGCGCGTGAAGTGTTGACGTTATCATATCCTATGATTAGGTGTGGAGGCTACCGTCAAGAGCCCACGTGTCCACTGATGCTAGCATATTCTTCACTTCAAATGTGGTAATTGATGCAGTCAGTGTAGGATGAAGAGACTGAACCCAGTAACAATTAAGAACGTGAAAAAACTGACGAACTTTGGTAGCTTCTGTGCACTGCTTGTTTCACCTTGGTACTGACCAAAGGGCCCAAAACCATTGAACCTCCCTGCACAGAAAATTTTATTAGGAAAACTAATGAAAAAAACTTGAATACTTTGAGTTTTAACGATAAGGACAAAATAAAGGGTAAAATGAATAGTACCATGATTGACTTTTTAGTGTAAAAATGTGGTTTTTCGTTAAAGTGAACAGTACTGGGAGTTTTTCGTTAAAATTCTCAATTTTATTATCATGAGAGATTCTTTGTACTCTCTCTTAAAAACAACACGTGTTTAGAGAACCTCGCTACTACTCAGTATTTTAACTTTGATCCTCAAAAATCAACCATGTCAATAAACAGAATCAAAGTCGAAAAAAGTTGATCAGACCTGAGGTTTTCTCAAGACGTGTCTTAAAGACAAGACGTCCTACACAGAGCCGGACTGCTACTCATAAGTTTTTGTGATTCTTTTCGCTTACCTATTTGATTTGTGTAGCTGCAGCCAGCACGAAGTGCACTTCTCAGCTCTGGCAGTGTTGCTCTATTGCCGAAAACGAAGTTTGAAAACATTCTATCAACGCAGTTCAGAACTTGTTGTGTCTCTTCAAAACATGGTCCATGGCAGAACGAATTAGTTGCTTCAGGAGGCACGTTAAATTCTCCACTCTCATTCAATCTGTATGCTTCATTACAACCAGCATAAATCTGATCACTCCAAATCAAAACAAAATCAATAAGAAACAAAATTGAGGACCTAATGATGTTTGTATAACATGAAATCGCGTCATAAGCATGGTTTGCACTCACAAATTTGTTGCTGAAACATGCCAAGGCTGTCACAAACGTTTGCGCTGGGTTGTCCTCTGCGTATCCTGTAACATGTTGAGACAATCGTATGAACACAATGAGCTACGAAACAGAAAGAAAGCGCAAGGGGGTGTCGTTAACGAAGTATTACCTGAGTAGGAGCAACAAGGTGCAATGAGAAGTAGAGTAAGGCAGAAGAACTTGTGTTTTGGGAGGATAATAGAAGCCATTGTAAATTTGTAAGGGATGATTTGTGTATGCAAATTGATATTAGTAGTAGTTACTGGGGGTATTATATGGGTTTTGATCTTTTTAATGAGGCATGAGAGAGAGAGAGAGAGAGAGAGAGAGAGAGAGAGAGAGAGAGAGAGAGAGAGAGAGAATCTTGCCTCACAATTGGTAAACCAAAAAGGAGAGATATTGAGGTGGTGGTTTTAGATAGTTATAGCAAGAAAATGGTTGGGGAAAATGGGACTTGTAGATGAGTGAATTTGGTAAGTAAGCCACCAACTTTGTACTTGTTCTTGAGTTTTTTTTTGAGTTTTTATGAATTTGAGTGCAAGAATTGAGTACTAAATTTGTCATTTTTCATTAGAAAACAAATGTTTAGATCAATATTCAAAGACCATTGGGATTGCATAATGTACTAAGTCCAAGTGCCTCCCCCTAGAGATGTTTTAGATGGTTGATGTATCGCTTTTTTTTTTAAGTTGGATACAAATTATGCATACAAACGGCATCAATATAATGCATTGGCATTGAATTTGACTAGTAGGAGGCCCAAGGTATCCAACACACGACTTTCAAGTGCCAAAGTGAACACTTTTAAACGGGTGGGGTTGCACCAGTAAAATTATTGTTTATCTTGCTATAACAGAACGAGTAGAATTGCTATCACACTCTTAAGATTATAGCAAACATGATTCATATCATTATGTGGAAACCTACATGTATTAGAGAGTGTCATCAAATATATTAGCTTAATGTACCTAAAAGTGTTATCCTTGTAACAAATACACCCACCATTAAGAATAGTGTAAAGGCTATTTTAATTATAAGTAAAAGGCCAAAGGCTACTACTAGCTGGAGAGATTTTTTAGTGTGCCACAACACGGACATATACGCCATATGTCATCATACAAGTAGACATACACTTAAAAGGAAAACTTTCTTCCACTTGTATAGTCACATAAAACGTAGTGTCTCGTGTTCCGAGCACATTGAAAAATCTCTCTGCTAACTGAAAGAATTAGTTAGCTACGCCAGGCGTTGTAATTTTAATTTCACCCCAAACAAATGATAAAACAAGAGCAGTTGCTAGCTAAAAACTGAATGTTTTGGAGGAGGTAACTAGAAGTAGAAGAAAAAGGCATGTAATAGATTTTGGACGTAATATACATACATTGGATTGGAAATTAACCATATATCAAGTCCAATCTAAATACGAAAATCAACTGTATCCTGTGATTTTAACTTCAATATTTGATGCTTATATTAAAATTAAACCCTAAAAACTGTAACATTATTAATTAAACTCAAGAAAACTTAAAAAACATGGTCTAAACTTCTTGTTCCCGCCATCTTTCTTTTCAGATTAACCGCATAGCCTCTGAGGATTTTGATTTATTAACTTGATGTATTTAACTTTGACTGCTCGATCTTTTCATCCAAGATAACTTGCGTCATCTCTTCTGAGAAATTTGGGTTCCCATGCAAGAACCTTTCCCTGTTCTTGCCGGGAAACCACCTCCCTCTCCTCCAATCCAGATGAGGCCTCACGTGAGTAGCCGGATAAGCAACGTGATCCAACGTTGTTTCGACGAACACAGCGTAGAAACCGCCCTTCTCTCCGGTGACAACCCCTGTCCACCACCCGTCATTGTCGTACGCATCCACCAAATCCCCGAAACCACACTTTTCATTGTTTGCAGATGAGTCGTTCGGGCTCAAAGGTAGGGTTTGGTTCGGGTGCGGAGGGCGGACGTCATGAGCCATGACGGTCTCTTTGTAGAGCGTGCGCTCGTCATCCTCCAATAGCTCCTTGTACTCGACAACGTAGTTGTCCCCCATGTTGGCTACAACCCTAGCTGCAAAGTACGATCCGATGAACCCCTCTTCCTTGCTTGACACTTCAACTTCGTTGTTGGCTTCAAACCATCTTTCGGGGCGGAACTCATTTGGATCGTCGAGTTGCGAGCGAGAGGAGGAAGCAGGACGAGAGTTCGTTGCGTTTGTACGCCGTTGGATCGCACGGGAAGGCCCCATTGCAAATGATTTGCGAGTGAAAGAAAGGAAGTCGAAGAATGAGAGTTGGATTTGCTAGTTGCTACCAAAGAATGAGAGTTGACGAGTGCCTAGTTTGTATATATAGAGTCCTGTTCTGTTTAGGAAATTTTGGCTTTCCTATTCTGTTTAGGAATTGGAAGATTTTATACTTTTCATTTCTTAATGTTTCTAAATTATATGCTTTGATTAAAAGAAAAAGTTATTATATTTTACGGATTCAGCCCACTTCAAAAATGTCTATACTTGTACGAATTTAACACACTTATAGATAGACTTACAGATAAATCGGATTCAGATTAGATTAGTCTAGATTCAAGCCGTTAAGTAAAATAATCCGCAGATAGTCCGATGAATATTTAATAAGAAAATCCATATATGATTTGATAAGTTAACGAGTATCTAATATGAAAACCCAATCTGATTTCTCATACATTTTTTTAATCAATCTTCATTATCAATCAAATTAGCTAAATTTCATATTTGATTTGTTAAGTTAGCAGATTCTTGGACTCAGATCATAAAAGGATTATCGAATTGAAATCACAAATCCATATTAATTACATCAAATTCATATTGGAATTCGGGTCAAAAAATCCATTGACACGTCTACCTACAAATCTAACCCAATCATACTACTATAAAGCTGGAACAAATTTTAGTGTTACGGTCCCAAATTTAAGTGGTCTTATCAATGCACTTAAATTTTTATTTTAGTGTCACGGTCCCAAATTTAAGTGCTCTTATCATACTACTATATATATATATATATTTTTTTTTTATTTTTTATATGGGTGTGCATCATAATCGATATGTCAATAGTCTAGTGGTACTACCAAAATTTATCATTTATGGACATGTCATAACTTGAGAAATATCTTTGGAATTTGGCAAGGTCTAGGGTTTCTTTCTTTCAATACAAGCAACATAGGATAAGAGGGTTGAACACATGAGTTTAAGTGCGGAAGCAAGTGCTTTTAACCGCTTATAATTTTTATCCATACAAGTGACATAAGAAGGTCAAACACACGAGTTTAAAAGCAAAAGCAAACGTAAATGTTCTTAACCAATTACAGCATACAAACATCTATAGCTTTCAAGATTCACTTGTCTTTCAGGTCAAGTACGGCAGACAAAGTATTAGTTTTTTTATTTTTTTTAATAAGTTTGAAACTATTACAATAATTAAGGAAAATGAGGAGTTTCAAACCCGAGATGCATCAGTAGAAACCAACACCCTATCGACTAGGATGTCAGACCGCATTTATTTACAATTGCTATAATGTCTCTAAAGAATGTGAAGTTGTTCTTTCATTTCAAGAAGCAAGAAAAAAAAGGCAAAAATATCACCAGCAATAAAAAAAAACTCGAATTCATCGGAAACAAGACGAGTGAGAAGCCTAGTCTTTACTTTGTAGTGCCCTCTACTTAATGTACTGAGAAAGCCACTTGAAGCCATCGCCATAACCCATTTTCCGAACAATACTGCACATGAAAACCTCGAGGGGACGGACATTTGAGTCTTGCAAGTTTACTTTACCCTTGCCTGTGGTGAAGTTGTTCAGACCGAGGTGGAAGCGCAACTCTTCTTCTGAGGCAGCGTATGGTATGTCGATCTTGTTTCCGAGAATAAGGAATGGAACAGTGGCCAGTGATTCATCGGAGAGGAGAGCATCCAGCTCTTTTTTTGATTCTGCAAACCTTTCCTTGTCGTAAGCATCCACCAGGTAAACCACCGCATCCACCTTTCACAACAAAAGACGAAATGCATTACCGAGGATGAAACTTAGAGATAACATTTCTTTTTCGGAAACATAGATATCACATAATATGAAGCAAGACAAAACCAGCATAACCAAGGATGAAACGTAGAGATTACATTTCTTATTCCATCAGGGAAACATAGAACATAATATGCAACAAGACAAAACCAGTATAACCTGAAATTACCCTCGTACAGTCGTAGACTAATGAACAACACTACCATTCTTTCTTCGACAATCGACCAAATCCCAAAGATCTTTCTAGTGAAAGACTCCAGTTATTCTATCAAACCTATTTCACAACTGTTACATTTCACCACTATAAACCCCAGCGGGGTGAAAAACATCTTTTATTTAACGACCTTCTTAGAGAATAACTCGTCTTATAACATATCTAATTCTAACTACATCACACAGGTCCTACTGTGCACTTTTTCCTCCCAAATATGAGTGTTTCATAGGAGTTAAAAAACACGATAATTTCAAAACATAGCAATTGACAAGAAACGTTCATTCGCACTTCTAATAAGGGATCTGCATGTAATCAACCCACTATTGATCTAGATAAAGAAATTTCAAAGCAAAGGATGGATTTGTGGTGAGGTACTATTAGCATACCTTCTAAAGAGAAAAGGTGCTATCAGCGAACTACCATTATTTATATCTGCCTCCCATGAATCAGGTAAAAACAGAAACTTTTATCTGGGATTATGGAGGCACAAACATCCAAGACAACTACGTGCACATGGCAAGAGAAGATCATACAACAACTATTACGGTAGGTTAAGATCAACTTTGTTTCCAATTTGACAATTCGACTAGGGGGCAGTGAAATGTTTAATTCAGCAAGGTACTTGTGAAATACAAGAACAATGATTCACATCGTCCAAACGCAAACTAGATAACTTCCATTGTAACAAAAGCTAAAACAGTTCATATATGCAGAAAACCAGTTGCCATATCACACATCAATACATCCTCTTGAATTAAATCATCAATGATACCTTGGCATAGTAATCTTTCCAAACTCTGCGAGCAATCTGATGTCCACCCAAATCAAAAGCCTTGAACTTGATTTTCCCAATGCTCAACTCCTCGGATGTCGGATACTGTGTCGGCTGGTGTTGAACTAACCTCTGCAACAATGCATCAACAACAAAACCCAGAATCACAAAACTAAATTCTACGCTAATTAAGTAATTATCAAACAAAATCAAAATCAAAACAATTACAAGAGCAAATTGCTTTATTCCTTTCTTCTTCTTCTTCTTCTTCCAGATATTAAAATTTGAGTGATTAAAATCTTAAACTCAATACTTCAATATTGGATTGGGAGCAGAAAATCTAATTAAAAAAAAAAAAACCCATACGAATTACACAAAACAAAAGAAAAAAGATTTTCAATTGCATAATTAACAACTACACTCTCAAAACTATTCCTTCAGTCCATATTTTCTTTTTCTTCACTTTCCCATCAACCAAACAGACCCCGGATTGATTAAACACCAAACAAAAACGAAAATTTCAACATAAACAAAATACAAATCATTCCAAAACACCATTGAAGCATTGAAAATCACAAACTTTACCGTATTCGAAAACGCCCAAAACCCACCAACGAAATTTAGAAAAAGTCCGATTAAAAGGATGAGATTGAAAGAAAAACCTCATCTTTGAGCATATGAAGCAACGTCGTTTTGCCGGCATTGTCGAGACCCAAAAACAAGATCTTGGCCTCCTTCTGCCACAGTCCGAGCGATGCAAGAACCCCATAGAACCAATCCAACAAGAACATGGTGTTTCCACCCAGAAATCGTCAGATCGAAAGTCTCCCCCCAATATCAGAGAGACTGAGAAGTAGAGGGAGTTATGTGGAACTGTCACTGGGTTCGGTACGATGGACGGCTGTGATGTGTCTCTGACGCAATTGGCAATTGTGGGCCGTTAGATTCTAAATTTCCAACAGCTGGGATCTGATTTTTGTTTTATTTTCATTTTTGGCGAAGTTGGTCGGTGGGGATTTGTTTTAAAAAAATTTATTTAAACTTATGTAACCTATTTTTACACTTAATTTAAATTTTAAATGTTAATTGTCTATTTTACCTTATTTCATAATTACTATTAAATACAAAATAAAATTAATAATAAAACTCAAATTTATCAATAAACCCAAACACTATACTTAAACCTTACGATTATTCTTTGTTTATCCTACTTTATTCTGGCTAAACCTCTAATATCTCTCATAGAGAAAAACAAGTTTTATTTATTTATTTATTTATGGATGGTGATTATGAAGTTTTGAATCCTCCAACTAATGTATGATTTTGAAGTTTTTTTAGATAAGCAGATTGATTTATTTCAATTTATAACTGCACACGGTTGAAATACTTACGCAACTTCTCCCCCGAGTTTTTATCGCCTTTCCTCGTGCAATTTATATCCTAGTTTGTTCTTCGGTACCATGCCAATTAGGCCTCCGCCCAAAAACGTATAACATTTCTTACCTTTATAAATTGCACAGGGTAAACAAATCCTTCTGAGAGTACCATGAGACATTGAGCAAGGCCTTCCTATGAGAATAATATCAGATTCAACATATACTCTTCAGATTACCATGGAACCTAATCAAATGATTCGCTTTCAAGACACAATGCATAACCTATATTTCACCTATAAATCAAGCAAGGAGAGGAAATATATAATGATGTTTAGAAGAATGCTTTTACAGAAGCCATTGAAATGGTCAATTATGAGAGTTTGATGTATATGCAGGATTTGTCTAAGAATCATGCTTGGAGAAGATTTCAAAATATTGTCAACATCTATAGAAGTTTCAGTCTTGTTGTCAGCCATGGCTGAATTCACACCCTAATTTTCAGTGTCCATTTCTAGACGGTGTAAAGATAGAGTTAAAAATCAAATGGGTGTAAAAATAAATCCACATATTGAATTGGGTTTATGGGGATATATTAGGTATTAAATTGGGTTTAAAGAGATATTAATAGTTTAGTCAAAAATCAAATGGGTGCAAATAGTAAATTGAATGTAGAAATAGGTTACATGAGTTTAAATAAAATTTCCCATTTGTTTTTCCTTTTTCTATTTATTTATTTTTTATTTAACACATTTGGATGATTAAACGATATTCGATTCGAATGATTTTTTTGCATGATGATCTCCAATTGGATATTAAGAGATTGAACGCATCCGATTATGAAAATTTGAATACATTTGGATAACTAAATAATATTCGATTCAAATGATTTTTTTTTTGTATGAATGATCTCCAAATAAATATTAAGAGATTGAACATATCTTATCGTGAAAATTTTACGACTAAATTAGATTATAAGTAAGTGGAAGAATGAGCTAGTCCCTAAAGAGATGATGCAAGCATTATTCATATAAAAATAGAAAAACTAATGAAAATGATTTAAAACTTTGAGTTTTAACGATAAACACAAAATAAAAGGTCAAGCAAATAGTACCAGGATTGATTTTTTAGTGTAAAAATATGGTTTTTCGTTAAAATAAACAGTACCTGAAACTTTTTGTTAAAGTTCCCTATAAAAATATCCATTATTTACCACTGAATTAAGAATTAGGTGAGGTAAATACGTAAAACATAGAAACGTTAATGGCACGTTTACGTAAGGGTAATCGGAATCGGGAAACGAAATTGAATTTCGATTATGGAATACTCTGGTGTTTACCAAATTTGAGGGAATCAAAATTTAGTGGGTCCCACACAAATTTTGGAATCTAATTCCGAAATTTGGAAGAATTGGACTCCTAACAATTAGATGGCATTTGGATTCCGGAGGATTGAGGGGGTGAGGAATCCATTTTTCTTATCCATTGTGCCCTCACATAAAAGTTGAAATTCCAAAGAAACCCAAGCTCTCGTCCCAGTGTTATCCCTATCCTTCTCCCTCACCAAACAACAGCAAACCCAAAACCAATTTAAAGAAAAATCTGAACAGAATCGACAGCTCGTACAAATGAAAAGGATTGAGAGAAACTCACTCAACATGAAAGTATTCTAAACGAAAAAAATGGGAAACTGATTCAGAAGCTGGCATCAAAATTCGAGGAAACCCATGTACTTGGATAATTCCAATGATGGATGATCAGATGAGAGCAACACGTACCTCAATCAAACAAAATTGAGGGTAGCAGTCGGATTGAGGATGATCGAATGGAATCGAGGACGCAGGAAACAAGGACCTTTTCTTCCTCTCAGTCTCCAAGTCGTCCTTTCTTCTGTCTCTCTCTTAGTTTCCTTTTTCTTTTTCTGTTTTCCTATTTTTCAATAATATGTAGCGCACTTTTAAATTTGTGTCGTGTTGTTGAGGCAAGTATATAACATATACACATCCAATAACTTTATATGAACATAATTTATTTATGTAAGGGCAATATAGTAATCAACCTAGTTTTCATTCCGATTTAACTGAATAAGTAAACAAGTTAAATGGACTCAACATCATTCCTACTCCGATTCTAAACAGTTTTAGTAAACAACTTCAACAGGAATCTGATTTTAATTTCACCTCATTTCAATTCCTCCTCAATCTAATTTTTCCTCGATCCACTTCCTCTCAATCTGATTAGTAAACGCGCCATAATATAAATATTAAATGTGTTCCAATCCTAGATGGAGTGGGAAACCCAACCCAATCCTAGTTAGGAAAGCCGAGTCTGAACTTTCATTTTTGTTGGTCGGTGGGGATTGTTTTTTATTCTTTTACCCTTTGTCCAATTCCTTTCTTCTTTTAATTTTTTTTCAATTAGAACCGATATTACTATTATTCTAAGCAAGACAACAAATTTGATAACTACATTTCATTTTAGCAATAGCTGTGGTACATTACAAGATTTTTTTTTAAAGTAGGGTTGTTAGATGAACCACGTCGCGTCACTCATAGAATATTTCTTACAAAAGCATGAATTTTCTGTATTTAACTTGATCTTCAACTCCATTTCTTACAAAAGCATGAATTTTCTATATTTAAGTTGATCTTCAACTCTATGTTAGTTTCACACGATGTTAGGGTGAAAATCCTAGGGTACGACTTGCTATACCACCTCACCTCACTCTACGACACAAAAACATTTTAGCACGTCCATGCCACTTGCTCACACCAATGAGCTTAGTCGCATGCCAACATGATCCTCTCCGGATCCTTTTAATGAGGATTCTGGAAATTCATGAATCGTGTCCATTTATCGTAAATCGTGCTATTGGTTTTTGTCAAGTACTGTTTGTGTTTAATTTTAAATAAAAATATTTAAAATAATTTCTAACCGCACGATGTACAATGAATGAACATGATTCACGAATCTCTGGAATCCTCACAAAGAGGATCTGGATTCAGTCACATGACAATGTCGTGCAGGTGTCTAAACAGAAGAATTCCCAATAACAAGCAGTCATTTTGAAATTTCTCTTGCTTTTACAAAAGTTCGTATTAAGGTTGCATTTGTAGGTGGGGTAAAAATCTGTAAAATATAGAAACAATTTTCTTTTTATGAAAAGGTAAAATATAGGGTAAATCTTAGTTTTCTATCCTCATGTTTCGTGGTTTTTAACATTTAGTACATCAAGTTTTTTTGTCCCAGAGTCATACCTAAAGTGTTAATTTTGGGACAATCTCATACATTCGTTAGTCAAACTGTTAAGTCTGCCGTTAACTGATGATGTGGCGCCTATGTGGACAATGACTGGGCACCACGTGTCATTAAGGGGTCCAAGTGGAATATTTTTTTTTGTTTTTTGAGAAGGGGTTCAAAACAAAAAAAAAAAAAAAAAAAAAAAAAAAAAAAAAACTGTCTTTCACCTCCCTCAACCCCCTGCACCCTCTCCCTCCCTTCTCTCTTCTGCAACCCACACCCTTTCCCTCCCCTCTCTCTTCTAAAACTACATCATCCCAAACCCCAAACCCCTCCTCCTAAACCCATCTCAATCTTCATCTCCAAAATCCAGAAAAATCAACAACCCTACAAAAATCGAGCTAAAACTTTCAAAACCTAGATCAAATCTTAGCCCTAAATACCCCCTAAACCATGAAACGTCCCAACTTTTTTTACTAAAACCAAAACTTTATACATTCCTCCTAAACCCATACCTCAACCCCGACCCCTTCCCTCCCTTTTCTCCTCTTTTCCGTTCCAGTGCACGGTAACACCTACCATAATCCTTGCTCTCAATCCAGATCAGTGTGGGATAACAATTGCATCGATGGAAAATGACGACGATATCCTGTCACCGGCTTCTGGAGGAAGCCGATCTCCGGCGTCACAGAGGCAGAACGGTCGGATCTGACTGACTTAGACTCAGAACAAAACCCTAACCCTAGCTCTCCCGTCGTCGGGGAAGCAGCAATGGTGGAGCAGCGGTGGAGGAAGGGAAGATTGCTGGAGCGAGGGGGCGACGACGGTGCTGATCGAGGAGTCGGGGGAGAGGTACTTGGAGCTGAGCGAGGAGAGAATGGAGGAAGGGGTCGTCGGGTAAGCAGCAAGGGCGAAGCAGAGAGGGAGAACATAAAAGGGGGGTTGGTTGTTGGATTGGGTGGGGAAGACGAAATAGAGAGATGAACCCATATTGGTTTTTTAGGTTTAGGTTTGGTTTTTTAATTTTTAATTATAAATTGTTTTAATTTTTAATTTTTTAATAATCCACGTGGACCCCTTAATGACACGTGGCGCCCAGTCATTGTCCACATAGGTGCCACATCATCAATTAACGGCAGACTTAACAGTTTGACTAACGGATGTACGAGACTGTCTCAAAATTAACACTTTAGGTATGACTCTGAGACGAAAAAAACTTGATGTACTAAATGTTGAAAACCACAAAACATAAGAGTAGTAAAGTGAGATTTATCCTAAAATATAATATAGAAACATATATCGCTATCAAAGCGTAAAATATATAAACATTGAGATACAAAAAATAAAAAAATCTTCCGAATCCTGATCTGAATAGGAAAGCCAAAATCCTAACCCTAATCGGAATAGGAAAGCCCAAATATTCAAGACTATATATTGGATACAAAGAAGGCACTTGAACTCTCACTCTTCTACTTGCTTTCTCTCGCTCACAATCACCGACTCTCATTCTTCTGCTTCATTCTTTTCCAATGGAGCCATTCCGTATGGAAAGGTTTTTCGAAAGAGACAACGAGATCGAAGTGACCGGCAAGGAAAAGGGGTTTCTCGGATCTTACTACGCAGCCAGGGTCATCGCCAACATGGGAGACAATTACGTGGTGGAGTACAAGGAGCTGCTGGAGGACGACGAGCGCACGCACTGTAAAGAAACCGTCATGGCTCATGACGTCCGCCCTCCGCACCCGAACCAAACCCTACCTTCAAGCCCAAGGGACTACTCATCTGCAAAGAAAAAGTTTGGTTTCGGCGAACAAGTGGATGCGTACGACAACGACGGCTGGTGGGTGGGGATCGTCACCGGAGAGAAAGGCGGTTTCTGCACCGTGTTTTTTGAAACAACATGGGATCACATTGCGTATCCGGTTACTCACTTGAGGCCTCATCTGGAGTGGAGGAACGGAAGGTGGTTTCCTGGAAAAAAACGAGGCCGATTCGTGGTGGAGAACTCATATTTTTCACATGAATTGGTGGAGTGTATCTTGGACGAAAAGATTGAGCAGGAAAAGGTGAAGAAATCGAAAGTTCAACGAGATCATGAGCATCATCGCATGCAGTCGGGCTGGGAAGAAAAGATCGTGCAGTCAATAACTGTTTGGGCTTGAATTCGCGTCGTCTTCGACAATTTGAAGTAATCAAAGGTGGAATAAGATAATGAAAGTCATCGATTAATTTCAAGTTTAATACCTTTTTCTTAGTTTCTTGATTGTATATATGCCACGTTTTAATTCCATTAGTTTTGATCAAGAGGAAACTTTTTCAGTTAAAATTACTTTCTTGCTTTGGACTATGAAAGTTCTTGCCCTTTAATTTCCTTGTGTACAATATTCTGCAAATTAATCATCTCATATTATTGAAGACACAGACTAGGCTTCTATCAGAGAGTAATATAATTGGCATAATGGAGAGCCTAAGATTAATTCACGATTGCGTAATACTTAACTAAGAAAGCTGCAGGATGGTTTTGCATTGAACTTTAACCTTTATTAGTGGTAAGTAAAGGCTCAGAAAACTCATCCAAACTCAAGAATCTAGGTAATTAATCCTCAAAGAAGCAAGAAAACGCCCCTGTAAACCAGGAAGTACTTTTCAATTTAGCAATTGTAATTTTCTTTTTCTTATTAATTAAAATGTTTGAAATTGTAAAAGCCTTCGATTTTAGCTCAAGTGATAGGGAAGGTTTGATTATATGAGTTATGCTTTAAGATATGTCAGAGTTCGATTCCCTCGCCAATGTAATAAATTTTTTATTAGTATGTTATTTTTATGAAGTACTGCAGATTCACAAACTAATCATGAACATCACCTACATCAGATTACTACTGGTAGCTAATTAGTATTGTTAGAGTTAGTTTTGTGACCAGCTGTTGCTAAGTTAAAGTGCTGAGTCAGCAATCATTTGATGTATGTATAAATACCCTCTCGATGTATGATTCTGATTCATTAAAATGAAAGATTCAGCTTTTCACTTTCTAGCATGGTATCCCTCGCTGGTGTCTAACGGCGTGTCGATCCTACGCTTCCCCTTTCTCATACTTTCTTGTATTTTCTCACATTTTCTCGTCTCCCAAATAGATTTCTGCTTCTCCAATTCTTTAATTTCTGCTGCAATTCGTCTGATTCCTCTCATGACGACAACTTTGAATTCTCCTAATTCCTCTTATTCGGGAAATTCTTCTGGTAATACTCCTCACAATGAGGTCCCCAATCCTTCGATTGTTTCTTTCGGATCGATTACTGTTCAGAATATTGCGGGCATGGTACCGACAAACTCAACCATCATAATTTCATCACCTGGAGCAGCCTCTTTCTTCCTGTTTTGAAGAGATTCAAGCTTTTAGGGCTTGTAAATGACGAAGATCCATGTCTTCCTCAATTTGTTCTTGATTCAGCCGGATCTCGAGTTCTCAACTCTGCTTATGAAATCTGGTGTGAGCGAGATCAAATCCTGATGATTTGGATTAATTCTACTCTGTTTGAAGATCTGCTAAATTTGACGGTTGGTATGGAGGATTCTCGATCTCTCTGGCAATATCTCGAGTGTCGATTCATTGGTGCTTCGCGCACACATGTTCATAGCCTTCGCTCCAAGCTTCAGACAATTCAGAAAAATGATTCTTCTATGACTGACTATCTTAACTCAATCAAGGTGATCTCTGATAAACTTGCCATTGCCGGCGAACCGATCTCTGAATCAGATCTGATAGCCTACATACTTTCTGGTTTACCTAATGATTACGTGTCATTTATTGACTCCATTGAGACCAAACTTGAACCTGTGCATGCTGATGAGCTTCACGGCCTGCTATTGAGTAAGGAGATTTCGCTTCAAAAAACGCAAATCACGAGCTTCTTCTTCTTCTACTTTTAAGCCCTTTCATGCTTACACTGCTCAACAAGCTCCATCTGGTGCGAATTCTTTCAAAGGTAATTCTTGTAATCGATTTCCGAATCGAAATCGATTTAATCAGTCAGCTGGCCGTAGATTTGGTCCCAATCGTAATAATAATACCTATGGTGGTGTACTTGGTACTGCTCATGCGAATTCTGGTCAAAATTCTGGATTTCAACATCTTGGTCAATCTTCTTATGTCTCGGGTTGGCCAAAACAGTTCCCCAATTGTGTTTACAATTTGGACACTTTGCTTCTACTTGCCGTCATCTCTCTCAGTTTGCTTCTGGTATGGCTAATGGCATGAATTTTTCTACTGCACCTCCTACGGCAATGTCTACTATGACATCCTCTACACCAAGCTATTGGCTCATAGATAGTGGCGCTTCACATCATGTCACACCTAATCCTGCTTCATCGAACTCAGCTATACCTCATTCTGGCACTGAACAGCTCTTTGTTGGTGATGGCAAAGGTCTGTTTATTTCTCATTTTGGTTCTGCATTATTACGTACATCTAATGCTACTTTTCGATTGAATGATGTGTTACTGGTTCCCAAGGCATCTTATAACTGTTGGAAATGTGCCCTAAAACCAATCATATGATGATACTTTACGGACATTTCACATGTTAAACTAATCTAGTTTAATATAAAGGGCAAAGATTATTGTTTGAAGCTGTCTCATATAAATGTTATATGCTTGAACAATAAGTCCAAGGAATATGTGATTAGGAGAATGTGATCTAAAGAAGTTAGATTCATGAGACCATTCTCTTTCGTATACATATCCTAAATGTTCCTGATCATAGGATTGCCAATTGGGCATTGACAGTCCGTCAAGATCAACGTGCTATGTCTTCTCTTAGGGAGAGTAACTGGTCTCGAGTCATTGGTGTAACTGACACCAAGACAAGCATGTATGTGCTCAATAAAGAATGAGTCCACTGAACATGATCAACAAGGAGTTCTTATACTCATGTCACATGAGAACTCATGGTTAGGATAATGCAAAGTAGTCATTTGACCTGAGGCATCATAGTTGTCATGTGGTTAGGTCCTTGATCTTTGACTATGTCAAAGTCACTCCGTCAAAAGTTGGGGTTAAGCCACTTAGCCATGGAGGCAAGTGAATACGCAATAAGGGATCTCTAACCTTCAAACGTTGATGGATAATACTCTATGATATGATTAAGAATCTCTGGCCAGAGTATGAATGAGATTTAGGAAGTCGTTCCAAATCACATTCAAGGTAATCATATAAGTAAATGAATCACATTGGATAATAGACATGAATAAACTATCAAGCCAAACAATGTGGTCAAGAGTATTGTATTAGAGAAAGACCGTATTGCATTGTAATCCTAAACTGAATAGGTTCTCCACCTCTTCTGATTAGCTTGGGTAACCATGACATACTGCTAGGTGTCACTCATGGTTTGTGGAAGCCCTAAACGTGTATAATCACTAAAGGGAGAATTGAAAGTAAGTTTCAATTCACAATCGATTTGAAGAGTTCTAATCGCCCATTGCCTCGCTAAAAGGAACCTAATAGATCGTACACCGAGTAAGGTAGAGATTGAAGAAACAACGGAGATGAGTAAGGATAATTAAATGGTTTAATTATTTATGGCTATGATTAATTAATATGTTAATTAATCAAACGAATAAGTTCGTTATAGACATTGGGTTAGTTTTGGGCCTCAAGGCCCAATGGGCTTCGAATGTCAAGCCCATTGACTTGAGTTGTATAACAACTTAATGAATAAAGATTCAAGAGGGCCCAAACAGCCCAATAAACCCTTAAGCCCGACCATGTTGTAAATGAGTGGGTTTTTTGACTTATTACAAGTTTGCCACTCCAATGAAGGTAGGTATAAATGTGACTTTATAGCCTTTTCTTCATTAGGGTTTTCTTTTGAGGAAATTGGTGAGAACATGTCTCTCCATTTTCTCTCTAGGAGGCCGGCCCCCTTGGAGGGGATTAGCTAGCAATCCTTCCTCCTCCAAGGTCACTAATCTTCTTCATTCATCATCCTTGGTGTCGAAAATTAGAGGTCTCCTACCTTGGGGACTTTTAGAGAATCAATTCTTCCATCCATATCCATGGAGCCAAGGAGCAAGGAGACAATGGAAAGAAGGCCCTCACATGGGTGATTAACCTTTGCTAAGCAAAGAGGTGCTACAAAGGTATAAAAGTTTCTCAACTCCTTTCTTTAAGATTTGAGTTGAGTCTTGGTTCACTCAACTACTAGGCTTTGAATTTCATGGGTAATGTTTTATTTTTTAGTGCATACAAGCATGATTCTGCCTTTAATTGTTAATTGCATGCCATAGATGTTGCTCAAATGAACATGTTTTTCACAAATTTTCCTCCAATAACTTGTTATCTATTTACAAGTTTGTTATTGATAACGCTTGTTCACTAACATTTGATCCTTTTCGATTCTATATAAAGGACTTAAGACTGGGATGATGCTTTTTCAGGGCCCCGGTGAAGGTGGCCTCTATCCTTTCTATTGGACGACCTCTAATGGTGTTTCTGGCATCATCATTTCTTCTATAGCCTTCATGATTGCTAAAGTTGATGTTAATGTTTGGCATAAACGTTTAGGTCACCCTTTTAGTGCTGTTATTACTAGATTGTGCATAAGAATAAACTGCCAATTGTTGGTCCTGTTAGTACACTTTCAGGTTGTTCTGCTTGCCATATGGGCAAAACTTCTCGTTTACCATTTACTAATCTTCCTTGGACATCCACTAGGTCACTTTAACTGATTCACTCTGATGTATGAGGCCCATCCCCCACGGTGTCTTGTACTGGTTACAAATTTTATGTGATCTTTGTGGATGATTTCTCAAAGTACTGCTGGTTTTATCCTCTATATCACAAGTATGATGCATGTTCAGTTTTTCAACTATTTACTGCTAAGGTTGAGAACTTGTTTGATTCCAAAATAAAGTGCTTCACATCAGATTCAGATGGTGAGTTTTTGAGTAAAAGCTTTCAATCTTTTTTAAATGCCCATGAAATTATTCACCAGTTGAGTTGTCCTCATACTCCTGAACAAAACGGTTGTGCTGAAAGAAAGCACCGTCACATAGTAGAAATGGGCATAACTCTTTTATCTGAAGCCTTAGTACCACATCGATTTTGGGTTGAAGCCTTTCAGACTGCAGTCTATCTTATTAATAGGCTCTCATCTCAGTCTTCTCATATTTCTCCTTGGCAACAATTGTTCAAAGCTTCTCTTAAATATCATACTTTCAAGGTTTTTGGATGTGCATGTTATTCATGGTTAAAACCTTATGCCCAAGATAAGCTGGATATGAAGAGTAAACATTGTGTTTTCATGGGATACAGTTTAAACCATAGTGGTTATCGATGTCTATATCCTTCTACCAATAGACTTTATATTTCTAGGCATGTCACCTTTGATGACTCTATCTTTCCCTATTAAACATTCCCGACCACTACATCTGCCTCTTCACCCATCCCTTCACCTTCACCTCCACCTTCACACTCATTTTCTCTAACAATTCTTGTTTCTCATCCTTTACCTCTAGCTACTGCTCATTTACTCTCCTCACCTACATCTTATAATTCCCATTCCATTTCTCATACACAATCTATATCTCCTCCTCACCCATCCCCTCCATCTCCTTTACCAACCTCTTCCACCGAAACAAATGCCTCTGCCCAACATCCAAACTTACATCCCATGGTTACTAGGTCAAAAGCTGGCATTTTTAAACCAAAAGTGTTTACAGCTACCAAACATCCTCTACTGGTTTCTACTGATTCACTTACTACTATCCCTTCGACACCATCCACTTATCTTCAAGCTTCCAAAAACAAGCATTGGGTTGAGGCGATGAACATAGAATTTCAGGCTTTACAGAATACTAAAACTTGGGAGTTGGTTCCACCCAGTCCTCATTACAATTTGGTAGGTTCTAAATGGGTGTTTCGACTTAAACATAGACCTGATGGTACCGTAGAGAGATACAAAGCTCGCCTTGTTGCAAAAGGGTTTTCATCAACAAGAAGGGGTTGGATTTTTCTGAAACTTTTTCTCCGATTGCCAAACCAACAACTATCAGGATTTTATTTTCTTTGGCAGTTCATTATGATTGGTTTATTCATCAACTTGATGTGAGTAATGCCTTTTTACATGGGCATCTCAAGGAAGATGTATATATGCAGTAGCCTCCTGGCTTTGTTGATAGTTCAAGACCTAATTTTGTTTGTAAACTGCGAAGATCTTTATATGGACTTAAACAGGCACCTAGAACATGGTATGACGAACTCTATAAAGCCATTTTAGCTATAGGATTCTCTGCATCTCAGTATGATACCAGTTTGTTCATCAAAACTGGCTCTTCTATTACATTTCTTTTAGTTTACGTGGATGATATTATCATCACTGGCAGTTCTACTTCTCTTTGTCAACAAATTATTCAACAGCTTGGTAATCTGTTTCCAGTCAAAGATTTAGGTAATGTTCATTTTTTTCTTGGTATTGAAGTCCACAGATCAGACAAAGGTTTGTTTATGGTGCAATCTAAGTATGCTTTGGATCTTTTGAAGAAAAATGATATGTTGGGTGCTAAACCTTGTGACACTCCTATTGGTTCTACAAAATTGGATCATTCAGGGACTCTTTTATCTGATCTTTCACAATACAAGTTTATTGTTGGTGCTCTGCAGTACCTAACTTGGACACGGCCAGATCTTGCCTTTGCTGTAAACTTAGTTTGCCAAAATATGCATGCACCTAGAGATATTCATTTTACTGCTGTTAAACGTATTTTGAGATACCTAAAGGGAACTGTGGATTCCGGAATATGGTTTACTACAGGACCTCAGGTTCTTACTGCTTGGAGTGATGTAGACTGGGTTGGCTGCCCAATTGATCGTCGCTCTACAAGTGGCTATTGTGTTTTTCTGGGTCAAAACTTGAGTTCATGAAGTGCTAAGAAGCAAAGTACAATGGCTAGATCCTTTACTGAAGCAGAGTATCGCTCTCTAGCTAATACAGCATATGAAATTACTTGGATTTGCAAAATACTTAGAGATCTTCATTTTCCTCTTCTCTGAACTCCGATTATGTTTTGTGACAATAAAAGTGTCATTGCACTGGCCTCAAATCCCGTGTTCCATGCTAGGACAAAACATGTCGAAATCGATTACCACTTTATTCGGGAGAAGGTTCTTCTTGGTCACATTGGGGTTCAATATGTTCCTACCATACTGCAGATTGCTGATATTTTTACTAAATCTTTACCTGTGCACATGTTTCATCTTCTTCGAAGCAAACTTTCAGTGAATGCTACTCCCTTCAGCTTGAGGGGGTGTGATAGAAGTACTGCATGTTCACAAACTAATCATGAACATCACCTACATCAGATTACTACTGGTAGCTAGTTAGAATTGTTAGACTTAGTTTTGTGACCAGCTGTTGCTAAGTTAAAGTGTTGAGTCAGCACTCATTTGATGTATGTATAAATACTCTTTGGATGTATGATTCTGATTCATTAAAATGAAAGATTCAGTTTTTTCACTTTCTATCAATTTTTTTTGTTAAATATATTGCGGGGTTGAATTTGTATATATGTAGCTAGTAGCCTAGTAAAAATATAGAAACATCCATTCTTCTTCCACTGATTATGAGGTTGATCATAGATCCGGAAAACATAGAAACATTAAGATACAAAGGAGTTTGGAAAAGACTCGGGCGATGTTACCGAAAAGACTCGGGAACTATCTAATGTTCTGAAGTACTGGAATTCACCGGTGTTTCGGAATATATTTCATAAGAAAAAGAACTCACTCCACTTCCTCTTTCCACTCACAACCATCTCCAACGGCGTCGAACTCTCGTTCTACTCCCGCCTTTCACTCGCAATCACCTCCTTTGCCACACCGTACAACTAGGGTTTTCAAAAGAGACGGCGAAATCGAAGTGCGCAGCAAGGAAGAGGGCTTCTCGGATCCAACTATGAAGCAACCGTAGGTTCGAACATGGGAGATAACTACATGGTTGAATACAAGGAACTCTTAGAAGACGATGAGTTCACATACCCTCAAAGAAACCGTCATGGTCAGCGAAGTCCGACCTCGACCCCCTTCCACTCATCAAACGGTGGCGAAGCAAAAGTTCACCTTCTGCGAAGTTGTAGACGCGTATGACAACGACGGCTGGTGGGTGGGAATCGTCACCGGGAAGATAGGGTGTTACTGCACCTTCTTTTCCGAGAGCACTTGGGATCACATGTTGCTTATCCTGTCACTCGCTTGATGAAACAAAATCCGTATTTTTCACATGAATTGACGCAAGTTATCTTGGATGAAAAGATTGTTGAGTCAAAGCACAACAAGGTAAACAAAATAGTCCAAAGCAACGTGGCAGATTGGAAGAAAATATCACGCAGTCAAAAGTTGTTTGTGCTTGAAAATCATCGACCATGTTTTTAATTTTCTCGAGTGTTTTTTTTTTAATTAATTTATTTTATTTAAGAAGATATATTGAAGTAAGATGGCATTAATTTTGTTGTTTTGTTAAGTGATAGCTCTAGAATATTGATGTGTTGAGAGGTTCCTTGATTCCATATCGTCCATCTTTAGGGAGGCACCTTGCACTGCAAATTATGCCAGTTCCATAAAATACAATATTTTTTGTCCTAATTTTAATTAAAATTCCTTTCTTGTTATAGACAATGGAATGTTCTTCACCATTAATTTGGTGTTTGTCTACAATTCCAATATTTAATCGTTCATGTTATTCACGATACAGATTTTAGATTTATGCTTCTATCATATAGTAATTCAATCATGAACAAAATATCTTATTAATTTCAAAAACCTACTTACACTTTATGTTTCAAACAATTTTAAACTTAATGGTTGAAAATATATAACTACGATAAAATCAATAAGCTACTCAAAACACTACAACGCTATCGTTAAAAGCCTAAAACACAAGAAATGTATTATAAAGACACTATATCATTTGAAAGTTATTTCCAATATTATCGCATCTAATCATTTTTTATAGTGCATTTGTAACAAATTTAGCGTAAGTTGAAGATAAATTTTTTCGAGTACAAATCGTCGACAACTTCTCCCAATAAGTATCCAACTTATATAAAATATCCAAATTGCGAGAACCTGATGCATACAGCTGTCGCACCCAAGAATTTATTAAAATTAATTAGGACATAAGTACTTGAACCTCATCTTAAGCTTTATTATTCTATGATGTTGGTAACTCTTTACACACAAAAAAAAAAAAAAAATTTTCCAATCAAGCTCAGAATCTTTCATCGTGTTTGGCCTTTCTTTTGTTTTTATATAAAAATGTGGACCAAAATTTATCCTTTATGTCGAGTTAACTGAGATATTATATTTAAGGAAAATATATAAACAACTCAAACCTTATCCAAACTCCAGAATCCAGATAATTTTCAAACCAAGACAAACAAATCAGGCCCACCGTCTTGGAAAACCACTCACTCTTCCACAAAAGCCCAAACCCACAACCCGCCAACAGAAATTATCCCACCCATCTTTTTACCATATATACCCACTCCACCACCTTTGTTCCATCAGCGGCGCTCTGCCTCCATCTCCAGAAACCACTTGAAAAAATCTCAAACTGCTTTCGAATTTCGACCGTCCGATCGTTAAAGATGACTGACGTGGCAGAAAGTGAGCGGAGGATCCTCGTGGCCGTCGACGAAGGCGAGGAGAGCATGCATGCGCTGTCGTGGTGCCTGAAGAACGTTGCAGGGCAAAATTCCAAAGATACCCTTGTCCTCCTCAACGCCAAGCCCCCGCGAGCTGTGTTCACGACTCTAGACGGCACAGGTAGGATAGAGGACCCTTCAGGTATTTTGGTGTGATTGTTGAGGTTATTTTGGGAATAGGATATGATTCAGTGGCTTTTGTGTAAGTTTGTTTGGAATTCAGGGTATTTGTTTTCGTCTGATATTTTGGCGGCAATGGAGAAGCACGGCGCTGATGTGGCGGACTGCGTTATGGAGAAGGCCAAGAAGATGTGCAAGGACCTCCAGCCGGATGTAAGCGTCAGAGTATTGATTTTGTGAGGGTAAAATTGTCATTTTCCTTTTAGGTTTTGATCTGACGGTCGATTGTTGCCCTGGTCAGCTTAAGGTGGAGACGAAAGTGGAGAGCGGAGATCCGAGGGATGTCCTTTGCCAGATGGCAGAGCGGCTTCGTGCTGACGTGTTGGTTATGGGAAGCCATGGCTATGGCGTCATCAAGAGGTGGGTCCCAACATCCATGATATAGTTTGGTTTTTTTAATAATCCTAAAAATTTTACTTTTTTACGTACCATATAGCGATAGTCTTCAGTAAACTGATCGAACTATTTCGTAGTACTTTGATTTTCTTCTTCGCTGGTAAATGGGTCTAGCAATTTTTTACACGATCGGGTAATTCAACACAAAAATAATAAGCTTTCAGTCAATTCTTGATGATTCGAGTCGTCATCGAGTTATTTGTTAAAAACGCATTAACGAGTTGCGTTGTTATCGGTATCTCTTAAGAACTCGATAAAATATAGCCGACATTTATTTGCATGACCCATTATTCTGACACAATAGAAATTACCTATTAACGAATTGAATCGTTATTCGGTCCTCTTAAGAACTTATTAAAATATGAGTTTACACGATTTTACTCTTTAAGATAACAAGTAAAGCACAAAAAAAAATACGACACAACCTGTTTGTTAGATTTATTTGTAAATAAAAAATTTTAAATTCAAAGAAAAACTTAATTCGACCTAAATTATTATAGCAGTTTAAATTACAAGAAAATCATTTGTCTATATTATAGAAACAGATATTATGGAATTTATTTAATAAATAAAAATGTCGGGTTTCTGCAGGGCTTTTCTTGGGAGTGTGAGCAATCACTGTGCACAGAATGTCAAGTGTCCTGTCTTGATCGTGAAGAAGCCAAAAACAAATGCCGGGTGCAAATGACTTTGTTAATTAATCCTCTTCTTTTTGCTTTTTACCACTTTATGTTCTTATTTTTACCTTTTCTACTTCAAAAATGTCTTGTGTTTTTACTTCGAAATTTTTGGTATGTAAATAATGTCATGTTGTAAGTATTTATTTATTATCGGAGCTAAGCAGTGAATTTTCTGTTAAATATTCCTTTTTTTATAAAAGGTGGCTTAGCCATAGCAGTTTATTCATACGGGCTCTGCAAAAACTCATAAAGGCATTTCAACCTCTTTCTCTTTCTGGCCATTATCGTGCGATTTATCAGCGTCAGGAATCAAACCCATAAAGTGTTCCATACGAGTTTGAAATTTGTCTCCAACCACTGGGTCATCCCTAATTTTCTGTTGAATATTTAGATAATCCAAACAATTGCACTTAAAGCTTTTAACACAAGGATAATGTTAGAGAGATTAAATTTGTAAATTAAATAATGTGTCACCAATAAGAAATAAAGACGTTAATTAATACTTAAGTAATAATTAAATCATCAACTTTATTTTATTTAGTCTACAAAATTTAATCTATAAATTTAATCTTCTTAACATTATCCCTCAACACAATGAACAGGTTCCAAATTGAATTTCTGAAGGAATTATTTTCACTAACTTCCATGACACCAAGATTAACCAAATAAATAGCCTAAAAACCGGATCTTTTCCACCAAGTCCACCAAGGTACACAATTCAGGTTTTTGAAATTTGATTCAACGGCTACAAACAGGGGCCAACTTTAAAAGTTATAATAACTTTAGCCGTTAGATCAAATTTCAAAGGTTCAAACTGTGTGCCTTGGTGGACTTGGTGGAAAGGATCCGGAGAGGATCCTTTCCCTAAAAATAACACTACTAGGAACACGTAAACACTCAAACAGAGCCATTACGTGGCTGGCTTTGTCATGTGGTTGGAGTATGATTCTTTCCCTTCTTTTTTTTCCTCCCCTTCCCTCCTCTCCTATTTGAACGGTCACGGTTAAGCCACGTCAACATATTATATTAATTTTTATAGAAAAAAGAAAGACAAAATAGAGAATGTGAGAAGAGACGATGGAAATTGATGGAAAGAGGAGAGGAGATAAACCTAGTCATTGTTAGTTGGCACCAACTCTGTAGAGAGGTCAAATTTTAAGGATGGGGCTATTTCTTTGATTGGCCAAACTGTTGAAAAATACTTGGAGTTCGGAGTGTGCTTTCTACTAGAGAAAAACGGAAAAGGATCCGGTCCGGGTGATCCAGAAATTATGTCCGTTCATCGTACATCGTGCGGTCAGAAATTATTTAAAATTTAAAATTAAATATAAATAGTACCTAACGAAAACTGACCACACGATGTACGATGAACGAACATGATTTCTGGATCCTTAGATCCCCAGAAAAAGGATCCAGCAAGGATCCTTTTCCGAGAAAAACAAGCGTTTGTATTTGACTGTACGAGCCTTGGTTGCGTTGAGGCTTCTCTTTGAACAAAAGTTTATGTATTAGCTAAAAAATAGAACAGATAAATAAATTGACTCAAAATATTGCTCTAGTTTATGAGCTGAGCAAAATCAAAAGTTTACTAAAGCAGCATTAGGCTAAATTGTAGTAATAGTTCTTGACTTTTACTCTAATTTAGTTTTAGTTGTTGAATTCTCATATTAGTTTCTTTAGTCCTCGAACTTAACAATGTGTTGCACAATTAGTCCTTTTTATTAACACCATATTTTTGTCTGTTAAATTAGGGGTAAATTACGAACTTCAATTTAAACGTTGAAAAAAACAATAGAATAAGCTAAAAGAAACTAACAAATGCAAATGAAAATATATAAATTAATATCTAAAACTTAAAACAAAATGAAATTTGAACTATAAAAGTACAAAATGAAGGTTGGACTTTAGCAACTTTAAATATTTGGCATTCAAAATTGATAGGAGATTCAACTGTGGCTGGAGTTGAACAACTAACAAATAACATATTGAACTACGAAATTTTTTTTCCTATGTATTCAATTTTCTTATACGAAATAAATTTGATTTTTTCGTTGTTTTTTTTTTTTTTTTTTTTTTTTTTTTTTTCTCATTTCTCAATTTAAAATTTATTCTTAGTGATGTGGGATGAAGTTCCTAATATACCCGAAAATTTAATAGTAAAATAGATGACGTTAGTAAAAATGACCAATGGTACAACACATTATTAAATTCGGTGACTAAAGAAACTAATATGAGAGTTCAGCGACTAAAATTAAACTAAGGGTAAACTTCAAGAACATAGACCAGTTTTTAGGTTATTACTAGTACTAACAAAACACTCAAAAAAAGGCAAAACTCATTTTCATTTCTTCCTAAAATTAAACATAAAAATGTAAAAATTGATCTGATTCGAACTCAAATTCGGAAGAATGGTCTACGAATAACAGAATCAAATTATCAATGATAAATTGATTTAAGCCAATTTCAGTTTGTCCTACTCCTACTCAATCTTTTTTACAGTCGCTCAAATAAGAGCATGAGCAAGTTCAATAGTTGAAACCTTTGTAAATCCTTCCCATTATACATGTTGCTCACAATTATTTCATTGCAATCCTGCAGATATTGCGGATCAAGATTGTTTGAAAGAAAATGAAAATTTTAAGGTCTGTGTAACTTGTAAGTCAGTACAGAGCTAATAGATACACAAAATTACAAAAGGACTGCATAACCATTTTAATTAAGAATGTGATACAAAAGTAACCATACTTATTTGTAGCAATCAGTTCTACATTTATGTTCAATTATCAATTAACAATTTCATACCTTTTATGTCACGGATTTGGGACCCTATGAATTTCTATTGCCTTTTTTGTCCATCAAATTTGCAATATGTGATTTCCTTTTCTTGTTTATCATCCTTTGAGCTTCCTGCAAAGAACATAGATAAGCAAAGCATTCAGAATATTGCTGTCTAATCTATATTTTGAGGAAACAAAAACAAAACTCCCTTTTTTTCCAGTGGGTGCAAAGAGAAATTTAGAAAGAAATGGGCATGATGGGTATGAATAGTGAGAATGTGGAAGTGAAGCTGGGAGCAGAGGATTGCCGCTTTTACTGCAAAACCAATACTTTATCAGAAGAAAAATTCAAAACACTCAAAACCCAAAAAAGAAATAAAACCCCGAGTCCACAAAAACACGAAAGAGAAAGAGAGAGAGGAGAGAGTAAAAAATATTATTATTTTTTACATCAAAACTAAAAAATGCTTATAAAGACTACAAAAAACTACAAATGAAACAAATATTGTTAACATTGGAGCAAAAACCTGACTCTTTGAGATTTGCTTTCCTTACATGTTTATATAAGTGATAATCATGCTAAACTGAAAACAACTTTTGAGTCCTAATGGCCTTCTTTATTGTTTTTCCTAAATGGGTTAGCTGCATATAGGGGAGATGCTGGCTTTAAAATCAAATTTGAGAACATTTAGAATTTGATTTTTATTTTTTGCATGTTTGGTTAGTTTGCTTTTCATAATTTGTTTTGCTTATTGCCCAATGGAGTAGTGATTGGATGAGCATACTGAATAATATTAATCTCTGAAAATTAGAAGGGATCCTTTTGAACACACAATGTTACTGTTCGAATTAAAATACATGAAAATACCTCAGCTATAAACTGGGACACCTTTGCTTAAACAGCTTTGGTTCTGTAAACCGAACTTCTTGAAGAATTTAGTGGATCTACAATAACATTAAATGAATGCATTAAAAGCTTTATCTATTATCTGCCAAACCAGATTTCTCTGTGAACAGCACTTGTATAAAGAAAGGTAATCACTTCAAAATCACCAATCAACATAGGCATCTTCAAATAATTTAAATAAGCAAAGAGATGGGTGAACTGGGCTGGTAAGATCAGCAGCTTGGTTTTCATTTACATTCAATTTAGCTGACATCAGAGCCATTGTACAATTAACTGGATGAACTTAAACGTTTCTGATCACAAAATCTAAGCCTCATTAACTACGAAAATTGTGCAAAAGGTTGAGAAAATGTGAAATTTCGCCTATTCGTATTTTAGATAATATCCCAACTGATTTGAAAAGACTTTAACATTAGTGACTTTATATTCTTTTCTCCATCTTCTAAGCAACCAAATAGAGGAAGTTGGAACAAAACATTAAATAAGACAAAAAAGAAAACATGTTTCTCACATCTGTTTCTAGATGCAAAGTGATCCGAGCATAAACCTCAGGAGAAAAACGCAAGAGAGAGATAGAGAGAGATAGAGAGAGAGAGGGTGAGAGATATAGCGGAAGGAAGAGAAGAGAACAATCGGAGAAGGAGACCACACTGGGTACATTCAAACAGGAACAAAACAGTAAAGTTATGGGTATATTCAAGATTTCTTGGTAAACAAACAGAAATTAAACAACCAGTTTCAAATCGAGAACAAAATTCTTACCATGCAGAGCAAATATGCACATCGGAGTCATAGAAGACGCAGGGGAGGCAATAGCAGAAACCGTGTTGGAGAGACAATGGGGAAAACCTGCGAATTTAGGGATTTTGTAGTGTGTGGAACTGAGGACGCATGCACGGAAGAAAAAGAGAGTGGGGCAAAATAGCCAATTCACCATACAACCCCACTAAAACCAAAAAACCATGAAGAGAATGAGGGGCAAAACCAGGTGAACACTGTTAGTGAACAGTGGTTTTCCACTGGGTTTTAGTAGAGAATAATGTACACCGCTTTTTGCACAGGTGAGTTAAACAAGTTGTTCATGATATTTTGTGTTCGCCGTGTTTCCACACTTGTGAGTTAGATCAGTTTTTAAGATATTACATCTACGACTTTTTATACACGTGATATAAGATTAGTTTTTTAGGAGAAGGCGGCGGAATAGCGCCCGCCGCCGCCTTTTTGTACACATGATCAAACTAGTTTTCCCAAATATTATGCCCGCTGCTTTTTTGCGCACATGAGCTATATCAGTTTTTTGAACATTAATTGTGCACGCCGCCTTTTTCATCCAAGTTCGATGTTTTTGCACACATTATATCAATTTTAGAACATTAATTATGCGCGCCACCTTTTCACCCAAGTTCGATGTTTCTTCTCGTAGATTAAAGTAATTTGGAACATCGTATGGTTACCAGAAAACCAGAATAGGAAAGAGCTAGAATCCGTTCATGAGCAAAATAGGAAAAAGTCAAAATCCAAACCTCAGCACAACTGGAAACCAAGCTGACCTATACTGTAAATTACTACTCA
This sequence comes from Heteromeles arbutifolia, assembly GCA_024362995.1. Classification (NCBI taxonomy): domain Eukaryota; kingdom Viridiplantae; phylum Streptophyta; class Magnoliopsida; order Rosales; family Rosaceae; genus Heteromeles; species Heteromeles arbutifolia. The sequence goes on along the minus strand of JANCRC010000017.1, from coordinate 10,644,396 downwards.
AGCTTAATACAATATGCTAAATTTAATTGAGTTACTAAAAACCACATTTTATAAAAGGAAAACTCTCCAAAACTAAATTAATAGGAAATTTTAACATAAGAAGAAAGCCACGCTAACTCCTACCATATATATTTTTTGGTACACTCTCACGTAAATTCTTCCACTCATGACTCGAATTATATATAAATGCACAATTTGTGAAACAAAATTCTCATTCATTTCTACTTCTTCACTTCCATTACTAACCTTTCCAATGGATTTAACCCCAACACAAGAGGGTTTCCGAAAAGGTGATCGAGTGGAAGTGAGCAGCAGAGATTATGGGTTAATTGGCGCGTATTATGAAGCAACTGTAGTTGAAGACTTGGGGGGCAAGTATAAGGTGGAGTACTTGAGTTTGGTGGATGAGAAGGACGAGTCCCGACAACTACAAGGGGATGTTGACGAGGATGAGCTCCGCCCTCTGCCACCTCCACCTTCAGAGCAAGAGAAAAATGAAAAGTTTGATGTCCTTGATAGGGTTGATGTGCATGACCTGGACGCTTGGTGGGTAGCCACCATAACTGAGGTTAAAAAGGAGGGAGAGAAGGAGAATTACTCCGTTTACCTTGAAACTACGGCGGACCTCTGTGATTACTCTAAGGAACAATTGAGGCTTCATAAGGACTGGATCGACGGAGCGTGGGTTGATTGCAACGACAAGAAACAAAAGCAGGTGGGATGCAAGAAGAGAGTGTGGATTGATGACAATGTTGAAGACAGGTACAAGAAAGTGCGCATCGATGGAAAGTTGGTCGATTGTAAGGATAAGTTAAGAGTGAGCCCTGTGATTCCAACGGGAAAGCCTTGAGTACCAGTTGTTAATTTACTAATTTTCTATGTTTTTTGTTTGAGATAATTGTCTTCTAGGGTTTTAATTAGAAAATGTGCTGTTTTGTTAGGTTCTTCTTTCTTATTAATCTCCTGGTGTTTGATTGGGACAATTTGTGTTGTGTGAGTCCTGTGAGATCAAAAGAATCCTAATTAAAGATCTAGTGTCCTTGTTAGTCAGTAAGAACATTTCTACTGTGGAAGAGCTACTTAACCTAGCCTAATTTTGGCTTCTGTGCTCCACATGCACATCACTTGAGCTAACACAAAATATTGAAATATGCCATAGCCGTAGCCATATTGGCTAGACCGAATATGCTTCTTTTATGCACATTAGTTTGAAACTTCGAATCTTCATTCTCACATCTAAATCAATTATTTAAAGTAAGAATATAGCTTATGTCCAGTATTATTCCATTGGTAATTGAGAGGGTTTTGTTAAGCTTCAAATTCGAAGATTCTGAAAATTTGATTTAGAGTAAACGATTTATGTACAATCATATGAATCAAAGATTAGGGAATCAACAGCGCTATTTCGGAATTTACCTAATGAATGTATGAATGAAACTAACATTGTTTATACCAGGGAATTCAATCGTTACCTGTTAATCATTTAGCATTTGACCTCTGGGAATCTTATTTTCTGGTGAATAAAACATTCCAACCTAGAACAATATTAGAAAAATTCTTTCATGCTACGTAGCATTAACTACTATGAACATTGGATGACCTAGATTGGTTTTGATTTTTGCTTTTATTGTGATCACGTGAATCTAAGTCATTCAATGCTCATAGCATTTATGCTACGTCGCACCAAGTGAAACCTACAATATTAAGCTAAATTATATAAATGCTAAAATTGAGCCGAATTGTGGCTCCAGACTAATGCACTGGGGGCTAAATTAACTGAGCGCATTGGACTACCTTTTTAAGACACTCTTTCAGCTGCATTCTTGCATCTAAGCTGTAAGTTATGTTTCCGTAAATTAGAGTAATTTAGAATAATTTGTTGTAAAAAAAAAGGAAAGGATCCTTTCTGGATCTCTTTCACCAAATCCATCCAATCAATCAATCCGGACCTTTGAAATTTGATCAAACGACTACAAAAAAGAAGCCCCTTTAAAGATTATAATAACTTTAGCTGTTGGATCAAATTTCAAGGGCCCAGAGCAGGTGATTGGGAGGATTTGGTGGAAGAAATCCGGAGAAGATCCCTTTCCGTAAAAAAAAAAAAAGGTCAAATCCAATCCCAAACACAACAGGAAATTTAGCAAATGCATATGCATTGGGCCAAATTAAATTGAGTTACTAAGCAACCGAATTTTGTAAAAGAAATAGGAAAGCTCTCCAAATCCCAAACGGAGTAGGAAAATCTCTCGAATTCTAAACACAAGATGAAAACCTAACCTAACCTCTCATATATATAGCCTTACATATGCTCTCACATACAGTCTCCTACACTCCACATCTCTACGATTTCTGAAACAATTTCTCACTCATTGATCATTCTACTTAATTGCTTCACTAATTGCGTTATTGATATATAATCTCTCTCTCTCTCTCTCTCTCTCTCTCTCTCTAATCGGTTTTCAAGAAGGTGAGAGCATGGTGAAAAAGGCTAGTTTTCCTAGAAAAAGAGTTTTTCAAAAAGGTGACAAGGTGGAAGTGTGCAGCAAAGAATATGGATTTATCGGCTCTTATTATGCAGCAATTGTACTTGAAAAGTTGGGGGACAAGTATAAGGTGGTGTACAAGAACCTGGTGGAGGAGGACGAGTCCAAAACTCTAGTAGAGATTGTCATGGAAGATGAGGTCCGTCCTCGTCCTTCTCCACCTCCCCAAGAAAACGTGGATTTAGAGTTTGATGTCCTTGATAGAGTTGATGTATTTGACAACAAGGGTTGGTGGGTAGGCACCATTACTGAGAAGAGAGGGGAGGACGAATACTTCGTCTACTTTGAAACGACTGCGGATCATATTGCTTACCCTAAGAGGAAACTGAGGTTTCATAGGGACTGGATCGAGGGACAGTGGCTGGACTACAACAAGAAGAAAAGAGTTGTTCGCGTAGACGGAAAGTTGGTGGATTGCAAGAAGAGAGTCCGCGCGCAGGTTGATGAAAGAGTTGTGGACTGCTACAAGAGAGTGCGCATCGATGGAAACTTGGTGGATTGCAAGGACAAGTTAAGAGTCAGCATTGTACCTGTATAAACCTTGAGTAGTGCTTGTTGTTTGTTGAGTTTTAGTTTCTGTTTGTTGATTTTTAATTAGAAAGTATGTTTTTGTTCCAGTTTTCCACTCTGAATCTCTGATTAATTTTTTGGTGTATGGTCGAAGCAATTTGGGAATATTGCTATTTAAGTGCAATTTATGAGGGTTTTCAGTAATTTCCATTCATTTTTATTTGTTTTTATTATTATTGTAGGTGATGGTAACACCATGTGTTAGGAACTTTTGCATAAATTATTATGCGTGAAGGTAACACCACGTGTTGTTGTGAGGAATTCCGACAGAGCATCATTTATACAAGCCTCATCAATCTCTTAGATTCTTGCGCTGTTATGTAGTAATTTACTTAGAATCAGGATCCTCTCATGAGCACATAGTCATGATCCTCTTGATCAGGCCCATTGGGCTGTTCAACTTTTATCCAACAGTTACAAACAGGGGACTCCTCTAAAAGTTATAATCATTATAACCGTTGGATAAAAGTTGAACGGTCTGATGGGCCTGATCATGAGGATCTTGACCATGTGCTCAGGAAAGGATCTGATTCATTTACTTAACACATGCATGATCATTCTGATGATATTGATAATTGAAACTTTGTAAATTAAATAAATTGATCATATGGCTTGTATTAAAAGGAAAAAAAACATAGTTATAAAAAATTATAGAGTTTTGTTAATCTTCAAAATTAACAATTCTGAGCAGTTGATTAAATAGCCTATAATCCATATGGAATTCAAATGTGGCATGTTAGCTGCATTCTCTTCATCTGTCAGCTCCCCATAGAGGAGGCTCCACTACAACAAAAATGGTCACTGTGCACAATAAATTATTCGTGCCTTTTGAGGCCAAAAAGCACCAACAATTGTGCTCATAGACCAATAGGAACAGTGCAGCAACTAAATTTGTATTTGTGCCCTCTATGGGTGTCACCATTGATCAAAGAGCACAATAATGTATGTTGTGCTAAAAAGTGTAAGCACAAATAAAGGTCCTTTTGTGCCTAGTTCTGACAAAATTGTCAGATGGCTGCTGCCACCCATGTTAGCACATTTATTGTTATTGTGCCCAATATGTCAACTATTTAAAAAGAAAAAAATTAAAAACTGAAATCACCTACAAATTGAGATTGAGGCTAAACAAAAAAATTATTGTTTCATAAAATTAAAACAGCCCACAACCACAAGCATCTATAATATTACAATTTACAAAGATATTCACAACCATTATATATAAAAACAACTAGAATTTTACATGTTCTATCCCCAACTAAAATAAAACTAAAATTATAAAAGTTTTAAGTGAATATTGGTTCTCTCAAGAATAAGAACATCAAATATTAAGGTTCTAAGTGAACCTACACAGTTCTTTTCTGATCTTATAGTTCCAAAATTTTCTTTCCAAAATGCTGCTTGAGTGGCACAATGTCGGACCCTTCAAAAAATTTCATCTCCGACTGCATAAGCGTCAAATGCAAAGTTACACATAAACTCTATGATGTGATTTTGAATTAACATGGTATCAGTTTATTGTTAATTCATGTTTTCTTCTTGAATAAGCAACTAAATACATGAGGTTGACAGAGCTTATAACAAACTAACCAAAAAGGAGAGCAAAACTGCCTTTGAAATCTAAGCTCTCAGCAACCAGGGGCGGAGGGACCATAGGACCACAGTAGTCCTAGGCCCACCCTGCTTTTGTTTATAAAAAAAAAAAAAAAATTATTACTACTTATTATTATTATTATTATTTTTTATCACTTTTCCATGACTTTTTCACTTAAACCATTCCAATTTCTTAGACAAAAGATCCGACCCTCTTTCAATATTTTAAGGATATTTATGTAATCTAGTCTAACCCTAAAGACTACCTATTCCAACTTCCAACACTATTCATTTTCCCAATACTAAAAATTAGTATTTTATTATTCTCCAAGTTTATAGCCGATTGCAGTCTGCTAGTCTAGATTAGAGTTGATATCTGTTTATTGCTTTTCGTTCGGTCTTCAATTTCCATGATCCTCAAAGGTATGAACTTCGAATCTCCAAAGTTGTCATTTTCAATTTTTTTGCAATTTGCTAATTCATATATGTTGTCATCTACAATTGTAAATTAATTTAACAAATAATATTTTTTTTTGCAAATTAAAGAATTCCTTTATTCCATCATTCCATGAAAGAAAAGACATTGAAGTTTAGTTAATTGGTCAACAACCGAAAGTATGTATTTTACTCTCAATTCCTCTTACAATTTTTTTTTATTTTATAAATTATGATTAAATTGATGTCTTGCAATTTCTCTTAACTATTGCCTAATTTGTTTTAGTTTGTAAAATTAGCATATATATATATATATATACACACACACACACACATACATACATACATACTATGCAACGGTTTCAAAATATGAAAACTCGTTGAGGACAATTATTTTAATTATTGGGAATATGTAATATTATCAATGCTATGTTATTTTGAATTTTGGTTATATATACCATGATGTTTTGGTTAACAGTTTTGTAACTACTATCGATTTAATTTTTTTTTAATATTTGTGAGAGGCCCCTCCTAACCCGAAATCCTGGCTCCGCCACTGTCAGCAACTAGTGGTAACCTATTCGCCATGCTTTTGACGTCATCAGCTTCAGAAGATGCCAATAAATACAAGAGTAAGGTCAAATCCTTTCCAAGAAATATGATATCAAAACATATTTTCAGTCGATAATGCTACATATTTCCTGGAGATATAACTCAACAAGGATTGCAACCACCACCAAAAATGAGTATTAATCATATATGTGGCAACTACAGTCCCTTGATGGTAAAAAAAAACAAGGGAAAACCGTACCTTCAGAGTTTTGTTGCATTTTTTAGGTCCAAGGCTTTGTATGAACCTGACCTTTTCTAGCGGGTATTGGTATGCAATCAGTTTCATAACGATCAATAATTTCAACAACCTGACATAAACATCATTTTCCTGATCAACTACATGTAGAACTAGAAACTCAACAAACATGAACACAATACAAAAGTTGACTTTGATGAGAAAAAAGTATACAAAACTATATAATGAAACTTTGAATCAAAGTACATTAGAAGTTTGAATTACTTACCTGTAGCACATAATGTCCTCAATGCCAAAAATAACACTTCAAGAGGTTATAAAAGAGAATTCCCTCAAGTTCTGTAAAAAATAAAAATAAAAATAAAATAAAAAACCTACACACCGTAAGTTCACAAAATTTTACCAGGCCTGATAAATATAATTTTAAAGCTTAAAATTTTTACACCAATGATAATTTTGAAAAGCATAATAACCATAAAACCTTGCTTTTGGACATATGCATTAGTCAGCCTAGAAAAAAAGGGACCAAAAAAAGTACAGTAATTTAAAAACACCATCCAACATTTCACAGTAAGAAAAAAAGTGACACTAAAACAAAATAAAAAAACTATCAAATTCCAGACTATAAACTCTATAACCAAAGAAATTAAATTGATTTACTATTAAAATTGACAACACAATTAAAATTTCATTTTACCAGCACAATTACCGTCACATAGCCGATCATAATTAAAAGAAGGGAAATTTTATTTAAACCCATGCAACCTCTTTTTACACTCAACTTAAAATTTTGAATGTTAATTGTCTATTTTACCCTATTGCATAATTACTATTAAGTACAAAATGAAATTAATAATAAAACTCAAATTTATCAACAAACCCAAACACTATAATTAAACCATACGATCATTCTTTGTTTTTCCTAGTTCATTCTGGCTAAAACCCTAATAACTCTCATAGAGAAAACTATCCCTATGATCTGGTCTAATGTTCTTGCTGACGACTAACTTTTGATTGATTAATGCTTACGTGGCCTCTAATATTTACAGACTTCCCACGAATTGTATTATCTAGAAATTTGCAGGTCAAATGCAGTACTTTCATAGGTAAAAACTCGTCAGGTACAAGTCGTGTTGAAATGTTAGGATGGTTTGAAGGCATGACCTGAGGTAAAGACGGTGGCATCAATTGCACTGTAGGTGAAGGAGCAGGAAGAGGAATATAGGCACGAACTTGCATAGGTGTAAAATACGGGACTGTGTTTAGAGGAACACAAGGTAGTACAAGGTTGGACCATGTGCTAGGGGAAAAGGACGAACTGAAGGCACAACTGGTTTTGGAGGAGGTGCTGTAGGACCGGGAAGGTTCCTTGCATCACTGTTAAGAACATAATTTTGTTTAAAGCCAATGGTTCCAGTGTGACCATCCTATATGACCTGCTTTTGCTGCTCATCTTTCTTTTTTTCGATCTCAACCCTGACAACATTAGAAATCTCTTCCTTTGTGGTACCGAAAATGTCAGGATAGGTTCTTGCAAGTCCCATAATGTTCCTTGAGATTTCGTCATCGTGAGCAAGAGTAGTATCTCGAATTTTAGTAAACATCCTCTCTTTTTGCTCTTTGAATTTCGGATCAATGAGAGAAATCCTCATGTGTTCAGACATCTCACTGATTGGAATAAGCTCCCCGGTGATTGGCGAAACAACATACTTCGTTGAGTCTCCCTCGGCATGAATCCTCTCATCTGGCCTCCTCCAGTTCTTCACAACTCTCATCGGTTCTTCTATGTCCTTTGTCTCCAAACCCTCTTCAACAAGCTGCATCTTTTCGTCATCCATTTCCATTTCAATCTCCTTATCAAACTCGACAACATTTTCTTCCATATCCGTGACCCTGATCCTCCTCCAAACCATCCTAACATTTCATCATTAACAAGTTTGTGAATTTTGGAACAGACATTTCAAGTTTATCATCGAATAATGCTGAATTGCTATTAAACTTGTAAAGTAGAAGTTTGATTACCAAGTACCTGACTAATGTCCTATATAGAACTAGGATAGCTGCAATTTGAAACCCTCCCAAGAACAAGACCATGCATCTCTTTCTGCAAGAACCTCAGCCTGCCATTCATATCATCCACAACCCAAGATTTTTCACTAACATTTCTCACCATCTCCAACGACATAATTGGTTTCAATGCACCCGAAACCATCATATAAAACCCGCACATCGCCACATAAACCAAGCTTAAACCCAAAATCAATCTCCAAAACTCACACCCAAAACCCCATTTTCTCTCCATCTTCTTAGTCTTCTTCTTCGATTTCAATCTTACATCTGTTGAAGCGGCAACTTCTGGGTTAAAAATCCAATGGGTGTAAAAATAAATCCACATATTGAATTGGGTTTATGGGGGTATATTAGGTATTAAATTTGGGTTTAAAGAGATATTAATAGTTTAGTTAAAAATCAAATGGGTGCAAAAAGTAAGTTAGGTGTATAAATAGGTTAAATGGGTTTAAATAAAATTTCCCTTAAAAGAACCTCAATTGTCAAATAAAGATTTTAAGCTATATAAAATTATAGAGGTATTCATCAATTTCCCCCTGAACTTGTGACCATTGGCCAATTTCCCCCCTCAACTTTAATTTTGGCCAATTTCCCCCCTAAACTCTCATAATTAGTCAATTTCCCCCCTCAACTTTAATTTGGCCAATTTCCCTCATCAACTCTCATAATTAGTCAATTTGCACCCTACTGTTAATTTTTTTTAATTTTCCATCTTTTTTTTTTTTAAATCTTTCTAATAACTTCCAACAAAGTACTAAAATTAACGTAAACTCACCTGCATAATATAGGGTAAAATGTACAAAAATATAATACAATTAGTATGTGATATGAGTTGATTATAAGAAAAAGTTATGAATCGGGTTTAAAGCATGTAGAAGAAGAAATAATAACAAAAAGAAATAATAATCATAAACTCATGGATCAGACCTATTTCAATAAAATGGGTTATTCTTAATAAGGAGTCAAAAATTATGAATTGACTAGCCATTTTTGCACTAAAGCTCGATTCTCCGCAATTTACTTGAACTTAGCTTTCACTTTTATAAAGAAAATTGTATTCACATACAAAAATGTACATATCAATCCTTTTTGTTATCAATTTTGTATAGTAAAAAATCAAATAAAATTACTCCATTCTGATTTATTATGACTAATAATATTATCTATGATAAATTGTAAAATTCTTAATTTTAATCTATTTGTAATAGGATAAAGATATAGGAAAATGATTAACATTTTCTTACACACACTTGTTTAACAGTAGGGTGCAAATTGACTAATTATAAGAGTTGAGGGGGGAAATTGGCCAAATTAAAGTTGAGGGGGGAAATTGGCCAAAATTAAAATTGAGGGGGAAAATTGACCAATAGTCACAAATTCAGGGGGGAAATTGATGAATACCTCAAAATTATAAAATAAGAAAGCACGCAAGCAGGGAGCAATACTCGCCAAATTGGTTATTGTTGTTTAAAATGAAATCCCCAAACCAAACCCCAAGTAAAAGACCCAGCCATTTTCTCTGCCTTCTTTCAGCTCCCTTTCTTCTTCCATTTCTCTCCGTTTTTTCATTCTCCCTTCCCCTAAACCCCAAGTAATTAACGATAATTTATAACACCACAGAATTATTCCCAATTCTCAACCTCACATAAAATTCAAAGCTCGAAAATTAAAAAGTCTCAAAGATTGAATCTGAGAATGGTAAAATGTGGAAAAATACCTGGATATTTTGTTGAAGGAGGAAAGGAGCCCAAGCAGCTGAATGATTGCGCTCACAGTGATTTTCAAACTCTGCAGAGTTTCTCTCTCGCAATTTTTTTAAGGATCTTGCTGCTTTCTTTGAAAGTTTGGAGGGCTTTTTATGTTCGTATACTATTAAAAATACAAAACACACGTTAGTAAAAAGAAAATATCATTGACAACTGTATAGATTATGTCAATTGTGCCTACTATAATCAATCAGGGAGAGAATATAGAATGGGTGTGGGGTAATAACTCCATACCGATATGAAGCAATCTATACGTTTTCAAACTGAAACATGAAAAGAAAAAAAAAAATAGGAGTGCCTTCTAAAGCTTTTATTTCTGCTGTCATATGACATTGATAGTGCATGGGATGTTTGTGTTTTCCCCTGATATAGGATGTACTCTTATACACTAAGACAAACTCCGGTAGACATTGTTATCATGGGTCATCTCTATCAGAAACGTCGCATTCAAATTTTTGTCTGACCACAATTTTAACATGCATTAGTCTGTAATGTGATTTGTTTTCTTTTCAGTGGACATCTGATTGGAATTATAGAGTTTTTCCTTCTTTTTTTACTTCACGTTAGAATATAGGGGTTGATCCATCACTGCCACACCAAGAGCGGGTAATTCATTGTAAAAATACAAAACCATTAAGGTCATAAATCTAAAAAGAAAAGTAACCGTAATAACCTACTTCTTCACAAACACATCAGTCAATCCACAAAAAAAACTGATCATAAGATGATAAACACATGCAATTATGAAAAAAATTAATTCTTTATACATTCTAAATATAAACAACTGAGCCCAAGACATATAAACTCATCAAAGTGATGCAGACAACAGGTAATACGATAAAAGGGTTAAAGCCTCACCAACAGTATTTCAAACCGCAATAATCACAGATCCATCAACAAACAAATCCACAGGTAAAATTTGATTTTATCCAATAAAGTGTGGACAAAGCACTGCAAATTCCTCAAAAAGAAAAACCATTAGGGTTCATTACAATCTATATAAATTAAAAATAAAAACTAACATAAAACTTAGCTAAAACATACCCAAACTGAATACGATTTGTTTCACATTCACTTGAATACGTCACCCAAATTTGAGCAAAAATCTGCAAACAAAATTGATCCCAATTGTAATAATAGTCAGACAACCAAAAAACAAAAGCAATCGAACAAATTTTAACTCAGCTATAGACAGAACGTGTACAAACTAAACCAACAATGTTAGAAATAGAAAAAAAAAAGAAAGCAAAACATGCAACACATCAAAACACTATTAATAATATACGTTAACCATGAACAGCACAACCTTATCTCTTTGCATCACTACAAAACACAAAGCACTCTATTTATAAATATTTACAAAGCTTTATTACTGAGAAAGACCAACACCCCTTTTTTTTTCTCCTGCACCATGATCAGTTTGAATGTTCACATTTATAAATATCACTGCTTTTTGTTCCAATTTTTCTCCCTTTGCCTATTTCAATTTAACTTCTTTTTTCACTTGGTTCAAATGATAGAAACTTACTAAAAGACACAAAGTTTAATTCAACTATAAACAATGTTATCCAATGAATTACATTAACCTCAACCCAACATCCCTATTTATACAAATAACTTATTGCCACCGACTAAAAATTAGTTTACAATAAACAACACAACACACTAAATCATACAATCTACCATCCCTATTTATAAACATAATTGTTCTTCCAATAGTTTTAAACCACTGAAAATAACACCCAAAAAATAGAAAAAAATTAAACAAAATCAATCCCCCCACATCAAATTACGTGTGATTCTAGTCCAGTATAGTAACACCAACTCACATGTACTGCAATCATTGTTAAAGAATCACTCTTTAGATTTATACATCTTCACATAAACAGAAGCAAACAAAATTTGTAAAAACAAAAAAAAAAAAGAATTAAGCCATGATAGCAAGTAACAATCAATGAGCAGAAAATCCACCCGTACAAAGAGAAACCCCAAATCTAAACAACCAAATCACAACAACAAAAATTAAACCAAAGAGGCATCACAAAATAAAATTAACACTCCTAAGCACACAACATTGAAAAAAAACCAAAAAATAAAAATCTGTTTCCAAAATACGAAGAACAATACGATGATTTAGTGCAGCAACCAATTCTTCGATTCGGATACAAAATTTTAATCACTCTTATCTGTTTTCCATTGTTTAAGAATCTTAAACTCAATTAAGATTACACAGAAAATATAACTAAAGTCCCAACCTTCTGAGAAAACTACAACTATTTTTACAAAGGTAGACAACAGAAATCAAAGACCGGAATACGTGAGAACCAAAATGTTAAAAACAAATACTTGATGTGTGTACATACTATTTACACTATTTGCATACAAAAGATTTGATAGATAGTCCTATTGATAACCTCATTATATATGCAGATAATCACGCTATTTTACCCCACCATAACCAAACTGTGTAGTTCCAACGGACCCTAAGTCGTCAATTAATCTCTAAACGAAAACGTCTCTATTAATTAGCTGTACAATTTCCCTGAATGGCTTTCCCCCGCCAACTGGTTTCATGGATTGCCAGAAGCCATGGTTCCAGATCTCAACTTAAACAATTATTTGTATTTAATCTGCAAAAGTTTACTAAAAACATTTAACCTTTCCCAACAACCACATTTAAACCCCATTTCACTAAATTAACGAATAACTACATAGAAATCATTTTAATAAGCAAAACCCACGAAATTAAACACGGAAGGAAAGCAACAGAGAGACATACTTCAGAAACAAAACCCAACAATTTAACAGTATTTCTTTCTTGTATTATCAAGCAGTATACTGCAACATGCTAGAATGTTAAATCTGCTCAAATATGGAATGTGCCAACACAAAAACATGGACTCCATACTTTGGCCTACCAAAAACTCTGGATGCTTACCTCAGATTGTCTGTATGAAATTATTGTTCTCTTTCAAGCCATGCTTTATTGATAGCCTATCTTATTTCGTATTTTCAATACGCAGTTTTTAATGTTTTTGTAACTCTTAAACATCAGATGCATACCAAAAGGGATAAGACGGCTATGTTTCACAATCTAAAGACACATCAAACCTCACCCTCAAATTTCCAGTCAAAAAGGAAAATTAATACCTCTACAAAAAATAATCAGGAGATAAAAACTCAAATCCCAGAAAATAAAATCAGTTGCGATGATGTGGCATTTAAAACCGTAAGAAAAGATTAGGGGTTCTTAATTTCTTACCCAAATCCACAAATTTGAATCAAATCTCCGCAGGCCAGCTTGAAATCCGTTTGAAATGACCTACACGAACACGAAATTATACATGTAGAACATTTTAGATGAATTTGTGAGAAGGGTTGATGATGAATTTGTCAGAATGCATGTTGTTTTCACATTTTGAAAATAACTGAAGTTCTTACAAAAAAAAGCAAAATTGTTTTCAGTCTGTCTTTACGTACCAACAATGTGAAGCCAAAGTGACAATGTGAATTCACATTCCAAATTGAAGGAAAAAAAAAAGAAAAAATAAAGATACCAACCTTTTTGTTCAGTTTGATGGTTGACAATTTATCCAATGGGAATAGATTTTTCTTTTGAAAATTGCAATTTTGTTCCCCAAAACAAAGTGCAATAAAATCAAAGAAGGCATTTGAAGATGAAATGAAGCCTGGGTAAAATAAAAACAAACGAATTGGAATTTAGATAACGAAAAGCAAATTACCAAATGTTTTTCTTAATTTCCACTTAACATGGTAACACATCACGTTCACAACCACCAGTAGCAGAACAAAAAAGATAAAGTTAGGATCAAGTTTAGAAGAATTGATTCAAATCCTCCTTCAACAATCTAATGATGCATAACTTAAGTAGAGAAACCAGTTGATAAACCCTAATTACTGGAAAGGAGAAATCTTTGAAAAGGAAGCTCACCACTGCTGTCATAGGGCTTGAGCACAGAGGGCGTTGGAGGCTGAAAACAAAAGCCCAAAAAACAAAAATCCAGGGTCTCCTGAAATCGAAACAGAACGAAATTAAACACTCACATGTAGAATTGGAGGCTACAACAAAACCCCCAAAATCACAAAAAGGAAATTTAAACACAAAATCCATTTGTAAATCCAAAATAAAAAAAAAATTCAAACAAAACAAAACCCCCCTGATGATATCGATATTGTTCTGATAACAACAGAAAACCCAAGACCGAGAAAGCCGTAAATCTCACCAGGAAATGGGAGCTTTTTTGGGTAAAATTTTCTTCGATTCAAACTCAATACCCGAAGAAAATTGTACTGTTGGTTGGTTTTTCACCAAGAAACTTCTATTGGTTCGTTGGTAGCTTGTGAGGAAAAGAACGCAAGGTTTAGAGTGAGAGAAGCCAAGCTTGAGAGCGACAGAAGGTGAGTTCAAGAGAAAGGTGGAAACGGAAGGAAAATTGAAGATGTAGTGGAAGCGGAGCAGTCGACAATGATCAACGCGTGGGCAACGCGGACAAATAAGTAATTCTAATGTGCCAAGGAGGAAAAACAACGGAGAACAAACAAGCAAATAAGTGCATTACAACTATTTCACTGTTCATAAATAGTGAAAAACAGTGCCGAGTAAACCGAGTTTTGTTATAAATATGTAAAAGTTAGAGGGATAACCTTTTAGTGAATGGAGTGAAGCAGAGGTAAAATATCACACTGTAATTATAACTCAAGTGAATGATAAAAGAGGGAGGAATGGATGTTGTTATTGATCTTTTCTTCTTTCTGTATGTTTTGATTGCAGTCGAGTGCTCTATTTATAGAGCAACTCGTATTATTACATTTTGAAACTTACAACCCTTAACTTTGAAAAATCGTTCCTTTTTGTTTCCAAAGTCTATTCCAATTTTCATAGGCATTGAAAATGTGTGTGTATAACAATGCCAATGTTGAAAACCAATCTGTGAGGGCATTGAAAACTTTACCAAAGGTACTGTGGGCATTCACTACCCACCAGTATTTTCAACACTCCCCCTTGGATGCCCACATATCAACATCAGTTGCCTCGTTAAAATCTTGCTTGGAAAAACCCAGTGGGAAAAAACCGTAGCGAAGGAAAAAGAGTACAACTTTTCCTGGATTGTTGATATAGTGTGAAATATGCTTATGTTGCCTCGTTAAAACCTTGATAGGAAAAACCCAGTGGGAAAAATCCTAATCGAAGGAAAAAGATTACAACATGCATGTATCATGGATGCTCCCCCTGATTCCGCATTCTCCAAATTTAGCTGTGTGGTAAGTCGACGTAATCTGACATTCTGCACTATCTTCTGGAACGTGCATTTTGGTAAAGATTTGGTGAACAAATCTGCCAGATTTTCATTGGATCGGATTTGTCTGACTTCAATAACTTTAACCTTTTAAAGCTCATGTGCACTGAAAACCTTTGGAGATATGTGTTTAGTCTTATCGCCCTTGATGAATCTTTCCTTCATTTGGGCAACACAGGCTGCATTATCTTCTTGAATGACAGTTGGATTGTCTGTCTTCGAAGTTAGACCACATGAATTCCAGATATGATGGATCATTGATCTTAACCAATAACATTCACGACTTGCTTAATGTAAAACAAGTATTTCTGAATGATTTGAAGATGTAGCAACTAATGTGTGCTTTGTTGAGCGCCATGAGATTGCTGTATCTCCATTCTTGAACACATATCCAGTTTGTGAGCGAGCTTTATGCGGATCAGAGAGAAAACCAGCATCTACATATCCAACAAGGAACTGGTCATTTGTGGAGTTCTTTGAGTAGAAAAGACCCATGTTTGTTGTCCCACGAAGGTATCCCAATACATCTTTGACACCCTTCCAATGACGAATTGTTGAAGCAGAGCTATACCTTGCTAATAAGTTAACTGAAAAAGCTATATCTGGTCTAGTACATTGTGCTAAATACAACAAAGCACCTATTGCACTCAGATATGGTACTTCTGGACCAAGGACCAGTTCATCACCATCTTTTGGACGGAATGGATCTTTCTTAATGTCCAGAGAACGAATGATCATTGACGTGCTGAGTGGATAAGCCTTGTCCATGCCAAATCGCTTCAGGATTTTTTCAATGTAAGCTGATTGGTGGACCAAAATTCCACTAGTACAATGCTCGATCTGCAAGCTGAGACAAAATTTCGTTTTCCCAAGGTTTTTCATTTAAAATTCGCTTTTCAGATATTCAGTAGTTTTATTGAGCTCTTCAGGAGTTCCAACTAGGTTCATATCATCAATATATACTGTCACTATAGCAAATCCAGAATTGGATTTCTTAATGAACACACAAGGGCAAATGACATTGTTGATGTACCTTTCCTTGATCAAATATTCACTTAGACGATTATACCACATTCGTCCAGATTGTTTCAACCCATACAATGATCGCCTTAATTTGATCGAGAGCATACATTGTGGTTTGTTACTTGTTTCAGGCAACTTAAGTCCTTTTGGGACTTTCATATATATGTTAGTATCTAATTCTCCATATAGATACATAGTGATGACATCCATAAGTCGCATGTCAAGCTTTTCTGAAACCATTAAACTTATTAAGTAACGGAATGTAATTGCGTCCATTACAGGAGAGTATGTCTCCTCATAATCAATTCCAGGTCTTTGAGAAAAACCTTGTGCAACGAGTCTTGCTTTATATCTTGCAATCTCATTTTTCTCATTGCATTTCCTTGTGAATACCCATTTGTAACCCACGGGGTTTACATGAGGCAGGGTTTGAACTACTGCTCCAAAAACGCTTCGCCTTTCTAAGGAATTTAATTCTGCCTGGATTGCATCTTTCCACTTAGGCCAGTCCTGTCTCTGTTTGCATTCATCAACAGAGCAAGGCTCAGTGGCTACTGCGAATGCAAACATGTCTTCGATAATTATTTCATTTCAATCCCACAATTCATTAGTACAAGCATAATTTATGGAGATTTCTTTGCTTTCATGTACTTCTGTCTCTTCAAGGACATGTGTTTCATCAAGGACATTTTCTTTTTCTGGAAGTACAGAATCATGAATTGTGGATTCGTCATTCATTCTTTCTTCTTAAATGATTTCATTTGGATTCAGTTGTGCCCTCGTCTTTCTCTTTCGAGAGGCTGAATCTTTTGAACCTGGTGGTCTATCACGCTTCAGGCGTGCACTAGATGAATCATTCACTGCCACTTTATTTTGTCCAACAGAGACATCAATTCTTGCAGGTGCATTTGCAGCTGGTATATGTGATTTTGTCACTTTCATAGCATAATTAAATGCATCTGGCATTTGATTGGCAATACTTTGAAGATGAATGATCATTTTCACTTCATTTTCATATTGAATACTTCGATGATCAAAATGAGACAAGGTGGGTACAACCCATGTCAACTTTTGCCGTTCTTCTGGAACGGTCTTTTCTCCCCTTAACGACGGGAAGACTGTCTCATCAAAGTGACAATCAGCAAAACGAGCTGTAAACATATCACCTGTCAAGGGTTCCAAATATCTAATGATAGATGGTGAATCAAAACCCACATAAATTCCCAGTCTACGCTGAGGTCCCATTTTAGTGCGTTGCGGCGATGCAATAGGCACATAAACAGCACAACCAAAAACTCGTAAATGTGAAATGTTTGGCTGATGTCTAAACACGAGTTGTACTGAAGAGTATTGGTGGTTGGCTATAGGTCTCAATCGAACCAATGATGCAGCATGTAAGATGGCATGTCCCCATGCAGAAACTGGCAATTTGGTTTTCATAAGCAGAGTGTGAGCTATTAACTGAAGCCGCTTGATCAATGCTTCTGCTAAACCATTTTGAGTATGGGCATGAGGAACATGGTGTTCAACATCAATGCCCAATATCATGCAGTAATCATCAAAGGTTTGAGACGTAAATTCACCAGCGTTATCAAGTCGGATTAACTTAATGGGGTAATCTGGGAACTGTGCTCGTAATTTAGTTATCTGAGCAAGAAGTCTCACAAAAGCTACATTCTGAGTAAGCAAAAGATAAACATGTGACCATCGGGTAGATGCATCAACCAAAACCATAAAATATCGAAATGGTCCACAAGATGGTTGAATAGGCCCACAAATATCCCCTTGAATTCTTTGCAGAAATGATGGGGATTCAACATCAACCTTTAGTTGTGATGGTCTAATTACCAACTTCCCTTGAGAACAAGCCTTGCAAGGGTTATCATTTGAGATAGCAATGTGTCTGCTCAATAATGGATGTCCATTAGAGTTGGTAATGATCCTACGCATCATGGTCGATCCTGGATGACTTAGACGGTCATGCCAAAGCATGTAAACCTTTGAATCAATGAACTTCTGGTTCATGACAGTATGTGATTCAACTGTCTTTATGTATGTATAATACAATCCACTCGACAAACCATGCAACTTCTCCAATATACGCTTCTGGGTATCATTGAAGGTAATGCATAGATACTCCACATTTTCTGCACTTTTCGTTTCAATGTGGTATCCATTTAAACGTATGTCTTTGAAACTCAACAAGTTTCGAGTAGATCGAGTAGTATACAACGCATTCTATATGGACAATATTGTTCCATTTGGTAACATAATCTGGGCTTTCCCTGAGCCTTCAATTACATCTGAAGGTCCTGATATTGTTGTTACCCCTACTCTTGTAAGCATTAAGCTTGAGAAATACTTTTGATCACGAAGTATTGTATGCGTTGTTGCGCAGTCTGCAAAACAAATATCTCTACCATTTCTTATGTTATGAGAATAACCACAGTTTTTATCCATGCTTTCTGAGTAAATGGAATCACGGTTAAAAGCAAGTTATGACAGGAAATTTACATGCCACTTTTATTGAATCTGAAATGCTAGTTTTAAACTACAAGTTCAGCATAATAAAAGTACATCAAACATAAATGATTCAATTATCAAACATAAATGACTCAGTCAGACCGTTATATTTCATTCCTCATTTCCACAATAAAGTCTGAAACATCTAGGTAGGTTGTGTTCAACTGCCCTGATAAGTCAAACACTGGATCAGGATCCACTAGATGTTTTGGGGTACGACAAGTACGCGCCCAATGCCCATTGCCACCACACCTATGACATGCTCGTTCAGAGTTCCTGAGATCATAGTTTATATGAGCTTTGCCTTTGTGGCGATTCACATTTTTGAAGCTCGGGCCTGAATTATGCCTCGAAACCTGGTTGTGAAACTGACCACCATGGTTCTTGCATTTCCTGTTCCATCGACCTCGCTTGTGACCATGTCCTCGTTTATGATTGTCGCCACCAAAGGATGTGGCGTTCATTTCGAGGGAATCAGCATTCACTTCTAGGAATGGTGCAGATCCAGTAGGTCGGGAATGATGGTTTTTCATCAGGAGCTCATTGTTTTGTTCAGCTATCAGGAGTACAGATATCAGCTGGTTGTACTCAGTGTAACCTCGCGCTCTATATTGCTGCTGCAGGAGCACGTTAGAGGCATGACATGTGTTGAAAGTCCTTTCCAGCATATCTTCCTCAATGATAGTATCCTCATAGAGCTTCATCTGAGAGGTAATTCTGAACAACGCAGAATTGTACTCAGCCACTGACTTGAAATCCTAGATCCTTAAGTGAGTCTACTCATAGCGAGCTTTTGGAAGAATCACTGTTGTCTGGTGATTGTATCTGTTTCTCAAGGCATTTCAGAAAGCTAACGGATCTTCAACCGTTAAGTACTCGCTCTTTAGTGCCTCATCAAGATGGTGGCGAATAAAGATCATGGCCTTCGCCCGATCTTGAGAGGATGAGTTGTTCTTTTCCCTGATGGTATCTCCAAGATTCCCTACTTCCAGGTGGATCTTGGTATCCAGTACCCAGGTAAGGTAATTCTTCATGGTAATGTCCAGGGCAGCATAATCAAGCTTTGCCAAGTTGGCCATTTTCTTTTCTGAAAAAAAAAATGAGATGTGTAAGAACTTGCAATAATATTTATTCCTGGAGGAAGATAGTGTTAGAACTTCTAGTTCTTACAAATTTTCCATTTTGATCTTCAGGCCAAAATGATAAGCACTCGAAACTTCTGGCTAGAGATTTTCAAGATGAATGAAGAGGACGGTTGTACCGCACCATTCTCATTGAAATAATGTAACATAGAATGGGCGATTATTCCGCACCACTCAAGTAGCAGAAAAAATTTAAATACGCAGAGCAGGGTGGGCGATAATACTGCTCCACCTAAAATTGCAATGAAATTAAACAACAGACAAATTTAAATATGCAGGGTAGGGTGGGCGATCATAGGGCTCCACCTAAAATTTGCAGTAAAATTAGATCTGCAGTCCAAGATAGGCGATGATACAGCACCATCTTAGATCGCAGTAAGATTAAATTTGCAGTTCAAGATGGGAGATTGTACCGCACCATCTTGGATTGCAGTAAAATAAATACTGGGTTAGTAATCAATATCTACACCAAACAAGAAATCAAAGATGTATGTAACCGTTAGGTTGAGAACTAAGAGCAGGCATGGAGAAAACAGTTCGTCGCGACGGTATACCGCGCAATTAAGGCAGAGGGAGAAGATGAACAGTAGAGGAAACTTTTTTTTTTTTCTTTTTCGTTCGGCGAAGAGAAATGAGAGAAGGATTATATTTAGAGACTCGTGCTGATAACGTGTTATAAATAGGTAACAATTAGAGGGATAACCTTTTAGTGAATGGAGTGAAGCAGAGGTAAAATATCACACTGTAATTATAACTCAAGTGAATGATAAAAGAGGGAGGAATGGATGTTGTTATTGATCTTTTCTTCTTTCTGTATGTTTTGATTGCAGTCGAGTGCTCTATTTATAGAGCAACTCGTATTATTATATTTTGAAACTTACAACCCTCAACTTTGAAAATTCGTTCCTTTTTGTTTCCAAAGTCTATTCCAATTTTCATAGGCATTGAAAATGTGTGTCCAATGTTGAAAACCAATTTGTGAGGGCATTGAAAACTTTACCAAAGGTACTGTGGGCATTTACTACCCACCAGTATTTTCAACAAGTTTTAGTATATAGATAATTTGTCTTCTAGGTTGGGGGGGGATTTGGAATGGATTTTTCCTCCCCATTATACCCTAACTTATTTTTAAAATTTCAAATTCCTTCGTATTAAGTATTAACCCAACACCACCAACATCTGTCCAGTTTAATATGAAATTTAACAATAATAATAACAATAATGAAAACTAAATTAAAAAAAAAAATTCAGTGTGTTTAATATTTGGTGAATAGAGGCATTTAACTTTTTTTTTCTCTCTCTATTAATTAGTGTATAACATTTAACCAAAACATTAGTATATAAAATAACTTATTTAAATTAATGGCATTTAGTAATTATATTAATTTTCATTTTTATTCAGGTGAATTAGTAAAGAATTTATATGGAATCTATACCAATTCTTTTTTATTCCAGAAGGCTTTAATAAACAACTTCAACAGAAATTAAATTCTCACTCCTCTCTATTCCAATTTCTCATCAATTAAATTCCTCCTTAATTAAATTCTTTTCATTTTAATTACAGATTAGTAACTGAGCCATAAGTGTTTGAAAACAAACAACTATTACCAACTTTGATGAGGTGGTAGCCACAATCCTAATAACTACGTAAAGGTGGAAGCTACAACCATACTTAATCTTCCAATATGATCCGATAAAAGTTAACAAGTGAATGAATGAAATTAGACAAACAAGAGTAATGCGAGCCACCAAGTATGTTTTCAATAAATTGTAAGATATTTAGATAAAAACACATTATATGCTTGTTCCCATGTATGTTTTCATTATGTTTTAATACTTTATAATCTAAATTTCATTCTATTTTTCTGTTTATGTATCCCAATAAAAATCTGCTAGTCTGCCTAGGCGTTAGACCCCAACCCGTTGCCTAATTAATGCCTAGCATTTTTTAGAACATTGACTTATATTGTTTGAGGGCTGCTCATATATTAAACGTACCGTGGTAGTCATGGATGGCAGGACTAGTTGGAGTTAATCTAGGGCAATGAGCACTACAAAGTTTGTTACAAGTGGACGATCGTTGGGTTGCAGAGAGAGCGTTTGGACTACAATTAGCAAAATTGGTTCCATGACCGCGGGCCGTCGGGATCCAATTTCGATTTCTTGTAGGTGTGGGAAAATTTTTTATTGTGACGAGAACACGGGTGGTACACCACGTGTTTTTACGTAAGTGGTGAGAGATATTATTTTTTAATTTATTAATTTTTTAACACATATACACGTGGTATACCATCCCGGTTCCGGTCTGAAAAATATCTTGTAGGTATGGCTTGTGGATTTGCTTTCGTTCACCATGGCCGCCAATCAGAGATATGTAGATTGTTAGATGTGAGCACTTGCTACGAAGAAGTTAGATTGGGAGTATTCGGATCCCTCTCCTTTAAAAGTGCGCAATGTAGGCACATAAATTCGTATTATACTCGCACACCTATAGATGATGATGAAGAAATACACGCACACCTATAGAAGATGATGAAGAAGAAATTCGTAATATACACCCACACCTGTAA
The DNA here is from genome assembly GCA_024362995.1 of Heteromeles arbutifolia. NCBI lineage: Eukaryota > Viridiplantae > Streptophyta > Magnoliopsida > Rosales > Rosaceae > Heteromeles > Heteromeles arbutifolia. Next base: position 10,622,038 of record JANCRC010000017.1, on the reverse strand, counting down.
AAGATGATGACGGCGATGATGATTGACGACGACGACGATGCTGATACACCCACCTTTTTTTTAGACATATTTTGTAGGGCTGCCTTCGCAATGTTTTTTTAACATGAGTCTGCAAACTGTTGATGCAGCCTTCACCGCTTGAGGGGAAGTTAACAACCAATCAAAGGAGTCTATTGTAGCTTCTTCGATTCCAACAAAGGAAGTGGTTATTAGCAACAGGTAGCCACAGGTCACGTGTGATACAGACATGTATTCATCCAGCGATGGCATGTACTTCTGGCGGAACAATTTGGCTTCATCGAAGTAGCCCCGAACTTGTTTTTTCATCTGGCACATACCAGATCATGAGATTATAATAATTCCTAAATCATTTCTACTGTTAATTCATATTTATATATAAATAATTATTTGTTCCATACAATACATATTGTGAAGTATTTGCAGCACGTTTTTCTGGCCTTGTAACAACTTTAGACTCAAAACTAAGCATATCTTGAGGATAGTACCGCTTCTCTTGCATGGTGGATGCGATATAATTTCCCCTCGTGCGCAAGCTTTTCATGAATTTCACTGTATATATCCAGCAACGCCTAATAACAGACTTTCATATACTCTAGTAGTTGATCTATGGCTGAGACATCCCACCTGATCAAGTAATAATATAAACCAGTCGTGTGTAATTAGGTTAGTTTTTCCTTTTTGATCGGATGGTGATGTAAGGTAAGATAGTTTATATATAAGAGAATTTTAACTAATGATGTATTCATACCTCTCAATAGCTCCAGTAAAGAGCTCCAGTTCTTCATCTGTTCTATATGCGTCATAAACGTCATCGATAATGGATATAATAGCAGTAACTTTGCATAATGTCCTCCTTGCAAAGGAATATTGAGGCTGAAAGTAGACTGAAACTCCAGTAGAAGTAGACCTCAACCAATCTGTCTCTTACAAAAAGTTAGCTTGTTTGGCACGTCCAAGTCCTTCCACCACCTAAGTTACAAACATAATTATTTAGTAGCTAGAGGTGGAGAATTCAACTCTTTAGGAAGTGATATATACGGTTGAATAAGTAATAATTAACCTCGTGATTTCGCTTAGTTCTTTCTGATGGACTCGTTGCAGTCCGTTGAAATCCAACTTGGCGAATGTTAGGAGAGTTTCATTAGGTCATTCTCTTAGTTCCTGGTAGACAGACAAGTAATACCTTGCTTCAACCCTTGGTAAACCCTTTCGGAGCTGCTGATTTAAGGCATGGGTTACTGTTTTCACCAGTAGGGAGCTTAAACGGTATGTAGCCGATTCAAGATGAGTAGTGGTGAAGGTTAGTGCCTCATCTAGTATCTCCTCTCCATGTATCCTAAGGTGTGTGGCTTCATACAGGCTTGATAGTCCTACAACATCATCAACGAGTGATTCCTTGAATTTTCCATCACCGTCCTTGAACTTGTTGAATATATCTGCATGACCAACAAAATAAAAAATACAGAACCTCAAGAAACATTTAGATTAAAATAAAAAATAAAAAAATAAAACATTAAAAAAAAAATTTATATGACCAGACCACCATCCGAGAGTACTTACCGCATGAAACGTTATACCCTTGTTGTCTAAGCAATCGAAAACAAAGAGCACCGGTGTACAGGTCATCCAAATCATAAAAGTTCTCGTGAATTTTTTGTAAAATTTCTTCAATCTCATTTCCAAAATGGTAGGACACACCTAAGCGCTGAATGTCATCAATCAAGTTCAGCTTTTGTGAAACATTTTCAACTGATGCCGTTAGCACCCTTCTCATTTCTTCCTTCAGTTCTTGTACATGTTGTTCAAGTTGAGCATCCACTTCCTCCACAGGGTCACATTCATTTAAGAAAAAAGAAAACGAATAACCTTTATGATGTGTTTGAATAAGGAGTTTTCCAAGTACCAAAAGATATAGACTACATTATACGATAATTATAAGTATGGTAACTCATTACTATGCGCCCACTGGACTTGACTAGATGCATATATTTACTTTACAAAAAAAAAGGCAAATAATTGTTGTATTAGCACACCACATGGAGTTAATTATAAAGTTTTTTTTTTACTTAGTTATCGTCCATGATCGTCCATGAAAGTTGAATGGATAAGTTATTGTTCATGAAAGTTGAATGGATATAAAGTAAAAGTCATACTCTCCTAAGGTTTTTATTTTGAGGCTCTGTGAGGTTCAAACGTATATTAACTTTAAAATTATATTAATTTAGATTCAAAAGCTTAATATATTTGTTAATTTAATAAAACAAAACCAACTTAAAAGAAGCATATGACAAAAATTGAGTGACGCCACTACAAACAAATTTGAATAAACATGTCTTGCCAAAAAAGCATGTGACAGAAGCTGATCGCCCCAAATGCTTGGAGAAAAAGCGGCTGAAGGCCGGTGAACATTAAAAGTGTCATTTGGGTTTGAAGATTGAGATGGTGGAACATCGACAGAAGACATATTTTAAAGATTTCACAAGCCAAGTGTTAATACTTTTTGTATCAAGTGCGGGTTTCGGATGTAGGTTGAGGAGTTCATAAGCTTTGCTATTTATAATATCTGTTAGATCCTACATCGTCTAGGGAAGTGAATCATCTATGCCTTATATGTACATGCCCACCTCCATATAGCACGAGGCATTTTGGGAGTTCACTGGCATCGGGTTCCGTAGGAACTCTGAAGTTAAGCGAGTTCGCGCGTGAGCAATCCCATGATGGGTGACCCACTGAGAAGTTCTCATGTGAGTTCCCAAAAACAAAACCGTGAGGGTGTGGTCGGGGTCCAAAGTGGACAATATTGTGCTACAACGGAGTCGAGCCTGGGATGTGGTGAAGCCCAGGTCGGGATGTGACAATTTGGTATCAGAGCCAATCGTGTCGACACGATAACGAATCGGGTCGTTATCGGGTAACCCGATAAGCACCTTTTAAGATAACGGGTTGGTTCGGGTATACACGTGGATAACACGATACACGATAAGCAAAATATTAATTTTATAATTTTATAACCCTAAAAAAATACTATAATAATTATATATATTAATTTAACAATTGTATACCCCTAAAAACTATAATAATTATATATATATATATATATATATTAAATTAAATATTAAAAATTGGTCACCATTGGATCGGCTTAAATATACATATCATTCAATTTCTTAAATATTATACGTACAAAATAAATAAATTTAAATCTACTTAATAAATATATATATACACACACCATTGAACTTGAGGGGATACGAATTCTACGAAACTAATTTCAACGATCCAACCGTCAAACTTGTTTGTATATGCATCGAGATTACATCAGCAAAAAATCGCAAAAAACGAACATTTAGAGATCAAGTAACGGGACAAAATTTTTCGAAGGTTATCAACGAAAAATCATGATTTAACGGTTATTTTAACTCCGATTTGATGATTTTTTACAACTACACTCCTTGACCCTATATGAATACAATAAATGAACTCGATCTTCAATTTAAAATATTTACACTAGTGGATACCACAAAATCTTATGTAATACTTAATGAAAGTATGAATAAACTTTTAAGTGTTAGTGAATCTATTGTTTTGATAGGATACGCGTTCTACGAAACTAGTTTCAACGATCCAACCGTCAAACATGTTTGTATATACTTCGAGATCGCATACACCAAAAATTGCAAAAAACAAACATTTAGAGATCAAGTAACGGGACAAAACTTTTCGACCGTTATAAACGAAAAATCACGATTTAACGGTTATTTTAACTCCGATTTTGATGATTTTTTACAGCTACACTCCTTGACTTTATATGAATACAATGAATGAATTCGATCTTCAATTTAAAATATTTACACTAGTGGATACCACAAAATCTTATGTTATACTTAATGAAAATATAAATAAACTCTAAAGTAAAGTGTTAGTGAAACTATCATTTTGATGGGATACGCATTCTACGAAACTAATTTCAACGATCCAACCGTCAAACTTGTTTGTATATGCTTCAAGATCACATACGCCAAAAATAGCAAAAAAAAAACATTCAGAGATCAAATAAAGGGACAAAAAATTTCGACGGTTATCAACGAAAAATCACGATTTAATGGTTATTTTAACTCCGATTTTGATGATTTTTTACAGCTACACTCTTTGACCCTATACGAATACAATTAATGAACTCGATCTTCAATTTAAAATATTTACACTAGTGGATACCATAAAATCTTATGTTATACTTAACGAAAGTATGAATAGACACTTAAGTGTAAGTGAATCTATTGTTTTGACGAGACATTCTACGAAACTAGTTTCAACGATCCAACCGTCAAACGTGTTTGTATATACTTCGAGATCGCATACGCCAAAAATTGAAAAAAACAAACATTCAGAGATCAAGTTACGGGACAAAACTTTTTGACGGTTATAAACGAAAAATCACGATTTAACGATTATTTTAACTCCGATTTTAATGATTTTTTTACAGCTACACTCCTTGACCCTATATGAATACAATGAATGAATTCGATCTTCAATTTAAAATATTTACACTAGTGGATACCACAAAATCTTATGTTATACTTAATGAAAGTATAAATAAACTCTAAGTGTTAGTAAATCTATCGTTTTGATGGGATACACATTCTACAAAACTAATTTCAACGATCAAACCGTCAAACTTGTTTGTATATGCTTTAAGATCGCATACGCCAAAAATCGCAAAAACAAACATTTAGAGATCAAGTAACGGGACAAGACTTTTCGACATTTATCAACGAAAAATCACGATTTAACGGTTATTTTAACTCTGATTTTGATGATTTTTTACAGCTACACTCCTTGACCCTATATGAATACAATGAATGAATTCGATCTTCAATTTAAAATATTTACACTAGTGGATAACACAAAATCTTATGTCATGATGACCGATGAAAATTGAGGATTTTGTAAAAGGAATAATATGCAAGCTTTGAGTTCCATTGGCAATGTTTAAACTTTTGAGAAAGGCTTCACAACCTTAAAAACAAAAATTCTTTCATTTTGCATATCATTGCACATTTAATATTTTGTAATAAACTAGTAGTGTATGGATGTTTGTTTATTAGACTCTTATTTTCGAGTGTAGATGTAGTACTTAAACGACAAATGTGTTTTAATGTTTTGAAGTAATATTTATGTGACAATGCGTGGTATGTGCAAATTAAAAAAAATATATATATTTTTCTTAACGGGTCATAACGGGTCGGGTCACTTTACCCGTTGAGTAAAGTGACCCGACCTGTTAAGGACCCGTTATGATAACAGGTGTGACACGACACGACCCGTTAAGATAACAGGTGCTACACGAACACGACAGACACGACCCGTTTGCCAGGCCTACTTATATGTACATGCCCACCTCTATATAGCACGAGGCCTTTTGGGAGCTCACTGGTTTCGGGTTCCGTAGGAACTTCGAAGTTAAGCGAGTTCGTGCGAAAGCAATCCCAAGATGGGTGACCCACTGGGAAGTTCTCGTGTGAGTTCCCAGAAACAAAACCGTGAGGGCGTGGTGGAGGCCCAAAGCAGACAATATCGTGCTACGGCGGAGTCGAGCCTGGGTCGGGATGTAACAATTTGGTATCAGAGCCAATTCCTGGCCAGAAGTGTGCCGACGAGGACGTCGGGCCCCTAAGGGGGGTGGATTGTTAGATCCTACATCGGCCAGGGGAGTGGATCCTCTATACCTTATATGTACATGCCAACCTCTATGCCTTATATGTACATGCCCACCTCCATATAGCATGAGGCATTTTGGGAGCTCACTGGTTTCAGGTTCCGTATGAACTCCGAAGTTAAGCGAGTTTGCGCGAGAGCAATCCCAGGATGGGTAACTATCACATCCCAGCCCGGGCCCCGACCACAACCCGGGCACGCCTCCACTGTAGCACGATATTGTCCGCTTTGGGCCTCGACCACGCCCTCACGGTTTTATTTCTGGGAACTCAGACGAGAACTTCCCAGTGGGTCACCCATCATGGGAATGCTTTCACGCGCTACTCGCTTAACTTCGGAGTTCCAATGGAACCCGAAGCCAGTGAGCTCCCAAAAGGCATCGCGCTAGGTAGAGATGAGAATATACATATAAGGCTCACATGATCCACAATTGTCACATCCCGGCCCAAGGCGGACCACTTCCAGGGCCCAATCCACCACCATAGCACGATATTGTCGGCTTTGGGCTTACCATTCCCTCACGGTTTTGTTTCTGGGAACTCACGAACAACTTCCCAGTGGGATGTCACAATCCACCCCCCTTAGGGGCCCGACGTCCTCGTCGGCACACACGCGGCCAGGGATTGGCTCTGATACCAATTGTCACATCCCGACCCGAGGCAAACCACTTCCAGGGCCCAATCCACCACCGTAGTACGATATTGTTCGCTTTGGGCTTACCATTCCCTCACGGTTTTGTTTCTGGGAACTCACGAGCAACTTCCTAGTGGGATGTCACAGTAACCCACTGGGAAGTTCGTGTGAGTTCCCAGAAACAAAACCGTGAGGGCATGGTCATGTCCCAAAGCGAGCAATATCGTGCTACGACGGAGTCGAGCTTGGGATGTGGACCAAAGCGGACAATATCGTGCTATAGCGGAGTCGAGCCTGGAATGTGATGGAGCCTGGATCGGGATGTGATAGTATCGCTGACCAGTGGTAGCTACCCCACCGACTGGAAATTTTACCAGTCATCTCGGTTTTATTATTTTATTTTTTTTATCAGGAACAAATTCTCTAAACGAATTAAAACTACAAACTATATATACAAAAATTCGTAACTTATGCTCTTTCACAAATCTGATCTTTTTGTTTGTGGGTACCCCACTCAAAAAAGTAATAATAATTTGTGAACTGACAAACTCTTTTTTTTGTTTTGTGTTTGTGTGAATTGACAAACTCTACTGGGGCGTCTCAAAATGAAAGAGACAAACCGAATACCAATGTTCAAGTTTGGCTTGTTTACATTTTTTTGTTTTAATTCAACTTTACAGAGGGTTGTACGAGCTAAACACTTTATTTTGTCACACGTTTTAAAAAATGCAAATTAAAGATAGTCAATATGAACTTAAAAAAAAAAAAGTAAACATAATTTTACTCTCTCTAAGGTATATCACATGGAAAAAAAATACAATTTTTTATTACAAACAAACTTTTTGAATCAAATTTAGTTTGAGTTGTCTTATGAAAAATGTGATAACCCATCCCAAATTTTACGTTTTTATTAATTTTAAAAACGTGAATTTACGAAAATGCCCTAGAGGCAAGGACTTTAACTTCCGTTGACCATCAGTTAGAGAGACGTATGACTCATTATTTTAGTTTGTCCTCGTAGTACTAGTCATTACGAATGCATAGGCGAAAACCGTTTGCGAGTCCGGATTATAACAGTATAGTTACGGACGTTTGAAGTTAGTTATTTAAAGTTAGTTAAATAAATTAAATTCCCACCTTGTGGGAATGAGGCCCAATTAGTTTGAAGTAAGTTTAAGGGGACCTATCAGACAAGGAAGTGGTGGACAAATCAAATTAAAGGATTAATGACCAATAAGAGTGAGGGAGCAGCAGCCAATCAGAGAAAGGGAGAGAAGCTCACATCATCTCCTTCCCGTGCACAACCCACCGCGACCACCCATCTTCCAAGGCTGATTCCGGCCAACTCCGGTGGAGTTTTTCGACGCTACCACCACCATCTTGAAGCTCTCAATCCCCTCTACAAAACCTACCCAAGAACCACCTTGATTAACCACGGTATGTGGCAGTTTGAGGCCACAAAAGTCGACGAAAACCAACGGGTGCTCCGGCCACCTTTTACAATTTTCCGGCGAATTGGAAAAGCGATGGCTGATGCCACCACTTGGGCTTTGTAGCCCATCATCCCAAGAGAAAATCTCAACCAACCTTGACCTCGTTGGACCACCGTAGATGATGAATCGACGTCGGGAAGCTTTAGGCACCTGCAGGCTTTGTGGGAAAAATTGACCATCTTCTGTCCACTTTTAGACTTCGTGGCAGGTATGAAAGTTGTTCCTCTCTTTGAGATCTTCATTTCTGTGAAATTTGGAAATTTTTGGAAATAGTTGGATTTTCTGGCAAGTCGGGGTGGCCGACCGCCACCCATGACGGCGCGTGGCCGGAGGGCCGTCGATGTCATTCTTAGGCTAAATTAGATGCCTTGAGTTCAGTCTTGGTAATTGTATGACATAGGTTGATGGTTGGAACCTAAATCCTCTACGTTACGTTATTTGGTAAAAATGTGAATCGACGATCCGACCGTTGGATCATCACCAAACTTTAATACATTATAGTACGTAATATTTGAGGACCATAGAAACTTACATATTAGGAATCCGACGTACGGATCTTCCCGAATTGGATTTGTAAGTTCATAAAAATAAAATGTTGACCGCCACTTGGTTTTAGCAATTGGCGGAGATCCGAGCGTTGGATCGCAATGAAATCCGTGATGTAGATCTTTCGGACTGAATTACATAGGGATGTGTTTTATGTAAATTATGTATTCTATCGGTACAAACTCTGAGACGTGATTTGATAATTGTTTTAGGCGACGTTGGTTCGTGATGTCTCGATATTCGCGCTAAGGAGTTGTAGCGCGGACCTCAGGTGAGTGGGTCTTTTCCTTTCTATTGTGTATATATACATACATACATATATATATATATATACACATGATTGATAATTCCACAAACATTTTAAAGTTTATTTATGCATATTAGCTACATATAATTAATGTGAATTACGGTTGGCTTGATCCCTGTTTAGGATATGTAGGCAGTCTAATGAGACGTTAGATGCAGTCATACGATAAATAAGATTAAATAATCGAGACCAAAGCCTTGTTTGGGGAATTGAGCAATGTGTGAGGAATTGAGAAATTGAAGTAAAGAATCGTAAGTAATGATAGTTAATTAAACTAGTGTTTAGTTGGGCTTGTCCCCTATAATTATTCCCGAAATCAATAGTTAGGGAGTGGGGCATTACAGATTATGCATATTTCGCCATGTTATGTATATGTATATATTTGAAAATGCTTTAACATGGTTGAGTATTAGATTGCATCATAGCATATCCATATGTATAATACATGTAAGTAATTACTGTGAATGCTTTGAAGTGCGAAGAGGAACGTAGGACGCACAGGTAAGTTTAGGTGAGTTTATGGTGTTATTTGAAATGATCGAGTTATGGTGTGACTATAATTATGTTTTAGGCAACTCCGACATTGTTGTACAGGTTGCAATAGTAGGCAACTTCGACCTTGTTGTACAGGTTGCAATAATAGGTAACTCCGACCTTGTCGTACAGGTTGCAATAGTGGGCAACTCCGACACTATCGTACAGGTTGCCTATAAGTCGTACATGTTATATGAGATGCATTTATAGCTCATAAACCTGTACCCCGGTGTTAGTGCTCCGCTCGAGGCCAGGGCCTAGCCTTCACGTGATTGTTCACCTCTTGCACCACACGCTCACCTTGGATCCAAGGTAGGTGCCAGCCTGTCGTACAGACCACTTTAGGTGGTTCCGACTTGTAGGTGACTTGCGATACTTCGCACAGACTTCACGTGATCGTAGCACTTGAGCGTACTTATTTACACCTAGCTTGTCGTACAGACCACATTTGGTGGTTTCAACTCGTGTGCAGGATTGGATTTGATTTGATTGATGAGCTATAGGTTCAGCCGTACAGGCCACAAGAGGTGGATCCGGCTGACACATTACTTGGATATTGGATGAGCTATTGGACGAGTCGTACAGGTCACTATAGGTGACTCCGACTTATGTGCTAGCATTGATTGATGAGATATGGATGAGTCGTACAGGTCACCATAGGTAACTCCGACTTGCATGCTAGTATGAGTTATTAAGCACATGATTATTTATATTGCTAATGAGATGCTGTGTCATGGTATACTTCAGGATTTACTATTGTTATACATTTGATTTCATACTTATACATAGTATGATTTGCTGGAAACTATATAGGTTTTGAGGCGAGGGGTTACTACCTTTGATAATTGAAATGATTTTGAAAATCCTTGTGTTGCCCACTCACACTTTCTATTTTGCACCCCTCCAGGTTCTAGTAGCAAAGTTCTGTATCGACGAGGACTAGTGGCACTCCCTAGTTTAGGTGGCTCCTTATGATGGTATAATTATTATCTTAACTCACTGTACTTTACTTATGCTCTATATCACGTGTGAAATGGGTCCATACCCGCTCACCGCACACTCGCGTATATAGGCATTTTTAGGTTTAAATTTATTCACATTTTACACATTATCACACTTTATGGCTTCGTCACCTTCCAGGTGTCGGCCAGCATAGCTCGATTCAGAGTCTTAATGGACATTTCGGGTCAAGGTGTGTCAAAAAATATGAGTCTTTAAATTTTATATGTGAATATTTTTTTTCTTTTGTTTATGAATTGTTTTAGTTAACTTTTGTCAAGGTCATATTAATATGATTTTTTTTTTGGTTGAAATATTAATATGAAAATTTAGGATTAGATTTATGTCTCTTATTTTGTCGATTTGCTATATTATGTGGTTGGATTTCAATTGTTTTTTTACGTAATGAGGTAGATCTGACAATATCGTACAAAATCCTTTAACACGATGTAAGATAGTATGAAACATAAAATTAATATTTGAGTTAAGCTTTAATGGGTTTGGGTTAAAACGAATAGACTCATTAGTGACATATTAACTAACTGATTGATTTAGTGTTATCTACAAATATATCCGTTTCAATCCGTTAAAAGCATGCTCTTTTAATATAACCCTGTCACTAACTTTTGGATATCCGAAAGGCAAATAATTTTCTACAGTACATGCTTGGAAGATATTAGCTGGATCTTTTGGCCTTGGTGATTGTTGTTTCAAGCTTCAATCGCCAAAAAGAATTCTTAACATGTTAAGTTCTGTCCCCAATTATTTTAAGGGAAAATTTGAAATAGATCTAATTTTATAACTTACATTTTAAAATAAGTTTAATTTTTAGTGATTTTTGATTTTTGAAATAGATCTAATTTTTAATGACTTTGAACCCATATCAAAAGATGTCTTATTTTAAAAGGTTAGGCTTAAGTTTGAATTGTATTACTTGTTAGTTTAATCGGTTGACACAACATAATTTATTAAAATATAAATAAACACGAGCACAAAAAAAAAGACTCGTTTTCTATTTAAAGTCCCACAATCAGCCCAATTTCAAAAATTACGTCACCTTTCAATCCACTTGTGGCCCTATCGCATAAACCTACTCCTTCATTTTTGTGTGCTATATGGACAGCCTGTCGGTGCCCACGTTTTTTGCGAAATTTAGAAGGCATTGAAGGTGAACAGTCAACTAACGTTGTCCTCTCCCTGCTCCATTACATCACTCACGCTTTCCTGACCTTGTTTATGCGTGGCTCAGCCTGGCCAAAACATTTTCCGAGACGTGGACGCAGAGAGAACGTCGGTGATTCGGTATGATTTTGTCCGATTCACTTCTCAAACCAAAACTGAAACCGAAGGGCATGGGTTCGATTTGGTTTGGTTTTCCTTAAAATTATTAATGAAACGAGCAGTTAAATTCTGACGGTTCCAATTCGGTTTGACCTGTTATCTATTGTAAACCGAATTATATATATTATTTATTTGAGTCCAACTTCAACATTCAACCCGTATGTTTCCATCGACAAATTCATAGCCAAACTATTGGGATCTAAGGAGGAGAAATAAGTGATGTGAAAGAAAAAGAGAGGGCGAAGAAAGAAAGAGAGAGGCACAGCCAAAAGGAGTTGTCCTTATCTCTTGTCGGTCGTTCGCAACCTGCTCTCTTGCCAAGCTTTTCACCTACAAAGAGAAGAGTAGGGCCGGCCCAGGTCCAATGTGGGCAGGGTGACCGTTCGGGGTCCAAAAAAATTCAGAGCACCCAAATTATTAGGGTGATATATTTTTATATGTTTTGATGAGAGTATAAATTTATAAAAATTGGTTGATGACAAAGAAATTTAACTAGAAGTGGTAGTTTTATCATTTGAAAATAATGAAGAGGTCTTGGGTTCAAAACACCACCTATGCTTATTTACTTTCCAATTTTTACAAATTTCTTTTCATAAGATTATAAATTTATAAAATTTGGTTAAATGATCAAGATGTTTAATTAGAAGCAATGATTTTTGTTGTTTAAAATTAACAAGATTTCCTAAGTTTGAAATGCGCGTGTTTATTCTTTTTAATTTTTTCAAATATTTGTTTGGTTGTTAGTTTTAGTTACTAGCTAGTAGCAATGTGAGTTGCTATTTTTAAATATTCGTTTGAATTCAAGTCTAATCTTCTACAAAGAGTAATACGTAGACCAAATTTTTAGAGCAAATCGCAAATCATATGATGTGTTATCAAACGGTTTAATTTAGTACTCATTCATTACTTATACATATTAATTAAAGACCCGAAAAAATCATTAGTTTTTTAGTCTCATATTGACAAGGTTAGTAAATAAGAAAAAACACCTCACGATTTATACAAAAACACTTTAAAAGTTCAGATGGAAAATAAAACTCATTGTCTATCTACATGTAAGCCCGAAATTTTATGGTTTCCTTCTCTGGATATAAAATAAATTAGTCTTTTTGTGTTTCTAAATTATTGAGTTTGGACTGTTTTTCTAATTATAATTTTATCGATGTCTTATGTGTGAAAATAAATAATTTTCTTATAACACAAGTCATGTGCCTGACACATGACTTATTTTTTATGGAAAACTTAACGAATTTAGGATGAGATGACAAATTGATGATTTCAAAAAGTTGGTATGACAAACTGCTTAAAATTTTAGTTTATATGATAAATTGAAAAATATGTACAAGTTGATATAACATTTCAAAAAATTTTCTTAGTTTTAATAAAGAAAATAATAAAATGTCAAACCAATTCCTCACCCACACGTTGCAACTTCTTCCTTTCCTCATCCGCACGTTGCAAACCTCGACCTCTTTCTCTTCATTTCACTTACATTTTTTCTTGTACACCATTTTTTTCCTTTTCTTAGGAAAACTAACGAAAAGTAAAAAAAAAACTTTAGTTTTAATGAAAAATGACAAATAAATGTGTAAGTGAATAGTATCAGAAAAGGTAAAAATATGGTTTTTCTTTAAAAATAAACAGTGCCGGAAGTATTTCGTTAAAATCCATTTTTTTTCCTTTTACGGTTCCGTCATCTTCGTCCTCGCTCTATGTATTCGGAGGAGAAATTATTAAATAATACAGTATTACCACATGAGAATGATAGTCGGTAGTACCTACCACCAGATACATAACATGCGGCAGGAGTCGGATAAACGACACGAGTTGGCACACAAAAAAAATGAAAAACGTAGCTTTACGCCATAGACCCACAGGTATAATTTCAACCCGTCGTTTTCGTACTCGCTCTCCGTATGCGGAGGCCCCCATGCCCGACAAAGACGACAACGTTGAGGCTGTCATCATGCATGGCAGAATCTCCATAGTGTCCATCGTCTCCAATCGCGAATTCTCTGAGCCATGCCCGACTAAACGGAAAGGGGTTGGGAGAGCGTCGGTGTTGGTGTGGTTGCTGCCTTGCTGGTTAAGTTTTTCATATTTGACCACGCTGAGCCACTCGTAAACAATGTAGTTGATTGGTCTCCTTCAATCCCTTTTAAATTTTGCCAGAGCACCAGGAGGCGGTCCTTATCAGACTTGAATTACACACAAAAATATGAAAGTTACATCTTTATCCCATGGGCACATAATCGATTGAAAGGTGATGTGTGGGAGGAGGAGGATATGACATGTTTCTATCTAAAGTGTAATTACTCGATAAGCCCCTGAGAAACGAATCATGATTTTTGTGTTTATTTATTATTTTAATGTTTTGTGTTGTGTCCATCAGGTTAACAAGTAATGCAATTTAAACTCAAATTCGACCTTAAATTGGTGATATGATCTGACACGTTAACTAAAAAAATCATAAATAAAAGAAAAGAAAATCATATATAAAATTTAAAGACTCATATTTTTTTGCATGTAAAGTTTGTGAGCAAGCTCGTATTTTTTCATAAGACAACTCAAACTAAATTTGATTCAAAAAGTTTCATTGTAAAAAAAATTATATTTTTTTCACGTAATTTGCATGTGATACACTTTAGAAAGTAAATCGACAAAATAAGAGATATAAATATAATCTTAAATTTTCATGTTAATGTTAACTCAAAAAAAATCATAAATAAAAGAAAAGAAAATCATATATAAAATTTAAAGAATCATATTTTTTTTGCATGTAAAGTTTGTGAGCAAGCTCATATTTTTTCATAAGACAACTCAAACTAAATTTGATTCAAAAAGTTTCATTGTAAAAAAAAAAAAAAAATTTTTTTTTTTCACGTAATTTGCATGTGATACACTTTAGAAAGTAAAATTATGTTTTTTTTTTTTTTAAAGTTTATATTGACTATCTTTAGTACCAAAATGTATTATATTGAATTAATGTACCTAAATGTTTGTATCAAAATGTATGTACCGAAATGTGTGTATCTAAACGTATGTGTCGAAATGTATTATAATGAATTTAATGTATCTAAATGAAGAAGACAAAGTACATCGAAATATATTGTATAACAAAAATTAGTTTATCTAAATGTTTACAACAAAATATATTACGATAAATGAAATGAAAATGAAATAAAATTAATACATTAAAAATTAGGAATAAAAAGAGAAATAATTAAAAAAATCAAAATATAATTAATAGATGAGGTTATTAATGTATCAATGGACTAAAATTAGATTTTGATCTTACTCATGATTTTAATCTAAAAATCATCTTTGTCAAGGATTAAAATGAAGTTTTCTACATTTTTTTTTTCCAGTGGGCGCGGTAGCTAGTCAGCGATACTATAAATAGCAAAGCTTATGAGCTCCTGAACTCACACCAGCACTTGATTCAAAAGCAATAACACTTGGCTTTTTCGCTTCGGGTTTGAAATCTTTGAAATATGTCTTCTGTGGAAGTTCCACTCTCAATCTTCAAACCCAAATGACACTTTTGATGTTCATCGGCCTAAGCCTTCAGCCACTTTTTCTCCCAGCATTTGGGGTGACCATTTTCTGTCATATGCTTCTTTGGTAAGACTTCTTTCTTACTACAATAAACTATAAATTAATTTGAACACTATATTATTATGAAAATTAAATTTGTATTTTTAAACAAAGAGGAAAATAACCAAAGAGTATTTTAATAATTTAAAATGCTACTGATTCGAAATCATTTTATCAAACTTTCCTTTCCTTAACGTGGCAAACATGTTGCGAATCTAACTACCAAAGTTAAATTGACACGCAATTTTTATTTTTAGGAAAAACAAGTTCTTAAAGTCATGAAAACTGCCATGCAATAACTATTTTAGGCTAGGTGCCTCTCTTTTCTCAATGTTTACAATATAGAAATTGACATCATAAAAGTTATGCGTTTTCTAATGTGTTACCAGACTTATAATCATCTTATATTAATTGTAGTCTATATCTTTTGGTACTTGGAAACCTCCTCATTCAAACATATCATAAAGGTTATGCGTTTTCCTTTTTCTTAAATCAAAATGTGATCCTGTGGAGGAAGTGGATACTGAACTTGAACAACATGTACAAGAACTGAAGGAAGAAGTGAGAAGGATGCTAACGACATCACCTGAAAATGTTTCCCAAAAGTTGAACTTGATCGATGACATTCAGCGCTTAGGTGTGTCCTACTATTTTGGAAATGAAATTGAAGAAATTTTACAGAAAATTCACAAGAGCTCTTATGATTTCGATGACCTGTACACAGCTGCTCTTTGTTTTCGATTGCTTAGACAACAAGGTTATAACGCTTCATGTGGTAAGTAATCTCGGATGGTGGTCTGGTCATATGTCATATATTTTGTTTTTTTTGTTTTTTATCTAAATGCTTCTTGAGGTTCTGAATTTTCCATTTTGTTGGTCATAAAGACTTATTCAACAAGTTCAAGGACGGTGATGGAAAATTCAAGGAATCACTCGTTGATGATGTTGTAGGACTACTAAGCTTGTATGAAGCCACAAACCTTAGGATACATGGAGAGGAGACACTGGATGAGGCTCTAACCTTCACCAGGACTAATCTCGAGTTGGCGACATTCCGTTTAAGCCCCCCACTTGCAAAAACAGTAACCCATGCCTTAAATCAGCAGCTCCGAAAGGGTTTACCAAGGGTTGAAGCAAGGTATTACTTGTCTGTCTACGAGGAACTAAGAGAATCACCTAATGAAACTCTCCTAACGTTCGCCAAGTTGGATTTCAACTGACTGCAACGAGTCCATCAGAAAGAACTAAGCGAAATCACAAGGTAAATTAATTCCTTATTCATCCATATGCATCACTTACTAAAGAGTTGAATTCCCCACCTCTAGCTACTAATAAATAATTATTTTTGTAACTTAGGTGGTGGAAGGACTTGGACGTGCCAAACAAGCTACCTTTTGCAAGAGACAGATTGGTTGAGGTCTACTTCTGCTGGAGTTTGTCAGTCTACTTTCAGCCTCAATATTCCTTTGGTAGGAGGATATTATGCAAAGTTACCGCTATAGCATCCATTATGGATGACATTTATGATGCACATGGAACATTTGAAGAACTAGAGCTCTTTACTGAAGCTATTGAGAGGTATGAGTATATCATTAGTTAAAATTCTCTTATATAAACTATCTTACCTTACATCCGATCAAAACAGAAAAACTAAATTACGCAAACTGATTTATATATTACTTGATCAGGTGGGATGTCTCAGCCATAAATCAACTACCAGGGTATATGAAACTTTGCTATCGTGCGTTGTTGAATATATACAGTGAAATTCATGAAAAGCTTGCGCACGAGGGGAAATTATATCGCATCCACCATGCAAGAGAAGCGGTAATAATCCTCAATATATATAAATATATATGATTAGTTTTGAGTCTAAAGTTGTTACAAGGCCAGAAATACGCGCTGCAAATACTACACAACATGTATAGAAACAAATAATTTTTTATAATAATCTTTATATATCAATATTAATTAAAAGTAGAAACGATAAGAATTAATATAATCTCTTGATCTGGTATGTGCCAGATGAAAAACCAAGTTAGAGGCTTCTTCGATGAAGCGAAATTGTTCCGGCAGAAGCACATGCCAATGCCATCATTGGATGAATACATGTCTGTAGCAATCGTGACCAATGGCTACCCGTTGCTAATAACCATATCGTTTGTTGGAATGGAAGAAGCTACAATAGACTCCCTTGATTGGTTGTTAACTTCCCCTCAAGCAGTGAAGGCTGCATCAACAGTTGCCAGACTCATGGATGACATAGTGGACCATAAGGTACTTAATCGTATATGTAAATAGTATTAATGAGTAATGTAGAATGTAAAAAGTCTCACACTAAAAACCAGACATAATAAAATATAACTCATATTAATTGGTTCCAATTCTAATTGCACTGGATGCTTTTATACAAAAGTCTACGCCTACTGGGGTAGCAAGTGGTTAAGTTAGAATAGTATCACTGCTTGACCCATTGGTAGTGGACTGTTGAACCCCTAACTGAAATCTTGACAAGCACTACTATTATGATTGCATTAATACTTATATTAATGGTCCTCTTTTATCTTAATCCTCATTCCTGACTAGTTTGAGCAAGAGAGAGAACATTTTGTCTCAGCTGTGAACTGTTACATGAGAAAATATGGTGCCACAGAAGAAGAAGCGATAATCGAACTTCAAAGACAAGTGGATAATGCATGGAAGGACATAAACGAAGCGTGCCTCCACCCTACCGCTGTCCCCATGCCCCTGCTAATTCGTATTCTCAATTTTGCTCGGGTCATGGATGTTGTGTACAAGTGTGAAAATGGCTACACTAACGCTAAGGGTGTGCTAAAAGATCTTATAGCTTCTACACTAGTGGAACCCGTGGCTTTATAAGCCTAAAATATCCACTTATTGTTATGTTTCTTTTGAAAGTATAGCTCCAGCGCCCATGTTGCCTACAAATAATAAGGAGCTAGCTACCATCCCTTAAGGCTGTAAAAATGTAATTTGGGTTGTGCGTTTGCTTTCCATATTATGATTTTATGATTAATAAAAGAACTTCTATGTAGTTGGAATAAATCATATATTATTTATTTAACTCAAATAGCACACTAGAACATGAATATATAGCTGTTAGAACGTTGAATGTATAGCTGTTGGTGACAAAACTTGGACGCAGATTCGACATGACATCTTGTATTACAACTGAAAGTGCACTGTTAACTTTGTACTCAATGGCAAGGAGAACGCATATTCGATATGGCGGTGCAGCTAGACGGGAGTGGAGCTGCAAGCCTTGGTGATGGGAACGATGCTTGGGGTGCGACATGCGACCGCAAACTTTGGGAATGATGTGTTGGACTTTTGATCAATTGGTTTTTTTATTTTTTTATTATTTTTATTTTAAGCAGACGATATAATCTACATTAAGAAGTTAGAGGAGTAGGCAAAACCTCACATTGTGTTAGCCATAATAATGTGGTACAAACTTGTCTTTGGCGAGAAGCGAACCTAAGACCTCTCATTTACAAGTAAAGAAGAATATCACTAGACCGTAGTACTAAATAGTTTGATCAATTAGGTTTAAAGTGTTCTTATTTTCTTCCTAAAATTAATTAACCCTTAAGTCCTTGTGAATACTAAGAACCCTCTGGTAACTGGATGTTGGCTACCAAGATCGAACAACAAGGATTCCCGGATTGAGTTTCGTTATGGAAGGTTGCAAGATTTCTGTTACAGATGTGGCAGAATTGGCCATGCAAACTCTGACTGTTCTGATGTCTCAGGAAGGGGTGGAATGGCCAGGTATGGTGGGTGGACAAGAACTGCCCCAGTTCTCTATGAGCAGGATATTCCAAGACCATCATCCATGCATCGAGGAGAAAGAAGACTAGTTGGGACAAGCAGGGAAGGTACCAGGGTGCGACATCAACAAAGGGAGATCAGCACAGTAATGAGTCAAAACGACGGTCAACTCACGAACAGGGATAACAGAGGCGGTGGAAGCTTACAGACTGTGGGGCCAATATCACCTGCTGAATCTTAATCATCCAGACGTCATACACCGGATGAGAATTGTCCATTGAATGCACCGCCTTATTGGATTATTAGAGCACTTTCTGTGTAGCGATAATTGGCAATTGAATCCCCTCTCTACTGAATTGTAACCGTTTTTAATAAATAGTAATTGTTTTTTATATCCTTATTTCTAAACTAAATAGTCATGGCAATAGTTAATAAAATATTAGTATTTTTATTTTATAAAATATTAGTATTTTTATTTTATAAAATAATAAAAAATAATTTTATTTGTAATTTTGAATATGATTTTTAACCGGTCTTATTGCACCACGTGTCGATTATTCGAAAGTACAATTTTTGGTGATAGATATCGATAAGATTTTTATCCAATTCTGTCGCGCCACATATCATTACCTTTTTAGAATTGTTGATGATAGATTTCTGATAAGATTTTTAACCAATTATGTCGCGTCACGTGTCACACGCTTGAAGTGTCTACAAAATGCGGGAGAAGAAAAAATTATAATCAAAGTAGCTAAATTTGAGTATAGTACAAACAAATGAATAATATATTGTTACATGATCCGTGTAATTTTCCTCACTTCGAATATTAGTACTAGCTTGTGCCAAGACGTTTACAAGAAAACATGGATTAGGTGACGACATTTTATGTGACGTCCATAAATTCATCACATTTTAGTATAATAGGTGAGGAATTTTAAAAAAGCGTCACATACATACTAGTGTGGGATACAAAACAATTTTGGAATGTTGTTCGTCACATAGCAAGCCTAAATTCCTCACAAATTTTTAGGCGCCAAATTTTGCCGCCCAATTGTTTTCACTTGGTGAGAAACATATTGGGTTCGTCACAGAACCTAAGATTAGGTTAGAAAAGTCAATTCATCACCATTTGTTTTACTAAAAGCAGAGGAAAAAAATTAAAAAAAAAAAAACATTAAAACAATTCAAATCAAAAGTCCCAATTAGAATTCATCTATTCTACTCCCTCCCCACTTAATCTCCTAGTCTCTCAATTTTGCTGATGATGGATTGTTGGTGGCCATGACTGGATCGCTCTTTCGTCTTCCTCAAACCTTAGCTGCTTGCTCTCATACTCTACTTTCTTTGATTTAAGAAGACCTAGTTTCTCAACTATCATTTCTCCCAATTTCTTCTCAAAAGGTACTCAAATCTCTCTATGTCTCTTGAAATTACTGCACTTTTCTTGATTTCTCTCTCGTAAATTTGTCTCAACTATGAAAATTTGAAATTTTGCTTAAATGGGTCTCTGTTATTCACTGTTTTCCCATATGGGTCTCTCTTGTTTTCTCCTACATTTGATAGTTTAGCTCTTGTTCTTGTGTTTATGTGTCTGTGTTTGTGGAATTGCTTTCATGCTTGGGATGGCCTCTGTATTTGTTTATTTCATATGTCAATGTTTATTGAATTGTTGCCATGGGATTTGAAAAGAATTTCATTGTGCTTGTCACATACACCTGCAAGGGGTAGAAGAAATCTAGTTGATAAGTTATTCGGAAATTGAGTTATTCAGTAACAACGCAGAGCAAAGCAAAACTCAACACATTCATTCCTTGCTTACCGATGAGCAGAAGAATCAGGACCAGAGTTTAGCCTTCCAGTCATTGAGGAATTGAGGCAGGGCCTTGATGAGGGCACAAAACTTTAAATTCATATACTTTGATTTTGAAAGAAAGACAAGCAAGCAACCAACAAATATTTTGGAGAGGATACATTTTGGACAAGCAAGCAACCAACAAAACTTTAAATCCATGTTTAGGGAAAAGGTTTGGTAGCTGCATTTTCTTTATCTTAAGATTTGGAGGATCATATATTTTGGAGAGGATATTAAACTACTTGTTCATAGTGTATATTTTTCTTAGTTTAGAGAAACATGACATGTTTTGGTAATGTTTTTAAACGATTCTTCTGTCGTAAATGTACCAAACACTTTCTGAAAAAGCTGTTAAGCATAACACCTTGTGCAGAGTTCCCAATTTTAGGCTACATATATGAGAGAATATAATGTAGAAGTTTTGGAATTTCTCAACTTTTTGTTAAATGATCAAATGCATGCCTGCAAGACGTTGCTATCAAATATGTTGTTAATTAGTTTCCCATGATAATAGACTAACTTATTTGTCTCCGTGTACATGGTGAAGATGAAGAGTTAAAGATCAACTGGAGAAGAGTGGGTACAACCAGCTTGTTCGGATTTGGGTTTGTCGGCCCTGTTGGCCACCTCTGGTAAGGAATTTTTTTTTTTTTTTTGGGTGGAATAGAGCATTCTGAGTATGTGCAGAGAAATCGAGCAGTAGAAATCTCACTCGTGTTATTAGGTAGAAGATTTTTCTATTTTTGTTGTTTAATTAAATTTTAGGTTGATGCCATCGACATAGCCCATAAGATCACGACTAGAATCTGGGCTAACCACAGCGGATAGTTAGTTCTATCCAGTTTGATGTTCACAATAGTAGTCATGGAGGAAGACATATTTGCAGTAGGGACTACAGGTGGGGGGTAAATCTGGGACATGATGGGTAGAAAAAAAAATTATCTTCTGTCGTTGGACTTATAGGGCTCTGAGTACCATAAAGAACTAGAGAATCACAGAAGATTATAAAAGTAGAAACTCGCAGGAAACTAAAAACAGTAAACAAAATTTTCTTCAATGGTTTTGCATACCCTTAATAATTTAGGGTGCCATGTATTTATAATTCAATACGGACTACATCAGGGTTTTGAAAATCCTATTTACAAGCTACAATTCAAAATTCAAAATCACCACCAGATTAAACGGTGGAAGCTAATCACAATAATATTTGACAAACAAATATTCAAAAATATAAAACCTATCCAAAACAGAACTGTTGATCGAGTAACAACTTAAGAGTTTGTTTTGGATAAAGAGTCAGGACTTAGTCTTACAATTGATATATATTTCTAAATTAGGGTTTACAATGCGGGTGTGAATACTTAAATGGCATGCTTTTTTTTTTTTTTTTTTTTTTTTTTTAAATTCTAATTAGATGGGCGTGAATGCTTAATGGCCTGCTTTTTTTGTTTTAGTATCTTGCTGATCTTGAATTTCCAGTTATATGAAATTCATCTTTGCTATATTGTATGCCTATCTTTGCTTTCTTTGTTTTATTGACATTCATCTTTGCTATATTATATGCTTATCTTAACAAATTTTAAAAAAAAAATTATGGCAACCTATTAGAATATCAAAGTTTGCGCCCAATACTAGTATTGAAGTGATCTGACATCATGGATAGACAATGGATTCGTTCTTGGAATCGCCTTAGTTCCAAGTATAGAGAAGCGGTCCAATCATTCATTGACATTGCTTGTCACCATCTGAACCAGAATAATCAAATATTGTGTCCTTGTAGAGTTTGTCATAATAGATTTTTTCACTTAGTTGAAGATGTTCATCTCCATTTATTGAATTCTGGTATGGATATGAATTATGATATATGGATAAATCATGGTGAGCATATTAATCAAGTGCAAGGAGAGTCTTCGATGTCTACAAACAACGAGCCGATCAATAATTCTAATGTCAACATGTTTAATATGATGGATGATGCATTTGGAAGAATGCATGATGATGATGATGATGATCAAGATACAATGGGGGTCCAAGATACCATGTGGGGCGAAGATACGACCAATGATGTTGATACTTATAATATGTTGCTTCGTGAAGCTCAAAATGAACTATACCCTGGATGCAATCAATATACAGTTTTGTCTTATGTTGTGAAGTCAATTCACAACAAAGTTGATAATCACATGACAAACAAGGCCATTGATAAGATGCTAGAAATGATGAAGAAGATGTGTCCCAAACCAAACAGTGTTCCCGAATCATTCCGTGAGTGCAAGAAGATATTGAAAAGTCTTGGAATGGGGTGTGAGAATATACATGCTTGCTATTATGATTATGTATTGTTCCATAAAGAATATGAAAACAAAGATAGATGTCCAGTTTGTAATGAGCCAAGATATAAATATAGTCATTATGAGCAGAGAAAAAAGGTTCCAAGAAAAGGGTTACGATATTTTCCACTTAAACACAGGCTACAAAGGTTGTTTATGTCGAGACATACGAGTGAAGACATGAGGTGGCACAAGGAAAAAAGAGTTAATGATCCGAACACAATGAGACATCCAGCAGACTCTATCACATGGAAAGAATTTGACCAAATGTACCCTAATTTTGTTCAAGACCCACGAAATGTCAGATTGGGCCTTGCAAGTGACGAGTTTACTCCATTTTCAGATATAAGTAAGTTGTACAATATGTGGCCAGTTGTTATATTTCCATATAATCTGCCCCTTGGAAATGCATGAAAAAAACCATTCTCTTTTTTAACCTTGTTAATTCCTGGACCAAAAGCACCTAGAAATGAGATTGATGTGTATTTGCGCCCATTAGTTGACGAGCTTAAGGAATTGTGCGAAAATGGCTTTCAAACTCATGATAAGATGACTGGGAGTACATTTAATTTGCGTGGAGCTGTTATGTGGACCATTAATGATTTTCCCGCTTATGGAAATTTATCAGGTTGGAGCACTCACGGTAAGTTGGCATGTCCGGTGTGCAATGAGGATGGATCGTACACCAAGTTGAGAAGTAAGTATTGTCATATTGGACATCGTCGCTATTTACCTATGAATCATTCATGGCGCAAAAATACTCAACTGTTTAATGATCACCGGAAGATGAGACTTCGTCCACGAGAATTCTCAGGTGATGATATACTTGATCAATTTGATTACCTTGTACCCCATAAGTTTGGTAAACATGATAGTAATAAAGATAGGAAGAAGAGGCGGAATGCTGAAGAATTAAATTGGACAAGGAAGAGTATTTTTTTTTTTAAGTTGGAATATTGGTCCAAATTAAAGGTTAGGCATAATCTTGACGTTACGCATATTGAGAAGAATATATTTGATTATTTTATTGGGACATTGCTGCATACGGGGAAGTCAAAGGATACCCTTAAGGCAATGATGGATTTACAAGACATGAATATCAGGGAAAATTTGCATTTGAAACTAAATGCACGTAATATATTAGATAAGCCTTTGGCTCAGTATGTATTCAAGTCATCTGAGCGTAAAGATTTCTTGAACTGGTTGAAATCAATTAAATTTACAGATGGTTATGCAGCAAATATATCCCATAAAGTGAGTGTGGATGAATGGAAGTTGTTAGGTTTGAAGAGTCATGATTGTCATGTGTTGATGCAACGTGTGCTTCCAGTGGGAGTTAGAAAACATTTGAAAAAACAGATATATGGCCCACTTGTTGAGCTGTCAAGTTTCTTCCAACAAATATGTGCAAAGACACTGATTGTTTCTGATCTTGACAAGTTGGAAGAAGACATTATCCTCATATTGTGCAAACTAGAGAAAATCTTCCCGCATGCATTCTTTGTTCCCATGGTTCACTTAACAGTGCACTTACCACGTGAAGCAAAATTGGCAGGACCAGTCGGATACCGATGGATGTATCATGTCGAAAGGTAAAATGCCATAAGGTTTACATTAATTGCATTAAGTGTGTCTTTCTACATACTGATAATTGTTCATTTACTAAAATCTGTACATAACAAAGCTTGCCCTGAAGGCTCTATTGTGGAAGCACACTTGGCATACGAGTCTTCAACTTTTTGCTCAATGTATTTGTGTGATGTTGAGACGAAATTCACTCGACCAGAAAGAAATGATGACGGTGGTGATCCCAATGTGTTGCTCTCAGTGTTTGCACAAAAAGCACGTCCATTTGGAGCTCATGTATTGGTTGAACTTTCGAG
Organism: Heteromeles arbutifolia; assembly: GCA_024362995.1. NCBI lineage: Eukaryota > Viridiplantae > Streptophyta > Magnoliopsida > Rosales > Rosaceae > Heteromeles > Heteromeles arbutifolia. The sequence continues at coordinate 10,596,995 of JANCRC010000017.1, read as the reverse complement.
GGAAGATATAGAAGTGGCATATTGGTATATCTTAGACAATTGTGAAGAAATAGAAGACTTCAATAGGCATGTGATAGTAATGGTTTTACATATATTGAAATATTTATAATTCTACAACTTTAACTTATATTTTTTTTATGTATGCAGTGAGCATATCCAGATTTTGGAAAGAGATAATCATGTCAATGTACAACTGAGACATAAGCAGTTGTTTCCTGAATGGTTTAGGCAGTGAGCCACGTCATTGTATTATCAAGAACCTAGATTGGTAAGTGAAGAAATTTTTTCATTAGCCCAAGGTCCGGATCGACGTACTGTCTAATACATAGGTTGTATTGTAAACGGCATTCGCTATTTGGTCGCACAAGTTGATCAAAATTGTACAACGCATAACAGTGGGATAATGACGCAAGGGTCGCACAATGGTGAACCATGTAACTTCTATGGCAGATTAATTAATGTCATTAAAGTACAATTTATAAGAGGTTATAAGGTGATTCTTTTCAAATGTCATTGGTACAATACATATACCAGAGGAAAAAGATTTATTCGGGATTATCATCTTACATCAGTCAATGTAAATAATCGATGGTACGATAGTGATCCATATGTGCTAGCTAGACAAGCACATCAAGTATTTTACATTAATGACTTAAAGTTGGGCCATCCTTGGAAAGTTGTGCAGAAGATTCAACATAGGCACGTTTAGGATGTCCTTGAGAAAGATGATGATGGTGTGGACCATGATAATGATGAAGACGGTGATGATTATGTAGATGAAAATGAAATTTTCATGAGACCAATCCCGAATGAGGATGATGAAGTTAATATTGAATTATCTAGAGATGATGTTGATTCTGAATCTTTTGATGCTAATGACAAAGAGGTGCGAAGAATGTTAGGGCTAGAGAATGAGGGGGAGGGGGAGGGGGAGGAGGATGAGGATGAGACGGAGGAAGGGGTTGCAACTTGTGAACAGATAGTGATTGATGATTATGGTGAGATCTGTATATTATAAATCAATATTTATATTCTCCAATAGTCTATTTGCTGATATTTTTACTAATAGTCATATTATTTATAACAAATTAATGTTTATTAGTTATATGGTTATAATGATTTATTTATGATGTTAGTCTGTTACTTATTTTTCTTTTTTCATTTTAATTTATTAGATGACAACTTCTACTCAACGAGGAAAAAGGGTGAAACGGGTGAGAGATGCCCCACCTCCGCCTCCGCCACCACCACTTCCTCCGCCACTACCACCTCTGCCACCACCACCTCATCCACCACCTGCTTCTTCACCGGAAGAGCCAGCAGACATGAACTTAGGTATTTGAGAAAGGCTACTTATAATTTTTTCCACGTTTTTATTTAGGAGTTGATATTTTGATGCTGTTTTAAACAAGTTATAAAATTAATCAAATGCATATATTCTTTTTTTTTAATTTTTAGAGACAGATTTTAACTTTAATGCCAAAAAGATGACACGTGGAAGGTCATGTGGGAAAGGCCTCCACGATATTTTGGAGGCAAATAATGGGAAGAAGATTCCAGTCATATTTGATTTCAAACTTCAAGTTCCAAGTGATCTGGTAGTATCAGGTTTTTTCACTACCGAGATAGGGAATATTGTTCGGACTCACTCACCAGTTTGCTACAAGAAATGGATGAATGTCCCACCTTCAGAAAAGAGGACACTGCGGAATAAGCTACTTGTGAGTTTGATTTTACTTTAGTTTATTCATAATCATTTCAACCACTCACTTTTATATATTTATGCTTGATAATAGGTATTATTTGTGGTGGACTTATCTCATCCAAAGATAATTGAATATGTTGATATGAAGATGGCGAAGTTGTACTCAGTGTTTAGGCACCGATTGTATAAGTACTACTTGTCATGTGGAACACCTGCAAGATGACGAGCTAATCTGCCAAATGATCGGATATGGAATGGGAGACCTAAGAGTCACTGGGACTGGCTATGTGATAATGTTTACACTACTACCCACTTTTTGGTATGCATTATATACATCATTTTCTAATATATGTCCAAGTTAGATGCCAACTTTTTCTTATATTGTTGAACAACAATTTTTTTATCACAAGTTGATTTTGTAATAAATGGAATGAGCATATAGAATAGTGTTTTATTTATTTATTAAAAGTTAATATATATAAGCATATATTAACTTTTACATGTATTTGTTGGTATTAATATATATAAGTTTGTGATAAATAATCGAATGCAAAGCTTGTGATAAATAAGCTACGCTTCTTCACTGATGAGCTTATATATATATATATATATATATATATATATATATATATATATATATATATATATATATATAATGAAGAGCTTGTACATGTATTTTATTGATAAATAAGCTCTGCTTCTTCACAAGCTTTTACATGTATATAATGCAGAGTTTCTTCACTGATAAATAAGCTCTGCTTATTCACAAGCTTTTACATGTATTTTATTGGTATTAGGCATAATCGAATGCAGAGCTTGTTTGCATTTAAGACAAGACGATCTAAGTATATGATTGTTGATCCATTTGCTGCAATTAATATCAATTAGGAACCCAAAACAATGGATTGTAAATATGGCGTTTACATCTACTGGTCCCTTAAAAAGGACGGGTTGCTCCTGAGTACCAATTGTAGTATTTGTTACATTAGGCTATTCATTGCTTTTAGTTCTACATTTCAGGTTGGTAAAATTTGAGAACAGCTACAAGAGAACGAGAGCAAAAATTATTGCATATAGTGTTTATGAAAATTAGATTCTAATTGATTGGAAAATATGTTAGATAGTGGTATTATATTGCATTTGAACAAATATGTACAACTCAAATATGAATATGTATAAGTTTGGGAGGTAGGAGCTTCCTAAATTGTACACCTCTACAATACTAACTCTTCTTTTGCTTGTCATGTACCACTTGTGTAATGTAGGAGCTTTCAAAGCAAAATGCTAATAATAGGAATAAATTGAAGTATCACCACAAGGGCGGAGCAAGACCATTCATCCAACATGCTAGGACAACTCACAAGGTAATGAAACTCAAGTACTTATAATACTCATTATGCACTCTCATGTTTGTATCTTCATTATTAAACATAAAGGAGATTCATTATCAGTGATTGACAATTGGGATGCTCTTCACAAAGACAAGAACAGCCAATAGATCAATGATGTTGCTCGAGACAAATATGTAAGTCATTCATAGGCCACTCATTTTTTGTCATTTCAAATGCACTGAAGATTAAAATTTTACAATTGACAAGGTACAACTTAAGAAACACAGTTGAAGTGAACATGCAAAATTGACACGATACTACTTGTTTGTCCCACCAATATATCTTGTGCTAACTTTGCGTCTGTTACTTGTTGAGAAAAACATTGTATGTGACTAGTCCAATTTAATCCATAGTCAAATAGAAACTACAAATCATGTTTACATACAGGTTTTGCATGGTGATTTGCTTATGCATCAGATAAGGATAACATACGAGTGGTCAAGTTGTGTTTTCTTAAGCATATTATAGCTAAAATGTTTGGAATGACAGAAACTGAATTGTTTCTATTTAATCATGAAAGGATAACATGAAGAAAAGGAATGATGAAATGAGGGAGAAGCTGATCCAAGAAGCACCTGAAGGTACACCATCAGATTCCATACATGTGCCATTGGATAATGAGTTTGGATTCATGGCTGAAAACCTCAGGAGGAAGGGAAAATCAGTTAATGGTGTAGGTGTTTTTCCTCGTACGGATACCTCTGGTTGCATTTCTTCTACGGCATCAAGTTCCAAGTTAACTGATATGAGATCTCAGATCAAGCTTTTGTTAGATGGTTTCCTCAAATTGCAACAAGAGAATGAACAATTGAGAGCTCGATTGGTTTTATGTAATGATGATGAAAATCTGTTCACAAAAATCAGGGCATTTTTTGCTGTAAGTCAGGAGAAGACCAACAACTCTACAGAATCTGATGGTGATATTTCAGAGGGTGAAAATACTTATCCTGAGTTGGAAGAACATGATTTGGAAGAGGAATGATGTCCATATTGTGTCTTTTGCGGTTAGTTTCAAGTATGCACATGGTACACCTCTTTTGTTAGCACATGGAGCACCTCTTTTGTTAATTAGCACCTAAATGTGCCTTGGACTTGTCATTTGTTAGTACCCAAGATGTCTATATATAGGTGTTACTACTCTTGATTATTCTGGCTTAGTCTTCTCTTTTGTTGGTACCTCAAGCTGTCATTTGTTAGGCACCTCAAGCTATCTTTTGTTAGGCACCTCAAGTTGTTTTAAACTTCTCTTTTGAGATAGGTCACCATGACTTTAATTTTTGGGATGTACATTTGGTGAATGTATTCGACTTATGTGTTTTAATTGTTGATTAATGAAAATGTGAAGTATTACCTTATAATTGTTATGAACTGCAATTCTAGATTACGAAACAAGAAAAACAATTAGTTTGCCGTTATTATTTCTAAAAAGGTATTTGATTTAAACATATGTGATGTAAGTTGCGCCACATATCAAAGGAATATGTGACCTTTTCAGCGTCACTTAGTGTAAACTATATCATCTGGTATCATATTGGGTGACTACAAAATCATTACCTATAAACCTGATACGAGACGAAAAAATAGGTCACAAAATTTTGTATTTTGTAATGTATAATTCGTCACACATATTGTTATTAAGTGACGTATAATTCTTCACACATATGGTTAATTTGTGATGTATAATTCGTCACACATATTGTTATTAAGTGACGAATGTTGTGTCATGTATACTGAAAAAATATGGCGAAAATAAAATTCGTCACATGGACTATAGGTGACACTGTATAGGTGATGAAATTGGTGACGCTAGATTCTCGTCACATATAGTCAAATGTGATGAATTTTCTTGTTTATGTGACAAATGTTTGTCGTCACCTAAGCCATGTTTTCTTGTAGTCCAATGAGTAAATGAATGGTTGAGTATTCTCCAACGACTTGAGAGCGATTGTTCCATTCTTTTGCCACCAATTTTCTCAAGAAAAAAGGGAATGAATATTGCTCTACATTTCTCGCAACTGCATCTCATTACCCATAATCGGATCATGAGTAACTTCAACCCAGCTAGAACACAACGTAACATCTTCAATAAGCGTCCAATTCGTACTTGCATCATCAGCCATTTTTTTGGAAACAAAAGTATATAGAAACTTTGAGAGAAAGATTGGAATGTGGTTGAAAGTATTTGAGAAAATATGAAATTGTGGTGTAAGGTGGAAGATAATGATAAGGTATTTATAGAAAAATAAAATCAATTTTTTTTTTAAATTTTAAATTTTTTTCGGATTTTTAAATTAATTTTTAACTTATTTTCTTTTAATTTTTTATTAACTTAATTAATTTTTGCCGTTGGATTAAAGAAAATTTGAAATCCAACCCTCTAGATTGTGCCACGTGGCATAACGGTAACATATTAGATTTTTTTTTTAATTTTTAAAGCCGAAAAACGTGGACCGTTGATCTAGAATCGAACTGCTGAGATTGTGCCACATCATCTAGCCGTTGGGGGAGGTTTGAATTTTTTTTTTTTTACCATTGGATGGTCCAGAAAAAATAGCCGTTGCAATCCAACAGCCTTAAGGGTGCCACGTGGCACCTAGTAACGGTAACATATCATAATTCAAACTGCAGGCCCCACCGCCTGAAATTTGGTCGCTGATGCGCCCCCACATGTGCATGCTGATGCAGAATTTTTTTTTATCTCGTGGCTGACATCATGCCATGCATCACACAACCCTCAGGCACTTGGGCTTTGGACTGTCGCATGCCCTCTCCCACGGGCTCCTCCGTAGCCCAATTGCCCAAATGGGCTGGAGAAAGAAAGGGAGGCGATTGGGTTGTTTCAGTGCCCTGTCCACTGGGCTATCTCTTCCGATGGACTTGCTCTTAGTAGGTCAAATGCTCATGTAACTAACCCTGTCACAACTAGTAGTGGGCCTGAAGGAGCCCAGTCTACTTATCTTGAGGGGCCACAACATCGTAGATCTAATAGAACGTCAGTTGTAATACAATAAATGAATGAAGCACCTCATATCCAATCTAGGGTTCAATCAATAGCAATCAAAGGAACAAGGGAAAGTTAGATGGAGGGACCAGAGTTTCAGGATCATACAGAGGATGACTAAGAAGAAATTTACGGATCAAGCAGAGTTGAGTCAATCATAGGGTCAAGAGCCAACAACTGGGGTCGAAGGAAGTTTTCCAGTGATGGGATTGAGGAAAGATGCTGGAAAAAAAGAAGGCAATTGCTGCCCGCTCTTCTCCAAACAAGCTCCAGGTGATGAAAGCTTTAATTGGGTTCAAGAAGGGAGGGAGCGATTCCGTGGACAAAGTTTACGGGAAATGTGTTTGGAGGCCAAATGGCTTCTACATTCAGAGGAAAATCTACAAGATGTTCTTGTAGCCCAATATACTTTTTGGGATTACTTGGATGAAATTGATGCTGCGGGAAAGAAAGACATCGAAATCAAAACATCTGGGGGTTCATCTTCTTCTTCGGGCGGTCGCGGCTGGCCTCCAATAGCCACCAAACCGCCATGATTCATCTATTTTGGAACTGTCGTGTGCTTGGGTAGGACAAGGCAATTCGAGCCTTGCATAGGCTCATAAAAAAATATAGACGCTCTGTGATTTTCTTATCGGAGAAAAAAAAATGAAAAATCACAGAATTCAGGGACTTCGAAAGAGGATGGGTTATTGGAATGGCTATGATGTCTCCCTCATTGAATCGGCGGGGGGACTTAGCTTCTGGTCGCATCAGTCATTGCATGTTGATGTTATGTTCTCTTTGCAGAATGTCATTAATGCACAGATTCGAGAGGAAGGCTCACAGTAGTGGGTGAAGGTAACTTTGGTCTATGGTATGCCATATAGAAATGAAAAGGCTGAGTTTTGGAATTGGATAGAGGAAAATTTTGACCCGTCAGAGCTTCCCTGGCTTTGCAGAGGGGATTTTAATGAAATTCTTTGGACTCATGAAAAATCAGGTCGACGTGAAGTAACGATCAAGAGGCCTCAATTTCTAAATAATTTCATGACTGCGGCTCAATTGATAGATGCAGGTTTTCTCAATTCCATATTCACTTGGAGAGTCATAAGAAATGGGCATTTAGTGGAAGAACGACTTGACCGTGGCTTAATTAATGCATCTTGGCAGCAGCTTCGGCCGAACACCACTGTTACACATTGCCCAGTTATTGGGTCAGACCATAGCCCAATCATTATCAATAATGAACCGTGGATCACAAAAGGTAAATGTCCTTTCAAGTTTGAATCCTTTTGGACTAAGGATATTGAATGTAGAGAGATTATTAATAAATGTTGGGCGTCTTCATGTGGTGGTGGATGGCTAAATATTTGGCTGGAAAAATTAAATGTCTGCCAAAGTCGACTTAAAGAGTGGAGCAAAAGGAAGTTCAGACAGAGGAGCATTGGGATTGAAAAATTATTGACGGGGCTTGATACTCTTCAAGGCAACTAGAAGGATAATCTTGATCAAATTCAAAATGTGTCCATCTAAATTGATCGTTTATAGAAGCAGGAGGAGAATTATTGGCAACAGAGATCTCGAGTTAAATGGTTATAGGAGGGCGATGGCACAACAAAATCCTCAAACTCAAGGATGATCATGGTCTTTGGGTGGATAACCCAAAGAATATACGATGCATCGTGGAAACTCATTACAAAGCTTTGTTTAATTCTGAAGCCCTAGAAATTGGGAGAATGTATTGGCAACTGTTTCACAGGAAATGAACTCTAGTCTAACATGCCAAATTAGTGATCAAGAGGTGGATGATGCAGTTTTCCAGATGGCCAAACTTAAAGCACCGGGACCGGATGGCTTTCAAGGAATTTTCTTTCAAATCTATTGGGATATTATTTCTAATAAGGTGAAAGGCTTAGCAAAGGATTTTTTTTTTTCATTGGTGATGTCGACCCAAAGCGAATTAGCTTAACAATTATTATCCTCATCCCCAAGGTTCCAAGTCCGGAAAGTGTTTCTCAATTTCGGCCTATTAGTTTGTGTAATTTCTCCTATAAGGTATTGTCGAAGATTTTAGCCAATCGTCTCAAGCCATTACTGCCTGAACTAATTTCCCCAACACAAATGCCTTTGTTGCTGGACGACATATATAAGATAATATTATCATGGCTTATGAAAATTTTCATTTTCTCAAACTTCGAAGGGCCAAGCAGAAGTTCGAAATGGCAATTAAACTTGATATGCATAAGGCCTATGATCGGGTTTAATGGGATTTCTTGGAGCAGGTGTTGATCAAAATGGGATTCGATCAAAAGTGGATCATGTTAGTCGTGCGATGGGTTACAACAGTGGATTTTTCAGTCATCATCAATGGTCAACAAGGAAAACGGTTTTCACCATCACGTGGCCTTCGTCAAGGTGATCCTCTTTCACCTTATCTATTTCTTATTGTTACTGAGGTTCTTTCGGGACTTATTCGGCAGACATCTGAACAAGGCTACATCAAGGGCATTAATATTAGTCCTACTAGCCTCATTATTTCACACATGTTTTTCGTTGACGACACTTTGATCTTTCTTGAGGCCACTAATCAGAATTGTCGCAATATTGTTCAAATTCTCAATCAGTTCTGTTTAGCTTCTAGACAGCAAGCCTTCAAAAATCAAGCTTTTTTTTTCAGTGCTAATACTCCCAAGAATCTTGCTGATGAACTTACGGAGATATGGGTATGCCTATTGTTGATAACCCTGGAAATTACCTTGGAATGCCTACACTGTGGGGAAGATCAAAACAAAATGCTTTATCTTATATTAAAAAGAGGTTACTGAAGAAAGTTCAAGGATGGAAACATGGGCTCTTGTCACAAGCAGGAAGAGAGGTTCTTATAAAGGCTGTGGCACACGCGATTCATGTGTACCCTATGAATGTTTTCAAATTTCCCCTCTTGGTTTGTCGTGAATTTGATGCTCTGCTCTCGGGCTTCTGGTGGGGTCAGAAAGCAAATGAAAGGAGAATACATTGGGTTGGTTGACATTCGTTGGGTAAACCAAAGAGTGAAGGTGGAGTTGGTTTTTGGAATTTGATGGAATTCAATTTAGCACTCCTTGAAAAACAGTGTTGGCGGATCTTACAAGAATCGGGCGCTCTCTGGGTTAAGTTATTGAAAAGTAGGTATTTTCCGAATTCTTCTTTCTTGGAGGCTAATAGAGGTAGTAGGGCCTCATGGGTATGGGTGAGTCTTTTAGGACGGGAAATTCTTCTGAAGGGGACACATTGGCAACTTATGAATGGCTCTGAAGTACGCATTTGGGTAGATCGATGGCTACCCTCTATTCCTGAAGGACATCATATTCCCCGTTTTGATGGCAATGTTAATGAAGATCAACGAGTAAGTTCTTTAATATGCAGTCATAATGGAAATTGGAGCCCATTGCAAATATTATATCACGGCGAGACCATTTTTTGATCCTGAATTTACCTCTTGGGGTTTCAATTTGCTCTAATCGTCTTATTTAGCCCATGGAAAAGAAATGGGTGTTCCCTGGACAGTCAGGTTATTATTGGCTCCATGCAATGAATAATCCTAATGGCCATTTGGGCCCATCTACTTCTATGCAAAATAGCAACCTTGTTTGGAAAAGTATATGGAAATTAAATGTTCCTGCTAAGATCTCTTGTTTCCTATGGAAAGCTTTACACCAGGCTCTTGCTACTATGACAGAGCTTTTTAAAAGACGTTCGACTCCTACTTCTGCTTATCCTTTATGTTTGCAATAAGATGAGACTATTGAGCACTTGCTACTCTTATGCCCGTGGGTAGAAGCAGTATGGTTCGGAGGCCAACTCAACTATCGGGTAAATCGTTCGAACATCACTTCTTTTGGCTCTTGGCTACAGACAATGATAGAATTGCGTGTGGGAAATGTGATGGATAGGAATCAAATTTTAATTTTCATTGCTTTTACTTGTTAGAACATATGGAAAGCGAGGTGTAATGCTGTTTTCAATCATAATCCAATTTCCCCTATGCAGGTAATTTTTTCTATACAAAATAAAATTAGCGTTTTTTGAGCAGCCATGGAACGGAAGCAACATACTGATGAGGCACATCACAAAATCCCAAGGAGTATTGCATGTGGGTCCCTCCAACTTCTGATATGTATAAAGATATGTATAAAGTTAACGTAGATGCAAGTTGGTGACATGGGCCACAAGGCGGCAGTCATAATGGAAATTGGAGCCCATTGCAAATATTATATCACAGTGAGACCATTTTTTGATCCTGAATTTACCTCTTGGGGTTTCAATTTGCCCTAATCGTCTTATTTAGCCCATGGAAAAGAAATGGGTGTTCCCTGGACAGTCAGGTTATTATTGGCTTCATGCAATGAATAATCCTAATGGCCATTTGGGCCCATCTACTTCTATGCAAAATAGCAACCTTGTTTGGAAAAGTATATGGAAATTAAATGTTCCTGCTAAGATCTCTTGTTTCCTATGGAAAGCTTTACACCAGGCTCTTGCTACTATGACAGAGCTTTTTAAAAGACGTTCGACTCCTACTTCTGCTTATCCTTTATGTTTGCAATAAGATGAGACTATTGAGCACTTGCTACTCTTATGCCCGTGGGTAGAAGCAGTATGGTTCGGAGGCCAACTCAACTATCGGGTAAATCGTTCGAACATCACTTCTTTTGGCTCTTGGCTACAGACAATGATAGAATTGCGTGTGGAAAATGTGATGGATAGGAATCAAATTTTAATTTTCATTGCTTTTACTTGTTAGAACATATGGAAAGCGAGGTGTAATGCTGTTTTCAATCATAATCCAATTTCCCCTATGCAGGTAATTTTTTCTATACAAAATAAAATTAGCGTTTTTTGAGCAGCCATGGAACGGAAGCAACATATTGATCAGGCACATCACAAAATCCCAAGGAGTATTGCATGTGGGTCCCCTCCAACTTCTGATATGTATAAAGATATGTATAAAGTTAACGTAGATGCAAGTTGGTGACATGGGCCACAAGGCGGCAGTCATAATGGAAATTGGAGCCCATTGCAAATATTATATCACAGTGAGACCATTTTTTGATCTTGAATTTACCTCTTGGGGTTTCAATTTGCTCTAATCGTCTTATTTAGCCTATGGAAAAGAAATGGGTGTTCCCTGGACAGTCGGGTTATTATTGGCTCCATGCAATGAATAATCCTAATGGCCATTTGGGTCCATCTACTTCTATGCAAAATAGCAACCTTGTTTGGAAAAGTATATGGAAATTAAATGTTCCTGCTAAGAGCTCTTGTTTCCTATGGAAAGCTTTACACCAGGCTCTTGCTACTATGACAGAGCTTTTTAAAAGACGTTCGGCTCCTACTTCTGCTTATCCTTTATGTTTGCAATAGGATGAGACTATTGAGCACTTGCTACTCTTATGCCTGTGGGTAGAAGCAGTATGGTTCGGAGGCCAACTCAACTATCGGGTTAATCGTTTGAACATCACTTCTTTTGGCTTTTGGCTACAGACAATGATAGAATTGCGTGTGGGAAATGTGATGGATAGGAATCAAATTTTAATTTTCATTGCTTTTACTTGTTAGAACATATGGAAAGCGAGGTGTAATGCTATTTTCAATCATAATCCAATTTCCCCTATGCAGGTAATTTTTTCTGTACAAAATAAAATTAGCGTTTTCTGAGCAGCCATGGAACGGAAGCAACATACTGATCAGGCACATCACAAAATCTCAAGGAGTATTGCATATGGGTCCCCTCCAACTTCTGATATGTATAAAGATATGTATAAAGTTAACGTAGATGCAAGTTGGTGACACGGGCCACAAGGCGGCTATGTCGAGGTGATTATCAGAGACTATGCTTGTCGATTTGTTGCTGCAAAAAAAAAACTCAAGATCTTAGGGCTTGTTTGGTACTCTACTTGAATCCAACTTTTTAAACTCAAAAACAATTTTCAAGTTTTAGGCCTTAAAAACTTGTTTGGTACAACTGTTTTCAAAAATTGAACTTAAGACTAACTCAAAAATATAGTCTATTATCTAAAAACATAAAAAATGAGTTTTTAGAGTTTTTAAACTTAAACTCACTAATTTCTTTTCCCAAGAGGATCCTCCAATCACATCCGTTTATCGTACATCGTGTCGTCAGAAATCATTGTAATTTTTTTATTTAAAATTGAATATAAACAGTATCTGACAAAAATTGACCGCACGATATACGATGAACGAATGCAATTGGAGGATTCTCGGGATCCTCACAAAGAGGATCCGGCGAGAATCCTCTCTCTTTCTTCTCTCCCTCATCCCCTCTCACTCCAAATCTATCTCTATCTTTTCTTTTTTTCTCTCTCCTCTTTTTTTTTTTTTTTTTTTTTTTTCGTCTCTCCTCCAATCCGCTCTATTCATTTTCTCACTCATCTTCCTCTCTATCTAGTTTGATCCTTTCTCTTCTTTCTCTTTCCTTCAATCTTCTCTTTCTTTCCTTCCTCCTCTCTCCTCTTTCTCCCTCTCCTGCGACCCCCTCTTTTTAGATCTCTTTATCTAGTTTAAGTCGTAAAATTTAAAAATTTTAAATCGCAAACCAATCAAGTTTTTGAGTCTTAAAGAAAATTGTTTTCAAGAAATGTTCTTAAGAAATATTTTCAGAAATGATAAAAAATTTCAAATAGGATACCAAACAGACCCTTAGCTTCTAGGGTTGAGGTAGCTGAAGCATTAGCGGTAATGGAAGGATGTTGCCTTGCATCACAGATTGGTCTTGCGAGGATTGTAATAGAGTCTGATTCAAAGGAAACAATCATATGTCTCAACAACTCTCCTATCTCTGGCAGATGGGAAGCATACCCTATCCTTCAAAAAGTTCTTCAACTAGGGCAAGCTTTCCAATTATGTCGCTGATCATGGATCCCCAGATCAGCAAATAGGGCTGCTGATTGGCTAGCGTCCTTTAAAAATTACAAGGATGTGCGTTTCTACAAAGGTTGATCGGCCCTCATCTTCATTGGTCCATATTTTGAACAAGGATGGTCTCCCTTATCCAACTTGAATGCATTGTAGAGGGGTGCTGGAAAGAGACATTACTCTTTGCTTAGTAGTGTTACGTCATTCCTATCTTTCCAGCACTCTTTTTCTTTTTTGAAGTTTGAGTTTTCTGTGTTAGTCCCTTGTTTGGGCTTTCTTTTGTATTTTGATGGCTTTTGCCCTGGAATGTAGTGTCCAGTTTACCAAAAATAATAATAATAATAATAATTAACCCTTACTTTTGTTAAAAAATTGTAATCAAATCCAATTTGGAATTGAGCAGCTAGATTTAATGACATGGCAAACATCACATAATTTGGTACTAGAATTTAGTGCACAAATTTGATATTCTTAACATTATCCATATACCAAAACTGGGTTTGTCTGGCATTGTTTTTCACTGTTTGTGAACAGTGAAAGGTCGGAAATGCCCTCTGATTTTTCTTATCTTTGCCGTGCTTTTCCTTATGTGTGCAGTGAATTCCCGGTTCTACCCATTCAGCCCAAAGGTCATCTGTCGTTCCTTTCTCTCCTTCCGTTCGTGTGTTTCACTGTACCTTTCTCCATTTTCTGCTTTAGGGCTCCTCGGCTTCTCTCACTCTAAAACCTTGCGTTCTTTTTCTCACAAGCTACCAACGAACCAATAGAAGTTTCTTGCTGAAAAACCAACCAACAGTAGAATTTTCGTCTGGTTTTGAGTTTGATTCGAAGAAAATTTTACCCAGAAAAGCTCCCGTTTCCTGTTAAGATTTACAGCTTTCTCAGTCTTGGGTTTTCCGTTGTTATCAGAACAATATCGATATCATCTGGGGGTTTTGTTTTGTTTGAATTTCTTTTTTGTGATTTTGGATTTACAAATGGATTTTGTGTTCAAATTTCCTTTTTCTGATTTTGGGGATTTTGTTTGTAGCCTTCGATTCTACATGTGAGTTTAATTTCATTAATTAATCTTCTTTTTTTCCATGAAATAGTTGGGAAATTGGTCCAGAAAAGGATCGAATCGCATTAATTAGCTAATTTTTCATCTCATCCGATTGTAAATTGGTTTAATTGAACTTTAATTTCATTGTTCAAAGTTCCTAGCTATGGGTTTCGTGGGAAAATTTCCTATTTAGTTGAAAAATAGGCGTTCATTGATAATCTGGGTGAGGAGCAGATCTGGGTTCCATTGTTTGGTAGTCGAGAAAACGTAGGAAAATAAATCTTAATAAAATTCTGTGACGTTTTGCTTTTGTGTCCAGTAAATTGAAATCTTTGGCTCAGAGGTTCAGTTGCTTGGATTTTGTTTTTAGGATCAGCAAACAATTTGAGATTAAATTTTTTGTATTTTTTTATTCCGTAGTTATGTTAGTACTTATTACTAGATGGAGTCTAAGATCTTGGATCAAATTAATGGTGCACATCCCTCCGAATTTTTGTTTATATTGTAGAGTAGATGTATTCAATCCTCGGTTGTTCACGGCATAACATGCTGAGTGTTCTCCCAACTCCCAAGTATCTATATAGAATTATAGATGGTGTTGTCAGCAGCGGTTTGTTTGTTCTCGCTGTGTGTAGGAATTAACCAAAACTGTACTTTCATTTTAAATTTGACGTGAATAATCTTGCGGGGTTGTAGGTACATTCGCACAAAAATCACTACTGATGGGAAGTTTGTACGTGCCATGTCATTTTTAACAAAGTAGGATATGGTGTTGACATGGCTTTCAGCTTACTGAGAGTTGCACAGTTAGGGTCGATTAGTAAACTATATGGGAAAAATCCAATGCAGCATAGTTTCACAGCGAGAACCTTAACCTTCTACCATACACGATAACTATTCATTATTCAAAATCTTGCTAACTAACTTAGCTGTGATTATCTTCTGTGCATGCCTCTAAATCAAAGGCAAAAAACTCAAGGCACAAAAGGGTTCCATTAGCAAACTTTTGAGAGCCACAATAGCAGGAAACTGTTCCTTCAAGCGAGTGTTTTCAGTTTTTTGTTTGTTTGATTTCTTATATGAATATGTTTTGTTCTTTGTTTGCAATCGTGATTATTAAAGTGCTGTGTGTTTGTGTATATCGCAGGTCTAATGTATTGGAAATGCTTTGACTGATCAGGGGATGTAAGTGATAAGGTAGAGGGCTCAAAATTTATAGTATGATGTTAGTTTTCTTTTTAATTCCGTATTCATGTCGTATAACTGCTTAATTCAAGTTTGGCATGTCAGTTTTTATATTATTTTCGAACTTGAATGACTTTGTAGTATTAAATTGTTGGTGAGAGGTTGAAATGAAGGTGAAAATATGATGTGCTTTGTCCAGCAATTATGTTTGCACCTTTTGAATTTCTTTCCTTATATGTACGTTTAATTTAGAAATTCCTGCATACTTTTTTTCTCCGGATAGTGTACTGTGTGTGAGTGTGAATTTGTTTTCTATAGGTTGATTTAATTAATGAGGTTTTAATTTCAGGTTAATTTGGTTTTGTTAAACTAAAAACGTTAGAAGAGTGGAACCGGCGGTGTTTTAAAGAGGTTGGTTTCTCAATATTTTCATTTATGTCCTTTTAGTTGTTTCAGTTGGATCATTTGTCTGGATTTGAACTTCGAATGTCAATTAACTCCCAAGGCAATGTGAAACTCTATGTCTAATCTGGTTTAAGTTTTTTAAGATCGAGTATTCAAGCGAAAGTACGTACTAATTGAACAATTTTTCTTTTCTTTTTTTTCCTTTAATGATGGGAATCTTAGTTCAAATCTCTAAATTTGAATCATCACGGTAAGCTTGGTTGGGACAATATTTTTGAACTCCGTCAAAGATAACCCTAAAATTGATTGCATGCTATAGACTCTTTTGGTATAGAAGATGGGTTGAAATAGATAACCTTTCAAATGAGACTTATTGAAATTAGTTAGACAATTTACTACTACACTTATCAAAGTCTTTAACCTTTCGATTAATATCCAAAGGATCCAAAAAGATAAAAGAATCAGAGCATGCAATATGTAGATATGGAATGACCAAAACAATTTACGATGAATAAACTTATGATTTGACTGTGTGCTTTGTTCAGGACAATTTGTTCTTCGTTTTTTGGGGCTTCTGTGTGTTGCTTTGAAGCCATTTATACTCAAGGTAAATAATTTCGTTTTCTTCTTTTTAGCCTTTTTTGTAAGAATTTTTTATTTAATATTGTGAGAGTTGTGTTTTCTATAGCATGAAAATTAAATCTTTGTGATCTTATATCCTTAGATCTGTTGCTTGGTTATATGATTTGGCTGTGTGTTTTGTCAGCTTGATGAGAGGTTTAAAGCTTGACCATGGTATACTTATGGGTCTTCTCAGCTTTTCCCTCTTGCCTTTGTGCTTGGGAGCTGCTGCTTCTTTATTTTTTGCTCATTTTTTCATGTTTTGTTTACGGCTGTCTCTAGGTGTACGGATCTTATTCTTCAGTTTCGTTTAGATTATGTGAAGCAAGGCTCCAACCAAAGTTCATAAACCCAATTATCCTTTTTGTGAAACAAAAAAAAACCTATTTCAATTGACTTCTTGATGTTCTAAGAGAATTCTTTTCATTTTTGATTCATCTAACAGTGTTTTTTTTCTTTTCCTGCCATTACATGTGACTATCTCCACCATAATAATTCAAGAAAAAAAAGAAGGAACAAATCCTTTAATTAATAATAGAAACGAAGGGTTCAAATAGTTTGGTAGCTATGTTGTCGTACAGTTAAACTAGCATAAAAAGAGTTTTGTTAACTCAATTGTGAAATAATGATGTGAAAATCATTATATTTTGAATATAATATCGGTCAGAATTAGATTATTTATTTCTTAATAATTATTTTCTTTTACAGGAACTTAATTTACTGCAAGCTGTTGTAAATAGGTTGCAAACTGTTGGTTTACGGTTTTGTGGACCTGCAGATCGGGCACTTGCTTGCTAGACTGAGGGGAGCCTTGCCAACTGGTATTTTTCTTCATGGTTGTTCCAATGTATGCTTTTTCACATCATGCTATATCAGAATTGACGTTTTGAAAAAACAAATTATGCAGAGAATTGGGTTTAAATCAGCCATACATCTCGAGAAGCAAAAAGGAAAGCAACTCCGATGGGAATGAATACAATGCTTACGAGCATGAATGCTGAGATCACCTGCAAGAACAAGTGCGCACACGCACAACGAGATAAGGCAAGAATTCAACTAGAAATCTAACACGCGAATGTGGATGGCCTGACTAAGGAGATATCGAATACAATACTATAAACATCGTGGCGTGAGAATTGGCTTACATGCTAGAAGTTCCTGCTGAGTAAATCTTGAATCTGAAAAGATCAAGTTTACAACATTTTTAGTTTACAATTGATAGTAAGGCTACTGAGAATCATATGAAATGCAACAGATGATACCAAGAATGATAACAAGAAATGAGTAAATAATAAAGCAATAAAGCATCTAGAACCTTACAAAAACATAAGAGATCTCCTAAAGGATGATAACAAGAAATGAGTAAATAACAAGGAGTATAGATATGCAACCAGGCTCTAGAAGAAAGAAAAAAGGGATATAAGGAGCTAGCAACAAAGTTACCAACTGAAACTTCTGCTGAGCCTGGCCCTGCAAATCCTCCAGTTGTTGCAGCTGATTCTACAAAACATATGTTATAGTCAAAAATTACATTCTCTAGATGACAGCAAGCAAAAAAATTGCAGGAGTCATTTTTTTGACAATTTATAAGAACGAAATTCTAATTTATCCGTAACATCAATGAAAGGAGAAAACTCAAACTACATAAACATAATCAACACTACAATTTCATAAACATAAACATAATCAACCCTAGTTCTATTTGTCAATTTCATACCAAGCAAAAAAGCTGCAGCCGTTGTACCCACCCACCCTAAACCTAAACCTATGAATCGTTACCCACCCACCCTCCCAATGACCTCCAGGTCCTGCACCCACCCTAAACCGGAGCACACCTAACTAAACCCTTCTAATCCCAAAGACCTGCACCAATCCTAGATTCCTAATCCCAAACCCACTGTCCTCAAACCATAAACCATATTCGACAAAATACACATCCAATTTGACCCTAAACCCTAAAGAACAAAAACCCATTGAAAAATTGAATTTAAGAAACCTTACCTGTATTTTGGGCCTCCTTATCTCTGTGTGTATCGCCGGAGGAATGCCTTTGAACTGGACAAATGAGCGGCGTTGAAGTGAACGGACTCGACAGAGGAGTGGGTTCGAACTGGACGGAGGAGCAGGGATGAGCGGCGTTCGAATTTTTGAAGAGTGAGTGTGAGACGGACTGAGAGATAGAAGGGACCCGAGATAGAAATAGGGTAGAATTTTAATTATTATTATAAGTAGTGGGCACAATCATTATTATTATAACAACTATTTTTTAATTATTATTATAAGAGTTAGTGGGCACAATTGTGTAATGCGGTGGTGGAAACCCAAGTTTTTGAATTTGGTGGTGGGAAACCCAAACTTGCACCATAAAAGAGAGGGAGAAGTCCAATTTGGAGAAGAAGAAACTTAATATAAATCCAATTTTATAAGCCATTATTAGTTATAGTCCAAATTTGTTTTAATTTTGAAGTTCTATTGAAGATTAATTTCAGTACTTAATAAAATTGAGCTTTTTAATGCAAATTCATTCACATCTTTAATTTATTACATATAGCTTCATCATCATTTTGGTATATCTAAAACACACCACTTAGTACTACGGTGTAGTGATATTCTTCTTTACTTGTAAGTGAGAGATCTGAGGTTCGGCTCTCGCGAAAAAACGACTTTGAACAACATTATTGCTAACTTATTTTGAGGCTAAAACATTGCACAATAATAAACAACTCCATACCATTATTTACCACAATTTTATAAATTTTAATTATTGGTGTGCTAGAGGAGGTAAAGAGAAACGAGAGAGAACATATAGTGCCTCTGACAAATAATTTTTATAGACACAAAATGTTTTTTGTGCCCATTTTCAGTAAAAAAGTTGTCATCTGACCCCACTTGGCATGGTTTCTGTGCACATTACTGTTTTGTGTCTACTTTTTTTAACATTGGGCACAATAGATGGTGTCCTCTATGGAATTATAACTGTTTAAGCTTTTTGGTGGTCAAAGTGACACAAAATTCTCAATTGTGCCCTTTGTTTTGTACCCAAAGCTCATTTTTCTCATAGTGCGCAAATGTGGCATACTAATTGCAACCCATGCGATAATCATTAGTTATATATAAAGCAAGAAAAAGCTCATCTGCAAAATCACGCCTTTTGTTCAATTTTGCAAACAAAGTAGCAGCATTGTCAATTCTAAATTAATTAGTGCTCGGCACCAAACCCTAACAAAAATTGCATTCAATGAAATGGGTAATCTACAAAACCCTATGGAATATATCTTAAACATCAACTTAAGATTTTCGCTTTCTTGGTCACTTGGTGACGAAAGATTTATGATCACTCGCTCTTAGATTTGATATCCAGTGAATGACTATGCTTAGCTAAACCTTTGCATTGTACTTGGCTAAACTAGTTACTAAAATTTTTGTTGAAGAATGAACATCTTCTTTATTTTTTCTTCCGAATATATACCCGATTGTTTCTGTTTTGAAAAAAAAAAAACGTAAATTAAAAATAAAAATTATAAGGTAAATAGAACTATACTTTTTCCACGTTAGGCTCCTACATTTTCTCATATCTTTCAACTAATCATATCTCAAAAGTCAAAAGCACTGCAGTCTGCAGCCATTTCTACAAGTGAGTATTGTTTCAGTGACAGTAGAGATTACTGAGATCGATCGCCAAGTGCCGAGTCTTTCAAGTAGTAAGATCACCATTTTTTTCCATCTCTCTTTAGCCTTTACTTGCTGTATTTTCTTCATAACTTTATTCTCGTGTAAAAGCAGATATCAAATCCAAGGTTTCCGCCACGATGAAACCGCGAATGCTGAAGTCCTGCTCAAGTGTTCTATGGCGGCCCATTTGTTTTCTCTTCGTTCTGGTACTTTTTGTTCAACACATTTTTATCTCTTGTAAAATAAAACTTCACCCCATCAAGCAATTTATTTCTTAATTACCCTAGTTTGATCTCCGTATTTACCAACGACAAAATTCTTGTGGCAGGGCCTTTCATGCTACATGATCTCAATGTTGTTTAAGATGATGAAAAGAATCGAACATCGTATACTGTTCGAATCACATGAAGCACTCAACAGATCCTTTTCGAGCATCGACTCCACCTCAAAGTTGCTGACTCCATTGAATCCATCAGCAGTTAACCTGGCAAGATCTCTAATTTCGTCGCTTAATGGAACCGAGCTCAATTTCACTACCATCCAAACAACGGTTAGTATACACTACTGTTTCATAAACGTTTCTCATAATTTCCCATGTTCAATTTAAATAAGAACAGTAAATCATTTAATCCATGTTGACATATTCGAACTATTTCGTGCTTTGTCTCTAGGTTGCGCCAACGTTGTTTCTAGCTCTTTCGACGATTCCACATATCTCACAGGTTTCTTACATCCGATTGGATGGCCTTTTATTCTCACTTAACAACTACGCGGATCAAACTTATGCAGTCTTCTCCAATGCTTCATTTTCTTCAAATTGGTACACTCAACCCGTAAATAGAGACACCGGGAAATTATATGGTGCCGCAGTTGCTTCAGATTCTAAGGTGATAGTAAACGCAAGTTGGTTCCAAGCCGCCTTAAACAGCACAAGCGGTTATTCTTGGCTTGGAAGGGGATGGGACAAAGCTCAAGGTAGCTTGTTTTTAAGTACTGTGGTTATGGATGGCAGAGGTGTGATTTCCCTTGGTATCCCAGCAAAAGTTGTAGTTGATCATTTCGCGGCTTTAGACTTCCATGGAGGTTATTTTCACTTGGCTACTGCAGATGGGGATGTAATTGTACAATCAAAACTTCCGAAAACCCAATTTCAGATAAGCAACAACACGGTTTCGGTGCATACGGTGAGGCCAAATGGTAATGTTACAAGTAATCTTGGTCACTTCCCATGTAATACTCCCGATGATGACGACAACGACAATGATGGCGGCAACGGTGACAAGTTGGGATCTTCTTACTCATGGAAACTCAAGGGAACCAAGTATAGGGCGTATTGCTCCACCCTCGAGATCATTGGAGTTCAATCGGTATGCCTTTACTCACCCAAAAAAAAATATTTCGTTTTAAAATATGCAGAAATTTAAATTCTGAACTCATAATTATGCACCATTTCAGTTTAATCCAACTGCCTTACAAGTTTCGGCTTTTTTTTAGGTATATGTATTGACTTGTCCGGCTAATGGACTTGCAAACCTTGACCACAAATCGGTTGTGTTGCTTGGCATTCTGCTATTTATAATTCTTGTTTCTGTTTGCATATTCATATTCTTAATAATAAGAGCAGCAAGAAGAGAGATGATTTTATGCGCGCCGATCATAAAACAAGAAGGCATGACACGTCAGGCAGAGCGCAAGAGTATGAACAAAACTAAAGCCTTTAGTAGAGCAAGCCATGACGTGCGTGCTTCGTTAACAGCCATCACTGGTTTAATAGAGTTGTGTCATCAAGATGCCAATCCTGACTCCGAATTAGCAGCCAACTTGGCCCAGATGGATACTTGTACAAATGACCTCCTAGG
This sequence comes from Heteromeles arbutifolia, assembly GCA_024362995.1. NCBI lineage: Eukaryota > Viridiplantae > Streptophyta > Magnoliopsida > Rosales > Rosaceae > Heteromeles > Heteromeles arbutifolia. The sequence continues at coordinate 10,575,217 of JANCRC010000017.1, read as the reverse complement.
CATATTGAATTCCGTTCTTGATATAAGCAAGACTGAAGCCGGAAAAGTGCAACTTGAAATTGAAGAATTCAATCTGGCTCAGCTTCTTGAGGATGTAGTTGACATGTTCTATCCTATCGCTATCAAGAAAGGTGTTGACATCGTGCTTGATCCTTGTGACGATTCAATTGTCAAAACATGTAATGTGAGAGGCGACAGAGGAAAGCTTAAACAGATAATGTGCAACTTACTCAGCAATGCCGTGAAGTTTACATCTGAAGGTCATATCACAGTTCGTGCCGTGGTTCCCAAAACTAGTTATGAAAATGAAATCATCGCTTCCAATCATAATCGCGTGCTGAATTGTTTGTCATGGCTCTTTTACAAGAGTACAGAAGACTTCAATGATTTGGATGCTCTTCATACATCTCAGAAAGATCCAAACAACACAAAGTTTGTCATTGAGGTCGATGATACAGGTGAGGGAATTCCTAAAGACAAGCGAGAATTTGTTTTCGAAAACTTTGTGCAAGTTACAGACAGGGCTACCGGAAAAGAAGGATCTGGTTTAGGACTTGGTATTGTTGAATCTTTGGTAAGTAATTTAGATTGAAGTTAACATACCACTACATTTTTATATCCTAATACATTACATTTTTCTGATCTAGGTGCGTCTAATGGGCGGAGAAATAAGAATTCTTGATAAAGAGAACGGTGAGAGAGGCACTTGTTTCAGCTACGATGTTTCTCTTCTAACACGTAAACCCGAGTCTGGTGGCATCGAAGAGGAATCCCCTATAATGCATAGTGATCGCTCTGCGAATGCATTTCAACCTTTTGGTATACAACTTTTGGTGCCTTCACCAAAACAAGAGGGGTCTCATGTCGTACTCTTCATAGAAGGCGATGAACGAAGAAAGATTTTGGTGAAGTACATCAGCAGGTTGAACATAAAAGTATCATATGTAAAGTATACGAAAAATCTTCTTCCACAACTTGAGAAGATAAAACGTAAGTTGGATATTTCCTACTTCAATTATTCAGAAAAATCCCAACTAGGTTTTCATGAACAATTAAGCACATCTGCACCCAAAAACTCGGACTCAAGATCAAGTGATGTATCTCAAAGCATTAAGGATGAAGATGAACATACTTGTAGAAAGATCAACTCTAGAAATTCACCTGCGAGCATCGTACTAGTTGTGATTGACACCAATGCAGGTGTTTTCTCTGAGCTATATGCAACTATGGCTAGCTTCAGGAAAGACATTCATAACTCAAGATGCAAGGTTGTCTGGCTCGATAGCTCAATCACGCGTAACACTCATCCGCTTCAAATGGAAGGATGTAGGCTACCTCCTCCAAACGATTACATCATATACAAACCATTTCACGGATCACGCTTGTATAAAGTATTGGGACTATTACCTGAACTTAAGAGATGCAACTTGCCAGAACTAGAAATGAGAAAACAAGATCAAGAAGCGCAACAAATAGAGCTCGAGCTCGCAACAAATGAATCAGGAATGTCGTTGTCATTGCAACAAGTAGTCATTCATAAATGTGTAGAGAAAAAAAGTGACCAGGAGCTCTTGCACGGAAAGAAAGTTCTGGTTGTTGACGATGATCGAGTAACAAGAAAGGTAATTGCTAGTTCTCTTCAAAGACTCGGAGCAGTCGTTGAAGTGTTAGAGAACGGGAAAGATGCCTTTGAACAAGTTTTCAAAACTCTAAGCGATCATAGCAAGAAGGGTCATACGAATTCCACCCTCTACGACTACATTTTCATGGATTGTCAGGTAACGTGGTCAATTCACACCCAATTCAAATTCAGAACATTCTTTTCCGAGGGGATATAAACTTGTACGTTTTATGTTTCTGCAGATGCCGATAATGGATGGATTCGAAGCAACAAGACTGATACGGATGGAGGAAAAACAATACGGCATTCATCTTCGAATTATCGCGTTAACATGTCATGCGATAACTGAGGAGGTTAGCAAGACTCTTGAAGCAGGGATGGATGTCCATTTAACCAAACCATTCAAGATGGATAAGTTCATGCGGGTCATCAAATCCTTTGAGGACAATTAAAACAAGTTTTTCCATTTCTTGTTTTCGTAGGGTGTTGAGTTTTAGTTTTTTGCAGTGAATAATCATGTGTTTCTCCGGCAAATAAGTTGGTATTGTTGGTTTCCTCCGATCTGAATCCATCTGTATATAATTATCGATCTAATTTTGAGACAATGAAGGTATATATATTGGGTGAGTTACGACTTTGATCTCGGTGGTTTTGGGTAATGACTACAACCAGCGTCTTTTGAGTGTTGGCAATCAGCATGTGCAGCTAATTCCATCACAAAAGAAAATGGCTTTTTTCTGCCAAAATGATCCGAGATTTGCGTACCTCCCTATTTTAGTCATTGACAATGAAAACCGATAAAAGTGGTCCTGAATTTGTCCACCGTAAATCATTATGATCATTTCGTGAAAAATTTGTCAATATTCTAGTTAAGTAGAAGAGTTGGTTTGATAAAAGTGGTCCTAAATTTGTCCACCGTAAATCATTTTGATCATTTCGTGATAAATCTATCAATATTCTTGTTAAGTAGAAGGGTTGGTTTGACAAAAATACCCTTAAAAGGTAGTCATGTAGTCGTTCGCATGACAATTTAATAAAGATATTGTCACTCAGTACTACGGTCTGATGGTATTTTTCTTCATTTAGAAGTAAGAGGTCTTCTGTTCGAATCTTGTATATGACGAATTCGATACCAAATTAGATTTCCCATTATGTGGCTTAACCAAACTCCCTCTCCCCATTAGTGTAAAAATATCGATGTACTAAAAAAAATAAAAATAAAGATATTACAGTAGACTAATCCAAAGATCACTTCTATTGATTTTTATTGTAAAAATCAAAATGAAAAGTTATGTATATTTCAGTGTTCATTTTGGCTAGCATTTGCTGCGACAAGCCTCGCTCCTCAACAAAATGATTGTGTAACAGAACTAAAATTTGGCCAGCAAATCGAATTTGGAAAATCCGATACGCATTTTCTCGGCTCTTTTAGATCATTTTGGAAAAGTGACATGTTTCTCGGCCTAGTAATAAAGAAACACGTAAATTTAACCATTTGGCCGAGCGAGTAAAACACAAGGACCATTTTAGCATTGAAGTGAAAATATAATGCGAAATACTGATCCGAAAGAAGAAATTCCACGACGACTTGTTTAAACTGTTCTCATGTGAATATGAAAAACACGTCATCGTTTTTGTTACCATGAGAGATTAAGACATCAGCAAGATTCAACATTTAGTAGTATCTCTTCCCTCTTAACACTTCTACAGCTAAAAAAAAAGGAGAAAAAATGGCGCACCCGCCGAAGATTCTCTAGATGCTTCCCTTCCTACAGTTCATCCTGAAAATACAAAGCACAATTGGCGCAAAGATCAGTAAATAGATTAGTCGTATTAGTTCAGTAAATAGATTAGTAGTATTAGTTGAGGTAACCGCCGCCTACATGTTTCTCAGACTCCTCAGCACTCTCTTCAGTTGAGTCCGGTTTAGATTCCGCATCAGAGTCATCTTCCGCTTCATCTGTGTCAGCATCATCCTCTTCCTCAGCCTGAAAAAACACGGCAAAGCCATTAGGGACCGCAGAAAAAGATGACAGAGCTGATAAATTCTCAAGTGTCAGTTTTGTATGCTTACATCAGAGTCAACTGGATCTTTTGCTTCCTGGTAAAAGGATTAAGGTAACAAGTTAATAAGCATGAAAAAAAACACGATTACTGATAGTGAAAATAATTTTGGACTACTCGAATAAACATTAGAGGAGAAAGAGTAAGTACCTCCTCCTGCCTTTTCTCTGCCTCTTCAAATGATGCCTTCTCGGCCTGAAATTAAACGTAACTCAATCAGACATGTTAAAAGAGCTATGGTAAAAAGGTAGATTGGATCACATACATCTTTTTGTATGCCCCATGTTTCCTCAGCCAGTTGCTTTGCATACTCCGGCTCATCAGTGATCAAGATATTGTCAAACAGGGTTCCAGATTTCACCTGGGACATTGAGAATATTGCGTATCAGACTTTTAGAACTGAGGGAATAAAAATAGCAAACCGGGGGATGGTAACAGACAATTTTACCTGCCACAATTCAATTCCAACATACTTCAAGTTGGGGTAAACATACAGCTCAGGGTCATCCTTGAACTCTGGGTTGTCAATCAGTGGTGCCTTCCACTTTCCCTTGAAGTTGGGGTTCTTGATTTTCTGCACAGTGGTGGAGAACCAAGTGAAAGAGCGTTTAAAAGTTGTAACTCAGGCTATTATTCAAACCAGAATTCCACAAACCTTTGGCTTCCATTCACCCTTGTATTCAGGGTTGGGAATGGTTGGGGCAGTCCATTCACCATCTTCCTCATCATCCCAATCTTCCGGCTGAAACACCAAGTCACTTTAGTGATCAACAAAACTCTTCCGTGTATGTGTAATACTTTGGAAACCCAAGTCAAATCATTACCTTCTTGGCATCGGGATCGGTTATCTCCTTGGGAATGTCATCATAACCCTACAAACAAACAATGAGAGTCAGTATGCTTGTACATTCAGCACATAAAAAGAATAAGCACAAATGATTAGAATATAAAAGGCGACTACCTCTGGCTTAGTATCTTCGGGGTCAGGAATGTATTCTTTGTCTTCCCAATCTTCAGGCTGCCGATATCAGATAGTTAGTCAACACTTCAGTTATGAACTTATGATTACTTTATTGAAATCTCAAGAATTCAATTATAGATACATACTTTCTTGGCCTCAGGATCCTTGATTTTCTTTGGTGGCAGAAGATCCCAATCACTGTATAGGCTACCAGTTTGTTTCTCTACATTGTCGATAAGGATGCTGTAGGTAGCATCTGGGCGGAGGATGAAAGTATAAACATGAGTGAGTTGGTCAGTCTCACAGGGGACGTCCTTCTTGATCAATTTATTTGTGTCATTGTAGTTAAGGATTGCATGAACTTTCTTGGTGGTGTATCCACAGATATCTGGCCCAAACATGATACTGCAAACCATAAAAGTTTAAATACCAAGTCAGAAACTATTGAGGTAAAGAGATTGATGCAACGAAAACAAAATAGTCAGACCAAAAGGGGATATCACTTGCCTGTATGGGGTATCACCGCCGAATTTCTTCTGATCAACGTCACCACTGAGTAACTTGATATAGCCACCACCACAGTCCAGCTTCTGCTCATGTTTCACGGAAAATTGGAACACTAGTGTCTTGTCCTTGTTGCTGAATTCAGGGAACTCAGCTGAAATGGCATAAAACCTATAGTCCTCACTTGTTTGGATACCTGTACCAAAATGTCAAAATCATCAAAACTGGTCATCAGGACGATCTTCAAAGTATTAAAAATCAAGCAAGGAACACAGTGAAAAATCTGCAGATAACATAAAAACATAGCGACTGAATTGGTTATGAAGAGATACCTTTGTCATTAGCATCTCCATTCCATTTTCCAGAGGTGTAGTTCCATTCTCCGGCAAGGCCCTCATCTCTCTTCCAGTCAGATTTCACCCAACGTCTGTCCCATCCGTCTTTTAGTATTTGCCAAATAATACAAGAAACATGAGAAAAAGAATTAGCATAACAGAATAAGAAAAAGAATTAGCAATCACTGGAAACAGTGAAAAGTAAGGATACAAATAAGAAGACAGGTTAAAGACCCTTTTCAATACTTGTTGAATAAGAAAACATCACTGGAAACTGCGACAAATATCACAGTACAGTATCAGGCAAAAATCTATGCCTTTTCGAGGTCCTACTAATCACACCCTGGCAAGAATGCAACATTACTAAGTGATTGACAAGTTCAACAGCTGAAGGAAGCGAGCCCTCGAGGCCATTGAGGGCTAGAGCAACACTAGAATTTCAATTTTAAAGGAACGTATAGGATTTATATTAAATCCTCACCCAATTCATATAGGGTAGCTTAACCACCTTGTGAGACTACAGAATACAAACAAATAATGCTCATCTTGAACTGAAATTGGACTTCAAACCTTCGATTTATTGATTTTCTCCATCCAATCCCCATTTAAATTGATTCTAACAAAACCCTAAACCCTACTTTGTTATTTACAAACACTTCACTTATCACATTTACCACCCACACCCACAACCACAACCAAACATTTCGATTCGAAAACATAACCGAAACCATAAATCAAGCTGAAAACTCAAAATTCAATCGGATTTCTAATAGATCCAATTGAAAACAGTAAATTCATCTCACACCAATGGTCTTCAGATAAAAATTAAACAAAAAAACAATCAGATCGAGTCGCAGACTCATAACCAACACCGATCCTCCACAAATGACATCGGATTCAACTCAATTACCGCACACAAAACCTCTAAAACCCTAATCAATTGAAAATGCACCCAAACACCGACGATATCAAATAATCCATACACCTATAGATACACAAGGGAGAAACAGAGAGAGAAACAGAGAGAGATGTGTAACCTTCGAAGCGTTCTTCGAAGAAAACCTTGGCGGAGGCGATGGCGAGGAGAGAGAGAAGGACCAGGGACAGCAAGCTCGAGATGTTTCGAACCCTAAACGCCATCGTTTTCCCCGCTGAGAAAGTCTGCAGCTACAGAGCCTGATGGGTAGCCCGATCCCCGGAGTGCTCTTATATATACTAGTTTTTGACCGCAGTGGTTAAACAATGGGTATTAGCTTGGGAATTGGATCCTCTACTGAGCCCAAGCTCAGGATCCTCCTGACAGACACACAAGGACCGTTGGATTTTGATCCAACGGGTACAAACAGGGAACCTTCCAAAAGTATAATAATTGTAGCCGTTGGATCAAAATCCAACGGCCCTTGTGTGTCTGTCAGGAGGATCCTGAGCTTGGGCTCAGGAGAGGATCCAATTCCATTAGCTTGAGGTAAGAGTCCTAGCTGGACGACATGACCAATGAAAGGTCGCCACGTGGTTTCTGCTTGTCATTGGCGTGAGGTGGCAGGGTCCGATTAGGCCATCACTGAAGTTTTGCGCTGCAGCAATTGGGTGCGCCACGTAGGTTGGGAGAAATTTTTTATTGTAAGAGGAACACGGATGGGACACCACATGTTTTTATGCAAGTGGTGGGAAATTTTATTTTTTAAGTTATTAACATTTTAATACACATATCTCATCATTTTAATAGTAACACGTGATATACCACCTCGTATGCCAGTCAAATTGAAAAATCTCTCGTATGTTGAGGAGCCGGATGTGAGTTTACGGAAATGCCCCTCTATTTTTTTTTTTTTTGGAAACTCGGAAACGCCCCTCTGTTTGGCTTGGTAACTTTGTGAGGAAAATTAATGACATGATCTTTCTTTTTTTGTTTTAAAATACAATTAATGGCATTGTCTTTGAATTTAATTTAAAGGGATTTGGTCCTCTAGAAACATCTAATACTTAATAGGAGGAGATTAGGATTTAGGATTAGGTTAAACAAATCACTAATTCTGATTAAGTTCTTGGGATTACATATTTAACTTTCTCTAAGTAAACTAAACCCTTTTTGGTTTGAAGGACAAGATCTTGGACTGTCCAGTTTTAGTAATTTCGTACAACATGGTCCGTCAATATCAAAGTCTTTCATTTCCACACTGAAATATTCAAGGCTGCATCATACATCAGAATGGAGTGCATTGAATTTGTGTTTGGATGTAACGTTTCTTCTAGTTATTGTGTTAGATTATGAATTAATGACATTAAGCTCGTTTGTAACTATTTTTAAAATGGTTGGAACCATGAAAATATTTTTGGAATAAATATTTAGTAATGTGAAATTTATAGTTTGAAATGTTAAATTTATGGGGTCTTTTGATATGGGTCTAATTGGACTAAAAATTGGACCTATTTCAAAAGTCAAAAGTCACTAAAAATTGGACTTATTTCAAATTTCCTCTAAATTTATTGATTCATAAACGATAATTATTAAGGAAAACTAATGAAAATGGCTTGAAAACTTTGAGTTTTAACGATAATGACAAAATAAAGGGTAAAGTGAATAGTACCAGAATTGATTTTTAATGTAAAAATATGATTTTTCGTTAAAATGAACAATACGATGAACTTTTCGTTAAAGTTTCAATTAATTATTATGATTGATTCTGTTCATTGTACTTTGTTACTTTTGTGGTACAGTTAAAAGTCCACATGTCTTAAGTCTAAGAAACAGAGAGTAAATGTTTGGACTTGGCTAGTGATTATATTTAGTTTGGTTATGTACGTGGGTTGTTTACCTGTTTGTGTCGCTTTTGTCTATTATAATGTACATGTTCTTTTACATAAGAAGGAAGATTTCAACTCAAGATATGAAGATAAATACTCTTCACTCATTGAGTTACAAATATTTTGCATAATTTAATTACCCTCTTGTGCTTGAAGGGTTTACCAAATAAATTTATTTCTTTAGATTAAATAGAATGAGGATCCTCTTCAGATCCTCTTTGTGAGGATCTCGGAGATCCTCCACTCACATCTGTTCATCGTACATTGTGTGAACAGTTTTCGTCAGGTATTATTTATATTTAATTTTAAATAAAAAGATTTACAATGATTCCGACCGCACAATATATGATGAACATATGTGATTAATGGATTTCCAGAATCTTCACAAAGATAATCCGAAAAGGATCCTCATTCGATTAAATAAACAAATCTCTCTCAAATGGATATACATAAGAAAAATCGGATGGTGACCTTGCTTAGGACAAAAACATAGAAAAAGCCACGTACCTCCGTGCTATAAGATAAACAAGTTGCAGGCTTAATTTTCTGACCTTTCAGCGTGGGACGGCACTCAGTTTGCTCTGCTGTGCAATTCTATGGATTCTTAGATTGGAAGTCACTCAACCGTCTAGCCTTCTTACATGATTTGCATATGTGGTGAGAGTAAATTGTAACAATAGTCTCTTAATTTTAATTTAATTGGAGTATTAGTCTCTCAACTAAAAATTCATTATCATTGGTCATTCAACTCATCAAAACATGTAGCTATAGTCCATTAACTAAAAATTCATTACCATTGGTCCCTCAACTTTAATCCAACTGGAGAAATGGTCCCTCAACTCTAACTCAATTGGAGCAATGATCCCTCAACTTTAACCCAATTATAGCAATGGCCCTTCCAAAATAACTCATTTTGACAAAATTCTGACGAAGTTGACGAAAATGATCATAGCTACACGTTTTGATGAGTTGAGGGACCCCAATTGTAGCAATGGTCATTCCAACAAAACTCATTTTGATAAAATTCTGACGAAGTTGACAGAAATGACCATAGCTACACATTTTGATGAGTTGAGGGACCAATGGTAATGAATTTTTAGTTGAGAGACCATTGCTCCAATTTGATTAAAGTTGAGGGACCATTGTTGCAATTTATTCTTGTGCTTATCATGGTTTTCATACCATGGTAATTGCCTTTTCTTTGATCTGCTTTTGTTTTCAAGTTACCTTACCAACGTTTTCGACCAAAAGTTAGCGTTGGTTGTGTTACTTCTCTTTTCATTGTCGGGGGAGGTCATCAGCATGATCTTGCTACTTCTCTTTTCAACGTTGAAGGAGGTCGCGAGTTCAGGTTCCGAGTTGATTCAAAATGTAGCCTATGTAGAGGTAATTACTTTTGAGTCCATCAACCTTAGTTAACACTAATTGGAGTTGGCCATGGCCTAACCTTGATCGGTCCATCCTTGCAACTCGATGTCTTAGCAGTGATATTCCAAACTAATCATGTATTATTACGTGATAAAAGTGATAACATTTGATAATACACATGATAAGACTAGAATATCACCATCGTGACACTCCAAATGTAGTTGTTCTATTAAGGTATTTGAAATTTGATTACCCTGGGGTGTTCAATAACACAATACTTGATGAAAACATTGGGAGTATTGTACCTGAACAGATACTTTTTGGAAGGAAGATGCCAATATTGGGATCATAACCAAGTTGATACATATCTTACGTGAGTTAGACTAATTGGTATAGTGTGTCATGTCATGTACACACTAATTTGATCATCTTTCTTGTTTAAATTAAAGTAGCTAAAATATTTATCAAAAGTAAAAAGAAATCTATCAGAACAAATCCACTATATGTTTTAGGTCTAGCAATACGTGAAGTAACTTCCTATATAGCAGTAAAAGCAAGACGTGCACGGATCGACTCATCAAATTCCCATTAAAATTGGATCCACAAAAGGAAAAGCACTTGCTCATATATTTTCTAAAGAATCTCCTAATTATTCTCGGACAACTAGAAAATGATTCTTTAAACAGAAAGAGATACGCATATAAACAAGATTGCGGATATATATTGACATGCAACATAGAGTAACATGCATATATATACACATATATATATATATAGTTCTAGTAAAATTGGGATTAACGAAGCCATAAATGCATAGCTTTTGCTTAACAACATGAAACTACTAATTAGAGTAAAAAGCTCCATCTTGAAGATATACACACAGTGATTTGACTGTGTTGCAGCTCCATTTTCAAAGCCATTTGAAGAGGAGGCCTCCATGGGCCGCAAAGAATGGAGCAAACACCAAGGACTCGACTGCCATGAGCTTGATCAGAATATTGAGTGAAGGACCTGAAGTGTCCTTGAGGGGATCTCCGATCGTATCGCCTATGACCGCCGCCTTGTGGGGCTCCGAACCCTTCGGACCTAGTGATTTAGCATGTTCCGAACCGCCGGCCTGCAGGTGCATCAGAGCAATTGGTTTTGAATTTGATGCTCGCGTTCTAATAACTGTAACTCAATCAGCACAAAAGTGTGCTTACCTCTATGTATTTCTTTGCATTATCCCATGCCCCGCCGGTGTTGGATGCGGAAATGGCAATCTAGGGAGGAAAACAAAAGGAAGACGTATTAGCAAATGCCGGTAAATCCAAAAGAAGACGGAGAAATTGAAAATCTACAGTTACCTGCACGCCGGAAACAAGTGAACCTGCAAGAATCCCAGCAAGAGTTTCGACTCCAAAGAAGGTACCGGCAATGAGTGGTGTAAGCATGACCAAGGCGCCTGGTGGGATCATCTCCCTTAGGGAAGCATCGGTAGAAATCTTGACACAAGTTGCGTAATCTGGCTTTGCTGTTCCTTCCATGAGCCCCGGGATAGTATTGAACTGCCTGCGAACCTCTTCGACCATTTTGAGTGCAGCACTTCCCACACTCTTCATTGTCATGGCGGAAAACCAGTATGGAAGCATAGCTCCCACAATCAAGCCAATGAAGACTTTCGGTGTCAACACATCAACGGTCTCTATTCCCGCTCTGCTGACATAGGCGCCAAACAATGCAAGAGAAACAAGAGCAGCTGATCCAATAGCAAAACCCTGGCACATACAAGAAAACATGTCAAAACCGAAACAAGGGATACAAATAATCATACTGAATACTTAGGGACCGTCTGGTAACAATTTCTAAAACCGTTTCAGAAAGCGTCTTGAGAAATTGAATTTGCATTTTCAGGTTCCGAGAATGCGCCTAGGCTCGTTTTACCTTGCCAATAGCAGCGGTTGTGTTTCCAGCAGCATCTAAAGCATCTGTTCTTTCGCGTATCTTGTGGCTCATCCCGGCCATCTCTGCAATCCCACCAGCATTGTCGCTTATGGGGCCATAAGCATCAATTGCAAGACCTGTGGAGATAGTGCTGAGCATTCCCAAAGCAGCCACAGCAATTCCATACATGGCAGCCAAGCTAAAGCTAACGTAGATAGCAAACGCAATGGCAAACACAGGAATGATGACTGATTTGTAACCAAGAGCCAGCCCGAAAATCACGTTTGTTGCAGCACCAGTCCTGCATGAATCTGCCACATCCTGCACCGGACTGCAAACCGAAAAAAGTAATAAGCATCGGAGATTTGATCAAGTGCAACATACTTCTAGTCTTATATTAATCATAATTTCATAATTCGGAAATTAAATGGCTCACCTGTAAGCATTGCTAGTGTAATACTCTGTAGTGTATCCAATAACAAGACCAGCCCACAATCCAATTGATACACAAAAGAAGAGGTACCTACAGCACACATGTAATTCAGATAATTATACTAAGTGTTACGGGAAAACGAATTAGTGATGAACTAATAAATCGATACACGTGTTATGAAATGGGTGAATTGATAAGACCACGTAATACAATAACGAAGAATTACTCGGGAAAGAACAGAAGTTGGGGATATAAAGAAGCATACCAGTTTTTGACAGCCTTATTGGTTCCAAAGCTGAAGAGAGTGAACTCTGATGGCAAAGATACGAAAGTGACAGCGGCGATCCCAGCAGTCATAAAGACGGTTGAGATGAGGAGTTGACGCTTCAAGGCGGGTTCGATCTCACTGACCTTCGTGATTTCAAAGAGATCGGTTGCGAAAAGGGTTGTTACCAAACAAACCACAATCCCCATTGAGCTTATGATCAAAGGATACGACATGGCGGTGTAGTCATGACCTATGCCAAAGGATGATATGGATGCAACAAACAATGCTGCACAAGAAGACTCGGCATAAGATCCAAACAGGTCAGATCCCATCCCGGCAATGTCTCCTACATTGTCACCCACATTGTCTGCAATAACCTGAGAGAGAAACACAAAATTAAAAGCACTCATATAACTAAAACCGCTTCTAACAATGTTTGACAAAGAAAGTATAACACTCAGTATGTCAAAAGTGATGCTCTGCATTGCGAAAATGTAAGAGAAATGTGCAAACAAACATAGTAATAAAGGAGTTGGTAATTACAGCGGGGTTTCGTGGATCATCTTCAGGGATATTTCGTTCAACTTTCCCGACAAGATCAGCACCAACATCAGCAGCTTTCGTGTATATACCTCCCCCAACTCTCCCAAAGAGTGCCATTGAAGAACCTCCAAGTCCATAACCAGTAATTGACTCATACAGTCCTTCCCAGTCATCCCCATAATACAACTTAAACAAATTGATAGTGATATACAGCACCAATAGGCCATTGGCAGCAAGAAGGAACCCCATCACAGCACCTGAGCGAAAGGCGGTAATGAAAGCCTTCCCAACACCCCTCCTTGCTTCTAGGGTGGTTCTAGCATTGGCATAAGTTGCTATCTTCATCCCGAGAAATCCAGAGAGGACGGATGTAAAGGCACCAAGCAAGAAGGCAACAGTACTAAAGAAGGCATTGGCTAATGCTGGTTTGCACATATTGCCTGTGTTATATGTGCAGGCTTCGCTTTTAGTGCTAAAACCCTTCACTGAGCCAAGGAAGAGGAAGATTATGGTGCTAAAAACACCGACGAAGATGCTGAGGTATCTGTATTGGGTGAACAGGAAAGATGTCGCCCCTGGAACATCATATGAACCAAAAGTCAGATTTAACAGCCCAAAAAATTGCATAAACTACAAATATGGCAAAAATGTAAACATCAACCAAAAGAATAAAGAGACTGAGGACAAATAAAGCAAAACCAAAATCAGAGAGAATAATTTACTGCCACAAAAGAGCAGCAAGAACATAGTTATTCTATTATTTTCAGGTTGTCTATCACTACAACAAAATGATGCTTTGACAACGAAATCTTCCGCGAGGAAAATTAAAAGGGCAGCTAGAGCATCATTTTTCAGTCCTTGCAGGGAGTAATCAGTGATCATAACCACAATCTGATGCTTCAGTGACAAAATCTTTCGCGAGGAAATTAAAACGGCAGCTAGAACACAGTTTTGCAATCTTGTCAGGTGTGATAATGTAATCACTACAACAGAAAGATGCTTTAGCGATGACATCTTCCGGAAAGAAAATTGGAAGGGCAGCAAGATCAAATTTTTTCCTTCTTTTTAGGGTGTGACCACTGGTCACTACGACAGAATGATACTTTAGCGACGAAATTTTAATTAGTCACAAAAGTGTTCTTCCCTAACATGATTGATTACAAAAAAATTCGTACAAGTTGACATGTTAGGATGCATCTTGTAGTGGTATGAAATGGGAAACCACTGGTCACTACGACAGAATGATACTTTAGCGACGAAATTTTAATTAGTCACAAAAGTGTTCTTCTCTAACATGATTGATTACAAAAAAATTCGTACAAGTTGACATGTTAGGATGCATCTTGTAGTGGTATGAAATGGGAAACAAGTAAATTTTGAGAGAGAGAGAGAGATCACCTATGGAAATGGCATGTTGAATCTCAGCACACTTGTTGGTAACCTCAAGAGAGTTAACACCCTCTTCTTCGTCTCCAATGAGCTTGTCCTTGAACCCATTTCGCTCACCATACCCGCCAGAGACCTTCACTTTTGACACCAAAAACCACTGCAGCAAAGCAAAACCAAGCCCCACAACCGCAGCCAAAGGAATCACCACCTGAGTCAGTCCCTCACTCAGCAAACCCATCTTCCAAAAACTTCACACACAACAGTTGGTTCCTTCAATAATTCTCTGGGTATATCTAAGATATTTATATAGCAAAGAAAAGAAGAAAAATGATTGGTGGGTTTTGAACTGCAACCTCTTAAAATCTTAAAATTATATATACTACAACAGCATTATCCAAACCCAGATGATATTTTATTGGGTTTGGATCGAGTCTTTCTACTATACAACAATGTACTATATACGATGCTTTTTAATTGTATCACGTCCGCTTGTTAAATTTCTTCGAATTCTCGAGCGCACATCTAAACCGTTTAAATTTTACAAATATATGGTGTGCTCTAGAATTTTCGTTGCACTGCATGGACGTTGGAATCTGTAAAGCTATGAAGCTCGCTGTTTTGAAAGGCAGGTGGGAACTGGGGGAAGATTCTTGCATGCACCTTGGATTGAGTATATATAACTGGTTGTTTTGATTAATTGGTATATGTTTTGTCAGAGATGTCTTATTCTCCAAGGCTAAGGACAACATTTATTTCTCATTGATGAGTTGGCCAAATCATCACCAGCCCCCGTGGATAAACACAAACTCAATAATTACTAAGTAATTCACAAAAATTTTCGTTCATGTATAGCGTGTGTCACAAAAGCGAGAGATTTTTCAATGTGACTGTCACACGAAGTAGTACATTACGTGTCCTTATATAAATAGTGGGTTATATGTGTTAAAAGGTTAACAACTTAAAAATTAAAATTTTCCACCACTTGCATAAAACATATGATGTACCATTCGTATTCCCATCACAACTAAAATTTTCTCCACAAAAGCATAGAATCTCCTGCATTTTGAATTCGTGAACGTAACTCATGTGGCATCGTTCGGTGTAAAAAAACAGACAGCCTTGACGAATATTTTCTCTAAGGAGGCAGAAAAATCTTTGAGGTGAAGGACTAATTGAAACCAATTTTGTTTTCAAATGTTAGTTACCAATTTTGTTTTCAATTCTTTTATTTTATTTGCATTTAAATTAGGTTATGAAAAATCACAACAATTTTCTACAGGAAGAAGGATTCTTTACCAATTTTTTATGGAAGCTTTATGATCTCTGCACGCAATTGATTTTAATTCATAATGTGATGCTAACTTGTATTCAAAATAAATTAAAATTGCAGTCCAGAAACATTTATACAACAAAAAAAAATAGTCAATTTTGAATTTTCCTCTTCAAGCTTGAAAATATAAACAATTCTCAATACTATGAAAATGCAAGCTAATTTAATTATCGTAGAAAAAGTCTATATCAAGTCTCATATTCTTAGGAGACTATAGGTAGTAAGTCTTCGAGAACTTGTTTTGGCTTTAACAAAGCAGGACTTTGAACCATTCTAATGTATATAAAGAACAGTTAAATTTAGGTGCAAAAAATGGTAATATCTTTGTCAACTGATCTAATTTACGTCTGCTAAATATCAATCATTTAAAAGGAGAATAATCTCAATATTATATGCTTAGTGGGGAGAAGAGAATTCTTGATTGTATTCTAAACAACCAACACGTTTACCGCACTTGAGCCTTGAAAGTCTTTGCCTTTACAAATTATTAAAACAAAATTGAATACAATATTTGTAACCAATATCAGTCTGCCACGCATTTGATCCCTTTCAATTAGAAGTTAAAATTAGCGCTAGGAGCTCAACACTTTACCCCTTGTTTAGTAGAATATTGATAACGATGTGGAAACAGAACCCGGATCATGGGAATCTGTCAATTTTGTTTGTTCATCGTATATCGTTCGGTCAGAAATTATTTTAAATATTTTTATTTAAAATTAAATACAAATAGTACTTGACAAAAACTGACCGCACGATGTACGATGAACGGACACGATTCACGAATTCTCAAATCTTCATCCGAAGGATCCAAAGAGTATCCTGTTGGGTGGAAACAGTCATGTAAAAATGATTAATTTTTCAGCTACAAGATTCAATGAATTAGGATAAAGAAAAAAGATTGTAAACTTCTTGGAAAATGGCATTTCCAAAGTTAAATTTGAAGTTTGTTTCCAAATAAAAACGACATCAGAGCTTATCGAATTGGCCAAAGCAAACGTTTGTTTTCACTCTAATGTCATGAGGTGTGAAATTTACAATGCAATGCTACTGTAACACGGTAACTCTGTTGCACAGGAGTTATTCTTTGTAATGAGGGAGCTTATGGACGTCAATGTGCATTGGAAAAGTCTTTTGGAGTTGGCCTAAGTGACGAGAGAGGATGAAGTAACGAGTTAGGAATAAGAGACGTCAGAGAGTTCGTCTTCTCCCATTAACACATAAAAAAAAGGGACTTCCACTACTAGAATTATATCTATAGGACACCGTTTGTTACACACTAGGAAAAATCAGTGGCCATTGGTAGGCGGACACGGAAAACGGTGTGGCTAGCCAAATTATAATTTTTCAACTGGATTTTTACATATTTTACATATTATTTTGGTGGCAACTTGCAATTTTGTGCACTGTTGCTAACTTTTACTATACAAATTTTCCTCAACCCTAATTTTCAACCAGCCGTTCTTTCTATCTCTCTATCTCTTTCTCTCTCCTCCCTATGCTCAACCCCTCTCATCCTCCCTAACCCTGCCTCCAGTTTCCTATTGATCCCGACGGCCAGCCAACTGGTGGTTTGCCACCGGCGACGTCCGCCACCTCTCATTCGTCTCCCTCTTTCACCCACTCTCTAACCCTCTGCGCCTCGCTCCTCACTATCTCCTCTCTCTGACCTAACACGAAGATTGGGGATAGAAAAATCTTTGGTTATTCTACACTACTGCTGGAACATTCTCGAACTCTAATTTTTAGGTGTGTGCTTTATATTTCTATTATTTCAATCAATTTCTCGAACTTTGGTTTTGATTCTTTTCTTTCTTCTATTTTTTTCTTTGTTTTCATTTTGATTTCGATTGTGAAGTCAAATTTCTACTTTGAAATTTCAGTTTTTAGGTTTATGATTTAGAATTTGAGGTTGGGATTTAGGGTTTAGGGTTTGAGGGATGCGATTTGGGTTTGAAATTTCTGAAAAAATGCAAGCAGGTTCTTGGGTTGTCTGTGTGAGTTTGTGGGCTGTTGTTTTCTTAATCTCGATTGATCGATTGCAGGTTTGCTGATTAATTGCAAATTAATTATACATGCTTGCTTCCTCTGTATCTTTGTGATGAGCTATCATCTTTATTCAAATCAACTAATGCTGATAACATTGACGAGGGCGAAATTCTTCTTGTGGAAGGTTTGTTGTTTCCTACTGGACTAATGCTAAAAGGTAAAACTTTTCAGATATCTTGACATAGTTTTTACTGAATGTAGAGTTTTTTCTTATGCCTAGACTTCATAACTAAATGCCACTGTTTCCTAGGATAGTCCTGTATTCTCAAGTTTGTAATACAAAATTTTCTTTTTAATGTTGTGTGGCTTGACGTATTAGAATAAAGTTAAAGGTCGTTGTTTTGCATGTATATGTATTACGAATCACATTAATCTTCTTCATCAATGCTTACTGGGTTTATACCTTTCTTCGAATCACATTAATCTTCTTCGTCAAAGCTGACTGGGTTTATACCTTTCTCCTTTTAGGCCTGCAGTTTATCCAAGTATACAATGGTGGCTTCTGGAGTGGTATCTCTTCATATGCAGCTTATGAAAGTTCACAAAGTTACCAAGGTATTGCATTGCAGACTAGTTGTCAATATATATACACCTAGTACTCTGCTCATATATATAACAAAGAGAGCGGTTTAGGTTTATAATAGGAAGAGAGCAATGGAGGGAAGAAAGAAAACCGGGTCGTCGTCTTCTTCCTTTCGGGTCAAAGGAGTCTTCTGCTTCTTCTGGGATTTTAGGGGCCATATTTGCACCTTCGTCCAAGGATTTGTATTATTCCCCTGTTTTTTAAATTATTTTTCTGAAAATTTTGATGGGTTTTTCTTATTGTTTTATTCGATTGTTCTATTGGGTTTTGATTTTTATCTCTGCATTTTTCATTTTCGCTTGTGTGTTTGGGAAGTGTCTGATTTGGATGGATATCATGTTGTTGCTGCTGCAGATGGTGCCTCGGAAGAGAGCGAAGGGGAGAGTAAGAGCATAACAAATATGGACATAATAAGCTCCATCACGCTGTTGATATTATATGTATGTATGAAGTAGGGGGAAAGGTATATTCTTTATTTGTTCACAAGGTATATTCTAGGTTCTCTATATACCAAACCATTTGTATAATGTATTTCAAATTAGTGTTGAAATACGAGGCACATAAGGTATATTTTAGGTTCTCTATGTACCAAACCATTTATATACCAAGCACATATGAGATCATTCAAGCACATTAGGAGTGTTGAAATATTAATGCAGTTTATGTGATTTTTCTATATAATTTTTGAATTTCTTGCCAAGCTATAATATAATTTGTATAGAATCATCTTTTAATCCCAAAATAAAAAACTTCACCTCTAGTTATGTTTTTTTTAATATACAGTTTATCTGTTATTATAATTTTTTTAGCATTCTACAAGAACATCTAGCAACACCCTCCTCCCAGTAAACCAACAGAAACAAATAATTAATTTAAATCATATTGGAATTGACTGCCCAATATGACACACCTCGTCCTGAAGGAGGGCATGCTGGCCGTCACGTGAGAGTGACGTAATCATTTACACAGTTCGGAAGCTTTAAAGATACAATTACTAAGATATAACACCCGAAGGTGAATCCTACATTTGTGAATTCTGTCAGAACACCGTTCGATTCCTCGTGGCCACCAAAGCTCTGCTCTATCTCGAACCTGGAGGGGCGCAAAACAAAGTTGAGTGGGTTAGTAAAACAAGTCTTTTCAAATCTTTCCTTTATCAAAGTTCTAACCCCTCGCTGTAAAACCTATATACTTTCCCAGAAAATAACATATATAAATATATATAGCTTCAAAAATCTCAAAACACCATTCTTTATCACTTTTCAGAAAATATGCCATGCCATGCGCCAAAAACATAATATGGAAGCATCAATATAAATCAGGTGAAATAATAAATCAACCGGAGACCTTACAGTGGTCCTGTACGGCTGATTCTAGAGCTCAATATCCAATCCAGCTGGAGTCACCAATTGTGACCTGTACGGCACTACACTGCACATAAGTCGGAACTACCTGTAGTAGTCTGTACGATTAGGATGGTGTAATAATACGCTCTAGTGCTTCTCTCATCAATCATCTGTGCACATAATCTAGGGTCACCTACTAGTCGGAACCACCTCTAGTGGTCTGTACGACTAGCATGTCGGAACCACCTCTAGTGGTCTGTACGACATGCACCTACTTGGATCCAAGGTGAGCGTGTGGTGCGAGGTGAAAACATAAGCACTAACACCAGGGGTGCAGGTTATGAGCTATCAACATAAATCACATCAAACAATTCAATGAACCAAATATAACTCACCTGATACTCACATGTGCGTCCGCAGCACCAATTCACATATATGCATCATATATCAATTCACATATCTCATATAAATTCTATGCATGGCATTTCAAATCATACTTTCAAATCACATTTCACTTAAATAGATTTTCTGAGAAAAACTCATTTATATAGGTATATACGGAAAACAAAACTGCCCACTCACCTGGAGTTCGCCCTACAACTCCCTAGCACAACACATCAAGGCGTTATGACGATCGGCGCCTAGAACAATCATCAAATCATGCCTCAGAAATCATATCGATAAAATATATAACTTATATAAAACACGTCACTATGTAGTTCGATCCGGAAGATCTGCAACACAGATTTCCAATCCGTAACCTCCAAAGGTCCACAATAAATCTCTAGAACAACATCCTAAAATTTCATTACCATCCAACGGTCGGATCTCCGTCAATTGCCAAAACTAAGTGACTGTTAACATTGTATTTTATGAACTTACAACTCCAATTCCAGAAGATCCGTAAATTGGATTCTCGATCCGTAAGTTCCTATAATCCTCAAATATTACGTATTACAACGTAACAAAATTTGGTGACGATCCAACGGTCGAATCGTCAATTCATATTTTGGCCTTACCCCGCATCGTAACGAATTTAGGTTTGAATGATCATCATACGTCATTCATTCACCAATACTGAATTCAGAACATGAATTATGGCCTAAAAATAGCATTGGCGGCTCAGTGGCACGCGCCTCCGTGGGTGGCGGTCGGCCGCCCCGGCTCGCCGGAAAATTCAACTTTCTCCAAAAATTACCAAAATTTTCAGAATTAAAGATCTCAAAGAGAGGAACAACTTTCATACCTGTGACCAAGGCCAATTTGGCCTGGAAAGGCTCCAATTTTGCCAAAACCGTACGAAACCCTTGAATTTGGGTGTCTTCGATCCGACTCCAAAACAACTCCGCCGCTCCCAAACTTGTTTGGGCTTTGTTCTAGGCCTCAAGAGGATGCTATGGGTGGTGGTAATTGGAAGAATTTGCTTCACATTTGATGGATTTCCGTCACGAACCCCGTCGCACCCCCTTTGCGGTTTCTTCCATTTTCAAGACCAATTCTCTCAAAATTTTAGATGGTATGGATAGAGGAAGGGTCCTAGAGTGTTCCCATGAGGTTTCTTGAAGCAATTCGCCGGAAAAACGGGTGAAAATCATCGAAAATAGACATGGGTGCCGACCGGGTCAAGAACGGGCCAAGGAGATCCGGCCGATCCCCCGCGCCACTCTTTCCCTCCTTTCCTCCTTTCTCTGTTCCGATTGGCCGGGCTTTTCTCCTCTTCTCGCCATTCGTCCAGCTTTCTCTCCTTTCTCTCCCGGAGCTCCTGCTCTCTTCCTCTGGTTGGGCAGTTCTGCCCAATCTCTTCTTCTTCCTTTCCTTCTTCCACCGGCCACGCACACACACACGTAATCTCATTTCTTTTCATCCCAGCCATCCATTTATTTCTTTATTAAATCTGGGCCATCCATTTTCATAAAAGAAATTCCATATTTTACTATTATAATTCCTAAAATGCCCAAACTTCAAACATCAATATCTTCTTCGATATAACTCCAAATCACGAACCGCTTGTGCCCACGCATCCGTAGTGACGAGTAATACGAGGATATGTCAAGAAAACAAATCTTAGATGGCATGACACAACAATTAACCTCGAACAATGTGGGTGCCTCAAAGGGCATTTTTGTAAAATCCTTTATTAAAACTTTAAAAACTCTTAAAATTAGGGACGGGCTGTCACATAATATGCAATATTGGAATTGACTGCTGGAATGTTGGATGATGACAAGGGTGATTTTCTAGGCACTGCAATCTGTGAGGTCTCTCTTCCTTTTTACAAATATAATATAATATAATATGATCTAGAAGCTAAGAGTCAATGCATGTCTATCTCTTTCTTTTTTCCAAGGGCACGTAATCACCCAGAAATTGATTTAGCTTACTTATAAAAGACTATGAAGACAATTTCTGTTTTGAAATTAGTTGTAATAGGAAAAATCATGTTCATGTCCAATTCTATACAAATTCTTTCTATGTTCCATCTCATGTGTTTCCATTTTCTCCCCGCAGATCACTAATTGCTTGGAGCAAAGATTTTACAAGGATTTGCAAAACGAACACTTTGGATCAGTTAAAGTGGTGCTGACATAAGTCTGAAGTAACTTAATCTTGTAATAGAATTGTGATTTCATTGATTCTAAATTTTCAGTCTATTTGTTACCACTCATCGTTACCAACATTTGTGCAAAATTGTATAAGAGATCAATTATGCAAATTTGTAGTTGTATTCTTATATCAATAATATTACAATATGTTTTCTCACCAAAATATATATATATATATATATATATATATATATATATATATATATATATATATGAAATTGCAATCTGGGTGCCCGTACCATACTAGGTATCCTTTTTTTTTAAAACACAATTTGCAGGTTTGCCACCAATGATTTAGGGTGGCATTGTTTTCAGATGCCACCAATGATTTAGGGTGGCATTGTTTTCAGATGCCACCAATGTATTAAGGGTAGCCATTGTTACAATAGAGTCCTCTACATAGACCACATTCTCTAGTTTAGTGGGTGCTTGGTGGCCATTGAGGTTTGCCACCAATGTGAGTGGCAACACTTGACAATAGCCACCAATGAAAAGGGTGGCTTATAACCAAATTTCTAGTAGTGTTCAGAGCTTACACTAAGAGAGAAAATGGCAGAGTCATACCAAATATCCAAGTGATGAGAGAAGTTTAACAACATATACAGAAGCCGAAAAGTGCAAAATTAAATCATATGAGCAAAATTTGAGAAGAAAACATAGCACAACAGGTTTTCCTTGTAAATTGTTACTTACAAGAGTTCATGACATTTGAAACCCAAATCCATTCTCCACGTATGATCGGACAAAGGAGCTAACGGCGAGGTAAGGAGAACGCCGCAGTGCCAACTGCAGACCTCGGCACGCTTGCCTTCGGCATCAAACCTAAAACCATTTTCCGCAGAGAATAGCCAGTAACCGTGTCAAAGCAGGAAAGGATCGATCTTGTGCCCAAGACGTACAGGTGCCCGAAACATCACTGGAAGACAAGCTCTCCGCAGGAAGTTCATGGCCGTCATAAGTTGCCCCTATCCACTCATACACACCCTCATACTTGACATCACCTCTTACGGAAATTCCAAGATACTGACAATGCAAGCGGATTTGATGTGTTCGTCCACTCCTAGGACGGGCTCTTACTAAAACCTCGTCCTTCTTTGCGTCTCCATCTACTACAGCTTTCTCTTCAACCACTACAGCATTTGCTTCATCTTTCTTAAACTCAGATGGCTCTTTGTAGCTCCCTTGTCCATTTACCGATAAAATTTCAAACAATGTTTCCATGTCTTGGACCATTGATCCTCCTGGAAGTGTCCAGCCTACATCTGAAGCGGCATACACTCACCACACCCCAAACTTTGATCAACCATGACCTGATTTAAGGGTGATTCTTTCCCATTTTGGAGCTGAACCAATGCAGCGCGCAATGTGTGTTTTGGAAACTTTGTGATCTGTAAATCGCTTCACAAGCTCGGCAGCTACTTGTTGGGATTAACATTTATAGATGAGTCAACAATAAATTCAACGTAGGATTACAGCCATTAGCAACCTGATATAACAACCTCAAAACACAACACCATCTAGTCTGCATAAATGACTTACCTGGTGAAGCTGCCATCGAATGATCAAGAGAATCAGTCTTCTACTTCCCGCACACAATGATGATCTATACTAGTGAATAGGGTTTAGTTCTTGAGAGTGTTGTTGTGTGGAAGCAGAGAGTGTTGTTGTGTGGAAGCAGGGACTTCTTCAATAAGTGTGTGTGTTAATTGGCTGCACAATTAACACATACCAGCCTATTATCAGTAGTAGTGATAAACTCTATTTCCTTAATAAGTTTAAGTCCCATCGTGACTCTCATATTTCAGTATATACTTGATAAGAGCCTCAGTTAATTGGCTGCACAATTATTAAACTCCACGACTCCTATTATATAAAGGATCTCAAATTCCTTCAACCACACAACTCGTACAATGAGTTACGTGTAATTCAAGAAACCTAGTTGTTATCACATTGTCATTCAAATGTAGTCTAACACTACTTTGTGTGACTTGGTTATTATCATCAGTCCACTAGTGTCGCAATCGAGTCAGTTTGCAAGATGGAGCTCTGGCTGGATACTTTGGGTCCCTGCAACTGATAAGTTGAACTCAGATCAGTGTTCAAGAAAGAGTTACAAAAATCAACTTTTCCAAAAAAGCACTTTTCTGTATGTGGCAAACAGCTGATCTAAGTTAGATTCTTAACATTGTTGATGTAGCGGTGTGAGATTTTAATAGTTATGAGTTAAGACCCGCTATTTTATAAAAATCAAAACTCACGAGAGTCATTATAACACTCAACAATCCGACTCATTCTTACCGGCTCAAATTTTCAGACTCACTGTGTGATTATAAGAATCAAAACTCAAAATTTCCCGCCAATTGCAAGTAGTCAGTATCTCCCATATCCAATGAACTTGGAAAGCTTTTCCTAAATTTGATTATGGCTTTTCGAATAAGCAGAAGTTGTTGCCAATTGGCTTGGAGAATCTACAACAAAACTAAACCCTGATCCCAGCTAATTTCCACTGATTACATGAATTCCAAACTATTTAGGATTGAAGATCATATTGCTCATTGTACTGAGAAGCACTTTTCAAATAAGCCAGCCTAACGAGAAAAGCACTTCTCTAGGTTTCATCTTGTAAACAACAGGCAGAGCAGAAAAAGAAGAGAAGAGTTAACCTGACTCACCTGACTCGGCCAAGTCACAGAGAAGCTGAGGGACCGATTCCAACACGGACTCGCGTAAATTCCCTGGGGCTTGTTCACCACAACGAGCCATTGGTCCTCGTAAACGACGTTGTTCCTCGAGAGGGAAAAGGGGCTGGATTTGGAAGAGGCGAACATGGCTCTCGCCAGCTCTACGTGCTTAGAGATGGCGGGAAGAGGCGGGGAGAGGGGCACGGGGTAATTTTGTGGGGTTTGGAGGGCATTTTGGGAATTGGGATTTACGGCGTCGGCTTGGGCTGACATGGTGACTGAGCAGCGGCTGAGAAAGACGAAGGCTTTGGAGAAAAAAGGCAACTGTATTTCGAAACGTCATCGTTTCATCTTCTAGTTCACTCGAGCAGCTCCTGTGTTTTTGAAACCCCCAATTGGAGTTTCTGTTAAACCCCAAAAGATTCAAACGTCAGAAAAATGTCATCTTTGATGCTCAGAAGGAGAGCAAGTAGTGGTGGATCCTGGCAGCTTCTCTGCCCAAACCCAGATGCCAAAAGCCGCTTTTTTCCATTTGTGCTTTTCTCTACTCTGTCTGAATCCCAACCCAGAGATCTACATCGCCCCTCAAGCCCTCAAAATTTACCAAATCCAATTGAAAAACACAGGATTTTGGATTCCGGGGTTTCTCTATTTCCTCCCAATACCTCAGAATCCCCATTTGGGTCTCTCCAAAATCACCCCTTTCCGAGTAGTATCTTTATTTCGGGCTCCAAGACTCTTGCTTTAAGCTCTGGGTATGTTGCTTCAGGGAAAAATGTCACTGGGTCTGGTGTATTGGGGCTGCCAATGGTGAAAAGTTTGTATTCGGGTCGTGGCAGTTTCGGGTTGGTTTGCTTGTTTGGTACTCAAGCTGCGGTGGAGCCGTCGACCTGTGATGGGCTGACGGTTGATAGAATCATTGCTAGTGAGTGGCCGATTCTGGATGAGAACGAGAGTGATTGGAAGAGTCACGCTGCTGCAATTGCACAGTCCATTCATCTTATTAAGAAACGTTTGCAGGTACAATTTAAAATGAGATCATTCCGTTGTGTTCCTCTGCAATTTATCATCGTCTGGTGTTTAGGATCGGATCGGATCGAATAAGTCATTATATTCAATGTATGTTGAAAATGTGGGGATTGGATGAGAGAAGTTTCCTTCGTGACTAATCCGTCCATTTTCTCATAAACACACGTTGAATCTAGTGACTTATCGAATCCAATCCAATCCTAGACACCAAACAAGGCCGTATGAGTTTAATTTAGAAGCATAACTTGGTTTCTTATGTTGAGGATTCAATCATTTGGTGTGGTTGATACTCTGTTTGTATTCGAATATTTCTGCGTAGTTTAGAAGTACGTCTTCTGATTATGGTGGCAGTGGAAGAAGTTGCTGGTTAGGTTGGATATGGTATCAGCAGAGGTGAATAAGCCAGACCTGTGGACTGATCCTGTACATGCAGGGAAGATAAGCCGTGAACATGGTTCACTTCTGGGTAAAATGAAAGAAGTGCAGGCATTTGAGCGAGAATTGCTCGAGCATATAGACGTGGTAAAGCTTGCCCGTGAAGAGAATGACGCAGAGCTGGAATCGGTGGGCCTTCAATTCTTCTCATAGGCATGTTATTTCATGGTTTGTGCCGTCTTGAATAATTAGCACCAATATGATGTTTTATTCACTGGTTATCGTAGATTCAATTTATGATGTACGCCAAATAGTGAAAAGTTCATGCTAGTATCTGTTTTTCAGTGAATAAGAAAAAAGTAACGGACATATAACATTGTTAATAGAATCAATGCAGTAACACTATACGATCTACGTTGATGCAAAGAAGGATCAATTGAACTGGTCATATTTGAATCCTTACCATAAAGTTGAATCCTTTCTTTTAAGTTATAAGGTACTTGAGAGTTGAGAACAACATGCATTGTGCTTTTTAGTTAGTTATACGGATTCTCATGCACAGGAATCCATGAAAATATGAGAAGAAATTCTAAGGAGAAGGAGATTGAAGCTTTGTTAGCTGGGGAGCAGGATCCTTGCTCATGTTACATTGAGGTCCGTTTGATATATGAATCATGTTTTCTGCATCAATATTTCCTATATTCTTTGAAACATGTATTGGCGGTGTCTAGTTGTTGGTATTTTGTACTTATTATATAGATGTTATAATGGTGAAAGACACTAGTTGCGATTAATCTATGCCAACCAGACCTTAGATAGTATTGTGCCATGTAGGTTCAAGCAGGAGCTGGGGGTACAGAGAGTAATGACTGGGCAGCAATGGTCATGCAGATGTATGAAATGTGGGCTCAACGACTCAGATATGACATGACTGTGGTGGATGAAATGCCGGGTGAGATTGCAGGAATCAAGGTTCATCTTCTTATCCACTGATCCTTTGTATTTGCGAATGGATCCATGAAACATCTGTAGCAATTATTTGCATAGTAAGGAAAAAGAAATCAGCTTATCCCAAGCATGTGCAAATCCACTGTCCCACCCCAATTATATTGCAGTAAAGCCTTTAAACTGAAGAGTATGCTAATGTTCTGACTTCAGATCAATCTGTTCTTGCAGCGGGCAACAATCAAAGTTGACGGTGGATATGCTTTTGGATATGCCAAAGCAGAAGTCGGAGTGCACAGGTTGGTACGGATCTCACCTTTTGACAGTAATGAGCGTAGGCACACTTCATTTGCTGCTGTTGCTGTGACTCCAATCCTGGGAGATGCATCTGAGCATGTACAAATTAATGAATCTGATCTGCGCATTGAGCGATTTCGTTCTGGGGGAGCTGGAGGCCAGCACGCAAATACAACCGATAGTGCTGTGAGGATTGTTCACATTCCTACAGGAATCACTGCTACTTGTCAAAATGAGAGGTGAAAAACACATTTTCGTTTTTTATATTTGGAACTAAGAATTGCCAACTTTCATCCTAATCACGGAGTTTCCTTCAGCAATGGTTGTTATTCAGTCACGAGTAGACCAGCTTGAGATGGCGCGCCAGAATAAGATGAATGCGCAGTATTCACAATCTCTTACCGACATAACCTGGGGAAGCCAGATACGCAGCTATGTGCTCCGGGTATGCTCTAGCCTCTAGAACTAGCAGAACACTATCCCTAATTCCATCGAAAACCCAAGTCACGTAACTTCCATTGCTACTTTTAATGCAGCCATACCGGATGGTGAAAGATCTTCGGACAAACTACGAAGTCTCAGATCCTGATTCTGTCCTTGAGGGAGATGTAGACGGCTTCATCTTGAGCTATTTATCAGCTTGCTTGGATAAAGATGAAGATGACAACTAAAACGAGTTTGGAGAATCCGACATGCATATCTTTGCCAAGGCTGAGCCTGTGCCGCATGTCCAGACATCAAACTTGTAGGTTTCAATCATTTGACTGCAAATCTTTCAGCCAAGCCCGCGATGGTGATCCATACAAAGACAAGAAGAATTTAGGGAGTGCATGGCATTTGTATATTCAGTTAATAGGAAGGGTCGTGAAAACAAAGCAGATGAAATGTTTTGGCGGAATTCCATATGATGTCTCAGGCCAAGTGATTTGTTTGGTGAAATATCAGTTACCTAAGTTATAACCGATATTTCGGTTCAAATTTCGACAAAAATTGCATGAGACTCGCCTGCATGGTTAAAAAGCGTCTCACGTACAACTTTCAGACGGAGTTTAAACGAAAATCGCGATTTGATTACAAACTCCGCCACATAAGCATGATTAATAGTTTTCTCACCACCTGTTAGATTGAGGCATTCCTACTACAACCATAAGAATGAACAATACAATTTGACTAAGTGTTTTTGGTATGAAAGTAACTCATACACCGGGGAAAGGGATCCTCTCCGGATCTCTTCCACCAAATCTTACCAATCAACAAATCCGGACCTTTGAAATTTGATCCAACGGCTAAAGTTATTATAACTTTTAAAGGAGCTCTCTGTTTTTAACCGTTGCATCAAATTTCAAGGACCTCGATTTGTTGATTGGTAGGATTTGGTGGAAGGGATCCGAAGAGGATCCCTTTCCATACACTGGCCAGGTCATAAAAAATAGGGAACTTTAACGAAAAGCTCCGGTACTGTTTACTTTAACGAAAAACCACATTTTTAAACTAAAATGTCAATCCTGATACTATTCACTTTATCCTTTATTTTGTCCTTATCTTTAAAATTCAAAATTTTCAAACCATTTTCATTAATTTTCCTTAAAAAATATGCTACCATTTTATGCCTGTTATTTCCACTTTTTCATTAGCCGGGCCTTTGGGCTTAGATTTAATCTATATTCCTGTTTTACCCCTGCTAAGTTTGCATTATTACATTTCCACACGGACAAAAATGCCCCGCACTCATCTCTTTCCTCCTTGTTTCTTCCTGCCGGTGCCTGGACGTCGTCTTGTTTTCCAATTGAAAACCTTGTGCGACTTCTCCTCATCTCCTCACCGAGCAGCCACTTTGCTCCAGATCTTTCAAATTGAAATTCCTCTCCTTCACCCTTTGCATGTTGAATTTCACATCAACAGCATCTCCCTCCAACCAACCCAGGAGCTTGGTTCGGATTCAAGTTTTCCGACAGTAATCAGACCAGTCCTCCGACGCCCGCCATCGAGGTTAGTCTGAAACGATTCCTACCTTGTTGGCCTATTACATGTCAAAATCTGCTTCAAATTTGTGATTTGATATAATTGGGCTATAGAAAAATTTTCATGATTTTGTCAATCCAATTTAACGATTAGAAATTTCGCCTGCGGACTGCATTTTCATCTGCTCCAAACAAATAGATTCTTTTTAATCTGAATTTATAAAATTATATATATTCGAATTTGTTTTATATCTGATTCAGTTGGATTTAGGGTTTCCTGGCCTGAGTTGTGTATAAAGAAAAAAGAGTGATTTTTTTTGTATCCTAAAGGGTTCAACATGATCATAGATACGAGTCTGATATTTTCAAGTAAGATGCCGAGTCCTCTTGCATTCATATAATTACATTTGTGAGCTGCTTTTCTGGGTTTTTGTTGATTTGTTTGCTATATACAAGAAGAGTGACACCGCCACAAACATTATCAATTTATACCTGAAAAACAACACTTGGGCCAATCTAACCATTTATTTTGAGCACATCACATCAGCAAAATAATGAGACATATGACAACGGGGTTTTTTCAAGTCAACTTTTGTTGGCATGTTGTTGTTCATGGAAGTGTTGATTTGATAAATGCAAGTGCTTTTGGCATTTTATGACAAAGAAGAAGAAGAATAGTATGTATG
Source organism: Heteromeles arbutifolia (assembly GCA_024362995.1). Taxonomy (NCBI): domain Eukaryota; kingdom Viridiplantae; phylum Streptophyta; class Magnoliopsida; order Rosales; family Rosaceae; genus Heteromeles; species Heteromeles arbutifolia. The sequence goes on along the minus strand of JANCRC010000017.1, from coordinate 10,545,121 downwards.
CGAGTTTGAGAACTGAGACATGTGAATTGTATTGTATGGAGGTAAGCAATTGAGACATGTGAATTGTACGGAGGTAAGCAATGACTGTTTTTTTTTTGCTAAAAAATTGTGTGACTTTTTTATATATTCTTTATTATGAAACAAGGAAGAATAGGAAGAATGTGCAATATATGATCTCTAACTATTCGACTTTGTTCCAAGCAATATTGTTTGGTGAAATAGTTTTGTTAAGATATTGGAGAAAATTAAAAATATTTAAAATTCATTTTGACGAGGTTCTCATCCTCCAGGTGAAATCCGGATACCAATTCTCAAGATCAGTGTGCCACAGTGGCATATGAAGCAGGGGTCTTGTATTAACGAGAAATAGTATTGAATACCTGTCGTTTACAGTTAGGGCTGGCACAGAACAAGATCGAGCGCGCGCAGAGAGGGATCGGAGAATTAGGGCTTTCATCTTTTGAAGAATTGGGGTCGCGATTGTAAGTTTTCAGTAGAATTGAAGAATGGGTTCTTCTCCGGTGATAACCCCAGAAGACGTATTGTTGTCTCTGATGAACGATGGCACCATTGATTCTCTCAGATTAAAGATCATCAATCAGCTTAAATCCAATGTAATTCTCTCTCTAAAAGTTAGGAATTTTGGAGCTGAAATTGTAAGTTTTTTGTTTGTGAAATTGTAATGGTGATGGTTAATGGGCATTTGCAGGAGGAGCTGAAGAACACGACTATTAAAATGGCGGAGCAGAGCAAAGTTCTCAACACTCCCGGGGCCGAAAAACAGACAAAAAGAGAGCTTTTTGATGCATTAAGGCAGGAGCTTGAAACCCAAGTGCTCGAAAAGGCCTCTAAGTCCGTTTGGGAGTTGATTTTAGACAACAATGGATTGGGGAATGAAATCAGCGGAACGGTTGAAAGGGTTTTCTGCCGGTTGAGCGGTCGCGAACCGCCTCTCTTTCCTCCTCCAGCGGATGCCAACAATGCCGTTGCTAGTGTCAATGCTAATGCAGATACCAGTGCCAATGCCAATGCCAGTGGCAATGACAAGGAAAACGGAAAAGAGAAAGGAAAAACAAAAGGGAAGGCAACGGCAACAAGAAGCAATTCACATGAGAAGGAGAAAGCACCAAAGAAGCGAAGATACAGTGAGATAAATGCACAAGGACAAGGAGAGGAAAATCAAGTTGCAGCAAAGTCTGAGGAACCTCCAGCTGCTGTGCCTGAAGAGTCACAAGTTCTGAAGACTTGAGCTAACTGCTTCCTCAGGCCAATCTTGTATGAAATTCTTTGGCTAATTTTGTTCTAGTTAAAATCTTACGGTTAGGGAAGAGTATATTTGCACATTCGGATTCTCTAGATGTGGGTTAGGTCGATTGACTAGGTCATTGTGCCGGCCTTGTTGCATCTGAATTTAAATTCCTCTCCATGTGGATTGGAGTATCGGTTTAGAATATCGTTTTGTCAGAAAAGAAATATCGTCATGGTTGTGTAATAGAACTTATCTGTTTAGTATGCCTCATGTTTACATGTTTATGTACGTTGGGAAGATGAAACCCTTTGTACTCTGCTGACAAAGGGCTTTTCTTTGGATTCAAGATAACTTGTATGATCGCCGGATATTGAAGTTTTTATAGTTAGATTAAATTTTGAAGTTTTTATAGTTAGATTAAATTGGATTAAGCAGGTTATTACAAAATCCTTAAGTCGGAATCTGAGAGATTTTCCGAGAAGTGCCTATTTTGTGTACTCAATCTTGAAGAAATTTCAAGAACAACCTTGGACTCTTCATTGTTTGACACTGCCAATGCTGAAGCCAGAATGCAGCTTTTGGAAAAAGTTAGCCACAAGGGAAAAGCTAAACACTAATAAACCAAACAAACAGGGGATTAAGACTATCTAATCCCCCTCTACAAAATTAATACTGACCTAACCAGGGGATGAAGCTGAGGCAATATACACTCATCCCCGGTAGATTTTTCCATTCATTCGTCTCTGTGAATCATTTCCAGCGGTTGGCCAAGTCATTATATGTTGCAAATTCTTCCATTGTCAAATTTTGAGTGAAGGATGAAGATGCTGGGTTGTTCTTGGCCATTTGTATCCCTGAGTTCCTGGCAGCCACCCAGATGCCTGGCTGAGGTAGTGGCAACACCCAGCTGACCGGTTGAGGCTGAAGTAGGTCAACATTTGCGCTGGAAACCAAGTTTTGGTTATCAGCCACTTCTTGTACATAGTCTGGGTGCTTTACATCAGCTGCAAATGCATAATTCATTTGTTCTGGGAATGCGATGAGTGAGTTGGCCTGAGGCATGACTTGTTTATCGCTGAATTCAATTTGTGAGTCGATCATTAGCTGGTTTTCGACATTACTCAGCAATTGGGAGTCGGGATTAAGGCTTCCTAATCCTTGATTATATACATTGAAGCTTTGACAAGAAATAGTTGAATTCGCTTGTGCAACAGAAACCAATCCAGGAAGTTGCTCTCTTCCTAAGAAATCAGCAAAACCGGTCATTGCTTGGGTTATCCCTTGATCCCAGTAAACCGGCATTTGTGGACTTTGAACTGCTTGGTTTCCGATCACCTCATCTAAAGGCGAAGAAAAATCCATCACTATATCATCACAAGATATTTGGGGAAACAACATCAGTGTATTGTTCTTCTCAAGAGTCGATGGCCTAAAAAAAGCTTTTCTTGTGAAGGAAGCAATAAAAGTACCTGATATTGGTGAAGTTGAATCCTTGATCCTAAGAGTTGGCTTGAGCTGTTCGTATGTTTGAACTTGTTGAGTATGATCATAACGTGTCTGGACGCATGGCGAAAAGGGGAACTGCAGATTGGAGGGGATTTCTGCCCCGTGTCTATCAAAATTGAAAGAAAATTCTGCAAGACCATTGTGGAAGTCTGACTGAAAGTACGGAGATTTTTGACTCGGGAAAGGTCTTTGGCTCATCTCTAAAAACCGGCTTTCGCATTGTATGAGCTTTTCGTAGTGTTGGTCAAGGGCACCTGGGGGAAATTGAACATAATGCCTCCTGAAAACAGAAAATGTCGAAAAAGTACGTCAGCTAGTGCTGAAAAATTAGGGTTTAGGAGAAATGTGAAGAGAAAATAAAGATAAAGGACCTGTGGATGAGAGCTTGACCATTGGTGAAATCTGATGCCACATTCCACATGGTATGCTTTCTCGGCTGCGGATTTGATTCTCGGTGGAACGTAGGTGGCTGGTTCAACTGCAAAACATCACCACATAAACAAGATGCTGAGAACAAAATTACCATAATTAAAACCTTAATTAGTCCAATGAATACTTATGAACACGAAGATAAATAAGAGTTACATCGATTTCCAGAATCCCGGGCTCATTTTCTTTGATAACTGCTCTCAATGCCGAAATATCAGACCACTGCACTTCAATCTTGCTCTTCAAACCCTGATCCAAGATTTCCCACACCAATTTTCGCTTTGCGTAGTAACATTTCGCCACCAAATCACCTTCATTGTGACCTACTCTCTGCACAACATTATAATCAAAATCGAACAAAATTTCTACTTTCGCAACTTCAGATTAAGTGTGTCATGGATTGTTTAAAAACTGCCAACCTGCCATGAACCGATTCGGATAAATGATGCATTGAAGTTAGAAGCCTTCAATTTTTCCTTCTCAGTCATCAACTGAAAAGCGTTAGGTTCAACTTCCGGCGAACGCTTAGTCTTGAGTTTTCTGGGTGCAATCACTTCTGTTAAGTCCATGAAAGGGGGTGTCTCCCCAAGGTTCAAACCAAGAGGACTTAAACTTAGAAGAGTTTGAGCCAATTGAGCCTGCGAAAAATGAGTAATAAAAATTAAAAAAAAAAATATAGCAAAATGGTAGCATCAAATGAAAAAACATTGCAGAAAATGGGAAAGTATACAAAATTATTTAAATTTAAAAGTAATTACTGTTCACTTATAAAGACATAGAAAGTTAGAAACAACCATCGTGTTAAAAAGAAACGAAATGATAGAAAAAGAAACAATCCTACTTTCCTGTCTCTTCTTTTTTTTTTTTTTTTTCATGTGGTTGAGAATTGAGAAGATGCAACATTTAAAAAGAAAATGGAAGAACGATACGTGAGCGTAGTTATATTGGCTTCAAAGGATTTTCTTTCAAATCCCAACCACAGAGAAAGGATTGTAAAAACCTTAAAAACGCCATGCAAACGCCAAATCAACCCAAATAAAACAAAACCTAAACTTGTAGCATAAACAACACAAAAATAAATAAGTCAATATAAATTGATTAAAACACATAAAATGTAAAGATTCAAGATGCATCCATCACATTGAATAAAAAAACCGAAACGAAAAAACCAAGACAAAAAATTAAAATACTTTTTCGTTGGAATCCATTGGAGCTTGTCTGAGCCTCTTGTTTGCAGCTTCTGAAATATGATCACAACAAGAGCCAAAACCAGTGACATGCTTTGCATTCTTCGAATTCATAGACGAATTCTGAGACTGCTCAGAAGCAGAACCAGAAGCTTCACCACCATCACTGTTCCACTTGAAACCGCCATTAGAATCCACAACCATTTCTTCTTTATTATTTCTTTCTTCCTGGTTTTTCTGATGAAGAACTGAAAAAATCAGTCGAAACCCAGTAGAAATCCAACTGGGGCCGATTCAGTTTCGAGTGTCAAATCGGAGTATAAATACGTTGACTGTGGGAAGTTGGAGGAGAGGGAGAGAGATAGTAGGAGAGAGAGAGAGAAGCGGCGTGAACAGAGGAAACGGAGAAAAACAGAGCAAACAAACGTATGTGAGAAGGATTTTGCAGAGCCAACGAGCCGACTGTGGGGCTTTGGCTTTATAAGGGAGTGATTTTTGAGCTGTAAACATGGGAGAGGAACTCCTTTTGACGAGGACTGCTGACCTCATCATTTTACACGTGGACACTTGAAAATGATTTCCTTAGAGAGAGGATCTTGCCGGATCCTCTTTGTAAGGATCCCGAAGATCATCCAATCACATCCATTCATTGTATATCGTGCGGTCAGTTTTTATCAAATACTGTTTATATTCAATTTTAAATAAAAAAATTTACAATGATTTCTGACCTCACAATATACGATGAACGGATATGATTGGAGGATCTCAAGATCCACAAGATTTCCTTATTTTGCTACTCGGCCCCACAAATTACAAAATTAGGGTTCTTATTTTACATAAAAATATTAGGGTTATCCTTTTTTTTTAGAGAGTTTTAACGAAACACTCCTGCTACTATTTACTTTTAACGAAAAACCACATTTTTCCCTTTTTCTGGTACTATTCAGTACCCTTTTATTTGTCATTTTTCATTAAAACTAAAGTTTTTTTTTAGATTTTTCGTTAGTTTTTATTTTATTTTTTATTCTCTCTCGATTCGTTTTTTCACTTGTTTAGTTGTTTATGGTCTTGTTTTTTGAGGGTGAGTTTTGATTTGGATGGTGCTATCTATAACTCATTTTTACCTCTCACACATAATATTAATTTTTGTTCGTCGGATTAAATAAAGGGATTGAAGAAGATGGGACAAACATTAACAAGAGTGTGTAGGAGGTAAAAATAGTATATGAGTAGCACTACCCTTTGATTTTTACCAAATTCTAAATCTTGTTCAATTGGGTGGTTGGATTGTGAAAAAAAAAATTGTGAGTTAAATATGGTTAAAATTTTATTTATTTTTTTGCTGTATTTTCTAAAATTATTTTGTGTTACAAATAAAAAATAGGGGCTTATACTATTCAAGTATTGAGAGGTGGGAGTAGTGACAAATGGATTATGGTGGTGTTTGTTGTCACATTCCAGCCCGGGGCGGATCACTTCCCAGGCCCGCTCCACCACCGTAGCACGATATTGTCCGCTTTGGGCTTACCATTCCCTCACGGTTTTGTTTCTGAGAACTCACGAGCAACTTCTCAGTGGGTCACCCATCCTGGGAGTGCTCTAGCCCCCTTCTTGCTTAACTTCGGAGTTCCTACAGAACCCGAAGCTAGCACAGTTCGATTCGGAGTCTTAGTGGACATTCCGGATCGGGGTGTGTCATTTGTTTTTTCATTATTATTATTACTTTTCTTTATCCAACTTTTTCTGGAAAACTAACATTAGGAATAATAAAGTGATTAAAAAAAGGAGATGTTCTTAAAACCCTACAAAATTCATCATGAATTTCATGAACTCCTGTTGATATATTTTACATGATCAGTTGTCAATAACTTTTACATGAGCTGTCCATAACAAACTTATATAAACAAGTGATAATTAAACATAAATTTGTGTGTAAAAATAAGTGTAAGATCCTATATGTGCTTAAAAAACAGTATGGATGTTAAGAAGAAATTGAGACATTGGAGAAAATTAAAAATATGTATGCCATATTAAATATTTAGATATGTGTACCAAACATTCTATGATAGTCATTCTCAGAAAACATGTCTCAGAAACGACTTTTCGTTCCTTCATTTTAATTAACTTACTCGCCCACTTTTATTGTTCTTTGTCGACATTCCTCTCCTTCATTGTCAATTCAAATTTCATTGATCCTCTATATTTTGTATTACTTTTGTTTATTTTCAATTTGAATTTCATTCCGTTATTTAAACTTGTTTGGAGTAGAATATCAAAAATGGAAGAAAATCAAAATGACAGTTTTATGAAAAAAAACAAACAAACAAAAAAAAGTCTGGATTCTATTAAGCAACCATCTTTTAAGTTTACTTTTCGTTATACATGGTTACTAATGAAAAGTAGGGACTCATTTGTTATTCTAGTCTTTATATAGTTTTAAGTCGACCTATTGACTATTGAGGAGTATGAGTTGTGTTTTCCCTTTATCAATAGGCTTTATTCAATGTATTTTTATGGAAAATCAAATTACTTAGAAAATGATTATAAAAAGTAAATTATTATTAATTCTGTAAAAAATCATGATGTACTCTTCTTTACTTAAAATTTTGAGGTATTCATCAATTTCCCTCCTAAACTTGTGACCATTGGCCAATTTCCTCCCTCAACTTTAATTTTGGCCAATTTCCCCCCTCAACTCTCATAATTAGTCAATTTCCCCCCTCAACTTTAATTTGGCCAATTTCCCCCCTCAACTCTCATAATTAGGCAATTTGCACCCTATTGTTAATTTTTTTTAATTTTCCATCTATTCTTTTTTTTTTTTTTCAATCTTTCAGATAACTTCCAACAAAGTACTAAAATTAACATAAACTCACCTGCATAATATAGGGTACAATGTACAAAAACATAATACAATTAGTATGTGATATGGGTTGATTATAAGAAAAAGTTATGAATCAAGTTTAAAGCATGTAGAAGAAGAAATAATAACAAAAAGAAATAATAATCCTAAACTCATGGATCAGACCTATTTCAATAAAATGAGTTATTCTTAATAAGGAGTCAAAAATTATGAATTGACTAGCCATTTTTGCACTAAAGCTCGATTATCCGCAATTTACCTGAACTTAGTTTTCACTTTTATAAAGAAAATTGTATTCACATACAAAAATGTACACATCAATCCTTTTCGTTATCAATTTTGTATAGTAAAAAATCAAATAAAATTACTCCATACTGATTTATTATGACTAATAATACTATCTATGATAAATTGTAAAATTCTTAATTTTAATCTATTTGTAATAGGATAAAGATATAGGAAAATGATTAACATTCATCTTATTTAGTTTCTTACACATACTTGTTTAATTATGATCAAATTAAAAAATTAATAGTAGGGTGCAAATTAACTAATTATGAGAGTTGAGGGGGGAAATTGGCCAAATTAAAGTTGAGGGGGGCAAATTGACTAATTATGAGAGTTGAGGGGGGAAATTGGCCAAAATTAAAGTTGAGGGGGGAAATTGGCCAATAGTCACAAGTTCAGGGGGGAAATTGATGAATACCTCTAAAAAATTTTGGGAGAGAATGGCGCAGGATGGCTATTTTACACTATTTTTAGATCCTTCAAAATAATTTGTGAGGTTTCAATATTCTCACATTGTACCCTAAAGTATTAATATATATCTATATATATATATATATATATTATGTTTGTTTGAACGTATAATGTTTGTTAAATTGGGACAGGATCCTCTCCGGATCCCTTCCACTAATTCCACCAATCTGGGCCCTTGAAATTTGATCCAACGGCTAAAGTTATTATAACTATTAAATGGGGTCCCTGTTTTTAGCCGTTGGATCAAATTTCAAGGGCCCGGATTGGTGGATTTGGTGGAAGGGATCCAGAGAGGATCCCTTTCCGTTAAATTGATGGTGTGCTACATGTGAGACCTGGTTCTAGTCTTACGACTCTTACTTACAAGAAACACTTGCACTTGAACTAAACTGTGTGATTGGTTGTCCTTCTATAACACAAACATCGATTTAGGAGAAGTTGAAGCTCTATGATGAATGTTTTATATAATATATATATATATATATATATATATATATATATATATATATATATATAGGGTCTTACATTTGTAAGTCATCAATTTAATGAAAGACTAGAAAATCATATTACTCGTACGATTTCAAAGTCATATGATGCAATATAAGAAACTTGAAACTATATGACTCAATTAAAAATCACCCAAAATCTAAATGGTATGAAATGTAGTTATCTCTTGTATAAAATAGTTTTTTTTTTAACCAACATTTCCTCTTGCAGGAATTTGCTCTGCAAAAATATCTGTACATCGTTCTTCTCCATTATAGTCAACCAATAACGTATCTAGGCAACAAAAAGAATTCAATATAAGAAACTATGGTACACTTGGAGAAAATGAAAAAAAATACTAATCATCCTTGGGACTCTTATAGTTGGCAGCAACTTAAACAATATGTTTAATTTGGATTTTTTTACGACCATGTTTAACTTCCCACAGGATTTCTCCGGTCACAGACACCTAGAACACCTGAAATTATTAAATTTCCATACATACATACTCTGCTTATCCTGACCACCTGAAATTATTAAATTTCCATACATATATACTCTGCTTATCCAACGTTCATGTCAGTTTGGGTTTGTCCAATCCAAACCCTAAAATTTTATGTTTAATTTATTTTTGTATTACAACATTATCCATTGTATTTGTGTAGTTGTAAAGTGACTGTAAAGTTTTCAAAAATTTATTTTATTTTTGTATGTGAATATTAATCATATTATTCATTGAATGTGTGTTGTTAATTAAGCATCTGCACTTTAAAATATTGAAGGTTTCTGGAAGAATTGTGAAAAGTGATTAGTGAAGGGCAAGTCGATGAGATTTGATGCACGTGTGAATATAATTATATATACAATTAGCAGCCTCCAATGGGGTAAGCAAAGGTGTTTTGACTAGCCATGTAAGGAAAATCAATTTAAGATGGAGTAGTCAATTAAGTAGCTAAACTTTGCCTATTTCATCATGGTGACACACTTTTTTTACGAGGCAACTGAGTAAAGATAACTTACCATGTTAGTCATTAAAGTACAGTTTTACTTATTTTGTTTGCCTACACCATTAGAAAAGCTCTAACTAATTCTCCAATATGTAGCACATAGAAGACGTGGGCATAAGAGGATAATGATTTCTTAATTTGTTGGTGATTAACACGAGTATTATTAACAAGAATTGCTAGAGATGATTAGCTCTTACCCCACGTCATTATAGAATTTTAATTAATAAACCCCCGTGTTTATCAGGTAGGATACAATATTTACTTATTTCGTGGCACCAACAAAATAGCAAGTTGACTAAAAAAAGACCATTTGATGAGTGATGAGTGACGTTGACGTTAAAGTTGTAAAATGAAAATCTTGATCTCGGTTGTTTTTATCATCATCACCACTTAATTAAGGGAATTGCTTTTGTAATCAAAACTTTTGGAGATTGATACATATTATTAAGTTGATGGGATGATCCCATTTGATAGCTTCACCTGCCTAATTAGGAAAAAATAATAGATATATGAAAATGGTATTGGAAATGTTCCAAGTGGATGTGGTGGCAATCCATAACGCGAGTGTTATGTATGTAAAGAATAATGTTTGACTACTCAAAGATGAGTAGGAATTTCAACTCAAAAATTTTCATGTTCGAATCACAAAATTTTATGCTTATGATCAGAATCGTTCATATTATGAATTACTTTGAAGATCATCTTTGCAAAAAATGAATTAAAACTAAAGTCGTTTAGTCAATCTATTGTAGCAAATACATAAATGGTTTGTAACGCTTTTACCAATTCTGTTCATTTGCTTTACACAGTTCGATGTCTAAACGACCTTACAGGTTAATTGATGAAGTTCTATTAATTGGCAACGAACAGTTTTGAGTAGGAACTTTTACTCATTCTTTGAGTAACCAAGTATTATTCATGTCTAAATATTAATTGAGATGAAAATGTATGTATAATTATTTAAAAAATGGTGAAAAATCATTGAGGTTAAAGAATACAAAAACTGAAAATCCTAATATCATCTTCTACTTATTGTTTTCAATCTCAGTGAATATCGTACCTTGTTCAAACGAAAAAGAATACAAAAATCTATTAAGATTATAAAATCATTTGGTACATACCCTTGTAAGTTATAATATAAATAAGGGTCTGTTATTAACATTTCTCTATTGGAATAATGCAAAGCTAAATACTTGAAGAAGGTACGTTCTTAATTAAAGCGTAAAGAGCAACCTCAAGCAACAAAACTCACCGCTTTGCGAGGATTGAAAGGAACGTCTATCATATAGAAAAGAAAAATAACATACACGATGAAGTGCTTATTGGTATGATTGGAAGCAAACTACGGCTAAGTTGACTTTGATTAGTGGGTGAGACTGAGATGTAGCTAAAAGACATCATTGTGTGCATATAAGAGCAGTAGTGGGATGTTATGTAAAGATTCTAACGACTGATTTATAGTCAAGCCATGACTATTAATGGGGAGAGAAAAGAATGGAATTTGCAGCCATGGATGGGAATTATGGGTTCTTAAGGGTTTCCCCATTCATATGAGAGCATACACTCCATAAAAGTCATCTTTGATTTTCTTACAACCGATATTGGGAGAACAGGGTACTGAAACTTGACCTTGGGTGTAACGGTGACAACCACACTTGAACTTCAGATTTCTTCACGAAAACGTAAAGACAAAGCGCAAATAATATAGCAGTACTTGCAAGATGTGCATGATGCGGGAATGATGTGGATGTATGTGATATGGATTATATTGTTTAAAGAACACGTGCAAAGCTTGGATCAGTGGTTGGCTGCTACAAAAGTTTTAGAGTGGATAATGGTAGTTAGGCGCCTACTATTTGCCATATAAAGCAAAAGGCTAAGGATGAAGTCACTTTGCTTGAATGTCACAGGCTCTCTTTATATTTTGCAAAAATTTCCTCCACTTTTGACTGATCATAACGCACATGATTTAATCTTCGATCTCCTCCTCCTCTTTTCTTTTTTTTTTTCGAAAAAAAAAATTGAAAAAATAAGAGCAAGCACAAGTTTGATAGCGATGGTTTTCATAGATCCATCAACTGGTTTTCTGGGGTCCCATTATTTCTGAGACTTGAAAAGCCAAACATTCCCTTTGATTTTCCTGGTGGAAATATGACCTAGTGTGGGCCCTCCTTTTTCTCGTCTCCCTTGAGTCTTCGCATGCTACTACTTAATCTCGAAGGTTCATGCATGAAATCTTGATGGGGTCCTTCAAATTTAGAGATTTTCTTCCTTTCTTGCAGACTGCAACTTTATCAGTTTTTGGATGCACTCATTAGGGTCCCAATTAAGTTGGTTAATCATTAGGGTTTCCCAAGTAGGTTAATCACTAGGGTTTCCCAAGTAGGTTAATCACTAGGTTTCTCATTTAAGTTAATCACTAGGGTTTCCCAAGTAGGTTATTTGAACTTTGGTTTTTTGATTATTGGTAATGATTTTAGATGGTTAATCATACAATTAAAAGGTCTTATCCGCTTTACTTTTTTATTATCTGCAAGCTCAGCTGATGCATGCATATGTATATATGTGTATATATATATATATATATATATATATATATATATATATATATGCACGCCTGATGAGACGGCATCAAAGGAGATGTAATCTTCATCATATCACGATTGTAATTAAGTTTTGTTTCTTTTGCAATCTATTGTAAAGTGTCAAACCATCGTCAAAGATACTAATCAATGTAATCACTTTAGTGGACGTGAGAAATCTCATCCATAAGCACAAGAAAATTCGCTTTCAATCATTTACAAGTTAAATAGTCAAATAATGTTGTGTTATCGTATGATTTGTCATGTTACGTTATGAAAAGTATTAGGACCGTCTTTGACATTTGAGGACTCTGTACAAATTTTATAAAAAAATAGGCTCTCCTTAAGATAGAATTCCAAGATTTTTTTTGGTTGGACATTGTATTCATGCCACATTCAACTAACAATCAAAATTTTAACTAATTGAGTTTTTTCTTCAAATTATGATTTAGGGTAAATCAGTGAAATAAAAGGAGCAAAGATGGGAGAGGTAGGAGAAGATGCTTTGTGTTTATGGGAGAAAATAATACGCAAGTTAAATATTTATTGTTTAATTTTTAGGGAAAAATGCAAAGCTAATATATTGTAGGCCATGCAACCCATAGGCATATGTTAACTGGAAACTTTTTATTAGGAAATATGTCCATATGTAATATAAAGGAGAATGAAAAATTATAGGACCCTCTTAAATTGGGTCTTGTGCCGTTGATCTGTTTGCATACTTTCACTGTTGTCTTTAAGAAGTACATTTACTCATAGTTCAGAACATATAACTAAGGGTAAACTGCCAATTTAGTCATTGAATTATCACCTTAATGAAAATTAGGTCCCTAAACTATTTTTTCAGAAAAATTAGTCCCTGAATTATAAAAATCTGCCAATTACATCCCTAATGTTATATTCGAAGTTACTATATTTAATTTTCCGTCAATTTAAGCCACGTTACTTGCATGTGATACACATTGGAGGGTAGATTTGTAGTTTTTCATAAAGAAATAATGTATGGAGTTAACTTTGGAGGAGAAATTGGTAATTTTTCATAAAGAAATAGTGTAAGTTAACTTTTGAGGGTAAATTAGACATTAAATTCGCAACCTATATGAAATATTAAGCACTTATAGACGAGAAAATGATGGTATTACACTCTAAAGTGTATCAAGTGACTTAAGTTGATGAAAAATTGGATAAAATAGCTTTGAATAGAATAGTAGAGATGAAATTAGCAATTTCTAATGAATTTAAGGACTTATTTTACCGAAAAAATAATTCAGGGACCTAATTATCACTGAGGTGATAATTCAGGGACCCAATCCAAATATGAAACTCACTTCTAAAGATATTGGCAAAGCTCAAATCTTTCATGCTGGGTTTTGATTGGCCTTTTGGGGGGAGAGACAGAGAGCGCCACCACAGCAAGGGAAAAAAAATAGTATCTCAGATTGTGACAAAGGATTGCAGATGAAGGAGTTGTCTTAATCTCAAATGTCGCACTCACCAGCAAGGAAAGAGCTTTATTTTCTTTTTCTCCAAAACTGTTGATGGTCCTCAACGAAGCTACACCGACCCACTATCTAAGGCATCTACTACCGTAGGCTGGTCAGAGGGTTTGTTTTAGCTCTTTGGTCCTCCAAGATATTAATATTTTAACGAAGGGCCGTATTTGCCTTCATATTCAACCGAGGACCAAGGGGCTATAGGGCTCATTTTTGCCCTATGACAAAAAATCATCTTCAACTGAGGACTAAAGGGTCATAGGGCCAAACATAATTTATTATTTAAATTTAAAAATTACAACAACTTAAATTTAAAAAGGGTGAAAATTATGTGAAAAATGATGTAGGAATGGCTTATGTATTTATATGAAAAAATGGGGAATTTTACAACCAAAAAAAATTTAAAAATTAGGCCCAAAAAAAAAAGAAAAAAAGAAAAAAAAAGAGGACAATACTGTCGGATATGTCCAACAGAAAATGTATTAATAATGAAAAATCCAGCCCGGCCCGGGGCTGGTTGGATTAGGCCAGCCGGTTGGCCCTTCGGTCCTTTTTTGTCTCGTGGGCCCACGAGCCCTTTGACCTAGCCCTCGGTTGGAGACGATTTTCGGTCTTCTGGACCCTTCAATTGGAGATGGCCTAACTGTCCAATGAGGCAGACCCACAAAGAAAAGAGATGGAGGCATATTGACAGAAGAAGGAACTTTTAATGGGTTTATAAGTTAGACTCTACACGTGAGACAACATGTTCTAATATTACAAAAAAAAATTGAATTTCAAGCTTAACACGTGAGCAACACAACTCAGATGATAGAGAACATGTGTGACCATTGAGCTTCACATGTGAGACAAGATGCTCTGATACCATGAAGAAAGTTGGTGCTAATCATGTATCGGTGAGGTTTACAGTGCATGTAAATTTTTTTGAAAAATGATTTGCATAAAACAAGAACGCCAAAGTGATGGTTTTTTAAACCAATCGTGAGTTTGTGTCGTTCGAGCATGCAAGTCTCTTTAAAAATAGAACTTACATGAGACTCATTCATCGCCAAGTGACATCATTGTTTAATAATGCATTGACTTGAAGCTTTCAAAAGTTAATGTATTATTGAACTGGAACGTCACACAATGATATAAGTTAGGGAACTTTAACAAAAAGCTCCCGGTATAGTTCACTTTAACGAAAAATCACATTTTTACACTAAAAAGTCAATCCTAGTACTATTCATTTTACCCTTTATTTTATCCTTATCATTAAAACTCAAAGTTTTTAAGCATTTTTCATTAGTTTTCTTTATAAGTTATTACCCTCAAAATGTCACTTCTCTTTGACCTCCACGTGTCAATGACAACAAAAACCAAGATCCCTAAGAAGAAAAAGGGCCTTGTCATGGAGCACTCGAGCATATGATGACACACTGACACTCCTAATGATCACTTTATAATCTCAGCTTATATAATTATATATGCTAATGGGATTGAACATTCCATCCATCTCCAACTGTTTTGATTCATCTCTATCCAGAAGCCCCCCCTAACGGAGTAAATTGAAATATATAAAAAAATGCTAACTTCCAGATTTTAAATAATTAAAAAACCTTCCATCTCATTCGTTCCATAGATTGTCAATTTTCTGCTCAAAAGTTATTGCTTGTTACAAAATGGGACAATCGGATGCTTCAATTTTACAAGAATAGTAGAAAAATATATAAGTGAATTAATTTAACTAACAATAATAAAACTTGTGCTTTGAAGCCATCCAATTGATTTCTCTCTGCTCTAATTGAGGGTTTTGGAGATGGCCTGGAACGGGAGGTGACAGCAAAGACGGCCGGCCGGCAAGTGTATGACAAATGAAGTTCTAGCTTGAGAATCAATGGGGGAAATGACTTATTTTTCCTTGTTCTGGTCATCACCGAAAGCCAAATCGAATATCTGATTGTAGTCCTCTACAAAGTGAACATCAAGACCTTCTTTTACGTTAGGGGCAAGCTCATCGAAATCCCTCCTGTTGGCTGCCGGAAATATGATGGTCTTCACTCCGCCCCTCCTTGCTGCTATAGTTTTCTCCTTAACCTAAATTGCATGCAAACATGAAGTTTCGATGAGTTTGAGATGCACCGTAATGTACTCGAAAGCATATCATAAAAAATTTGAAACTTTTCCTAAATGGAGAATATAATGTATCTTAAAATCTTAATGAATGTCTGATGGCTTAACATACCCCGCCAATTGGAAGGATCTTCCCAGTTAGTGTTACTTCACCGGTCATTGCTAAATCCTTCCTGACAGGCTTCTTCATGGCTATGGACATCATGGATGTTATCATGGTGCAACCAGCACTAGGTCCATCTTTTGGTGTGGCCCCAGCAGGAACGTGTAGATGAAGCTTGGAATTGGCAAAGAAGGCATTGCCTGGATCTTTATCGAGCAATATCGCTCTGGCAACAGTATGAGCAATTTGGGTACTTTCCTTCATAACTTCTCCAAGTTGACCAGTTACATGAAGGCCTCCTTTTCCCTCTGCTTCCTCAACCTGAGTGGTCTCTATATACAAGGTGGAACCGCCCATGGCAGTCCAAGCGAGACCCATCACAACTCCAACCGGAGTCTGATCATAGAGGCGTTCAGCATGGAACACAGGTTTGCCAACAAAATCAGACAAGTTTGGTTCGTCAACCAAGATTTTTTCAATTGTTTTTGCTTCTTTACTCTCCTGAATTTTCTCTGTCTCTTCTGTATCCTGTAAAGACAAGTACAACCATTATATCCTTCAGTTGGTGAACACATATATTCGGATGGCAGAAACAGCTGAAACAAGATTATATTGAGAGGCAGTTTAACAAGCTTCTTTAAAATAATAATCTTCTTAAACGTGATAGGTTGGAGGTTCACAAAGATTGCTAATATAGTAATATTACACGACGTAGAATAATTCTTAAGATTGCACTCAAGTTGCGACGTTACTCAATACAGATTGCGAAAGTAACCTATACCGAGTAACTTTACATGTTATCACATACCTTTGAATCCATAGGTTCGTCAGTCTCTGGAACCTCAACTTCACCAACTACAGGTTCGGCTGGGAAATCCTTCTCTAAGGATTCAGTTGCAGTCTGGTCCTCGCCAGCAACCACGTTTTGATCTACTTTATCAATATCTTCTACTTTGGCTTCATCAGTCACTACAACCTGAGCTTCAAGAACTGCAGGTTCAACTGGGAGATCAATCTGACTAGTGGGAGACTGTATTTGGTCAGCAACCGCAGGTTCGTCTGATGCTCCTTGTCTAACAAGTTGCAGAGCTATCTGCCAGGCCATAAAAATAGGTTAAAGCAATAAGGTCACAAATTTGTTCCACATTTCCAAGCAGTAGCTCTACGGACCTAAATAAACTTTAAATCAAGTGGATAGAGTTTTAAGGTTTGTCATATTGAAAAATTTCAAGTTTGTGGTAATGATCTATATATATATATATATAGGAAGCCTTTAAGGGGAGGGATCCCCATTTTTCAAAAAAAATGGGGACACACTCTCCACCGTTGGATTTAACTTTAATGAAATTGTGTGGTTGAGATTGTGTGGCCTGTGTTTTAATCTCAACCACACAATTTCATTAAAGTCAATCTAACGGTGGGGAGCGTGTCCCCATTTTTTTGAAAAAATGGGGACCCCTCCCCTTAAAGGCCCTGATATATATATATATATATATATATATATATATATATATATATATATATAAAAATATATATTTTGGTGACAAACCTTGCGGTAGATCTTTTCTATGTGCTTTTGGAGATTCCTAACTCCTGCTTCTCGGCAATAATTTTCTATAAGAGCAAGAAGAGCTGCATTGGTTACTTCAACCTGTTGAGGTTCGATGCCACATGCTTCACGTGTGGTCTTCTCCAAATAGTCTCTAGCAATGTGCATTTTTTCATCAGTAATATACCCAGCTATGGAAATGACCTCCATTCTATCCAAGAGAGGATTTGGTATATTCTCCACAACATTTGCTGTACAAACAAACAGAACCTGCGACAAAAATTCCAAAAGCACGATAAAGTTAAGAACAAAAGGAAGAAAAAGAAACCATATGTAACCCTTATTATATTTCATCCATGCCGCAAGGCCTGCAACTTAAATTATAAAGATTTTAAGTAAATGGAGTTACAAAGTTGGACATCTAAAGCATTCCCTTTCATTTCCATATTCTAAAGATTTTAATTATACTAGTTTAACCCTCACACAAGTACATCAGATTGCTTAGAAATGAAATTATACAACCAGTAAAAGTAGGACATCAAATGCCTTAAAATAAAAAAACTAACCTTTGACAGGTCAATTGGAACGTCAAGATAATGGTCAAGAAAATTAGCATTTTGCTCCGGATCAAGAAGCTCCAACAAAGCACTTGCTGGATCACCAGCATGTCCCCTTCCCAACTGCCACAAAACAAGGCAAAGTTAAATAACCATGAACTTATGGCGAAGCGCAAAGCACTTCCGATTTTGTAAATAATCATTTCCTAAATTATTGCTCACTCTAAACTACAAAAGAGACCCACAATATGACATCTCTAAGCCAACCAGATATACCTTGTCAATCTCATCGATCAGAACTAAAGGGTTAGCTGTTCCCACATTTTTAAGGCATTGTACCATCTTTCCTGGCATAGCACCAATATAGGTTCGACGATGCCCCTGGATGTAATTTAAAAATTAGTGTATAAGAAATAGCCCATGATGTATAGCTGTTACCAATATTATAGTGCACAAGCTTGCTAAATACCTTAATTTCAGCAACATCAGATAACCCTCCCACAGAGAATCGGTAAAAATTACGGTTCAAGGCACGTGCAATTGAACGACCAATGCTGGTTTTGCCCACTCCAGGCGGACCAGAGAGACAAATGATTTTTCCTGTGATAAATAAGAAGAATATTAATCATCCACACTACTATCATCAAAACTAGCACAGACTTGTGGCATTTGTTACCACCTCATAAATAAATACAAAATAAGAGTTAGGATCAGTGTCTGAAAAACAAGGTAAAAAAATGCAATGATGCAATGCTCCTAAATCAAGGTAGACAATTGTGAAAGATAAAAACTATACCAACCTTGTGACATTCCTCTGAGTTTCCCAACGGCAATAAATTCCAATATCCTTTCCTTTACATCACTTAATCCATAGTGATCTTCGTCAAGAATCTTTTGCGCCTGAAGAACATCAAAGTTCTCATCACTGCATATGGGATTTAGATAAGAGAAGTTATAACATTTGGAGATCTGCTAGAACGTTTAAAATCCAATGAGGCATTGCTTCAATTAAATAAAAAAAATAGTTTTTACCACAAGATAATAAGAATAAGATAGTAACTTAAATAATCTCTCTTATATACCTACCAAAAATACATGTTTTATAGTTTTTTTTAAAGCTTCTCATGCTAGTCTCCATTATCTCATTTTAGATTTATATAAACGAATACTCATTACAGATATTCCTATCCAAGAATGGCATGATGTTAAATTAACAATAAAGTGCCTATAATATAGTTCAAAGATTCCACACAGATTATTTATAACTTTCAGCATCTGAGCACACATATGTCGAAAAATATTGGAATGTCAAATATCCTTCGCTATTTGATTAACTAAATTGAGTTGAGCAAAACCTGTAATTTCCCCAAGGAATGGAAGTCAACCAATCTAGGTAATTACGTGTCACATTAAATTCACTTGAACTGGCCTCCAACAGCTGCAGTTTTGTGAGCTCTTCTTCTATAACTTGCAACACATGAGGTGGGCATTTTTCCCTGTTTGGTTCAAGTCTCTCCCTGAACTTTGCTGCATCACAGGATCACAAAAATGATGCAACTGTTACCTTTATGAATATGAACAATCAATATTTTATAAATAGATTATCAACGTTATCTACATACATGCTTGAGTCATACTCATATTAAAACTGATGTGAGAAAGCACCAACAGCGACCATGATGCACACAAATTTGCAAGCATGGTTGCGAAACTTAATGTTATACGAAGCATGTCCTTGATGATATGCATTATGTGATCCCACAATGCAATACATCAACATCATTTTGTCTTACTAAACATCTATTACAATATAAAGGGAGCCAAACATATATTCGTATTTGATTAGATTCATGGTAATGTAACAGCCTTTGACTTAGGGAGGGAAAACAATACACACACACACACACACAATATCAAGGTTTGCAAAAGGGTTAATAAAATAAAACTAACCAGAAAGTGCTGTTTTGTCATCTGCCTCCAATCCCAGTTCCTGCATCATATGCCGAGTAAGTTCAAATAACCCCCCAGAATGAAATAAAGGAATTGATACAAAACCGCTCATAAAAGAAAACAGCTAACTGAGAAATCCTCATCCACATCCAATGAGGGTGTATGACATCACAAATGTCTGATGATGGTGGAGAGTGGAGAAAATTACCTTCTTTATGGCCTTAAGCTGCTCATTCAGCAAGTAGCGGCGCTGCTCACCACTTATCTTCTCTTCAATTGCTTTTGCAATAGATTCCTTTAGTATGACGAAAAAGGAATTAGCAAACGAGAATCAAACTTTAATGGAGAATATATGCCAAGTACTAAACAAGGGGATATTGGCATAAGATACCTGAATCTTGCTGATTTCTATCTCTTTCTTCACTAGTTCCAGTGTGAGCTTTAAACGTTTATAAACCTGAGCAAAAATTGCGTGGTTAGAAACTTAGAAACCAATCTTGATATGATAAAATTGAATATATAGTCTATCCATCATCCCAGTTACAAATCGATTAACCGATACTAACATCTAGCTCTTCAAGCACTTCCTGACATTGCAACTTGTTTGCACCAGATATAGCAGCTCCAAAATCTGCTAACCTTGGAAAATTAAAATCACCTATATGCTGCACAAATAAAAATAAAAAGAGGGAAAACCAAAATGTGAGGAAAAAAAGATTTCACATATGTTGCAAGCAAAAAAATTTGTTTTGAAGTACTTAGGCATTCAAAAAGAAAGATACCATAAAATTCAAATATTATGAGAAACTCAACCTGATTGTATGTTTGAACATGATCCCTCCATAGGGAACTAGTCTTCAGAACGTCTCTTAAAGTTGATATAACCTCAAATGACGTTGCCTTTATGACATCATCATCCTTGTTATAGGGTTTGTCCTGAAATGCAAAGTATAAACCCACAAGAAAAAGGGAAAGATAACAATCTACTTTATCTGTGAAACCTCCAAAAATTAACAATTGACTTGGTAAAAACTAAGACAAATGTGGACCTTGAGATGGTCAACTTTTACAGTCAGAGGATCCTCCTCAACCTGCAGACAAGCAATACATTTGCTTAGTTTAACTAGTACATACTAAGTTGTATTATAAATGTGTGTGAGTGTGTTTGCAAGTGCAAAATCTACGGGCAAGTACTTAAACACTGAAAAGTTTCACTAGAATCAAATGTTATAACCAGTTCAACGAAATGCGTAAATGAATCACTAGACACATATGAGGTGATGAGCCAAAAAATAGGTGCTATATATGGGTGCTAAAATCATTGACCAAAAGTTCATGCTTACTGATTATTTTCCCTCACCATCTCAGTAATTCGAAGTCGCCTATGACCAATTAGAACAACGTGGTCTCCTTGAATGCTTGAAATCTGAAATATGAAGACAACAAGTATAAAAATTCATATAAACTGAAGGAAATTCTACCTTATATCTAGTTATACCACATAATTGAGGGCATATGAAACTTGGGAGTAAATTAGATACCTGGGCAAGAGTACCGACTTCATGCAGACGGTTAAATAACTCCTTCCCTTTCAAGTCTGTTATGTTTTTTTCTGTTTCAGAACCTGAGACCACACTAGGATCAGTCCCAGGCTCATCCTTGAGAAGAAAAGCACCAGCATAAGGAGCTTGCCGTTTTTTGCTTTCTTGTAAAGCTGCCAACAACTTAGGATCCTACACGAGAAGCAATACATCAGTTAGTTCAGTAAGTGACAACTGCTGCATAACACCTTGCAGTAGCATCAATGATAGAACCAACCCAACAACCAAAATGCCAACTTGATTTCACTGTATCAACTAATCTCGTACCTTCACATAAATTGGCATGTAGAACCCAGGAAAGAGCGGTCGATGCGGCAATGGCAACGCTAAAACCTGCCCAAAAGGTTGGAAACAAAATGTTAAAGGATAGATAGGGAAGAATTCAAGAATCCATCATCCAATTTATCTTTTGGCTCAGAGAACACACAAATTATCTGGCTTTCTACTTAACAAAGCAAACACTTACATAAGCAAATGCTACAAAGTTCAAGTGTTCAATCAAAACCATTCCAAGAACTAAAACATCCTTAACAACACAAACAACAACATAAACTGCTGCGAAAAACACAACAAGTAACAGCAAGTTGAACATTTCCTACATCTTCATCTCCCTTAATCCAATCAAACAACTTTAGCATAACCAAAAGCTGCAAATCCAAACCAACCGTTAGGTAATCTTCGGGTCGAGGATTCGTGGGCACAATTGCCGACGAAGATTTCGACTCGGCCTCCGCCTCGGCTTTCTTGACCTCAAATTCCGCCACCTGGTCAGACCCATCTTTCCCGTCCGAGCAAAAAAAGGCTCGGCCAACCGAATTGGGCGGAGTCAACCCGGTGAGCGAGCCAATAACTCGGAGAAACGGCGAAGCGGGCTCGGTGGGAACGGTGGGGAGCCCCAAATTAGGGCCCAGCACTCGGCCCTGGAGGCATGAGGAGGAGGAAGACAGAAGCTTCAGCATACGTCTATGCAGCGAATCGATTGAAAAATTGTGGGAAAAATCGGAAACTGAATTTAGGGTTTAGGGTTTTTTGTGGGCCTAGCGGAGCAGGTAGTGGGTTCTCTGCTAGAGAAGAACCGCCATTTATGTGGAATTAAAAACTGCTTGAAGCTAAAGAAATTAGGTTTTTTCAAGCTCTGTGTCACTTAAAGCCCTTCATAAACCCTTGTCACTTGCTATTTTTTTGTGACGAAAGTGCCCCTCGTTTGGTGGGCGCAAAATGCATGATGCATCCAGAAAACCCCTGAATTTTCCCGAGAAGATTTCTTCAACCTCTCCCGGGAAACAAACAGAACCTTCGGCTTCTCCGCTCCACACTCTGCGTCTCCACAAATCTTACCCTGCAGTCCTTCAACATTCCGATCGTTTCTGGTCGGAGCCCAAAACCCACCTCAAAGGCTCGACCTTTGCCGCACTTGTTCACCGGCTGTTCGATTCCGGCGCCCCGAGCTAGAGCTAATTCTCAGGTACTCAAAGAAGAGAGCTTTCTTATATGGGTTTATTCGAAACAGCGAAAGGCTTTCGATTTCTTCGATTTTTCACATGCTTTCAGTGTGTAGCAACCATTTTTGTGCAATTTTGATTATAGTATGTTGGTGTTGACACATGTGAAAATTTTGAAGACCCATTTGGGTTTTGAGCTTTTCAGAGAGCTGGAAATTATGGGCTCAAATTATCGGTTTCGTCTTGTAATTCTTTGTGAAGGAAGGTGAAATTGCGTATGTTGAATAGGATGCTCAAGAAGCTTGAGAGTGGTTTAATGACATTAGAAATCAAGGCTTGGCGGCCAATGTTATAACATATAATTCGCTGATTGAAGCTTGTTGTAAGGATGGAATGATGAGAAAGGTAAATTTGTTGCGCAGTTTAATGTTAGAGAGAGGGATCTTCCCCAACACTCCGACATTTACTGCCGGATTACTGGTTTGTGTAGAGAGGGAAACATCGAAATGGCCATGAAGCTTTTACATGAAAATGGAGGCGAAGGGCTTGGAAGCTGATCCCATAACATGTAATATATTAAGAGATGGACTGTGCAAAGTAAGGGGAGTAGGTAAAGGAAGCGCGCGACTCCTGGAAGAGTTGCTCAAAAAGGGTTTGTTTCCAGTACACTTGAAATGCAATATTCTGATGAACCATGCATAGCTACTGCAGGGAAGAAACCTCAGGGCATCTTTGAATGTGAGGACACATGGAGAAAGAAAGCAAATGTAGCACCATATATAATGTGTTGATCAAAGGATATTGCGTAGTTTAGAGTAGTTGGGCATAACTTTCTTGCTTGTATTTTGTGTTTTAAAAAGGAAAAGCAACCCCTCCAAGAAAATGACAAGACAAAAAGAAAAATGTAGGCTTTATGATGATATTGGTATGTTCATTATTTTGGTCCAAAAAATTGAGTGTTGTTCGGTCTCATCTCTAAAGTTGATTATCTCATATCAATATCTTCATTCCATTTGAATTCCGTTCATAACTCTGTTAGTTTGCTAACGTGGCATAAAAATCAATCTAACCAGTGGCGGAGGGAAGAAGAGAATAGGCCTATCCTCACTTTTTTTTTGCAAGCCTTCCCCTATTAACATCTTTCATTATTCTTGTTGAAAACGCTTGTCCTATTAGTCAATAATACAAAACACATTATAAACTATCTCCTATTTAAAATTCCAACTCCCATATTTGATTCCATCCCAACACTAGTTTAATATTTATTTATTGGACATGAAATCAATAACCTTTAACATTTTGATAAAAAAAAAATCTCTTAACATTAAACCCGTTCACTTTAATTAAAACAAAAACTTCTCTGGTCTTTCTTTCACTGTCAACCCAGGAGCAAGAGTCCAGGACTAAAAAGCTATTATTCTTCTCATTTCTTGAAATTTCATATCTATTTTCATGTAAAATTCAAATTAATTCAACAAAAACAATACTATTTGTAAAATCTATCTTACTTTCTATAATTTTTTTACTGTTTCTCATCTATCTTACATCTTACTTAAGTGTTAGAGTTTGGACCTTTTGAATAATTCTTCTTATTAAATTTAATATTATAGATAACGAGGTTATCATGCAACGGTTTCAAAATATGAAAATTCATGAGAGTCAATTATGATTATTGAAAATATAAAATATTATAGATGCATGTGTTATTATGGTGTTTTGATTAGTAGTTTTGTAACTGTTATTCGTCATATTTTTTTGCATTTGTGAAAGGCCCCTCCTTACATGAAATATTGGCTCCGCCACTTGAATCTAACCGTATGGTGTCATGTGAAATTACCGTGAAAAACCAAATTTTTAAATATAAATTCTGAGAGCAAACTTACAACAAAACGCAGCGTTTAGTCCAGTCACTCAAATCCCATGCAAGAAGCCCATGCATAATTAAAGTTTGAGAAATCTGGAGTCGGACTTTTCATTCACACGGCTCAGAGATTCTTCCCTGTTATTGGAAGCTTCTTCAATTCAGAGCTTTTCTAATTCCACCTCCATTCACCATACAAATCCAAAGTTAGGGTTTTTATTTTCTCCCCAAAAATCCAATGGATTTCCAGAAGAAGAGAATCCAATTACTGCTCTTCATTGTTGGCATCATCGTCCTCAGTATCACAGGTTTACAGAGATATATGTGTGTATATATATTTTATATATATTTATATATATACACACATGTATATATTGTCAATTTGTTTTTTCTTACTGGGAAAAACTGATGGAAATAATTAAAAAAATTGATGAAGTATTTTTTTTCCCCATTTTCTGGGAATTAAAACGTTTTTTACGTCGATAGGTAAGGATCTGCCCTTTTTGCTGTTTTATTGGCTCTTGAATCCTCGCATTCGGTTGCAAATTAACAAAATGCAACGTGTGTAAATTAAAACCCCAAAACGCTAAGAACCCAGATGTATAATTAGGATTTTCTTATAGGAATTAGGATCTCTGTGGTGATGTGATTATGCGTTTTGCGTATGAAAGTTGACAACAAGAAGTAACAGATAGCAATCACAAATGACCATAGTTGTATGGTTTGCGATGTCCCGTCATATTCCCAATCCTTCGGTTGATTCCTTAATATTTCTTTTGGTATGAATCTGAAGGAGGGGGAGTTTGATTTGTGCTAATAGACCTGAGCTGATAGCTAGAATAGCTTAAAAGGTTTCGGATTTAAGGGGCATCGTTTAAACAATGCTCGGAGAAAACCCAGTGGGAGAACCCCGACCGAAGGAAAAAGAGTACCACACCCACATTACACATGAGTATAGCACATCAGAAACAAAGATGAATCACTGTTTTGATGTTAATGTTCTGTGGCTGTTTAATGTGCTGATTGAATGGGGATGTAAATAAGATGTTTTATGTTCGTAATATTGTACATATGTGCTTGTTTAGACTAGAGTCTCGATTTTGTGCTCGTGTTAGGTGTTTTGAAGCATTTTGCGATTTACTAATAATATATATATATATATATATATATATATGTAATGCAATATTCGGTTCTTAGTAATTTAGTATTTGACAATGTGTATCAAATACTTATTTGGATTATTTTCCTTGTAGCTGAAAAATGTCGGCAACTGGTTGGGGAAAAGAGTTCATCTCAGAGTGGGAAGTTTACATTCTTGAACTGCTTTGACATGAGTTCCGGAACACTAGCTTGTTCTGTCAAAGAGGGAGTGAAGCTCTATGTTAACAACATCAGAGCTTCTCATGTTGAGACGATGAGGCATAAAGCAATTGAAAGTGCATTGGCTGATGCATTTTCGCAGGGGATATCGGCTAAAGATGCAGCCAAACAAGCACAGAAGGCAGGAGCAAAGGCAGCGAAACTGGCAACACGGCAAGCCAAGCGGATAATAGGTCCTATCATCTCTTCTGGATGGGACTTCTCTGAAGCTATGTACTACGGTGGTGCAATAACAGAAGGGAGTGTCAGGGGCACCGGAACCATGTTTGGCACCTATGCTGGAGGCTTTCTAGGAGAGCAACGGCTTGGGAGATTTGGTTACCTTGTGGGAAGTCAAATGGGCAGTTGGGTCGGTGGTAGAATTGGATTGATGGTCTATGATGTGATTAACGCGGCGAATTACATACTCCAATTTGGTATACCCGAACAAAGTGAAGCTCGGGAAACTTCCGCTCATGAAGCCCCCACGAATGAGAACCCTGAAGCTGAAGCCTATGAATCTTCCACCTATGAGAACTCCGAAACACATGAACATTCTGAACTGAGGTGAATGAAATGAAATATGTTCGTTCCTTTGCTTCTTTTCGCTCAATGTTATTTTGTAGATGCCAATATAAGAAAATAGATCAGTTACTCATTCAAATATGCGTAAACTTTTACGGATGCTATTTCCCATAGAATTGCATGCCTCGTTCTTACGCTGATTTTTTTTTTTTTTTTTCTCTCTCAAATGCATCTGTAAACGCCATTTTCCTATCGTTTTCTTATATTTTATCCTTACTTTGTTATGTATATTCAGAAAAATAGGGGAGGGGGTTGTAAGTTTGTAAGCCTATCGGCCCTTTCTCATGGATGTCTTCGAATATTTTGAAGCAGAAGAGACTCTCACTTGGCAAGTTGGCAACCCAACCCTTGGGCCTTTGAACATAATTTACTGTCCAAAATTTGGATTTATAACACACCTTCCGCAATAACACTGTTGGACAGAGATGGGCTAATATTCCTAGATTTGGGCAGCGCTAAAACAAGACGTGAAGGTAGCGGTTTCATAAACCTATTATGTGTTGTCACGTGTCTATTTCATGGTGATTGGATCTATAACACACCTTCCCCACCAACATTGTTGGACTGAGATGGGCCCTAATATTCTTAAATTTGTGTCTGTTTCATTTTAATTGGATCTATAACACACCCTCCCCAATAACATTGTTGGACTGAGATGGGCTTGTGTTCTTAGATTTGGGTAGCGCTAAAACAGGGACGCTAAGGTAATAGTATTCTAAACCTATTATGCATCATCAGGTGGGAGGTTTGGGGCACTGTAAACTTAACGTGTTTGTTTCATATAAGTTGTTCTTGCTCATCACAAGCCAAAGATTGCAAATACGAATCGATTATAGATGCTAAAGCTTAGGGATGAGTTAGGATTGTCAAAATCTCGTGTTCCGATTTATCTATCTATATTCATGTCGTGTTCTAAGTCAGGTAACTTGTCACGTCCGAAGTTTTCACTTGTAGGGATGACTGATGAGTCCTATCAAGTTATGAATAAGGGGACAAGTGATATCACCATGAAAAGAGAATTGAAAGCAAATTGTGAATTTGTGAGGGCCCAAGTTGCAGCATAAGTGTGGGTGAAAACCTAATAGGCCCATCATTCTCAGGGCCAGTGTATGGCCCATGGAGTCGTGTAGGTAACACACGCTTGTTGCTCAAATGGCCACGGTTGATTTGACTTCACCTTAGCCAACCGATATGCTTATGCCCTTTGCTTTAATTTGATTATTTTTATTTAAAATTCATAAATTGTAAGAAAAAAATAGGAAGCACTATGATTAATTAGAGTTTGATGGCATGGGCAGCAGTTACTACACACAATTTATGATTGCAGAATATCTAATTAGGAGTGTGAATGACATTTCTCTTGAAAAAACAAACAAAAATTAACGCAAACAATCGAAGATCCTACTAAACAAAGACAAACAATATTAAATCCTAACACACAAATCATATATCTCAGAATTAATCCAAGACATAGACTTAGCACATTTGAAAATTATTGTCAAAGCTTTTCACCAAATGCCCATAAAAATTTTACCATCTAGGAGTGAATTTTGGAAGTTATGTAGACCAGATTAAAAAAACAAAAGTTAATTAATTCAAGTTAATTAAGCACATTCAAACTTATGATTAATTCATAAAGCTTTGATAGTCTCAGGTTAATGCAGATGTGATTTTAGGATATGCTAGGATAATCACATTTTGGAAGACTACATAGGTCAAATCGTAAGTTATAGATAAAGAGATCACGAATGGTAACCATTAGATAAAGTTATGAAATATTGAAGCAAAAGAAAATAAAACGGAAAAGTACAAAAATAACCAAAATATTTAAACATGTTTTTGACTCACTAAACGATCTCAACTCCCTAATTCCATCTGTGGTTGTTGAAAAACAATAAGTTTGACTCGTCTCGTCATTTATTTTCCATAAAGGTATTTTGAATTGGAAATGGACTTTGGAAACTTCTAACACACTATTTGCGCTGCAATTCGCCAATCTAAAACTGCTTTTCCAGTCCCGCGTCACCATAGAAAATCATCTCTAATAGAGGTTTGACCTACTTCTATGGTTGGTTGTACATATATCAGAATAGTGGTACAATGTGATTTACCAAAATGTAATCTCTCTACTTAATATTTTATGTGATTTTATATATATGAAAAGAAAAATATAAAACTTTCCAAATGTTGAACCCACTATTTCTAACGGGTAGTGCTATTTACACATCCACTTTTACTTCTTTCACATCTATTGTTAATTTATGTTATTTGATCTTCTTCAATTCATTCTATTTAACGGCTGAAAATTAAGAGAGGCGTGTAAGAAATAAAAAGATACGTGTGGATAGCACAACCATCTCTGAAAAAAGATCCCAAACTTCAGTGTCGAGTAGTCGCGGTACTGCTATTGTTGGGAGAAAGTGGCCAAATTGGCCAAAAATGAGACTTCTTTCTATCCATACACGCATGTTTCATCTTTTTCTTCCGACCAAAAGGGACATAAAAACATTATCAAAACCCATATAACCCTATCAGTTGTCTACATCTATGCTTTACTACCTCCCTCAGTGGATTCTCTTTAAATGACAAAAATAAAAGACAGGCAAACTATTTTTTTTTTTTTTAGATTGAAGGTCTAAGTAATGAGATTAGGGTTTGATTAAATTTTTGTAGTATAGAGTGCCACGAGTTATGGATGCTTCGATGGTACAAGTAAATCTTTGATGTATTAATATCGATTGAGGATGAAAAAACAGGTCAAGCTAATTTTATCGGAAGAAGTCACCCATGCAAACCCTAGATTATATATTGCATGAAAGAGACTTTTTTTAATAAAAGTTAGAGAGAGGGAAGGTTACACCATCTCAAGGTGTGCATACCACAAACCTCTCTCAGGATCTATAGAAAGAGTCTTAATCCCCTTTTTAGTTTTTACAGATCACACACTAAGAGGGATTGCTGACAACTAGACTCGAACTTAGCTCTTGGTCTAGCGAAGAGAATAATCTTTATCAATTCAACCAACCCTCATTGACTGCATGAAAGCGACTTTCATGCACTTCCAAATTGTCTTTGCTTATAAGAATCTGTATATCTTTTTCTTCTTTTTTGAAACAAAAAATCTGTATATCTTTGGAGGTTAAAAAATGAGGTCAAACAAAGAGAAATTTCCTAAGCATAAAGCAATCTTGTTTGAAAGCTTGCACTACCTAAAAGAGAAACAAAAAAAAAAAGACCATTGAAGTAGAAAGAGAAAGTAAAGCTAGAAAAAAAAGGTATAAATAATTATAAGGGTTTTTATCACAAATGGTTCCTGACATTGATCAAGCACATCATTTTGGTCCTTGATATTGAAAATCAATAGAAATGATCCCAGAGATTGATCAAACACATCACAAATGGTCATTCCGTTAAAAACTCTTTGGGCAATTTTCAAAGCTTCGTAACTCAATCGTTTCTTAACCAAATTCGACCCATAATATATCAAAATGAAGATAGGAAAGTATATAACAAGATATACCTATTTGGAAGCTCAATGGTTGCTGGAGATGGCCAGAAATAGCCTCAAATGTGACTGGTCAGCGGAAAAACTGGAAAACTCGCCAGAAACTGGGTAAACTTTAAACGTTCATAACTTCTTCAATAATCAACGAAATCAAGTGATTCAAAAATGAAAATCATACTTATCAAGAAGACGAAGAGAATGGTATCCTTATTGATGGCTAAATTGTCGTAGTTTGGCCGGAAAGAGGCTCGAAATTGGCTAACTGGAAAATGATTATCCAATTTCGAGCCATTTTCCGGCCAAACCACGGTTAATTAGCAGTCAATAAAGGTACCATTCTCTTTGTCTCATCGAGCAGTATGATTTTCATTTTTGAATCACTCAATTTTGTTGAGTATTCAAGAAGTTATGAACATTTAAAGTTTACCCAGTTTCTGGCAAGTTTTTCAGTTTTTCCGCGGACCAGTCACATTTGAGGCTATTTTCCGGCCATCTCCGACAACCATTGGGCTTCCAAATAGGTATAATCTCGTTCTATACTTTCCTATCTTCATTTTGATAAATTATGGATTGAATTTGGTTAAGAAACAATTGAGTTACAAAGCTTTGAAAATTGCCCAAAGAGTTTTTAACAGAATGACCATTTGTGATGTGTTTGATCAATCTCAGGGACCATTTCTATTGATTTTCAATGTTAGGGACCAAAATGATGTGTTTGATCAATGTCAGGGACCATTTGTGATAAAAACCCTAATTATAACAATATCGTGCATTCGAAATAGCAAAGGGGCTTTTACCTGAGAGACTTTTCGTGTGGGAATACGAGTCTGGTTGTAATAATATAATTAGTTAAAAATTTAAAAAATAAATTCAACCAATTATATTATGATACTTGATGTATCAAATCAGTTCCTGGCACATTGAAAAATTCATCCTTTTACTGATTGAAACTATGGTGGCCATCCAATTCCTGTAAAGCCAACTTAATCTTCAGCAAAAAAAAAACCCCAGAAAAAGCATAGTGGAAGCTACGAGGCACTTTGACAACGTCTAAGAACTCAGTGTGTATGACAACATTGTAGACACATAAAGTCCCGGGGATAAGTCTATTGCTTCTACCGTCTTTGTGGTAGATTGGTACCTGGGTGTTTGTGCTAGTGTGTGCGTTTGTGGTAGCCAATTAAGGGATTATCATCATTGCTTGTTTGTGCAAATTACCTCTAGATCAAATATTTAGTCACTGAAAATTGTACCCATGTGGCAACCCTTGTATTTGTTATTGTTATCGTTATTAATGAAAAATCGCTATCGTTTCTTGTAAATAAAAAATAAAAAAAAAGTCCTACGTGATATGTATAGTATATGTTGAACGCATTTGAATATCGAAATTATATTTTTTGTGACATTTGAATATTTGAGAAACTATTTCTTATTATGCTAAGGGACGTGCGATTAACTATCATATATAGTGTGCATGACTTTTTATCTTTGGTGAAGGTGGATGCTTCGCGTTCTACATCATTCTACCCCGAAGAACTAATATCGCCTACAAGTCCTCCATTTACAATCCACAACCGTAATTAAGAGTACAAGTATTATTGTTAAATGGATGATCTTGTCAGTTGTCACTAGCTTTTGATCCATGAGTATCTACCATAAAATAGGTTTTGGGGCATTTCTCCATTTTAATTTATTTTTTTAATTTAGATCCCATTTTGTGCATTCAATGTAAGAAAGAAGGAGATGGCATCATTTTCTCCCATCACTACACATATATAACTACTTTTCCTGCTGAAGTAACAGAACCATTGGTAGGGATAGGCTTGCTACTTGCTGCTTTATTTTAACGGTCTATCGAGTGTTGTAACTCTGAAACCTATCTGTATGCCTCTTCATGGGGATAATGGCCTTGTCCTGAATCCCAAGAAAAACCAAGACTCGAGATAAGAAAAAAAGGTAAAGTACAAAAAACTACCTCAACTATTGGTGTCACGACACTTTCATATCTCATCTTTTTAAAATGATAATATCATACTTCATCTTACGAATTTGTGCCAATGTCGTACCTCCGTCAGTTTTTCTGTTAATTTTTCTGTTAAGTGCTGACGTGGCTAAATACGGGGGCCACTCACTAATCCAACTGGATTAAAATACAATATTTTAATAATTAAAAATTAAAAAAATAATTTTTTTTATTAAATCTCTCTCTCCTCTCTCCCCCCCCCATTTCTCTCGCCTCTCTCTCTTCTCTGCATCCCCAAAAACCCTTCCCACCCGACCCCCTCCCCGACCTCTTCCCACCCGTCCCCCCAACCTTCCTCCACCACCATCTCTCTCTTCTATGCATCCCCAAAACCCTTTCCCACCGGACCACCCCCCCCCCCCGACCCCTTCCCACCCGTCCCCCCCAACCTTCCTCCACCACCCTCTATCTCTCGCCTCTCTTTCTCTTCTCTCTCTCTGGACACCCACCTGCATCCCTCAAACCCTTCCCACCCATCCCCCCCCAACCTTCATCCCCCTCACCCTTTCTTCCCCTCGCTCCGTCTTCCCCAAACTCAAACTCAAAACCAGAACCACCCAACCCAGATCCCACCCCACTCCCGTTTTCTTTGTCTTTCCCGAACGGTTTGGACCACACCCAGATCCGACAATCCGTCGACCCGGTGTACACCGTTCCGTCGTTCGACACTGCCAACGCATTCACGGCGTCCTCATGCGCCTTGACCGACTCGACACAGCGGAGATCCGAGTCCCGCCAAATCTTCAGGCTCGACGCAGCGGAGATCCAAAGGCATTTCTCGTGGTCCGATACAGCGTAGAAGAAGCTGTGGTTGACGGCGAGGCAGGTGATTAAGAGGGAGGGGCAGCGGGGCAGGAGAGTGGCGAAGCAGAGGTGGGAGACGGAGAGGTCGAGGGGTTCTAAAGGGGAGAGTTTTTGGAGGGAGAGGTTGCGTAGAGAAGATGGGAGTGGGGGGAAGAAAGGGTGAGGGGGAGGAAGGTTGGGGGGGACGGGTGGGAAGGGTGAGAAGGTTTTGGGGATGCAGGTTGGTGTCCAGAGAGAAAGAGAAGAGAGAGAGAGAGGCGAGAGAGAGAGAGAGAAAGAAAGAAAGGGTGGTGGAGGAAGGTTGGGGGAGGAAGGTTGAGGGAGGGACGGGTGGGAAGGGGTCGGGGGGGGAGGGGTCGGGTGGGAAGGGGTTTTGGGGATGCAGAGAAGAGAGATAGGCGAGAGAGAGGGGAGAGAGAGAGAGGAGAGATAAATATAATATAATTTTTTTTTAATTTTTAATTATTAAAATATTATATTTTAATCCAGTTGGATTAGTGAGTGGCCCCCGTATCTAGCCACGTCAGCACTTAACAGAAAAATTAACAGAAAAACTGACGGAGGTACAACATTGACACAAATTCGTAAGATGAGGTATGACATTGTCATTTTAAAAAGATGAGGTATAAAAGTGTTGTGACACCAATAGTTGAGGTAGTTTTTTATACTTTACCCTAAGAAAAACTTTCATGAAACAGAATTTATGTAAACTCCACTCATGTAATTCTATAATTCTTATTGAGACGTAATGTGAGAGATAGAGAGTTCGTTTAATTGTTATGTGTTTAAGTACCCTAAACTCGTCATACACCCGAGATTCTGCAATGAATAGCAAAACACGTGCACAAAATAAATTTGTATTTGGATGCACATATCTCACCTTTTATGAATAAAAATAATAATTATTGTTTTCATTTTTCCTTTTTAGTTTAATTTTACGCTGTAAATAGAATATGAATGTTATATTTTCTTCCTCTACAAGACTATATGCTGTATATATGTGCCTTCACGAGGAAAATAATATGTATGAGCAAATTCTTGAAAAATAAAATATTGTCTGTATATATCAATATATGTTAGGAATATTAGCTGTCACACCATGAAAATTTTGAGGTGGCAATGGAGGTGCCATGGACCTTCACGACATGGACCCCACAAGTGCCCATAAATAACGACTCTCTGTAGGATGTCACCAATATTAAGCTGTGAGATTTTTTTTCAAGAGTGTTTGAATTTTCAATCTTATTTCCCAAGGGTCTTTGATCACCATATCCTCAAGTGTCGACATGTGTTGCCAGGGAGATGCCTTGGTACAAAGAGTGTGTGAATTGTATGAGAAAATCTCAAGCTTAGAGAGCCTCAAACCCTCCCAAGATGTCAACATGCTCTTCACCCAACTCGTCCTGACATGCATACCACCAAGTCCAATCGATGTTTCCAAGTTATGCAAAGGGGTGCAAGAAATAAGGTCAAATCTTATAAGGCTTTGTGGAGAGGCAGAAGGACTTTTGGAGAATCACTTCTCAACAATCCTAGGCTCATATGAGCACCCTCTCGACCATCTCGACATTTTCCCTTACTATTCCAATTACCTCAAGCTTAGCAAACTTGAGTTCAACATCCTTAGCCAACACTTCACCCGTGTGCCCAGCAAAATTGCCTTTGTGGGTTCTGGCCCTCTTCCCCTTACTTCAATTGTCTTGGCCTCCAATCACCTCACCAAAACCTCTTTTGACAACTATGACATCGACACTTTGGCCAACTCCATGGCTCTTGGCTTAGTGTCATGCGATCCTGACCTATCAAAAAGGATAGTCTTCCACACCACAGATATAATGGATGTCACAACTGCTTTGAAAGACTATGAAGTTGTGTGTTTGGCTGCTCTTGTTGGCATGGACAAGATGGAGAAGCTGAAAATTATCAATCACTTGGCGAAATACATGGCTCCAGGAGCAACTTTGATGCTAAGGAGTGCACACGGTGCGAGAGCTTTTCTTTATCCGGTGATTGATCCTTGTGATGATCTTAGAGGGTTTGAGGTTCTCTCTGTGTTTCATCCCACCGATGAAGTCATTAATTCGATTGTCATCGCGAGTAAATATGCATTGCCTGTTCAGCACTCATCATCAATTGATTCTCAGGAGATTAATGCTGGTGCCATTAGACTTACCAGCAAGTGTTGTGAGATTGAAGCCTTCAATCCTTTCCATAAACTTGGCAGCATGATTGAGGAGTTGGCCTTCGAGGAGCAGCTTTAATAAAACATCGATCCTGTGATGATTTTTCTTTATATGCCTTCATCTATGTTGCTTCGCATATGCAGGGAAATAAAATCCATTTATTTGGTTTAACTGATATGTGTTCAATGCGCGTGTATCTGACCTGTTTATATAGCTACTTATTATAGTTACATATCCAATATGTGTTATGGAATCCAAAATTTTAATAAAATCACATGGAAATTGGATCCTTATTTTGGATACATATTGTTTGTTGTTTCATCTTGCACGCACGAAAATGAGAAAATCCCAATTCAAATTGTTAATAGTGGAACTAGAGGCATAATTTTAGCACACCTTGGTTTCTCCATTCCTTGCTTCGCTCTAATTGTTAGAGATAAACACAGGTGTGTGTGGGGAGAAAAAGAGTGTAGAATTTAGTTATGGTCTTTTTTTTTTCTTTTTTGTGAAACTGCTCCAAAAATCTCATTTTGCACCCCTCACAAATGTATTTATCTTTCTAAATATAGAAAATTTAGAGTGCAGAATGAGAATTTTGGAGTAGTAATAACAATTCCATTTTTTTAATGAACAATTAGGGCTAATGCAGTCAGTTACAAGATGAATTAGCAATATTCCAAAATTAGGGCTGAGAAGGATGTAACTCATCTTATTCCAAAGTTTTCCAACCATTGATATATGATTGTGCGCTAGCATTCCCTTAATATTTACTCTTGACTTCTGTACCCCAACCAGTTGGGTTTAGGTTAAGAAGAAGAGGTTCAATATTGTTCACAGCTTGTACTTATTCCAAATAAACTTTTACATTAGAGCGTTTCGAACCCTCGACCTAGCCTACTCACCCTCATCACTAGGCTAACTCGATCAGTAACTTAATAAAATTGTCTTTTATGTAAAATATAGATAAGCATGTAGGGTTTTCTTCACAGTTTGAGTGGATGCGATACCTCAGAGACGAAAAGATTGAGAGAGACCAGAATTTTGTTGCGCTCTGCAGTCATTTCATTATATTATGAAATTTGCGATATTGAGTGATCCTCAGGTGAAATATTTAATGTGTTTTTTTGCTTTTTTGGACACAAAAGGCTGTCATTGTAGGTTATCTGATAGCAAGTCGTTTAGGAAAACGACAATTGATTTGCGTGGGTCTGTCTAACTGTGATTTGTTCAAAGAGTTTCACCATTCGTGGTTGGTCTCCTCTCCCGATCTTTGTTGCTTTCCCATCACATCTAAATCTGAAAAGGCAAAGATGTCTGGTTCTTGAAGCTCCACTATGTTAACATTTACCCTAGTTAATGCCTATAATTTATGAGCCCCCATTGGATATCAGCCCTCATTGGATATCTTTCACTGTGCTTTGACTAAGGTTATATAAAATCTAGTGACTAGAGATTTCTATAGATCTACTTTCATCTGCAATAAATTACAAGATCCACTGACTAGAGATGCATGAATTTCCTCTAATGCTAAAAATTAATTAATTATCAAATTAGCAGAAGATGAAATATTGTCAAGATCAGAAGAGAGAGCTGCAGAACCTTATATTACAGAAATATTAGGGAAAGTTACAGAGTATAGACGTTGAGGCTTCGAGTTCTCGTAAATTTTTTTAGCACATTCATTTTCCTATTATATTTAATTTGCTAAATAGCTAGCAAAGTATACTTGAGGAAATATGGCATGGAGAATTCAGAATTTTTCTTAAAACTATATTCATTGTTCGGATTTGGTCTTATAGCCCATAACAGTGTGCTCTTCCTTATGCAATCAAGTTCGAATCTCTCATCCATTAATTTAAAAGAATTAGTGCACATAAAATGTCTCTTATATGAAGAAAAAAAATCTTTAAAAAATATATTGTTCACTATTTTGGGTACATCAATCTAACTTACCCTATCAAAAATATTACATTAACCAACAAGATTTCAGTTGAGTGTACACAATATATACAGATGTTGGATTACCTTGTTAATTAGGTTAGAAAATTAAAGAGAAAATTTTCGGGAGGGGCTAGGGTTTGTAAATTGTAAGCTTATGTATATGCATGTCGAGTGTGTGTGTGTGCACACACACATATAGTATCGAGTGTCAAGCGTCGACATAAAGGGAATGTTGTCCTGCATAAGTGCACTTAAAATAAGGGCCCTTTTGGAGTGGTGAGTGTTGTCATATGCAGATCTGCAACATGAATCTCTTTCTCATAGTGTCGACATGGGGTTCATGGGACTATGGGAGAAAAGCACAAAAAGTTTATAAGTTAATTTATGAGAAAATCTCAGGGCATCGATAGTCTCAAACCCTCCAAAGATGTCAACATTCTCTTGAGTCACGTTGTGAACATATGCCACCAAGCCTTGTTCATGTTATTGAAGTGTCCAAAGAAAAACAATTATTAACTCATTGAATTTTTGGAATAGTTAATCAATAGTGAAGTACGATTAATATATAAGACATTAATTCAAATCTTTACAAAACAATATTGAGATTTTATATGTGTTCACATTCGATTCTAAACAAGTGTACATGATTCCATCACGACTTACATCATAATAAGCTACATTATTTTTTATTTATTTGTATTTTTTCGAAGCATAGCCTAAATCATTTTGAGTGACGAATACTTAAAGCACCAACCTTTTATTGCTAATGTAGTTGGTCTTTTGGGTACATGCACGTATAACATCACCTAATAGATAACAAAATCTAATCATGGACACCACCTTGAGTGAGTTGACAATTCTTATCACCAACAGAAATTGCTCTTCCCCTTGCATCAACTGACAAACTATATGGCGTATCGGCTGCACAAGAGTTTCCCCAATTATAGAAGATTTAGCAGATATTTTCGTATGTTACTAGTTTATTACGTGACAATCGTTTATTCATTAATACTACGTTTTTTATTAGAAAATATTTAGTGGATGGTACTGGTTGCATGAAAGAATCTCTTCAAATTCAGACTCTTTCACTTTGTTATATGTTTCTTACTTATCAAACAAAATACGAGCTTTTTTACCCAACAAATAAAAAAAGCATAAAACAGAGACATAAAAGTGACAATTTTTATCAAGTACATTGAGCTATTAGTCCAACCCGCCATATTAGTGTCCAAAGGGTATATGTATGTTCTTCACCACAAATCGACATGTAAAATCATGAATAAAGTTATTAGGCTTGATTCGCTCCAAAACAGTTGCAAAGATTTCAATCTTAAGATTAAATTTGAGGCAAATCAAAATTGCTTGGTTGGAAGACATGCACTTAATTGCCATTTAGCTTTGCCGGTCGACATTCATGTGCACGGAAGTCCTGCCTTGCACGATTCATGTTCTGACGTCAATTATATATCTCAAGTACCTAGCAACTAAAAGTTTTCTTGGGTGCTCAGTAAGTATCCAGAAATTTGAGTGTTTTAACCGTTTAAATTTCGATATTTATTTTTAAATAAAGATCTAACAGTTAAAATGCTATCCAACCATTACTATTCAGTTTGTGTATTCTGTGCTGACACATGGCCATGGGCATGAATAACTGCTCATTTGATTGGTTCTGCAATAGTTGCTTAATTGTCATGAATAAAGTATAACCACTCTCTTTACGATTTTTTCAAAATGCAAGTTGTTAACGGTTTGGATTGAAGCAAAGTCGCTTTTTCAAGACCAGACAGCTAACAGCCTCCAAAGTCATGAGAATGTGGGAAAACTGCTTCATTCGTATAGGCCTAATATATATTTTCAATGTTTTCTTTTCGGGTTCCGTATCTTTAATTTTTAAATAGTGTGGGAACGGTGCAACCTAGTTTGATTAGGTTGAGGATCTAGGGTTAATTGATGAGGAAAATGAATAAGTATCGATAAAATTTTGTCGAAAATTTTAACCTGGTTGAAGGAAAAAAGTATTCTGCACCAAATTTACAAATCAAAGACTATACCCAACTAACAAGACCAATTTGATAACAATTTCAATTTTCAATTTTAGGTTTTAGCTTTTACGATATTGGTGCTTGATTTATCTAAGACCGGCTTTATGTTAGAGTCTTCGAGATGCAATTTAGCTCTTTTATGGCTTGATTGAGGAATACTTATTGTATAGATGATTTTGATGTATCAGTTCGACTCGTTGTGAGCTGGAATAATTGGTTGCTAATATCCCCTTTGTGGATGCCTTGATTTAGACCCAATTCGACCTCCAGTAAGAGTTCCAAGACCAACTATTTTTGGCACGTCCAACAATTATTTGCCTTCCTCTCACAAGGAAAGGATATACAATAATTTTTTTCTGGTAGAAAGAGTGCACTTATTCAGCTCAAAAGAAAAGGATGGACTCACTCGGCCCAAAGGAGACTATCTACAACAACAAAAAAAGGGGGTCCAGGCCCGCATGAACAGAAAATATTACTCATATAAGAGAGAAAAATCATAGATACATAATATACATACATTCAAGTCTTAACGTTATTACAAGGTTCACAAATACCGTATGAAAAAGAAGACATTAGACTGAAATAATCAAAGGCTCTAACGCTACTTGGGTCGAATATTAGAATCGACCAAACACCTGATACAATAGTATCACATACCATCATGAATATTTCCAGTTCCAAAACCAGTGTCAAACATCATAGGTCCTCCGATGCTCCCACCGACGCCTTCCATGAGAGAAAACCTCATGTCCTCAGATGGTTTCCAATGTCTCTTCCTCTGGTTTATGAACCAGTTGTTGATCTGCCTTTGGTCCAATCCAGTCATCTCAGACAGCTGCAATTTCTCCTCTTCCTATAGACACATGTTTACCATCGTCAAATTTTGGAATAATCCTAAACACACATACATGAAACTAAACTTCCAATTCACAGTATATATATACACACACACACACAGAATTAGGGGGCGAACTTGCATTTGAAATAAGCCTTTATGCTCTATTTTAACCGCGGCTAGGCTTTTGCTCCTAATTTTCAGGTTTGGGTTTCGGATAAACCTCTGCCTATCCTGTATACTATCATATGATGTTTCGTTCATTTTCCAACAAAAAAAAATGATAATTTTCGTGTGACATGTCATGATAATTGAAAGACACTTGTGGATATATTATAGAGAGAGCTTCCCATTTTATGTGATCTATAAATGAATTACACATTATAGTACAAGTTTGTTTTCCATTAAGACTCCCTAAAAATTTGAACCAGAAAAGAGATGACATTGTAATGAAATTACCGTAGGATATGGCCACCTATAATGAATAGTCCACCAATCCAATAGGGTAGTCCTGGCATCCTTCGGTAGCTTCCCTTTCTTTCTTTTCTTTAAGAACTCCTTCCTCAAACTGCTAAGGTAGCCACTGTACTTATTCAGCAGCATATCTTTCAGTTCCCTATCACCACTAGAATGAGCACCACCGATTTCTTGACTCTCTGCTGCTTCCACCTCCCCACAGCTAAGTTCCTCCTCTGAACTGCCGACCCCTTCATCTGCATTACTAAAAATTAGTCAGCAGTCCTAAGTTAAGCATATAATATTGCAATTTACATGCAAGTCTCACTGCCGACCCCTTCTTTAATTTTGGCACGACCATTAAAAAATGAATGTATCAAAAAAGGAATCATAACTTAGTGTTTTAGAGAAGAATTCTTGATTGGAGCTGTCATTCACAATCCAAAAAATCATCTTGCAGTCCTCATGAAAAAAATGAAAAGAGATAGGTACATTTTGCAGTGCTAATTACTTTTAAATGAAAGGCCAAAAAGAAGTAGATTACTTTTAATCTTTATTAGACGACCATGACCAGAGATTTATGGATCGTTTAACCCTATCCCCCCATTTTCTTCTACCCAGTTGTACACCAAATTTGCATACTTTGGATGTAGCTAATTAAGTTGACCAGAGTAGGATGTTTCTCTCCATCCAAATTCGAGTTCGAATCTCTTTTTATAATTTAAATTAGATTAATTAAAATATCTCTCGAATTAAATAAAGTACCCGCAAACTTAAACTTAGATTCGTTCACAACCGTCCTATTGGAACCACCCTACTATTAATTAGGACGATTTACTCATGTTTAGAAATTAGGGATTTTATATAAAACTAATTAACTGAAGAAACTCTCTCTTCAAAACCTTTATATGATCCAGGCATTCGCCTTAAGTGATTTTATGGCGAAACACAAACTCACATGTTTCTCTTCGTAAGTGATTTTGGTCCTCTCAAAATAACTTACAGACGGTCATAGAAGGCTTTGTGAAAGTACTTATGAATGTTTATTACTGTGAGGGTGGAACAAGTGTTATCCGAGACTCCCAGTGGAGTTGTGAGGTCGTCAGGTCACGCATCTAAAGCCATATCTACCCAAGGCTGGCAAGATGACTCGTTTTAGCCATTTGGCATTCCAAGAAATTAATATTTTAATGAACAATGCAAGACCATATTTCTTACCATCTCCAATCGAGCGCCAAAGGACCATAGGGCTCGTTTTAGCCATGTCACAAAAAACCGTCTCCAACCGAGGGCCAAACATAATTTATTATTTAAAAACTACAACTTAAATTCAAATCCAACAGCTAAGTGTTTTGTAATGTTTAATGGTTTAGAAAGGTATAGGGAAAAAAAAAGAGTTTTTAAATTTTTTTAAACAAATTTTGTAAAAAAAATATATATAAAATATAAAATATAAAAAATGTATAAAAATAACTGTAAAAAAAATAAAAATAAGGGCTAGCTGACCGTTGCATTTGAATTCCAGCCCGGCTCGGGGCCGGCTGACTGGCTCATTTGGGCCGGCCGGTTGGCCCTTTGGCCCTTTTTTGTCCAATGAGGCCCACTAGCCATTTGACCTAGCACTCGGTTGAAGACGATTTTAAGGTTATTTTCGACCCTCTGATCCTTTGGATCATTCGGTTAGAGATGGCCTAACCTTCCACCACCAAGTCACTTTCAAATAAATCTCTCTCTTTCTAGGGCATCAGAAACACCATCATGTTATGCTCATCCCACGTGTCA
Source organism: Heteromeles arbutifolia (assembly GCA_024362995.1). NCBI lineage: Eukaryota > Viridiplantae > Streptophyta > Magnoliopsida > Rosales > Rosaceae > Heteromeles > Heteromeles arbutifolia. Next base: position 10,502,870 of record JANCRC010000017.1, on the reverse strand, counting down.
TGATTTGTCCATATATAAAACAGAAACCAATTAAATGAAAGCCATGTACAATCTCGTACGCATACAAGCTCCTTTGGACTGATGAATAAACAGATGTACATGCATGTACATACGTGTCTTCTTTTTCATACAATTAGACGAAGAAAAAAGAAAACAAAACCTAGACTGGTTGAAAGTTAAGGGAAAATGTTTATATAAGCTACTGAGGGTTGCCTAGTGGTGAGAGTCGTTAGGGCTATGAGTAGAAGTAGGTTCAAGGTTTGAAACCCTCCAAAAACTAAGATTGAAAAACGAAAATGTATTCTGAAGAGAGTTTATTTACCAGAGCGATTGTCCCAGGTATTTGGGAACGTCCCTTTACAGAGGTTGCTAAGTTGAGTTTGAATGTTGACCAAGAATGTTGTTGCTTCATCGAATGGCTTAGATAGCTCCTCCTTGAATCTATGGAGAACCCCAATATATGATTCCTTGCAAAACAACAAAAAAGATGCATGTTTCTCAAATTAAACCCTAGTTTTCTGTACATTTTCCTTTCTTTTCTCAGAAATCAAACAAAACTTAAAGAGTACAAAATATCACAAAAGAAATAAATAAAAGTGAATAATTAATCAATATACCATGAACTCGTCAAGTTCTGGATCAGCTCCAATCTCACCGCAGGTGCTCATTGGGTGGCTTACCCTTCCAATTTCTTCAAGCAGATTTTTCATCTCCGCTGGTGCTCCAACCTGTAAAAGTATAACATTCTATGAAAAACTCAAAACAACCAGATATAATTTAAACCCTGCATACTGTTTGCTTAATTAACGAATACGGCCCAATGGTGAGGGTGTGTGCATATTGATATGGTTAGGAGAAGTTACGTTTAGAGTAGGTTAGGTCTACAGTTCGAAAAGTCCAAATGGAACCAAAACATTATAAAATAATGCCTGGCCTCTACTATTTTAATTTACATATTTTAATTTTCAGGGTACAGTGAGTGCTAAATAACACAGGAAATCATTAATGTATACTGTAAAAATTAAATAAAGATAAGAGAATATTCATGCACTGGTGCATTAATTAATTAACCTTTTGGCATTCTAGGTATGCAGCAACTAAATCAGAGAAACGAGGGTGACTGGCTATCAGGGACTTGATCAGATCAGACATATGATCGGATCCTAAACCCTCCGTCCCAAATAACAGCATGTTATGATCATCCACCACATGACCCCCGCCATGAAACCCACCACAACTGGCGCTGCTAGTACTAGTAGACATATTTTGAACTTGCTGATGAACATTCACATAATCATCTGAGCCTGCAGATGTCACACCTGCGATCATCCTGTAAAATTCCTCCATATGTATATCGTTCTCAAAGAAAAATGTAGCCAAAAATTAAGCAACAATAATGTAGTGATATTTGCGAGTGAGGAGGGTGCAAGTGCAAGAGAGAGAGAGATGGGTACTAGGAACCAAAGGTTTTTTTTTTCTTTTTGTTTTTGTTTTCTTGTGGGGGAATTTTGAATTTCACATGGAAATTGACAAGACTTTACTTTCTTTTCCAAGAAAAAACCTGAGAAAAAGGAAAGACACAGAGAGAAAGTGGAGAAGGAACATCAAGGAACTGTTTGTGCGTGGGAGAGAGGATAGGAGAGACTTCTATTACACAGTGGATGGTAGGATGAAACGGTGTAGGGTTTCGGAGCCCATATTTATGGAGATTCACCAGTCACTTTTCCTCAGTGCATTGGAACTTTGGAATTGCCTTTTAACTGTGACATGACATTCTTGCTACGTTTCAGAACCCTATTGGTTTAGAAACTAACACTGTAATGGTTGATGGGTGCAGATATAACTCTTCATCAAAGACTTTGCAGACAATCTCCATGGCCTAAAATCTAAAATTTTTAATCCAAAAAATTTAGGTTTTAATGCAGAAATAGTTTTTTTCTCTAATCATTCTGGTCTAAATTTTTAACATGAGATTATTAAAGAATAAATGTAGGCTAATTTTTTTTCTTTTAAGTAAATTTAAAAAAAAAAATATTATGTACACTATTCTAATTTAATTTTATGAACATTTTTACCTAAAAATATTTAGAAGCTGATAAATATTGAAAAATTACTAAATTTTGGTGAATTTTGAGTTAAATAATTTTTTAAATCTTTTTAGCCGTTAGATTTAAATTTGGACTGTTAGATCTTTTTTTTACCGTTAGATTTGATTATATTCGATCTCAACTGTTGGATTCAATGTATTTTAAAATTAGATTTTTTTTATAAAAAAATTTGAATCTGGACTGTTAGATCAACCAACGATCCAAAGAAACCAACCGTAGGATTAAAAATAGAGTCGTTGGACTCGTGATGGTGGCCGACAGCTGCCCTGACAATGGGCCCCCCATGTCGGGCGCTGAAGGCTGAAAAACTTGGGTTTCAATTGGGCTCCACTGTGACAGCCCGTCCCGGAAAATATTGATTTTATAATTTATTAAGTGATTTTACGAAAATGCCCTTGAGGCACGCGCATTGTTCGAGGTTAATCGTTGTGTCGTGCCATCTAAGATTTGTTTTCTTGACATATCCTCGTAGTACTCGTCACTACGGACGCGTGGGCGTAAGCGGTTCGTGATTTGGAGTTATAACGAAAAAGATATTAAAGTTTGAAGTTTGGGCATTTTGGGAATTATAAGAATAAAATATGGAAATTCTTTTATGAAAATGGACGGCCCAGATTTAATGAGGAATTAATGGATGGCTGGGATTAATAGGAAAAATGATATGAGTTTATGTATGAGTTTATGTGTGTGTGTGTTTGTGGCTGGCGGAAGAAGAAGGAAGAAGAGAGATTGGGCAATCTGCCCAACCAGAGGAAGAAGAAGACAGCTCCGGGAGAGAAAGGAGAGAGCCGGACGAATGGGGAGAGGAGAGAGGAAGAAGCCCAGCCAATCGGAACAGGGGAAAGGAGGAAAGGAGGGAGAGTGCGGCGCTGGGGATCGGCAGGATCCCCTTGACCCGTTTTCGGACCCGGTCGGCACCCGTGTCCATGTTCGATGATTTTCATCCGTTTTTCCGGCGAATTGATCCAACAAACCTCATGGGAAACACTCTAGGACCCTTCCTCTACCCATTCCACCTCAAATTTGGAGAGATTTGGTTGTAAAAATGGAAGAAACCGTGCAAAAGGGGGCGCACGGGTTGGGTTCATTTCCGCCACGATGTGAAGCAATTTCTTCCAATCACCACCACCCATGGCATCCTCTTGAGGCCTAGAACAAAGCCCAAGCAGTGTTTGAGGCGTTGGAACAAGTTTGGAGGTCGAATTGGAGCACACCAAACCTAGGGTTCCGACGGGTTTTGTTGGAATTGGAGGCTTTGCCGACCGAATTGGCCTTGGCCACAGGTATGAAAGTTGTTCTACTCATTGAGATCTTCATTTCTGTAAATTTTGGTAATTTTTGGAGATAGTTGGATTTTCCGGCGAGCCGGGGCGGCCGGCCGCCACCCACGGCGGCGCGTGCGGCGGCGCGTGGTCAGTGGGCCGCCAATGTCATTTTTAAACTATATTGGATGTCCTGAGTTCAGTTTTGATAGTGGCTTAACGTTGGTTGATCATTTGGACTTAAATTCGTTAAGATGTATGGTTAGGCCAAAATATGAATTGACGATCCGACCGTTGGATTGTCACCAAACTTTGATACGTAGTAGTACGTAATATTTGAAGAATGTAGGAACTTACGGATCGAGAATCCGATTTACGGATCTCCCGGAATTGGAGTTGTAAGTTCATAAAATATAATGTTAACCGTCACTTAGTTCGACAATTGACGGAGATCCGACCGTTGGATGGTCATGAAATTTTAGGATGTTGTTCTAGAGATTTATTGTGGACCTCTGGAAGTTACGGATTGGAAATCTGAGTTGCAGATCTTCCGGATCGAACTACTTAGTGACGTGTTTTATATAAGTGATATATTCTATCGATATGATTCTGAGGCATGATTTGATGGTTGTTCTAGGCGCCGATCGTCATGACACCTTGATGTGTTGTGCTAGGGAGTTGCAGGGCAAACTCCAGGTGAGTGGGCAGTTTTGTTTTCCGTATACACCTATATACTTATGGGTTTCCCAGAAATCGATTTTTGAATGAAAGTATATTTTGAAATGCCATGCATAGATTTATATGAATATGTGATTTAAAAATGCCATGCATAGAAATTACATGAATTATGTGAATTGATATATGATGCATATATGTGAATTGGTGCTGCGGACGCGCAGGTGAGTATCAGGTAAGTTATATTTGGTTCATTGAATTGTTTGATGAGATTTATGTTGATAGCTCATAACCTGCACCCCTGGTGTTAGTGCTTATGTTATTCACCCGCATCACACGCTCACCTTGGATCCAAGTAGATGCTAGTCGTACAGACCACTGGAGGTGGTTCCGACATGCTAGTCGTACAGACCATTAGAGACGGTTCCGACTAGTAGGTGACCTTAGATTATGTGCACAGATGATTGATGAGAGAAGCACTAGAGCGTATTATTACACCATCCGAGTCGTACAGACTACTACAGGTAGTTCCGACTCATGTGCAGCGTAGTGCCGTACAGGTCGCAGTTGGCGACTCCGGCAGTGCCGTACAGGTCACAGTTGGTGACTCCGGCTGGATTGGATATTGAGCTTTAGAATCAGCCGTACAGGACCACTGCAGGGTCTCCGGTTGATTTATTATTTCACCTGATTTATGTTGATGCATCCATATTATGTTTTTGGCACATGGCATGGCATATTTTCTGAAAAGTGATAAAGAATGGTGTTTTGAGAATTTTGAAGCTATATATATTTATAAATGCTATTTTCTGGGAAAGTATACAGGTTTTACAGTGAGGGGTTAGAACTTTGATAAAGAAAAGTTTTGAAAAGACTTGTTTTACTGACCCACTCAATTTTGTTTTGCGCCCCTCCAGGTTCGAGTTAGAGCAGAGCTTTGGTGGCCACGAGGAATCCAACGGTGTTCTGACAGAATTCACAATTGTATTTTTTTAAGCTTCCGAACTGTGTAAATGGTTACGTCACTCTCACGTGACGGCCAGCATGCCCTCCTTCGGGACGGGGTGTGTCATCCACCTTTCACTTTGGGCTAAATCTTGGTTGGTATTTGGCTTTGTTTTAGGTTTAGGTTTTAGGTCCAAATTAGAACTTGGGTTGGAATGGATTTTTTTGGGGGGGGGGGGGGGAATAGAAGGGAAATTATAGGTTTTAGGCTATGGGTTGGAGTTTACCTTATACTTTCTTAACTTATTTTCTAAACCTGACAATTTCTTACACCATATGTTAATATAGTACGAAAATGATACAAACATAATGGATTTCGAATTAACACGATAACTAATCGGGTCGTTGTTACTCATTATGAACCTGCTAATAACGGGTTCTTATCGGATTTACACGCGAGTAACCCGTTTTAACCCGCTACTAAAAAAACCTTACAAGTTACTACAGTAGCAATAATACTTAATCTCACATAAGTGAGATTTTTAAAATTTCCAAAGCACATTAAAAATATAAAGCAATTTAAAAATACTAAAACACAATAAAAAATTCATATTCATTTACAAATGTGAAAAATGTGAAAAAATATGTAAATGCTTGTGATCATAGCCTCTATGCTTTAACGATGAGTACATTGTCATTTAAATTTTACCTTACAAACCCTCATGAGTAGTGTTTTTAGGGGACTTCAAAATAAATAAAAATTCATAATAATTAATGTACAAGTTGAAAATGTGAAATAATATATAAACGCTCATAATTACATCTTCTACGCTTATACAATGGTTACATTGTCATTGAGAATTTAAAATCCACCAAACCCTCATGAATAGTTTTTTTTGTTTGATTGCAAAATTCATAATAATTAATGTAAAAGTGTGAAAAATGTAAAAAAAAAATTTTAAAATGCACAATCGCTCATAATAACAAGTTTTACAACTTTTGTGAATGACTCAACTCCAAAATCCGACACCATAATCAACAAACTCTAGATGTATATTTAACCGTCGATTGTCGTTTAAACTCTATTCTTCTCACCGGATTTCGTTTTTCAAATTCTCTTTTTAAAACATGATCTTTTAACAAATGCAGAAAAATGAAGGGTTCAGATCGTTGATATCATGTTCCAATGTTTACAATTAACTAAAATATGAGTAGATATTATATAATTTATATAGACTTTATAAACTCCAAGCAATAATTTCACTAACCATAAAACTCTGAGTGTGATATCGACGATCTGAACTCTTCATCTTTTTGCATATGCTAAAAGATCATGTTTTCAAAAAAGAAAATCTGAAAAAATGAAATTCAATGAGAAGAATGAAGCGTAAACGTAAACGACAATCAACGGTCAAATTTAAATCTATGTTTTATGAGATTATAGTGACGAAATTTAGAGTTAACCCTTTCACAAAAATTGTAGAGTTTGTCATTACGAGCGTTTGTATATTTTTTTTAATATTTTTCACACTTCTACATTAATTAAAAACTAGTAAAAAAACGTTACTATATTAATAGCCATGGGATTTAATCTCACATAAGTCCTTACGTTTGGATTTTTTATCTCACTTATATGATTATATCCGATAAGACTGATATCTCTCTATCAGTCTTTCCTCTCAAATTGAGCGTACAAAACAAAACTCCAATCTCCAGTTTCCCGTTTTCTCTGTCTCAACACTCGTGTTCACTCTCTCTCTCTAGGCATCTCCCATCCCCATCTCGCGCTTGGTCTCTCTCTCAGTAATTTCTTTAAGGTAATTTCAATTTGATTGAAATTAGGGTTTATGTAGATGTAGGTGTTATATGCTTTTTTTCTCCAAATATCACTTGTATTTACAATTAAAATACTTTATATGTCATTTTATTTTTTTCTATCAATTATTGTTATGCGCACACCAAGTAAGAATGCATGGTTTCCTTCCCTCTTGGTTCACTCAGAATTATCAAATTTTATAATCCATGATTAGCAGATAATAGCCAAATCTTGATTATTAATATCGAGGAAGATAAGGGCTTGTTTGGTATCATATTTGAAAATTTTTATAATTTCTTAAAACATTTCTTAAGAATTTTTCTTGAAAATAATTTTCTTTAAAACTTAAAAACTTAATTGGTATGCGATTTAAAAATTTTAAATCTTACAACTTAAACCGGACAAAAAGAACCAAAAAGAGGGGAGAGAGAAAGCGGAGAGAGGAGGAAAGAAAGTAAGAGGTGATTGGAGAAAAGAGAAAGAAGTGAAAGGATCGGAGGAGATAAAGAGGAAGAGAAGTGAGAGAATGAACCGAGAGAATGAAGAAAGCGGATTGGATGAGAGACTAAAAAGGTAAAAAAAAGAAAAAGGGGGAGAGAGAAAGAAGAAAAGATAGAGAGATTTGGAGTGAAAAGGGGAGGGATCAGGATTCTCTCATGACCCTTAAAATCTGAGCCTGCTAAGTTAGCGATCGTGGCCGTTGAAATTTGATCAAACGGCTACAAATAGGGAGCCACCTCTAAAGTTATAATAATTGTAACCGTTGGATCAAATTTCAACGGTCACGATCGCCTGCTCAGCAGGCTCAGATTTTAAGGGTCATGAAAGAATCCTGAACCGATGGGAAGGAGGAAGAGAAAAGAAAGGAGTGAGTTTAAGTTTAAAAATTCTAAAAACTCACTTTTTGTGTTTTTAGATAATAGATTATATTTTTGAGTTAGTCTTTAGTTTAGTTTTTGAAAATAGTCATACCAAACAAGTTTTTAAGACCTAAAACTTGAAAATTGTTTTTGAGTTTAAAAAGTTGGATTCAAGTAGAGTATCAAACATGCTCTAATTAATTTGCTAATGGCGTATGTGGAAAATTGGAAATGTTCTACTTCTTAACGGGTTGGGTAAAGGGTAATGGGTCATCTTACTCGTTAATATTTACGAGTCATTCAAGTCAGGTCATATTACTCGTTTATGTTAACAGGTGTTACATTAACAAGTCGATTTCAAGTCAGGTTATATTACTCGTTTATGTTAACATGTGTTACATGACACGTTCCGTTAAAATATCGAGTATATTACAAAAACAAAACGAACACAGAGATATGAATACCAAATCTATGAGAAATTATTAAATAGTACTGTACTACCACATCATCTGTGATACTTCCATTTAAAATTTAACATGTGTACTATTTTATTACAGCTGAACTTATAATTTATTTTAAGAAATTAAAAATAAATTAGGGCCTATTTGATATCCATTTTGAAAAATTTTATTATTTCTCAAAACATTTCTTAAGAACATTTCTTGAAAACAATTTTCTTTAAGACTCAAAAATTTGATTGGTTTGCGATTTAAAAATTTTAAATCTTACAACTTAAACTAGAAAAAGAGATTTAAAAAGAGGGGTCACATGAGAGGGAGAAAGAGGAGAGAGGAGGAAAGAAAGTAAGAAAGGATTGAAGAAAAGAGAAAGAAGAGAGAGCATCATACAAGATAGAGAGGAAAATGAGTGAGAGAATGAACTGAGAGCGGATTGGAGGAGAGACGGAAAAGGTTAAAAAAAAGGAGAGAGATAGATTTGGAGTGAGAGGGGAGAAGGGAGAGAAAAGAAATGAGTTAGTTTAAGTTTAAAAACTCACTTTTTATGTTTTTAGAGAATAGATTATATTTTTGAGTTAGTCTTGAGTTCGGTTTTTTAAAATAGTTCTACCAGACAAGTTTTTAAGGTCTAAAACTTGAAAATTGTTTTTGAGTTTAAAAATTTGGATTCAAGTAAAGTACCAAACAGACTCTTAAATACATGAAAAAAAATACCCAGTGCCAGTGACCCTACCCCTCCGTCGCCGATAAGTCCCCATCTCAGTCCACTGCCTCCACGACTCCAACCAGACTTCAAGCCACTGGTGGCCATATCCTTATCTCTTCCCCTCTTTCCCTATACAGATTTCATCTAAGACTAACTCTTAAGAGAGTTTAGGGTTCATCCAATATCATGAACACATGAACTTCTTCTCTCACCGATTCTTCATAAACTACATAAAGCCAGTAAATTCACCCAATTAAGTGTTTTCCTAATCGAAATCCACCGAAAGGTACTCACAAATATGTAAGAGACGTTGTTTTACTAACATCGATGCCACCAAAGGTACTCAGAAATTGCAGAAACGACAGCACCAAGATAATTAATGGATTGGGATTTCAAATTCGTTGTTATATTTGTAGATACAAATATCTTCCTCCTTGTTCTTGGACAAAACTGCACCTACAAAACAAATAACACCTTAGGTCAATACCAAGAGTCTCACGCACCCACGATGAATGAGGGGCTTTGGCCAAAGAACCTTCAATACCAAAGTTAGAATTTTGAGGGAAAAGTGTTTGGAGAATTTAGCAAGAGTATTGGCCTTGAGTTTTGGAGAGAATGAGGGTGTTTATATAGGGGTGTGGCCAGCCACCTTGGGAGGAGATGGACCTGCCACTTGGATGGTTTTGTAAGTGAAGTTCATGATTTGTGTTTAATTAACAAATTAATTGAATAATTAATATAATAAAAAATGAATGATTTAAGGGTTACCTTGTGAAGAATATATGATGAGGGATGAATGAAATATGTTATAAATAAATACCTATTTGGGCACTTTTGATCTGATTGAGGGATGATTGTCCACTTTTCACGCGTAGGAATCCAGCTATGATAAAATAATACACACGTCTAATTTTAAATGGGAGTACCACATATGATGTGGTAGTACTGTACTACTTAATAATTCCTCCAAGTCTATTATTTTCCTGTTTTATTTTACCGCCTGGACCACTATTTTCCAAGATATCCATATGTTCTTTTACGTGTACATTCTTGCAAGTGTTTAGCATAATAAACATATTTTTATTATTCTTTTTAATTTTTTAAAAATATCGTATGAACTTATACATTTTTCTAATTTTTCATATAAAGTAAAATTTTCAGAAACTTGAAACATCAACTTTTCAAAATCTTTAATTTGTCATTTTACCTAACTCTGTTAAATTTTTCATCGAAAATAAGTTATCTACAAGCTTGTTTGAAGGTCATTTCAGACCTTTTAACTCTCCACACCCTTCAAGATTATTTTGGGCATTTCAACTCCATTTAAGAAGAGGATGGATCATGTTGAATTCTCAAAGTTTGCAATTAGTTAAACTTCATGTTAGTGAGCCTAATGTGCTTTTTAGTAGTTCACCATAAGTTTTTGAAGCGAACACGACATGTTTTTTTACTAGCCCAACTTTTTTTGTTCGTACCAAAGAGAAGTGGAGAACTTGTGAAAAGGAGGTCAATTTCCGAGACCAATTTATTTCTTCATCTCTCGGTGTAAATATGTCCTTGTATAAAAATAAAAGAACTTGTGAAAATGAGGTCAAAGGTCCGAAATAACCCTGAACACAAGTGCACATGACTTATTTTGAATAAAAAACTTAACGGAGTTAGAGTAAGATGACAAATTAATGATTTCGTGATATGATAAATCGCTTAAAATTTTAATTCATATGACAAATTGCCAAAAAGTGAATAAGTTCATATGATTTTTCAAAAAAGAATTGCTAAAATGCTAAAATCTATGGGCCGGTTGTATTTTGTATATCATTTTTACTTTTAGTTTCTTTCTTTTATTGTTCCAAGAGAAGGAGTCTGATCTATTTTTCTTAAAGAAATGTTAATAGTGTGAGAGAATTTATTAATATAAAAAAAAACTTATATCTAACGGGGAAGGACATAAATGTATTCGTTATGGGATTCCATACCGAAACTCTTGTCCCGATTCCTAAATCGAAATTTTCGGGAATCCCAATTTCAATACCGATCCCAAACCAAATTTTCGGGAATCCCGATTTTTGGAAATCCAGAAGCTCCCATACCGAAACCCTTATCCCGATTCCCAAACCGAAATTTTTCGGGAATCCCAATTTCAATACCGATCCCAAACCAAATTTTCGGGAATCCCGAAATAGTTTGGGGATTTCGGGACAAATCGGGAATCCCGAAATGATTTTGGGCTTTTGGACTAAAATTTGACATATTATGCTTTTGGGCTTAAAATTCAACCTTTTATATTGAAAAATTGACATATAGGCATGCCCAATCTGCCAATTTGTTTCTACTAATCGGTGCACACAAATCTGCCAATCAAATGGCAAGGCCTAGTTAGTATCTGCCTATTCAAAAGCAATCTGCCAATATGAAACGTTAATATATGCTTGAGTAAACTAGTAAATCTATCTATAATCATGCTAGTCCCCAAAATTACGTCTAAAACGTTAATATATGCTTGAGTAAACTTCTGTACATATATAATATAAATATTATAGATAGATGTAAAGTTTTCTCAAGCAAATTGTAACTTATAATCTATCCATGTATCCATCTATCAATCTCTCATGTTTATTCTGCATCTATGTATCCATCTATCAATCTTCTGTGATTTAAAAATTCTGCATATGTTCCACTATCTATCTTAGGGCTCCTTCCTGTATATGTTCCATCATCGATTTCCAGTGCTCCTTCAGTATTTCAATTTTCACTATTGTAGGTAGATGATGTTCCCCTTAAAGATGTGATCCTATATATTTAAAAATTAAATAATATATATATTTTTCGGTTTGGTTTGGGAATACCGAAATCCCAAAAACTTGAGACCGATTCCCGTACCAAAATTTCAGGCTCGGTTCGATATTGGATACCAAAATTTTCGGGAATTTCGGTTTGGGATTTTTTCAGTTTGGTTTCGGGAATTTTTCGGTTCGGTTTGGGATTTTTGGGATTTTTTTCCAGCCCTAGACATAAATGTCTTCAGAACACAAGAAAAAATAATTAAAAAAAGAGGGGACATATACAAGAAGAGGGGAATACAATCATTTTATGGAAATCTTTAACAAGAGGGATTCCTATTTTTTTTATAAAAATGGAGATTAGTTGTGGGGTTCACACTACATCAAATTTTAACGATCTAACCGTTTATTTTTCAAGTTGCACTTCATTGATCATCCTTGCAAAATATTAGCCAAATTGGAAATGTTTAAGACATGTAATTGGGTTCAAAGAAATTCACAAATACTTTGTTATATAAGAAACAATGAAATTTTATCTTGATAATTAAATAGGCAAATGGTTTCGGATTGAATTGAATTTTTGCAAGGATGATCTATGAATCAAGACTTACAAAATAGACGGTTCGGATCGTTGAAGTTCGATGTGGAATGGGCCCCACACCTAATCCCCATTTTTTGAAAAAAAATGGGGATCTCTCTTGTTAAAGGATCTGATCATTTTATTATGAGTAAATTACACAAAACTACCTCAACTATGGGTCGAACGACACTTTCATACCTCATCTTTTTAAAATGACAATGTCATACCTCATCTTACGAATTTGTGACAATGTCAGACCTCCGTCAGTTTTTCTGTTAATTTCTCTATTAAATGCTGACGTGGCTAGAGACGGGGTCTACTCACTAATCCAACTAGATTAAAAAATAATTAAATATTAAAAATTAAGAATAAAAAAACAAAAAAAAATTAAACTGGCCTAGTGGTGCGGGCATCCCCTTTCCTCCACCTACACCAACCTTCTTCTTCTCTTCGACAGCCACCAAACTCTTCCCCATCCCCCCAACCTTCCCCAACCCACCCCCATCCCCCACCTCTTCCCTTCCCCTACCTCTTCCCATCCTTTTCGAACCCAAACCCTAACCCTAATTCCCCATTTTCAAACAGAAAACCCCATCCTTCCTCACCCGTCCCCCCAACCTTCCTCCTCTGGCGTCCATGCAACAAGCCCAGAAAACAGGTTTGTAAGCACCAAAATCTTTGCCATCGAAACCCGGTTTCGGCATTTGCCAGAGAGCTGCGCGGCGATGATTCTGGGGTATTTGGACCCGCCGGAGATTTGCAAATTTGCGAAGCTGAATCAGGCGTTTCATAGCGATGATTCTGGGTTTTGTTTCTTGTTTTCTGTTTGGGTGCCGAGAAAGTGTGGGAAAATTGGGAAAGTTAGATTCTTTGAATTGAATTGTATCATTGTGGTGTGGGTTTGATTGGCTTCTCTGTTTTCTCATCTATCGAATTTCGTTTTCAATTTTTGTTTAGCCGAACCTTGGGAAGGAGGTGGAGATGGAGGAAGAAAGGGCGGTGGGTGGTGAAGGAAGGTTGGGGGGACGGGTGGGAAGGGTTTCTGGGTTTTGGGGATGCAGGTGTCCAGAAAGAGAGAGAAGAGAGAGAGGGTGGTGGAGGAAGGTTGGGGGGACAGGTGGGAATGGTGGGAATGGTGGGAAGGGTTTCTGGGTTTTGGGGATGCAGGTGTCCAGAGAGAGAGAAGAGAGAAAGGCGAGAGAGATGAGAGAGAGAGGGTGGATCCCACAATTTTATATAAAAAATAATTTTATTTTTAATTTTATAATATTTAATTATTAAAAATATATTTAATTATTTTTTAATCCAGTTGGATTAATGAGTGAACCCCGTCTCTAGCCACGTCATCACTTAATAGAGAAATTAACAGAAAAACTAACGGAGGTCTGACATTGTCACAAATTCGTAAGTTGAGGTATGACATTGTCATTTTAAAAAGATGAGATATGAAAGTGTCATTCGACCCATAGTTGAGGTAGTTTTGTATAATTTACCCTTTTATTATTATTAGGGAAAGGGGGAAGAGTTCGAAACTATTACAACAATTTAGGGAAGGGGGAAGTTTCTAACCCGGGACGCTTGCGTAGAAACCCAACAGCCTATCAACTAGGCTATTGAACCACATGCATAGAGGGGAAAACATATGATTGAAGCCCACTAAACAAAACTTAATGTAAGTACCTACAAAACAAGCTGCAAAGCAACAAGGACAAGAACATTAGGAAATAAGGAAAATCGCACATCAAGAGGGGAGAGAAACATATAGGCTGGAATGCTCAAAAACTACGAATGAAAAGAAAGGAGAATCTTTAAAGGTGAGGCGTTGTGTCAAACAAAACAAGTGAACAGAAGAAATCTCTAAATTGGCTAATTTGTCAGTGATCACATTCTCTTTCCAAAATATATGAAATCAACAAAAAACAATATGCTACAACATGGAAAGACAAATGTTCCAACGAGTCTGAAACAGCCAAGAAGGAGAAAAAGAGCAAGAAGCAAAGTAAAAGATCATACTAGAAGAGTTGCTTTCAAGCCACAAATTTCATCAACCTCGCGTATGAGTCAACCCTATGTCAAGGATGTCAACTTAAATCTACGCATACAACAAAGTACGATACTCACCACAAGTTGTGAGAAAATACATAAAATCAAACATCAAGAAATCATATTTTTTGAGTTTTGATCATAGTTTTGATATGTAGAAACTTTACTAAAAACTAAAATATTCATTTACTTTTATTTCTTTAATAATATGTTAAAAAAAATGTGTATAATACGTGAATTTTATATGTATTACTGAAAATTGTGTGAAAATAATGTGTCTTAAATGTGAAAAGTACATGTATTTTACGTTAGAGTTTAAGAACGCGTATTTTAATGAATGATTGAGACATGTAAGAAAAACATAAGTATTGTTGAAAATATGTACGCATGTATATTCAGGGACAGAGCTAGAGATTTTTTTTAATGAGGCATTAAATGAAAATTTTATTATGGAACATGAAATGATATCCACACACACATCTTTTGTCCTGTTATGCACACCTTTGTTTATTTTGTCCATTGATTTTTTTTTTTTTTTAACAAACAATATTGTCTAACACTAAGAAAGAGGAGGTGAGCTTAACTATTGATTCAATTTATTATTCAATTCAATGGCTAGAAATGCACATGAGAGTGAAGGTGAATGCTTGGAAGTTGATATTACATGTACTATTCTTTATTTTCAGATAAATGTGAGTGGGGGCATCCGCCCCAATGAGTATATGGTGGCTCCATCTTTGCGTATATTAAGATAGTGTTTCTTGTTTCTAACCATGGTTTTGAGATAAAATATATATCAAAACATATATTTGTGTTTGTACTCATGATTAAATCTTATGGTTCAATGCACACACAATACACACAGAAAAAAAACATTATTGTTGTAATACTAGTCCAGGCTAGCTACTTACCCACTTCAGGAATTACACTTTTCCACCTGATGTGAGTACCCTGGTGCTTCTGTGTGAACTGAAACTAGTACTTGTCGTATGAGTAAATACTCTTAATTGAAATGGCCTACTAGTTCATGGCTATCCTGTATTTGGTCAATCAACTTGTTTTTATTTGTCACTTTGAATACTCCTTCGCATTTCTACATATTCAACCTAACTCTCTTTCGTTTTGTTTCTTGGATGACAAGTGAGCGCCAAAGTCTTAGCAATGTACATAAATATTTCCCACATCACATTGAGAGTAGTAGATAGGGCATAGTGCATTTACACCTGACAATTTCTTACACGACATGTTAACCTGATCCGAAACGACATGAAAATAATGGGTTTCAGGTCAACGCTTAACTAATCGGGTCATTATTGGGTCACACATTAAGAACTCATTAATAACGGGTCTTTAACAAGTTTCCCACGGGTAACCAATTTCTACCCAATAAGAAAAAAGTTAGTTTGATAATTTTAAACTACTAAAAAACCTTACTACAATAGCCATGGTATTCAAAAATTTCAGAGCACATTAAAAATACCAAAGCATTTTCAAAGTACCAAAGTACATTAAAATTTCATTTACAAGTGTGAAAAATGTAAAAAAAAAATATGCAACACTCATGATCGCATCTTTTATGCTTTAACAATGGGTACATCGTCATTTGAATTTTTAGAACCCTACAAACCCTCGTGAAAAATGTTTTTAGGAGGATTTCAAAATATATAAAATACATAATAATTTATGCAAAAGTGTGAAAATATGAAAATAATATACAAACGCTCGTGATTGCATCTTCTATGCTTAGACGATGGTTACAATATTGACGTTTAGCATTCCTTGTGACATATATGATATTAACAGGTCGTGTTGTGTAATATCGATTAAAATTAACTAGTAATATGACCCAATCCAAACTTGACCTCATTATTAATGGTAATATGACCTGACCCATTACCCATTGAAAAAAATATATTTTAAATCAATAAACAATCAAATGAAAAACATAAGTGAGATCAAAGAATCCTACGGCTACTGTTGTAGTAAGTTTTTTAATAGTTTTTTAATTAATTTAGAAGTGTGAAAATATAAAACATACACACATGCTCGTAATGACAAACTCTACAACTTTTGTAAAGAGGTCAACTCCGAAATTCGTTACCATTATCCCATAAACCATAAATTTAAATTTAGCCGTTGATTGTCGTTTAGGTTTGCGCTTCATTCTTCTTTTTAAAATCAATTCTATAAAAAAATTAACAAGATTCGTGATCATTTAATCATCTAACATTATCTCCTAAACAAGGTCTAAAATGTCGATATTATCGGTGATATTTCGCCGATAATATCGTTTTTGTGAGATGACGATATTTTCACACTTATCCACTTAATTATCGTCAAAATATCGCGATATTATCGATAATATCGCTCCACCTTCTTAACAGGCCTAAGGCCCAAGGGTTATGGGAAACGGCCTGAAAGACCTGCGCTCGTCTGGAACCAACATGGAAAAACAGAGAAGAACACCGGAGCTTTTACAGCTCTGGTCAACTGCAAACTACAACCCTAGACCCCGATCTAGGTACCAAACGAAAGCACAAGGCGAGAAGAGTGCGTTTATACCTTCCGTTTGCCGTGAAACAACCTGTGGTGGTCGGAAAACCTCTCAACACCCACGGCCTCGCTGGAGATGGGTGTGCCTATTCCCGAGCCGATTTCGTCCCAAAAACCTAACTGGAGAAATTCAAGAAACTCGCTGGAGGGTTCTTGCGTTCGCCAAGTTGCAGAGACGAAAATGAGAGGGAGAAAGACGAGGTTGCTGATGACGATGGGTGTCTTCCTCGAGCAGGTGCGATGGTGTGCGTGTGTGTATGTGGGTCTCGGTGCAGAGAGAAATGAGAGAGATGAGAGTTTCGAGATAGAGAGATAGAGAATGCAGAAAAGAAAGAAGAAGAAATAAGGGGTTACGGGGTAGGGGACAGAAAGAGAAGAATAAGGATTGTTGGGGTGCTGCCACACGGCAGTTTGAGAGAGAAGAGAATCTTAAGTGTAGATCCGGATTAGGTAAAGGAAATTAGGACTAAATTGATAGATTCCATAAATATTTGGGGAAATACGAAATTAAACATTATATTTGGGGGTTGGGGTGTTACATTCAATGTCTCTCCTCTCTCTCCCTCTCTCCTCTTCCTGCTCAACTGCGGTGGTGCTTCTTTGGGTAAGCAAATCCAAATTGACGTTCACCCAAAGCTCGACGCCGACGTCGATCTGTGCGTTTGCGCTCGACCACACCATCTGCAACTCCAATGTCTGCTTCGATCGGTAAATCTTTTATCTAGTTAGGGTTCATCGACTTGTACCTAGTTCCTGAATTTGAAAAGGAAAGGAAAAAGAAAAGGAATGAGTAGAAACGAACGAAGAAGCTTTGACCCAAAAAAAGAAAGGAACAAGAAGCATCTGGAAAGGATAAGAAAGAGGGGGAGAGAAAAGGAAAAAGAAAAGGAATGAGTAGAAAGGAACGGAGAAGCTTTGACAAAAAAAAAAAAAAGGAACAAAAAGCATCTGGAAAGGATAAGAAAGAGGCGGGGGGGGGGGGGAGAGAAATAAAGAAATGACAAAAAAGTATTTAGATCCCAAAAATAATTTAGTCCATGATTTAGTCAGACAATGTACCAAACGTTCAATTATTCTTGTACTAGTTAGTCTATGTCAAGCCAATCCAATTTAGTTCCTGAACTTAATCTAGTCCGAGATAGTCCGGTGAAACAAATGCACCCTAAGTTTATGACTAACTATGCACATGGGTAAACTATAATTTAACCCCTAAACTATTGCTGATAACTAATTTATTATATATAAATTATTATAGTGTGTTTAAACTTCTTTCATTAATTACTACATATTTTCTACACTCACAATGTTTGCCAGCTCGCTATATAATCAACTTAAATCAATTAAATCCATCATGCAATGCATTTCCTTCTAATTTTTTATGATAAACTAATAGATAATTGACTAAATAAACATCCTGCAAAGTTTCAATAAAAATTTCCAAGTTTTTCTTACAATTTCCGTGGTTTTTATTCAATTTTTATCGATATCGATAATATCCCGATATTTCCATCGAAATTTCCGTGTTTTTGGACTACCGATATTTCCGATATCATCGATATTTTAGACCTTGCTCCTAAATAGACAAAACATGTAATTAAGTTAAACAGTGAACTTTGACAACATCAATCTAACATTTAAACAATTTTTAATTTGGTTGATTTTTTGCAAGGTCTATCTTTAAAAGATGAACTGAAAAGTAGACAATTTTGATTATTGTTCAATATTGCAAAATGAGCAAGAATACCGAAAAAGGAAAACGAAAATGTCGGACAGAGAAGTCTGCTAAAAAATATACACCATCATTGGCATATGGAAAGATTACTCAGGCAAATAGTTACACTCCAACAAATTGGCTTCTCCCTTTCAAATTTTCAATGACCAGGTATTGATTTTTGCCAAGAAAAATAGTCTTCCACTGCCAAAGTATAGACTTCTTTTTCATTTATTCTTAAGCCAGCTGGTCTGATGAAACTAATCCATGTTGGCTAGCAGCAAAAAACACAAGGAGTCCCCACCTTTCTGGATGTAATTATATGCTCTCATTATCAAACAAAAATAAATAATTGAGAATTTAAGATAAAGACTACAAAATAGTACATTTGCGTACAAAGGAATACAAAATAGTCTGTTTTCCTGGTCTGGGATGACAGCCTCTCCTTGTCCTAAACTTTTTGTAAAAAAAAAAAAAAACGACTGCAAATATCATGGTTATTATATGATTGATGAGATTGTAAGTAGTTCTCTTTTTTTTACCGAACAGTAATTAGATACGTTATGATCAAATATCAACACATGAACAATGTATAATGTATTCGAACAAGAATCCACTTAACTGATGATTAAGATTAACAACTGACGAGGCATTTCTGATCAACAGAACTTTGATTTCCTTTGGAGGCTAGCAAATATTTGATGGTCCTGATTTACTTTGTGTGCGCTTGGGATAGAAACCAAAGGGAAATTCATTTTGCTATTTTTTTTTATGGTAATATGCATGGAGTGCATGTGCTAGAATGGGATTTATGATTTCTCGTATGGCAGTCTGCCGATGATATAAAATTGTACAAACAAAAAGGCTGACAAGCAGAGCCACATAGCCTAGAGAGGCTTACATGAAACAAAGACACCGTCATTTTTGTGTCTAAAATTTATCATGCGTCAACAACAATATGTGTTGTAATTGTATTAATGATCACATGCTATGTTTGGGAGACTAAGGTAAAAGTGTATACAAGTCCTTATTCAGCTAGCTAATCACCACTAGGGTTTGAACTAGTAGCGTAAAAATTATGTTGTCGAATTCATACTCTCAACAATAATCAAGTGATCAATTTAAAAACGCAAAGATTAAAAGCGTACTAAATTTGGGACGCTAGGATCAAAGAGTACTCATTTTAGATAAGTTCTTCTTCAACCAGCCAGCCACAGTAGGGTTTGAGCTAGTAGAGACCGCTTGTGACCACGTGAAATTGAATTCAGATACTGCCATGAAAGAGTACAGACATGAAGAGAAGAGAAAGGCAGCCAAATCAGTTAGGTTAGTAATTGTAGTACTTTCTGCAATAAGAAGCAAAGAACCAATAACGGGTGGTCGCAATTGCAGCTGCACAATCAATCAGAAAGATACAAAAAAAATTCACCGATTTCTGATGATAAACATTGCTTGTTGCTTTGTGAGCATTAGTAACCCAAAAAATGTAGGGTTTGTTACTTGTCCTTGCAAGATAAGGCATCTAAGGATTTGCAATGAAAAAGGAGAAATCATGAAGAGGTAAATAGATATGATGGTATGTTAAGTACAGTCCATGAGTCCATCAATCATATTGTACCTAAAATTCATGTGAGGGTTTCACGTTCATGTGAGGGCTACCAACGAGTGATGTTTCGTTGTCCTGGTGTCAGTATTCTCATCTTTCTGCCTTTCTTCTCGTGCAGTTGAAATCATTTCATAGAAGTATTTTTCCTACTCAAGACTAGTTCTCATGACTTTTGTCAAAAGCTTGATTGGCCCATTAATTTTTCTCCATAATAACAGAAGAAGAAAAATAACAAATAAGTGTGCGGAAATCACTATTCAGATTCAATGGTGCATTTTAGCTGCTAATCCCCATAGGTTTTTCCCTCAAAGAGGATACAACATTTTAAACATTATGAGTAGTTTTTCTATGATCAAAGATATGGTTTGATGAGGTGTGAATGTGGCTGACCACACAGGGCTCTTAACATATAGCTGTTACCCATTTAGGAATATACATATTTAAGTACAGTATGGTTTACCCTTTTCTCTATCTCTCTCGTTACACGAATACTTCTCTCTTTCATCACATAAATGGAGCATACAGTGTTATATACGGGCCTTTGAGTTTTCTTAAAGGAGTCTTAATGAAACACTCATGATACTGTTCACTTTTAACATTAAGGACATTTTTAGCCTAAAAAGTCACTCCTGATACTATCATTTTTCTTTATAACCCTAAACATGAACAATTATGGAAACTTAGCAAGGATTTTCTTGAGAGACTACAAACCACAAAGTACATACTACCCTGCATAACCCTAGCTCAATTACAGAACATGTTCGATATAACCGTTGTACAAAATACATACTACACTACGCATAACCCTAGCTCAGTTACAGGTAGATGTTCAATGTAACCATCGCTAAACTGGGCATGGAAGCCCTCAAATCAGATTATCAGAGTCTAGACTAAATATAGAGCTATTAATCCCAAGATACTGCCTAATACTGTACAGCAACGATTACACTTGAAAAAGCACGACTTCTCTACATACTAACACCCAGCTGCCTTGAGGAAGTTGTCAAATGGACTAGCAGGAGGCAGCCTCATAGCCAACCAGGGATCCTGTGCCGATGCAGCTCCATGAGCAGGCCCAATGTCACTCGTTATCTGCACGAAAATTAACGTGTCCAACATCAAATAAAGCATAAAAACAAGTAAACTGCTACATTACACCTAGTTGCTTTCATGGAAAGGAAATTAAATATCAGAGATTCTGAAAAATCAAATTGTCCCCGTGTGGTATCGCAACAGTTCTTCCATAAGCATAGCCAGTCCAATTCACTTTAACAATCGAAAAAAAAAAATAGGGAAACCAAACAAAGTCTGACCTTCTGGAGTGCTGCGCGTCCATCTGCAGGAAATGCTGGAAACAATCTGTCACGAACACTGCTCTGATGATTTTCATGGGCCAACCAGTTGGAGAGTTTATTCCTTGTCCCTGTGCCAAGGGATTCGCACTGGCTTGCCATGGTCATGTAGGGGAGAGGTGATGTAGAGACAGCTGTCCCCGCTACCTGACCGGCTACCACAAGTGCCTAAAAACAATTTTGTTCAGTTTTGGTCAAATGTACAAATACATTAAGAATCTGACAACGGTTAAATCTTGTTGAATTTGTGGTTGTGTTATTTTGTACAAAAAGATGCTTGTAGACAGAGAGGGAGGTGAGAAAGGGAGCAAGTGCTTACCGACTCCATCAGCTGTCCAATGCTGATAACATGGGGCGGTATGGAGGAGGATGTAGGAATTCTGGGAATGAAACGTGAGAGGTCAGCAACAGATGCTTCACTTGTCACATCATCCTCCACTGATGAATTTGTTGGAAATTCCTGCAACATGAGGTGGAGTCATTGAGAATACTCAAACTTTCAATGCTATAGCTGGTATCATTGTTGTTTTTCTTAATTGGCATGATACATGGTTGATCAATGTGGAACATAGCAATCCAGCAGTAGCAAGGGAAGCTAGACTAAAGAGTATACCCCATCAAACGATGATTCCTTCGAATGGACTGGCATTTGATTTTGGTCACAGTCAAGCATTGACTGTGGGCCAAACATGAATGCATCATCAGGTGTGAATGACTCTGAAAGCTGGTTCACCACATCTTCTGCCTTCATCTTTAAAAACAAAATCAAACAAATCAGAACTTGTCTGGTTATGTGTGCATGTGTTTGAGAGAGAGATGGAGAGATCCATACTAAACCATCATACCTCAGAAACCTTTGATAGAAACTGAACTAAGATTTCCATCATGATATTGTCTGATTCGTATATTTTGTTCCGCAAATCAGATAGTAACGATGAAGCCATCTCGTTATCAGTAACAGATCCATATTTACTAACATCTGCATCAGGCTTTACATAAATTTGAAGATCGTCACTGATGCCTAAATATGGATCAACCTGAATCTGAAAGATAGAGGAGATTTGTTATAATGATAATGTGAAAGCCCCCATCACTTAAAAGCTAGAAAACATCATACTATGATTGCTGCACATAGTTTTCAAGTAGCAAGAGTATTCAGCATCAGGATAAGGTATACTCACATCATATGGTATAAATGACTTGAGCAGAGGAATGTGATAGATCTTAGCCACAAACATCAACATGCCCATCGAGAGTACAAGCATAGATCTTTGACATGCTGGAGGCAATGTCCCTGCCAAGCATTTAAGACGTTTAAGCACAAGTTAACCTTTTTTTTATCGGAATTAATGACTGCTTAAGGATTTATGCTGCCCATACCATTGTTAGAATCAAGGGATATATTCCTCAGAGACAGCAGACATTGAATGAAGCGAACCATAAGGTTGTCAGTTGGATTCTGCAAAATTACAAATTCTAACAAATTTGTAAACAATTACAGAAATACTCAACCATGTCGTCATGGCCATGCTAATAGAGGTATATGAAGGTGAAGTGAGAAGCAACAGAAACATAATACACGACATAAATGAAGAAAAAAGAAGTAACGCAAGAAAAACTTCACCTTCAAATGTGAAGAAATAAGCACTAAAGTAAAAGAATGAGCTATAGCCTCAATATTTGAAGGCAAATTATCCGGGAGATTTGCTTGTATCCAAAAAGCAGACAGCAAGTGTGATATTTGATCCTCACTAAACTTCATAACATACGGATCCTGAGGAAAACAAAAGCCCGAAAGTATAGACTTGGTAAAGCAAGCGAAAGTACTCTCCAAATGTTACCAGTTATATAATAATTGAACTTCTTAGTATCTTACTGGCTCTGTTAAGCTGACTGTTCCAGCCGTCCTGTCAATAATTGAGCTAATTTTGTAAACATTAGGGGAATTTTTTCGGTTACACCCCTGCTTCCAGACTTCTTCAGCAGTCTCTCTATCTCTAAAATCATCACAAGCATTACTGTTCCCCTGCTTTTCAGCTTTCGGGCCATCTTTTTCCTTCCTCAGCTTTTCAAGTCTTGCTGTGATTGATGCAAAGGTAGATGCTGTATTCGACTGCCATCCTCTTGATTCGTATCCAAAACCAGATTGTAAAGATGAAGATTCGTGCCGGGGCTGGTTAGAAGTTGGAATGAGAAGAATAGAAAATATCTGGTGTGCTCCAACACGCACCTCAACATCTGGATGCACCATGACTTTCAGAAGTTGGACAAGAAGGGACTCGGGAAACACCTACAAGAAAAAAATAAAAAATGGTTCAGTATGCCATACTTCGAAGATAATAGCAGAAAACAGTAATGTACAGACTTCAATGACATCTAGTAGATAATGTTGCTTATAGAACCATTTTATCACAGTAATGGAAGCATTTTCTTCAATCAAATTAAAAACATAAATTACACATCCACCAAATTACATCTCCCTTGCGTACAAATCCAAATCCAAATTATGTCATCCAAAAGTATTGAACCAATCACTTTTAGCCTTCCCTAATAAGACTTGCAAGTATGTCTTTAATCAACCAACAGTGAATCTGAGTAATTTCCAAGAAAAAATACTGAGAAGCAATGCATAAAAAACTCCAAAAGCAACAAAAAGTTTAAATTTCCTTCACCTGCTGTGTACGTGAAGAGATCAACGCTAATGAGATCATATGAGCAACAATCATTAAAGATCCAAGTGTTGCCCTAGCAACAATTCCAGATGGCAGATTCTCCAGAGTTATCGCCATCATGTCAAATAGTGGCCGAACATTGCCAATCTATTAAAAAACCAGCGCAGGCTTTTAGTACTAAAAGAAGCACCACTTACTGCAGCAGTATAAAAACCACTAGGATAGAACTTACGCCTCTTGAAATTTCTAGTAAGCAGTCTTCAATGGAATTTTGTAGCATGATATTAATGTTTGATTCTTGCTCTCCAACTGATTCAGCAGTGGCTTGAAGACTCTTCCTCAAATGCCTACATAGGTCGGAGACAAATCCAATTTCTGCCAACACTGCACCAGATTGAACCTGGCTAGCCAAAGCACTAGCAACTTGAATGACAGAAGATTTGAGTTGTGGATCTTGCGAAATGTTTTTGTGGTCAAGATGACGGATCACATAGGCTAAAATCAACAGTTGATTCCCTGAAGCCAAAGGCTGACATTAGAAAATAGCACCCGCAGTAAAGGGTTTGAGTACGTATGTAATATCGCAAAGAATATCAAGATACCTGAAGCCTCCATAAAGTATGACATATCAGACAAAACCATCATGGCCAACCCTTGTTGAGGAACCCAGTGGTGCCCAGAATCAAAGTAGACAAACATTGGATCCAATACTCGGCGCATCGTTGTGCTCTCCTTGGATAACTCTATCATTCTCTGAATACAAATTTGAGCCCACACTTTTGGTGTTTCAATCTCTTCTCTGAAACAATGAACAAAAAGTGTTACAAAAGGGCACATGGATCAAAAGAAAATGCAATAGCATAGTTTAAGGTTACAAGTATCGACCAACAAGTACAAAACTCCTCCCCTTTAAACTTTCAATAACTCCTACCTTGTCAGAAGAGCAGGATCCTTCTTTTCTGGTCGTGGCCTGATGATCTTGCAGCTAGGACTAGTGTCATCGCCAACTACACCAACTCTGCTTTCACTTCGAACCACTTCATCCACCCAATTATGATGTGGCTGCCCTCTCTCATCATGTTCGTTATGTGTATCTGGCTCATAGTTATCCAAGGTGACATAAACAATCTGCACTCACAAGAAAAAGGTTTGCAATGCTCAGTATTAGTGAAAGTGTGGTGCCATTGGCTTGATATCTGATTTTGAAAGGACTAGTGCAACAACGAATTAGACATTTAAATGTCCCCAAAAAGTTTGTATAAGATAACAATAATCACTGAAACATTTTTAATAGCTTGAAAAATGATACTGGAAAAAACTAACCTCATCAAAATCAACAAAAATATATGAAAATTCTGCCATGAATTTCACCTGCCAAGGTGGAAATCTATCAAATTAACATTTTCCAACTAAAAACAACAGTCCTTAAAGAGTTTCAAGAAGTCAAATCATAAAACTACCATGGCTGAAAGGCACTGCAAACTTGATGCTCTCAAACTTTGGTGATCTTCACCACTTTGACGTGCAAGCTTACATACTTTGTGAACCAAACTCTCAATGGTATGTGTGTAAGTGCCGTCTGTCTGTTCAGTGATTGCATCAATAAATAAAACAAGACGTTAATCAAATGCATTAATTTTGTACATAAAACTGAATAATTTCAATCATCCATTAACAGAATAAGAAATGCCACGGGTAATATCAACCATTATAAATACAATGACAAGATACATAAGGTAGAATTTATCCTCACTGTTCACAATTCCACTTTGACAGACAAATTCCATGTCTTACACTTGGATGGTGTGGCATTCATGATCTAACCTCATGCATAATTCTAGAGCATAACATTGAGCTTTAGCTTAAACCGAAAAGATCTTCTAAAAATTCCATGTATGTATACGGGTGGATACCTACATCCACAGGACTTGTGTTATATGTCATGTTAAGATAGTCAAATAAGTTTTTATTTTTGGTGGAACGATAGTCAAATTAAGTTGGGCATAGTTTGGATGTCCATAAAGCTGCAAAAGTGGTTTCTTTTTATTGTATCTAAAAGAGTCCATTGTCTACCTATAGACTTGAGACACTACAGCATTGATAGGCAGATCAAACAACTATTTTGAGAGTGTAACTTCGGAGTTCGGAATCACCTGACTATAGATGAAATTAGTTAGAGTTTGGCATCCAAGTATGCGCACGGTATCTTGCTTAGAGTTGTCCAGGAGCTCAGTAACCACACTCACCAGACTGACTGTAAAACATGCCCTGAAAGATATGAAACATATCAGTTCAACAAGAGAATTACATTAAAAAAAAAATTCGAGAGAGAGAGAGGGACATTTAAAGCACATAAAACATAAGAACATATCCAATAATATATAAGAAAGATACATTGTTCTTTGCTAATAGAGAAGAGAACAAAGTGAAATTGTGACTTGAGTATAGAGTTTTCCCAGCAAGCCTAATCGTACAAAATTCAATACCCATACAACAATAGTTTCATCCAAGAGATATATCAAACAGACCCATTTCTACAAAAATCACTAACAAACTTCTATTCAATGGTGAGAGAAAAAGGAAACAGCTACTTACATCTGCTCCTTACACAGGCAAAGCAACTTGTTGTAAGTGT
Source organism: Heteromeles arbutifolia (assembly GCA_024362995.1). Classification (NCBI taxonomy): domain Eukaryota; kingdom Viridiplantae; phylum Streptophyta; class Magnoliopsida; order Rosales; family Rosaceae; genus Heteromeles; species Heteromeles arbutifolia. The sequence continues at coordinate 10,476,108 of JANCRC010000017.1, read as the reverse complement.
CTGCAACAATATTGATGAATTTGATGTGCCCCAGTCTAAGCTCTTTGTAGCACCTATCTTCAAGATATTTGGCAATCTGTTGAAAAATAAGCAACACCTACTGGATTAATAATAGCCTCAACAGGAAGCAATCAGTTTACGGTAAGCTAACTTTTACTGACCAAGAAATATATAAAAGGGATAGGATAGAAAATTTCATACCTTTGGGATTCGAAAAGGGTTTTTGGCAGCATATTCACATAACTTAACAATTTTTCTTTCATTGGGAGGGCCATCCTGAAAATTTTGGGACACTTAACTTCAGGATGCCAGCTACTGATAAGAAAAGCATACATAATAACCAAATTCGATCTGAAATACACTAGCAACTAGTTCCTTGGGGAGCATGCTCTGTTATTTTCTAGTCACAGAAGCTTTCAACAGTCGCCAATTTTGGCTTAATTGAGTTCTTGGGTCCAAGTATTCTAAACCTTGTGCATAGATGATTTGTTTCTTTCCAAACAATCAGGTAGTTGCAACATTCTCAATCCGATAACATCATAATCATTTGGACTTTATGTGTATGATTGACAGTCTTAGTTCATAGTTTCATAACACACACACATACGAACATACACCTGATACTTACAACGAAGAACCATTGGGAAATTAAGGATGATATCCAGGTTCCATCTAGATTTAATACTTAAAAGAGAAATGAAAATATAAAAAGTTCAAAGGGAATCCCTTTCAAGCATCGGAACCAACTTTTTTAGTAACTCCATTAGTTCCAATCTAAAATTAAGGAATAACCTTTAAGAATGAGAAAACAGATAAAACAATTGGAACCGAAAGTCTGTTTTTTGTTCTACCAATACCCATGCCAAGGCACATGATCAAGCAGTCAAATTACCAACTACTATCTGCCGTTCACAACGTATGTGTCAACAATGTCATAACATTAAAGGGTTTAAGACAGTATTATACTCACAGGAGACTTGGGAAAGATTTCCGCAAGCAGCTTTTTGTAACGCTTAACAGGTTGTCTAGATCTCGACCTCATAGCAGGGCAGCATATGCACATGCTTTCACACGCCGGGAACAGCTTTCTAGAGATGAGCCCCATTTCCTGAAAATTTAAAAAGCTTGTTCGATTAACCCAACAAAATACAGTAAACAGCAACTTTATCCAGCAGAAAATCCCATACCATACATAACAAATGCATATACTATACATACTCAAACACTGACATGATTAGGTGCAATAAGAAAACAGAAACAGAAAAAACACACAACAAGAAATATCAAAAGAAAGAAGAATTCCCACAATCTTCTTATTAAAGAAGAAAAAAGCAGAAAATTTGAGACTGCATTGATACAAAAAAGAACCAAAATACACACGAAAACTGTATCACAAGAAAAACAAACATGAAAGAAAAAGGATCACAAAATAAAAGCACAAATCAACAACTATTACTCTAAAAAACAGAAACCAAGTAAATAATGATAACCCAGAATCGAAACCCACATAGAAATCCAAATAAACGTGTAAAGTTTTCACCTTTGAGAGAAGAAGCAGAAACCCAGAAGAAAATTACAGAGAAAAACACGAAGAAAACCAGCCAAGAACTCACCTTGTTTTTGCAGAGGGCGGATCTGGGTAGGGAAAATTTTACCTCCAATGGGATTTAATTTAAACAGGAAGAACAAGTGAGCGTGGGAAACAGAGAGAGAGTATGAGCTACTTCACTCCACGTGATGGGGTGTCAGTTTTCTCTCTTCTTTTTCTTCCCTCATTCTGAAAAAGGCACTGCTTTGCTGGGCCTGTCAGAACTTGGTAGACAAAACTAACTTTTGTTGGTTTTTTAAAGTTTAAATATTTTGCTAATCTAGGAGGTAAGATATTGTCCAAACCAAAAAAAGAGGTGAGATTTTGTTAATTAATCTTGAACAAAGACTAATTTCATTGATTAATTATTCAACTTTTCAAGCTTTTGGGAATGGTAGGGGACATAAAAGAACTTACCTTTTATTTGAACTCTTTCTGGGTCCCTAGACTTTATTTTGAACTTTCAAATATGTAATGATGTGTAATGGGACCTTTTATCCCTATGTTTTTTAAATTGTGTAGGTTGTCGTAATAGCGTTATTTTAAGTCAATGCTTATCTATAAGACGTTTCAACATTAAAGCGTTTCATTGATTTAAGACGTTTCAACAATTTAAGACGTTTCAACATTAAAATCTAGAAAAGTTAAAATAGTTATCGCATCCACCGATTAAACAGCCTCAAGTGACTTAGACAATGTGTCCAAAAGCAAAAGTTGAGAAGAAAAAAAAGCCTATTCAAAATTTTTAGTACTATTTTCTGACAATAATTCCACAATTAAAAAAAAAAAAAAAACTTCAGTGTAATATGTTGTATGTAGTTATTTGTTAATCTTTCTAGTTAAAAACTTATGTGACAAGAAAGAGAAAATTTTGAGCAAAAAAATAAAAAGAGGAGAAAAATAAATAGAGAAATGCTAAAGGGGCTCTCTCAAATATGAGATTCTCCGTCGACCCTTTGCCACCTTATATTTGTGGTACAATATTTTATAATATTAGCATGAGAATTAACATTAAACTATGAGATGAAAGAAAATCCATAAAAAATCTCACAATTAAAGAATTTTCCCAATGTTTCTCAAATAATTACAAAATATGAGACAAGTAAATTCATTTTTGAAGAAATTTTATATGTGAAGTCTTGGAGACTCCGAAGAGAGTACAAATAAAGTGCGAAAGCCCACGCCTAATCAAGTTTAGGTCTTGTCATTCAATACTACGATTTAGTGGTATTCTTATTCATTTGTAAGTAAAAGGTTTTAGGTTCGATTCTCGCTGAAGGCGAATTTGAACCATATTATTATTGTCCATTGTGAAGCTTTGTCCGCTTCCCCACACCGTTAGTATAGATAATCTCGTTTATCAAGCAAATAAAAATAAATAAAGTTTAGGTCCCTTTCCCAATTACAATTAGGGGGGGCCTTGGTTTTTGGGTTAAAAATCTTTCCCAAGAATCTTTTTTGCCGTTATTAGGCCAGTTTTGGTTGCTTTCGTAAGAAGCATAATTTGCATGTTATGAAAAAAGTTTCAGTGAGCTGAACACGATTTAGTATATCAAGTGTCATAATTTAAGTGATTAAATTTTTTTTTTTTTAAGTATACAACTACTTGTATTTTGACACTTGGTGTATTGAACCGTATTTGCGACACACTGAAAAATCGCTATATTTAAAAAAGGTGAACTGCCAATTTAGTCCCTGAATTATTACCTAAGTAAAATTAGGTCCCTAAACTATTTTTTCAGAATCAGTCCTTGAATTATAAAAATCAGCCAATTACATCCCTAATATTAGATTTGAAGCTACTATACTTAATTTTTTGTCGGTTTAAGTCACGTTACTTGCATATGATACACATTGGAGCATATGTGGGTAATTTTTCATTAAAAAAAATAATGTATGGAGTTAACTTTGGAGGGTAAATTAGACGTTAAATTCGCAACCTATGTAAAATGTTAAGGGCTTATAGGCTAGAAAAGAACGGTATTACACTGTAAAATGTGTCAAGTAACATAAATTGACGAAAAATTGGATAAAATAGCTTTGGATTTAATAGTAGGGATGAAATTAGCAAATTTTAATGAATTAGGGACTTATTTTTCCAAAAAAATAATAATTTTGGGATCTAATTTTCACTCAAGTGATAGTTCATGGACTAAATCGGCTCTTCACTTATTATGGCGTTGATGGTTGAATTCTTTATTTAATGATTAAAGAAGGAGTCAAATCCATGCAGTCTATCTTTATTTATATCTAACCACAGCAAGTAGCACAGTGGTAAGGGCGCGGATTCCGGCTCCTAAAATACAAAAAACAGGAAGGTCCCGGTTTCGAGGCTCTAAGCTGGTGAGTCTGCTTGTTTGTAGCCAATGGGAGGCTGAAATGCCTCTGTAAGTCTTCCCAACCCTCAAAAAAGGTGGATACCTATGGCTTACCCCAGTTATCCCTTTCTTTTTTTTTTAAAAGGAGTTAAATCATCACCCGCACATCATGTAGTCTACGTTAAATTTTTGTCTTTATTTTTTGAGCAATTGATTAGCCCAATTGCTTTGTTAAACAACCAAGTAACCATCAATTGAGGAGTATTTTAATTTGATTAATCTAATTCAAAACTAAATTTTTTAAAAATGAAAAGAAAAAAAAGAGCAAAGCAATTTTTTATTTTTTATTTATTTTTTGCAGGGAGCAAAACAAATTGATGTCAGAAATACCTAGAAGACTTTTGTGCCACATTGATTTTTGTTCATTCCAAATTCCTTTTTAGTGTAACGGCATCAATAAGTTGTCTAACTAAACCACAAGTCATGATACGAAAAACCTAAGATACAATATTAATTAACTAATTAACATTTTATACACAACCAAGTTTAGTTGACTTGATTATATCCCGTGATAATACGACAATAACACTGAAATTTTTTTCGTTGTAGATGATAATTTGATAGTGTAAAATGATTGTAAATGACACGTGATCATCATGAAATGAAATCCATAAGACTCCTGTCCGCATATGGAAGGTGACTAATAAAGGCAGTCGATCATAGGTGGGGGCATTAAGAAACAGGTCATCGACATGAACTTTTGTGGACCTCCACTTGAATGCAACTGAACAATAGAGTACGGTAAGGTCCACCTACCTAACATAGACGCTCACAAATGCACATATTTTTCAGGGTCACATGAAACAGCAACAATCTTCTTCCCAACAGTTCCAAGTTCCACCGTAAAAAGCTTTCACTTTACAAATTCAATTTACAGCAAAGGCTCCGACCGGAATAGAAAAACTACCGTGGACGTCGACGGAATGCAAAATTTTGACTCGTTTTCATCACTCGAGGCAGTACTTTGCACGCAAGTTATCAAGCTTCTCTGCATATGCGATTGGAGTTGTCTCCTTGTAGAACACTTCATCCCATATCTTATCCAGATCTGTTTTGCAAGGTATTGTGTTAGTATAATGATTATGCCAAACTCTAGATATGCGACTAAGTACTGTTCTAAAAATTTTCGCCTAACGCCGCCCCGATTAATGCCTAGGCGTTTGAAAATTTAGAAATGACGCCTAAACCGCCTAGGCACCCGCCTAGCCCGTCCAGACACGTCTAGACACCCATCTAGGTTGCGACTCACTTAGACAGAAAATAAATAACTTTCATTTTGCATTTTTTTTTTATAATAAATTGTAGAAAACTTGTTGAATACTAAAATGAACACAAATTATATGTTTGTTCCTCATGTTTTCATTATGTTTCAATACTTCATAATATATATGTAATTCTATTTTGTAATTTATGATGTAATTATATATTTTTTAAGTAAAAACAGACGCTTATTTACACGAAATATAACAAATTTACTTAAATCCGCCTAGACGCTAAGCCCCAACCCAACGTCCGAGTAGTGCCTAGCTTCTTTTAGAACCTCATAAAAATGAAGCATATAACGGTAGGCAGAAAACTGAGCCTAACGTATCAAAACATAATGAACAATAAAAATCGTGCCACGTTGAAGGACCTTGTTCGAGTGACATTTCTGGTTTCTTTCAACCAGATCGAAACCCCTAAGCTTTTTAACAAATCAAGGAATAATTTGAACTGTAAGGATGCATACCGGCCTTGTTCGAGGATGAAAGAAAAATGATGAGTGTGCCAAATCTTGGTACCTTGGTTAAGTTCTCCAAATAATTGACGGCCAAATCCATTTCTTCACTGCAAAAGAAATCAAAGGGGGGACATAAGGCATCTCATCAAGCTCAACATGAAAAACATTCTGATCAAACATAAGCAATACTTACACAAAAAAGGTCGGCACGCATTTGATAATGTCAATTAGTACGGGAACAGTCGAAGCATTTTTGAAAATCTGCAGCAATGCAGTAGGAGATATAGACTGCATGGAAAACCAGCAAAACTAACATGAAACCGGTATGGAAAGTCAGAATTAGTTATGACTGATACATACAATTATCTTACTCCTTGATGGACATGTGAACTTGTTCATATAAATGGATTCAAATGGGAACCTCTTGGGATGGCAGCGGTCAACAAAATGGATGACCGTCATGCAAAACAAGCACACTAAAGGTCACCCACTTTGAGACAACAGAAAGAACACATGAATCTTGCATTTTGGACGTGTATATTTATGATAGTAAAACACAAGAATACATTTTCAGACCTTCAACAGTGAGGCCTCGCAGAGCACTATCTCCAGTGAGGCCTCGCCAAGAAACCTCAAATTGATATGCAGTAGTTGGTGTAACGTTTTTCTACGCAGCTACAACCTTGGCTTTGGAAGCAGCTCGAGAAGCAACTTCTTGTACCGATGCCTTCATCTCTTGCTTCTTATTTGTGGTATTTCCCTACAAAACAATCATACAAAAACAATTAAAAATAAGAAGAATGATATGGTAGGAGTAACGTATAAGTCTGGTAGGAAGCTAACAAATGCAGTTGAATACGGCTTCATAAACTAGTATATTTTACTTATTAGTACCACAAACAGAAAGACAAATCAATTACAA